>JAZKJV010001216.1:0-1347569 GCA_037367405.1 Ottelia alismoides
ATGAGGTCCACAGGAAACTCCAGTCGACGCAGTCATAAGCTTTGGCATAGTCAATCTTCCAAAGCGTGCCTTTCTTCTTCGACTGCTTCCACTCAAGGCAAATCTCAGATGCCGCAACCAAGCCTTCTGTCATCTGACGGCCTGGGATGAAGGTGAACTAACCCTGAAGCACCATTGAATCCATAACCAACTTGAGCCTGTTGGCGAGCACCTTCGCCACGATAAGATAGATCACGTTGAAGATAGCTATCGGTCTGAAGTCGTCCACGGTCAACGGATTCTCCTTCTTCGTTAAAAGGAAGATCAACGCCCGGTTAATTTTGTCGTAGCCTTTTATTGCCACATCGTTCTGTTGTATCTAAAGTTGTAGATCAAGGTAAAAGGACTCATGGTACTCCATCTTGTGTTCTTCCATTTTGTGTTGATAGGAGCTTATTGTTCTGCCCCGCAGCTTCAACCAAACCTAACTAGTGAAAACTATTTGCAAAATAGATGCTCAAACTCCTCAAACCTAAACACAAATGTGACATGATAAGTCTGCATTTAATACACATCTACTTATATAAACTCTAAATGTTAGCCCGCAATTTTCTCAAATGTTGATGATGACAAGAATTTAAAGAGTCGCTTATGCAATGCATTCCAATAGTCACTTCAGATATCTTAGTCATCTACTGGAATACTCAAATTTTTATCTACAAGTCAACTTCATCAATGCCACTCGAGAATCAACATTTCATTTTAATACCTTTCTTGTAATATTCTACCATTATAAATATTATCAACAACTAGCATTTAATTTATCTCGTTGTTAAAGCTATGTATAAGGATAGAACATAGGTAACTATAACGAACTGCAAATAGAAAAGAACGAAGTAAAAAGTTTGCAAGTAAAGCTAAGAGAAAAATCTATAAAGTTTTGTACAAAAAGCTTGACTATAAGGAGGGCCAAAAGGATAAGTTGTAACCTTGGTGTACGTTGTTTGTCGATGATATTGAGTTGATCGATGAGATTAGAGATGGAGTAAATGAGAAGCTTGAGGTTTAAAGACATGCCTTAGAGAGTTGAGACTAATGGATTTCGTATAAGGCTAGGATTGAATATGTGGAGTACGCCTTTATTGAAGAAGTGGTGAAGGAATCAATGATACGATTGAAGAAGATAACATTCGGAAGATAGATTTTTTTGAATACTTGGGATCTATTTTGCAACATAATGAGGAAATCGATGAAGATGTGTGTAGCATCCGGGATCTGCCTAAACCCAAACCTGACCCGAATATGGTCCGATAAACCCAATAAAGTTATCAGACAATATTAAATAACTTAAATCGATCGACTAATCGCAAATAAAAAGTCGTTCGGGCGAAATCGACCAAAAATCGAACGCATCATAATGCGTGCCCAAAAAAGCCGCGACGCAAATTCCGAAACCACAAAACAAACCGAGACCGTCATAAAACCGGATTCGACGAAACAAGACCAACGGAATCGACTGTTCGTCAATCAGAGATCAATTGATATTTTTAAATCGCAAAATTTAACCCCAAACTAAAACCATATCTCGAAAATTTCGGGGATGCAAACCCTCTCAAAAGTATATCAATATTATACTCATTTTGATCGTCGTTTAGAGACGATCAAAACAAGATATTGCGCATCGAAATTCGATGCTCGACGCGCGAATATGGTCGACTTTAAGTAGATTAAATAAAAAGAGTTTTTGGGTTTAAAAAATTTTAAAAATGTCTGCTAAGTAGAAGACGGTGTACAGTAATCACAGCAGCAAAAATATATAATTACATTTTTCCAGAAATTACAGCTGCTACAGCAACCCACACTTGGTTGTTGCTCTTTCTCCACTTGTCAAAGATTTTTAGAGCCCTATTCCATTATAAATAGCCCCAAAACCCCAAATTTTTCTTCTCAAAATCCCCAAACGAGAGAAGTAAACCCACCTCAATTCCTCTTCCCTTTTTCTTTCCAATCCCCATTTTTTTTACAAATTCCAACTTCCAGCTGCTGGAGATCTGCAGCTACAAACCTCCATAGCCACTGCATGCTGGAGTTTCATCTCTAAACTTGGGGGAAATCTATTTAGGTACAACCCTACCTCACCCTCCTCTTGCTGCCTTGCATATTATTTTAACATATTTTGATCCTTACATTGTTTTCATCATTGTTGATATCCATTTAACAGTTCTCTTTTAACACTTATTGGGTTTCCTTAATATTCAAATCTAACTTCTACACTTAAAACAAAGTGTAACGAAGTTATGATCACAACTCATATGCAACCTCTGAGATTTTTCCCTTTCCAGGATTTAACCTGTATTAATAAGGATCAAAGTGGAAACTTGCTCAGAGTTTCTCTATCAAAGCATTTGATTTTTTTTCAAAATGAAAGATGCTTTTAACTAATGGCAGCCCCGTTGTTCTTTTCTGTGAAGTTGTGTTTAAATGCTCCATTTCTGGATCATTTTTGACTCATTTCGTCTCTCAGAAGTAATATTTGGGTTCGTTATCATTTTCCATAATTATCACGTCATTCCAGATCCGTTTTTCACTGTAATATGCTGTAGTATATCAGGGTTTGATCTGTACGAAAAAGTGTTATACTTCAACTTTTCCATCAAATATTATGGTTCATTTTAATGATTATTATTTGGTTGCTAACCAATGAGAGAGGCTACACCGACTGCTATATCTACTTTGAAGGGGCCTTATCATCAACTTATTCCCATTCTAGAAAGCCGATGAAATTGGCAAATGGCTTTTATGATTGACATTAAATCCAATCACCAATTTGTACTACATGGCCTCATGTAGGGGATTTGTCGGACAACAGACGAGCAATTTTTTATGAGACCGTTGGATTTAGAGTGAACCGATGTGTATATCTTTGAGTGGGGACTGAAATTGAGGTTGCTTTGGACTGAGATAATATTTTTGGGAGTTTAGGTCGAGAAAAAGGTCTGGTGGAAACTGAAGTTGGTGGAAACTGAAGTGTCTTCATCTGCTTGTTATAAAAACTAGGAAGTGTCTCGAGGCCACTGATAATAGTGAAATTCATCACCCTATTGTAGCGTCCTCTTTTAAAAGTGTGTTGATCAGGGATCGTAGTATATATGTACCACTTTCTGAATCTTCATTTGTACCAACTGCAGTGGAACACAGTAAGTCCTATTAACAAATTTGTCTATTTCACACTATTCTATCAAGTCAAATTTCTTGCACTTCATATTTCCTTGGTATTACATATTCGTAAAACCAACCATAGATGATATTGTGAAAGGTTGGAGTAGTCAAATAAATGGAATTGATAAATGATATCAATAGGATTGTTAACCAAAACACCTAGATCTAAACCATCAATAAAAGATCGAGAAAGAGTTTAAGGTGTGAGAAAAGTAAAGACGTTTGAAAATTACCATGACTTATAATTAATAGTGCCGGCCATGGTGACCCTTACACCTGACCATGCGATGGTGCAGTGACCCTCAACTGAGCAGGAGATAAGTAGCCCAGTTCGGACAGTCGCTTAATGCGTGGGTCTAGGATCCCAATCCTTTTCACGGTTTTTACGCGAGCTCGCAGTATTTTTACGTCTCGTTGGGATCCCGACTTTTGACCAGTCCGCTGACCCTCTATTTTAGTATTCTCATGCAGGGGATCCTCGGTATTCAGTTTTTCGTAGGAGCTCGTTTGCCTGTACTAGTCGGGCCGTTTTTTAGAGCGACTTTTCCGGACAGTCTCACTCATCCGTCTCTAGGGCGTAGTTTTGGAGTAAACCTTTCCCTCTTTAGAACCGCACTTCCAATAAGAGGGCGAGACGGAAGAGTCTCCTTAGGAGACTACTTCACCGCTTGAGTTTTTGGTTACTTTTCGCCAACAGGCTTGGTGATATTACATATGAATCATCCATTATTACATCTAAATTGTCTAGGGTTACATCAGAGTCAGTTACAGTTGAGGATTGGAGGAGTTACGACCAAAGTTGATTGGGTTATAATGAATATGGGTTAAGATATGAAATCAATGATAAGTTGAGTTGGTTGGAAGTGACTATAATTAAATTGGATTCGAAATACCTATAAGCTAGTGGACGTGTTGGGAACTTAGTTAGGATGCATTATACAACACCGCATGCCTACGGAGGCACCCCAACCCTAAGGCATTATTCACGCCTTAAAGTCATAGTGTGAGGTTATACAAAGACCAAGACCACAGACTATCCACTAGACTTTAAAAGATAAATAGAATTGAAAACTGATTAATATATTATCCTTTCCATCATAGATAAATTAAGAGTAAAATAAATTATCACCTCGCTATTTCCTTACCAAGATACATGATTTAATCTCAATGACAATATAACAATTTATACTTATTGGTCTAAATTTTTATGGAAATATATAAATATGAAATTGTGGGATAATGAGTAATAAGGGGGTAAGGCTTGTAGAATAAATTTGAAAACCTTTTTCTAAGCAGGTAGTAGTAAATTTTTATTCATACATGCATATCTACTTGCTTTCTTTTGCACGTAATAAATTACTTGCTATTGTTAAATTGCGGGTTGTATTCACATTTGGGACATCCTCTTCTTCCCTACATGTTTTGCAGGAAATGAGTCTGCAGCACAGTAGCAGGTTGATGACTTTTGGAAATCGTGTATATAGAAGACGGTATTGTTTCTTATGTCTCAACCTTTTGTTCTATTATAATGTAAAATGCCTTTTCTTTCTCTTCCGAATATGTTGGGATATATGAATGTACTGTCAGCCCTTCTTATATATGTTGTATATATTGTGAAAGATAATGAAATTAAATTTTAGGGGCATATGTCTTTGTTGAATCTGTGGTGATGAATGTGGTTTGAATGTCATATGCAAAAGCAAAGCAACGCGAAAAATTTCCCCTGATTTTCTTAACTTAGTGAGATCGTCTGAGAATGTAATAGTGCGAAATGCAGCGTGAACGGGTACCCGGATCCTAGAGAATTCACATTTGGTATCAGAGTTGTGGTACCCCGATACGCACATTCGTAGTATTACTATTCCGATCGCATTAAGTTCTCGGATATCGACAGTCTCCCAACTTGTCGTGGGTCCGAGAAGGGGGAATATGACATTCAAATTCAATCACCACAGATTTCACCAATTTTATTAATTTTCATATTATATCCCAAGAAGAGAAAATACATATATCATAGTATCTGCGAACAAATTATGATTAATAAATGGTTCTCATGCAGAGCCATGGCAACCCGACCAGGACAAGAGACGACTGATCAACTAGCATGTATATTGACTACTCTCACCGACCTTCAGAAGCAGCAGGCTGCTATGCGAGGTCAGCAGGATCAGATTTTGGCTCAGCATACGGAGATTACTGACAAGCAGACAGACATCGAGCTCAGATTGGAGGAGCTGTCAGATTCCATATACCGTCCATCTCACGACGGCACATGCCAGGACGAGCGACAGTCGGTAGAGGTACAACAGCCTCATTTCGATTATCCACTTGAGGAGGTACCAGAGCATGGAGCTGGAGAGGATGGAGACTTTGATAGGGAGCAGAACCCTGTTGACTTTGCAGATGAGGATGCACACGGATACTCTGCCAATCACAGGCACCAGTCGATCGTTACTTCCTACCAGCGGGCCAATGTCCCCATGTTCGAGGGCACCGCTACATCAGATGTTGCTAAGCAGTGGCTCAAGAGGATGATGAAGGTGCCGAGGATGATTCACGCACCACGAAACACGTGGCTATCTTTCATGGACTACTCACTGATAGATTTTACTGAGAGAAGGTGAGATGTCGTAGTATCTGAGTTGGGCTAAGAGCCTACATGGGATGATTTTGAGACGAGGTTCATATCCCACTTCTTCTCTGTGAAATGGAAGGAGACCCAGCGCCGACTTTTTACAGAGCTTCGTTAGGGACGAATGACAGCTAGAGACTACTTCATCAGATATACCGAGCTGTCTCAACATACACCAACAACTGTCGCATTTCCAGAGGAAAATCTGGAAAAGTTCATTAGAGGCATGAGGAAGAGGTGCAGGAGAAGCTGATCGGATTGCATATCACTTCTATCTCTGAGGCAACTGACGCAGCAGAGAAGTTCAAGGATATCCGAGAGCGGCGATTTGGGAGCTCATCTGGAGTTGTACGTAGACCATAACGATAATTTTGGGTCGATACGTCGACCATTCCAGCAGCATAGGTCAGCCAGGCGATTCCGATCTACAGGTTCAGCATTCTCGGGCAGTGCTCGCTCATCTCCTTCGACTACCTTAGGAGGAGCACTAGCCGGACGTGGCACAGATTCCGCTCGACAATCTGGGTCGCAGCGAGCAGACAGACCTCCAACAGGACCGACTCGGAGCACAGACACGACTACTCCACCTACCCGATCAATCCGAAGTTACTTATGCCATGAGTGGGGAGATTACCGATCTCAGTGCCCACAGGCTTCTGGAGAGCCTCGACCTCAGCCACAGCCTTCACAGTCGCAGCCTCAGGCACAGCATTCAGGGAGTTTCCGTGGCAGGAACTCCAACTTCAGGAAGCAATAGCAGAGACAAACGCAGAGTGTGGCAAGATCCAGTGCCGCACCAGCCAGGCAGGGTCAACTACATCCAGTTACCGAGAAGCAGGCACGTTCAGCAGCTACTGTGTGAAATGTATGTTCTCAGTCAAGGGTCGACCTTTCCATGTTTTATTTGATTCAGGAGTAACACATTCTTTCCCTGCTTCGAGGTTGAGATGCAGAATGTTTATCTTCTCCATATCACATTTGTGGGTCAGGTGGCCAGTTGTTTATTATTTTACTGATAGTCAGGTACTTGCCAGTACTGATTGACAGTCACGAGATAATCGCAGGTTGTCTACTCCTACAGCTTGATGAGTCTGACTTGATTTTGGGCATGGATTGGTTATCTGCTCATTATGCTCTTGTTGATTGTTTTAGGAAGACATTTGTCTTCAGGATTCTAGATTTACCCGAGTTCACTTTTGAGGAAACATTATGTGAACCCCTTATGATCCGAGTACCCGTTTACGCTACTTTCGCGGCATTTTATTCACATAAGATTCGCATAAGCTACAGAAAAACAGGGAAAATTTTTCGCATTGCACCAATTGTATATGACATTCACATCCATAATCATAACTACAAGCTGCTAGAGACAAATGGCACTAAAATTTTATTTCATTAATTTCCATATCATTTTACATCATATACAGTGTCTGCTAGTACATACAATATCTCCAAAAAAACTGACTGAACAGAAGAGAAGCATTATACATAATCAATCAACCAAAAACTGAGACAAAGTAAACCATACCGTCTAGTGTATACCCTGTCTCCTGGAAGCATGAACGGCTACTAAACAGTAGGTTGTTTGCCTGCCAAAACATGTTAGGAAAGAAACGGAGTCACAAATGTGAATACAAATCCGTAGTTTAAAAATAAATGAAAAGTAGTTTATTATGTGCAAAAGAGAGCAAGTAGAAAGGTGGAACAAGCACATTTTACATCTACTTGCGTAAGTAAAAAGGGTTTTCAAGTTATTTGTAATGTGTCTCTAATGATTTCCCCAGAACCCAACATTCCCCACATATGACATCTTTATATTGTAGTTGAATATTAATGAGTATATGAGTGTAAGCACATATATCATTTTCATCAAAGATCATGCTTGCGAGTGATAATGGAAAAGTTTGAGATTAGAAAGATTTCTTGATTTATTTAGATTCTTAAATCTAGTGAATAGTTATTTCCTATCAATCACAACTTTTGATCGTAACTTCTCCGATTCTTAACTTCAATTGTTTCAAATATAATTCCAAATGATGTAGATATGGATATGGATGATCTAGATATAGAATCGCCAAGTCTGTTGGCGAAGTAAACTCAAGCGGTGAGGAAGCCTACAAATGGTTCTTCCGTCTCGCCCTCAAATTGGAAGTGCGGTCCAATAGAGGGATAGGTCTACTCAAAAACTACGCCACTAAGACGGGTGAGAGAGACTCTCCGGAAAAGTCACTCTAGAAAAACGGCCTGACCGGTAACAGGCAACCGAGCTCGTACAAAAAACTAAAACCGAGGATCCCCTGCCTGGGTATCCTGAAACAGAGGGTCAGCGGAATGGCCTAAAGTCGGGATCCCAACGAGGCGTAAAAATACTGCGAGCTCCCGTAAAAACAGTGGAAGGACTGGGATCCTAGAGCCGCACACTTGGCGGCCGCTGCCCGAACTGGGCTTCCTATCTCTCGCCCAGTTGAGGATCATCGCGCCCTCGCATGGTCATGTGTACGAGTCATCATGACCGGCACTAATATTTGCTATTCTTAATTAACCATCAACTACGCGGATGTTCTAGATTACATGTTTACTTTCATATTATCTCGAGATAGAAGACATTATAAATCGAAGTATTCCTTATATGAGTCTTAATATCTATCAAATTGTAGAATGGTCCCTGTAATTGCATACTACCACAACCTCGATAATCAATAGTCATTAGTTTCCTATTTTAGCATTCACTAATAATTTTTTATTTCTTTGTAAGGATAGTGTTACCACAACTGGAGTGTTGAAAATTTTAAGGAGGGATTAGATCTTGAAAGAACACCTTCATAAATCTCCCAATCTTCGTTGTTCCGATTCAACTTATTTTGTCAAATAGTCTAGGATTGCTTAAGACTGATAAAGTTGATAAATTTTTGGTTATGAGAAAAGTTTATGATTATATATAGACTTAATCTGCATTTCTTGCCAACTTACATATAATATGAAGAATAGATAATTATTCCTAGAGTATAACTAATCTTTATTTTAGTATCTCTATAGGAAAGAACTAGACAAGGAGACCATCTTTATTGCACAGATCTGTGATACGATTCCTCAATCAAAATTAACACATTTTCAGTAAGGAACCCTTTATTGGATCCAAATTTTAAATATCACAGAAGTAAAGTAACTTTTGATTTTTATTTTGACTCCTGTTTGAATGTTTACGCTCCATGTAACTGGAGTGATAACAATTTATGCTTAAATGTAAGACATGAGTAGAAAGGTTACGAGTATACAACTTTAACTAAAAGGATTGGTTAAATAGAGAAGTCAACTAATACTTATAATCAAAAGCAATATACGAACATAGTCTATACAAGAGTGAAAACCCAAATAAGAGGATATACCAAACAAATCAGGAGGAAGTAATGATGACAGTTCCCAAATGAAGATAACTAATTGCTTTAAGAAATAATAGATTGTAATTATTATCAAATGGAATTTGCTGCAATCTTACAGGAAAGTTTGTACCCACGTGATTTCCATGTCGATGACACTGCCTCTTAATCTTAAGCTCCCAAAAACCAACCATACAAAATAAGTAATGATCATAACAATTATATCAACATAAGAGAAATGATTGAGCCACCATGGTGGGTGTTCTACTTGCGGCCCTTGATCTTGAATATGATGCCGCCCGGTCTCAGATTCTAGCTCATGCAGTTATTCCTCCAGTGGAGGATGTTTACAGAAGACTCAGTCGCATTCCAGTTTCCTCCAGCTCTTCTACTCCACCCCCATCAGCGATGGCAGTCTCGCATGGGAGAGGTGGCCCGCCTTCTGGTCGTGGTCGTGGACGTGGCCGTGGACCCCAGGGAAAGGGCGGTCGCTTCAGTCAGACATGCTCCTATTGTCACCGCACAGGACACTCGGAGGAGACATGCTATTCTAAGCATGGGTTCCCAGCATCGGCACGTGTTGCAGAGCATTCTCAGTCTCCATTACCATCTACTGCAGATAATCGATTTGACGAACTTGTGGCACGTCTCCGAGATATTATGCCACATTCATCTGGTGATTCGTATGGTGGTCCTTCAGATATTGCTGCTACAGCCTCCGCCAGTTCATCTGCCGCTGCTAGTACCTCAGGTAGATCTACTGCATTCACACCGTCTCATGATATATCTGACTGGGTTATAGATTCGTGAGCCACACATCATCTCTGTCGAGATAGAGATAGATTACAGTCCTACAGGGACATTCCTCACGGTCGTTCAGTGCAGATCGCAGATGGTACCCATTCACCCCTTATTGGACAGGGGGAGGTCTTCCTATCCTCCACTATGCAACTACAGAATGTCCTACATGCTCCTGAGTTCTCAATGAATCTGTTATCTATTAGTCAGATTATGAAGGATTTGCATTGTTGTGCTATATTTGACCCGTCTTCTCTTATTTTTCAGGACATACTCACGGGCAGGGTGATTCCTATGCTGGTGTCTCCTCTCATTCTGCCGGACCAGTCTCTCCGTACATCTGGCATCTCCGGTTTGGTCACCTTCTGCTCCAGAAAATGCGCCATCTTCTGCCCCAGATCTCTCCTAGTTCGTCTTTCCACTGTGAAGCATGTCAGCTGGGAAAACATCATCGGTCAAGCTTCCCAAGTCGTCAGAGTCGAAGCAGTACCTCCCCTTTCGAGTTGTTACATATAGATATATGGGGTCCGAGTCGTGTTCCCGATCATCAGGGGCACAGATTTTATCTTGTGGTAGTGGATGATTTTTCTCGTGTGTCATGGGTCTTTCTTTTGAAGAATAAATCTGAAGCAGGAGATGTGATTAAGAATTCAATTAATGAAGTGCACAATGTTTTCTCTTCCTCAGTCAAATATGTTCGGACGGATAATGCCCTAGAGTTTTGTACACGCTCACTTTCTCAATTTCTTTCATCAAAGGGTATTATTCACCAAACCACTTGTGCATATACATCACAGCAAAATGGTGTGGCGGAAAGAAAGCATCGCCATCTCTTGGATATTACTCGAACCATGTTGATTCAGAGTTGTGCTCTTATTTCTTTCTAGGGGGACGCTGTTCTTACTGCATGTTATCTGGTCAATCGAATGCCATCCTCAGTTCTTGGTGAGAAGATACCTATCTCTCTTATTTTTCCAGACAAGGAGTTATTCTCACTGACTCCACGTGTCTTTGGTACTGTGGCTTTCGTTCATCTTCTATCTCCCGGACTTGACAAACTCTCTCCTAGAGCAGTCAAGTGCGTCTTTGTTGGTTATTCCAGGACTCGGAAGGTCTACCGGTGTTATGATCCTATAAATAAGAAGTACTTCGTGAGTGCTGATGTCACTTTCTTTGAGTTTGTCATGTATTTCTCTCCTGCAGGTGACAGACTGGTACCATCCACTACCAATGATGATGTCTATATTCCTCCACCACCTACATGGAGTTCACTTGAGCCTTCCCCTGTGCCTGTCTCCACGCCAGCACCACCACCACCACCTCCTCCTCCACCCATTACACGGCCTCTCGTTTCACCGCTACCAAAATTTTATACGCGCCGGTCAGGTCCTGCTCAGACTACACATCAGCCACTCATCACACCTCAGGTATGTTCAGATGGCATTACTACTGACGGGTCAGGTTTGGTACATGTGCAGGATTCTTCCGTACAGGACGACACTAGACCATCCATTACAGCAGATGATGATCTTGATGTTCCGATTGCTATTCGGAAGCAGAGGCGGCAATGTGCCTCTTATCCATTTGCCTCACAGGTTTCCTTTCACAGTCTCACAGGTGATTTTCAGAGATTTGCCTCAGCCTTGTCTTCCGTGGATATACCACGGACCTACCAGGAAGCCTTGAAGAATGATTGCTGGAGATTAGCTATGGAAGAAGAGATGAGGGCATTGCAGTCCCGTGGCACATGGTCTTTGGTCCCTGCACCTCCTGATGCATCTGTTGTGAGCTGTAAGTGGGTCTTCACAGTTAAATATCATGCAGATGGCACGTTGGATCGGTACAAAGCACGCTTGGTCGCCTGTGGGTTTACACAAAACTATGGCGTGGATTACATGGATACATTCTCTCCAGTGGCGAGACATTCTACCCTTCGTGTTCTCTTATCTGTTGATGTGGTTCGTGAATGGAGTATATCTCAACTCGATGTCAAGAATGCCTTTCTGTACGGGGACTTACAGGAGGAAGTCTACATGCAGCAGCCACCTGGGTTTACTACTGAGGGGGAGAAGCAGATGGTCTGTAGACTTCACAAGGCGATATATGGCCTCAAACAGAGTCCGAGAGCATGGTTCCATAAGCTGTCCAACCTAATTGAGCAACAGGGATTCAAGAGGTCAAATGCAGATCACTCGTTGTTTGTCCAGAAGTCATCGGCAGGTACGGTTGTCATTATGGTCTATGTGGATGATATCTTGTTACAGGAGATGATGTTCAAGGCATAGAAAGGGCGAAGGCATTCCTAGGCCGTCAGTTTGTTACAAAGGATCTTGGAACCCTAAGATATTTTCTGGGGTTGGAATTTGCAAGGAATGCAGAGGGCTTGGTGATGACCCAACGGAAGTACATTACAGACTTCCTGATTGAGACTGGCATGGATGGATGCAAACCATCAAGTATTCCCATGGATCCTAGCATGAAGTTGTATGATGGTGATACTGATGAAGTAGATAAGAGGAGATATAGAGAAATGGTGGGAAAACTCCTCTACATTACCATAACTCGTCCAGACATTGCATTTGCAGTTAGCAGGGTGAGTCAATTTATGGAGCAGCCAAGACAAGTTCACATGGATGCTATACACATGATACTGAGGTATCTGAAGTCTTCTCCAGGGTCAGGACTGCTATTCAGAAAGGGCACAGACTTATCCATCTCAGCGTGTGCAGACGCAGATTATGCAGGATGCCCTAAGGATCGAAAATCAACCTCAGGGTTCGCAGTGTTTGTTGGAGGCTCTCTGGTTTCTTGGAAAAGCAAGAAACAAACTGTTGTGGCAAGGTCCAGTGCCGAATCCGAATATAGGGCCATGGCTCAAGCCAGCACGGAAATGATGTGGGTTCGGTCCGTACTAGAAGATCTACATGTAGCTGTGCCCCTACATATGAAGCTTCAGTGTGACAATCAGGCAGCATTATTCATTGCCAATAATTCAACTTTCCATGAAAGGACCAAGCATAGTGAAGTTGACTGCCATTACACTAGAGACTTGATCCAGAGAGGATTGATATCTACTGCACATGTGAGCTCAGGAGATCAGACTGCGGATGTATTCACCAAGCCACTGCTCAGAGGACCTTTTCATAGATGTTCATCCAAGCTGAGCATGATAGACATCTATGCTCCACCTTGAGGGGGAGTGTAGAGATAGTTCTTAGTATTATTATCTCTTTATGTATCTTGTCGTTATTTCTTTATCTTTTATAAACCTCTTTGTAATTCACCCTTAAGGTCTCTCCCTATATAAGAGAGACTAGGGTTTTTCTGAATGATTATCGAAGTCTCTTTTCACAACAGTTAGGAAAAAGGAGGGATCCATGAGATTATGCATCGATTACAGACAGTTGAACAAGAGAACGGTGAAGAACCGTTACCCTTTGTCACGCATCGATGATTTGTTTGACCAGCTCCAAGGATCTTCGGTATTCTCGAAGATCGACCTTCGTTCAGGCTACTATCAGCTGAGGATTCGAGAGGCATATATTCCGAAGACAGCTTTTCGGACTCGTTATGGACACTACGAGTTTGTGGTGATGTCGTTTGAGCTCACCAATGCACCTGTAGCGTTCATGGATATGATGAACCGGATCTTCCGTCCATACTTGGACAAATTTAAGGCGGTGTTCATTGATGATGTCCACATATATTCTCGGAATGAATGGGATCGTGCAAATGATCTGTGGATCGTCTTAGATACATTGCGGGAGCACAAGCTATATACCAAGTTGAGCAAGTGTGAGTTCTGGTTGTCCCAGGTCTCATTTCTTGGACATGTCATTTCTGAAACAGGCATCGCAGTTAATCCTGCGAAGATTGAGGCAGTTATGTCTTGGGAGCCACCCAAGACAGTTACTCAGAGTCGGAGCTTCCTTGGGCTAGCGGGTTATTACAGACGCTTCGTCAGTGGATTTTCAAGCATTGTTCGTCCTCTGACACGATTGACACATAAGAGAATTCCATTCATTTGGGATGATGCATGCAAGCAGGCCTTTAAGACATTGAAGGAGAGGTTGACTACAGCGCTTATTCTTGCTCTTCCTTCAGGCACTCAGGACTATGCAGTCTACACAGATGCATCTGGAGAGAGGAGTAGGAGTTGTATTGATGCAGAGAGGTCATGTGATTGCTTACGCATCACGACAGTTGAGACTGCATGAGCAGAACTACCCCGCGCATGACTTGGAGTTGGGTTTTTTTTTTAAGCTCAAAAGCGGGGGACACACTCGGTGGTGCTCGCCCCAAATTTATTGAAAAAAAAATTAAGGAAAAACTTACAGCGGGTAGGCGTACAGAAAGGAGAGAAAGAACATAATAAAAACCGAAGGTATCACAGTCTGATACCCTCAATACAAGAGGGAACCGCTACGCATCAGACCAGTCACGAGTGAGACGGGAAGCTGAGATGAGCACGTTTTCCAAGTAAAATCTCTGGCCAGCGAACAGGGCTTCATTTCTACCAATCCAGATGTACCAAAGCCGAGCAACAGCATTGAGAATGTCGTTCCTAGCCCTAGCCCGAGAGCGAGCCAAGCTCCCACAGAAAGAGGAAGAGTCCGAGGCGTCAAGCCAATCCAGGTCCGCCCAGATGTCATTAGTTTTGCCACATCGGAAGAAAAGGTGGTCGATAGTCTCCGTCTCCAAATCGCACAACCCACAAATGGGCGAGACAAGAGGGAAGAGGACGGCACACCGGCTACGAGTCAAAAGGCACCCACGACGGAAGAGACATAAGAAGATGCCAATTCGTTCGGGAACCCTGAGGCCCCAAAAAAATTGACAAACCCGAATCAAGTCATCATCTGCCACAGCCAAAGGAGGAAGAATAGCAAGGTAAGCCGTGCGAGATGAGAAAGGGCCGTCCTTCCAAGACAGGTGGTCGCGACCCACCGAGGGCGAAGGCGCGTCAGCGAGAACTGCGAGTAAAGCCATGAACTCCAGCTGACGTTGTTCGGAAAGATTGGCCACAAACTTGGGGCCCCAAGAAGCCCCATCCCAATAAGAAGCAACCTTCGCGTCCTTATCCTCCACCAGCGCGAAGAGGCGAGGAAAAACCTGGAGTTGGTTGCAGTTGTCTTCGGCTTGAAGATCTGGCGCCACTACCTATATGGGGTGAATTTCGAGATTTCACTGATCACAAGAGCTTGAAGTACGTATTTGATCAGAAGGAGTTGAACATGAGACAGCGCAGGCAAGGTTTGAAAAAACGAAAGGCGGAACGAGACGTTTTCCCTGGAAGCGAGGCGAGGCGTAGCCTCGAGGCGGTCGAGGCGTAAGCCTCAGTTTGTATAGAAAAGTACTTACAAAAAGTATAATAAATATATTTATGATGAAAATATCTTAATTGACATACATATAATATATAACATTGTAATATATGATGAAATTATGAAGATAAGAACGTGAAAGAAAGGATATGTAAATTTCATAAACCTGTCTACTAAATTTCTACCCAATCAAAAATAAAATCATTAGCTATAATTGTCACTAAAGTATCAAAGACACATATTTTTCGCTAAAAAATATTGTGGTGCAAAAAAAAATTATGATTAGATATATTTGTTATATGACTAATATATAAAATATGACAACAATGACATGCCTTGAATCTAATGTTGTATTTTCTAGTTGGTATATTACGTTTCTCATTATGTCACCTCACTTAACACTAGCTTTCTTTAAACTTTATGGATTGTGTATTTAAAAGTGTAATATTAAGACTTTCTTGGAAAAATTAGACAAGTTTAATGCTCAATATGAATATGAACAAACTTAAAATTCCAAGCATTCATCTTGTAAATATATATCTTAGATAACTATACATTTATAAGCATCTAAAACTACCAATAAGACAATTTAAATCCTTAAAAAATACATTAAATTCCAGAAAACGCCTCACAGAACGCCTCGCCCCGCCTCGACCGCCTCATCGCCTCGGAGCGCCTCAACCTTCTGAGGCGTACAGATGCATGACATGTCAGATGGTCAAGGCAAAGCACAGGAGACCATCGGGGCTATTATAGTCTTTCCCCATTCCCGAGTGGAAATGGGAGAGTATCTCTATGGATTACGTCACGGGATTGCCGAAGACACCAGGTGGCCATGATTCCATTTGGGTCATTGTTGATAGGTTGACCAAGTCAGCCAATTTCATACATGTCAACACAACTTACACTCCATCCAGATTGGCCAAGCTATATGTGCAGAACATCATCAGGCTACATGGTATACCACGCGAGGTGGTGTCTGATAGAGACTCACGATTTACGTCGCATTATTGGCATCAGTTCATGTCAGCACTACAAACAGAGCTGAAGATGAGTTCTGCATATCATCCGCAGACCGATGGGCAGAGTGAGCGCATCATTCAGACACTTGAGGATTTACTTCGCGCGTACACTATGGAGTGGAAAGGATCCAGGAAGGACTATCTACCTTTGGTTGAATTCACGTACAACAACAATTATCATTCCAGTATCGGCATGGCACCATTCGAAGCCCTATACAGGCAGAAATGCCTCACACCTCTCAGTTGGCGTGAGGTAGGTTATCATGCTCTATATTCCGTGGATCTCCTGGAGGAGACCGCGAGGGCTGTTGATCTTGTGAGACGGAGGTTTTTAACGGCACAGAGTTGCCAGAAGAGCTATGCAGACCGTCGGAGAAGAGATTTGAAGTTTTATGTATCCAATCTTCTTCTCTTTCTTTTATTACAAATTTAACTTAATCTCATATTGATGACATTCCTATAAATTATAGGTTGAGATTGGGTATTTTTGCGTGTATCTCCCATTAAGGGAATACAGAGATTTGACGTTCGTAGCAAGTTGGCGCCACGATATATTGGTTCATTTGAGATTCTAGCTAGAGTGGGGAAGGCGGCCCACCGAGTAGCCCGTCCTCCACATCTATCAGCTATTCACGACGTCTTCCATGCATCCAACTTGAGGAAGTATGTGCACGACCCTCGACACATCATCAGTTACGAGAATTTTGACGTGGAGCCTGACCTAACATATGAGGAGAGGCCAGTGCCGATACTTGACAGTACTGTAGAGAAGATTCGCAGTAAAGAGATCCCAATGATCAAGGTGTTGTGGCACCGACACAGCGTCGAAGAGGCGACGTGGGAGACCGAAGCCAGCATGCGGGAACGATACCTACAGCTTTTCTCAGGTAATAATTATAACAAGCCCTTGTAATCATTTCATATTAAAAGAATATGGCTTGTTTTCCCATCGAGGTTTTTATGGGTTCAAAATCCTTTGAGGTTTTATAACTACATGAAATTCAAGACAAATAATGACCTTGACTCGAGTCTCGAGGACGAGACTCCCATTGAGGTTTTATATTTGTAACATCCGGAATCCGCCTAAACCCGAACCTGAACCGAATAGAGTCCGATTAACCCAATAAAGCTATCGGACAATATAAAATAACTTAAAGGATCGACTGGTCGCAAATCAAAGGTCGTTCGGGCGAAATCGACCAAAAATCGAATGCATCGTAATGCGTGTACAAAAAAGCCGTGACGCAAATTCGAAAACCGTAAAACAAACCGAGACCGTCATAAGATCTGATTCGACGAAACAAGACCAATAGAATCGACCGCTCGTCAATCGGAGATAAATTGGTATTTTTAAATCGCAAAATTTAACCCCAAACTAAAACTGTATCTTGAAAATTTCGGGGATGCAAACCCTCTCAAAAGTATATCAATATTATACTCATTTTGATCGTCGTTTAGAGACGATCAAAACAAGATATTGCGCGTCGAAATTCGACGCTCGATGCGCGAATATAGTCGACTTTAAGTAGATTAAATAAAAAGAGTTTTTGGGTTTAAAAAAATTACAAATGTCTGCTAAGTAGCAGACTGTGCTACTGTACGGAAATCACAGCAGAAAAAATATATATAATTACATTTTTTACAGAAATTACAGCTGCTACAGCAGCCCACACTTGGTTGCTGCTCTTTCTCCTCTTGTCAAGTATTTTTAGAGCCCTATTCCCTTAAAAATAGCCCCAAAACCCCAAATTTTTCTTCTCAAAATCCCCAGCCGAGAGAAGGAAACCCACCTCATTTCCTCTCCCCTTTTTCTTTCCAATCCCCATTTTCTTTTGCAAATTCCAGCTTCCAGCTACTGAAGATCTGCAGCTACAATCCTCCATAGCCACTGCATGTTGGAGTTTCATCTCTAAACTTGGGGAAAAGCTATTTAGGTACAACCCTACCTCACCCTCCTCTTGGTGCCTTGCATGTTATTTTAACATATTTTGATCCTTAAATTGTTTTCACCATTGTCGATATCCATCTAACAGTTCTCTTTTAACACTTATTGGGTTTCCTTATTAATCAAATCCAACTCTTACACTTAAAACAAAGTGTAACGAAGTTATGATCACAACTCATATGCAACCTCTGAGATTTTTCGCTTTCCAGGATTTAACCTGTATTAATAAGGATCAAAGTGGAAACTTGCTCAGAGTTTTTCTCTATCAAAGCATTTGATTTTTTTTTCAAAATGAAAAATGCTTTTAACTAATGGCAGCCCCGTTCTTCTCTTCTGTGAAGTTGTGTTTTAAATGCTCCATTTCTGGATAATTTTTAACTCATTTCGTCTCTCGGAAGTAATACTTGGGTTTCGTTATCATTTTCCATAATTATCACGTCATTCCAGATCCGTTTTTCACTGTAATATGATGTAGTATATCAGGGTTTGATCTGTACGAAAAAGTGTTATACTTCAACTTTTCCATCAAATATTATGGTTCATTTTAAGTATCTAACCAATGAGAGAGGCTACATCGACTGCTATATCTACTTTGAAGGGGCATTAATCATCAACTTATTCCCATTCTAGAAAGCCGATGAAATTGGCAAATGGCTTTATGATTGACATTAAATCCAATCACCAATTTGTACTACATGGCCTCGTGTAGGGGATTTGTCGGACAACATACGAGCAATTTTTTATGAGACCGTTAGATTTAGAGTGAACCGACGTGTATATTTTTGAGTGGTGACTAAAATTGAGGTTGCTTTGGACTGAGATAATATTTTTGGGAGTTTAGGTCGAGAAAAAGGTCTGGTGGAAACTGAAGTGTCTTCATCCGCTTGTTATAAAAACTGGGAAGTGTCTCGAGGCCACTGATAATAGTGAAATCCATCACCCTATTGTAACGTCCTCTTTTAAAAGTGTGTTGATCAGGGATCATAGTATATATGTACCACTTTCTCAATCTTCACAACTGCAGGGGAACACAGAAAGTCCTATTAACAAATTTGCCTATTTCACACTATTATATCGAGTCAAATTTCTTGCACTTCATATTTCCTTAGTATCAAGGCCTTAAATGTCGATTTCGGTCACCATTTCGGTATCGACCAAAACAGAATTTCGATGGAATTTCGGTGGAATTTCGATCGAAATTTCGGTCATTTTTTATACTAGCACCCCCATATTTCGTTCATTTCGGTCATTTCGGTCGAATTTCGATTTTGACTGGATATCGATATTCGACAGAAATTCGACCGAATTTCGCTGAAATTTGAGGCCATGCTTAGTATTACATATTTGTAAAGCCAACCATAGATGATATTTTGAAAGGTTGGAGTAGTCAAATAAATGGAATTGATAAATGATATCAATAGGATTGTTGACCAAAACACCTAGATCTAAACCATCAATAAAAGATCAAGAAAGAGTTTAAGGGGTCAGGAAAGTAAAGACGTTCGTAAATTAGCAATGACTTATAATTAATAGTGCCGATCATGGTGACCCTTACATCTGACCGTGCGAGGGTGTGGTGACTCTCAACTGAGCGGGAGATAGGTAGCCCAGTTCGGCAACGGCCGCTTAATGCATGGGCCTAGGATCCCAAACTTTTTCACTGTTTTTACGCGAGCTCGCAGTATTTTTACGCCTCGTTGGGATCCTGACTTTTGACCAGTCCGTTGACCCTCTGTTTTCGGATACACATGCAGGGGATCCTCGGTTTTCAATTTTTCGTACGAGCTCGTTTACCCGTACTAGTTGGGCCGGTTTTTAGAGCGACTTTTCCGGAGAGTCTCTCTCACCCGTCTCTGGAGCGTAGTTTTGGAGTAGATCTTTCCCTCTTTTGGACCGCACTTCCAATAAGAGGGCGAGACAGAAGAGTCTCATTAGGAGACTACTTCACCGTTTGAGTTTTTGGTTACTTCTCGCCAACAGGCTTGGCGATGTTACATCCGAACCATCCATTACTACATCTAAATTATCTAGGATTACATCTGAGTCAGTTACAGTTAAGGATTGGAGGAGTTACGATCAAAGTTGATTGGGTTATAATGAATACGGGTTAAGATATGAAATCAATGATAAGTTGAGTTGGTTGGAAGTGAATATAATTAAATTGGATTCGAAATACCTATAAGCTAGTGGACGTGTTGGGAACTTAGTTAGGATGCATTATACAACACCGCATGCCTACGGAGGCACCCCAATCCTAAAGCACTATCCACGCCTTAGAGTCATAATGTGAGGTTATACAAAGACCACGACCACAGACTATACACTAGACTTTAAAAGATAAATAGAATTGAAAACCGATTAATATATTATCCTTTCCATCATAGATAAATTAAGAGTAAAACAAATTATCACCTCACTATTTCCTTACCAAGATACATGACTTAATCTCAATGACAAGATAACAATTTATACTTATTGGTCTAAATTTTTATGAAAAATATTATAAATAGGAAATTTTGGGATAATAAGTAATAAGGGGGTAAGGCTTGTAGAATAAATTTGAAAACCTTTTTCTAAGCAGGTAGTGGTAAATTTTTATTCATACATGCCTATCTACTTGCTTTCTTTTGCACATAATAAATTACTTAATATTGTTAAATTGCGGGTTGTATTCACATTTGGGACATCCTCTTCTTCCCTACATGTTTTGGCAGGAAATGAGCCTGCAGCACAGTAGCAGGCTGATGACTTTTGGAGATCGTGTATATACCAGACGGTATTGTTTCTTCTATCTCAAACTTTTGTTCTATTATAATGTAAAATGCATTTTCTTTCTCTTCTGAATATGTTGGGATATATGAACGTATTATCAGCCCTTCTTGTACATGTTGTATATATTATGAAAGATAATGAAATGAACTTTTGGTGGCATATGTTTTTGTTGAATCTGCGTTGATGAATGTGGTTTGAATGTCATATGCAAAAGCAAAGCAATGCGAAAAATTTCCCTTGATTTTCTTAACTTAGTGAGATCGTCTGAGAATGTAATATTTCGAAATGTAGCGTGAACGGGTGCCCGGATCCTAGGGGGTTCACAATGTTACTCATATAATAAATGCAAGTTGGCTAAAGTGAAGAGAAGCCTTTACTATTCTATACTGTTAGAAAATCGGAAGCGGAAGAGAACATGGAAAAGATAAATAACAAGAAGAAGAACACAACGGGTTTTACGTGGAACCCTACTCCGTGAGGAGCGGGATGAAACCACGGGAGAAGCCCTCAACGGGGCATGCTATGCATTACTTTTTCTCAATGGATACAGGAGGTCTGGGGCTCCTTATATAGCCTCTCCAGAGCCTCCAAGTCCCACCGTTGGACGATGTGGGACTAAACACTAGACGGGGTAAATGGATCTCCTCCAGGATCCATTTACCCTGCTACAACTCAATAGGCACATACAACTTATACTCCAACACTCCCCCTCAAACTGGAGCATGCAATGCTCAGCTTGGACAAACAGAAAGAAACTCAACTCAACGCTACAGGACACTACGGATAATATTAACCCAACGCGCACATTGCTGCAGTCGAGGACGTTGCTTCTCATGTCGTGCAGGTGAGGAGGACGAACGGGCTGGAGTGTGAGTCTTCTGAATCTCCTCGTCGGAGAGCATGCGCTCTGAACTGCGCCTGTCAGAGACGCTGCGACTAGAAATGAGTCTCCTCGTAGGAGTACTCTGGCCCGCCACAATAATGTGGACAACTGCTCCATCTCTGAAAAAGACCGGACTGAAAAGGGTCGTGGCTGTGCAATCCTCGTCGAAGTCCACGGTCGCTGGAGAATGGAGTCTGAAATAGTCTCCTCATCGGAGAACTGGGTCTCTCCCATTTGGCTCAGAGAATGGTGCACTGCTCTGGTGTACCTATGATACCACATGAAAACCCTTACCCTCAATGGCATAGGGAATGGTCTTCTGCTCCGGAGTCCATATGGCTCACATGAAAACTCTGGCCTGATAACAAGAAGAATGATGGGGACCTCTGATAATGGTGGCAACATATGCTCATCTGAAAAATGACCGCACACTCGTGCATGTCTGAAACTGGAGACTCGGAGATGTCTGATGTCGAGTCTGAAACTGGATCTGAACCGTAGAGTCTGGAATCTGAATGGCCTGGAAATCTGCATGTGAATCTGGATCATCTGAATATAGCATGTGACTCTACACATACTCCCTCTTTTTTTTTTGACACTCCAAAGAGGGGGAGACACCCGTAGGTGTTCACCCCATTTTATTAATGATAAGAAAAGAAAGAAAACTTACAGAAGGAGGAAAGAGTAAAAAATAGGGGAAGATGATATCAATACTGATATCATTCGCCCCAGACCCAGAAACACGCTACCGAATAGACCAGTACGAACAAAGACGATTAGCGTCAATACATATGTTTTCTACGTAGAATCTCTGCCCTGCAAACAGTAATTTGTTCCTCGCCAACCATACACACCAGATGCGTGCGAAGGGAACCAGTCTCACCGCCCTCGGAAGGTTTGCCGCGAGAACCATGCTCTCCCAAAAAGAAACCATCGACGAAAGATTCAGCCACGCAATGTCCTCCCATAAAGGCCGTACAAGGTCACAGTGTAGGAAGAGGTGCTCAGCCGTCTCCACAGCCGAGTCGCATAAGCCACAAGAGATGGGAACTGATGGAAAAATTGCTACCAGGCGGTCGCGAGTAGGAAGGCGTCCACGCCTAAGGATCCACAAAAAAATGCCAATCCTTTCCGGGAGCTTGAGACCCCATATGAGTTTGCAATGGTCAAGAAAGGACGCCTCCGGATGCACAGCAGTAGGGATGAGAGCAGAATAAGCCTTTGACGACGAAAAGGAACCGTCGTTCCAATAGAAGTGATCTCGCCCCCTCGATGGAGTAGGGGCGTCCCCGAGTAAAGACATCAAAGCAGAGAAGTCAATCAGGTGCTGAGACGAGAGAGAATCCACCAGAATCGGGCACCAGGTGCCGTTGGACCAGTATGAGACCACCGATGCATCTTTGTCCCTGGCTAGCGCATATAGTCTTGGAAAAATGTTCATGAGGATGCCTTTGCCAGACCAGTCCATGGTCCAAAAGCGGAAGGAGGAACCATCGCCGAGAGATGGTCGGAATAAGGACCGGTGCCGGTTGAAAACGCTAAAAGCTTCGCGCCAAAAGATGGGAGACCGAGAATGTGATCTACCATCAAAGACGGAGAGAAATGCATTACCCGCCGCACAGCGAAGGCATTGAACAAGAAAGCCATCCTCCCGGCCTAAAAGCCGCGACGCCCATTTGAGAAGGAAAACGTCCCGCACGATCTCCAGCCGCCGAACGCCCAATCCCCCGTCCCGTTTAGGACGCGAAATGTCCTCCCAAGCGACCAGGTGAATCCCTCGACTTTCAGACCCACTCCTGCCCCAAAGGAATCCCCTCATACATCTGTCCAAGCGCATTCTAATCCTCTTAGGCAAGCCGCGCGCCGAGAGGAAATAAATAGGAATAGCGGAGAGGACGGATTTGATAAGCACCAATCGGCCACCCCGAGAGAGCAGTGAAGAGCGCCAACCTGCCAGCCTTGTCTCGACCTTCTCCACCACCCGCTGATAATCACGCAACCGCGGCCTGCCCACAGAGAGATATAATCCCAAGTACTCAAGAGGAAGGTTCCCGAGAGAGGCCCCCAATATGGAGGAGCAATCCCCGACCTCCAGAGGTGAGAGAGCAAAGGGCACAAATTTTGATTTGGCCTCGTTGATGCGGAGCCCCGATACTTCGCAGAATAAATGTACCGTAGTAGCCATTCCTGAAAGTTGCAGCTGATCCCCTTCGATAAAACATAGGGTGTCGTCCGCATATTGGATCAGCGGGATATGAAGATCACCTAGCAAGCAGCCTCGAGTATACCCAGCGTCATATACGCCTTGAATCATACTAGGCAGCACATCCGCCTCCAAGACAAAAAGAAGGGGGGCAAGGGGGCACCCCTGGCGAACACCCCTGCGAGGTTGAAATAAATTCCCAGACGGTCGACCATTAAGGAATATGGAGAAGGAGACCGTGGTCACACATCGACGGATCCAAGAAATCCATAACGGAGGGAATCCCCGAGCCTTGAGAACCGACCATAAGAAACGCCAATCCAAGGAATCGTAAGCCTTAGCAAAGTCAATTTTCCATAGGACTCCCTTCGTTCCATTTCTGTGCCAACCATCAATGATGGCGGAGGCAAGGGCGTAACAGTCAGATATTTGCCTCCCTCGAACAAAGGCCGCCTGGCAGGGGGAAATGATAGAAGTAAGCAGTGGCGCTAATCGACGAGCCAACGCCTTCGCAATGATCAGGTAAATACCATTGGAGATGGCAATAGGGCGGAACTCCTCAATACGACGGGCACCCTGGGATTTCGGGATGAGAACCAGAGAGGCCCGATTAACCCTGTTGAAACCCCGGTTCCCTTCACAGAACTCGAGAGCCACGGCCAAAACGTCATCTGCGATAACGTCCCAAAAGTCCCTATAAAAGGAAATAGGGAATCCGTCTGGGCCTGGGGAGGCATCAGCGTTGAGGTCCCAAGCCGCGCTCTGTAATTCCTCCAATGATAGAGGGCGAGATAAATTAGAAGCATCTGAAGCAGAGATGGAAGGGGCCCCGGGCGCCATCCAATGCCATGAAGAAGAGGGGAGGCGATTGAAAAAATTCTTGAAATAGTTAACCAATGCCGCACCCATGTCCCGCTCATTCTGGAATATATCGTCCCCAATCTCCATGGAAGAGATACGATTGGAACGATTACGTGCGCTAGCGACCCGATGGAAATAGGCAGTATTAGCATCCCCCTCCTTGAGCCAGCGAAGACGCGAGCGTTGTCTCCATTCAATTGCTTTTTTCCTGTCATCCTCCGAAACGATCTGAGCCGCAGCGGACCTCTCCTGTAATTCTTCCCGAGTAAGTTCCCTGATGCTTTCCAAGCGATCCAATCTAATAATTATCTCCTCAGCCTCGTTACGGACCGACCGCCTAGCCAGACGCGAAGAGAATTTAAATGACGCAAGAACCCGCCGCAGAGAGGAGAGTTTGAGGGCAAAACGATGAGCCGCATTGCCCGAGAAGGACGTTTGTGACCAATGATTTCGCACTAATTCCTTAAAATTAGGCTCCATAAGCCAGCTCTTCTCGTAACGAAAAATGTCGCGCGGACGAGATGAGTCGCCCGAATCCCAAATGATGGGGCTATGATCCGAAAAAGACCGAGGACGAGACGAAACCGAGCACAGTGGGAATGCCTCCATCCATCGAGAATTAGCTAGAAACCGGTCAAGCCGCGATCGAGAGGAGCTATTGCGCCAGGTGTATATGATGTCCGAGGCTGCCAAATCATCCAGGGCCAAGTCGTTGAAGAAGTTCAGGAAATCGATAGAGCCAGGGTCCCTTCCCCCCCCGCCCGCGGGGGCGGTCGTTTGAGAGCATAGTGACATTGAAATCCCCTCCCAAAATCCACGGAATATCCCCAAAGGCCGCAGCATCGTCCCGCAAGTCCTCCCATAAATCTCGACGCGCAAGGTGACATGTAGGCGCATAGATACAAGAAAAAGCCATAGATACGTTTGTGGCCAGATGCAAAAGGATTACAGAGATAGAATGTCGTCCCATGCGAGAGCGGGATAATGAAAAGCTTGAAGATCTCCAAGCCACAATAGCCCCACCAGAGGAGCCAGTCGCGTCCAAAGCACAATATGCATCCATCTGTCCTGCTCCCACCGATCTCCATAAGGCGACGTCCACTCCCTGTATCTTAGATTCCTGTATGAAAGCGATATCGCAATCCCAATCAACCAAACGTGATCCCAAGGCCCTGCGACGCAGAGGATCACCCAAACCACGAACGTTCCACGAGAGTATCTTCATTAAATATTACAAAAATTTATCCCAAAAAGTGGTCGGAGGAAAGCCCAAATTAAGCGCGTCGACGGTCCAGACGGCGAAGTCCAGCCGCTTCCGCCACCGCTTCCCTAGATATCAGAATCGTCTGCGAAGAGGTCCCTTCGGAGGAGAGGTCCATGCGCCGAGCATATATAATGCCATATCGATTCGGGGAAGCTGCCGCTGCATTCCCAGAGTTCCACGCAGCTGCACTTCGGGGTGGAGATAGCGGCATTGCGCTTGGAGAAGAATCCCCTTGATTATCATAAGACCAAGAAATCCCAAAGGAAGAAAACGGCTGGTCATAAGGACGATTGATATCGAGGTTACCGATTTCTGGGGCGGCCACCGGGTGCATCGACTCGTTTGCAAGCATCAAAGGCGGTGAAGCTGGGGAAGAGGGGCTCCAGTCATCGTAGCCCTGCGATGGATAGAAAGGCACCGCAGAGATAGGAGTAGGGCATGGAATATCTTCAAAGTAGATAATAGAATCCCCGAAGATTGTCGGTTCATGCCCGACCCACGTAAGCGCCCGAATAGGGTCCGACCCGTTGGAGGGAATCGGAAGCGCCACATCGAGAGTTGGGGATATGCCGCCATAGTTTGGAATGGGAATGTCAGTAAAATCCACTGCTAGCGGATCCGCCTCGAATAGGCCCCTCGGCACGTGAAGAGGCATCCGTCCAAATGCGCACGAGAAGCGAGGCCGAGGCGACGAAGACGAAGGGTCGTCATGATTCCGCAGTGCTTCGGGAACACCCGATGGAGGTGCCACGTGGGCCATCGAAGATGAACCGTCGTTGGAGCTGGAAGCACCGTTCCCGGCCTCGGAATGGACTGACGAAGCCACCGGCGCCGCCACCGGCGGCGGAAAGAAAAATTCAAGCTTGAAGGACCATCTGCCCAGATCCAGGATCTCCGAGAATGTCTTACCAGACATGGAGCGAGAGAGGTTGGAGGAACATTCGACCAAAATTCTTGTGCATGCCCAGTCCGATCCAGGGGAAAGACCATCGTCCAAGATAGCCAGAACTTGACCCCAACTTCGGATTACCTTGGAGAGGCAGTGCGCCGAGCGAGACAGGAATGGAACACCGCGGACCTCCACAACGCATATCTCGGAGGATAGAGAAGCACCATCGGCCACCCGGGGACGACGCCATTTGACCGCCGAAGAATCCGACCGAGAGATGAGGATTTCCCGCTGCTCCAGGGAAAGTCCACGAACACAGCAACGGGTGTCGTCCAGAAAGAAGAAGACCCCCGAGAATCCTTCGCCAAGGAGAAGAAGAGTTTCCGCTCGAATCGCCTCTCTGTCGAGGGCCCGTCGATGCACCATGCCAATGAGCACGCCCTGATTTGCAGTCATCACCTTCGGTATGGGATTAAGCGTCGCCGCAGGAGCACCCCGGCGACCTGTGTCATGAGCTAATGTCGCTGGACGGGAGGGATTGCCAGGCATACCAGATCCATAGAGTGACGCGGAAGGAATGGTCTTTCCTTTTGCAGAAGCATCACCACATCGCGCCGAAACCACCTGAGCAAATGATCGAGAGTCCCTAAAAGCCGAAGAAGATTTCACGCTGGGAGGGTCATCCACTCGAGATGACATCCTCGTCCGCCTGAGGTCCACGGAAGCTTCCCTGCATGAGAACGACCGGTGGCCGATACGACCGCACCGGAAGCATCGTGGAGGCGCCATGCACGCAGACGCCAAGTGCCCACGCTCCGCGCAACGAAAGCAACGCCTTCCGGGCTTGGAGCGAGTTACCCTCACCCATCCGTCCTTGGTATCTTCGTCTTTGACATCGATATTCGAACGCAAAACCGGTTGACGAGTGGCACGAACCTGATCGCTGTGTCGAGAGCCGGAGCGCTTAGGAATCCATACTTGCTTCAGAGAGCTCTTGCGCCATCTACCCGCCGCATCAGAGACCGCCGCTTGAGAGACCGCTTTCGCCATCTTCCTTAGTCAAGAAGGTCTGGTGTACGAACTATGAAGGGCGAAAGGTGCATGTGATGGTGAGGAGAATGAGAAGGTCCACATACTCCCTCTTTCTCCCATACTTGTCGGAAATAGACATCGACAAAGTTGGGAGAAGACAAGATAAATATGGGGTTACACATGAATATTCTCAAAAAAATTTCTAACGGCTTTTCATCATATTTTTTTAAGCCGTCCAAACAATAATTTTTTTTAAACATTTTTTTCGGCTATTTCAATCCCCCCCCCTCTTTTTTTATAGCCGTCATTTCATTTCATTCTTTTTTTTTCAAAAATTGCGTACGGCTTTTGAGTTGTACGCGCCTTTTATCTCTCACTTTTTTTATTTCGACCCATACACTTAGGCCCATAGATTTTTCCAAACACACAGCCCAGGGCTAGCCTACAGCTGCACCAACATTTTTTTTAAACTATCAAGGCCAAGGGCTCATTCACGCACGAGGGCCCCTTTCCCCATTAGGGTTCCCACGATGGAACCCTATCTTAAGAAGCGCCGCCTCCCCCGATTTGGAGCCATCACATGCCGCCTATGCTGGTTTGCACGAAGAAGGGAGATCGCCTTGCGCCTCTGCTGGTTTACGCGAAGAGGTTTCGCGCGACTGCGCGACATGGTTGGGAGGAACGCGCACGTTCGTGCGCCTGGGGATGGCAAGGGCAGCGCGCGGCTAGAGGTCATGTGCCGCCTGGAGGTGCGGCTCGATGTCGCTCGCTGCGGGAGAGAGATGTAGTGCCGCCAGGAGGTGTCGCCGAGACAAGATGAGTGGGTGCGCGACAGACTGCTTGCACCCCTGGAGATGGGAGCGCGAAGGAGCGCCGAAGATCTTGAGGGTACCTCCTCGAGGGCTCCCGCCGAAGATCTTGGTGCGGCAGCAACTGGGGCGCGAGGGTAGTCTGGGGATGAGTCCCGCGCAGGAGGGAAGAATCACGCACATGAGTGGGCTGCTGGGGCCCGCGTAAGGCTCGAGGGGAGCCGAGATGATGCTCTATGTGCCTGGAAGCCCTTGAAATCAAAGGAGAGGTGCTCCATCGCCGTAGAGACGAACGCTGAATCATTTCTAGGGTTTTATCTAAACCCTAGATCAGGAACTTGATCGAACAATAAAAATCAAATCTCGAATACAAAAATAAAGAATATAAAACTCCTCGAGAATCGTACCCGCTCTGATACCAGGTTAGAAAATCGGAAGCGGAAGCGAACATGGAAAAGATAAATAACAAGAAGAAGAACACAGCGGGTTTTACGTGGAACCCTACTCCGTGAGGAGCGGGATGAAGCCACGGGAGAAGCCTTCAGCGGGGCATGCTATGCATTACTTTTTCTCAATGGATACAGGAGGTCTGGGGCTCCTTATATAGCCTCTCCAGAGCCTCCAAGTCCCACCGTTGGACGATGTGGGACTAAACACTAGATGGGGTAAATGGATCTCCTCCAGGATCCATTTACCCTGCTACAACTCAATAGGCGCATACAACTTATACTCCAACATATACGATAAGATTTTTTTAAAATTAGAGGAAAGTAATACAAAAAAGTTATAGGACATGCTATATTCTATGGATCTGGATGTTGACTTGTGAACCACAGACATGTGCAAAGACTGACAATAACAGAAATGAAAATGATATGGTGGATGTGTGGTACATAAAAAGATCGAATTCAAAACAATGTCATCAGAAGGAAAGTTGGTGTAGCTCCGATTGAGAATAAGATGAAAGAGAACCACTTAAAGTGGTTTAGTTATTTGCAAAGGAACTCTTTTGATGCACTGGGATGTGAAATTTAGGATGTTGAGCTGGCTAAAAGAGGCCCAGAAAGGTCCAAAAAAGTGTTGGAAGGAGACTATCCGAAGGGATCTTAATTATCCGTATCTAAGTCCGACAATGACCCAAAATAAATCTGAATGGAGGCAAAGAATACATGTAACCGACCCAACTTAATGTGGAAGAAGGATTTGTTGTTATGTTGTTGTGTGCTTCTTATCTATAAGCAGAGAAAGTATACATTGCTAAAATTAAAGAAGGGTAGAAAAGAATTCAAATCATTGAAAGACCTTCAACATACCTGGTGGTAAAAGTAATCGTAAAGACGTAGGAGATGATACTCATCTGCAGGATCGTGTTTGTTGACAAACTTCAAGAGCTTAATCTCATCCAGACTCTGATCGAAGAAATCCTTATCATTCTTAATAATTTTAAGACATACATCAATTCCTGTATGAAGATCATGAGCCTGAACAACCCTGCTGAATGCAGCTGACCCAAGAAATTCTGTAGCATAATATCTCCCTGCTATAAGAGAGTTCAAAATAATGGGCAAATCCCTGCTTTCTTCGAATCCAGTCCTGTTGAGTATTGCCTAAAGAGTGAATATAATGTTATCTGTAAGGGGAATTGTAGTTGAATACATCAAGTGGCATCTGAAACATTTTGGGCTGACCTGTTTTTTCGATGCACAACCCTTAACTCGAATATTTCATATTCATCCTCTTGACCATCAAGAGTCTGCAAGCCATCAGTCGCATCTTGTTCATCTCTCAAGTGTCTGCCAAGTTCTTGCTCTATGGTGCCCATATTGATGTTCTGATCCACATTCAGTTCAGAAGCACCATTTGCTTCTTCCTTGAGTGATCTTTTGGAAACAAATAAATCAGCATCACTATTTAACTCAATTCCATCAGCATCTATAACGAGTCTATTTTTTATTTGATGGTTTGTGTTTGAGTATTCACGCTCCTCCGAAGGAAAATCACAATCTGCATCGTGACATCAATTGCAGCACAGATCAGAAACACATTCCCATGGGGTTAAAACGACGACAGCTTCAAGTTCATAGAAAATTATAAAGGTGTGCTACTAAATTAACATAGTGCAGGATCAAATGAAGCTCACCAGGTTGTGGATGCTTGAGGAGTAGCATCATTCACTATGTTCTCTTTTATCTCCATTTTACTGGATAAGCATAAAGGTCATTTTTTATCGAATTTAGGTTTAAAAAATCATGAACATACATTTGATAGCATACAAATAATCTCTTTTTTAATAAAAAGAGGGTATAATCTCGAGATGAGGCACATTACAAGTGCATTACAATAAATCTTTAAGATACAGACGACAAGGCCACTACAAGGACCTTGACATGCTCAATCACATTCTAAGGATAAAAACTCTGACTGCGGAATATGGGTTCATTTCTAGTACACCAAATAACTCAAAGATGAACAAACGGCCTAGCACGGTTCCTCCTGATAGTTGCTGCACACCGATATAATGGAATTCCTTACGATCCTAAAACTGTCAGTCTGAAACCAAGACGTGTGTGCAGTCCCACACCTTCACCAAGAAATCACACCCCAAAAAAAAAGATGGTTCGACTCTATATCCTCCACCCCAGCATTACTCTTGGGCAAATCGTGTCTCTGGTTTGTAGAATCACGTTCCTATAAACCTACATCAGAAGCCACGCATGTCTTACAATCCATAAGAACACCTTTATATATAGAGAGAGAGAGGGGGGGGAGTTATCCAATGGGCCCTTCGCCCATTAGCGTCTTGGTGAGCACCAATTCTAGGCCATACACGTGTATTAGCAATAACTGTATTTCTAATTATAGGTTAACACATATTTATTATTTAACAATTACTATGTTTCCAATTATATGGTGTCCTTAAAAAAGGAAAGACAGTTTTGAAAAGAAAAGCTTCAAATCAATGATTTTGTGCAGATGATTAAGATCCAAATACTAGGATAATAATATATAATACTTCGATCAGATAAATGGTTGTTGTGAGATCAATAATACCAAAACAATGATCAGTAATTTACATGTAAATTTTTACATTGTACAGAATTTAGTAATATATATGCAAGTGGTCAAGTAAATGTGTGTTGCGAGATCAATAATACCATAACAAATGGTTAGTAATATCATTATGTATGTAACGAGCATTGCATTCATTTCTGTAATAATTTTTCCTTTTTCATCAACGAGGCATTCCATTTATTTTACTAACTCGTTTTTTTCTTATGCGTGTATTTAATAATTTCTTTTTTAAAGTATCATTTCCATATTAATCATATAGAAGGAGGATAAGTTACTAACTATATGTTAATCTCTTACTTCAGCAGTATTCGTATCTTACTAACCATTATTTTGTTATTAATGATCTCATAATAGTCATTACTTGAGAATTGTATATATGTTACTGGACCAGTGATATAAGACAGATATATACATTATTGAACACACAACAACAATTTACTTAAGAACTGTTTATATATTACTTGATTATTGTCTGTAAATTACTGAATTTTATTCAAAGTAATAATACAAATGGAAATTACTGACCATTTGTTATGATATTATTGAATTCACAACAAGCACTTACTTGACCAGTGTATATATATTACTGAATTATGTATTGTACAATAAAATGAAGGAATTTTTATCCAGCATACCCTATAAACGTTTTAAAATGCCTCTACGACCTTTTGCATAACGTAATTACTCCATCAACCCTATAAATTACCCGAAGAACCCCCACGGGCTTAAAACATATGACCCGGAGGGTTCATGGTGTAAGAGTTGGCAAGTTTACGGGGTCGAGGGGGGAATTAGGTTGTTTCAAAGGTCGTGGAGGTGATTGGCAAAGTTTATAGGGTCTACCGGGTAAATATCCCTAAAATGAATGTAAAGTATTGACCGTTGTTTGGGTATTACATATCTCGCAACAACCATTTACTTAACTATTGTTTATATATTACCGATCTGAGTATTGGATCTCAATTTTCTGCAAGAAATCATTGATTTGAAATTTTTCTTTCCAAAACATTCTTCCTTTTTTAAGGACATGATTGGAACAATACTTATTGTTAAGTCGACTTGCATATTAATATCCTTCCAAAAATGACGTCCTTCGAAACAGGTAACCACTCAATTGGTAATACACGTGTATGGCTTAGAATGGGTTCTCACCAAGATGCTAGTGGGCACAGATAGAGAGAGAGAGAGAGGATTGATCCTATGAGAGCCAAAATCTGTGAGAGCATGAGAGCAGTGAATCTGGACCAATAGAATCTGCTCTTCTCTCTCCTGCAATCAATGAGGAGAGAGATGACAGAATCTAGTGGTCCAGAATCACTACTTTCATGCTCTCACAGATTTTGGCTCACAGGATCAGTCACACACACACACACACTGCAGGATCTTGATTTCCGGATAAACTTGCAATTATGCCTTAAGTCTTCATAGCCACAATTTGTGAAGCAGTGAATGGCCCGGTCCGTATGCTTTCCTGACCAAGAACGAACCTTCTGCCCACAAACAATGATCCCTCCCCATTGCTTTGCTGATTGTGTCAACATCTTCCAGGAATTTAGACATCACAAAGAAGTCCCATAACAATTGTTCAAAGAGAATTTAGACATCACAAAGAAGTCGCTTAACAATTGTTCAGAGAAATCTACCGCAAAAAGAGGGACTTAGGTCCCCTTCAACCATGCCAGGGCCAACAAAATGGAGTGATTGCTCGATAAAGCAAACAATCTAGGGAATCAGTCGCTATGAGTACCCGAATGAGTCAAGTTATCCAACCAAAAACCGAAAGATTCACCGTCACAAGTGATCGACTGCAAATTATACACCATCTCTGAACGCAATAAAAAATATGTCACCACAACATGGGCATTAAGCGTGTAACACAATGCAACATCGATAAATATTCTGCATCAGACGACAGACAAGATCTTCAATACTGTCCCCAAAATATGATGATCCATTATGGCAACAACACCTTATTCATATGTTTGATCTTCAAAATATCGAAACTACCTCTTTTCTTTGGCCTAATCATTGTTTCCTAGATCAAGCAAGTGATATGCAGTATATGAATAAGAATTAGGGCAGTTTGTCGTCCATTTAACTTTGTCTAATTGTGTTTTTATTAAATTAAGATTTTTGTCCATCTAATTAGAGTTGTTAATTCGGGTTAAGGTGTTCCTTTGGTGCTTAAGAAGAGATCGGCTCTGTGACAAAGTGAGAAGGGCTAGGTTGCTGGGCGTGACGGACATCGCATGCGACAGATGTGAGGGTGGTGTGGAGGATGCGGACCGCATCTTCTTCGGTTGCAGGACTTCGGTGAATGTGTGGGCCTCTTTGGGGATGCCATGGGTGCAGGCGTCCGGTGCAGATCAGTTTTGGAGTTCTATTCGGGCAGTGGGGCTTGGATCCTCCGGTGATGTATCCAGAACTTTTGCCGCGCTGTGGGCTATTTGGCTTGGCAGGAATGATGTCATCTTCAAGGGGCAGTGTTTCTATTATGAAAATATGTTAGCTCAGAGTAACGCTTTGTATAATTTCTGGGTATCCAGCTAATGTACTCCACCCGGTTTTTTAATGAAATTTTGGTGTGGAGACTCCCATCTTGGGAGGGCTCCCCCTCGTTATTATTCAAAAAAATTAGAGTTGTTAATTTAAATTAAGGTTAGTTGTCTTAATTTGGTACTGTAGAAATAGTTATATATTTCTATATTCTATATGTACTAGTTTCATCTTTTTATTTATTGGTACCCGCTTTATGTAATTTACCCATAGGACTCTCCTCTATATAAGAGAGCCTAGGTTCTCGGAAATGTTATGCTCTTATTTTCTTCCAACATGGTATCAGAGTGGCGGTCCTAGACCGGAGCTCGTATACCCTAACCCTAAATCCCACCAGCTGCCTCTTTCCTCCTCACGCTGGCGTCGTCGCCTGTTGCTTTCGGCGCCGCCAACAGCGCCGCCAGCCCCTCCCGCCAGCCAGCAGTGTCGCCAGCCAGTCCAGGCACTGCCTGCCACCTCCGGCATACACGCGTGCGACGTCCTTCTTCCCGCGCACGTGTACACGCGTGCGTCAGTGCCACTAGTCGCGTGCATGTGCCGTCTCCTCTCAGCGTGCGTCGTTGCATCTCGAGTCTTCTTCAGATGATGGATTTGATTGCATAAGTCTACATATGCAATTGAATCCTCACATGTTTGTGTAGACATCTATCGTTGGTCTATAAAATCCCAGTGATCTACGTCCGGCAATATATCAGACAACAAAGTAGATGTACCTGCCACAGGTGCTTTCAGAGGTCCGGCACCAATTGTCAAGATGGACGGGACGAACTATGAACTCTGGGTCATGCAGTTCATGAGTCTCACGAAGTCGAACGGCAAGAAGCATATTCTTACCGATGATGAACCGGTGGAGAAAACAGGGATGCACGCCTCTTGGGACTACGCATATGCCAAAGCCTGGTTGTCAGGTATATTGACGATCGAGATCGCCAATGACGTGTTACATCAGTCCACGGCCAATGCCATGTTGGACATTCTGGCCGCAACCTACTCTCGGGCATGGAATGAGACCAAGATCCTTCAGTTGCAGCATGATATCTTCACGATCAAGCAGAATAAGAGACCCCTACACTCACTGTACACATCCTTGCGCGGAATGTTTGAGAAGCTTCACAGCTTCACGCCTTTGACGGCTACTCCTGAGCAGCAGAAGACTTACAAGAATACTACCATGGTTGGTGTATTCCTTGCTGCATTTGATCCAGAATATGATGCTGCCCGCTCTCAGATCCTAGCAGATGCCACTATTCCTCCAATGGAGGAAGTTTTCCGTCGACTTAGTAGGATCACTGTTCCGACTGCTACTACTGGTCAGACCTCTTCGACAATGGCAGCATCCAAAGGCAGAGGTAGTTTTTCATCGTTTCGTGGACGTGGACCCCGTGGTAGAGGGGGTCAGACCCGTCAGCCCTGTACTTATTGTCATCGTCCTGGTCATTCAGAGGAGACATGCTATTCTAAGCATGGTTTCCCAGCATCACCACGAGTAGCAGAGCAAGTTGAGTCTCATGCACCTGCGACTTCAGATCAGAGATTTGATGATTTCGTCGCCAGACTTCGAGATATCATGCCTCCTACCTCATCTCCATGAGGCCTTTCAGATGTGGCAGCTTCTGCTTATGCTAGTACATCCGCTTCTGCTAGTACATCAGGTAGCCCCTATGCTTTTTCCTATTGTTATGGATCTGAGATTAAAGAGTGGATTATGGACTCCGGAGCAACACACCATTTATGTGGCGACAGAGAGCAGCTAACAGCATATAGACAGGTCCCTCCAGGACGGACTATAGTGATAGCCGATGGGACTCACTTCCCGATCACATGACCAAGGCCCTAAATATCGATTTCGGTCACCATTTCGGTGACCGATCGAAACGGAATTTCGGTGGAATTTTGGTCAAATTTCGATCGAAATTTCAGTCATTTCGGTCATTTTTTTGTACTAGGGCCCCCATATTGCATTCATTTCGGCCATTTTGGTCGAATTTCGATTTCGACGGGATATTAGTATTCGACAGAAATTCGACCGAATTTTGCTGAATTTGAGGCCATGCACAGGACAGGGGGAGATTTTCTTGATGCTTTCAATGCATCTACAGAATGTGTTACATGCACGGGATTTCTCTATGAAGTTGTTGTCTATTAGCCAGCTTACAAAGGATCTACACTGTCGAGCTATATTTGACCCATCTTCTCTTGTTTTTCAAGACATCCTTACGGGTCACGTGATTGGGTGTGGTCGTGAGCAGGGCGGACTTTATAAGCTGGTTCGCACACCTTTCACAGGAGCATCCTCTCAGTCAATCGGATCAGTCTCTCCCTACCAGTGGCATCTACGTTTTGGTCATCTCCCTCTCCAGAAAATATGTCATATTTTGCCGTAGATTTCTCCTACTTCCTCATTTCAGTGTGAAGCATGTCCGTTGGGAAAGCATCACCGGTCAGCTTTTCCCAATCGTCAGAGTCGGAGCAGTGGCTCCCTATTTGAGTTATTCCATGTCGATATCGGGGGTCCAAGTCGTGTTCCTGATCATCAGGGACAACGTTTTTATGTTGTTGTTGTCGATGATTTTTCTCGTTTGTCGTAGATCTTTCTGTTGAAGAATAAATCTGAAGCGGGGGATGTAATCAAAACCTTTATTAATGAAGTGCGCAATGTTTTCTCTGCGTCTGTAAAGTTTGTCAGGACTGATAATGCTTTGGAATTTTGTACTCGTTCTCTTTCATATTTTCTCTCTTCCCGTGGTATAATTCATCAAACTTCTTGTGCTTATACATCTCAGCAAAATGGTGTCACTGAGAGAAAGCACCGGCGTTTACTTGATGTCACTCGGACTCCTCTTATTCAGAGTCGTGCACCTCACTCGTTTTAGGGTGATGCAGTTCTTACCGCATCTCTCTTCCCGTGGTATAATTCATCAAGCTTCTTGTGCTTATACATCTCAGCAAAATGGTGTCACTGAGAGAAAGCACCGGCATTTACTTGATGTCACTCGGACTCCTCTTATTCAGAGTCGTGCACCTCACTCGTTTTAGGGTGATGCAGTTCTTACCGCATGTTACCTTGTGAATCGTATGCCTTCGTCTGTCTTGGGTGAGAAAACTCCTTTTTCTATGGCTTTCCCTGAGAATTAATTGTTCACTCTTACTTCTCGTGTCTTTAGTTCATTTGCATTTGCTCACCAATTGGCTCCATGTTTTGACAAGCTCTCTCCTAGAGCTGTCAAATGTGTGTTTGTTGGGTACTCCAGGACACAAAAGGGGCATCGGTGCTATGATCCTTTACGGAGGAAATACTATATCAGTGCTGATGTCACATTTTTCGAGTCTGTAATGTATTTCTCTACTACAGGTGACAGGTTGGTGTCTTCAGAATCTGATACAGAAATCTACATGCCACCTCCACCCCTTAGGCCGGTGTCTTCTCCTACTGTTACACCACCACCACCACCAGTTCCTGTGCAGTCTGTTCCACCCTTACCCAAGTACTATACACGTCGGTCAGCTCCTGCTTATGGTCATGGCCAATCATCCAGCATGCCCCAGGTTTGTCCTGATAACATGTTTTATAACGATGGGACTGGCAATAACTCTGTACAGGGATCAGTGCAGGAGGAGATTCCTGAGGACATGGACATACCCATTGCTATTAGGAAGCAAAAGCGTACATATGCTTCGTATCCAATTGCTTCACAAGTGTCCTTTCGTCGTTTGACAAGGGATTTTCACAACTTTGCAATTGCTCTATCTGCTAAAGACGTGCCACGGACTTACCAGGATGCCTTGAAAGATAGCCACTGGCGTTTAGCTATGGAAGAAGAGATGGTGGCCCTACAATCACGTGGTACAAGGTGCTTAGTATATGCTCCTCCAGGTGCCACTGTTGTCAGTTGCAAATGGGTATTTACCATTAAATATCATGCCGATGGGAGTCTTGATCGATACAAGGCAAGATTGGTGGCAAGGGGGTTTACTCAAACCTATGGTGTAGATTATTTGGATAAATTCTCTCATGTTGCTCATCACTCCACTTTACGTGTTTTGCTCTTTGTTGTTGTGGTACGTGTCTGGCCCTTATTTCAGCTAGATGTTAAAATGCCTTTTTGTATGGAGATCTACAGGAGGAGGTATACATGCAGTAGCATCCGGAGTTTGCTACTGACGGGGAGTGTCAACAGGTGTGTAGACTCCATAAGGCGATATATGGCCTTAAGCAAAGTCCAAGAGCTTGGTTTCAGAAGCTCTAAGATCTGATTGAACGACATGGGTTCAAGAGGTCAAATGCAGATCATTCTCTATTTGTGCAGAGAACGTCTAGAGGGATAGTTGTCATCATGGTTTATGTGGATGATATAATTGTTACAGGAGATGATGTGCGAGGAATAAAAATGGCAAAAGATTTTTTTGGGCAGACAGTTTGTTACTAAGGATTTGGACACCTTACGGTATTTCCTAGGGTTGGAATTTGCTAGGAATGCGCAAGGTCTTGTGATGACCCAAAGGAAATATGTTACAGATATGCTTGTCGAGAGAGGCATGATTGGGTGTAGACCCTAGCATGAAGTTGTACGATGGTGATACAGATGAAGTCGATAAGAGGAGATACAGAGAGATGGTGGGAAAACTCCTTTATGGCTTTATGTTACTATTACCAGACCAGATATCATCTTTGTTGTGAGTCGAGTAAGCCAGTTTATGGAACAGCCTCGACAGGTACATATGGATGCTATACATATGATATTGAGATATCTAAAATCATCTCCAGGTACTGGATTACTTTTCAAGAAAGGAGCAACTCTCACTGTATCCACATGTACTGATGCTGACTATGCAGGGTGTCCTAAAGACAGGAAGTCCACGTCAAGCTTTGTAGTATTTGTAAGCAGTTCCCTTGTTTCTTGGAAGAGCAAGAAACAAACTGTTGTGGCTAGATCAAGTGGCGAGTCTGAATATAGGGCCATGGCACAAGCGAGTACCGAAATGATGTGGGTTCGAGCTGTGTTAGCAGATCTACACATAGAAGTTTCTCTACCTATGCAGCTACAATGTGATAACTAAGATGCTCTGTTTATTGCAAAGAACCATGCATTCCATGAGAGAACTAAATATATTGAGGTAGATTGCAATTACACAAGAGATATGATTCAGAAGGGGTTGATATCTACATCACATGTCAGTTCAGGAGAGCAAACTGCAAATATATTTACAAAAGCATTACTCAGAGGACCATTCCTGAAATGTTCATCCAAGCTGAGCATGATTGACATCTATGCTCCAGCTTGAGGGGGTGTAGAAATAGTTACATATTTCTATATTCTATATATACTAGTTTCATCTTTTTATTTCTCTGTACCCGCTTTATGTAATTTACCCATAGGACTCTCCTCTATATAAGAGAGCCTAGGGTTCTCAGAAATGCTATGCTCTTATTTTCTTCCAACAGGTACAATTCGAGTTATTTGAATATTAAATAAAGAGATCGCATGCAATCTTTAGTTAAGTATTTGGTTAGAGATATATTAAGAGTCGATTAAGATTTTGATTTGACTTTGATTTTTCTTATCTTCCTATTTTTGTAGTTTCACTTCTCTTATAAAAAGGGGATGGTAGTCATTGTTTATGTTCAGTTCAAGTTATAAGAAAAAGTGAAGTTTATCTCCCATTATCTCTCCTCTCTCTGCCCCCCTTCCATGTATCTTCACGTTTCACCGAAATTCCATGCATGAGGCGCAATTTTACCTCTCCCTCACCCCTATTTGCATCAAAGTGGATCTCGCCATTTATGTCCGGAGTAAGCTCAAAAGAAGCGTTGCATCGAAGATTTAAGCTTTGACCGAACTCCCCTTGAGAATAGTCTGATAGAGTAGAAAAAATCAGAATGGCCGAAAGAACATGCTTGAGCACTAAGCAGAACCAGTCGTCCTCCCTTAAAGAGGATCATAGTCTTCCATGCCACCAAATTCTTCTCCAGTCTCTCCACCAAAGGATACCAGTGCGAGTTGTGAAGCTTGCCTCCCACAAGGGGAAGGCTAAGACAGGTGACAGGGAGCACAACAACTGGGTTGCGAAGCACCACAGCAGATTCATACAACTCATCTGTGAGAACTCAAAAGGAGCCAACCAGACTCTTCCATGTTAATCCGGAGCCTTCTGATATCAACAACAATTACATATTCAGCCTACTTTCCCAACACTGGCCCTTCTCCTTTCAAGTCTTCATTCATTGCCTCATTTCAGTTGCAGTAGTTTACGGACATAAAGAAATGGATATATTCCCTTTCAGAAAATGTACAAGATAGTAACCTAGATGAAAGCCAAAGATTGAGATCGTAGGTAGGTATATCAAACCAAAGAAGATTCCAATATGACATCCTGATACATTGATTTATCACAATAACAATAGTAAGAGGCAATGGTGATGAGACCGTGGAAGCTGCTTCTTTATGTTGCTTCTTTTTTTGGGGGGTGTCCTAGGACATCCCCCATATGAGTATTCTCTAAACTGTGTTCGTTAGTCACCCATCGACATCAGACAGTTATCAAACCCAACGATGATGTAGTAGATAATCGTATTCCTATGATCGAATCCATTAGCCCCAACTGAGTGTAAGTTATTACTAACAAAATAGTTCCTTCCCATATGAGCCCATGTAAAAGTTCCCAAATTCCTTTGTCCTACCCTTTCCTCCTCATGACCCTCCCGCCTTCCCTCTACCATTTTTCTGAATATGATGGGTGTTTACACATCAATGGTATGTCGATGACATCATGGAGTGGGATTTGTGAAGTTGGGAGGTTTTCGACTGTGATTCAAATTTTCGAAGGATTCTCAACATGTGTATCAATAAGGTGAAGTCAAGTTGTATTCCTTTTGGCTCGAATGATGAGTTGACTCGAACATTTGGGACTATTTTAGGCACCCATGTGGTCATCTGTCAGTTTCATATTTGGAGCTTCCCTCAACAGTTTGAGATTCTGTGACTAGGACCGGTCTCAATTACCAGAGAACACAGAGTAAAAGCAGACTGAATGGAAGGTCATATGTTTATCATGAGGGCATCGGTTGGTCTTAGATCAGTTTTATCAATAATTCTTGTCATCTACTTTTCAATGTATAGATTATTGAAAATGATTCATCAGATGCAGAGATTTTTTTGGATCACCTTTGATCAAAAAAGTGGGGGTGGCTCTAGTATCCATAAATGCTATCTTTCAACAGTTGGATCACCTTTGATCAAAAAAGTGGGTGTCCTTCGACTGCAAAGGATGTATAAGGTCATGTTACTAAATTGGGTGGTGAAGATCTAGGATGAGGATAAGGACCTGCTATGCCATTTCGTGCATAAAATATATGGTGTTGCTACTGATCTTAATATAACTAGTGTAAAGATGAGGTCTCCTGATAATACCTGAAGAGGTATATGCTCTGTGAAATGACCCATTTCTCGTGCCCGGTGGTAGGGAAGGGGCAATCTTTTAGGTTATGGTGGGACGAGTGATTGGAGTTAGAGGCTTTGTATGAAAAGACCCCTCGACTCTTTGATTTAACTACAGATAAAGAGATTTCAATTGCAGGTTGTCGGTCCCCATCGAGTGGGGAAGATAGTGCGTAGATCAGGATATTCTCTGTGACTATCATAAAAAATCCACAAGAACGCATGCGTTAAATGCATCAGTAGATGCTAGAGTTGGTGTGCCGTGCATTTTTGAATGAGCTTGACGACATTGAGGACATGTCCACAGGCAGATATTACTGGACGTTGGCAGTTGGTAGCTTCCCAGTTAAAAAGGCATATAGGAACCTCACTATTAAGGTCAATCCGAGCGTTGGTGGTGATGTGGATGACTATAAATTAATTTGGCGTTCATCAGTTCTTCATTGGGTGAAGATTTTCATGTGGTAGATGAAGAAGGCACGCTTAATGTCAAAGGCGCTTAAGGCCAAATAGACTTGCATCGACGACACCTCTTGTCCAACATAGGAAGTCTATCTATGAAGGATGTTGAACACTTGCTATTCACGTCATTGCTTTGTGGAGATCTGGAACAAGATGGACTTCCCTTCGCTAAAACGCACAAGCTCAAAGGATTTTTCGGCATACATATGCCCTGCATGCTTATCTTTGCATAATGGATGTTTGTGTATATTTGTAATTTTGTGTATGATTTGGTTGTCATGGAATGGAGTGGTGTTTCAACAAGAACGGTGCTATGTACAGAATGTGATACAGTATGCCAATGCCTTGTTGGAAGATTGGTCCTTGTAAGGCTGTTTGATATTCTTCAATAGACTTCTTCGAGTGCGATTCACCTCGATTCCACACCCTCGATTCCACACCCCATTCCTTAAAAAAATAACAGAGCCTACTATTCTTTTGAGTTGTGTATGCCAAATACAAATGTGTTATGGCTATTTGATTGATCCGACTAGAAAGGAAAAAAGTATATCTCAAGATTAGTTTTAGGGGACTAACGAGCTTGCACAAAGAACAAAACACTTGTCCACCTAGGAGTCTTCAAATTATAGAACATACCTTGTTCTTTAAAGCCAAACACTTACTACATGATTGGAGCTTAGAGACAAGGGGGTTAAATTAAGCCCAATACTTGGATGCGGACTGAGCTACTTAACATCATTCTTCCTAAGAGATTTTTCCGCCTTATTACAAGTAAATTTTTTTTAGAAAATATTGTAAAAAATATAGATTGATATGCAGATTTTCTGGATAAATGAATTGCAATTTTTCGGGAGATTAGACTACCTTCAAGAAGTAGAGAGGTTTAAAGTCTCTGTGAGTGAGATAAATACCCCCACACAATTCATGAAATATTTTTTTTGTTTCAGAGGAGTCTTCAAATAATTCTGGCATAATGCCAACAATCAACAACATCAAACAAAGCATTTTCCGACATTATATAGGGTCGGTTACATGAACTCTTTACCTCCATTCAGATCTACCTTGGGTCAATCTCGAACTTATATCCAAAAAACTAAGGTCCCTTCGTATAGTCTCATTCCAACACTTTTTGGGCCCTACTCGCCTTCTTTTAGCCGGCTCAACATCCCAAAACTCGCATCTCCTAACCGGTGCATCAGCCGACCTCCTTTGCAAATGACTAAATCACCTTAAGTGGTTTTCTCGCATTGTATCCTCGATCGGAGCTATACCAACTTTCCTTCTGATTGCAGCATTCTGAATCCGATATTTACGTGTGTATCTACGCATCCACCTTAGTATTTTCATTTCTGCTACTGCCATTCTCTGCACATGTATATGGTTCACAGGTCAACATTCAAATCCATAATGTATAGAAGGTCTCACGACTGCTTTGTAAAACTTTCCTTTGATTTTCAAAGGAATTTTCTTATTACAGAGAACGGTAGAGGCTCCTCTCCCCTTTAGCCAACCTGCATTTATTCTCAATTTCCCCATCATGTTGCAAAATAGACCCCAAGTATCCAAAAGAAACTCTCTTCTCAATGTTATCGTCACCATTCTTCACTTGATTCCTTCACCATTGCTCCCATAAAAAATACACTCCATATATTCAGTCTTAGCCATACTTATACAAAATCCTTTAGTTTCCAATGCATGTCTCCAGACCTCAAGATTCTCATCTACTCCATCTCTAGTCTCATCAACCAACACAATATCATCAGCGAATAACATACACCAAGGTATCTCATCATGAATGTGACTTGTCAACTCGTCCATAATTAAAGTAAAAAAGGAATGGACTCAAAGACGAACCTCGATGCAGATCTATGTTGATGTAAAAATAATCAGTCTTCGCAAACTGGATCCTTACACAAGATGAAGCCCTATCATACATATCCTTTATGAGGATAGTAGGACAGGCACTTGTCTCTTCTCCAAAAAATATCCACAATACTCCCATGGGACAGAATTATAAGCTTTCTCCAAATCAATAAAATCATATAGATGTTCTTCCTTTTAGCTCTATAAATCTCCATCGTTCTCCTCGTCAAGTGGATGGCTTCAATAGTTAAGTAACCTGGTATGAATCCGAATTGATTTTCTTGAAAACTTATCTTAACCTTCTTTCATCACGCATTCCCAAATTTCATAGTGTGACTCATTAGCTTGATACATATGTAATTTGAACAATTTTGAACATCTCCTTTGTTCTTACAAAGAGGCACCACGATGCTTCTCCTCTAATCTTCAGGCATTTTCTTGCTTCACCAAATAACATTGAATAAATTTGTAAGCCAAGTCAAACCATGCTCACCTAAAACTCTCCATACTTCAATAGGAACGTCATCAAGTCATGCACCTTTCCCAAATCTCATAACCTTCAAAGTCCCCTCTACTCCCTTCCTTTGTATTCATATAGCTTGCATGATTTAAATAATGTTCACGACTAGCTAGATCTCCCAAAGTGACTTCTCTATTTCCTTCCCCAATAAAAGCTTATGGAAATAGTGCTTCCATCTAGTCTTTATATCCTTCTGAATAACAAGCACGTGACATTCCTCATCCTTAACGCATCTCACTTGAGAAACATCTTTTATCTTTCTTTCTCTTACTTTGGCCAACTTAAATATATCCTTCTGGAACTCTTTGGAATCGAGATTTTGTACAAAACCTCATAAGCTTTTGACTTAACTTCGCTTACAGCATTCATTACTTCCTTCATCGTTGTTTTGTAGTGTGTGACAGTTAACTCTGTTCTATCCTTAGACATAGCTTTAAAGCATGCTCTTTTAATTTTGAGCTTCTCTTGCATCCCTCTACTCCACCACCAAGCCTCCTTTTGGCTTGAAGCTCCTCCCTTTGACTCGCCTAGCATCTCTTTGGCTACACTTTGGAAACAAGATGCCACCGCCTCCCACATCTCGTTTGCACTTCTGTTACAATCCCAAGATAAGTCTCTTAAAACCTTCTCCCTAAAGCAAAATGCCAACAATCACTGCCTTATTTGACAAGGAAGAATAAAGTACATTATAAAAAATTAATAGGTTAATTAAATATTCAAGAGCAAAAAAACTCTTTAATTTGACTGCAAATAATTGGAAATGAATTTATAATATAATTTTATTCATTTTCATTTATGAATTTATATTATTATTATTATTTATTATTAATCATTTGCGGTTAGACTATGTTAAGTTTTTTGCTCGAGATTAGTAAGATTTAAACATTGGAGAGGCATGAATCTTCAAATCATCATGATATGACACCTAGTTAGCCCAAAACCTCATTTGCCATGCATTTAGCTGCTTTTACATAGTAATGCATACACACAACATTTTGACACCATATTCACTCATCTCTAAAAGAAAGTGAAGTTGAGAGATAAATAGAGAGAGAAAAGATGCATACTTGTATATATGCATGCTCATGTATGTTTCCATGCATACAGAATATATGTGGACAAATACACATGCATATAGTTTTTATACATGTATACTGCCACACTAACTCATTACTATACATGTATGTGTGAAGCACTGATAAAACGTACACCTAAAAACTTTATATATTCACCATTGTTGCAAAAATCGGTCCACTAGCCTGACTAGTCAGTCCGACTAATCAAGTCGGTGGGGTCACCAACCAACTATTGGCTACTCAGTCAATAATCAGTCGGTCGACAAGTTGGTTGCTTTTTGCATGTACAATTTTTTATTTTTTCTGAAATAAACATAATATAAGATGCTTAATATTTATTACAAATAAATTGTTTCTTTTATTTCATTACGATAGTATAGAAAATGTATAAATCTATGTAAATACAACAATGACGACAAAGCCTTTTCTCACATTAAGTAGGGTCGGCTACATAGATTCTTTGCCTCCATTCAGATTTATCATGGGCCATTCATTTGCACAGATCCAAAAAACTAAGATCCCTTCAAATAGTCTCATTCCAATACTTCTTGGGCCTTCCTTGCCCTCTCTTAGATGGCTCAGCATCCCAAATCTCGCATCTTCTGACCGGCGCATCAACCGACCTCCTTTGCAAGCGGCTAAACCATCTTAAACAAATCTATCTAAATATATAAGAATAGAGGGCTTATCCAGAGAGCCCTGTGCCCATTTGGGTTGTGATGAGCACCAAACGTGGGTGTTAGAAAATCGGAAGCGGAAGCGATAACATGGAAAAGATAAATAATAAAAAGAAAGAACAGCGGGATTTTACATGGAACCCTACTCCGTGAGGAGCGGGATGAAACCACGGGAGAAGCCCTCAAAGGGGCGGATACTTCATTCCTTTTTCTCAATTGTTACAGGAGGTCTGGGGCTCTTTATATAGCCTCTCTAGAGCCTCCAAGTCCCACCACTGGACGATGTGGGACTAAACACTGGATGGGGTAAATGGATCTCCTCCAAGATCCATTTACCCTGCTACAACACAATAGGCGCATACAACAAATGCTCCAACACTCCCCCTCAAGCTGGAGCATGAAATGCTCAGCTTGGACAAACAGAAAGAAACTCAACTCAACGCTACAGGACACTACGGACAATATCAACCCAACGCGCACATTGCTGTAGTCGAGGACGTTGCTTCTCATGTCGTGCAGGTGAGGAGGACGAACGGGCAGGAGTGTGAGTCAACTGAAGACTCGGAACCTGAGCATCGAGTCTGAACTTGCGAGCTGAAGTCTCCTCGTCGGAGAACTGGGTCTCGCCCATCTGGATCAGAGAATGGTGCACTGCTCTGGTGTACCTATGATACCACATGAAAACCCTTACCCTAAAGGGAATGGTCCTCTGCTCTGGAGTCCCTATGGCTCACATGAAAACTCTGGCCTGACAACAACAAGAATGATGGGGACCTCGAACTGATGATGGCAACTTATGCTCATCTGATAATGACCGCAAACTCGTGCGTGTCTGAAATTGGACTTGGAACCTTCTGACATCGAGTCTGAAAAACTGAACTGTAGAGTCTGATCAACTGGCTGGTCTGGAGACTGGCATCTGAATCTGGAATCTGGATCATGAACAGACCTGTGACTCTACATATACTCCCCATTTCTCCCATACTTGTCAGAAAATGAACATCGACTAAGTTGGGAGAAGACAAGATAGAAGGGGAAAACAAACATCTTTGCGGCTTTTCATTTTTAAAAAAAAACCGTCATCGTCATTTTTTGAAACATTTTTTTTAAAGCCGCTTCAATTTTTTTACGGCTTTTGAAAATTTTTTTTAAATGTGTGCGGCTCTTTCTTTTTTTTTCTTATTGCACGTGCCTTTTTTTAGCCCATTTGAACTTTTTTTTTGAAATTTTTTTTCCTTTTTTTTCAGCCCATTTGGGCCCAAAGAGCCGATCCATTGCCCCCTCTCTTTTTTTTTAAACAAGATCTCGTGGTCAGCCCCCCCCCTTTTTTTTAATCACGGCTGGACTCATGGGCCCATACAGAAAATGACAATTTTTTTTAAATACTTCGATCCCCCCCACCCTTAGGGTTCCTACGTAGGCACCCTATCTCATCAAATCCGCCGCCCCGCAGGAATCGGGAAGGGGGTTCACGCATGATGGGTTGTCGCATGGGCCTGCACCTTGAAGATGGAGATCGGAGAGGAGGCCGCACCGCAACCTGTCGGCTTTGGTTGGAGGGAAAGAGCGTCGCCAGCGGCCTGGGGCTTGGAGCGGGGCCTCCGCTGCATCGAGGCTCTGCCTGGTGGCACCAACATCGGAGTAAAGCGGCGACGCCGCCTATTGGATGTGCCTCGCGCGGGAGGGAGGAGGGGATCTGGAACCGCCTGGACGTTGTGCTGAGGCTTTTCGTGCCGCCGCCAGGAGTTATATGCGGTCAGAGGGGCTTTGATCGATCGTCGCGCGGGTGGAGTGCCGCCTTGGGATGCTGCTAGAGGGAATCGTGCGGATGGTGCACGGCAGGGGCAGTCTGGAGAGAATATCACCAGGAGGGAATCGCCTGAGCGCCTGGGGAGTTGGAGCCCCAGGATAGGGTTTCTGCAGGTCGAGGATCGCCTGGAGGGCTTGGTTGCCCCATGAATAGGCGGCGCATGATCTGGGGAACGCGCCTAGGAGGGGTTTGCGCCGCCCTAGAGAGGAGCGTTGTGCGGCCTGGAGTGCGCTCGATGGAGGTGCGTGCGAAGAGGTGCCTCCAGGGCTGCCTGGGAGTGACAGAGCCTCTCGATGGCTACGGATGTCGCTGATGAAGATGGAGAAGTCCTGCAACCCATGGAGCACCATATTCAGGGTAGAAACCCCTCGAGATCCGGCAGAATATGGGAGATTCTGCCCGACATCGCCTGGACTGCTGGATGCACGTGGAACTGTGCAAGGAGCCGCCACCTTGAATTAGGGTTTCAAAGGAAACCCTAGACATGATGTTGAACTTGAACAAAGCAATAAGAATCATCTTCGTAACATCGAAATCAAATTTCGAACAAAATCAAGAACATAAAAATCCCGAGAACCGAACTCGCTCTGATACCATGTTAGAAAATCGGAAGCGGAAGCGATAACATGGAAAAGATAAATAATAAAAGGAAAGAACAGCAGGATTTTACGTGGAACCCTACTCCGTGAGGAGTGGGATGAAACCACGGGAGAAGCCCTCAAAGGGGCGGATACTTCATTCCTTTTTCTCAACTGTTACAGGAGGTCTGAGGCTCTTTATATAGCCTCTCCAGAGCCTCCAAGTCCCACCACTGGACGATGTGGGACTAAACACTGGATGGGGTAAATGGATCTCCTCCAAGATCCATTTATCCTGCTACAACACAATAGGCGCATACAACGAATGCTCCAACAGTGGGCTCGCACGTGTACGTGTTATTCTATTTGGTAGGCGACGATTTTGGTAATAACAATGTGCTTTGCATTATTAACATAATAAGAATTCGAGTTAAATCATTTCCTTAAAAATAGGTGGTCGGTTTTAGTAAGATAAAAAATACACATTTAAATTATTGCCGGCATACAGTCTATTTTTGGAATGATCATTCCACGTATAAATTAGAAAAGGTAAATTACTAATTATAATTATTTATTACGTCAATTACTAATATCGATACAATAATTACCGATTACAAATATGTATATTACTGAACGCATTATGATTGTTACTGAAGTTACACTTACTAGTATCCATACATCAATTACTGGTTATGTAATTACTAATGTCCATACAATATTTACTGATTACAATGTCCATATTACTGAACCCATTCTGATTGTTACTGAAGATATAGTTACTTAGTACTTCTAAATAATTACTAAACAATTGAGTTGGAATATTACTAAAGTTATATGCACAATTACTGAATATGCATGTCCATATTACTGACTCATTGTGAGTAGTTTTTTTTTGAAGCTCAAAAACGGGGGACGCACTCGTTGGTGCTCGCCCCAAATTTATTGACAAAAATAAAGTTTAGAAGAGACTTACAGCGAGTATGCGGAGAGAAAAAGGGAGAAACAATACAACCAAAGAAAAACCGAAGGTATCACGATACGATACCTCCCCTACATCAAGGACCCCCTAGGCAACAGACCAATCAGAGACCATACGTGAAGCAGAGATGAGGACGTTTTCCGAATAGAAGCGTTGTCCAGCAAACAGTGCTTCATTCCTAGCAATCCAGATGCACCATAGCCGGGAAATAGAAGTCAGAATGTCGTTCCTACTCCTCGCCCGAGAACGAACCAAGCAACCGCAGAAGGAGGCGGAGTCCGAAGCGTCAAGCCAACCCAAATCCGCCCAAATGACTTGCGTTTTCCCACAACGGAAGAACAGGTGGTCAGCAGACTCGTCCTCCAGATTGCACAGACCACAGGTAGGCGAAACCGAAGGGAAGAGAACAGAACACCGGCTGCGAGTTAAGAGACGCCCACGACGGAAAAGCCATAAGAAGATACCAATTCGTTCTGGAACCCTGAGGCCCCAAAAGAATTGACAATCCCGAATCAAAGAATCATCAGCCACAGGCAAGGGCGGAAGGAGAGCCCGGTAAGCTTCGCGGATGGAGAAGGAGCCGTCCTTCCAACAAAGGTGATCGCGACCCACAGAAGGTAAGGGCGAGTCCGCAAGAACCTCCAGTAAAGCCATGAATTCCAATTGGCGCTGCTCGGAAAGGATGCCCAAAAATCTGGGCCCCCAAGCAGCCCCATCCCAGTAAGAAGCAACCCTCGCGTCTTTATCATCCACCAACGCGTAGAGGCGAGGGAAAACATCCTTAAGAGCATTGTGAGTAGTTACTGAAATTATAGTTACACATCAATTATTTTTTGGTAATTACATTGTTAATTAACTCTTTTATTAGTTACAGAATGATATATTCTTAATATTATTGTCAGATATGTTATTCTCGCCTCTTTAATCAGTAAGTATGCAACGATCATCAATGCTTCTTATTTTTTTCTTCCGTGAAACATAAGAAATGTTCTGACATCTGGCATACCTGAAATAATAAATTGTCGGTAGCATTTGTGAAAATGCATCAGTAACAATGTAAGACATATATATATACATGAAAAGTAATCATTGTATTTATAACAGTAAAAGCGAAGCAAAGGTAATTTGATGAGCTACTTAAGTAACTTATTGAATTGAGCACTAAGATAAACTTCGTAATTCATATCAGTAAGAATTCGCTATTTCAAAAATAAGTAGATTTATTTTGCGAAAAGAATCAGTAACTTTTAATTATATATCAGTAACTAATTGCAAAGGACAAGTAAATATTTAAATTACTTAGGTAACTTGCAAAGGACAAGTAATTGCAAAGGACAAGTAAACTCAGCCATGGCCGGTCCCAAGCCCGGGTAAATGAGGAGGGTTGCGCGTTAGGTAGCGGACAGCCAGCGCAGGAGAGATAAATTCGTAAATAGTGTTCTTAAAGTTCTTCTAAGAACACTATTTATGAATTTATCTCGAAACCGTTCGGATCATTTAAACATGGATTTAAGCAAACATACAGATTTCGTTGGGGCGTTCCCTACTTGCGACGCGTTGCATCGCCCGAATGCAATGAAAAATTGGCAAGGGCCGCTACATCGCAGCCTGGATGTAGTTCAAAATTTGCAAGGGTTCTCGCATGAGGAACGCATGCGGGTAAATAAACTAGTTCTGTTGCATCACCGCCCGGATGCAGTCCAAAATTTGCAAGGGTTCTCGCATAATGGACGCATGCGAGTAAAGAAGTTAGTCCAAAAGAGATTGCAAAGGAAGTTACGGATTGGTAGTTGGAATATCGGTACTTTAACTGGAAAATTGATGGAGATAGTGGATACAATGGAAAGAAGGAAGATTCATATATTATGTCTACAAGAGACTAAATGGGTTGGAGAGAAAGCAAGGGAGATCGAGAAGACAGGCTTTAAACTTTGGTATTCAGGTAAAGATAAGGGCAGAAACGGTGTTGGAGTGGTTGTTCATAAAGATTTGAAGGATTGTGTGGTTGAGGTGCAAAAATTTGGGGATCGGATTATTTTGCTAAAGTTGGTGCTTGAAGAAGAAATTCTGAATATCATCTCAGTTTATGCACCGCAAATTGGTTTAGATGAAAGGACTAAACAAGCTTTTTGGGAGGATCTGGATAAGATTTTATAAGGAATCCCACAAAGAGAGATGGTTTGCATAGGTGGAGATCTTAATGGACATGTGGGAAAAGATGTTTCAGGGTATGCAAGTGTGCATGGAGGACATGGTTTTGGGGATAGAAACGAAGAGGGAAAAGTCATTCTGGATTTTGTAACTGCATATGATCTTTTCATAGCAAACACTCTTTTTAAGAAGAGGGAGGAGCATTTAATTACTTATAAGAGTGGCTCAACTAGAACACAGATAGATTATTTTGCGTTGAGGAGAAGAGATCGATTGTGTTGCAAAGATTGCAAAGTAATCACTGGAGAGAGTTTGACAACCCAACATCGCTTGTTAGTCTTGGATTTACAAATAAAAGGGCTGGCAAAAAAAAAGAAGGTTCCTAAGATCACTAGAACTAGATGGTGGAATCTTCCGCTGAAGCAATCACGCTTCAGAGAGAAGGTTTTAGAAGACTTATCTTGGAATTGTAGCGGTAGTGCAAACGAGATGTGGGAGGCAGTAGCATCTTGTATCCGAAAGGTAGCCAAAGAGATGCTAGGCGAGTCAAAAGGAGGAGCTCCGGGTCAAAAGGAGGCTTGGTGGTGGAGTGAAGGGGTGCAAGAGAAGCTAAAAATTAAAAGAGCTTGCTTTAAAGCTATGTCTAAGGATAGAACAGAGGAATCTGTCACAGACTATAAAATAGCGAAGAAGGAAGCAAAGAAGGCTGTAAGTGAAGCTAAGTCAAAAGATTATGAGGTTTTGTATAAAAATCTCAACTCTAAGGAGGGCCAGAAGGATATATTCAGGTTGGCCAAAGCAAGAGAAAGAAGGACCAAAGACCTTTCTCAAGTGAGATGTATTAAGGACGAGGAAGGTCACGTGCTTGTTACTCAGAAGGATATAGAGACTAGATGGGAGCAGTACTTCCATAAACTTTTCATTGGAGAAGGAAATAGAGAGATCACTTTGGGTGATCTAGCTTATAGTGAAAGTTACTTGAATCGTGCATGCTATAGACGAATACAAAGAAAAGAAGTAGAGGAGGCTTTGAAGGTTATGAGACCTGGAAAAGTTGTTGGACCGGATGACATCCCTGTAGAAGTATGGAAAGTTTTAGGTGAGCGTGGTTTGACTTGGCTTACGAATCTATTTAATGTTATTTGGCGAAGCAAGAAAATGCCTGAAGATTGGAGGAGTATCGTGGTGCCTCTTTATAAGAACAAAGGAGACATTCAAAATTGTTCAAATTACAGAGGTATCAAGCTTATGAGTCACACAATGAAAATTTGGGAACGTGTGTTCGAAAGAAGGTTAAGGCAAGTTTCCCAAGTAAAAGAAAACCAATTCGGATTCATGCCAGGTCGCTCAACTATTGAAGCCATCCATTTGCTGAGGAGAACAATGGAGATTTATAGAGTTAAAAGGAAGAATCTCCATATGATCTTTATTGATTTGGAGAAGGCTAATGATTCCGTCCCACGAGAGATACTGTGGAGAGTTTTAGAGAAGAGACAAGTACATGTCCTATACATTAATCTCATAAAGGATATGTATGATAGGGCTTTATCTTGTGTAAGGACCCCGACGGGGAAGACTGACTATTTTGATATCAACATTGGTTTACATCAAGGTTCAGCTTTGAGTCCATTTCTTTTTACTTTGATTATGGACGAGTTGACAAGTCACATTCAAGATGAGTTACCTTGGTGTATGTTATTTGCTGATGATATTGTGTTGATTGACGAGACTAAAGATGGAGTAAATGAGAAGCTTGAGGTTTGGAGACATGCATTGGAGACTAAAGGTTTTCGTATAAGTAGGGCTAAGACGGAATATATGGAATGCACATTTGATGGAAGCAATGGTGAAGGAATCGAGGTGAAGATTGGTGACGATAACATTCAGAAGAGAGATTCTTTTAGATATCTGGGATCTATTTTGCAACATGATGGGGAAATTGATGGAGATGTTACTAATAGAATAAATGCAGACTGGCTAAAGTGGAGAGGAGCCTCCGCTGTTCTCTGTGATAAGAAAATTCCTTTAAAAATTAAAGGAAAGTTTTACAAAGCAGCCGTGAGACCTGCTATGCTTTATGGTTCTGAATGTTGGCCTGTGAATCATAGACATGTGCAGAGAATGGTTGTAGCAGAAATGAAAATGCTAAGATGGATGTGTGGACATACATATAAAGATCGGATTCGGAATGATGCAATCCGAAAGAAAGTTGGTGTAGCTCCGATCGAGGATAAGATGCGAGAAAACCGCTTAAGATGGTTTGGTCATTTGCAAAGAAGGTCAACCGATGCACCGGTTAGGAGATGCGAGTGTTGGGATGTTGAGCCGGCTAAGAGAGGGCGAGGACGGCCCAAGAAGTGTTGGAAAGAGACTATACGAAGAGATCTTAGTTTTTTGGATATAAGTCCGAGATTGACCCAAGACAAATCTGAATGGAGGCGAAGAATCCATATAGCCGACCCTACTTAATTGTGGGAAAAGGCTTTGTTGTTGTTGTTGTACTTAGGTAACTTGTAGAATTTTTATTAATAATAATGACTATAAGAGCAGTGACTTATTATATCTTCAAAGTAACACAAGGAATGACTATAAGAATCAGTAACTTTTACTTCTATATCAGTAACTAATAGCAAAGGACAAGTAAATATTTAAATTACTCAGGTAACTTGTAGCATTTTCATCAGTAATAATGACTATAAGAGCAGTAACTCAGTACATCTTCAAAGTAACACACGAAAAAATAACAATTCTGTTAGCATTAGTAACATAAAATATCTTATAAGTAAATTAAGTAAAAACACCAGTAACTCAGTATATCTTCAAAGTAACGTATTAAAAGTAACAATTATGTTAGCAATAGTAACATAAAATATCTTATAAGTAAATTACGTAAATACATCAGTAATTCAGTATATTGTCAAAGTAACGTATGAAAAATAACAACTGTGTTTACTGTAACTTTTTATTATATGAAATCAAAATACAGTCGATAAAAAATCAATTATTACTACAGATCATATATCAAAATGAATAAAAATTGATATTATGAACACCACTTTCTCATATTTCAATCATACTTCTCGAAAAAAATATTGCTTACGATAAAAAATATGAAATTTCATAAGCGATCCAATCACGAAACGAATCACATACCTCTCTTCTTGCGTTGAAACGAAAAAAGTACCTTCCGTTGGAATGAATCGATAGTTTTAGCAATCATATATGTGTGCCTTGCACTTTCCAAAAATGTAATGATATTTTTAGAAAAGTTTTAATTTCCGATTTTGTTTTATTTCCATACGAAAATTAGTTCTTATTTTTTTGGGATTGAATATTGTAGATGGACGACTACAATTGGGTGCTCAAAAAAAACCCAAATGGGCACAGGGCTCTCTGAATAAATTCCCTATAAGAATATATGTATAGAAAATTGAATTATATATTTAAAAGAAATAAATAAATTCTGAACTGATTAAAGATTGATTAAATCCGATTAATTGACCGGATGTCGATTAATCCTTAATATGTGACCCAGCCGACCGAACCCCGACTACAGACTTTTGCAACCACGATACCCACAATCTTAAGTACAACATATATGGATTCAGCAAAAGCCTTAACATGCTCAAATGCATACATAAGAACTATGAAGGACAAGACTCGCTAAGAGCATTGGCGTGCTCAAGAATATTCTCGATCTAAAATCTCTCATGATGAAACATAATACCATTCTTTACCAACCAAATAGTCCAAACCATAGCTAATGCCAGAGCTTTATCCCTTTCCAAAATGCTCCAAATGTTCACAATGGAATCCTAGAAAGGTGAGGCCTAATGGTATCCACCACGCTGATAGAAGCCTCACTCCAAGACTCTCTCGATCAGCACTACATAGGCACAACTCATCCACCCCTAAAAATATATGGTTTTCTAAGCACTAGTCCACACCCGACCCCACCTTAGAAGCCAAAAAAAGATCTTCATCCATAACAGGACTTTTAATCTCTAAAAGTCTTAGTAATCATGTGCAACTATCCTCGAATTGAATACCTTATATGCAGAATGAACCTTGTATGCCTTTTAACAAAAAAACCCTAAACACGCCAAATCCAGGCATCATGTCCCTCAAATGGCCCCTCGATAGCATTCATAATGGTCTATATCTACAAGAAGTTCACGACTCTCAATTCGAAAGACCTGATAAAACAAATGGGTATACACCCAAACCGAACATGCATACACGCAAACAAACACACATGCATATGTATATTTAACTTCCATGCATCATACTCACATGTTTGTACACATACTGACATACCTAAATGTGCGCATGTATACGGAGCTATTTCACTCACACTTGATATATATGTACATATGTTTATATATGCATGTGCCTAAACAACACTTATACATATATATTTACATTCATACACAAACGCACATACGCAGGCACGCCCTTGCACATGCGCGTGTAAACGCACCAATGCACACACAGAGCACTTATACATGCATATATAATATATACATACATATATCCATGTACATAGACATACATGTACGCATACAGCACTTGTGCATATATATTCATAACTATAAATGCATACACATGTATATAACACAAACATATACATATACATAATACCCACATACCTATTTTTATACCTATGCAGATGTCAACCTATATTCATGCACATATATTCTTACATATATATACATGCACGTGGATCATTGCCTAAATCGTACCTCTTGAGATTTATGATGGGTTCGTCTAACGTGTCTTTCACTGATGGTGTGTGGACCCGAGTGTCAGATTCAAACCCGCTTGGCACGCCCCTGTTTTGAAGATGCATTCTCAAGACTCAGATTTAGACCAGCAACTCCTCTCGAATAGGCCCAGTGTGGAGTGTGGGCCTCCAAAAAAGTTAGTGCGAGACATGATTCAATCAATCCTAGGTTTCGTTGCTTTAGATGCCTTGCATTCGGACTCCCTTTGTGCGACAATACACCAGCATAATGAAGTGTTACAACATTAGTCGTATGCGAACGACGTTGTGCAGGACCAGGATCTTGAATTATGCAAGTTAGCACCTTCCATGGTAGGTTAGGCTTGTTGCATGAGAGAGTGAAACCAAGGTAGGAAATATCTATATCGATATCGTATCGATCCGCCCGGAAAAAGATATATCGGGATATATCATCGATATATCGACAATATCGGTGGAAATGTCGGAAATAGCTCAAAAAATCATTTTTTGCCATTTTTCAGAAATTAAGATCATCCAAGATATTAAAACAACAAATAACATGCAAATACACACTTATATCACACATATAGGTCATTTATACCCCATATATCGCACATATTGATCATATAACACATTGTTAATGTTGATTGGTGACTTATAGATATTGGAAATGGATTTAATCCAAGTTCTTATAACATTAAATAACTTACAAATATACACTTAGATGACACATATTGATCATCTATAATCCTTATATCGCGCATATCGGCCATATCAAACATATGTTACATATCTTTGTTAATGTTGATTGGTGATTAATAAACATTGTATTTGGAATCAAAGTAGCTAAGATAAGCACACTTAGAACACCTATTTTGTTCATGGAAGACAGTGAATGGCATTGAGATGAGTCATTTGATACAAAAAATATACATAATGATTAATGAGATAATGTTTCTTTCGTATAAAGATTAATCTATTCACAAAAATAAATGAAAAAATGTAAATTAATGTAATATTGTAAAAGAGATTACCTAGTCATGAGGGGTTTAGAATCAAGAGTTCCGTGGAGTGTGATTAGGAAATATCGATACCGTATCAGTCCGTTTGGTCGAAAATGATGTAAAAAGTGATTTTTTTCACGAATTAAGATTATCATGGTTATTAAAACAATAAATATCATACAAATACACATTTATATGCAAGAATAAGGTGTATTTAGCACACTAATACACATTATATCGCACAAATCAATGGATTTTAATGCTGACAGCTGAGCTGACTGTTGACTGCTGAGATGTATTTTGGACATATGATTCCAACTTGATAAGCATTAGAATTGTTTTCATCTCTAATGCCAAAGAGGGCAAAGCCCACCAATTGAAGAACCGTCGTATGCACCCCCCTGTAGCACCATGCCCTACCAGACGGGGGTCTCGCTGACCGGTCAGCGAGCCTGGGGGTAAAAGGGGGAGCAGGTGCGCTCCCCTGTGGAAGTGCGGGAGCAGCGGCCCCGACCTGAAACAAATATATAATTCATGGTGTATTTTGGAGTAGCAAAATAAGTTGCAAGATCAAGCTTACAATGGTAATATCATTAATATATAGATATCGACGAAATATCGGAGATATCAGCAATATCGGTCGATATCCGAGAAATTTTGTACTGAAACCATTCAATTTCAAGCGATTCGATATAGCGGTATATCGACGATATCTCACGAGATATCCGTCGATATCCTGGAAAAGGATATTGTTAAGTAAAATATCGTATTATGCATGGCTTAGTCTAATTTCTTCTTTCTCAGTGTACTTATCATGTAATTAACCCAGGGCTATTCTCCTATATAAGAGAGCCCTCGGGTACGTCTAATACATCGATTTCTTTTCTCCTAACATGGTATCAGAGCAACGGTCCTAGACCAGGGTCCTGGTATCCCACCCAAACCCTAACCCCTCCGCCCGTCGCCCCCCCCCCCCCCCCCGCCCGCCGCTGCACCCACCCGCACCTCCTGCCGCTCCTAGTGCCCCTTCAGGCGGCCGGCATCGCACCAGGCGGTCTCCTGTGCGGCACCCAGTGTCGCCTACTGCGGCTTTCGCCACCCTAGTGGCTCAAGCGACCTCCCGTGCGAAACACCAAAGCCGCCTCCTGCGGTCTTTTGCCACCCACGTGGTGCAAGAGGCCTCCCGCGCGGCCTCCCCAGTGCCGCCTGCGGTGGTTTTTCCGCCCTAGCGGCCTCAGGCGGCGTCCAGCCGCTCACTGCGGCATCCAGTCGCTCCCAAACACCCCGTGTAGCGGGTTCCTTCTCTCCAGCGTGGACCCTACGTGATCTCCAGTGCATTTTTGTCCCATCCGAGAGGTTCAAACCTTTGCCGAAGCTGTGTTTGCACCTTGCGTACAAGGGTTGGCACTCCAATACGGATTAGGGATGGTTGTATGAGTCTACACATACAACCTATCCCTGATATGATACTGTAGACCGCATATCTCGGTCATCTTCATCGGTCTCCGGCTCTTTCTCAGTCATGTCAGAAACCAAGGGTGACGTGTTTACATCCTCGGGCGCCTTCAAAAGCCCATCCCCTATTATCAAGATGGATGGGACCAACTATGAACTATGGTCTATGCAGTTCCGCACCCTTATGCAGTGCCACAACAAGGAGCACATTCTGACTGAACCTGAGACGGAGGACAAGACTGGAACAAATGCGACATGGAAACAAGATGATGCATATGCCCGTATCTGGCTATCTGGGACACTGACTATGGAGATTGCAAATGATATTGTGAACCAACCCACAGCTAAGGCTATGTGGGATATCCTGGCTGCGACCTATGGGCAGTCTAAGAATGAGAGCAAAATTCTCCAGTTACAGTTCGACATCTTCTCTACGAAACAGAATGGGAAGCCGTTACATGCACATTTCTCTCATCTATGAGGCATGTTCGAGAGACTACATAGCTTCATGTCGATCACTACCAGTACGGAGCAAGTTACAACAGGCTTACAGAAATGCTACAATGTCTGGCTTCTTTCTATCTTCCCTTGATTCAGAGTACGATGCTGCACGTACTCAACTTCTGACTGGCGAGTCTATCCCACCAATGGAGGAGGTTTATAAGCGATTGAGCAAGATTCCTACTACATCGACGTCTACAGCACATACTACTCCTACAACTATGGCTGCCACTCGTGGCAGAGGAGGAGCGTCACATTTTCGAGGTCGTGGACCTCGTGGTAGAGGGAGAGGAAGACATCGTGGCCACTGTACTCGCTGCCATCGACCAGGCCACTCTAAGGAGACGTGCTTTCACAAGCATGGGTATCCCGCCACTGCACGGGTGGCTGAGCAGACTGAGACTACAGCTGCACCTCTTCCAGCTGCTCGCTTTGATGATTGTTACGCCCTCGTCTTCGTCTCCAGGTTCAACGGATGCTGCAGCTTCGGCCAGAGCGTCTTCTAGCTCATCAGGTACCCCTTATGCACATACCAGTACTACTTGCTCGGATCTGACAGACTGGATTATGGATTCCGGAGCCTCTCATCATATGTGTGGCGACAGACGGCAGTTTACTACCTACAGAGCACTTGCCCCAGGACGATCTGTGGTCATTGCCAATGGGGTCCGCTTACCCATTATTGGTCAGGGGGAGATCACCCTTACATCTTCGTTTACTCTTCAAAATGTCATACATGCACCAGATTTTCAGATGAACCGATTATCAATTAGCCAACTTACAAAATATTTACACTGTCATGCCATCTTTGACTCATCTACTTTTGTGTTTCAGGACATACTGACTGGCAGGAAGATTGTTGGTGGCCATGAGCAGAAAGGCTTGTATAAGCTTGCAATATCACCATGTGCTGGCGCCGCTACTATTCTCTCATGATCCATTTCTCCCTTCCTTCGGCATCTCCGATTTGGCCACCTGCCTCTGCAGAAAATGTGTCATGTCTTGCCACAGATATCTACTTGTATTGCATTGGATTGTGAAGCCTGTCAGCTTGGGAAACACCATAGGTCTTCGTTTCATGTTCGTCCGAGTCATCACAGTAGTCGGTCTTTTGAACTATTTCAGTTTGATATTTGGGGTTCGAGTCGTGTACCTGATATTCAGGGACATCGGTATTATATGGTTGCAGTTGATGATTTTTCTAGATTATCTTGGGTATTCTTGTTAAAACAAAAGTCTGAAGCAGGTGCTATTATTCGAAAATTCATTCTGGAAGTTAATAACATTTTTTCTACCAATATCTAAGTCATCCGAACTAATAATGCGTTGGAGTTTTCAACACTGCATTTATCCGATTTCCTCAGCTCACAGGGAATCATTCATCAAACCCTCTGTAGTTACACGTCGCAACAGAATGGTATGGCGGAATGCAAACATCGTCACCTTCTAGACGTCACCCGGACACTGTTGATCCATAGTCGTGCCCCTCACTCCTTTTGGGGGGATGCGGTTCTCACTGCATGCTACTTGGTGAATTGCATGTCGTCTACTGTTCTAGGAGAAAAGGTCCCTTTCTTGATTGCGTTTCTCGAGAAGGATCTTTTCTCCCTCACACCTTGTGTCTTTGGGTCGGTTGCGTTTGTGCATAATTGTACTCTTGGTCGTGATAAGCTCTCTCCAAGGGCTGTCAAATGTGTGTTTATTGGGTACTCTCGTACTCAAAAAGGGTATCGTTGCTATGATCCGACGAATAAGAGGTACTATGTGAGTGCGGACGTCACTTTCTTTGAGTCTATCATGTATTTTTCTCCTACAGGTGACAGGTTAACCAATGACAATGCAAACGATATTGTGGTTCCTCCACCTCCATCTACCACATCAGCCAACCTACTACCACCCACGCCTCCACCGCCACCACCACCACCTCAGTCGAAATTTTTACCCATTGTTTAACGCACAGGTCTTCGACTAGCACTTCTGCTCATCAGTCGTCCACATCTTCCAGCACGCTTGAGGTATGTCATGATAACACTGTTTCTACTGATGGCCCTGGAGTTTTATAGGATGAATGATGTAGAGGATAATGTAGAGGACGATCTGGATATTCCTATTGCGTTGAGGAAGCCACGTCGTCAATGTGCTAAATATCCAATGGCAGCGCATGTCTATTTGGATCATCTTTCAGATTAGTACAAGAAGTTTTTTGTTGGCCTTTCCGTAGTTACGATACCCAGAACATATATGGAGGCATTACAGGACAGCAAGTGGCGTCAGGCGATGGAAGAGGAAATGGCAGCCTTAACAGCTCGTGGGACATGGTCTATTGTCTCTCCTCCACAGGGTACGTCCATAGTAAGCTGCAAATGGATATTTTCTATTAATCATAATGCGGATGGGAGCGTGGATCGCTACAAGGCAAGGTTGGTGGCGCTGGCTTCACCCAAACATATGGGGTAGATTATCAGGACACGTTCTCTCCAGTGGCAAGACACTCTACACTCCAGATTTTACTAGTAGTTGTTGTTTCACGCGATTGGCCGTCATTCCAGCTTGATGTGAAGAATGCATTCCTATACGGGGATCTTCACGAGGAAGTTTACATGCAGCAGCCACCTGGGTTTACTGCTGAGGGGGAGTCACAGAAGGTGTGCCGGCTACATAAGGCCATATATGGACTCAAGCAAAGTCCTAGAGCCTGGTACCAAAAGCTGTCAGAATTGATTGAGCAACAAGGATTCAAGAGGTCCACTGCGGACTACTCTCTATTTGTTCAGAAGACACAACGAGGTACAGTTGACATTCTTGTCTATGTAGATGATATTATTGTAACAGGAGATGATGCTCAAGGCATTCAGGTAGCCAAGAAGTTCCTAGGTAAAGAATTTGTGACCAAGGATCTTGGCACCCTTCGTTACTTCCTGGGGTTAGAATTTGCCAGGAATCATCGGGGTCTAGTAATGACCCAGAGGAAGTTTGTCATGGATCTCCTATCTGAGACAGGTATGACTGGGTGCAAGCCAGCTATGACGCCTATGGATCCAAATTTGAAATTGTATGATGATGACACTGAGGAAGTCGATAGCAGAAGGTACAGGGAGCTAGTGGGGAAGCTCCTATATGTGACTATCACCAGACCGGATATTATGTTTGCTGTAAGCAAGGTTAGCCAATTTATAGAGTGTCCCAGAAAGACTCATATGGATGCTATCTATATGATCTTGAGATATCTGAAGAACTCACCTGGTTCAGGACTCCTATTTAGTAGGGGCAATTCATTGGAGGTAGTAGCATGTGCAGACGCTAATTATGCAGGATGCCCCAAGGACAGAAACTCTACTTCAGGATTTGTTGTTTTTGTTGGTCACTCACTTGTCTCATGGAAAAGCAAGAAGCAGACTGTTGTTGCCAGATCAGGTGCAGAATCAGAATACAGAGCCATGGCTCAAGGGAGTACAGAGATGATGTGGGTTAGATCGGTGTTGATTGATCTTTCTATAGATGTTCCTCTTCCTATACAGCTATTAAGTGATAATCAAGCCGCATTATTCATTGCAAATAATCCAGCTTTCCATGAACGAATGAAGCATATTGAGGTAGATTGTCATTACACTTGAGATCTGATCCAGAAGGGGCTCATGTCTACAACTCACGTGTCTACAGGAGATCAGACAGCCGATATCTTCACCAAGGCTCTAGCATGAAGTCCTTTTCAGAAGTGTTGGTCCAAGCTGAACATGATAGATATATATGCTCCAGCTTGAGGAGGAGTATTAAGTAAAATATCGTATTATGTATGGTTTAATTTAATTTCTTCTTTCTCAGTGTTCTTATCATGTAATTAACCCAGGGCTATTCTCCTATATAAGAGAGTCCTCGGGTACATCTAATACATCGATTTCTTTTCTCCTAACAGATATCTATATGAATACCGATACCCACATCTCATCGATACCGTGGTAGTTTGAGCTGGGAAAAACGAAGTGCCAATATGAGTTTCTTCCAGGAGGAAGAACCTTTGTCCGAGCCTTTTCCATCATATATATTGGAGAAGGGGTTGGCAACAGAGAACGGTGTTTATTTGCACCAAGAAAAGGGACTGGCGGAGGAAGTCAACGCCATGATTCATGAACCACGTGTAGAAGGAGGGAACAAGACATAAGTGGAAACTTTTTTGACTATAGTGGCAAATTGGGTCGGTGTACTCAAGCCCGAGAAGGGAGACCTCTACAGCTAGGTGGGTGAGTACATTTGCACTAGATCGATTATGGTGGTTCTTGTTGGCAAGTCAGACGGTGCGGAGATGGTCATAACGGTTGTGTATGATCAGTCAGGTGCCTCCACAAATATTTATTCATGGACAAAGCTCATCGGGATTTAGAGGGGTTTCCCCGAGAAGGCTTGGTTTGTTGGGGGTGATTTTAATGTCACGTTGCTTTCCACTTACCTCCTAGATCCAGAGAAGGTCAGAACTCATGCTCTCAACTATTTGTTAAAGTCTTGGTGAGATGGAGCTAGGGTTGGCTATTGAGTCACGGCTCGATGAGCCAGGCTCGGGCTCGGCTCGATAAGGGCTCGTGAGCTTGGCTCATTAAGCTATTGAGCCGAGCCCGAGCCAGATTTTTGGGCTTGACAGCTTATCGAGCCGAGCCCGAGCCGAGCCCTGCTCAGCTCGATAACTCAATAACAGGCTCGATAAGGAATATATATATATTCTATTTGTGAAACTACAATGATTTTTATTTTTATTTGTATTAGTTTTGCAACATTGTTAAGGTGGATTATGTGTTTATGTTGTTTATGTAACAACAATGTTGGGTGGACTATGTTGTAGACTTAGATTTTCTACCTTTTATCTATGTTAATCTAGGTTATAGTTAGATATTTAGTATTTTTTTTCTTTTTTATTAACAAGCAGAATGTTACAATATATATTATAATTTAACTTTTATATACAACTTGGATGGTGGCCTACTGATAAGGTGGACGGTCTTTAAAAAGGAGGTCTCAGGTTCGAGCCCAGGCAAAACACTTTTTCACCAAAAAAATACCTATTTCCTTAACGAGCCTGAATAGGCTCGAGCCCAGACCAGGCTCGATAAGAGGCTCGGGCTCGATAAAGGGCTCGGCTCAAGACTTATCGAGCCCGAGCTCGGTTGGGCTCGATCGAACCCGAGCCCAGCCCTGGCTCAGCTCATTAGGCTCGATAGCCAACCCTAGCTGGAGCTCGCGAACATAGAGGGAGACAAGACGTACTTTTACTCGGAGGAAAGTAACATGCTTAATGCTCTAAAGGACAAAAAGAACTTTGATGAAGTCGAGTTGCTATGTCAAAGTGATGTGCAAAATATTATCGAGAAGGAAGATAGGAAGAGAGAGGTGGAATGGAATCATAGGTCACAGAAGAAGTGGCATAAGGGGATGCAAACACTAGATTCTTTCATGATATGTCCAGTACGATAAGACGTTGAAACATGATTCACTCTATTGAGGTTAGGGGTATTCCATGGAGACAACATGGTTGCTTCAGTGATTACACACCATTTCAAAACTACGTGCAGATGTTCCTCGTCGACGTGAAAGAGATGGCTTGGATTGGGAGTCTCCATCATCTCAGAGGCAATGGCGAAATTTCGTTCGCCCTTTTAATGAACAAGAGGTTTGTAACACAATCTAAATGGAGATGGTTGTCTAGGACCAGACAGGTTCCAGGTGTTCTTTAACAAGTTTTATGATGTTGTATCCGAGGACGTCCTAGGCATGATGGTGGAGTTTGGTCAAAGCGACCAGGGCTTTGATAATCTCAATTATTCTTTATCGTTCTGTTACCCAAGAAATATCTGCCCAACATGATGGAGGACTTCTGCCCCGTTGCTATGTCTCATGTCGCGTACCTCATCACGATAAAAGTTCTAGCCAACTACCTTGGGAGTCCTCGGTGATGTTATCTCTTATGTTGAGTCAGTTCTTTTACCTGGGAGGATTTTTTTTGAGAATTTTTTACCTGGGAGGAAATTGATGGATAATGTGGTGGTGGCCTTAGATTTTCTTCAGGTGCGAGAGATCTAGAGCGATTTGGACCATGGTGGCTATATAGGGGATCAACATGGATGGGACTGCCAGATTTTGATCCCCCATCGACCCAAGCTGGAGAGGCACAGAGACGGCTAGAAAGTTGGTGTTGGTTGTGGTGAGGCCATATGGCTAGCTAGAAACAGGTGATACTCCATCAAGAAAGATTATATGCAAAGAACGCAATCATTCATGCTAGAGCTTTGGTTGAAGCTTGATTCTTGTAATTTATGATGCCATTATAAATAGCATTGTAATTTAAACATTGTGACTAATGAAGTTTTTGAGCGTGCATATCCACGATGAATGCCCTTTTTCCTTTCAAAAAAAAAGTAAATTACGGACATGTCTCCTTCAGGGGTAAATATTAGGGGTGCACATGGATCGGATAAAATCTGTAATCCGATCCAATCCGTTGTCATTGGATTGGATCGGTTTGGATTTACAAGTTCAATGCATCGGATCGGATTGAAATTTTGCAAATCCGTTCATCTATGGATTGGATCGGATTATTATCAAAATCCGATCCGATCCAATCCGTTAATCCGTTGATAAATAAATAATTATTTCCTATCATTAAAGCAAATTATATATCTAATTCTATTTGAATGCTATATTAAATATCCAAGCTACTCCCTTTATAGTTAAAATTTATTCCAACTCAAGCTTTACTCCACATCACTTGATGGAAACCTCCTTACCCACCTCACTTGTTGGTTTTGAAAAAGCATTACCTACCCACAATATCTTTCAAGCCCTTCCAATTTTCCAATCAGAACACCCTTAAAAATAATAATACCTAATCCTAAACAACCTTGGGATCCTTCTAAACAAGACATCCACTCGTGCCGCATACATCTCTACCCTTGGGCATGGACATCTCGGCCGGATGTTGACATCGTCCCCAGTTGTGCGCATGCACAACCCAATCTTTCTCGCGTACGCATGACCAGACCTCGTCCTCAGTTCTCCCAGACCTCTCTCGCATGTGTATCCAGATCTCCACCTTAGCTGTCTACTGTCTCGTCCTCAGCTACACCCACCTCGTCCCCAGCCGCTCGCACGCATAGCTAACCCCCCCTTGCGCATGCACAAACAAACCTTGTCTTCGGCTCTCCAAGACCTCCCTCGTGTACGTGCAACCAGGAACCTCACCCCCGCATCGCACGGTCGTGCATGGTTCTTGTCCCAGGCCTCCTTCATTTACGGTCCTTCATCCCACCATACGTAGCCAAGCAGGTTAGTTGTAGTTCCTATTTGATATATACAAACTTGCATTTTAGTCAAAGTCAAGGTGATGCTTCTATGGTTTCTGTGGGGTTATAATTATGTTATTTATATTTAGTTATAAAGTAATTGTTCGTACTATATCCATAACAATCGTAGTTTTTGCTTTCCAAAAAGTAACTGTCATTTTCTTTACATTTATCCATAATCTCAATTTTAGAATCATGATTTAAATATCGAGGTCTAGTGTGCTACAAACTTAATCATAACTTAGGTGAGTATTAAAAATCCGAACCAATCCGATCCAGTCCGTAATCCGGTGGATCGGATTGGACTGGATTTGCATGTTTAACGGATTGGATTGGATTGGAAAAATAAAAAATCTGTTAAGTGTGGATTGGACATGGATTGAGCTAAAATCCGATCCAATCCGATCCATGTGCACCCCTAGTAAATATAAAACCTCCAATCCAACAGAAGGAAGGACTTTGAGTATTCACACACAGAAGAGGACCAGAATCTGTGCCAAAAAAAACAAAATGAGAAAGAATGTAATATATTCCGGAATATCCTTTCATACGAAAATAAAAGTTGACCACCAAATTTGAGAAAAAAATAAGTCAAGGGATATATTGGGAAGCGTATGTATCGATCATTTTTTTTTTGCAAGGAGTGTCTGTCGATCTTATGAAACACGTACTTATCACAAGCCATTTTTTATCACCGCATGCCAATTTTAGTGAAAGCGCCAAAAATAAATTTAAATGACCCATTCTCGGGACAGAAACTGAGAATTATCTGCCAGGTAATTTCACCTAGAAATGCACACTGTTACGAAATTTGTCATTTTATAAAGAAATCCAACATATATTTTGTATAGAAAATCAGATGAATAAATTTAAATCATATGGTTAAATCACCTGTATCGACTTCTTCAAGCCCGTTCACCTCGCTGATCCCGAGCATATGCAGCTCTTCGTCAGATAATTTCAAGTCCAGATTTCCCATCACACTACCAGATCCATTATTAAAGCACTGCAAATCCACCTCCCAATAATCGGACCCCGGAACCTCCACTGCCAACTTCAGACAAGACATGGACTCCCTTGATTCCGAGGCTCCGGGAATCAGACCCGAAGAATCTCCATTGCACAATTCCTTCATTCCGCCACACCCGTTGACTTTAACGCAATCCTCGCAATCCACGTCAATGTCCGCCAACAGCGTCAGGTACGGATCCTTTGCACCGCCGCTTCTCTCGTCGCACCAGTTCGCATCGTTGAATGCATTACCTCCGTTGTGCGCGCGGGCCGTGCAGAACTCCGACTGCGCATCTGATGAGATCGATCCGGCGTGCCGCACCTCATGTTGGACGATCGGACCTGTTTAAGACGCGCGCATTACACCTTAATTGTCGAATACGCGTACAGAGAAAGAGGATCCACTACCTGCTGGTGAGGAACCGACGCTGACAAAGGCGTCATCGTCGCCGGAGGACGATCGGGCGAACCTTGAGCCCGCGTTGTCTCCAGTCTTCACGGGCGGCAGCACGACGACGATCTCCTCCTCGTCCTCCTCCTTCGTGGCGAGGCCGAGGGCACCGAAGCCGCCCCGGGCGAGGACATCGTCGAGGAAGGCATCGGCGGCGCGGTCGAAGCCACAGCGCTGGAGGAAGTGGAGGACGCCCGCGGTGTCCATCGCGATGAGCGAGGGAGGAGATCGGCGGAGGGGAGTGGGGTGAAGAGGGTCGCATGTCGACCGCGGCACGTCGCGTGCTCCTCTCTTTTTGAAGATGGGATGGCGGGGAGAAAGGATGGTGGTAGGTTCCACCGCTGTCAAAATCCGCAGCTTTTAAGAAAAGAGGCGGGGCCGTCATAATGGGAGGAGGAAGGGGGGTTGGGTTTGCGTGGAGTCGAGTTGGACTTTCCGGTGGTGGCACCACATATTTGTGGGTTTTTGAGAATGAAGTGTATTGTGCACATTTGAGAGTATGTTTATAGAATATAGATGTACCTTAACACCTACCAATCTTGAATTTTATTGTTGGAAGGAAAAAATGAGGTGCAATCAATTTTTACAAAAGCTCGTGAAACAAAAAAGGGCACAATATAATAGTGTATGGTCGATAATGAGAGACGAGAAAATACTAAGGTCATATTTGGTGGGGGAATAATCTCAAAAATAAGGGAGCTATTCCCCATCTGACGTATCTCCCAAAAGTACACTTATTCCCGCCCCAATACTTTGGACCTCCGCCTCGACCGATCTGGCAAAATACATGCGATTGGATATTCTCTCACGTTCTCAACATCTCTCTTCTTCTCCCCTCTCACGCGCTCCTTCCGTCACATTTCGTTCCCCTATCTTGCGATGCTTTCTCCAACCTGTCCCTCCTCTATCATGTGCGGTCGACTTTTACTTCATATTGCATGTTGTCCTTGCTACATGTAACAAGCAAATCTTATTACGGAGCTCTTTACTCACCTTCAATGGTAGTGGGTGGTGGACTGCTTTGCTATATAGACCTTCCCACGGCCTTCCGAGATAGGGACATGCTGTCTTTGGCCTGTGTTGCCTTCTCCATTGTGTCTTCAGACATGAAATATAGGGTTTCAATGACCCCTGTGAATCCCTATAAAAGGACATGGAAGAAGGGATCCAATCGTGTGAAGCCCTAGGATCCGGATACCCGTTTACGCAGCACTCCGGTATTTTATTCGTAATGATCGTATTATGTTACCGAATTTGAGGGAAATTTTTCATATTTTGAAATGACATTCACAATCAATATAAACAACCAAAGAGTCAAAAGGAAGTGGCACCAACTTTTCATTGCATTAATTCCATAAAATTTACATGTACAAAAGAAATATTACATTGTATACATGTCTCTCAAAAGTGATAGAAGAGAAAAAAAGCAGTATACATAAATTGGATTTGTACCGTCTATTTTAGCAGCAGATGCTCGGAATCATCAATTAGCTACTACGACGCATTCTTTTTGCCTGTCAAGCATGCAAGGAGCAAAAAGATGTCAATGATTGTTGCGTGCATTCCAATATATTAAAAAAACAAGTAATTTAGTATGTCCAAAAGAAAGCAAGTAGAAAAGTATTGATAGATAAAATTTACTGCTATTTGCATCGTAAATGGATTTCAAGTTGCGTTGTATGAATGCTCCATGTTCACCCATTATCCCATAACCTTCCATATATATTATTTTTTATATATTAATTAATGATCCATGTATAGATTAGTATCACTTTATCACTTTAAAGATAAGGTTGATGGATCTTGCTATTGATGATGACGACTCTTTGATCCAGTCTTCATATATGTATCATTTCTCAAGTCTAGTGGATAGTTTGTTGTCTTGGTCTGACGGTGACCTCATACCATGATTTTGAGGTGTGATGAATACCTTAGGGTTGGGGTGTCTCCGTAGGCATGTGGTGGGGTTTGACGCATCCTAACTAAGTTCCCAACACGTCCACTAGCTAATCTTATTATTCGTAGTAGTAGTTCTAAGATCCGTTTAATTGTCGATACTTGATGATTGATGATGATGATTGATTCTTTACCAAGGTCAAATTGTAGCCAACTCAATTATAGTCAACATGATTGTTTTGATCTTAAATCTAAACGAGCTCAATTGTAATTGATCTCAACTTTTGTCAAATTTCAATTGTGATTGATCTCAACACTGTTGTAACACATCGCCAAGACTATTGGTGAAACGGTAATCAAAACTCAAGCGGTGGGGAAGTCCCCTGAGAGACCCTTTTGTCTTGCCTTCTAAGTGAAAGTGTGGCCCAGTAGAGGGATAGGTCTACTAAAAAACTACGCCACTGAGACGTGTGAGAGAGACTCTCTGGAAAAGTCACTCTAGAAAATCGCCCCGACCGGTATAAGCTACCAAGCTCGCAAGAAAAATTAAAACTGATGGACCCCCAGCCTAGGTAACCTAAAATAGAGGGTCAGTGGAACTGGCCAAAAGTCGGAATCGCAACGAGGCGTAAAAACATCGTGAACTCGCGTAAAAAATCGTAAAAAGGATCGGGATCCTAGACATGTGCACTTGATGGTCGCTGCACGTACTGGGCTTCCTATCTTCCGCACAATTGAGGGTCACCGCGCCCTCGCACGGTCAGGTATATCAGCACAATATTAATCATCATTGATACTTACTAACCCCCTAGGTTCATTAGTTATATATTCATGCCTCAGTATCCTATATGATTGGATTTACATGTCTAATTAAGTAATCCACACCATCATTATGATGAGTCATATTCATATAGTAGGTAAGGTAACGATCATTGGCGAGGATGATTAGAATTGTAAAAATAATAAGGATTTCGCCCAAATTTTCATCTTAACATTATGAAATATATAACCAATGACTGATTTGAATTTGAGATTTAATTCAAACAAAAACCCCTAATTACTTAGTTCTTAAAATATGATTAGAGTTAATAAATAGATCTGAAACATAGTTTAATTCACACTAAAATCTTCAGATTTTAGTTTTAAAAATAGTTGTTAAAGAACTTCAACCACTTCTTATTCATAGGAAACCATAAGTTACTTCACTTGCTCCTGCTCATCTTTGATCTGAAGTTATAGCTGAATTGCACACACAATGTTGCCACAGCTCGAAGTTGCATGAGTAACACTTACGTGAAAGTTGTAGAGCTACGATTATCATTTAGGATAGATATGCATGAACAAAAGGGATTAGGAACAGCCTTTGTCAGTCTAGACTAAATTAATGGGAAGTTATTTAGGCTATTTTATATTATGATATAGTATTTTACTGGATTTAACTTGAATTCTGTATTAATTAGACATAAAATACATTCTTGCAAATCTGTTTAGGAATCGATGTGATGTTGATGGAGTCAACTAATAGGACCCACTCCAAAAATTCTAAGTTGATATATGGTGATCTTTAGGTTCTATATATTCCTTGAAAATATGAAATTTATGTTATCCTTTTAGGAACATTTCACAAATTTATAGCTGAATATCGATGTTATTCTTCACAATTATATTGATTGTTTCTTTATTTTGTTACTTTTATTGTAACCGTATTTAATATCCACCTAAGACTACTTTTATGCTAGTATACACGCTCTTCACGACATATAAACTAAACATTTGTTATGGACAACCTACACAATTGTTGGCCAGGAAATTTCCAATAGATATTTACCAATATTTACAATAAATCATAATTAAGATAATATATATTTTATTACAAAAGATTGATAGGATAATGCATGCAACACCTAATTGATGGAAGGCCAATGTCTTTTCGATTGTTTGATATGACCTAAATAAAAAAACTGGTAATTTGCAGAACAAACCATGTATGAGTAGGAGCAGAGATATATGAAATCCTGCATATTCTCAAAACAATACAGTATAGGTCACTAAAAAATTTTATGTTTGAATTAAAGATATGAGCAGGAGCACAGAAGAAAACTATAACCATCTTTGTAATTCAATAATTTTTTATTTATAGCTTGAGTAGAGAAGAATCGGATAAGAAAAAATGTCAAAATTAAAAAAAAGAAATTAATTTTTTAGGTTTATTTCATGGAACAACTCCCGAAATTCCCTACACAAGGAAAACAATCGAAAGAAACCCACACATGGCAGCAAAAGATGGGAGCGGGGATTGTACCTTTAAAAAAATCTCAACTTTGGAAATTTATTTGCATGCAGGAGCTCTAGCCATTGCTTTTATGCAGCAGCTGCTGCACTTGGATAAAATGGAACGAACAACTGCTTCATGAAGAAAAGAAAAAAAGGGGTTGGAAGCTCTTCTTCCGTTGGAGAATGGTGGGAGATTTGGGGCAAAATAGTGGAGAACGAAAGATAGAGAAGGGAGGTTTCTTTGTGGAACCTTCTTTGATTTATATTTATTTAATTAATGACATTAGCAAGCTAATGTCACAATATTTTATTTTATTTTTTAAATCCCAAAGTTATCCGTATTCACTCTTCGAGTCTCCGATTTTGATGAATAATAGCTCGTTTTGATCGTCTCAGAACGACGATCAATATAAGTATAATATTCCTATACTTTATAGCGGGTATAATTGTGAAGACCCTGAATACCGAACATTGACTAAAATGCAAATCTTGACTGAGTCTGGACTTAATTGCAAAACCTGTACTTGTCCAGTGACCAAAAAACTCGAATAAGGAGTTCATTGCATAGAGCTCGTCGGTAGCTTTACAAAGAGTCTAAGAACGCTAAAATCTGACTTCGTGAGTCTGACTTATGGCCATTTTAGTGAGATGGGGTCCATGCCATATACGGATCTGGACCCAGATCCAAATCCAAGTCCCAACCCATATACCAGCCCTCCCCGTGAAACTCGCCCAGAACGCCCCCAAATCTCCCCCCTTCGACCTCCAGTCCCATTCCTCTTCCCTCTCCTTCACCAAACTTCACCGGAGTGCTGTGAATCGACGACCTGAAGCTGTGCTCGCGTAGATAAGGTACGATATCCCCCTTCCTCCTTGTTGCGGATTCCACGCGACTTTCATCCTATATTCTTACATCTCTAGATCCATAGAACATGATCGTTTTCTGTTGAAACTTAATCTATATTGAGACATTTAAAATAAACAATGGATTGGGTGCTTTAGTAATGTATTCATTGAAGAATGCGTACTAGTTCGATCGATGCATATCCTGGTGGGAACTGTCGATCTCTATAGATTGTTCTACTTAGGATATAGCTGAGTACAGATGTAAGTGGATATACTGTCGGATTAGGTTGTTGTTGTTGAGAAAACCGACAGTAGCATACATACAAAAATCCTATTAACCACATATTTCCAGAATAGAGTTTCATATGTATGAATCCAGGTTAACAATGATAAGAGAAATATCCGATTAAATAACATATCCATATTCACGCAAGGGAAAAATCCGGAAACCAATATCACGACAAACAATGCGACAAAGAAAGAGTAGAGTTAGAAATCACAACCGAAGCGTCCTATTGTAGGACTCCCCTTAGAGAGACAGCGCCCCCCACTTTACCGACGCACAGGGCCTTGACGTGCCGCTCACAGGGTCCGACGGTCCACGCTCGTTGACGGTGCGCAACGTGCTTGAGCGTGCTCGAAAGCCACCTCCGTAGACGAAACCCGAGATCGAGAGAGGAAAGGGCGTCCTGGAAAGAGAGAAGGGCACTGAGAAGGAATAGAATGGATGTTCGTAACCCATACTCACGCACTTTAAGAGATACTTAAAGGCGCCTGGGCGGTTACGTTTTTGTGAGAGAATGATGGGGCGTACCCCTTGGAATTCAAAACATGCGGTTACAAAACCGACTCGGTCTTTATCACGCCACGCCGCAGCCGCAGCCGCGACCGTGCCCGGCTCGGTGCGGCGCGCGTGCGTGCGTGCGTGCGTGTGTTGTGGTCTAAGGTCCTCTCTAGGCTGTTTCCAGACTAGTCTCAGGACTTCCCACATATAAACCAAGTCCCAGTTTTATCTCTTCACGATGTGGGACTAAACAGCACCCCACAAGGTTGAAACATTGAATTCCAGGAATTGAGATACATCAATACAACTTGATATTGACCATCAAATTGCATCAAACTATCCCAATACAGTTAATTCCAACAATCCCCCACGAATTCACTGTTGAAACACAAAGAGCCAAGAATCTCGGGTTTCCACACTCTGCTTTCAGTAAAAGTACCTTCCGATTTGAACCTTTACCTGAGTTATCCCCTTTCACCATCACAGGAATAAAGTGAACTAAGTCTTGAATTTTAATCCTTTGATGTAATGGTATCGAGGGGTAACAACAGAGTGAAGTCTATGGTGACAATCTTCTGGTTTTGGTGCTATTAATGGCCTTGCACCCTTCCCTTTTTCATGAGTACATTAAGGATAAACCCTCATCCTTTATCTGCGGCCCACAGAAATACTCATATAGGTGGCATTCTCCAAGGATGCACTGCTCACATCCTGCTTATAAAAGCTTGAATCCATTAAGAGCATAATGCTCAACCTTTTCCTGCAGCTTTCAGGCACTCGACTTTTCAGGGATAGGACTCATATGCAAAGTATTGCATATTGAGTGCCAACCAGTACCCCTTACAGCTTATTTTCCCATTGAACCTATTTTGTGGGATCTCCACTCATTTAGGTTGGGTTGCTACTGCGGGTAAACTCTCAGTGGGTTTCAGCCCTATCCCAAGTCTGGATTTTTGGACTAAATATCTATCAAGTCCCTTTGTAAGTGGATCTGTCGTGTTATCTTTGGTACCAACAAATTCCACATCAATCACTCCAGAAGACACCAAATCTCTAATAGACTTAAGTCTAACTTGGATATGTCTTCTTGTTTCTGATTGTACTTTGAACTCTTTACCTTTGCAATAGTAGTCATGCTATCACAATGTAAAGAAATTGCCGGTATCGGCTTATCCACCATGGGCATCTCAGAGAGAAGCTCCCTAAGCCATTCAACCTCTATACTTATTGTGTCCAAAGCACATAGCTCTGCCTCAAAAGTAGACCGAGCCAAGATGGTCTGTTTCACAGAACTCCAGGAGACTGCACCGCCTCCAAGGGTAAATACATACCCAGTCACGCCGTTACTCCTGGAGTCCTCCATTTGACCTATCCAACTTGCATCACTATATCCTTCTAAGACAGGAGGATATTTACCATAATGCAGTCCAAGTAGTGCAGTACCCTTAAGGTACTTCAACACTCGATCCAAGGCCTCCCAATGAGTACGGTCAGGACAACTCGTATATCTACTTAACTTTGCGACCGTGAATGAAATATCAGGTCGAGTACAGTTCGCAAGATACATCAAGCTTCCTATAATCTGGGAATATCGTACCTGTGCTACAGGTACTCCACTCTTGTTCTTGCAGAGGGGTTTAGATGAATCATAAGGAGTGCATACAGATTTACAGCTCTGATAGTCAAAATTCTCAAGAACCTTCTCAGTATAATGTGACTGAGACACAGCTATCCCATTAGTAGATCTAATCAGTTTGAGCCCCAAAATCATATTTGCAACTCCTAAGTCCTTCATCTCAAACTTACTGCTCAAGAACCTCTTAGTTTCTTCCACTATCCTTATGTTTGATCCAAATATCAAAATATCATCTACATATAGGCACAAGACAACAAACATATCACCTTTAATCATAGAGTACACACATTTATCAGATTCATGAACAATAAAGCCATAAGACTGAATAGTCTTATCAAACTTGTCATGCCACTGTTTCGGAGCTTGTTTTAATCCATAAAGAGATTTTACAAGCTTACAGAACTTTCTTTCATTACCAGATGCTACGAATCCCTCAGGTTGGTCCATATAGATCTCCTCCTCAAGATCGCCATATAAGAAAGCGATCTTCACATCCATTTGATGAATTGTGAGATCATGTATGGAGGCCAACGCAATGAGCATCCGAATCGTAGTCATTCTAGTAACAGGAGAATATGTATCAAAATAATCAATACCCTCTTTCTGTTTGAAACCTTTGGTTACAAGTCTTGCCTTATATTTTTCTATGGATCCGTCCAGTCTAAGTTTTCTTCTGAATAACCATTTGCTTCCTATGGTGGAACACCCAGGAGGTAGATCGACCAATTCCCACGTGCCATTTGAAGTGATCGAATCTATTTCAGATTTAATAGCGTCCTTCCAATGCCTTGCTTCAGTAGAAGCCATAGCATCCTTATATGTGGGAGGATCACCCTCGATTTGGTAGGAGACAAAGTCGCAACCTAAATCCTTGGCAATCCTAGGTCTCTTACTTCGTCTAGGTTCAACATCCTCCAAAAATTCATTGGGTTCAGAAGAGCTAGCCCCCACATTTGACATCTTTTCTATTTGTTGTGGAATAGAAGCATATGTTGAGGCTACGTCACTGGTCAGATTTTCAGGAATCCCCTTTTTCATTGGAAAAATATCCTCAAAAAAATGTAGCATCACGAAGTTCAATAATAGTATTAGTATCTATGCATGTGATCTCAGACCGAATTACTAAGAATCGATAGGCATAACTATTTTCCAGATACCCCAATAAGACCGCGTCAACTGTTTTGGGTCCAAGCTTCTTTCTCTTGTGTTCTGGGACTAAGACCTTAGCCAGGCATCCCCACACCTTAAGATATTTTAGGCTTGGCTTCCTATTTCTCCAAAGTTCAAATGGACTCTTATCTTTATGCCTTAAGGGAACTCTATTCAAAATATGACAGGCCGTATTCAAAGCTTCCCCCCACATGTAAGATGGTAGTCTAGAACTTTGTAAAAATACATTGACCATATCAGTTAGGGTCATATTCTTTCGTTCTGCTATTCCATTGGATTGTGGTGAATATGGTGCAGTGACCTCATGAACTATGCCAAATAGTTTGCATTGTTCATCAAATATCTTAGATGTGTATTCACCACCCCTATCTGACCTTAGACGTTTAATTACTTTCCCGACTTGTGTTTCTGCTTCATTCTTAAAAATAAGAAATTTTTCTAAGGCTTCATCCTTAGTTTTAAGCAGATAAACATAACAGTATCTACTGCTATCATCTATGAAGGTGATAAAATATCTTTTATTATCTCTAGTCATCACACCACCAAACTCACAAATATCAGAATGAACTAAGTCTAGAATTTCAGTTTCCCTATTCACAGAATGAAAAGGCTTTCTAGGCAACTTAGCTTGAGCACACATTTCACATTTGGTGAGTTTATCTGTAGTATGATTAGGAATCATGTCAAGTTTCATCATTCTTTTCATAGAATTGAAATTCACATGTCCTAGCCTAGCATGCCATAAATCAGTAGATTCAATATTTGAAACAAACATAAGTAAAGGAATCAAAATCAGAAATATTATTAACTGAACTATCAATGTCACATCTTATTCTAAATAAAAGATCATGATCAGCCAAATATCATTTTCCAAAGAAAACGCCATGTCTCAGAAAAACTACTTTATTACATTTAAAGTCTAATTGAAAACCCTCTCTAACTAATAAAGAACCAGACAAGACATTCTTCTTAATATCAGGAACGTGCAGCACCCTGCGCAAAGTTCAAACTCGTCCAGTTGAGAATCTCAGCTCGACTTGTCCGGACTCAAGCACCTTGGCTGCAAATCTGTTTCCCATCATTACTGTATCACCGGCTGAAACCTGATAAGACACAAAGAATGTTCTATCAGTACAAATGTGTACATTTGCACCTGTATCAACAAGCCACTCATTAGGCTCGTTTACAAAGTAGAGTTCAGGGTTCACTGAGACATACCCCTCACCGGACCCGCCTCCCTCAGTCAGCACAAGAGCCTGAGGAACGACATCCGTAGACTTCTGTTAGGTCTTCAGAGAAGGGCAATCATTCTTCCAATGTCCAACCTGTCCACACTGCCAGGAAGGTTTGTTCTTTGGTTTTTTCTGGATTTTTCCCTTGACTTTCAATTTCTTAATTTTCCCTTTTGCATTGTTCCTTTTGAGGTTATCACATTAACCTTAGGGTTCACGTCTACAGGCATCACATGTTTTTATTTCCTATGCTCCTCTTCAATGGCTATCGAGACCATCAGATCATCCAGAGAAATTTCCCCCTTCCTATGCTTTAGAGACATCCCAAAATCTTCCAAGGACTTGGGAAATTTCTCAATGATCGACATGACTTGAAACTTTTCGGGAAGTTTCATTTCTGCCTCGGCTAACCCATGGAGCAACAACAAAAACTCATGAGCCTGTTCCGAAACCGATTTGCCCTCAATCATCTGAAATTTTAGGAACTTGGATACTGAGTATTTTTCAATACCCAGATCCTCCGTGTTATATTTCTTATCCAGTTCCTCTCACAAATCCTTGGCGGTTTTGGTAGATGCGCCATAGACATCGAATAGAACGTTCAATAGTGCAGTAAGAATGCACCCATGACACAGACGGTCATGTTCTTTCCACGCATCTGCCATCTTAACCGTCTCAGGATCCGGATTTTGTTCAGATAACTTAGGACACTCGGTTTTCAGAACCGAAATCAGGCCAATCGTGGTCAGCCAGATTTTCATGCGTTGTTGCCAACGCTTGAAATTCTGACCCCCGAATTTCTCTGGCATACCTGTGAAATCCACACGAGATCGAAACCTTAAATCCGACATTTTTCTTATCACGTTATAACGATGTCTCTCTAAGATTGTTGAGAAAACCGACAGTAGCATACATACAAAAATCCGATTAACCACAGATTTTCAGAACATAGTTTCACATGTACGAATCCAGGTTAACAATGATAAGAGAAATATCCGATTAAATAACATATGCATATTCACGCAAGGGAAAAATCCGGAAACCAATATCACGACAAAGAATGCGACAAAGAAAGAGTAGAGTTAGAAATCACAATCGAAGCGTCCTGTTGTAGGACTCCCCTTAGAGAGACAATGCCCCCCACTTTACCGGTGCACAGGGCCTTGACGTGCCGCTCCCAGGGTCCGGCGGTCCACGCTCATTGACGGTGCACACCGTGCTTGAGCATCCTCGAAAGCCACCTCCGTAGACGAAACCCGAGATCGAAAGAGGAAAGGGCGTCCTGGAAAGAGAGAAGGGCGCTGAGAAGGAATAGAATGAATGTTCGTAACCTACACCAACGCACTTTAAGATATACTTAAAGGTGCCCGGGCGGTTACGTTTTCATGAGAGAATAATGGGGCGTACCCCTTGGAATTCAAAACATGCGGTTACAAAACCGACTTGGTCTTTATCACGCCGCGGCCGCACCCACGCCCGAGCCCGGCCCGGCCGGCGCACGCGCGCGCGGCGCACGCGCACGTGCGTGCGTGTGTTGTGGTCTAAGGTCCTCTCTAGTTTGTTTCCAGACTAGTCTCAGGACTTCCCACATATAAACCAAGTCCCAGTTTTATCTCTCCACGATGTTGGACTAAACAACACCCCACAGGGTTGAAACATTGAATTCCAGGAATTGAGATACATCAATACAACTTGATATTGACCATCAAATTGCATCAAACTATCTCAATACAGTTAATTCCAACAGTTGCATGGTGTCCTTATAGGGTTGAAATTCTTCTCTAAATCTGATAGCAAACGTGGATTACTTTGGTTGCCTCTAACTTTCCCTTCAGTTTTGGTGGAGAAATCAAACCGTACTCAATGGTTTGCTACTTTCCTTCATTTCTTTTGTTTGGAAAAAAATTAACTACTTCATATGCTTTGGGATGTTCTTTCATAGCCTCTGCATAAGGCATCATACCTACGAGCAATTTATGGCTACTTGGACTGTGCTTAAACTACAGTTGCATTCTAAACTAGACCACAGAATCCATTAGCAAGGAGTTTGACATTTAAATCATGGAATTATATCTTCTGCATGTTGTGTTAAATGAGATGTTGAAGGCAAAAACTTAAAAGAACACAAAAATGGAACAAAAATATAATGTATCTGCTCATAGTTGGAGACTGGAATATGAAGATGTATGTGATTTAGGCCCTTTTAAGTGACTTATTCGGTCACCTTTATTTTGGAAAGTGATAAGTAGATCTGTAGTAGTTGGTATTTTGAGTTCAATAGCATATGGAGATAATGAATTGGTCTCTACATTTCGTGGAAGGCTAAGGAGTAGAAGCACTAGGTCCAAGATGAGCACTGAGTATGTGGATTCTGCTCAAAGTAATGTTGATGCAACCTCGCCCTTTGAGAGCATTGCAAATGCTCATCAAATGGAAAAAAAACAGATTGGAAAATTTTATGGGTTTCTGAATCTGGATGTTTAGGTGGAATGTATATTGGTATATGAACTTTGCGCTCTGTGTTCTAAGGGCCCGTTCGGTGGGAGAATAAGCAGGAATAAGGATGTGGAATAAGGGGAATAAGGGTCTATTCTCCGTTCGGCTGGAGGATAAGAATAAGGAGAATAAGGTGAAATAAAGGTAGGTAAGGTGGGATAAAGATAGGAATAAGAGTGAAATAAGATGAAATAATGGGGAATAGTCGTACCACGGGGAAGCGTGTTGGGGGCTTAATCCCCTTATTCCATTCCACCTTATACCCCAAACGAAAGTAGTGGTTACTCCCTGCCTACATGTGGATGATTACACTATATTTGAAGGGATGAGAATCCAAGTATTCCTTAAAAAAATAGACCAAAAGCCAAGCCAAACAAAAAAAGGGGGCAGTGCCTAGAAGATCGCGCTTTTATATCTCTTGAACGTGCTTTTTGTCAATTTAGATTTGTCGGTGATAATGTATGCAAACATTTCTAAGAACCTCAAAGTGAATCCATTCTTAAGCTTATGATAGGTGGGTAGTGGAGTAGTCGTCACCAAGGGAGGGGCATGCACCCTTGGGGTCTCGGGTAGAAGCCTGGATTACTGCGATCCCAACTGCTATTGTACTGCGATGGTTGGGGACATGTTGCATGGCACACCAAGGTGTTAGTCTGACGGTATTGGCCTCGGCACTTGCGTGCTTTAGTCCGGTGCTCGAGCGTGGGCCAAGTAGTCATGGTTGGTTGGCTAGTGTTTCACTTGTCACTTAGAGTTAACACTCGTGTACGGGCCAATGTAGGCCACATTGGCCGGTATTCCGAGTGGGAGCACTAAGAGGGGAGTTCTGGGAAATATGGTTAATGAAGTTGATGATGGGACGTGAATCTCCTGTGCATAAGGAGGATTGGGCTAGTTGCGAAGATTCGCGAGTTGGAATCTAACTTGTGAATCGAAAGTAGAATTGTGAATGGGAGCTAAGTGGACGTGTTGGGAACTTAGTTAGGATGCATTGTACCCCATCACATGCCTACGGAGGCGCCCCAACCCTAAGGTGTTTTCTTTACCTTAGAGTCATAGTGCGAGGTCTCATCAAGATCAAGACCACAGACTATCCACGAAGCTTGGTTACTCATATCCATATCCATATCAAACAATAATAATAATGTAATTCTTTGTGAGACCAATTACCTACTTTCTTTCTCTTTTATGCACATTTAAATTATATATTGCTTGTTATTGTATAGTTTTGTTTAAATCGTATTGGGCAACTTTGCTCATAACGTACCTACGTGTGAATCCGCAGGCCCGCAACAGTGAGTAGCTTTGGGGATATCACCGTTTTTGTGCAGCTTCACGATATTTTCTTTTGTGGTATAGTTGTTGGTAGTTTTACTATCCTTCTTCACTTGTAGTATTTTGTTGAGAGACATGGCATGTAATGTATAATTGTGGACATCTATTTTATGCTTACAAGTATATTTTTGTGGACATGGAAATGATTTATGTAATGTAATGGAATTGGTATATACAATGAATGGGATATGGAATGTGAACAGGTTGAATGAGAAGCAAAATTTTAAATTCATATGCATGTTGCTATTTTTTCTCCTGATGTTACGAATGTCAAGTGTTCGAATGTGGAATGTGTATGCATGGAATTGGTTTGCCGAGTACCCAGATCCTAGAGACGTCACAATAATTACCCAAATTTCTCAAGATAAAATTTTAGTTTATGGCTAAATTTTATGATTCTAAAATATCAATCTATCTCTGGTTGACTAACGATTGATTCCATTGATTTTATTTCATCGAGTGAGATTTTTGGGTGGTATCAGTTTGTTTTGCGATTTCTGATTTTTGTGCCACAGTTTTTCTACGGCACACTTTACGATGCGATCGACTTTTTGTCGATTGCAACTGAACGAGTTTCGATCTGCGATCAAGAGATCGATCTGGTTTTATTCAATCTTAATTGAATATTATTTGATCATTCGGATCTTTAATTGGGTTGGGTTCGATTTACTAGGATCCAAATGTTACTCGCCCATCACAACCCTTTTCCGAGCTCTTCTTACTATGCTTGTGCATTCATATATCTTTGATCTTGCGTATTTCTGGATGGCGAGGTATCCAATCTATTATGAGCAGTTTGCATATTAGCAGCTTGTTAGTATTGGAGCAAGAAATCCGTTTGTGAAATCTTGAGTTGAGAGGACTATAATGGATGTTTTAGGCGATTGATTCTCTATATTAAATCATTATATCACTTTTGTACTTGATTTGCTATTTGATTATTTTATGATAGTTAATGTTTCATATAAAGGCTTTTTAGAGATATTATCTGATTGCCTCATCGATCAATAACACAAGTAGGGAAGGTGATGGATCTATGATTCATTTACTATGATTTTGTATTTTGTTAGAACTACCTTAACAAATACATGAAAATGCTTAATAGTATCATATCCTTGTAAGGAGAAATTGTAATGGTACAAATGCATTATTAAATATCAGAAATACGTAAAATAAGAAAAGAAAGGTGGAATGTAAATATGTATATATGCACATATGGACTTAGAAACCATAACTATAGTTGTAGGACATATTGATGACCAAACTTAGATATCAAGTCAGACTAATTTGATCGATAAGAAATAAAGTGAGAGGGAAAAACCAAAATAACTATTCACTATATAGACTAACAACTCAAATACATGTGCATACTGTTTATAGGAGTTGAACTAGATTTCATCCTTTTATTTTAAACACTCTTGCTATAGAGCTCAAACCTTAATCAATACTAAACATGCAATATAGGCTCCATATCTCTCGCGCACCAATTCCAAATTGAGTGTATTCACCTCTAATCTTTAACTTGTGAAATAGCGGAATTAATGAATTAGTCTAATTTATAAAGAACTTAATACGTAGAAAATAAGTTTCAGGGTCTTATTATATATTATAGAACTGTGAAAACAACTTTTATGAATAAGTAAGTTTTAAGTTATTCTAATGCGGTTTTAATTTTTAATTATCTCCTTGATTGTGTACTTATTAACTAAATTCTAAAAACACATTAAAAATAAATTAAATAAATAAGTTACATCAAAATATGGATAACTCATACATATACCTTAACTTATTTAATTTATATTATTTAAAATTGTTAAGATATAAATTATCTTTTTATTCTTTTATGTATTATCTATTCTTTTTATCATCTTTATGTGATTTGCCCAACCGGTTTCTCTTATATATAAGAGAACCCTAGTGCCTCATGAACAAGCAAGTCATTTTTTTATCCCAATATGGTATCTGAGCGGTGGTCCTAGATCAGAATTCAAATACCCCCCATGCCCTAGACCCTGCTCGCCAGCCTCCCCCCACCCTACGGCCTCCATGCACGCCCTTGCGCAAGCCCCCACACCACCGTGTGTCACCTCTACACTGTAGAAGAGGCCTCCCCATATGCCCCCGAGGTCTCGCACGCTGTCGTACGAGCCTCTACGTACCACCAATAGTCATTGCACGCAGGCGCAACACAACTGTGTTGCCATTGCGCACCACAGTGCGTTCCCCGTGCAGTTCCTTGTGTTGCTACGTGCCTCTGTGCACCTTTGTGGCTCCTCCTTACACCGAAAATAGCCCATGTGGACGATTCTTCTCCTCTTTGACTTCAAAAATACAGTCTGGAATGACATGATTTTGACTGAAAAAATGTGCTTTTAGATCTTTAAATCACCTTTTTCGACCCTAGCGCAGAACGAGGATTGACACGGATGGTTGTATGAGTCTACATCTACAATCATTCCTTCATATGATCGTATAGAATTGCTCGAATCAGTCTTCTTCCCCAGTCAAGTTCCCTTTTAGACCTCCTTTTTTCATCATGGTAGAGAATAAGAGTGGTGTATTCCTTACGTCTCGTGCCTTCAAGGGACCAACTCCAATCGTGAAGACGGATGTGGCCAACTACAAGTTGTGGTCCATGTGATTTTTGACTTCTATACAATGCAATAATAACGAGCACATTCTGACGAAACCAGAGCTGATGAATAAGACTAGGGACAATGTTTCATGGAAGCAAGTTGATGCATAAGCATGTGTTTGGCTCTCTGAACTCCTCACCACAGACATTGCCAGTGACTTTGTGAACTAGCCCACCGCCAAGTCGATGTGGGATATTCTAGCAACCACTTATGCCCAAGCGAAGAACGTGCCCAAGATTCTTCAGCTTCAGTTTGATATATAAAAGGCCAAGCAAAATGGTCGTCCTCCACATATTTTCTACTCTTTGCTTTGATGCATGTTTGAGAAGCTTCATAGCTTCATGTATATTACTACTACCACGGAGCAATAAATGACCTATAGGAACTCCACAATAATTGGTGTTTTATTGGCAGCACTAGATCCAACATATGAGGTAGCAGTGCACAACTCCATACATGGGTGACCATACCTCCCATGGAGGAGGCCTACAGTCGCTTCAATAGGCTCTTATCCCACCAACAACCACTATACAGACTGCCTCAACGATGGCTGCATATCGTAGCTGGGGATGATTCTACGCAATTTAAGGGTGTTGTCCCTGTGTTAGGGGAGGTGGACGTCAGTGTGGTTCATGTACCTAATGTCAACGTCCATGTCACTTTGAGGACACATGCTATCATAAGCATGCATATCCCGCATCTGCTCATGTGGACAAGTAGATTGAGCCTCCAAATAGTTCGACTCCTCGGGCAAATCCATGCCTTTATGATATTGTGTCCCCTCTGAGGGAGATAATATCTCCTATTGCCGACGCCACTACAAGTTCCCCATATATAGCAACCGTTGCTAGAGCCTCTTCGAGATCCTTAGGTAAAGCCCATGCTTTTACCAGTTGTAGCCAGACATATATGACATAGTGGATCGTGGACTCTGTTGCTTCCCACCATCTGTGTGTAGACATAGCCTAGTTCCGTTCTTATAGGTATATACCCATGGTAGATGAGTTGTCATTGCAATGTGGTTTACTTACCCATCACATGACGGAGGGAGATGCATTTGATGCCATCCATGCGCTTGTAAAATGTTTTATATGTCATGATTTTCAGATGGACTTGCTTTCTATTAGTTGGATCACGAAGGATCTGCATTATTGTGTCATATTTGACCCCTCGTCTCTTATGTTTCATGACATACTTACGGGCATGGTGACTGGATGTGGTCGTGAGTAGTGGGAGTTTTACAGACTGGTCCAGCCTACTCATGCGGCATCTCTACTATTCCTACTGGACCAGTCTCACCATAATTGTGGCATCTTCGTTTTGACCACCTTCCTCTACAGAAGTTGTGTCATGACCTCCCACAGACTTCCATACGATATTCCTTCTAGTGTGAGGCATCATATACCAGACCTCGTGTAATCGTATACCAGACATAGAGTCCTTAAGGTCCCACCGACTTAGAGTTATGTACTTTACATCTATTCGAGTTATTCATGTCTCTTGGCATCGTATACCAGACCTCGTGTGCCTATATATCCTAGTAGAATGGTGTTGTCGAACGCAAATATTATCATTTACTTGATGTGACACAGACCCTTTTGATTCAAAGTCACGCCCCTCACTCTTACCGGGGTGATGCGGTCCTCACATCTTGCTACTTGGTGAACCATATGCCATCTTCTGTTTTAGGAGAAAAGGTTCCTTTATTGTTTGTGTTTCCCAGAAGGACATGTTCTCTCTTACACCCGAGTGTTTGGCTATGTGGCTACTCTTGTACCTAGAAGGACATGTTCTCTCTTACAATCTCTCCCTTAGAGCTGTCAAGTATTCCTTTGTTGGATACTCTCGTAGCCAGAAGGGGTATCATTATTTTGATCCGCTTTGGCGGAAATACTTTGTCAGTGTTGACATTACCTTCTTTGAGTCCGTTATGTATTGCTCTCCTACAAGTGATAGGTTGACTCTGTTTGACTATGATGAGGAGGTATGCATGCCTCCTCCCTCTACGGCTACACCACCTCCAGTACCTACTTTGCCTCCACCACCTTCACCACCACCACCTCCTCCTCCTGTAAAGGAGGAGCACGAGTGATAGAACAACAAGAAGTCGGGGTTTCTCATTATTAAGAAAAGGTAACAAAGATAAAATATGAGCTTGTTTTATAGCAATAGTAACTAATCATTGTTTCAAAGTCAATCTATTACTCGTCTAGATAATATTTTTCCTTATTCACTAATAAATCGATTAATTAAACTCATATTTCTATAATCAATTCGATCCCTTGACCCAGTTGAGGGTAAACGCCTACGAAAAGATCGCTTAGATTTATTAAAAGGTTGTTTGGATTATCCATGGTTTATTCCTTATTTATAAAATCCTATTTCTTCATTTAAATTGAACCAGGGGCGCGAGCCATCAGTGAGATACAACTCTGGAAGAGCTAGAATTCTAACCTTGTGCCAAGACCTACGGGCCAAGGGACAATCTCAGGTAGATAGTTTCTATGGGGCGTAGGCTTTCTAAAAGGTAATGGAGGCATGCCAGAGGTTTCCTCGGGTTGGGCGGAGATTGACCATCGAGTGCAAAGGTAGAAGGGAGCTTGACTGCAAGACCCACCCCGAGCAGGGATGAAAGTCAGCCTTAGTGCTTCGACAGTGCCGAGTGGGGCCGTCGCTCAACGGATAAAAGTTACTCTATGGATAACAAGATGATCTTCCTCAAGAGTTCACACCGACAGGAAGGTTTGGCACCTCGATGTCGACTCTTAGCCGCTTGGGGTTGTAGTATGTTCCAAGGGTTGGGTTGTTCACCCATTAAGGCATACATGAGTTGGGTTTAGAACATCGTGAGACTGTTCGGTCCATATCCGGTGTGGGCGCTAAAGCATTGAGTACGAGAGGAGCGGAAGGGATGCACCTCTGGTGTACTAGTTATCGTGCCACAACTGATATTTCTAAAAAGAAAGGGGTGTAACCGATATTGCAATATCTCAAAGAGGCACAACTGATAAAACCCCCTTTTTATACTTATGTCTCTCCGAGATTTTGCAATGACAATTATACCTCTCCCTTATTTGCAATAACACTTACGTCCCTAAATTATTACAAATTCACAATAATGCCCATCCGTCGATATAGTTTAGGGGCATAATTGTCGAAACGAAAGGCCGGTAATGTAATTTTTGTAAGAATACATGACCACAAGTATTATTGCAAAAAAAGTGGACGTAATTGTAATTACAGAACGTCAAAGAGTCACAAGTGTGAAAACCCATTATTGTATACCATCGTCATCCAAACAGTTGGTCTTTCAATACTCAATAACTCGCAACGTCATATTTTTATACTTTTTGAAACGTGTTTAGCTCATAATGGTCACTGTATAAACGAAAGATACACATTCTTAGAAAATCCATTGACGAACAAAATTATATACACATATATAACCAAGCTAATTCATGTTCACTGTCGTGCCTGCCTTTCTGATCCCACAACCAAATGGGGAGCTACAGGGTAGGCCTCTTCTTCACCAGGACCTTCCCTTGGAAGGACCCCAAGCCGCCGCCCGTCGTCGAGGCCGCATTCGCCAAGTATGCTGCCGGGGCACCGGTTATGTCCTCTAAGCAGCTCCAACGCTTCCTCCATGAATTCCAAGGTGATCCGGTGTCTTCTTCCATCGTCGACGCGAAGAGGCTCATCGACCAGGTCCACTCTCGAAACGAGCAAGCTCGACACGGGCTCACGCTCGGCGAGTTCTATCAATTACTTTTCTCCGTGGAGCTCAACCCTCCCATTCGCGATCAGGTGCGATCTTGATGGTGTTCTTCATGTTTAAGTATCTTGCTGCTTAAAAAGAAGGCATATAGAATCATGATCTTTTCATCAAAGACAAACTGTTAATTTACCAGATCATTTAAGTTGTTCAAAAAAAACTGAACGTTTTAAATGGCTCCATGCATATAATCTGGAGATCCTCATCTTTCCGATTGTTCATATTTTTCGACTATTTTACTTAATATGAAAAGGGTATCCTAATAGGGAAGAACACCGTTCAAATGCTTAATTTACTGACTCGAATACGTCCCCTAATCTGCGAATGTGTTGATCTTTATCTGTAGGTTCACCATGACATGACTGCTCCGATTTCCCAATATTACATATACACCGGTCATAACTCGTACCTGACTGGGAACCAACTCAGTAGCCTTTGCAGCGATGTGCCTATTATCAAAGCTCTTCAAAGAGGTGTCAGGGTCATCGAACTCGATATGCGGCCAAATTCTGCAAAAGATGACATCAACATCCTTCATGGAAGGTCTCTCTTTCCTCCATCACCAATTAATCACACGATACGAACACTAAAAGGAAAATAAGTTGTGGCCACAGAACTATACCGGATGTGGAGTTTGTGGCCACGGAATTGAGCTCTGGCCACGGCACTTTATGGCATGTAGCCGTAGCTACAAGTCTCGTCGCGAGAGTTCTTTAACCACGAATATGCCATGGCCACTACAACTGACCACAAAACTTGTCGTGGCCACAACTCTTGTATGAAAACTTGGGCCACGGATTGTAGCTACGAGAAACTAGTGGCCACGGGATTATCGTGCCCACAAGTTTTCGTTGCTACATTCAGTGGCCACAACTCATTTTTTTTTGTTGTGGAAGTTTTAGATCTAATCAGAGGTTTGTCCTTTAGAACTGTGACTACTCCCGTGCAACTCATCAAATGCTTGAGGTCCATCAAGAAACATGCATTCGAGGCATCTCCCTATCCTGTTGTAATAACTCTAGAGGATCACCTCACTCCTGATCTTCAGGCTAAAGCAGCTCAGGTCAGTTCCATATTTCCCGCCTCACGTGGTCTTCTCCGCCCGATCTAACGATCGGCAGCTCATGAGCAGATGATCACTGCAACATTTGGAGACATGTTGTTCTATCCCAAGTCGGAAAACGTCGAAGAATTCCCTTCGCCGGAGTCTCTGAAGTATAGGATACTGATCTCGACCGAACCTCAACACGATCATACCCATTCCAAGGAGGAGAATGATTTAGCATGCATTCGTCCAGATGATCCGTGGGGTAGTGAGGTTCCAGATGCAAGATCTCAAGTGGCCTTTGATGATGAGGCAGATACTATTGCATCATCCATTTGGTATTTTATGTGACTTCATAAATCAAGTATTTTTATTTGCTTGCAGGTATATGATTGTGGAAGCGATCAGGAAGACGCCGACGAGAAGGAAGTTGAGCCCGGATACAAGCGCTTGATAACCGTTGCTCTGACAAAACCCCACGGCAGATTGGAAGAAGCATTAAGGATCAATCCCAATGGAGTGAGATGTTTGAATTTAAGTGAAGGAAAGATTCTGAAGGCTATGAAATGTCATGGAACTGATGTTATAAGGTGTCGGTGTCCTTCTGAATTAAATTTTTTCTGTATATTCTGAGTTTCAGTTCATGATAATTTCAATCCTCTACCTGATAATATTTTCTGTCTCATTTAAACAGATTTACGCGACGGAATCTCATCCGGATATATCCGAAGGGTAGTCGCATTCGTTCGTCGAATTACTATCCATTCCATGGTTGGATGCATGGGGCTCAGATGGTGGCTTTCAATATGCAGGTCAGGCTTCTGATTGCTGCAATTGTAAGGATTAATACCGGTGGATTATAGATATGTATTGTTGGCTTCTCCCATTGTTATAGGGATATGGGAGACCCCTCTGGTTAATGCAGGGATTCTTTAGAGCCAACGGAGGATGTGGCTTTGTGAAAAAACCAGATTTTCTGAGATTGGTTGATGACGTGGACTTCCCTTATAAAAGATTGCCAGTAAAAACAAAACTGAAGGTTTGTAATTAGGATCGTCTGTTGTGTCATGGGTTGCAGCAGACTCTGTAAGCTCCACAAATTCACATTTTTTGTGGATTCGGATCATACGAATTCGTGGAAACCGCTCGATCAAGATCGAGCGGCTCGAGCTTGCATCAGAATCTGCTGCAGCCCATAGCACAATATTTTGATTGTTTATTGACGCCGCTGAATAGGTTTCAGAAGAAGAAGGGTTAATTTTGCAGTGTTCATTACCGTTGAGAACAATTATTTGATGCGATTGTTTTGCATTGTTTTCTCTACGTGATCACAGGTGACTGTCTACATGGGCGACGGATGGCAATTGGATTTTGCGCAAACACATTTTGATACCTATTCTCCTCCGGATTTCTATGTCAGGGTATGATTTTGAGATCAATTCAAATCAAATAACACTATCGAATAAGGAAATAATTTGAAGTTTAAGTTAATATCATTTCCCCCCAAGCGGTCGGATACAGATTACCATATTTCTATCCGTTTTTTTAAAAAAATACATATGGATGCGGAAGCCAATATTTACTGTATGAAAAATATGCTATTATATGCTTCAAAAATAAATTTGGATAGATAATGGATATAAATCAGATATAGGTAATAGAAGAAATATTAAATAGATAAACTTAAAAATACATGCATTAGATGATTCATACTTAAAATAAATGTACTAAATAAATAGGGTTGGGCATTGGGCTGGGCTGGCTCGACCCGGTCCAACACCGACCCGAATAACCCGATCCAAACTCGAACTCGAAATTTATTGGACGGGTCGTGAGTCTCAAAATGAGCCTATATTGATTATCGAGCCAGGTTCAGAGCAGAGAAGGTCCGAACTCACAAGCCTGATAGTCCGACCTATACGATGTAATTATGTCCAGTATATTCATGTTTGCTCCAAACACCATGTTCTAACTTATGTATCCTTATTTCGAGTTTATAATAAATACTTAGACCCATTAATAGTCATATCCATTAGTGTGGATTAGGACATTATTACATCAACATGCAAGATTATTACATTAATATGTAAGAATGGAATATGTATCCCCAAGTGTTAGCGCATGTATAGCTGTAAGCAACCAATCTGTATTGGATCATAGTGCCTACATCTACAATAGAAATGTAATAGTGAATTGAATGGTGGTTTAAGTCGTCATATTTTTTTACCACATTTCTATTTTTAACATACAACTAATGTCAAAATCACGAATAAGTTGGCGTAATTAAAGTATTAAACATGCACACATGCATAAGAAACAACCAGATTAATGCAAGAACGAAACACATGATATTGGTATACAAAGGTGTTAAATTGGGTCGACTCAACCTGAACCCGACCAATTTTGTTTGGGTCAGGTTTGGGCTTGGGTCTGAAATTTGAAAATAAAATAGACCTAGGCCCGACCCATTAGCCATATACTTAAATGGGCTTGGACATGGCCAACTCAAACGCGACCCGACCCGATGCCCAACCCTGTAAATAAATGTACTAAATGTATTTTTTGATGACAATATATATGCAATTATATTTACAAAGATATCAAAGTGATATATTTTATCAGTATCTATTTAAAAATGGATACATATACAAATATCACAATATATGTAGAAAGCAGATATATTTGATGATCACATACGTGATATGTTTGTACATTTTAATTCAAAATCATGACTTGACATTGATTCACTAACCAATATAGGTGGGAATTGCTGGAATCTATGAGGATTGTGCAGTGAAGAATACAAAGATTATATACAATGACTGGACTCCGATTTGGAATGAGGAGTTTACATTCCCTTTGACAGTTCCAGAGATGGCTTTACTTAGGGTTGAAGTGCACGAATTCGATCGCTTTAAGAAGGATGATTTTGGAGGACAAACTTGTTTGCCGATCAGCGAGCTGAGAACGGGCATTAGAGCGATCTCTTTATGCGATGCTATGGGCGAAAAATACAAGGCAACAAAGCTTCTGATGCGCTTTGAATTTTGTTGAGCTAGATAGAAGGAGAAAATCTTATAAGATCTTCGTGCTTGTTGACGACTTTGTCATTCATATTTTTAAAGTGTGTAATCGATCTCGACACACATGGTGATCCACGGATTGTATATAATTTGCAGTTATTGTTGTATTTTTTGATGTACATGTTGTTTTCCCAAGTCCTTGGTTAGAAAATTATCTCATTGTATCTAAATCATCAATTCGATTTCATGAGATGATTTTCATTTATGTATATGCACACACAATGTGTTCAATGAGCACAAGACTGGTAAGATAAGCACTCAAATGTATACTTCTAATTTATTGTCATCATTTGTTACATAAAAACAAACTTATGAAATAATTTTACAACTCTAGATTTATTCTTGTCTTTATGAAGCCACATATTAGAATGTTGATGCACTTTTTGATATGACGAGAAACGTCATTTTGTTGGTGGTGATGATGTGGATTTTTATATGAGATAAAATGAGAAAAAAACGCATGATGAATCCATGATTCCTCTACTTAATGCTCTAATTTTGACTTAAATTCTCAAGCAAATGCACTTGTAACACTACAACAGATTGAACCTGTGACGACAGCTCTAAGACAACGGAAATGTGGACGACATCAAAGTCGTCGTCCAATTTACCCTTTAGACAACTAAAATGACGATGCCCTTCCTTTTTTTTACAAAACCCTATTCCCCTTTTCCATAAAACCCTATTCTATTCTTTTGAAGCCACCTCCCAACCATTGTGTCCGCCGTTCCTCCAAAAACCCCTTTTCTACCTCTCGACCTACATTGCGACGCATCCTCGAGGTCGGTCATTGTCGATCTCCATCGACGATCCTCGATCACCACTGGTGCGTGATTCAGTGGTGATCTCCACAGGCGATCTGCGGTCATCTCCACAGGCGATCTACGGTCATCTCCACCGCCGTTCGATCGCCGCCATCGAGGAGATCCATCGCCAACTAGTCCTCCGCTTCCCCCGGCTTCCAGATCTTCAGGTGCTTCCGTTCCATTTCCCTCGCTCTACATATCTCCAATAATCAATTCAACATCGGTAATTTTAGATTTTCCAGTCCGATTAGTGTAACATGGTGATGCCTTCTAAGTATAGCCATATATTCTCAAGCATAGTGCTGATGTAGATATCACCTTTGAATATTATCATAGAACCTAAAAAATACCGAGAAATCAAAGGATATCTACAAATCCTTATATGGTTTTTCTTATCAAAATTCGGGATTTATTTTGGATAAAATTTATAGAACAGGGATGGAGTTTACATGTTAACATCAAATAGTAAAAATTGTGATACAAATATGAAATTTTATCGTAAAAAATAAATGTCAATATCATTTGAACTACATGAAGGTATTGCAATCAAATCTTACATATTATTTTATTTGGGATGTTATGATGTGTTAAGATTATATAGGTTTGCATTAATTATTATAGAAATTATTTAAATGAAGGCCTCTGAAATTTCTATTCAAGTTTCCCTGATCATTATTATTATCGTTGCAAGTAATTGCTAACTAGTATAAATCTCTATTGCTTGAAATTTATCAAACGAAATGTTGGTAACCAAATGATCCATGTCCCATAAATATTACAGATGTATGGATTTGTTTGATGACAATTTACCAAGATATTATGTGTTTGTTTGGTGATATAGTAACCCAAGGAACTATGATATTCCTTGGTTCAAACACAGATATCAAAAGACCTATTGTTGAAAATTCTCATGCGTCAAAATCCTGACATGATGTGATGAAATTCTTTAGTTCATTGTCATGTTTTCATTCTGCATTTATAATGTTCAGATTCATTTTTTTTGAACTAGCCAGCCATCAGCATACAGGGGAAGGTGAGGTTGACCAAGTGGTATTCTGCATATTCACTGAAGGAAAGATCTAAGGTATTCAAATAAGGTGCCTTTAATTTGTATTCAACATATTTGCTAGCACATTTAGATGCTCATAATCAAGTTTTCTTTCAATCAAAGCTTATTAAAAGTTTGTATGACTAGCAAAGCTTATTTAATCTTGATTTCTTTCATATATGATCTGTTTTTGTGAGCTGTTGTGTATATTACTTTGATTAAGAATTATAGAGACTTGATTCAATGGATTTATAAATCTTATGCTATAACCAGTTACATTTTTTTGTTTTCAAACAACTCTAATAGTGTTCTGTTGCATAATATTCTAAAAGAAAGTTGTGTGCAAATTGTTAGAATAGATTTAACCTAAGTTGAGATTTGAAATATTAGGTGCATTACTTGTATGATATGAACTAAATAGGCATAATCAATCAATTTCTCGGAAAGATTCATTTAAGCATATGTTGTTGTAGATATTGGGGTTAGGGGACATTCCTTCTAGGTCTAATTTGAACTTAAATCTAATGCAACAAGTATCATAAATGTTGTTATGTGTGACCTTATAGATCATGTATTTTAAGATCTGGATTTGTTGTTTTGCATTTGATTACCTGTCTATCCACATTGGGATAAACTTTGGAAAATTGAAGGTTGAGACATTCAACCCTTTATGAAATACGTTGATATAGATCTAAGGAATATACAATAAATTGGTATCCATTTGAATCTATATAGGAAAACTTTTCAGAAATAATTTATATTAGATATCCTGGTTCATTTGTATAGATTTTAAGGATGTTGTAATGTAATTATATAATTATTTCGATCTATATAATGATACAAATGCAATGCTACTAGTTCTTACTACATTTCAGGTCTTATTTAATTTTCTACATTTCAGAAATAAGATCTTGCTTTACTTATTGGAAACAAAATGACAAGGCCTTAAATGTCGATTTCGGTCACCATTTCGGTGAGGACCAAAACAGAATTTCTATGGAATTTCGGTCAAATTTCAATCGAAATTTCGGTCATTTCGGTCAATTTTTGTACTAGGACCCCCATATTTCGGTCATTTCGGTTGAATTTCGATTTCGACTGGATATCGATATTCGACAGATTCGACCGAATTTCCTTGAAATTTGAGGCCATGAAAATGAGATCTGGCTTTAATTGTTGAAAATATAATAGTTATCGTTGATTGTCTACATTTATATTAATCACAATGAAGTTGCATAGAAATAGTCGTATACTTTGCATCCCTCCATATCGAGTGGTGTGTGACCCTGCACACCGGGTGGTGTGTGCTTTGTAAATGATACTTGTCATCATGAAATTGCATAGAAATAATTGTATACTTTAATTGCTTCTCTCCATATCGGGTGGTGTGTGGCCTTGCACATCGGGTGGTGTGTGCTATGTAAACAATACTTGTCATCATGAAATTGCATAGAAATAATTGTATACTTTAAATGCATCCCTCCACACCGGGTGGTGTGTGGCCCTGCACATCGGGTGGTGTGTGCAATTTAAACAATACGTGTCACCATGAATTACGTAGAAATAATTGTGTACTTTAAATGCATCCCTCCACACCGGGTGGCGTGTGGCCCTGCACATCGGGTGGTGTGTGCTATGTAAACAATACTTGTCTTCATAAAATTGCATAGAAATAATTGTATACTTTAGTTGCATCCCTCCATACCGGGTGGTGTATGGCCCTACACATCGGGTGGTGTGTGCTATGTAAACAATACTTGCCATCATGAATTGCATAGAAATAATTATATACTTTAACTGCATCCCTCCACACCGGGTGGCGTGTGGCCTTGCACATGGGGTTGTGTGTGCTATGTAAACAATACTAGTCGGCATGAAATTGCATACAAAAAGTTGTATACTTTGCATCCTTCTACACCGGGTGGCATGTGGCCCTGCACACCGGGGATGTGTGCTATGTAAACAATACTAGCCATCATGAAATTATATATAAATAGTCGTATGCTTTACATCCTTCCACGTTGGGTGTTGTATGCTATGAATATAAAGATATTTATATAATAAAAAATAGAGGTACACAACATCCTTATGAAAGCCAAATGTATACAACTCCTACAAATCTACAGGTAATTGTCAACAAGTTGGTCTTGAACCTTGAGTATTACATCTTCATGTAATTCTATATAAATTAATCCGTGTTTAATCTCATATTGAATGTTAGATGACATGCAAATTGAACCCTTCTAGACATTAATATCATATGTTCTTGGTGTTTCTATATTCTTCTGGGTTATACATTTTAACTTCAACATATATTTCTGAAAGAAGATAAGTTTGTTCAGTTAGTTGGTCAAAGCAGAATTGAAGAAAATTATTTATTTCTTGTTGATATATTTGTTTGCCAATGACTGTGCGATTAGTTTTCAAATAATTCTTGGGAGTAAGTTCCCAAAGAATTGGACATGTAGAAGGTCTCACTTGCTGGTAGGGAGGTGCTTTTGTTTGTGCCTTTTAGCATCCTTTATATCACTTATAAATCATTGAGAACCTGTGCTTAATTTGTGACTTATACGCACTCCATGATCTATCCACGGTGAATAAGAGAGAGATATGGATAGGATATGGTAGTGTACATGTGAGTTGGGATATCTATGGTTATAGAAAGGAGTGGCATTGATGGGTCCTTAAATATAAAAAAGTATTTTACATATGACATATGAAGTATATTATATGTTTGGGTTATATAAGGTATACACTGTTGTGGAAATAGATGTTCTAAATCCTGCGCATAGCGGAAAACTTACTAGGTTCTAGGTCCTGCACATAATAGGAGTTCCATTAATAATGTCTTTTATTTATGAATACAATGGTTAATTCATGGTTGGCTTATTTATAAGAGTAAACTTATTCAAATTTTTAATGAAAAGTCTTATGAAAGAGTAATTTTTGATTGTGAATTTATTTACTTTCAATAGCATATGGTTGAAAAAACTCTTGATCTACTCCATTTATTTTTAAGAGTACATGTCTTTGAATCTCCGTAACCTTGGTATCTATTTTATCCACGACTGCAACCATTATAACCCCTAAATTTTGTTGTTTCTTCTGTGACCCTTGTTTCAATGTCCCCTCTAACATGCGTTTGTTGCATTGAAATTTGGACTATTCTCAACTTGTTAAGAAAACAACACCATGTTATTTTAGTAATTGTTGTTGCCTTGATTTTCTTGTGACCTTTGTCATTGGAGTTGCCTAGATGTCAAAGCCTACAACAGAACCAATGCTTTCGAGTTACTTGGTAACCTTGATACATGCTTTATAATTTTTTTGATTGGACATCTCACATTTGTAAATCTCTTTTGGTTGGTCATAGTACACTATGTTAACATATTGTAATATATACGGCTCAGTGGCACAGTGCAAGAGACTACTATTGTTTTGGATAGCACAATAGAAAACTGATGTGTTTAACAACTCCGTAATATTTTTTAATTAGTGTTTTATAATTGTATCTATGTATAGTGATGATCTTTTGCATGTTTCGAGATGGGACATGACATGAGGTAAGAAAGACAATCTCAAAATTTGCTATATATCTTTTTGATGCAACATCAAATCGAATTATCATAAGCATACAAGATCATAGGTTTTGTTGGATTTGATCACCCAATTGAAGGATCATGTATCTTATGTCATTGTATTGAGCGTCCAATCTATAAATGATCCATTCAGAATTTGCGGAAATCAAATTTAATGTTCATCACATTCTCATGCATGTCATACTAGATATTGTATCTTCGGTTCTTAATAAAATGTACTCTTCTGTTCTTTTATTACACAGTCGAAATGATTTCTTATGTGTGTATCAAAGAAAAGTAAACAATCAAGAGCATGTAAATCTTCTTAGCAAAATTATTTAATTTCTAATGTTTAATTCCATCATCTAATTTTTAACATGTTATTCACATAATTAATTTTCTCCTTTACAGGTGATTTTCGATATTTAGGTCCGTACAATGGATGTTGGAAAACGACGAAGATGTTGATCAGATTTTATCGTTAGTTCTTGGAACGGATAAACATTGTAATAATATTTGTAGTTGTGTAATATTGATTACTCATGCCCGAGTTTTTCTTGTTATTCAAACATATATAGAATGTTACATGAATTCTCATAGGTAGTTAGACTTCTTATAAGAATTAATGTGATGATGCGTTTTACAAAATTTTTGGATTGTAACGTTCTTTAGACTGACAAGTGGTTTGTGAAAGCTTTTATTCACTTTGTTCTTATGTTGCCATTGGTCTACATTAAGATGACAAAATAGATAGCTTATATTTATTTTATTCTTGTGCAGTTAGGACAAAGTCGTGACTTTTGTTGATGCAAAATGGGCATTTCTATCTCAATTATGGCTTAATTTGTGAGTTTGATAAGTCGAGATCATTAAAATGGTATAAGGACATATGAGCTATTTGAAATTCTGGCTGAATATCAACGAAAAGAATAGCTGATTTTTGTACAGCTAGCATGACAAAATAATGTGACGGAATTGTTGTCATAAAACAATATGGCAACAGAATTTTTGTTGCCTAATGTTGTGGCGACGATGACTATGGTGACAACTCATTGACGACGGAATAGCTGTGGCAAATTTGTTTTCCGTCGCCATAGAGTCTCAGGCTGTCGCCATAGTTTGTTGCCGTAGATGAAACCTGTTGTAGTGTAAAGCCCACAAAAAGATGACTTACAAAACGTCTGTTAAATAAAAATAGACTAAATATACTACATTTGTATAGACATAAAACTACAAAAGAAAATTTCTGAAAAGAGCTTAAAAGTAGTTTCATTTGTACATAATAAATGAAAAGTTGACCAATGAAATAATAAAATAAATATAGAACCTTCTCAATTTTCCATAGAGATCGACGTAATTTTGATTGAAAAAGATACATAAATGCAAGAATAAAAATAAGTTAAAAATCACAAGATACACGTATCCGAAAGAAATAGCATTTTCCAACTTTCTTTATGTCAAAATTGAAAGTGAAATGGCATATGAACTCCGGTTGAACCCTACTTACTCACTTTTAAAAGTGAACATTAATATATTTTTTAAAATAAATATGCTAGTTGGTGAAAGGAGTCATATGTTGAAAGTTGATTTTTTGACCTAATTGTACTATGTACTAATGATTTCAACACTGTGCATTTTTATCAAAGCATATAAGCACCCACTACTCTTGTAGATATTTTTCTAAATATATTACCAATGAATACGTGATGCATCTAATTCCCGACGAAATGCACACAAAATCACGTAAACTTATAAAACAAGGAAAAATACATAACCGATAAAATGGGATAAATGTACATTATTAATATAAAAAAATCCCAAGAGAGAGGAGTTAGAAAGAATGAGAAATGAGGCAAATCGTCCCTTTTATAGCCATAGGGGAGATTGTCATATGAGATAATGACGAGTATTTTCTCTACTTAAATTCAATTCATTATGTAAAGACTCGTAAGTTATTAATAAGATAAATAAATATTGATGGTATAGAAATAAATTAATTGATTTATATATAAAAAAGAGGGTGAGATTGACGGTTGGGGTGGCCAATTCAACCCACTATCTCATGCACACATTATCTATTTTTGGAATGAGATATTTCTCTCATTCCTTAAATTGGAGAAAGAGAGAGAAATAGGTAGAAGGAGAGATGAGAGAAGAGAGAAAATGGTGAAAGAGAGTGAACGAGAGAACATGTAGAGATAGGGGGAAGAGAGTAGAGAGAAAGAGAGAGAGAGAGAGAGAGAGAGAGAGAGAGAGAGAGCTAGTGAGCGCCATCCTCAAATCCGACGACGACAACTTGATATCAAAATTTGATACAGAAGAATCGGAGGCACGCGCAGTGTGCGCCGCAGTGACCTTTCCATCATTGATGTTGAATTTGACCCGACAAGATTGGAGGTGCATCAAAGTGGCCGGCGATGATCTGGATCAACGTAATCAAATCCTCTTTATGTTTTTGCGCCACCAAGGTATGTGTCGAAACCCTTAGGAATGCTACATGATAAAGTTGACGATTTCCTCCGATTTACAATGGTGTCGATTACGTTTATCGTAAAAAGTAACATGAACATCTTTCTTATTTAATTGCCCTTGATGAAGGATGCCTACGTATGTGTTTCCTGATCACGTCAATATGCTTAACACGTTTCTAATATAAGGAATATGATGAATATTGATGAATACCCATTCATCACTCTTTATTCTCATATTTTAGCTACAAAAACCTTTGCAAATGCATGTAGATATGTGTAAATAGGAATAATTACCAAAAGCATGCATTGTGTAAAAACCTATAATTAGCATGTTTTTGTGCAAAAATAAAAGAATAAAGATTAAAAAGAAAAAGAGGGAAATATTTAGAATAAATATTGAGCAACCCAACCCAAGGGAGGGCTCAGCAAGGGCCAATTCAACCCACTATCTCATGCACACATTATCTATTTTTGGAATGAGATATTTCTCTCATTCCTTAAATTGGAGAAAGAGAGAGAAATAGGTAGAAGGAGAGATGAGAGAAGAGAGAAAATGGTGAAAGAGAGTGAACGAGAGAACATGTAGAGATAGGGGGAAGAGAGTAGAGAGAAAGAGAGAGAGAGAGAAAGCTAGTGAGCGCCATCCTCAAATACGACGACGACAACTTGATATCAAAATTTGATACAGAAGAATCGGAGGCACGCGCAGTGTGCGCCGCAGTGACCTTTCCATCATTGATGTTGAATTTGACCCGACAAGATTGGAGGTGCATCAAAGTGGCCGGCGATGATCTGGATCAACGTAATCAAATCCTCTTTATGTTTTTGCGCCACCAAGGTATGTGTCGAAACCCTTAGGAATGCTACATGATAAAGTTGACGATTTCCTCCGATTTACAATGGTGTCGATTACGTTTATCGTAAAAAGTAACATGAACATCTTTCTTATTTAATTACCCTTGATGAAGGATGCCTACGTATGTGTTTCCTGATCACGTCAATATGCTTAACACGTTTCTAATATAAGGAATATGATGAATATGAATACCCATTCATCACTCTTTATTCTCATATTTTAGCTACAAAAACCTTTGCAAATGCATGTAGATATGTCTAAATAGGACTAATTACCAAAAGCATGCATTGTGTAAAAACCTATAATTAGCATGTTTTTGTGCAAAAATAAAAGAATAAAGATTAAAAAGAAAAAGAGGGAAATATTTAGAATAAATATTGAGCAACCCAACCCAAGGGAGGGCTCAGCATGGGCCTGACCGCATAAAAGCCAAAGTAGAGGGAGATAGGGGCTCTTGTGTATATATTTATGTAAATAAAATAAAAATGTTTTCCTCACCCAAAAATATGCTCGTAAATATTTGTATATATTTATAAAAATATAAAAACAAAATAAAAAGTTAAAAATCCAAAAAGATCAAAAAATACCTCCCTTCATCATGTATATAAACCATACCTATATATTTATTCAAGCTTTGTAAATATATAAAAGTAATTTTTATAATTTTTGTAAATAATCTATGTTATATATTGTAAATAAATAAAATAAGAACAATTAAAATCAAAACAAAATAAAAATAGAAAAATCAAAAACACAAAAATACATTGTACATATACCATGTATATAGATGTACATATCTATTTATTTTACCTATGTATATAAATAATAAAAATAAAATATAAACACCCTTTTATTTCTTATATTATAATGTAAATAAATAAAATATAAAATGGGAATAAAATTGTATAAAAATAATATATAAAAATCAAAAATCAAAAACCCTATATATATTGTATATACCTATATCTAGTACATATTATGTATATAGCCTATTTTTATTTCTAAAAATTAATTAAAAATCAACAAAAAAATAGAAAAAAATAAAAGAAAAATATTTCATGTTTTGAGTTTTGGCTGAATCGAGCCCTAGCCACCTCTATTTGTCACCTCAAGATTCAGCCACATGGCCAAACCTCATTGGGTCCTGGGGATGTTGATCGCCCGGTCAACTGCCCCCCCCCCAGGACCACTTCCCACGGGTCCGAGCTTCTGACCCGATTTCTCCAATTAATACCCGCTCGACCCGATCGCCAATCTGCCAAACCCCGGGTCCGAATCATTCTCCTTGCATCCGGCATCCTCGCCGGAACCGCTCCCTCGGGATCCGCGCGCTCCTGAGCTTGCCCGGACCCCTTCTTCTCGGACCCCTAGCCATATAAAGCTGGAGCTCAGCCGCCTTCCCACGCTATCTTTGGTCATTCCCCTTCTTCCCTGTGAGCTCCAGAGTGACCGCAAGAGTGACAACGAGCGTCTCCACCTGTTGCAGCGAGGCGAGGAGGAGGAAGCCATCGATCCGGCGATACACCCGCCGTAGCTCCGCCACCTGAGCGAGCTTCGAGCCTCGGGCAGAGACATCCCTTGAGGCGACGACCGGGAGCTTCCCCAGCTCCGCCACAGTCTATTCCTTCACCCAGGTAACCTTTTAGCTCAGTCATTTCGTCTAATTTTCGTTTACCCCCAATCTGCGCCACCGTCATCTATCTTCGATTCACCCCGGTTCCGACCACCATCCGACCATCGGACCCGACACACATCTTCGCCTTCCTCCGCCGCACGTTCTCCACCCGCTCACGCAACCCAGCTCGCACAGGAGCTGGGAACCGGGCTCCACCGTCTTCCACCTTCGCCGGAGCCCATCGCCCCGACGCACCAGCCACCTTCACATCGCCTAACTGGGACGAGGCAATTTGCCCTCGACCCGCGAGTCTTTCGGTTCACTTTGCAGGTCAGAATGAGAGCCATCTGAGGCTCTCCGTCATTCGGCCAGAAGACCAGCTCCGCCGACCGCGTCTGAGCTCCTCCGAGCTCGGGTCGATCATCGGAGCACCGCAGCAGACACAGGAGCGCACAGCTTGCTTCTCCGATCATCAGAGCGCTCCGAGGAGGGGGCCAGCACCCGCACGAGCCCGGCGAAGTTCGCCGGGGACCAGTTCTTCCAGCACCCTCCAGCGGTGTCGGATCAACCCTCAGCTCCAGACGCCATCCTGACCGTCCATTCCTAGCACCCCCTTTGACGTCAGATCTGACGTGATTGATCCAGACCGTCAAATCCACACGTGTCCTGGCCTGGACCGTTGGATCGACCAGAGCTGTCCCAGTGCTGAGAGCCGCCCCCCATTTGGACCGTCCGATCTCCACGTGGCAGCCATCCAGCCGCTCCGGTTAATAAAGGGTAATTTACCCTTATGCCCTTATCTTTGTTTTATTTCGCATTAGTCCTGTAAATATTTAAGTACGTTGTTTAGTTTTAGGTTTAATTGCATAGAGGACCCTGGGCTTTAGTGTAATTGCATATATACCCCTGCCTGTTGTGAGCCACGTGCTTCGTCACGTGTTGTTTTGGGTTATTTGCAGTCCATGCCCTTATAGTTCTGGTTGTTATTAAATGAATGAAAGTTTTTAGTTAATTGCATTTATACCCCTGTGCGTGATGGATTTACACATGTGCGTTTTATTTTGGGTTATTTGCAACTGAGCCCCCTGGACTTTTGGTACGTGTTACCAATAGGTCCTCGGGACTTATTTTCCTTACATATAGGTCCCTGAGTGCCCCAGGCACGCGCTTGGCGTGTGTTTTGCTGGGTATTTTGCACCTGGACCCCCAGAACTTTGGGTATTTGCATTCCAGTCCCTGTGCACAGTACCCTTTTGTTATTTTTGAATAAATTATCAAATCACCTCCAAATTCGATGAAAATTTGACACATGGCTCCTGCCATGGTGTAGGATTTTTGTGAATTTTTGAGGATATTTTTGATTGTGTTTGCTATTTTTAAAAATTCAAAAACCTTAGTTTTTGCTACTGTCTAGATTGAAAAATCACAAAAAATATAAAAACTCCCCTAAAAATTCCACAAAAATTAGTTACTGTTTAGTTTAGTTTGCTTGATTTTCTAGGCAATTTTGGCTATTTTTCATTGCTTAAAAACCTTAAAAACTTAAAAACACTAAAAAACCCATAAAAATTCTAGTAAATACATTAAAAAACCAAAAACAATAAATTTGGTACCTAAATTTTCCTTATTTTGACTATTTTACAGGAAAATTACCTCCAGGCCATTTTGAGGCCCTTAGGTATTTTATCTAGGGTTTCTTGGCTCGGCTGGACAGTACCTCTTTTTTTTGCTACTGTTTGAGTTTTAGAAAATAAAATAAACATCAGAAAATTATCAAAAATTCACCAAAAACATAAAAAAAATATAAAACACATAAAAATATTTATTTTGATTTTTGGTTGCATTTTGATGCATTAAATAAATAGTTGAAGTGTGCTTATTTGTGTTTTCCTTATTTTCTTTACATATTAAAAATCCAAAAAAAATATAAAAATAATTAAAAACCACTAAAAACATTTTCCTCTTTTATTTTATTTGTTTTTACTACTTCGTAGGCCTTCGGCCAATCCGTGCTCCTCGAGTTCGACCCTGGGTGCTATACCAGGTTAAACATATAGCAGGACCGCTTCTTTGTTCTGATTAATTTTATTTGTATCGAGTGGTTCGATTTTTCTTGGTTGACACATCTGAGCGATTAAGGTCGCAACGACCGTCTTAGTACCTTTACCTTGGTTGCTCGGAATTTTGTGTCATCAAATATTATTGACTATTTTTCGGATTGTCATGAATTTATGTCGGTTGTGATTCCAACTTATCTAATCTTTACATATATAAATGAGGTCCTTGATTGTTCTTGGCACGTAAGTACTTTTCTCCTAGATATGTTGTAAATGTTATGATTTACTGAGTCGTGAATTCATCATGAACAATAATAAATGTCTAAACTAATGTTTTAGTCATCATATACGTTACTGTTCAATCCCCATGACATTTAAATAATGTATTTTTCTTAGTGAATAAGGTATACACATTATGGTTGTAAAATTATGTGAATAAAAATGGGAGGCTTAACAATTTCTGCACCCAATCCGAATTAGGTAATTGTTGACAAAAAAATGATGGAAAAGATTTTTTGACACGAGCTTTTATTTTCAACAAAAGGGGAAGTATCAGTGGCTTTGCATGGTAGAATACATATACGATACTATTATGGTGAAACATCCTTAACAAAAGTTGTATCATAATCAAACTACTACTAACCATGTTGTTATTGTTTAATCCATGTGAATATATTTGTTGCGTATAGCATAATGCAAATCACGTAGAAGGATAAATTCTCGATAAGCATGTCATGATTGCATAGTAAGTGTGCTATGTATCTAGAATAAGATTACTACAGTAGTATAACATAGGTGTACAACATAATCAATTGGGTAAAATTTGTTTGGCGATATTATGCATCATTATATGTAAAATATGTACATATATTATGTATGTTTGATTGAGCGTTATTGATAAGATAGACCTTTAAATAAGTGGTTATGTAAAATATGTAATGCACGTTTGATTGATTGCTATTGGTAATATCAACCTTTAAATAAGTGGGTTCTAAATTTGTCAAGACAGTAAAAAGATTGACAGTGATTGAAATGTTCAATGAACCACTATTGTATGGAAAAAAAGGAAATAGAGTTAAGATAATTAGAATTTTCTTAGCATGAATAATGTCACTTAAACGATGAACGGAGCTAAGTGCTACACCTATGGTGGGAGCCACCTCTAGAGTCCGTTTATCGAGAGCCTAAAGGGCAACACCTTCCGGGGGTGTCAGGTTCAGTGGAACCTAGTGGAAAGTCCACATATTGACTCAGCGCTGATGTCATCACGTTCTATGTAAGGATTGAGTGACCGCTTGTGCCAGCGGTAAAGCCACCAAAGCTGCCCAATAATTATGAGATAAGATAAATCCATAAGGAATAAGCTAAGTGCTTTTGAGGAAGCCAAATGTTTAATTGAAAGTTAAGTGTATATGTGTAATTATGTGAAATGTTAAATGTAAATGTGCATTCTTGTTAAATATCGTGTATATGTGCAATTATGTGAAATGTTAAGTGCATATGCGTAATTATGTGAAATGCCAAGTGTATAAGTACATATGAAATACGAAGTGCATATGCGTAATTATGTGAAATGTTGAGTGTATATGTGCAATTACGTGAAAGCTAAGTGTATATGCCAAAATTAACGTAATTATGTTGCATGTGTGTATATGTGAATATGAAATGTCACATATGTGAGGGTATATGTGAAAAATTGCATGTTATATTATATTAATACCCTTATGTATGATAATAATTACGAGTAAGTTATATGACGGTTGTGAATTCTTTTTCATATATCGAGTTAATGATATTGTGAATATTGCTAATGATAGGCATATAGATATGACACCTTTATGCATATGAAATTTGGTATTTTAAGTAACTTACATGAAACATTTACATGTGAAGGATTAGGGAAAAATGTGAACTTATTCTTTATAATCAATTGCGAATGTTGCTAATTGTACTCATGGACATTGTAGGTGAATATTATTCATAACTGAAAAAGAAGATAAATAGTATGTTCTCATGTTAAGATCATTTGTGTTATGAATGAATTGTTTAAGGTAGATCAGTGAAGACTTGGTTTTTCGCTAGCTGGCTTGACCTTATCTCGAGACATACTGAGCGTTAAGCTCATACCATGTATTTTTGTGTTTTATTGCAGGTCGGAGTAAGGACAAATTTAGTGGCAGTTCGAGACTTGTTGTGAGGGCTAAAGAAAGGATATCATTGTGCCCATTGGAACGAAAGATCTTGTATATGTATTAGAGATGTATATCTTTTTTTTGGATGAAGGAAGGTTAAGATGGTTCCTCATGTTATTTGTGATATCATTGATGTTTGTGAGTAACACTCGGATTTGACGTGGCATTTGATATGTTTCCGCTGGCCACCGAGGATCCGGGTTGTTACACATTCAATTCCTATTTCGACACAGTCTATGATAATTGTAGAATTATCTCTCTTAATAATAATAATAATAATTAATTATCATCATGTAATTCTCGAATTATAACTTGAGATAATTCACTAATTATCTCATGATAATTTTTGGACTACCAATAATAAAAACAACAAAGCCTTCTCCCACATTAAGTATGGTAGGCTACATGGATTCTATGTCCGATTCAGATATATTTTGGGTCATTCTCAAACTTCGATCCAAGTAACTAAGATACCTTTAGATAGTCTCCTTCCAACACTTCTTGGGCCTTCCTCACCCTCTCATGTATGTCTCAACATCCTAAATCTTGCATCTTCTAACTGGTGTATTGATTGACCTCATTTGCTAATGGCCATACTAACGTAAGAGGTTCTCTCTCATTTTATACTCTATCAAACCTACCAAACTTTCCTTCTAATCGCATTGTTCAGAATCACATCTTTTTGTGTATAACCACACATCAACCATAACATTTTTATTTATACAATTGTCACTCACTGCATACATCTATAGTTTACAAGTGCTGCTTCTTGAATTACCTTTTGAGATAATTCACTAATTATCTCATGATAATTCTTGAATCATCACATGAAATAATTCACTAATTAACTCTTGATAATTCTTGAATTATCTTCTGAGGATAATTCATGATTATGTCTTTGGGTTAATTAGCAAATTGTCCTCCCAATTAATGAATCCAATTCATTAATCTAAAATAAAATGTAAATCTAATTTACATTTATTAGATAAAGAATATGAATCCAATTCACATCAACATTAATTTATTATGTTAATTATATTTAAAAAGTAGTAATCATATAAATAATAATTATAGAAAATATAAATCCACATCACTTAAATGCTAATTGTGTGAATGATATTCATATATTCCCATATAGTTATCATTGATAATAATAATTATTATTATTATAGTGATGTTCGATTTCTCAATGTACATACCCTAATCTAGTTAGGACTCATGTGCTGCATCTACAAATGCTTGGATATAATATCAAGGAGATTTGTATAAATCATGTATAGTGACTTGATATTTAGATATCTAATATATAATATCAAGTGTTTAATATCATGATTCGAACCTCTTGGAGTCATCTGATTGAATCGGATTCCAAATCTATTCTTCTATTGGTTGTGAACCCTTCATATGCTATCCAACTCTTTTGATCAAGATAAGATTTTGAATCAAGATCTTGTCTCATTCATTTGTCCTCTAAGTGGGGTCATTAAAGTCCATTATGTTTCACTACTCTCTCGGAATGGAAGCGTTATATTATACAACCTATTATGATCTCATCAACCTTGAGCATTCCCAATACTTTGTACATCGTACCTACTGCATGTGTGTTTGTCTCCTTCAAGGGTTTATTAATAGGATTCTCAATGTATCATTAGGTGACAATGTTAATCATATGTTAGCTTTCCAAAATCATATATCAATATTTTTAAATTCTTATCTTGTTTCATAGACAAGACGACCATCGATGGAATACATTATGATCATAATATGACATGAGTGATATCTTGTTTCTTGATTCAACAAGTACGGACTTGTATAATTCCTTTGAGATATCATACATCTCATATGTCCTTGTATGCATACCAGCTTTTGCTGATATATAGACCTTGTCAGGCGATCAACATATGGGTTTGCCAAATCTAGATACTCAAGCATGTAGATGTATATCTATCTCTACTCAAAGGACATGTGATCGTTCATGACGACATATGATTACACGTCTTTAGTATCTCAACCTCGCCAACTTGACTCTTTAACTTGACTCACATGATACGTCTGAATCTATGTTCCTATGTGGAGGACATGCATCAAGTGTGCAGTTGAATTTTAATCTTTAGAGAATATTGTCATTTCTTCTCAAACTAGAGATCCTCCTTCAATATCAAATTGTGTTAATTCTTTAGAATATAACTCTACATCAACCTCTATGATCTAACCATTTAGATCAACAGTTGTGTGATATCAAAATGACCTTGGTACAAAATTCTATTTGTATAGATGGATCTTGTTAGTGCGAGCTTAATCATATTTTGTTTCAGATAATGAAGTGACGGGCTCACATTTTCGACATTAGTCACAATAATAACCTGAATGGATCAAGCAAGCCCCCATACCCACTGAGACAATCATCTGAATCAGATTAGAGTTTGAAATTGGGTTAGCCAACTCAATATTCTCATAGCCTTGAAGAGCACACCAACAACTTCCTCAACATGTCGTCCACATCACTAAATCAACATTCTTATTCATTGCCAAATCAAGGTTCGAAAATGTACATCTTGTACAATGTACATCTATTAAATGTCTCTTTGTCATGATTATACATGTTTTTGCTCTAATCTTATCTCCTATAATGATCAATGACATCACCTCTAATAAAAGGATGTTTTCACGTCCTATTAAACGAACACATCTAATGTGTAATATATGCAGTTTTGAAAAGATGAGAATAAATCTAGAATTGTACAATTATAATCATGAGCTCATTTTTGTGTAACAAATGATGATATGAAATCATGAGTAAACATCTATGTGCTTATAATTTTTTTCAAGAATTTTTTTGTCTCATTGAAAAATACTATGCATGCATGTGTGTTAATAAAAATTCGATAAAATCGAATTGAGATTCAACTACCATGATATAATTTTCAGAAGAATATCTTGGGAAAAGAACTAGTATATTACATGAACATATTCAATGTATACATTTCTTAGATCATCAAATGGGATGGTACTTGGATTACACACGACATAAAAAATAAAAAAGAAGTCACCAAAAAAGCACGGATTTCTTGCAAGACTTATACCTTCTATCTAGCTTAACAAAATTCAAAGCGCATGAGAAGCTTTATTGACTTGTATTTTTCACTGCTTCCATGCTCTCACAGATTTTGGCTTTCACATGAGGAGTCCTCATATATACATATATATATATATATAGGATTTTTATCCAGAGAGCATTGTGCCCATTTGGTACGAGATGAGCCTCTAATTCCAGCTGTGAGATTTGTATCTCTCGATCCCTTAAAAATAGGAACCGTAACTAAAATGGAAGGAAAGCTAATTGGAAATATTTAACAATTCTATAATTAGTATACGTTTATGGAAACCTCTCGTTGAGAGATCAACGAGAGGAGATTCATCTGGCATTTTTTGATCTAGCGATTTGCAAAGTGAGTCGATCAATCGTGGAAATAGAGGGAAACGTTTTTATCTATTGCAAGGTTATGTATTTCGATTAGATTTTTATTTTTTGTATTTTGATTTGAATCTGATAGTATGTAGAAAGAATTGATTTTTTGATCATTTTGATTTGAATCTGGCTGATTATAGACCAGATTTTGATTTTTTTTGTTATGTTTCTGGATCATGAGAAAGTGTGATTTGCAAAGATGAATTGCGGTGTATGATTTCTCTTTGGATTTCAATTTCAAATGAGATGGACGACTTGCGATTGAGTTTGTATCATGAAATCTCAGAAGGAATGATGATCAATGATTTGCGTTTGGATATTGAGATTTAATCTTAGAACGTTTAAAAAAATCGTAAGGATACTGATATTGTATCAAAAGTTACTGGAGTAATTTACTTATTAGATATTTTATGTTACTAATGCTAACACAATTGTTACTTGTTATATAACAAACAACTAACAATTCATTACAAGTTACTTGTCATTGAATGAACAAGTTACTTGTCATTGAATGATTCTTACTGAAGCAAGTATATTGCTGAGTTACTAACAAGTCATTACTTGTTACTTGTCATATAACAAATGTTACTAACAATTCATTACATGTTACTTGTCATTGAATGATTCTTACTGAAGAAAGTATATTACTGAGTTACTAATAATTCATTACAAGTTACTTGTCATATAACAAATGTTACTAACAATTCATTACAAGTTACTTGTCATTGAATGATTCTTACTGAAGAAAGTATATTGCTGAGTTACTAACAATTTATTACAAGTTACTTGTCATATAACAAATGTTACTAACAATTCATTACAATTTACTTGTCATTGAATGATTCTTACTGAAGAAGAGTATATTGTTGAGTTACTTTCTTTATACAATTCTTACTATTCACGGATATAAATTTACTTATTGTTTCTTGCAGAACAATGCAACAATTTGGTGTCTTGAAAAAGCTGTTATGCCGAGGAGCGAGAGCAAGACAACATCATCTAAATGAACTAGAAGACAAGTTGAAATTTGAATGTTCACCATATAACTTTAATTAAGTAATTTATATGCGACTTTCAGTAACACTTGATGTATTACAAGTAATTAAAGAGGCTACATAAGTAAAGAATGTGTGATTCGATCAGTATGTCAAAACAAAGAATAAAACAAGTAAGATATATAGAAGCATCAGTAACTTGTTATAAATTGTAGGTAAAAGAAGGTAATGGAATAAGTAAGTTGGAATAAGTATAAAAAACCACGTAACCAGTAAATTATGTATTGCTATCAGTAACACTCAATACATTATAAGTAATTAAAAATGTTATATAAGTAAATAAGATGTGCTTCAGTAAGACTCAAAGTATTAAGTAACTATAACATTAGTAACAATCAAAATGACTTCAGTAAAATGGACATTTGTAATCAGTACTTATTGTATGTACATTAGTAATTCACATACTTAATTACTGATCTCACAACAATAGTTACTTGAGAAATGAATATTTATTACTTGAGTAACATGGATGAATTATTGATCTCTATACAATGTAATATTACAAATGTAAAATAACTATAAATTCAGTAACATTCATAATGCGTTCAGTAATATGCATATGTGTAATCGGTAATTATTGTATGGACATTAGTAACTGACGTAATGAATAATTATAATCATATGCCCTTTTCTAATCTATACTTGGAATGATCATTCCATAAATAGACTGTATGCCAGCAATAATTAAAATATGTATTTTTTTATCTTAGTAAAACCGACCACCTATTTTTATGGAAATGATTTAACTCGAATTCCTATTATGTTAATAATGCAAAGCACATTGTTATTACCAAAACCGTCCCCTTCCAAATAGAATCAACACATACACGTGGCGAGCCGACATTTGGTGCTCAAAAAACCCCAAATGGGCACTGTGCTCTCTGGATAAGCCCTCTCTCTCTATATATATATTTATATGGGATTGGTGAGCCTACACCCATGTGTAAGTAACTTTCCAACACCCACCTCTTTTTTCCTCATTTTTTTTCATTTTTTGAAATGGATCTTTAAGGGATTTATTTAGAATGTTAATTGAAATATGCGTTTCAAATTTCATGTAAAACAGACATTCCTAACATCTCCATCGGAATGGGCCGATTTCAGCAAATCTGAGACCGTTAAAATTCTACTGTCATGATGGATAAGTTAGAAGTCTCGAAATAAGTGGAAATTTGAATGACGCCATGATGATATATTGTGATCTAAATTCTCCAAGGATTAAATTCAAAAAAATAAAAAAAATTTGAAGAAAAAATATGTGGGTGTAGGAAAGTTACCTACACATGGGTGTAGGCTCCCTTTTCCCTATATGTATATATATAGAGAGAGAGAGGGAGAGAGAGAGGAAAGGGATCCTAACTTACCTACTCCATTTTCATTTTTTTTTCAAATTTTTTTTTATTTTTTTGAAAAATGCTTCCATGGATTTTCATAATTATATCTCTCTAACATATCATTCAAATTTCGTCAGAAACAGAGACTCATATGCCCTCCATCCAGAACATGAAAATTACGGCAAATCTAAGACCGTTAAAATTACATGTTCTGGATGGAGGGCATATGAGTCTCTGTTTCTGACGAAATTTGAATGACATAATAGAGAGATATAGTTATGAAAATCCATGGAAGCATTTTCAAAAAAAAAATTGAAAAAATGAAAGTGGAGTAGGTAAGTTACCTACTTCATGGAGTAGGATCCTTTTTCTCATATATATATATATATATATATGAAAAAGGACGCTGCTGCATGTAGCAGCCAACGTGGCTGCTACATGTGACAGTTTCCCCAATTTTTTTATTTTTTTCAAAATTAAACCATGAATATTCATCTATATACCCCTCCTACATTGTATTAAAATTTCGTCAAAAACAAAGACTCCTATGCCCTCTATCTAGACATGGTCGATTATAGCAAATTTTAAACCGTTAAAATTACATGTTCTAGATGGAGGGCATATGAGTCTTTATTTTTGACGAAATTTTAATACAATGTAGGAGGGATATATAGATGAATATTCATGATTTAATTTTGAAAAAAAATAAAAAAATTTGGGGAAACTGCCACATGTAGCAGCCACGTTGGCTGCTACATGCAGCAGCGTCCCGGACCTATATATATAACTATATCCCTCTAATATGTCACTCAAATTTCGTCAGAAACAGAAACTCCTACGGCATCCATCCAAAACATGAAAAATACAGCAAATCTATGACCGTTAAAAAATGACCGTCTGGATGGAGGTCGTAGGAGTCTCTGTTTTTGACAAAATTTGAATGACATATTAGAAGGATATAGTTTTGAAAATCCATGGAAGCATTTTTAAAAAATAAAAAAAATGAAAAATTTGAAAATGGAGCAGGTAAGTTACCTACTTCATGGAGTAAGATCCCTTCTCTCTCTCTCTCTATATGTGTGTGTGTGGGGGGGGGGTTAAATGGGGTTGTCCCCTGAGGGGAGCTAACTTGGCTCCCCCCGTGCTATTTCATTCAATTTTTTTATTTTTATTTTTATTTTTAAAATTTCTTCCGTGAATATTCATCACTATATCCATATATTATGCTGTAAAAAATTCGTGCGAAACAGAGACTCGTACGGCCTCCATCCAGACAGTCATTTTTTAACGTTAACCGAATTGTTAAAAACGACCCTTCTGGATGGAGGCCGCAGGAGTCTTTGTTTCACGTGAAATTTGAATAATATAATATAGGGATATATTAATGAAAATCCAGGGAAGAAATTTCGAAAAAAAATAAAAAAGGGGGGAAATGGCGCGGGGGGAGCCAAGTTAGCTCCTCCATGGGGGCAATCCCATTTTACCCTATATATATGTGTGTGTGTGAGAGAGAGAGAGAGAGAAAAGGGAGTATGCACCCTGGTGCATGTAATTTTACATGCACCGTGGCTTATATCTCCCACATTTTTTATTTTTTGGGAAAATATCACCATATGTATTCATCTATATATCCCTCCGATATGCCATTTGAATTTCGTCAGAAACAGAGATCCCTAAGGCCTTTATCGAGACAGTCATTTTTTAACGGTATCATGATTTTTTAAATTGACACCATCTCAATGGAGGCCGTAGGAGTCTCTGTTCTGACGAAATTCGAATGACATATAGGAGGGATATAGGGATGGATATACATGGCGATATTTTAAAAAAAATAAATAAATAAGCGCTGAAAATGGCGTGGGGGAAGCCATTGTTGGCTGCCCGCAAGGGGCAACCCCATTAAACTATATATATATATATATATATATATATATATATATATATATATATATATATGAGGAAAGGGAACCTACTTTGTGAAGTAGGTAACCTTACATACTTTACATCAATTTTTAGCAATTTTTTTATTTTTTTGAAAAATGCTTTCGTGGATTTTTATAACTATATCACTTTAATATGTCATTCAAATTTCGTCAGAAATAGAGACTCCTACGGCCTCCATCCAGAACATGTAATTTACAACAAATCTAAGATTGTTAAAAATACATGTTCTGGATGAAGGCCATAGAAGTATCTGTTAACATCTCACTACATATTAAAACATGCAATTCAACGAACCAACGCGAATGCCCTTCGGATATACCCTTACGAGATTCCTTCAAGTAAATCTAATTATATCATTTATATGAGACTAAACAAAATTATACAGCAGCAGTGAACTGAAACTTAGAATATATTGACAACATTTATTCAGATGGACACCTTATAACGTCAGTTCCATGACAATTCATAGCCTTCACAAGTTTCCCTTCACTTAAATTCAAACATCCAACTCCATAGAGGTCAATCCTTGACGCTCCTTCCAATTTGTCTGCCGGCTTTCTAAGCGCGACGGTCATTAAGCTCTTGTATTCTGGTTCACCGACAACTTCCTCATCACTTCCACAATCATTAAAGATAAGAGGGACTAACTTAAGGCGGTTTGTCATTTGCAAATGAGGTCGACTGATGCATCAGTAAGAAGATGCGGGATTTGTGATGTTGACTCGATAAAGAGAGAACGATGAAAGCTCACAAAGTGTTGGAAGGAGACTAAGGGATCTTAATTGTTTGGATCTAAGTCCGGGAATGAGCCAAAAATGTCTGAATGGAGGCAAATGATCACGTTAGCTGACCCTACTTAACGTAGGAGAATGCTTTTTAATTATTGATGATATTTTCAAAATTCAACCTACTTTTACCATAATCGGTTATATAATGGTGAATAAATTCTTGGAGTGAATGCCTTTAATTTGCTTTACTTTTCATGCATTATGATCTTCCAATATTGGCCATTATAAAAATAAATATTGGTTATTGATATTGATTAGGGATTTTTATCCGGCAGATCCTATAAACTTTACCAATTACCTCTACGACCTTTTGCATAACGTAATTACCCCGTCAACCCTAAAAATTACCTCAAGAACCCTCACAGGCTTCAAACAGATTAACTGGAGGGTTCATGGGGTAAGAGTTGGCAAGTTTACGGGGTCGAGGGGGGAATTAGGTTGTTTCAAAGGTCGTAGAGGTAATTAACAAAGTTTATAAGGTCTGCTGGGTAAAAATCCCTATTGATTATTGGCGAGTATCCGATCTAAAGTTGGAGACTCACAATCATATTATTAAATTTTTGAAATGCTATAGTGGCATAGGGTGGATAGAGAAATGATAAAGGGGAAATAATGCACTCGCAAGAAAAAAACAATCTCACAGGTAAAATTGCCCTTTAAACATTAATGGAGTCGTTGTCTTTATCTTTACAATATGGGTGAATGATATATTTATCATATAAAAGAGTCTGAGGAGTGAGGAGCTTGCATCATGGTGCATGTAACTTTACATATATGAGTGCCACAAAAATTTATTTTTTCAAAATGGAACCTTAGGGGATTTACTTAATATTCTTAGTGGAATACTTGTTTCAAATTTCATGCAAAACAAATATTTTCAACATGCCCATCTGCACAACTCAATTTCAGCAATTTTGATATCGTTAAAATTTGACAATCTTGATGGAGAGGTTTGAAGTCACGAATTAAGCTGAATTTTTAATGGCATCATATTGATATATGGTGATCTAAATCCCGCTTGATTTCATTTCAAAAAAACATCAAAAAATATATGTTTACGCATCGGTGCATGTAAAGTTATATGCACCTTGATGCAAGCTCCCCAATCTTTATATATAATCAGTTCACATAAGGTTTTTTTTATAAAACTTGCCCTGATACCATAAAAAAGTTCACTCGAGAGTTCTTTTGTCAGATATGATAGAAAACAATGCAAGGATCGATGTCCATTAGTCGTTAAACATTCTTAATAAATGGCTCAAGAACTTTGTTTATGCAATAGATATATTGTTTTCTATTGAAACTATTGGTTCTAAGTGTTTTTATTGATCTAAAAAAATTACTACTCATTTTATTTTTCATTTATGTAAGGAGGCAGAGTAGATTCACACGAAAAATATCTTAAAACTTTATGAAAATTTCATGTACAATAATTTTGGCATTTTCAAGTATCATTACAACAAAATTAGGCTACAATGATCCTTTTTAAAATTCATCACTAAATCAATTGTTGTTAAATATATAACGATGATATTATTTATTATATTTTTTTACACATGAAATTAATGATGACTATTAGCGACGATCTATACAGCCATGCTTACCCATTGTTGTTTTTCAAAAAATTAACTGATTAATGCTAAATTTTGAACTAAAAATTCAGCGATGATTAGTTGAAACTTTAAAAAATAGCTAACCGATAAGCTATATGGACATTCACTAATGATATGACGACGTATATTTTATTCTTCTCTAATTTCTATATAAAAGATAATAATTTTCAATGAATAATATCGATGTTATATATTTAACAGCATCTGATTTAGTGGATTTTCTAAAAAAACATGGTTATCGTCCAATTTTATTATAGTGTATTACTTACTTTTAAAATTCTAAGTACAGTAAAGCAAACTTAAATATTCACAAACTCAAAATGAAATGAAATTGAATTAAAATTAGCGAGCTTCATTTTGAATTCAAAATCTAATTCTGCAAAAAAATCACCACGACTGAAATCTAGACAAAATTGAAGGTAGTATTTTATCCCTTGAAATCATATTATCTCAACTGAAAACAATGCGGGATAAATACCACTTATCCGTCCTTATCCATAATCTCACGTGTCCCTCAACTAAACTTTGAAGTATTCATAGATAAAGACACTACAGCAAAATTAAGCTATGATGGCCCTTTTTTCAAAATCTATCGTTAAATTAGCCGTTGTTAAATATATAACGACGATATTATTTATTGCGAAATGAGTTTTCATACTTGAAATTAGTGATAAATAATATATTTTTTGCTATATCATGAGCAACGGTCCATATAGCAAAACTTATCCGTCACTATTTTTCAAAATATCTAATAATTGTCGTTATTTTTTTAGTTCTAAATTTAGTGACGATTCATTAGAAGTTTGAAAAATAGCAACGAATAAGCGTCGTTATGTGTACCATTGCTAATGATATAAAGACATATATGATATTCATGGCTAATTTCAAGCACGAAAAATCATTTTACAATGAATAATATCGTTGTTATATATTTAACGATTGCTAATTTAATGACAGATTTTGAAGAAAGCATCACTATAGTTCAATTTTGTTGTAGTGAGGAAAGACAAGTATGGACAAAGACATGATCGAAATTTGGGAGAAGAACCTTCACGAACATACCTCTGCATGAAGTTGGTGGGACTCAAAATTAACTCTTTCTTTTTTTATTTTTAAAAACCCCAAATATAAAAAGACCAATTCCACGCCCAAATATAAAAGGACCAGTCGTCATTGATTAGGGTGCCCATTCAAATCTCGCATATGAAAGCAGTTTTCTTTTGCATAAATAAATACCTTACCTTTAAAAAAATATTTAAATGAGATAGAAGAATTGCTTGCATGCTAAGCTCTTATCTCGATGAGGTCAACCCTATATGTCAAGCCTATATAGCGGACCCAAGCTCGACAGAAATTTCTGGGCTCAAGCTCGAATGAGTTGGCTCACGTGCTCATTAACGAGCCAACGCGATTTGATCATAAAAAGGCAACGTCATATTCGATTGGCAACAACTTTTGGTCTAGATACGATTGAAGATGTGGCCGAGCTTTGCGATGCCTTATGCAACACTTGCTCCCATCACAAGGAGAATATGTGGGTGCTAGTTAGAATATGCTTGTAGGTGTGATAATCAACAATAATCATAACATGACTATAAAAGATCATGATGTTCAAATTATGAAGGGGAGAAAGAGTGACAAAGCCTTCTCCCACTTTTAAGTAGGATCGGCTACATGGATTCTTGCTCAAATTCATGTTGAAAGGTTCGACTATTTTTTACGCTGGTTGTCGACTACTTAACACAACTCCTATAAGAGGGGGATTTAGACCATAATCTTTTAGGTGGGAAACACACTACACTACCACTAGACCATTTAGGTTGGTACTGAAGTAGAGAAGTGTAAATAAAATAAATTATAACTGACTATTTTACATTTCATTAAATATGCCAAAAAGCACATGTAGTTCGGTCTGTTATTGGGGATTACTGGCCCAAACAATCTATTAGGCTTGGGCCCAACTAGAGCCATTGACCACAACCCAAAATGGTTAAGCCCTGATTGACTAGTAGTACACTCTACTACTTATAAGCTACTACCACACTTTGTGATTTTTAGATGTGGTTCTATATTTGAGATGCTACAATCACCCCCACTTATATTCGCAATGTCCCCGTTGCTCAATGGTCCATGATCTATTCCCAGTAACAGTGACGGCTTCATCTCTTGGGCAACCCTTTCCTCCTAACTCTATGGCAGAAGTAGCTCCACCTCTTGGGCAACCCTATTCACTATTAGAGGGAGTCTACTCTGATACCATCTGTAATGTCCTGGACCCTAAGTCTGATTCTTTATCGGGAGATTAGTGGCCTATACAACCTATTGGGTTTACGTTCAATTGGAGCCCTTGACCTCAATCCAAAATGCTTAAGTCCATGTTGACCCGTAGTAGCCCCTACTACTTATAAGCTACTACCATACTTTATGATTACTAGATGGTGTACTATGTTTGAGGTGCTATACCTGCCATGGATTTTAGCTCATATTGGTGATGCCACACATGTGCAGAAAACACCACAATAGGTGGTTTTGACAACACTAGATGCTATAGTAGGTGAAGCTATAAAAGTTGGTGCTGCAGCAGATGGCGCTCGTGGAAACAGGTGACACACAACAGGTGACATGCTATGACACTCAAGTCATAGCAGGTGGGGCTATACATAAGTTGGAGCTATAGCAGGTCGGTTTGGTAATAGCAGAGACCATAGCAGATGGATCTCTAGAAGTATAGTAGGCGACCTGCTATGGATTTTGGACTATAGTAAGTGGGTCTCCATAAGTATAGTAGGTGACCTACTATAGAGTTCGTGCCATAGTAGGTGGCAGACTTCAAGTGAGGATTTCAATTTCTAGCACGCATGATGTGACCTACTACTTTGTTTTTAGCTCCACAGCAAGTGGGAGGATCCCACACATGTGTTGGAGGATACTCCAAGTTATGTTATGCTTTTTGTTGGACAAGATTCAATATATATGTCACTTCTCACGGTGATATGAGAGAGAGAGAGAGAGAGAGAGAGAGAGAGAGAGTGAGAGAGAGAGAGAGAGATGATAACAAACCACTTGAGAAGAGATGTTGTAGAGAACATCTCCTGGGGAGAACATTTGAGAGGGTTAGGGATGTAGCCTTTATGCCCTAAACTCTCTCCACTCATCCTTGTGTGGCGACAAAAAAGTTCTTCAGCCTTTTCTCTTGCTCCGATGGTTCTCGCCTTGTGCAAGAGCGTAGAACATGCTACAAGGCGCGATGATGAGGTTCCTTTTGGAGAAGAGTTGCGGATTTGGATTCCATATTAGGGGTCTCTCTCCGACTCTGATCTTTGCATTTAGCTGCGAAGGAGTTCTTCGAACCCTTTTCTCGTGCTCTCGTGGTTCTAGGCTCGTGCAAGATGCATCGGCGAGACACCCTTTGGAGGAGAGTATTGGTGATATCATTCAACTCCGTCTTTTATCTTGGTTGGTGGTGTTCCTTTGGTTTGTACGCCAACAATAAAGGTGCGGCTTATATAGCCTTTTGTGGGGAACATATATATCACTATTATAGTGGAGTGATTTTTTCCTGTCATGTCGGCCCCCATGGTTTTCTCCCCCACCATTTTTGGGAGTTGCCACATTAAAATCTCTTTGTGCAATGTGGTTGTTTGTTTCTTGTGACTTGCTTTCTCATTTTCTTGTGAAGGTTCTTCATCTTTATTAAGTCGAGGTCTTCGTTCCCACGTTTTTACAACATTATAGTGGTGATCCTATTTTCCCAATAGAGATGACCTAGAATCCACATATGGCTAGACCTTTTTCAATCAAATCGTCGACAATGAGACATGTACACTATTTACGAGTACTGATGGTAAACAATATGATTTGGCACAAAGATGAAGAAAACTAAAAATTCTCCTTGACTATAATGTGGAAATATCCCTCTTGGATAAAAGTCATTATCCAAATACTACAATAGTTGGATTTTTCCCTTCAATCTCTCTTTAGATAACCTTCCACTATTCTGTGTTATATCAACAAAGGTACCGCAATCTCTTGTACAAAGCTCATTTTCGTGGCAATCCCCCAAAAAAATTTAATCTCCAACTCAAATGCGTGTATACGAAATGTTAAAAATGTGATGCCTTGTTAATCAAAATCAAATGTGAAACGGAGCTTAGAAAAGTAAAAATGAGGCTGGACTAGATCAGAAATAAGACGGAGCCCTTGGATTTCTTTAGCTTGGGAAGAAACAACAATATTGAGAATATAAATATATAGCTTGAATTGATTCTTGTTGGTGTGTTTTCAAGGGCCTTGATAGTCTTATTTATAGGTGAAAAGTGGTTTAGTAGCCATTTGATCAAGTTATCTGTAGGTTAACCTGTCAATTTTTATAACATTCTTGTGGAAAATGACGAAAAGATGAAAAAGTATGATCTATTCAAGAGGTCTGGGTCCTTATACAGGACAAAACTCTAGATAGCTTAAAGGAGAAAATACATAAATACCCTTAAGAATATTCTCCTATATTATATTCCTAGCACGCCAAATTTTCTCAACACATAATATTCTCCTAACAAACGTACTCCTAGCACAAAAATTCTCCTAACAGTTCTTATTTACCCCCACATATTATTTTAGAGAGTGAATAAACCTTATATAGGACAAAATCCTAGAGAGCTCAAAGGAAAAAAATACATAAATACCCCTCAAAATATTCTCCTATATTATATTCCTAGCACATAGAATATTCTCCTATAGAATATTCCTAGCACATAGAATATTCTCCTAACAAATATACTCCTAGCACAAAATATTCTCCTAACAGTTCTTATTTACCCCCACATATTATTTTAAAGAGTGAATAAACCTTATATAGGACAAAATCCTATAGAGCTCAAAGGATAAAATACATAAATGCCCTTAAGAATATTCTCTATATTATATTCCTAACACATAGAATATTCTCCTATAGTATATTCCTAACACATAGAATATTCTCCTAAGAAATATACTCCTAGCACAAAATATTCTCGTAACAGTTCTTATTTACCCCCACATATTATTTTAGAGAGTGAATAAGACGGGTGTTTTTTGGTCGTTAACTGGTCATTTTTTTGGTACGTACTCATATCCTCCTCACCTGCTATGTTACTTTAATTGTTAGCATGCTTTGTTCTGGTACTATGCTTATCTTCCTCACAACTGATGTTTTATAATGCTAGAGTGGCATATTGGTACTAATTTTTTTGTTAACTTGTCACTTTTTTTAGGATGCTTCTCTCCCTTCCACCTGCTACTTTATAGTGTAATACTATATGTGTTATTTTTTAGTATTAAACAATTATTTTTCCATAGTATACTTACCCGTCGCCCACTTGCTTCTTTTATAAAGCTAGAATAGCATCTCGCTATTTTTTGGAATTAACCTATCATATTTTAATAGCATAATTATCTCCCTCAATTTGGAGTCCTCATAAAGCTAGAATATCACATTTTAATAGCATCTCGCCCATGTTTGAACTTGTGATGCTCTTTAATAAAATAATAATAATATGCCTTCATGCCAATAATGTGCTCGGGTCCTACTTGCTCATTGGAATTTGACTTCATTACTATGGTTGAAGAGGTTCACTAGAAACTCTATCAAACATGGGAAGAGTACTTGGGACAAAATCCCAATTTTAATTAATAAGTTGTGTTATATCTCCTTTAATTTCTATCAAGGGTTGGTCAAAATCCCATGAAATTGATAGAGAATGACTTACATTCCCGAACATCACCTCGAGTTGGGCTCCCCGCATCCTTGCACGGCTCCTTCAACATCCCTATAACTAGCCACGTGCCCTCATTGTAGCCCTGCTCTCAAGCTGATATTTGAATGATTGATGGAATGCAAAATACTTGACTCAAACAAGATGGTGTAATGCTACTCCAAAATACAATATACATACACTACTTAATGCAACAATCACCAACACTTTAACTGACATTAGCACTCACTTGACTGCTACAATAAATCACTCACTACTTCTCTTGCTCACTTGCTTTGTGTCTCTCTTCACTTTGTTGCTCTCTTTCTTATTGGTCTTCAGTTGATGCTTACTTTGATTGCTTGCTTCCACACACTGGCTTTAATAGACTTATTTATATTTGTGTTCCAATGGCATCGAAGAGTATGGAATACTCTAAAATATTGGAATTGAACGCGCCCAAGAATATTACAGGGAATTAGAGTAAACTTGTCTTAAGAAGTCTCTAGATGTTCTCATCTTCACTTACCCATGAATATTCTAGAGAAGTTGGTGGTGCCTTTATTTTTAACACGCCCCTCCCCCAACACTAACTTCTCTCATGCTAGTCAAATCTAAAACTTGCATTAAACCATATACTATATTCTTTAATTTGCAAACACGTCTTTGGTTCTTTTCATCGTAAAATCCTCCGGGTTGCCCCATATAAATATCTTGATCAATTTCTTCGTGAAGAAAGGCATTATTTATATCCATTTTGCAATAGCGTCCATGTTTTACTAGCTGCTAAACAAACTACTATAACATTATAAATTATGAATTTATGACACAACGACGTTCATTGTTACAATTAATTTGCGCATTCTTTATGATTAAACTTCTAGTGCATACATTACATATCTCTAGTATGTCATGCGATTATAATGACAATGTTACTAACAACTTTCTATTTATACATTTATTTTAGTAAAAAATTATTCATTGAATTTATTTATTAACTAAAAAACATTCAAAATTCTTCTTTAAAATATAGAGTTTTAAAACTATTGTAATGTTGTTCGAAGATATCCGCAAAACACGAGTAAAAGCCCCTGGATTTCTCTTATATTTCTTTAACCAAATGGCATTAAAATCATAATTTGAGACTAGGGATGAGCATTGGGACCAACCAAGTTCGAAACCCGATCCTCTTAAATCGACCAGCCTAAGCCCAAAATTAAAATGGGCCGAGCCTAGATCGAAATACATGCCCACATGTCTTTTTGGGTTGGGAATGGGCCGAGGTTTGCCAAAGCCCAGCTGGGCCCGCTTTCTCTGTATGATATATAACATTAAAAAATTGATATAAAAATATAAGCTAAGCACTATATGTTTTAGTGTTCTCTTGAAAAAAATATCATGCATAATTTATCCTTCATCCATTTTAAAGTGCTTGATTAACGTGAACATATTATATATTTTGAATAAAGCTCTTATTCATGAGACTTTTCCTGTAACAAACTATAAGGGTGATGTATAATACTTCTCTAAACCCTCAACAAAAGATTACATGAGAATCTTGGAGCTTCCAATAATGTATTACAAGAGTACGTGCTTATAATATTGTTATTGAATGAGGAGAATTGAAGATCATCTAGTATTGTTACGATGTGTGAAAAAGTTTGGGACGATCTAGCCCAAGCCCAACCACTAAATTTGGATCGGACTTGGGTTGAACTTTGAAGGATTTTTTGAGCCTCCACACGGCCCAAAGCCCACTATGTTAAATGGACTTGGGCATGTGCTCTGTACGTCCTACAAGGGCTCGGTTCATGCTGATCCCTATTTGAAATTCAAAATCCACAAAATCGATTCCCAATCCAATCCAATCCACGCGAACTCCTGCTCTAGAAATATACCCAAAGGGCATATTCGGTACAAGGATAAGGGGGCCGGAATAGAGGAGAATAAGGGGTCATTTTCCTCCCGACACGGTTCCCCGTAGTACGACTATTCCCCATTATTTCATCTTATTTCACTCTTATTCCTATCTTTATCCCACCTTACTTACCTTTATTTCACCTTATTCTCCTTATTCCTATCCTCCATCCGAACAAAAAATAGACTCTTATTCTCCTTATTCCCAATCATTATTCCTTCATGCTTATTCCCGAACCGAACGGGGCCAAAGAATACGTGTCTAGTTGTAAATTTCCCTGCATGTAGGAGGAAGAAGCACACTGACCACATCGCCAAGTCATCGAGGAGAGGTGGGCCCCACACGTCCATCAAGCTTCACTGAAACCCACCCTCAATGGAACCCTTCCACATGTCCCATTATTAGTCTATACAGAAACCCCCCACAACAGCTAAAACCAAACAGTCGCAGCTCTCCCCCGCGTCGCCTCCGATCTCGTTCTCCTCCTCCTCCTCCTCGCCGTCGCCGCCGTCGTCGTCAGGATCGGGGCAAATGGGGAGCTACAGAGTGTGCCTGTGCTTCACCAGGACCTTCAGCTGGAAGGACCCCGGTCCTCCACCTGCCGTCAGGGACGCCTTCGCAAAATACGCCGCCGGCTCAACCCTCATGAACCCCGATCAGCTCCGCTGCTTCCTCTCCGAATTCCAGGGCGAGAACGAGGTCTCAATCGCCGACGCCGAGCGCCTCGTCGAACGCATACATCCCCGCCCCGGGCGCCCCAGGAAGGCCGCCAAGAACGGCCTCTCCCTAGAGGACTTCTACCAGCTGCTCTTCTCCGTCGAACTCAACCCCGCCATCGGCGATCAGGTGCGGTTTTCGGTCGCTGATTGCTTGGCGATGGGTCTTGTGAAGTAGAGGAGAGCGTTTTGATTAAAAAGATTTGATTTTTTTGCGTTGTGAGTTTAGATCTGGGAGTTTTTGAAATTTGAGTTGCTAGGGCATTTCGGATGGTTTCGAGTGAACTGACGTCTGTTTCCATTGGAGTTTAGAAAAGGAGACTTCTGGCGTTGACTTGGATTTTGATTTTGGAAGTAATTTGGGTGATTTTGAATTTTGAACCAAGGATCTGATTTGAAATCTGCAAAAAGAAGACCCTTTTTTTGGTGTTCGTAGGGTATATATAGTAAGGAGCTGAATTGTTTAATTTAGTTTCGTACATCTCTAAATTTCATGTATGACTTATAAGTGTAGATCTTAGGAAGTACCCATGAAAGCTGTGTGGCGTTGACTCGGCTTGTTGGAGGGAGATCCTGTAAAGTTTTGGGGCGGCAAAAAATGCAAATTATGGTTAAGGTAGTAAATGATGAGCCCATTATGGTTTAACAGGAAAGGTACTAGTGTGCGGCAAGGTAAAAAACTTTGCTGGTTTGAGGAGGACATAACAAATTCGTGTCTTCCTACTTTGCTAATTTGGCAATATAACACATACCAAATGTGAGTGTTCCTAACTTCCTGGTACCGCCTAGTTCGGCGATTAGGAAGAGATTTAGAAGAGAGTCCATTTGAAAACAAAATTTTTGGGATTATAAAATCCGATTTGAATGTCTGTCCACTGCAAGAAATCGATGATCTTAATATCTAAATATTCAGGAGTCGTACTTCTCATGTAACCGTGAATGTTTCAATGCGTAGTCCTACTTAGCTTGAGAAGTGACGTAGAAAGGTAAATGAGACTTGCAATCTTTGGAGAAGCATATGAAATTAACATTTCCTGAAGAGTCTTGGATAATATTGATACAAGGCCAGAATCCTCTTGAAGTGTCCACAATTTAAAATCTAGGGAAAAGGTGAATTTTCCTGGCAACGTCGTTTCTTTCAAATGACTTCCGCAGGTCCTACAATCTTGCTTAGTGTGAATTTCTGTGCACTGCAGTACTTGGTTTAGAAATGTTGTAGGGAAGATCCTCAGACATATGACTTTTAGAGAAACACGCAATGAAACTATTTCCTGAAAAGTCTATAGATAATACTGATGCGGAGTAAATCTTCTAAAATGCCCGCTTTCTTTATACCGTGATAAAAATGAATTTTCCTGAAAACTGTTCGTATATCCTGATTTCCCAGTGATGTGGGAGAGATGGCCCTGGAGAAAGGAAAGGTGCCTTCGGTGTTTGCCGGCTCGCTGCCTCGTTTAGCCCTGATTGCTTCCGAGAGAGAGAGAGTGCCACCAAATGTAGGGGTGAGAAGGTCTTCGGCAGCGTACAAGATGGGGCAGGAGTAGGAGACACGGATTTCATTGATGCAAATGGAAATTTCATGGAAAATGTAGTTGGTTTTTCTTTCTTTACTACTCTCTTGCATGCATTATACAACTTGGTATTTCGATTGTAAAATCGCTTGTGTGGACGTGTATTGCTGAGTATCTGAACCCTGGGATGTGACAGTCCAGGTCCAGATGGTCATCGATCATTTTTTACAGAGTTTTGGTATTTGGGCGGTGATGATGTCATGGCAATGGTTCAGAGTTTAAAAGGCGAATAGGGGATTGGAGAAGCTTAAAAAGTCCCTGATTTTCCTACTCCTGAAAAAAGAGATGGGGGAATGATCGGAAGACTTTAGACCCATTGCTATCTAATGCTATCTACCTCATTGTAGTCAAAGTCTTGGCTAATCGGCTCAAGGGAGTTCTTGACATGCTCATTTTTGTTGGCTCAGATTGCTTTTATTCCAAAGCATCATTTGTTGGATGGGGTCGTCATGGCATCAGATATCGTTTCAGACTAGAAAAGGAGAGGGGTGGCCGGATTTTTTTTTATGGAAGGTGGATTTCTCGAAGGCATGCGATTGTATGGAGTGGAGCTTCATTTGTTCATCACTAGTCAGAAGGAGTTTCCTTGACTGTGGGCTGATTGGATGAAGAAGTGCGTCACTTCAACTTCGTGCTCGGTCTTGGTTAATGGTAGATGGGAGTAGGGTTTCTTCCACCCGCCGAGAGGTGTAAAGCAAGGTTGCCCTTCGGGTCCCATGCTGTTTGTTTTGGGTATAAATGCTTTGGCGGTTATGACAAGGCTTGCAAAGGATGGTGGTTTTCTTAAGGGCTACTTGAGGGACAGCTTCTCGATCCCATCTTTACGACATGTCGATGGCACCATCTCTTTCACCAAAGGAGGAGTAATGGAGTGCGAGGCAATAAGGGTGGTTCTCTATATCTTTGGAGGGTTGTCGGGACTGAGTATTAATGGTGCAAAGTCCACTTTTGTACCATTTAATATGTCTCTAGAGCTGGTGCCAACGTGTGAGGCAATTCTGGACATTGCATGGAAGAGTCTGCTTATCACCCATCTTGATATGTCACTGATGTGTGGGGGACAATAGCAGGTGGATTGGATTCCGGTTGTAGAAAAGCTAGAAAAGAAGCTAGCATGGTAGAAAGTGTCATGCTTGTCAAGGGGAGGGGGATTGATCTTGGTGAAAACCATTTTGTCAGCAATTCACATTTTCTTTCTCTCTATACATGCGGTACATGTTGACATCCATAAGCGCTTAGATACGTTGATGCGGCATTTTTCTGGTCATCGTTCGATGAGGGCAAGGATCTTATGTTGGTGGATTGGGATGTGGTGACGGAGCCCATCAAGGAGTGAGTTTGTGGGGTCGTACGTCTTGGAGATATGAACAAGGTGCTACTTTTAAAGTGGGTAGTAAAGATATGTGGCGATGGGAATGACTTGCTCTCCATGTTAGTAAGGTCCATATATGCGGTCTCACCCAGACTATGCATATGAGTGGATGTAGTAGCCTCACCGTCCACCTTCTGGAGAGGTATTCATTCGATTGTGCCTGAGGTAGTTACCTTGCTTTGGCCAATTCTAGGTGATGGAAGCAGCTTTTCCTTTTGGAAGGATGACTAGACTAAGGAGGGAGACCTGTGTGACGTGTTCCCTGGACTGTTTGCTTTGGCCTCGTACAAGGAGGTGAGCACAACCGGTGTATGGGATGCTGGTTCGTGGATGCCTACTTTCGTGACAGAGCTGGCAGATCAAAGGTTAGAAGATTTCTATTGTTGTTAGGCAGACTGGAAAGGATGGAGGAACCGTCAGAAGGAAGAGACTCCTGTTGCCGGAGAAATGAGCTTTTTACTATTAAAAAAGTGTACGAGGTTATCTCTGGTCAAGGTGTATTGATAGTTTAGGAGATATCTAGGGACTGTGCAAGAATATGGGCTTGGAAAATCCCCATGAGAATTAAGGTATTTGTATGTCTAATAAGAAGAGGACGAAATTTATGACAGCAGCTAGACGGGCCAGGATATTTCCTTGGTATGGCGAGACTTGCAAGAGATATGGAGAATTGACTGATGGTATAGAAAATTTGTTCTTTAGATGCCCAGGATCAAGGGAGATGTGGTCGGCTGTGAGCCTTCCTGACATCCAGTGGGATGGATTGACCTTGTTCTGGAGCTCATTTGGCAGAGATTGGACAGGTTCAACCGAGGGAAGAATCTGGGTGTATGCGCATTTATGGGACGCCTGGCTACCCAGGAAACAACTTTATTTTCGAGGAGGGGAGACTACTGTGAGAATATAATTGAGCATGCCAAAGCTCTCATAGAAATTTGGCATTTGTAATTCTTGTTTTATTATTATTAATTATAATTTTTGATTAACCTCTAATGGAGGTTCATCCCATCATTTCTCAAAAAAATCCGGATTTCCCCAATATCCTTTTATCCAGTGAATAAAAAACCCTTTGGATCTGGCCTCTAATTCACCTAATACCAATTCAGATATTGTAGAATATCCAATCTGGAATGGAATGAGACTTTCTGTATTCTGCAAATCATTCTTGGCAACCTATAACAAAATGCTTTAGCCTCTTTTACACCAACCCTTCAAATACATAATCAGTGTGGCTAATTTATTTGGTTTTCTTGTCAGAATACATTTCTTAGATTTTTTGTATTTCCATTTGCAGGTGCACCATGACATGACTGCTCCAGTTTCCCAGTATTATATATACACTGGTCATAATTCATATTTGACGGGGAACCAACTTAGCAGTGATTGCAGCGAGAGACCTATAATGAAAGCACTCCAAAGAGGCGTAAGGGTGATTGAACTTGACATGTGGCCAAATTCTACAAAAGACGACATCAACATTCTTCACGGAAGGTACTGAGCTACACATGCCGTCATTTTGCCCTTGCCACCTTAATGCCAAGTAGGATCTCTCTCGATCTTGACAGTATTCAATTGCCGCGCTTCTCCTTGTATTTTCTCTATTCTGGGTAACTCGCCTTTTTGCCTATAGATGTTGGTTGTCATTGTTGGATAAATATGAAACGCTTGCATATTGCAATTGCTTGTTTGAATTCCCTCGCTCTTGTATCTTATATGCTCACCTTTTTATTTTCCTGCTTACCTGCATCCCTATTTTTCGACCTGATTCATTTCTACCAGTAGCTTATGCTTATCTAACTTATGTTAAACTTCATATTTATATGCCCTCATCACTTAATTATAGTTGCTAATTTGTAATTCATTTGACGTTCATAGTAATTCGTAAACTATTCACATTTACATCCATGTACAATTTGTATCTGTTCTTTATTTTTCAGGACCTTGACTTCTCCAGTGCAACTCATCAAATGTCTAAAGACCATTAGAGAGCATGCCTTTGAGGTTTCTCCATACCCTGTTGTAATAACACTTGAAGACCATCTCACCCCTGATCTTCAGGCTAAAGCTGCTCAGGTTAGCAATTGATTTCATATCTCCACCTTCAGCAATTCCTAATAAAAGTTAATTTGCTGACAGATGATTACGGAAACATTTGGAGACATGTTATTTTATCCTGAGTCTGATGACATGGAAGAATTCCCTTCACCGGAGTCTTTAAAGCATAGAATATTAATCTCAACTAAACCCCCGAAAGAGTATCTTGATGATAAGAAGGACAGTGATTCTCAAGTATTAAGCTACGCACCTGATGATGAGGAGTGGGGCAGCGAGGTTCCAGATATCAAATCTGAATTGGGATTACATAATAAGGTAAATACTGCACCTCAGCATATCACCTTGTGTGGTAGTCGACTGCCATTCCTTAGTATATGCTTTCTTAAATTCAGATTGTATTTCCTTGGCACATGCATCCTGAAATTCGGTTTCTACTGTTTGTAGAAAGACTATGATCAAGATGAGCGAATATTTGAGGAAGATGCCGGAGATGAGGATTCAAAGGTGCATCTGGATGCAGCTCCTGAGTACAGACATTTAATAACCATTGCAGCAGGAAAACCTAAAGGTGGATTGAGAGAAGCATTAGGAGTTGACCCCAACACCGTCAGACGTCTGAGTTTAAGCGAACAACAACTTATGAAGGCTACAGTTTCTCATGGAACTGATGTTATAAGGTACCCGTACCCTTTCTGAGTTGTAGTGCAACCTGGTTCTCTTTTTGTTTAATGCATGTCTAGTTCCCAGTCTGGCAGCTTTAGGTTTATGAAACAATTAGGGTGTAAGTCAATGCGAACTTATATGTGGGGAATATTTCATGTTCATCAGAATGTGACTCGTACATTTTAAGAATGCTAATATAAAAAAGTGCTTGACAAGGCTTTAAGAATGTTAATATAAAAAAAGTGCTTGACAAGGCTTTTTTCCCTTCCTTTCAGATTTACCAAAAGGAATCTCCTCAGGATATATCCAAAGGGCACCCGCTTTACCTCATCAAATTATAATCCATTCAATGGGTGGATGTACGGAGCTCAGATGGTGGCATTCAATATGCAGGTCGGATTTTTTGCGATTTCAACTCTCCTTCCCAATGTCTCTAATAAAAGAACTGATTGGGTCGCATTCCCCACACAAGGTCCACTAGACCTAAAAACAACCTCATTTCTCTTCCACCAAATCGCTCATAACACAGAACGGTTTAGAATGTCGTGATTTTCCAACATAAACAACTCCATTGTAATACGCCAAATCCAACTTATTGAGATCCTAGTTTGCATTGAATCTGGTTTGATTGAGAATGAATAAAATGAAACCGATTTCGTGTCAATTTTAGATCATGAGGAATTTATATGAACTTTTAAAATAAAAAATTGGTATTTTAGTGAAACCTTACCAAATCATATTAATGAAGTCTAATCTAATGACTATTAAATCTACTAAGCACAATCATGATTAGTGTATATTAATGCATTTAAAGAAAATTAATCATGATTAACACTAATTATTTCATCAACAAAATGATGGGCATTGAATATAGATGGGACCAATTGTGGGCTATAGTCTGTAAATATGCATGAAACAAACCATGGATGGTGGTAGATTGTGGTTTTCAAGATGATGTAGTTGCTAAGAAAGATCCATATTATCATGTTGCATAATTGACTCCTTGGGTCCTCGACTTACTGATCAATAGCGAAGAGGTCTAGGCCTTCTGTGGTTCTTTAGGCCATATGGCTTGCCATGAATGCTTTGACTTTCTGATATGAATGTCACCATGCAGAGAATGTCTGTGTGTTATTATTTTTGTTTGATTCATGGTTGAACATATGTTAGTTTTTGTCACTAACTAATAAACAGGGTTCTCGGGTGCGAACCTCCCAAGTATGACCACCTCTTTTCTTCAAGAAAAAGATGGGGGAGCCATTGTGCTTGAGATGATGCATGTTATGTAGCTTTAAGAAATTTTAGTGCACCATGCCAAAGTAGTCGGTCCGGATGAACAAGGCTCGCATAGAGAGTGGAAGTGATAGTTTGGAGAATGTAGATGTTTTGATGGGAGTGATCATCGGCCTCTGGATTTTCCCAAAATCTGGCACCACCTAGAGGATCTAGTGGGGCATTTAATGTCTAGAGTTTCTGATTCCTCACTCGTATTGCAAAGTCTTAATTTTTGCAATCATTCTCTGTGGAAGGAAACGGATGAATTGTTTATTCAGAGAGCCATAGGGCTCTCTTTTATAGATAGGAGGAACTCTAAAGGTCAAATTACATAAGAAATAGAAAATTATAAAATAAATCTCAGCATTCCCCCTCAAGATGGAGCATATATGTCAATCATGATCAGCTTGGAACAATACCTATGGAACGACCCTCCGGCTAGGGCCTCGGTGAGAACATTTGTTATATGTTCCCCTGAACTAACGTGAGAAGTAGAGATAAAGCCCTTGTCTATCATGTCTTGTGTGTAATGGCGATCTAACTCAATGTGTTTGGTCATGTCATGGAAAGAAGGATTGTTGGTAATGAAAAGAGCATTATGGTTGTCGCAAATCAATTGCATGGGAAGAGGCACATCAATAGGTAAGTTATTTAAAATTGATCTGACCCACACCATCGCAATGCTTCCATGCGCCATAACTCTATACTCAGACTCGGAAGTAGATTTAGCAACCACAATCTACTTCTTGTTTTTTCATGAGAGGAAAGAGCTCCCTATGAAGACTACAAAATCAGTTGTAGACTTCTTGTCTTTCGAGCATCCTGCATAGGCAACATTTGCACAGGTTGTGATGGTAAGAGACGTCCCTCTGCTAAATAGTGATCATGTACCTGGAGAAGACATATGATACCTTAAGTTCATGTAAGCTGCATTCATGTGAGCATGTCATGACTGCTCCATAAACTGGCTAACTTTTCACAGTGCAAAAGAGATATCTGGCCTAGTAATAGTCACGTAGAGGACCTTCCCAACAAGCTCCATGTATCTTCTTTTGTCCACCTCATATGTATCTTCATCATAGAGCTTCATATTGGGATCCATGGGAGCAGTGACATCTCTACAGTCGACCATCCTTGTCTCTAGAAAGAGATCTGTAATGTGCTTCCTTTGTGTCATCACAAACCCTCTATAGCTCCTGGCAAACTCAAGCCTAAGGAATATCGCAGTTTTCCAAGGTCCATGGTGACAAACAATTGTCCAAGGTACTCCTTAGCCTCGTTGGTTAGCCTCGTTGGTGCCCTATAAGTCATCTCTTATAACAACGATGCCATCAACATAGATCAGATTGACAACAATACATCTTTGTGTTTTGTGTACAAAGAGATTGTGATATGTAATCGATCTCGTGAAGCTCTCTATTGCTCTATTTAATCCAAAGCTTCTGGAGCCATGCTCTGGGACTTGCTTAAGTCCATAAATAACCTTATAAGGTCTACTTATCTTTTGACACTCCCGCTCGGCAACAAACCCATGTAGCTATTACATATAGACTTTCTCCTCTAGGTCACCATACATAAAAGCATTCTTGACATCCGGTTGGGAAAGTAACCAGTCTCATACCACAACAACTGAGAGGAGGATTCAAAGGTTAGAATGACACGCTACGAGGGAAAACATGTCTTGATGGTCCGCGTACCACAATCCTAGCCTTGTAGCTATTAATACTGTCATATGCTCACTGCTTCATTGCAAAGATCCATTTACAAGCATCTACATACACCCCTACCGGGGTAATAACTAAGCTTCATGTACCAGTGAACTGGAGCACAACTATTTCCTCTTCTATAACAAGATACCATTAACTATCTTGGATATCCTGCTGATATGTGTGTGGGATCGCAATAGCAGAAAGTCCCGCAACAAACTTCTTAGAATCCTCTGAAAGACGCCCAAATGAAACATGAGTTGTAAGAGGGTACGTAGTGCAAGTATGCCTCCTCTTCCAAAGAGAAATTGTTGGGAAAAATAAAATGAGTTGTTTATTCCATAAGCCCTAGGCTCTCTTATATAGGAGAGAAGCCTATGGGTAAATTACATAAAGCATACAACTGAAAATAAAAATAACAGAGAGACACACAGAAGACTAAAAATATGCGTTAACACTCCCCCTCAAGATGGAGCATAGACTTCGATCATGCTCAGCTTGGATGCGCACTTCTGGAATGGGCCTCGTAGTAATGCCTTGGTGAATATTACGACAGTTTGATTCTCTGATGTGACATGAGATGTAGCAATGAACCCCTTCTGAATCATGTCACGTATGAAGTGACAGTCAACCTCAATATGCTTGGTCCGCTCATGGAATGCTGGGTTGTTTGCAATGAACAAGGCTGCATGTAGGGTTGTCAGGAAAGCTCGAACTCGATGAGCTTAACTCGGGCTCGACTCGTTAAGGGCTCGTGAGCCGGACTCGAAACCTTAACGAGCCCGAGCTCGAGTTGGGTTTTATGGCTCGTTAGCTTATCGAGTCGAGTTCGAGTTGGGCATTGTTCAACTCGGAAACTTGACTCGATAACTCGTTTTCTCTCTTAATAAAAAATTAAAAATATATATACCAAAACTTCCACATTGAGTTTGATTAAACTAGAGGTTAACATTTTTCTTGCCCAAAAAGCTACACAAAAGAGTATAAAAAAAAATCAATATTACAAATGTCATTTGCATAATTTAATGTATAAAATGGAACAATGACTCTTTAAGAGGTTCATGAGCCTGCTCATTTTGAGGCTCATGAGCCAGCTCAGAAATTCACGACTCGATAAGAGGCTCGTGAGCCAGCTCATTTTGAGGCTCGTGAGCCAGCTCAGAAACTCGTGGCTTGATAAGAGGCTCATGAGTCAACTCGAACTCGACGAGTACGAGTTCGAGTTGGTGATACATGGCTCGATCCTTATCGAGTCTGAGTTCAAGCTTAGGTTTCTTATCGAGTTCGAGTTCGAGTTGAGGCTAACTCGGCTCGTTGAACTCGATAGACACCCCTAGCTGCATGATTATCACATTCCAAGTTCATAGGAAGTGGTACATCTAGACATAGATCTGTAAGTACAGCCTTCACCCACATTATCTCTGTGCTAGCCTGGGCCATAGCCCTATATTCGGATTCAGCACTAGATCTGGCTACCACCGTCTGTTTCTTGCTCCTCCATGAGATTAGAGAATCTCCAACATAGACTGCAAACCCCGAAGTGGACTTCCTGTCCTTGGGGCAACCTGCATAGTCTGCATCCGCACATGCTGAGATAGAAATCCCCTTTCCCTTCTTGAATAGTAAACCTGCACCTGGAGATGATTTGAGGTATCTAAGTATCATATGTATGGCATCCATATGAACCTGGCGTGGTTGCTCCATGAACTGGCTCACACGACTCACTGCAAAGGATATATCGGGCCTAGTGATCGTGACATACAACAGTTTGCCTACCAGTTCTTTGTATCTTCTCCTGTCCACCTCCTCTGTGTCATCATCATAGAGCTTCATGCTGGGGTTTATTGGTGTCGTAGCAGGCCAACACCCAAGCATACCTGTTTCACTCAACAGGTCCGTAACATATTTCCTCTGCGACATTACTAATCCATACGGATTTCTAGCAAATTCCAGCCCCAGAAAATATCTAAGAGCACCAAGGTCCTTAGTGACAAATTCGCTCCCCAACTTTTCTTTCGCCTGCTTTATGCCTTGCTCATCATCTCCTGTAATCAAGATGTCATCTATGTAAACCATAATTGCAATAATACCTCTTGGGGTCTTCTGTACAAACAAGGAATGATCAGCATTGGAGCGTTTGTATCCCTGTTTTTCAAAGAGGTCTGAGAGCTTCTGAAACCATGGTCTGGGGCTCTGCTTAAGGCCATAGATAGCCTTATGAAGTCTGCATACCTTGGAACACTCCCCCTCAACAACAAAACCTGGTGGTTGTTGCATATAGACTTCCTCCTGTAGGTCTCCATATAAAAACGCGTTCTTCACATCCAACTGATATAGCGGCCACTCTCGATTGACTGCGACTGACAGCAAGATCCGGAGAGTGGAATGGTGGGCTAGTGGAGAGAATGTATCAAGGTAATCCACCCTGTATGTCTGTGTAAAACTGCGTGCAACAAGGCAGGCCTTGTATCTGTCAATACTGCCATCTGCATTTTGCTTCACCGTAAACACCCATCTGCAGCTCACCGGGGTGACATCTGGAGGTATAGGAACTAGACTCCAAGTTCCCTTAGATTGAAGTGCCGCCATTTCCTCCTTCATTGCTAGACGCCATCTACTGTCCTGCAGAGCATCTTGATAAGTCCGTGGAATATCTACAGTTGACAAGGCCACCACAAAGTTCTTGAAATCCCCAGATAGTCGCTCAAATGACACAGAAGTTGCCAATGGATATGTTACACAGCTCCTCTTCGATTTGCGTATGGCAATAGGAACATCTAAATCAGTTGTGTCCTCATCTTGCTCTGCAACTTTTTTTTTTAAGCTCAAAAACGGGGGACGCACTCGTTGGTGCTCGCCCCATAATTATTGAAAAAAAAAGTTGAGAAGAGACTTACAGCGAATATGCGGAGAGAAAAAGGGAGAGAGAAGAAACCCAAAGAAAAACCGAAGGTATCACAATACGATACCTCCACTACAGCAAGAACCCCCTAGGCAACAGACCAATCACAGACCATACGTGAAGCAGAGATGAGGACGTTTTCCGAGTAGAATCGCTGGCCAGCAAACAGGGCTTCATTCCTAGCAATCCAGATGCACCATAGCCGGGAAATAGAAGTGAGAATGTCGTTTCTACTCCTCGCCCGAGAACGAACCAAGCAACCGCAGAAGGAGGCGGAGTCCGAGACGTCAAGCCAACCCAAGTCCGCCCAAATGTCTTGCGTTTTCCCACAACGGAAGAACAGGTGGTCAGTAGACTCGTCCTCCAGATTGCACAGACCACAGGTAGGCGAAACCGAAGGGAAGAGAACAGAACACCGGCTGCGAGTTAAGAGACGCCCACGACGGAAAAGCCATAAGAAGATGCCAATTCGTTCAGGAACCCTGAGGCCCCAAAAGAATTGACAATCCCGAAGCAAAGAATCATTAGCCACAACCAAGGGCGGAAGAAGAGCCCAGTAAGCCTCGCGAATGGAGAAGGAGCCGTCCTTCCAACATAGGTGATCGCGACCCACAGAAGGCGAGGGCGAGTCCGCAAGAACCTCCAGTAAAGCCATGAATTCCAATTGGCGCTGATCGGAAAGGTTGCCCACAAATCTGGGCCCCCAAGCAGCCCCATCCCAGTAAGAAGCAACCCTCGCGTCTTTATCATCCACCAACGCGAAGAGGCGAGGAAAAACATCCTTAAGAGGCCCCCTACCAGTCCAATCATCGCCCCAAAAGCGGATGAGCGAGCCATTCCCCAACTTAGTGACGAAAAGAGCACTGTTACGGACCATGATATTCCCAATATCACGAGCGAAGTGAGAGGGAGAGCCCAATAGGCGAGCATCGAAACCCAAACACCGGTCGACCCCCACAGCCAACCTCAAGAAGTTAATCATTAGATTATCCTCCGGACCCCAAAGGCGAGTCACCCATTTGAGGAGAAAAGCCTCGTTCACGACATCCAACTGCCTCACCGCCAGCCCCCCCTCCTTCTTTGGCCGAGCCACATCGTCCCAAGCGACCAAAGGAACGCCGCTACGCGCAACCCCCTTCTTTCCTCAAAGAAAAGTCCTCAAACAAGAGTCCAACCGCCGACGGACCCCCTTAGGCATACCTTTCACAGAGAAAAAGTAGATTGGCATAGAAGAAAGAACGGACTTGAGAAGAACCAAACGACCTCCCCGAGAGAGGATAGCGGCACGCCAGCCAGCCAAGCGAGCAACCATGCGATCCACCAGCGGCTGCCAATCACGTAAGCGTGCCCGTCCCGTAGTCAACGGGAGCCCAAGATAATCCAGCGGAAGAGCACCCACGGGACAGCGCAAGATCCTCGAACAGACCTCAACCTCCTCAGGGGGAATGTAAAAGGGGACCATAGAGGATTTATTATAATTGATGAGAAGCCCAGACGCCTCACTAAAGAGCTCCAATGTGATAGCCATCCCAGCAACATTCGACGCCCCGCCCTCGATGAAGCAAATGGTATCATCCGCGAACTGAATAATCGGCATAGAGAAGGGCCCAATGGAACAACCACGGGACAGGCCTGCCGCAACCACGTTATGAATCATGCTGGATAACACATCAGCGGCCAGGACGAATAGTAAGGGAGCAATGGGGCATCCTTGCCGAATTCCCCGGCGAGGCTGGAAAAAGCCCCCCGCCAAGCGGCCATTGAGAGTAACCGACAGAGAGGCAGTCGAAACGCAACGTCGCACCCACGAAATCCATAACGGTGGGAATCCCCGCCTCTTAAGAACAGACCATAAAACCGCCAATCCAGAGAGTCATAGGCTTTAGAGAAGTCGATTTTCCAAAGAATCCCCCTAACAACGTTTTTGTGCCAAGCATGGATAATTTCGGACGCCACCGCATAGCAATCACCAATTTGCCTACCCTTAATAAAAGCCGCGTGGGAAGGCGAGATGAGCGAATCAAGAAGCGGAGCCAGCCGTCGAGCCAAGACCTTAGCAATGATAAGGTATATGGCATTTGAAATGGAGATTGGCCGGAAATCTTCAATGCGGTTGGCAGAAGAGGACTTGGGAATGAGAGCTATAATAGACTTGTTAAGCTTATTAAAACCGTTGTTGCCAGAGCAAAATTCGCTAGCGACCTCCAAGACATCCTGGGAGATGACATCCCAAAATTCCCGATAGAAAAAAACGGGGAAGCCATCCGGTCCCGGGGTTGCGTTAGAGTTAAGAGCCCAAACCGCCTCTTTCAATTCCTCCAAAGTAATCTGACCAATAAGGAGATTTGCATCCGCCTGAGGGAGCACAGCGGTGCTCAGAAATATCATTAGATCCATCAAGAGAAGTATCTTCAGTACAGATCATAGGCGAGCTAGGAGATGAGTCATGACCATGAGCTGGAGGAGGCCTGCGGGTATAGTGGAACGGTAGTGGCGAGACGGGGATTTGTGGTGGTGGTGGTGGTGATGATGGTGACGGTGCTGGAGGTGGTGGTGTCATGTATATGGCATCGTTAGTCAGTGGAGGTAGCTGTTGATCACCTGAGGATGAAAAATACATTACGGATTCAAAAAATATAACATCTGCACTGACCATATACCGCCTACGAAGAGGATCAAAACACTTGTACCCCTTTTGAGTTCTGGAGTACCCAACAAACACACACTTGACAACCCTAGGAGAGAGCTTGTCAGTACCAGGAGACAACTGGTGGACAAAGGCGATTGAACCAAACACACGGGGAGTAAGGGAAAACAGATCCTTCCCAGGATAGATAATGGAAAAGGGAATCTGTTCATCCAAGACCGAGGACGGCATACGGTTAATTAGGTAACATATAGCGAGAACCGCGTCACCCCAGTAAGAATAAGGAACATGACTCTGTATAAGAAGTGATCTTCTGACATCTAGTAGGTGGCGATGTTTTCTTTTAGCAATCCCATTTTGTTGAGAGGTATAAGCACATGATGTTTGATGTATAATCCCTTTTGAGGAGTACTGAGTAATAGTTGGCTAGGACATGAGTGCACGGTTCTAGGGCATTATCACTTCTTACAAACTTCACGGATGTAGAAAAAACATCTTGAATTTCATTCAGAAAATGGATAATAATATTGCCTGCTTCAGATTTATCTACAATGACATAGATGGCTTTAGTTGCGTGTGTAGACCTCAAGCAACTAAACCCATTTGGATGGAGATGTGCGCTCTAGGGTTGATTCACGAGTACACGCCGCTGGATCACGCAGGCACAAAAGAGAACCTCGCTCTGTCGTGCAGCGTGGGAGATAGCGCGCAGATGGCGCGGCGCGTGGAGAACTAGCGCGCAGTCGAAGTTGCGCAGAGGGCTACCGCGCAGAGGGGCAGCAACACAGCCGCGGTGCTTGGAGGGCTACTGCGTCGATGCTGGTGCGACGTAGCACAGACGCAGCACAGGCACGACGCGCGGAGGGCACAGGCGCAGCACGCGGAAGGCGCAGCAGCACAGGTGCAGTCGCGCAGGGGCACTGGCACTTGTGCGGGTGCGCAGGAGCGACAACCCAGGCGCGGAGGGCTGGTGCGATTGTGCACTCGCGCCCCGGCGAGGAAGGCCGCCTCGATGAGAGGAAGGTGGCGCCGATGAGAGAGGGAGAAAGAGAGGCCGACGGGTGTGGAAGGGATAGGGTTAGGGTTTCGAGAACTCCGGTCTAGGACAGTCGCTCTGATACCATGTTGGGAAAAATAAAATGAGTTGTTTATTCCATAAGCCCTAGGCTCTCTTATATAGGAGAGAAGCCTATGGGTAAATTACATAAAGCATACAGCTGAAAATAAAAATAACAGAGAGACACACAGAAGACTAAAAATATACGTTAACAGAAATGCATTAATCAAGATCCTCTGAACGATCTGTCTCATGTACAATACTCTGCCGAGGTATTACATGCTCAACCTGTAAAGTCTCATGTTTCACAGATAAATCAACAACGCCATTAGTAGAAACTTAGTACTTAGATATTACATGGGACGTATTGAATGATGGGGAAGGCACGGGAGAGGGGTATAATAGTTCGCCTACGAATGTAGTAGTAACGAGGCAAAGTTTGAGCCATATGAGGAGAAAGTGGAGTAGTGGGAGGTGGAGCTGAAGGGCAAGGTGGAATGTAAACCTCCTCACTAGACATATATATTCATCTCGTCACATGTAGGAGAAAAATATATAACATACTCAAAAGGTGACATCAACACCAAAACAATACTTTTGCATGACATGATTATGGTTCCGGGAGTAGCTAACAAAGACGCGCTTATTAGCTCTGGGTGAGAGATTGTCACGGCCAGGAGTATGGTGATGAACAAAATCCATAGAGCCATGTGGATTAAACAAACTTTTTGGGAGGATCTGGATAAGATTTTGCAAGGAATCCCACAAAGAGAGATGATTTGCCTGGTTGGAGATCTTAATCGACATGTGGGAAAGGATGCTTCAAGGTATGCTATTGTTCATGGAGGCCATGGCTTCGAGGATAGAAATGATGAGGGAAAAGTCATTTGGATTTTGTAACAGCTTATAGTCTTTTCATAACAAACACTCTCTTTAATAAGAGGGAGGAGCATTTAATTACTTATAAAAGTGGCTTGAGTAGAATACAGATAAATTACTTTGCGTTAAGGAGAAGAGATTGGTTGTGTTGCAAAGATTGCACAGTAATCACAGGAGGAGTTTGACAACCCAACATCGCTTGTTAGTCATGCATGTGCAAATATAAGGGTTGGTAAAGAAAAGGAAGGTTTTCAAGACTACTAGAACTAGATAGTGGAATCTTCAACTAAAGCAATCAAGCTTTAGGGAGAAGGTTTTAGAGGACTTATCTTGGAATTGTAGCGGAAGTGCAAATGAGATGTGGGTGGCGGTAGCATCTTATATCTGAATAGTAGCCAAAGAGATGCTAGACGAGTCAAAGGAAGGAGCTCCATGCCAAAAGGAGACTTGGTGGTGGAGTGAAGAGGTGCAAGAGAAGCTCAAAATTAAAAGAACATGTTTTAAAGCTATGTCTAAGGATAGAACAAAGGACACCAACAAAATAGCGAAGAAGGAAGCAAAGAAGGCTGTAAGCGAAGCTAAGTCAAAAGCTTATGAAGTTTTATACAAAAATCTCGACTCTAAAGAGGGCAAGAAGGATATATTCAGGTTGGCCAAAGCAAGAGAAAGAAAGACCAAAGGCCTTTCTCATGTGAGATGCATTAATGACGAGGAAGGTCACATGCTTGTTACTCAGAAGTATATAGAGACTAGATGGAAGCAATATTTCCATAAGTTTCATTGGGGAAGGACATAGAGATATCACTTTGGGTGACCTAGCTAGTAGTGAATGTTACTTGAATCGGGCAAGCTATAAACGAATACAAAGAAATGAAGTAGAGGAGGATTTGAAGGTTATGAGACCTGGAAAAGGTGTAGGACCAGATGGCATTCCGATAGAAGCATGGAGAGTTTTAGGTGTGTGGTTTGACTTGGCTTACAAATTTATTCAATGTTATTTGGTGAAGCAAGAAAATGCATGAATATGGGAGGAGAAGTATCGTGGTGCCTCTTTATAAGAACAAATGGGATATTCAAAATTGTTCAAGTTACAGAGGTATCAAGCTGATGAGTCACACCATGAAAATTTGGGAACATGTGATCGAAAGAAGGTTGAGGCAAGTTTACAAAGTAAAAGAAAACCAATTCGGCTTCATGCTAAGTCGCTCAATCATTGAAGCCATCCATTTGTTGGGGAGAGCAATGGAGATTTATAGAGCCAAAAGGAAAAACCTCCCTATGATTTTTATTGATTTGGAGAAGGCTTATGATTCTGTGTTACATGAGATATTGTGGACAGTTTCGGAGAATAGACAAGTACATATCTTATACATTAACCTCACAAAGGATATGTATGATGGGGCTTTATCTTGTATAAGAGGCTTTATCTTGTATAAGAATCCAGTTCGGGAAGACTGACTATTTTGACATCAATATTGGTTTACATCAAGATTCAACTTTTAGTCCATTTCTTTTTACTTTGATTATGGATGAGTTGACAAGTCACATTTAGGATGAGAGACCTTGGTGTATGTTACTTGTTGATGATATTATGTTGATTGATGAGACTAGAAATGGAGTAAATGAGAAGCTTGAGGTTTGGAGGCATGCATTGGAGACTAAAGGAGTTCATATAAGTAGAGCTAAGAATGAATATATAGAGTGTACTTTTGATGGAAGCAATGATGAAGGAATCAAGGTGAAGATTGGTGATGATAACATTCAGAAGAGGGATTCTTTTAGATACCCAGGATCTATTTTGCAACATGATAGGGACATTTATGGAGATGTTACTAATAGAATAAATGCAGGTTGGATAAAGTGGAGAGGAGCTTCTGCTGTTCTCCGTGATAAGAAAATTCCTTTGAAAATCAAAGGAAAGTTCTACAAAGCAGCCGTGAGACATGCTATGCTTTATGGATCTGAATGTTGGCTTGTGAACCGTAGACATGTGCAGAGAATGCCATTAGTAGAAATGAAAATACTAAGATAGATGTGTGGACACACACGTAAAGATCAGATTCGGAATAATGCAATCAGAATGAAAGTTGGTGTAGCTCCGATCGAGGATAAGATGCGAGAAAACCATTTAAGGTGGTTTGGCCATTTGCAAAGGAAGTCAGCTGGTCACTAGTTAGGAGATGCGAGTTTTGGGATGTTGAGCCGGTTAAGAGAGGGCGAGGAAGGCCTAAGAAGTGTTGGAAGGAGACTATACGAAGGGATCTTAATTTTTTGGATCTAAGCCCGAGAATGACCCAAGATAGATATGAATGGAGGTAAAGAATCCATGTAGCCAACCCTACTTGATGTGGGAGAAGGTTTTGTTGTTGTTGTATAAACATGATGAGTTTGGCTACATGTGATATAGCCTTGTAGAGAAGTTCAGAGATATGATTGTAATATTTGGCAGGGATCACAATAGCAAAAACAGACAGAAGACATCAAAGGATTCACCTTACAAAAGCTAGAAGTCAATTGATGTAAAGCCTACTCCTTTGCAAAATCCACCAGGTGCTATTTCAAATAAAGTTCATAAGGAGGCTTTTGATCTTAAAGAAGTTGCCTCCATAATTATGTTCCTATTGGCAATCAGAAGGAATGCTCTTTTTACTAACACAGATCCACCCTACATATCTACGACGGAGAGACATCCCATTATAAGATACTATGCATATGATTTTGTCCTTTTGATGGAAATAGTAAGTCGGAATAGTGAAAATGTTGTGTAAGATGTGAAAAAGAAAGTGGATTGAGACTGTGCAAAATGAAAAGCAGTTTTTGTGACAACCATGCGTTCGACCTTATGAATTGCCTAAGGGAAAAAGGATTTCAAATAATAAGTGGGTCTTTAGAGTAAGGCATGACGAAAACTCTTTAAATCCTAAATACAAAGAGAGGTTGGTTGTAAAAGATTTCAGCTAGAAGGTGTGTATTGACTTTGATGAAATATTCCTACATGTGGTGAAGATGCCATCCATTAGGGTTATAACTGAGTGGAAGTAAATCACGACTTAGAGATTGAGCTGATGAATCTGAAGACTACATTACTTCATTGTGATCTCGAAAAGGAATTTTATATGGCATAATCGGAGGGTTTTTCCAACGTGAGGAAGATCATCTCTACTGGTTGAGATAAAGCATGTATCAAATAAAGCAACCTCATGTATTGGTATATGAAATTTCGGTCCTATATAAGGTATTTTGGATACATGAAGGCTACTTCGGATCATTGTGTTTTAATCAAGACGTTCTCAGGTCATGATATCATCATTTTTTAATTTATGTTAATGAAATACTCGTTGTTAGTGGTATTACCTCCAAAGTTTCAATTTTGATGGAGGAATTGAGAAACTTATTTGTTGTAAAGGACTTAGTGTGTGCAAATTAGATTTTGGGTATGAAGGTTACACGTGAGAAAGTTCAAGTGACTTTGGTTATCTAAAGAGAAGTACATTGAGAAAGTACTGCATAGATTTAACATGGATAAAGCCAAGTTTTTGAGTACAACTCTTAAAGTACACTTCTTAGAGCACACTTCAAGTTGAGCACTAAGCGTAGTCCAGAGACAAAAAATGAAAATAAGGATATGGAATAGTCATTATTTATCGATGAGAGGTGGTCTAGTGTATGCTATGTATGTACTACGTTTAATATTACATATTCTGTTAGAGTTGTCGTCATCTTTATCTCTACCCTGGAAAATAGTAACGGAATGCAATTAAATAGATCTTGAGATATTTGTGACACTAGCAATAAGTGTTTTTATTTTAGAGTAGAGGAGATATTTCTTTTAGGTTACATAGTCCTATATATGATAGGTAATATTGATGGTAGACTATCAATATCCAACTCTTGATGGCATATTCAAATTGTGTTGTTTTAAGGCAATCAAGTTTGAAGGAGTTTATGTGACATTGTCTACTTTAGGGGCATAATTCATTATGTTGGGAAAATAGAAAGAGTTGTTTATTCCATATGCCCTAGGCTCTCTTATATAGGAGAGTAGCCTATGGGTAAATTACATCAGAAGTCCATAAGAATATAGAAAGCATAAAACAATACAAATAGCATAACATATATCTCTACACTCCCCCTCAAGATGAAGCATAGATGGCGAGCATGCTCAGCTTGGACGAGCACTTCTGGAACGGCCCTCTAAGTAATGCCTTGGTAAAGATATCTGCAGTTTGGTCCCCTGAGCTAACGTGAGATGATGAAATAAAACCCTTCTGAATCATATCTTATACATAGTGACAATCAACCTCAATGTGCTTGGTTCATTCATGAAATGTTGGATTATTGGCAATAAATATAACAGCTTGATTGTCACATTCCAGAGCCATAGGAAGCGGGACTTCTATATATATATCTGTAAGAACAGCTTTCACCCACATCATTTATGTACTAACCTTGGCCATAGCCCTATATTCAGATTCAGCACTGGATCTGGCTACAATAGTTTGCTTCTTGCTTCTCCATGAGACAAGAGAGTCTCCAATATATACAGCAAATCCAGTGGTGGACATCCTATCCTTGGGACATCCTGCGTAGTCTGCATCTGTGCACGTTGAGATAGCAATCTCCTTGTCTTTCTTGAACAATAGACCTGCACCTAGAGATGATTTAAGATACATGAGTATCATATGTATAGCATCCATATGTACCTGACGTGGTTGCTCCATGAACTGGCTCACTCGACTGACTGCAAAAGAAATATCGGGTCTGGTAATGGCAACATAAAGAAGTTTTCCCACCAGTTCTCTATATCTTCTCCTATCCACCTCATCAGTGTCATCATCATTTAATTCCATGCTCAGATCCATAGGTGTAGTGGCCAGTCGGCATCCAAGCATTCCTGTTTCACTCAGCAGGTCAGTGACATATTTCCTCTGGGTCATTACAAGTCCATGTGGATTTCTAGCGAACTCCAGTCCCAGAAAATATCTAAGGACTCCAAGCTCCTTGGTGACAAATTCACGACCCAGCATTTCTTTCGCCCTCTGAATTCTTTGTCCATCATCACCTGTAATCAGGATATCATCTACATATACCATAATTGCAACAATACCTCTGGATGTTTTCTGTATAAACATGGAATGATCTGCATTGGAACGTTGTACTCCTGTTTCTCAAACAAGTCTGAGAGCTTTTGGAACCAAGCTCTAGGGCTCTGCTTAAGGCCACAGATGGCCTTATGAAGTCTACACACCTTCGAATACTCTCCCTCAACAGCAAAACCAAGTGGTTGTTGCATGTAGACTTCCTCCTGCAAGTCACTATACAAAAATGCATTCTTAACATCTAATTGGAATAATGGCCAATCACGAGTAACCGCAACAGAAAGAAGGATCCGTAAGGTAGAATGGCGAGCAACCGACAAGAATGTATCAAGATAGTCCACCCCATATGTCTGTGTAAACCCACGGGCAACCAGGCGTGCCTTGTATCTGTCAATGCTACCATCTGCATTCTGCTTAACTGTAAAGACCCACTTACAGCTCACTGTAGACACACCGGTAGGTGCAGGGACAAGGCTCCAGGTACCTCTTGACTGAAGAGCAGCCATCTCCTCTTCAATAGCTAAACGCCATCTACTGTCCTTCAATGCATCTTGGTAATTCCGTGGAATATCCACAGCAGATAGTGCAATGGCAAAGCTAAGAAACCGTGGATGCTATAGGATATGACACGCAGCTTCACTTCTGTTTCTGAAGTGCAATAGGTAGATCCAAATCACTGGCATCCTCATCTGACCTCTGTAACACAGCCTGCTCAGGTAAATCATTAGATCCATCATTATTGATTATAATTCTCAGAACATACATCAGGAGAGCTAGATGATGAGTGGTAACCATGAGCAGTAGCAGGCCGACGAGTATAGTGCAGTGGTAATGAGGGGACAAGAACTGTAACAGGAGGTGTAGGTGATGTAGGTAGTGGTGGAGATGGTGGTAGAGGTGGCATGTATATGGCTTCATCAGTGTCTGAGGATACCAACCGATCACCTGCAGGGGAGAAGTACATAACAGACTCAAAAAAGGTGACATCAGCACTAACAAAGTATTTCCTGCGCAACGGATCATAACACATGTACCCTTTTTGTGTCCTGGAGTACCAGACGAAAACACATTTGACAGACTTAGGAGAAAGCTTCTCAATACCTAGAGACAACTGATGGACAAAGGCAACCGAGCCAAACACACGTGGGGTAAGAGAGAACAATTCTTTTCTAGGAAAAACAAGGGAGAAAGGAATCTTCTCACCTAAGACCGACGACGGCATGCGATTAATGAGATAACAAGCCGTTAGAACAGCATCGCCCCAGAAAGAATGATGAGTATGACTCTGTATGAGAAGCGTCCTGGTGACATCAAGTAAATGACGATGTTTCCTTTCTGCAACTCCATTTTGTTGGGAAGTATAGGCACAGGATGTTTGGTGGATAATCCATTGTGTTGAAAAGTAATTTGAGAGAGTATGAGTACAAAATTCTAAGGCATTATCACTTCTCACAATCTTTACAGATGCTGAAAAAACATTACGAACTTTATTTATGAAATTTATGATAATATTCCCAGCTTCAGATTTATTCTTTAACAAAAAGACCCAAGATACACGAGAAAAATCATCCACTATGATCATATAAAACATGTGTCCCTGATGATCAGGAACGCGACTAGGACCCCAGATATCAACGTGAAACAACTCGAACTTGGAGCTACTACTCCGACTCTGACGACTAGGAAAGGTAGACCGATGATACTTTCCCAACTAACAAGCCTCACATTGGATGGACGCGTGAGGTGAAACCAGAGGTAAAACACGACACAATTTGTGAAGCGGTAGATGGCCAAAGCGCAAGTGCCACATGAGTGGAGAGACAGGTCCAGCAGGAAGAGAGGAGATTCCGGCATATGGGGTCCGACTGAGACGATATATTCCACCCTGCTCATAGCCATGCCCAGCCCAATCACGTTGCCCGTAAGGATGTCCTGAAAAATGAGAGAAGATGGATCAAAAATTGCTCGACAATGTAAATCCTTTGTAAGTTGGCTAATGGACAACAAATTCATAGAAAAATCAGGTGCGTGCAGCACATTCTTGAGGTGCATAGATGGTGTCAGGCTAATCTCTCCCTGACCAGTAATCAGGAGTGTGTCCCATTAGCAATAATCACAGTATGGCCCGGAGGAACCTGTCGGTAGGCTGTAAGTAGACCTCGATCACCAAACAGATGATGTGTAGCACCAGAGTCCATAATCCACTCTAAAGTATCACGTCCGCTACTGCTAGTGAATGCATAAGTACTACCTGAGGTACTGGTGGATGCAGAAGTTGCAACGTCAAAATGACTCTCAGAGGCAGGCACTGATGTAACACGACCGGATGGAGGAATAATGCCCCTCAGACGAGCTACAAGATCATCAAAGCGCCGATCCAAAGAGGAAGCAGATGGAGATTTAATCTGTTCAGCTACTCGTGCAGAAGCAGGAAATCCATGTTTGGAATAGCATGTGTCCTCGGTATGTCCCGAACGGTGGCAGAAAGGTGCATGATGGCCAAACGCGACCCCCTCTGCCTCGAGGTCCACCACCACGAAACTGACGATGACCCCCACGACCTCGAGATGTTGCCATAGCTGAGGCGGTCTGATTGGCAGTAGATGAAGGAACAGTAATACGACTCAGTCTGTGAAAGGCTTCCTCCATCGAAGGAATAGTGGAATCTGCAAAGATCTGGGAACGTGTTGCCTCGTACTCTGAATCAAGGGCTGCCAGGAATACACCAACCATAGTGGCATTCCGGTAGATCTTCTGTTGCTCAGGAGTGGCAGTGAGAGGCATGAAGCTTTAGAGCGTCTCAAACATCCCACGTTAAGACGTGCATAATGAGTGTAGAGGCCGTCCATTCTGCTTGATTGTAAAGATGTCATGTTGGAGTTGCAGAATCTTCGTCTCATTATTTGTCAGTGAATAGGTAGCAGCCAGAATATCCCACATTGCTTTTGTAGTGGGCTGATGGAGAATATCATTTGCAATCTCAATTACTAACGTTCCTGATAGCCAAACCTTGGCGTATGCATCATTTGCCTCCCATGAGGCATTGACCCCAGTCTTCTCAGCAGGCTCTTCCTCAGTAAGAATGCGCTTCTTACCGGTCGACTTCATCATACTCATGAACTGCATTGCCCACAGTTCATAATTTGACCCGTCCATCTTCACAATGGGCGCAGGACCTCTGAAGGCGCCTGTGGAGGGAATGTCGGCCTTGCTTTCTGACATGATGATAGTAGAAGACTAGGATTGTAGACTGGATAGACTGTTGTCTACGCTGACATTCACGGGTTTGGTTGCATGTGTAGACTCAAACAACCAAACCCATCAAGAGGAAGACTTGACGAGAGGCTAGGCAACGGTGAGGCCTAGATGCCTAGGTTAGAGAAACATAGGCGGTGGTGGCCTAGGCATGAATAAAGGGCACGACGGCGGTGGTCTAGGCACAAGGCACGACGGGATGCCCAATGCCCGAGGCACGAGGAGGCATGAGGCGCGGTGCGTGGAAGCGGGGCGCGGCGTGTGGAGGTGGGGCGCGACGCATGAAGGAGGCCCGAGGAGCGGCGCGGGCGAGAAGGGCTTGCGGTGGAGGTTAGGGTTAGGGTTTTTGGTACAGGAGCTCCGGTCTAGGACCGCCGCTCTGATACCATATTGGGAAAATAGAAAGAGTTGTTTATTCCATACGCCCTAGGCTCTCTTATATAGGAGAGTAGCCTATAGGTAAATTACATCAGAAGTCCATAAGAATATAGAAAATATAAATCAATACAAATAACATAACATATATCTCTACACATTACTTCTACAGAAACACGTAAAGAACACTTGTGGTGAAGAAATTCATGCATGAACTTAATTTTATCAAGACAACTATATTATTCATTATCATAGTTAGAGTGTGATTCACCTTGGTAAGACTCCATCTTTCATGCAAGGTTAAAACATGTTGATATTAGTTATTATTTGATATATGATATGCAATCAAAGCAATTGTACTTGATAAGATCTACATAGATGAGAATGATGGTGAATGCTTTGTCATATGGAAAGCTTGAAAAATATACAGGTTTGGAGCAATTTCCATATCATCAAAGAAGGGGGGATTATTAGGTCGGTTTCCTTTTATATGGGAATTTTATCCCAATTGTGATCGTAAATGATCTTTATGATTTTTATCAAAGATTGACAATATTTAATTGATTTGCAATCCAAGATTGATTGAAAGGCTATTATGATTCCTTAATTCCTTTTTCATTGATCAGTGAGGCTTCGTTAATGATAGTAAGGGAAATTTTTGTGGTTGTACAAGGGCTCCCTATGAACTATATGGAGGAAGGGTTGGCTTTGTGTAATCCTTTCATGAGATACTGATTCGATTTATAGTGTTTGATTTTGGATTTCGATCAATCATGTATTTTTTTACCTTTACTTTGGAAGATTTATATGTGAGGAGGAGGTGCATGCCAACACAAGTTCTCATGGAACAAGAAACAAATTAGAGAGAGATGTGGAGAAGGAAGAAGGTTCATGGATATTACAACAAAGTTTGGAGGGAGCGGTCTTTGAGGTTCTTTCATGCAGTTTGGAAGCATATTTAATCGGTGTGGTGATATCTCTTATATTTCTACTTCTATCTGTTATTTGGTGATTTATAACATTCTATAGAGTGTTAGCCTTTTGTAAGCCCCTCACAAGAGATTAATTTGATTATAGTATTTTATTTGGGGTTGCGATCAACCATGTGATTTTTTACCTTCACTTTAGAAGTTTTCTACTTCAAATTCTTTTATGCATCTATAATTGGATTTTATTTATGGTTGCAGTAGTCTCGAATTTGACATAATGTGCATGATTTGTTTATCATTGTGTTTTTCTAGAATTTGTTCTATATATTTAAAACACTTAGTGGTTGAAAGCTAATGAAAGGCGACATGTCTATGTATAACAACAAAGTTCACCAGGAGAGTAGTGTCATCTTGAAATTTTTGGGGGACATATAAATATTGAATGATCATAACAGTATGTACGTAAATAATGAGAAGTAGAGAAGAGTGAAATTGTGATTTGTGAGGATCTAAATTATTCTTATTATGTAGAGCCCTACTTTACGTAAGAGTATGCAAGATGAGTCTATACCCAGATATGTTGTATTTAAATGCCTATGTAATTAGGTATTAATTTAGTAAACCTTATGCAATTACTTTAGGTAAGTGTTGAGATATTTATATCTCTTTATATTTATTTCTTATTTATCTTTCTTTCATGTAGCTCTCTTGTAATTTACCCATGGCTTTTCTTCTATATAAGAGAGCCCTAGGGTCTCAATAATGATAAGCCATTCCATTTTCTTTAATACGGTATCGGAGCAACGATCCCAGACTTGGGTTCTCGTATCCCACCCAAACCTTACCCCTACCCCCTGCCGTCGGCTGCCGCTTTGACCTCTCGCTAGTCGCCGCCTCCGTGCGGCTCCAGCCACCTCCCAGTCGACTGCATGCTGCCATGGAAGGAAATATAGCGATATATTGCCGATATATCGCCGATAAATCGATATCAACAAGGACCGATATGGGCACCGATATGGTGATATATCCCGATTTTCAGGCATTTTCTTCACAAAGGCTCGTCGATATGGGCGATATATTGGTGATATATCGGCGATATATCGTCAAAATATTGTATCGATACGATATCGAAACGATATCGATATCGATACGGCCTTCCATGCCTGCTGCTCCTCCGCATCAACCTCACAGTAGGTCGCTACCACCGTCGGCTGTCGCTTGCATCCGCATCCTTGTGGGGGTTGGGTGTCGCACCACCTCCGGTCGGCCACCGATGCACTGTCGTGGGTTGCCCAACCTTCATCGGGCCGCAGTCCGACCATTGTTGAAGCCAGATACGGTCTAGATTCGAGCGGGAAATGTGATTTCGAACATCTAAATCGCATTTTTCGGCCCTATACTACAACAAGGATTGAAGAGGCTGGTTGTATGAGTTTATGCGTACAACCACTCCTCCGTATGATTGTGTAGACTTGCTCAGAGTAGTCTACTTCCTAGTTTGTTCCGGATTTTTGGCATATTTTGTATCATTTCAGAGAACAAGGGTGGTGTATTTTCGTTGTCCAGTGCCTTCAAGGGCCCGGCTCCCATCATAAAGATGGATGGGACCAACTACGAGTTGTGGTCCATGCAGGTTCATACCCTTATGCAGTGACATAACAAGGAGCAATTTTGACAAATTCTGAGCCCACGGACAAGATTGGGGCTAATGCTTCTTGGAAGCAAGATGATGCCAACGCAGGATTTGGCTCTCCGAGACGCTCACCACAGAGATTGCTAATAACATCGTCAATCAACCCACAACTTAGACTATGTGGGACATCTTAGCTGACACATATGTGCAAGCTAAGAACGAGTGCAAGATTCTTCAGTTGTAGTATGACATATTCTCGATTAAGCAGAATGGTTGGCCTCTTCATGCCACTTCTCTCATCTTTGAGGCATGTTTGAGCGGCTCCATAGCTTTATGCCCATTACTACTTGCACTGAGCAGCAGCAGGCGTACCAGAATGCCACTATGACTGGAGTCTTTCTGTCTCCCCTTGACTCTAAGTATGCAGTATGTACTCAACTGCTTACTAGAGAGATGATACCACCGATAGAGGAGGTCTACACGAGGCTGAGCAGGATCACTACTACGTCTACTACTGTGGCCCAAACTCCCTCTACGATGGAAACTTCTCGTGGTAGAGGGGGTACTTCATAGTTTCACGGGCATGGATCTCGTGGTCGAGGAGGAGGGCGTCAGTGTGGCCATGTTCACATTGCCATCATCCAGGACATTCAGAGGAAACATGCTATCTGAAGCATGGACGTCATGCGTCTACCCGTGTAGCTGAGCAGACAGATACTACTCTGGCTCTTTCTCATGATGCGAGGCTTGACGATATTGTCTCTAGATTGAGAGAGATGATGACTACACTGCCCACCCCAGCGGCAAGATCTTCATATGTTGCAGCTGCTACCAGAGCCTGTACGAGTTCATCAGGTATTTCTTATGCACTAACCTGTTGTAGTAGTTCAGTTTGACTGATTAGATAATGGACTCCGGAGCTTCTCATCATATGTGTGGAGATCGGGCTCAGTTTACTTCTTACAGAACTATCCCTCCTGGTAGACCAGTGGTGATTTGCCAATGGGGCTCATCTACCCATTGTTGGTCAAGGCGAGATTGTCCTAGCCCCTTGATTCGCCTACAGAATGTCTTACATGCTCCAGCATTTTAGATGAATCTTTTGTCTATTAGTTAGATTACAAAATATTTACATTGATGTGTCATATTTGTCCCATCTTCTCTTGTGTTTCAGGACATATTCATGGGCAGGGTGATTGGATGTGACCTTGAGCAGAGTGGACTGTACAAACTGGTTCAGCCTCCGTGTGCTGGTGCTGCTACTATTCCTTCTGGATCTGTTTCTCCTTTCATATGGCATCTTCACGTTGGACACCTTCCTCTGCAGAATATGTGTCATGTTCTCCTTCAGATCTCTACTCGTACTACCTTAGAGTGTGAGGCGTGCCAGCTTGGGAATCACCATCGTTCTTCTTTTCCGAGTTGTTAGAGTCATCACAGTTGTCAGTCGTTTGAGTTGTTTCATTTTGACATCTGGGGTCTTAGTCATGTTCCCGATCACCAGGGACGTCGATTCTATATGGTTGATGTGGATGATTTTTCTATATTATCTTGGGTTTTCTTGTTAAAGAATAAATCCGAAGCTGGTCCAGTCATTAAATCATTTCTTACTGAAATTAAGAACAATTTGTCTGCTAATGTGAAGTTTATTCACACTGACAATGCCTTGGAGTTTTCCACTTTACAATTGTCTGATTTCTCACATCTCTTGATGTTGTTGTTCATTAGACTTCTTGTGCTTATACTTCGCAGCAGAATGGTGTTGCTGAATGCAAACACCGGCATTTTCTGGATTCACGAGGACTCTTTTAATTCAGAGTCGAGTTCCTCATTCGTTTTGCGGTGATGCGGTCCTCACTGCATGTTAATTGGTGAATAACATGCCTTCCATTGTCCTTGGAGAAAAGGTTCCTTTCTTGATTGTGTTTCCCGAGAAGGACATGTTCTCCCTTACTCCCAGGCTCTTTGGGTCGGTGAGATTTGTCCACAATTTTACTCCTGGTAGTGACAAGCTCACTCTAAGAGCTGTCAAATGTGTGTTCGTTGGGTATTCTCATACCCAAAAAGGGTATAGATGTTTTGATCATGTAGGGAGAAAGTATTATGTGAGTGTTGATGTCATATTTTTTGAGTCTATTATATATTTTTCTCCTACAGGCGACAGGTTGTCTAACGCTGACTCTGGCGAGGATGTCTTTGTTCCACCACCTCCGTTATCTCCACTAACAACACCCCATGTTGATTCTCAAAAATCTCCACCTCCACCTCCTCCACCACCTCCACCTCTGTCTACCTTGACATAATTCCTACCACAGTTTTACATTCGCATGTCCTCTACTCACCCCTCTGTTCATGCGCCTTTCTCGTCATCCAACATGCCTCATGTATATAATGAACACATTGTTTCTACTGAGTACTGATGGCATTGGTGATATGCTTGTTCCACAGGATACTGTACAGGAGGAGCTGATCCTAGAGAACAGAGAGGCTAATGACCTCGATGTACCTATTGCCTTGAGGAAGCCACGTCGTAACTATGTCACTTATCCTTTAGTTGTGCATGTTTCCTTGGACCATCTTTCAGAGGAGTACATGAGGTTTGTTGTGAGACTCTCTGTTGTTACTATTCCGCGAACATATGAGGAGGTCATATAGGATAGTAGTTGGCGACTTGCATGGAGGAGGAGGAGATGGCCTCTTTGCAGTCTCGTGGTATATGTAGTGTTGTTTCTACTCCTCCAGGTGCCTTTGTTGTGGGGTGTAAATGGATCTTTACAGTGAAGTAACTAGAAGATGGCAGTGTGGATCGCCAAGGCAAGGTTTGTAGCACGTGGGTTCACCTAGAGTTACGGGGTGGACTATCAGGATACCTTCTTACCAGTGGCCAGAAATTGGACATTGCGCATTCTTCTATCAGTTGTTGTTTCACAAGACTGGTCTCTTTACCAATTTGATGTGAAGAATGTGTTTTTATATGGAGATCTACATGAGGAGGTGTATATGCAACAACCACCAAGGTTTGCTACTGAAGGGAGTCTCAGAAGGTGTGTTGGCTCCATAAGGCAACTAACGGCATGAAGCAGAGTCCGAGAGCTTGGTACCAGAAGCTTTCAGAGTTGATAGAGCACCAAGGGTTTGCACGATCCACTGCGGATCACTCGTTTTTTGCTCGGAGGATACAAAGAGGTATTGTTGCTATTATAGTCTATGTTGATGATATTATTTTTTTTTAAGCCCGGTAATTTTGGGGATCCGGGTATCCCCTCTCATTGATAAAAGAGATATATTACAATGATGCACAGATGAAATCTATAGCCTCTTACATGACACGAACAAACATAACGCACAGATGAGGCATGTAACCTCTACAAGATCCAATACAGAAATTAAAAGTGGCCAACATGGTCTTGAACAACAAAAGAAATTTAATCACTATCAATATACTTCCTAAGAGCTTCCTATCAAGTTAAGAATTCTCAAATTTAAAACAAGGTCAGTTTTGGATGGATTTTTAGTACCACATCTAGTAATTCTAAAAATTTGGTGGACTTATATACGAGTTCATAATCCAAGCTCTTATAGCAATGGTAAAGAAGAGGAATAGAGGATGACACGCGTACGCGTGCTCCGCTCCACTTCGGCTCCGGGTCGAGAGAGTCAATTCGAATCTCGGATCTCGATACTTTTACTGCGGATTTCATTAGTGGGTCAAATAAATTAATTCCACGGATTAATTATGATTCAACCGCATTAAGAAAATTCGACTCGACTTCAACGACTCTTTCTAGCCGTCTTTTAAGAACCTGAAGAGGTGCCAGTTGGAGGGCGTTTTCAAAAGATGAAAAGTCACGCGCTATGTCTACTTAGACCCTCCTCTTTGACATCGTTTTCTTCACTCGTAAGAAAACATTCCAGTCATTGTTTCTCTCTATTTCTCTACCGTAATAATAGTCCTCTTCTCTCGATTGCAAGTTATCTGAGGTACACTCGATGACGATCTCGTAGGTATGCACGGACACTGATCGTGTGCCGTTGTATCCTGGGAGCAGATCGCTAGTACCCTTCGCACTCGTATTGTGGGGTGATATCCTCTCTGTGGACAGTCCATTTCATGGACGCTTCGGTGATTTCTTGTCCAATTTATTTACTTTTTGCCGTAATTTGTGTATTGCATTGTCTTTCCTGGATTTCGCCCTAAAATGGTTTATCTATTATTCTATTGGTTCCTGCGTGCATATTGTAACTGGATCTTGAATCTGTTATGGTTGATTATTCATTTGCTAATATATCACGTTGTTAATTTGATTCTTGTTAGTCCGGATAATTACCTTTTAATGTATGTCGGGTTCATCCTTTTAACAACAATCTTAGAAAAGATATCTGGAATCTGATTTAGAATCATGTCGGAAATCATATTTAAATCGAGGGTGGGCATAATCGGGATGCTTAAAAAAATCGATGGTCTGAATTTCTAGCGTTGGCAACAATACATGAAAATATGGATAACCATCATAGGGTTAATCTCAATGCTTGAAACCAATGTCCTTCGGTGGAAAAGGAAAACCCCTTACTTGATAGCCAGAAGACACAATCTTCGTAGTAGAAACGCGACCGTATATGTCTTGGTTTTATCTTGTTGGCTATGTCCGACACATTTTTTGACGTATACTGTTCGTTTACGCTGACTGCGAAGGGGCTATGGTAAGATCTGAATTGGAAGTATAACACCGAGGATCTCGGTATTGAGAAATACTTTGTCGCCAAGTTCTTAAAGTTTTCCATGGCCGAAGGGATGTCGGTTTCTGAATAGGTACATGAGTTTTTATTCCTGCTTCATGATCTAGAAGATGCCGACATCAAACTTCCATAGAAGCTTCAGATTATGTGCATCGTAGAAAAATTCTCCAAGTCTTGGGAAGACTTCGGTATAATCCTAAAACACAAGAAGGGGAAGGTTCCTATGGATGACTTGATCATGGCAATCGTCATAGAAGAAGAACACATAAAATAAAAGCATGTGATCCCAGTTGATGTTCAGGCTAAGGTTAGTTTCATGACCTCGAAGGGCAATGATAAAAAAGGAAAGGACAATAACAATAATAAAATGAAACCAAAGGGCAAATTCTAGAAAAAAACAAAGAATAAACCTTGTTGGCACTGTAATCAGGTTGGTCATTAGAAAAAGGATTGTTCGTCCTTAAAGGCTCAACCTAAGGCTGCAGATGAGAGTCCACGGGTGAATATGATCACTGCGGGACTTAGGGCTAGCGAAGGGTATGTCTCTATAAAATCTAGAACTATAGCATATCCATGATCCTAATGAATGGCTCGTAGATATAGGAGCTAATGTACATATCTGTCCCGACAGAACCTTATTTTCTTCTTATTAGACCTGCAGTAGCGGGACTCTGAAGATCGGGAATGATTCTGCGGCCAGGATGCTAGGGTCGGGATAAGTCAACTTGAGGTTCTCCGTTGGACGTGTCGGACTTTGCACAGGGTGTTGCATTTTCCCGACGTGAAGGAAATTGTTCAATCTGGCTCTATTTTATTTAGAAATGGTTTTGAGTTAAACTTTAAATGTTATAAAGTTGTTATCTTGAGACGTGCACTTTTTATGGAAAGGGCTATTTGACATACTCAATGAATGTTTTGAATTCTGAATGTTCTAATTCTGTATCTCACGTTGTTAATAATTTAGAATCTTGTGATCTGGGGCATGGTAGATTGGGACATGTGAATTTAAATTCAATAAAAAGAATGATGAATTTAGAGTTGATTTAAACATATTGTTGATAAAACTTAAAAAATATGAGATTTGTGTGCAAGCTAAAGCGACCTAGGAAGTCTTTTCAGTTTGTCTCTAAAGATAGTGAGATCTTGGATCTAGTGCACATAGGTATTTGTGAGTTTAATGGTGTGTTGATCGGAGACAATAAGAAATACTTTATCACCTTTATAGATGATGGTAATAGATACCGGTATGTATATCTAATGAAAATCAATGATGAAGCTTTAAAGAAATTTCTTATCTTTAAGAATGAGGCTGAGACACAAACAGGAAAAGTGTTTAAACACCTTAGGTCATGTAGATGGGATGAATATACCTTTAACTTGTTTGATGAACAATGCAAGATATTCGGTTCGGCATAGTTCATGAAGTTATTGCTCCATATTCACTACAATCAAATGGGATAGTAGAACGGAAAAATAGGACCTTAATCGATATGTCAATGCTCTCTACAGAGTTCTGGATTTCCAACCTATATGTGGGGAGAGGCCTTGAGTTCCGCTTGCCATATTCTGAATAGGATCTCTCCAAAACATATGGAAAAGTGATCTTTTGAACTTTGGAGAAATATGAAACAAAGCTTTAAGTATCTCAAAGTATGGGGTTGTCTCGCTAAGGTTTTAGTCCCAGAACAAAAGAGAAAGAACCTAGATCCTAAAACTGTTGATGCGGTCTTCTTATATTACCTACAAAATAGTTGTGCATATAGTTTCTTGGTAATTCGGTCTGAGATACTGGGCATAGATGTCAAAACTATTGTTGAACTCCGTGACGCTACCTTATTTGAGGATGCCTTCCCTATGAAGACTGAAATTCCTCATAATCTGACGAATGATGTTGCCTCCACATCAGGATCTATTATAGATCAAGTGGAAAGGATAACAAATGCGAGGATTGAGACTCAACCTGAACCCAATGACATTTCAGAAGAAATTGAGCAAAGGAGAAGTAAACGACCACTGATAGAAAGTTCTGGGTAGTGACTTTGTTGTCTACTAGATTGAGGGTGATCTACCAAGTTACAATAAGTCATGGCTTCATCTGAAGCAAAACAATGGAAGGAAGCCATGGCTTCATCTGAAGCAAAACAATGGAAGGAAGCCATCAAATCTGAGATGGATTTCATTATGGCTAATGGAACTTGGGAATTGGTTGATTTACCCAAAGAGTGCTCTACCACTAGGTGTAAGCGGGTTTTTAAGAGAAAGATTAGACCTGACGGATCCACTGAAAAGTACAAAGCCAGATTGGTTGCTAAGGGATTTAGGCAAAAGGAAGGAAGTGATTACTTTGATACGTGTTCCCCTGTGACTAGGATGACCACAATCTGGATGTTTATTGCATTGGCATCTGTATATGATCTCGCTATCCACCAGATGGATGTGAGGACCGCCTTCTTGCATGACGATCTTGAAGAGATCTATATGGATCAACATGATGGGCTTGTAACTCATGGGAATGAGGGAAAGGTGTTGGACATGCGAACCCACGACGAGCCATTATGTAACAAATATTAGGGATTTTTATCCGACAGACCCTATAATCTTTGTCAATTACCTCCACGACCTTTGAAACAGCCTAATTCCCCCCTTACCCCCGTAATCTTGTTAACCTTTACCCTACGGATCCTGCGGTTAACCCCCATCCATTTAGTCGTCAAAAAATAACCGGATTTTGTTATATTTTTTGACATTGTAGCCATTTTATTTATCAAATTTACTATAAGTGCCACTCCTTTTCACCCACGTCAGATCTGCCCTCCAGACCCTCCTCTCCGCCCCGAGCACTCCACCCTCTGCCTCGAACCCTCCGTCCCGAACCTCCGCCCCGAGCATCACCAACCATGCCCCGAACCCAGCTGGAGCCATACATCTGCTCGAGCACGACGATGACGACCATGGCCACGGCAACGTCAGCCCCGCCCAGGCGAGCCCCCTCCACCTCCAGCCTGAACATATCACCCCTCGAAGCACCCCCCACCGCTCGGAGCCATCCCTCGCCCACCGACTACCCCTGGCCGAGCCCCCACCACCCCTGCTCAAACCTCCGCCGCTCGAAGCGGCCCCTCCCCCGCCCACCGCCTCTTTACTATATAAACAGAGGGTCGCACGTCGCTTTGTTCTTCACGGCACGACCCATCCAAATTCCAAAGCGATTCCGCCCTCCGAGAAGCTCTTAAAGTTGTTCTTGGTAGGCTATCCAGGCACAGGCAGATGCTTTGTTAATTTAGCAGATCTTTCATATGTTTTTTTACTCCCATGTCACCATAATCTCTTTACCCTGCAAATGTGAGGAATCATCTGATTTTAATCCACTGCAATCATGGAAAGGTTAGTTAACATGCAAAATTACGGAGGAGGAGGGAGAGCATGAGAGAGGGAGTCCTGGAAAAGACGTGGAGGAAGAGGCAGTAGAAGGAGGCGTCGATCTCTTCGTGGATGCGAGCAAGGATCACCTGGAGCTCGGGATCATCCAAAGGTGGCGCCTTTCCCTCTCCCACCTGCAATGCCACGGCGTGGGACTTGAGCTCCCTTATTATGGACACCATGGAGGACAATGCCATGCTCACAGATGAAGAAGAACTCATCTCCTGTTCCACTCCCGTCACCTCCTTCTTCTTCGTCTTCTTCTTGGTGGGGGTGGAGGTGGTGTTGAGTGGGGATTATGGAGGAAGGTACCATGGTCGGGGACCCACTCAGGTGGATTTGATCGGATCCGGAACCATCTATGGGCGTCTTGGGAATGTTGGTCGTCGTTAGATCGGCAGCCGGTGATGAACACCATGGTCTTTGTCATGAACCTCTTGCCGGCGAGAACGGTGGGTCTTCTCTCCACATCCTTGTTGATGCAGAGGGAGGAGGGGGAAGAAGAGCACGCCATCCTCGCGTGCATCATCTTCATTAGAGCAGAGCAGAGGAGAGAGGTGAATCGACGAGAGTCCTCTCTCGATTTTTCCTATTCTCTCTCCCGTTGTCGCTGTTGCAGTAAGAGTATTGCGTTTCTCCCTGGTCGAGTACGAGGGAGCGGACGTCGGAGGGGGCGCCGACTATGAGGAAGACGACGTCGCTGAAGGAAGCGACGACGGATGGGGAGAGGGCGAGAGTAGTGCTAGAGTGAAGGAGACAGGTGACCTTGGAAGGGGTGCGGTTGAAGACCATGGGGGTGTAACTGGAGGAGAGGAGGCAGGAGGCCATGGAGGCGCCAATGATGCCGGTGCCGATCTAGCCCAAACGAGTCTTCCCCGGTGCTAGCGCAGGCAGGGGAAGTTCCCTATCATAGGCATTGACGAAGAGGATGAAGGAGGAGGATAAGGAAGGAGAGAGGAAAATTGAAGATCCGCCGTTCATTTTCTTTTGGTTGATTAACCCAAGTTTAACTCAAGTTTTTTACTCCAATAAAGTTAAAGATGACGGCAGGGTCTGTGGGGTAAGACGGAGCAAGTTTAAAGGGTTGAGGGGGAAATTAGGATGTTTCAAAGGTTGTGGAAGTAATTAGCAAAGATTATAGGGTCTGCCGGGTAAAAATCCCTAAATATTATTGCGAATATCATTCCCTAATCTGAAATGAAGAATAATTTATTTGTATAATAGGCCCCTTAATATAATTAGGGTTATGTACCGTGACCATCTTAATGATCATACAACTGTTGATTCAATTGTTGAATCATAGAGGCTGGTGCTTGGATGAATATCCGAAGAGTTAGATTGAAGACTCATCGAGCACTGTCAAATGATTATTAAGAGATGATCTCCAGCCTGAGAAGGATATGTCAATCCTTTCTCTAGAGGTTGATATCTAACCAACCTCTTGATGCAGGTCCTTTATATAGGAATAGAGATTCGGAGATGCTAGATAAGTTAGGTCAAAGAGTTGACTTAACGAGATCGAGATAACCACCTATGTCGTATGTTGTCACGATATAGGAACGCATCTTCTGACCGGAGATAGATGTGTTACTATATCTAAGTATGTACATTTGATAGACCAATAGGTTGATGATCTAACCAAGGTCTATACACCGGCATGCTGGTGTGCTCTCAAAGGGATCATACAGGTTCAGTTACTGAACCAGAAGACATGAGCTCACTCATGAGATATTGGGAAGAATCAAATTCCGTGCACAGTTGCCTCGTTTTTAAAGTTTGACTGAATTTGTAGGTTTGATACATGCTTTTGGAAAGTATATGATCAACATCTAGGTATGATATATGCTTTTGGAAAGTATATGATCGATATCGACTCCCAATGATCGAATGATAAACTTAATGATAAAACCCTGAAGTAGACAGTGTAAAATTGATCTAATACTTTGGGTTTATTCTGGATCTTCCAGTATGCAGGATGTACATATATTAGGAATACCTAAGGGTGGTGTGATCATAAATGATTGTATAACCATGACGCTTCCATTCCTAGAGAGTGATGAAACGGATCTGGATTTTAGTGACTCCTCTCAGTAGAGAAGTGATCTGATCTTGGTCCAAATGTTGGACATTAATCTGAATGTGATTCAAATGCAATGAAAATATTAGATTTGTGGTCTTGATTTAATCAAGCATCTATGAGAGGTCCGCGAGATCTGGATTTGAGATGTGATCTCAGTATCCAATTCACTATATGTGGAGCAATACAATCGCCCTGTCCTTATCTCCAAGTATTCGGGAGAAAGCGCATTATCCTTGAAAGAGTTCGTGGATAATTTCATTGTTGTATATGTATCCGAGCATTGATAAAATGGATAATTAAATGTGATTTAATTACCGTTAATAATATGAATTTAATTCATATTGTAAGGAGAGTTATATAAGATAATTAAATGTGATATAATTATCAAAGATGTGAATAATGTGAATGTGATTCATATTATTAGGGCACATGAGAATGGAGATCCAAGATGATTAAATGTGATTTAATCATCATGAACATGAATAATGTGGATAGCGCTATCCATATTAATGTGGATATCTGATGAGGACGGTTACTTTGGAGGAGGTGAAAGCGGTTGTTTGGGATCTTAACGCTGATGCTTGTCCGGGGCCTAACGGTTTCTCGGTGGCCTTCTACAAGGACTTCTGGGGCTTGGTGGGCATGGAGGTGCTGGATGTGGTCTTCGAATTCTGTGGAGGTAATGCGGGGTTTGACAAAGTCAATAGAGCACTCATTATTTTACATCCTAAGATTCATCGGCGGAGCGGATCGAGGAGTTCCGCCCGATAGCTATATCGAATGCTCTATACTTAATTGTGGCGAAGGTGTTCGCTTTGAGGTTGGCACGGGTGCTGGACTCTATTATCTCACATATGCAGGCTGCTTTTGTTCGGGGAAGGCAAATTGCGGATTGTATCACTTTGGCTTCGGAGATGGTTGCGAAGTGGACGAGGGGAGGATGTCGTGGGGTGTTGTGGAAGGTCGACTTCGCCAAAGCATATGATTGTTTCGATTGGAGTTTCCTTTGGTCGGTGCTGAGGAGGAGGGGTTTCCCGGAGATTTGGATTGCTTGGATGCGCCGTTGCGTCACTACAGTCTCTTTTTCGGTCATGGTTAATGGCCGCCTGGAGGGGGGATCTTTCCAGTCGAGGAGGGGGATCCGGCAGGGATGCCCCCTTGCGCCTCTGCTTTTTGTTGTAGTCGTGGATGTTCTCGCCTGGATGGCTTGCCGGGTCATTGATTGTGGACTCTCTCGGGGATTTTCTTGTGATGGGTTGGTGGTTCCTTTGCTCCAATATGCCGATGACATCGTCTTTTTCATTGAGGGGGGGTCTGACGTGGTAGCGGCTATGGCGGCTACACTTGAAGTGTTCAGTGAGATGTCGGGTCTATTCAAAAATGCCACCAAGTCGAAGGTGGTTCCTTTTGGTCTCAGCGTGGAAGAGGGAGCGGCGTGCGGTTCGATTTTGGGCTCTCAACCGTGTAACCTACCACTGGAATACTTGGGGATGCCGCTGGTCTCGGGTAGGGCTCGATTGAGGGATTGGTCCAAGGTGGTGGAGAAGATGGAGATGAGGCTGGCCGGCTGGAGATCTGCTTTGCTTTCGAAGGGGGACGCCTCGTTCTTCTCAAGGCGGTGCTTTCGTCTATCCCCATATTTCTTATCTAACAGTCGCTTGTCGGTGGGGATTCGCTATCGTCTCGAAAAGCTCATGAGGAGGTTTTTGTGGGATAAAAATGGGGAGTCGGCGGAAGGAATGCATTTGGTGGGGTGGGATGACGATACCAGGCGCAAGAGCGATGGGGGGCTAGGCATCCGGAGATTGGACCATGTTAATGAGGCCCTTCTTCTTAAATGGGTCAACAGGTTATGGGGCCCTTGCGAAGATTTCTGCTCTCAGGTTCTGCGGAAGATTCATCTTATTGGCGGGGCGCTTCCGGTGGCGGCTGCTAGGATGGGGCCGATCACGCCTTTTTGGAGGAAAGTGTTGGAGGCTTGCGCTAAATTCTATTATTTATTTTCTCCGTTGCTTGGGGATGGTCGAAATTTCAGCTTCTGGAATGATGTTTGGGTGGGAGAGGAGCCTCTTTCTTCGCGGTTCCCTCGATTGTTCGCTTTAGCGATGGATGGGAGTGCTAGCATGGCGTCTTGCTGGTCTGAGGCGGGTTGGTTCCCGCTCTTCCGTGATAGACTCTCGGAGCAGAGGTTTGTCGACTATCTTCTTCTGGAGACCATCGGGGGGGCCGGTCAGCCCTCGCCCGGGAGGGATCACTGGGCCTGGAAGGGGGGTCCTTTCTCGACCAGGAAGGGATTTGTGGCGGTCTCTTCCTCCCCTCATCCTGACCCGGAGGAGGTGGTGCGTGATTGCCGTTTCCTTTGGACTCTGCGGCTTCCGGAGCAGGTGGGTTCTTCCTCTGGCTGGTTCGGAGACAGAGATTGATGACAAGGGATCGCTGCGCGAGGTTGATTGGGAATATTCTGGATACTTGTATTCTCTGCAGCGATGCCGTGGAAACTTTAGAGCACCTGTTCTTCGCGTGCCCGGCGGTGCGGGCCGTGTGGGAGGAGGTGGCCGATGACTGGGTGTGCTCCTCGGATTTTGCCTCTTTCTGGGACTCGTTGGTGGCAAACAAGGGCAGGGATCGTAGGGATTTGCTCCGGCCCTTGGCGAAGGCTTGGGCGATTTGGCTGGGACGGAATGATGCTATCTTCTCAGGGCAGCGTTTTTACAAGGAGAATGTGTTGATTCACTGTACCCGTTTAGTTGAGGATTGGTCGTTGTTGTAGGGTCCTTTTTGGTACCGCGGTCGGTACCTTGTAGTGTTTTTTTCTTTTTCTTTTTTTCTATTAATATATGCGAGGGGCGGACACCGCTGAGTGTTTCCCCCTTTTAAGACTTCAAAAAAAAAATGTGATTTAAACTAGAAAGAGTTAATTGTATATAGGATTTATGAATTAAATGCTGTTGTGATTTGGATTCACATTGTAGAATTAATTGTAAATATAATTTACATTTTATTGGGTGGTTGAATTAAATTCTTAATTGTCAATGATTTTATTTGCAATTATCACAAATAGTTTGCAATAAATATTTGGTGATATTTTGTTGACAAAAGATTCCATGAATTTGGATTCAATGTAATGAGATTACATTGGGAGATTCTTGGAGAGAGAATCTCCAAGATCTCATATGGATATCCATACCCTCTCTCTCTCTCCTTCCATTACATGGAATGTGGCTTGTAGTCCTATTCAATTTATGACAACATGGTGATTTAATTGAAACACACCCTCTCTCTCTCTCTCTTATTGTGGTCGTCCACCATGGAGCCTTGAGAGAGTCGCCATCACCGCAGCATCGTCGTAATGCTACCGGATTGTCTGCTCGTGGATCTCCGTCTCCTTCGGTGTGCCTCGCTCGTGAAGAAGATGTCGGATCTCGTGTGATGAGATCAAGAGATTCGTCGCTTGGATCATCAACATGGATTGCGAGGAGCACATGTTTCATCAACGCGCTCGCACGCGTCTCCTCCGTCGGATCGGACTCGAGATAGGAGGTCTCTTCGTTTAGAGACTCGATCGCAACCATGCTTCAAGAGGTAAACCTAATACTTGTTTGTTGTTTAGATGAAGCGATCCGAGAAGTGTTCTTGGATCATATGGTTTCATCATTTGATTTTTTTCTAAATCCCACTACCCCAAGCAACTAGTTCGACTAGTCCCTCCCGATCATCACATACGATGCGATCCTCACGCTTCCATGATGCGCTTAAGGATCTCACCATATCCTTCAAAAGGTTTGCAAGCTTGTTAAATCCCTTTACGGATTGAAACATACACCAAAGCAATGGCATGAAAAATTTGACAAAACTATTTTATCATGTGGCTTTAAGGTTCATGAATCTGATTAGTGTGACTATTCCAAGGTGAAAGACGATGAATGTATTGTCTTATTCCTATATATTGATGACATATTATTGTTTGGGTCACATGTGAGAATTACTAATGAGACTAAAGCATTCTTAATTAGCAAGTTTGAGATAAAGGACATGGGTGTTGCCGATGTGATCTTGGGTCTCAAACTGACTAGGTCAGTTGATGGATTGTAGTTTCTCAATCTCATTACCTTGAGAAGGTACTTCAGAAATTTGGATATCAAGATTGGAAAGCTATAAACACCTCTTTTGATTCATCCAAAACATTATTTAATAATAAGAGTGGAGTGCCTATAGCTCAGTTAAGGTATTCACAAGTCATTGGAAGCTTAATGTATCTTGCAAATTGTACGAGAAGTGATCTTTCATTCTTAGTTACAAAGCTGAGTAGATACACTAGTTGTCCTGACCGTACTCACTGGGAGGCTCTGGATTGAGTACTGAAGTACTTGAAAGCATTATTTTCCGAGTTTGCATTAGACATCCATCTGTACTAGAAGGATATAGTGATGCAAGCTGGATAGGAAAAATAGAGGAGTCTGGGAGTAATAGTGTTACAGGATTTATTTTTACCCTTGGATGTGATGCAGTTTCATGGAGGTCTGTGAAGCAGACCATTCTAGCTTGATCTACCTTTGAAGCTAAGTTGTATGTTTTGTACACCACTGGAATTGAGGTCGAATGGCTAAGGGAACTTCTTTCTGAAATTCACATGGTAGGTCAGTCAGTTCCTGCAATCTCGATACATTGTGACAACATGACCACAATTGTCAAGATCAAGAGTTCAAAGTTCAATCGGAAAACAAGGAGACACATACAAATCAAACTTAAGACATTAAGGGATTTGGTGTCTCAAGGAGTCTTTGCTGTGGATTTTGTTGGATCCAAATAAAACACGACATATCTGTTGATTAAAGGACTTGATAGATCTTTAGTCCTAATGTCTAGGCTTGGGATGGGACTGAGATCCACTAGGAGTTCATCTGCAGTAGCAACCCAACTTATTAAAGTGGAGATCACATAAAGTAGATTCAATGTGGTAATAACAAGATGTCTAGAGAACTGATTGGCACTCTTATTTCAATACTTATGCATATGTGTCTTATCCCTGGAAGCATGAGTGCCATTTAAGCTGCAAGATTGGCACTCTTATTTCATGTCGCCTATATGAGTGTTACTATGGGCCATTGTTAAAGGAAGATGGTCTTTCCTGACTACACTCATAAAACACGATAAGGGTGCATGACTTTTAAGAGTACCAATCCTTAAGATTGTACCAAGAACAACACTTTAATGTTTCTACTGTATACTTTAACACTAAGGTATGAAGTTCAAGATGTAGTTCACTCCGTTCCTATTAAGGTGAAAGTAGTACATTCAAGTAGAGTTTCAAATCGGAAGGTACCTTTACTGAAAACAAAGCGTGACAACTAAAAGATGTCTTTTGACTCTATTTGAATCTCTTTTTCAAATTGATGATTTCATGGGGGATTGTTATATTTAAATGCCTATGTAATTAGGTTTAAATTTGGTAAACCTATGTAATTACTTTAGATAAGAAATTGGTTTCAAATGGAATCCAATTATGTTGGAGGAAAGTTGGGAATTTCCAAATTTGAAACTGGATGAGTTTTGGATGGATTTTTAGTACAACATCTAGTAATTCTAAAAAATCTGATGGACTTACATATGAGTTCATAACTCAAGCTCTTGTAGCAATAGTAGAGAGGAGGAAGGGAGGACTACACATGCACGTGCTCCGCTCTGCTCCAGCTCCGGCTCCGGCTCGGGAGAGTCAATTCGGATCTCGGATATCGGATCTCGATACTTTTGTTGCGCGTTTCATGAAGGAGTCGAATAAATTAGTTCCACGAATTATTTGTGATTAGACCGCATTAAGGAAAATCGACTCGACTCCAATGACTCTTTTCTAGCCGTCGTTTCAGAATCCGAAGAGGTGTCAGTCTTTTCGGAAGATGAAAAGTCGCGCACTAGTCTACTTATACCCGTCCCCTAGACATTGTTTTCTTCACTCGCAAGAATACATTCTAGCCATCGTTGCTCTCTGTTTCTCTACCGCAACAGTAATTTTCTTCCTTCTTTCGGCTGCAAGTTCTCTAAGGTACATTCGAGGACTATCTCGTCGGTGTACGCGGACGCTGATCATGTGTCATCGTATCCTGGGAACCGATCGCTAGTACCCTTCGCACCGGTATTGTGGGGGCAATGTCCTCTCTAAGGACAATCCATTTCATGGACGCTTCAGTGATCTCTTATCTAATTTATTTATTGTTTTATTTGCCGCGATTTATTTATTGCATTGTCTTTCCTGTATCTCATCCTAAAATGATTTGTCTATTGTTCTATTGAATCCTGCTTACATATTGTTATTGAATCTTAAATCTCTTACGGTTGATTATTCATTTACTAATATATCATGCTGTAAATTTGATTCTTGTTAATCCGGATAAATATCTTTTAATGTATGTCGTGTTGATCCTTTAACAACAAGATGTATGTAATGAATGTTTTAGTGAGGAGCACTGTACAAGAATCGGTACTCATTTGTTCTCTTCACTCGCAAGGACGTCATTATGCCCCACCAGTATCCATGTAAATCTTATTTTTTGGCACCTGTAATAGTGAACTAGTTTATAAAATTAATTCAGTTTAACATGTTATTTGTTGTCATCCTTGGTCTCTTGTTCTTCCAGTATATATGAAAATCAAGCTACAGAAGATTTAGCAATATTCTGTTATATGACACCTTTAAATGCTAAGATCTCGTGATTACCAACTTGTGATGTAACTTTGTCTTTGTAATATTGGAGGTTTCAAATAGGAATGGGGCACCAGGAAGGTGCCATAATTATCATACCTGAACTCCGTTATGCTGGTTCTGTAGTGGTTTCGACTTTCGAGTTATTTATGGTTTTCCTTTCTACAGGGATATGGACGATCTCTTTGGTTAATGCATGGATTTTTTAGAGCCAATGGAGGATGTGGTTTCGTGAAAAAGCCCGATTTTCTACGTGCCGCCAATGAAGTGGCCTTTAACCCTAAAGGAAATTTGCCAGTGAAAACAAACTTGAAGGTTTGTAATTTTGTGGCTGATGCTTTAAACTGATTTCTCCATATCTTTGCTTTAGTTGGATGGAGGTATTGTTGTCTACTCTTTAGGCAGTTTCATCCCTTGTACCAATGTTTCTGCATGATTTCTCTGTTTTTACACGTAATAGCCACTTGGAAATTATTATTTTTTGCATAACGCATTCAAAGTCACGTTATAGAATTTGCACATAGCTCATGAGTTAATAAAATACAATAATACTAAGTTTCATTTTTCCATATTGATCATCATCGCAAACACCTGATTTATTAGAGGCATGCTGCTTGACTGCCAAGTATCTAAATGGATCTCGTTGCACGAAATGTTGAACATGCACCTGCTTGTTGTGAATTATGTCTGCTAATGTGTTACAGGTAACCGTGTACATGGGCGATGGATGGCGATTGGACTTTAAGCAAACACATTTCGATTTGTACTCTCCTCCAGATTTCTATACAAGGGTAGGAAGTCCATATTCTTGAAGAAATCATTTTGTATTATAATTAGTGCAATCTTTTCACCTGTCGGTGGTCTATTTGTCCTACATTATCAAACCATACCGTTCCTCACATTGTGCCCATGGTAACTTAGAGGATGCAAATGATAGATATCAATAACTTGGAAGTTGCCAATAGCATCATTGAGAAAAATCTAATGAGAACCAGTATTTTTCGGTAGTAAAAAAGGGTTGAATTGAGTTTTTCATTTTTCTTGATCCATACAAGATGTACAATCAACAAACAGAAAAATTAATACCTCGGGAAAAAAAGAGATTCTCGGATTTGCCTGGCATACTTCTATGCATTCTCATCAAGTCAATCATTGGATTCTCTGATGGGAAAGGGTTTCAGCGAGAACTATTGCTGATGGCTCCTAAATAGCTGCAGGAGAGGCAAGAAAAAGTGCAAAAGGTAGTAGTTAGTAGGACTTCTGTCTCTTTTCAGGTCAAATTAAAAAGTCACTATATAAAGCTTTGGACCAATCTCTTTCTAATCTTCAGTCTTTTGTCCTATATCTCATCAAGACCTTTCACCTATCGGCTCCGAGTCAAATTGCCTCTTAAGTTCCTAATGAGAACTGAAATTGTCTCTTAAGCTATTTTATGTGATTAAAGGATTGTTTTTGTTGATTTCATTTACAGGTCGGAATCGCTGGAGTTCCGATAGATTGTGGTATGAAGAAAACAAAGATCATCGAGGATGACTGGACTCCCGTTTGGAACGAGGAATTCATCTTCCCGTTGACTGTTCCAGAAATCGCTCTACTTAGAATCGAAGTGCACGAGTACGACATGTCAGAGAAGGATGATTTTGGGGGGCAGACCTGTTTACCAGTTGCTGAGTTGAGAACAGGTATAAGAGCAGTCCCTCTGTGTGACAGAAAGGGTGAACAATATAAATCAGTGAAGCTTCTCATGCGTTTTGATTTCTGTTGATGCAAAATAACGACCTTGTCGTCCTTCCCATCTAGTTGTGCAGCTTATGCTCGTAGGAAGTCATTTTTTCGTCACCTGCTTTGAGGTCTCTCTCTCTCCTTCTCTTGTCTTGAACTGATAATAGTTCTATTTTTTCCATGTAAGTTTGCATATTATCGGCGCTTGCAGGTGACTTAGTCTCATATATTTGTATATAATAAGAAACCTCCTGCTCTATGATAATGATAGAAAACCGACCCATTTTATATAATATATTAAGCACCATAACAGTTACCCTACAGTGCCTATTCGATGGTAATATATAGTTTACATTGGCTACAAAGTGGCTGTCAACAAGGCATGAGTTCGAAACTTGTTGAAGGGGGAGCTGGCTCTTTTTATTTTACAAACTCATAAGAAATCTAATATAATGGTCTTTCTTTCCTTTTATATTTCAGAAGGAAATTTGTAGTTCAGGTGAATAATATTTAACAAAAATTTAAATATTGTGAGGATACTGCTTTTATACGCCTTTTTTACATGCCCGAAGAGAGAGAAGATGAGAGATTGTTCTTGAGGAGAGGGGGATCAATTGATATGCTTCAGTGGGAAGGGGAGACGACACTTCTGCTCTATTTTCATTAATCTAGTGATTGATTGCCTCGATGGTAATCTTAGTTCTTGATGTTTGATTAACTTTACCATAAAAGTTATATAGATATGGAAACTCCATGATCAAGGAGCCTCTATTAAGTGATTGTGTTGTCGCACTTCATTTCCCACCAAGTTCCCGATTCACTTAAATTACATATTTTATCTTTGTTGTTATTAGACATTACCTACTTAAAAATGTAACTATATGTTGATGAATATTCGATTTATCACATTAATAAATATGAATTGAGCAAAACCAACCTAAACTTGCATGCATTTAGTTGCATTGGGACCTTAGATCACGTACTTTTAAACACTTATTTTTATAATACGATTTCAACCCGGTGACTTATGAATATACTGGTTCAAAGGATAGAAACATTGATCCTAACCACCATATTAGAAACCAAATCACAATTAACCAAAACCCTCAGTCACTAGAGTTTCCTACCCAAGCAACACTGAGTGAAGCATGATTAACTTTGTTAAAACTAACCTTGTACTCCTCACCTAATTCCCTGACCTTATTTGGAATCTAATTGATAAACCGAGAACCTAATTGGTATAATGTAAATCATTCGGTAGATTAGATGATTATGATTCAACCAATCTAAAATTTATTCTTGTTATTTAACTAGGCAAGCCCTGAATCGATCTCAAGGAGACAAGCCACTAATGAATCAAATTATTCACACTAAGTACTATATATGTATATACTTGTGTGTATTTGTTGTTGTATTTTGGGCATTTTAATGTGTTATTTGAGTTTCTATTTGATTTTGGCTTTTTAGTTATTTTTTGGATTTTTGCTTATATCTAAAATAGATAATTAAAATATGTACAATATTTTGCAGTAAATTTAAGTTTTTTTCCAAAATTTTCATCAATCTTTCATAATATAATTAAAATAATGGATAAAGATAAAAACTACTAGAAAATTAGAAAGAAAAGGCTTTTAAATATATATATATATATAATTCTTGTAAAAATATTATAAGTATAAATAAATTATTTTTAGCATTTTTATTTTAAAAATTTTAAGTATTTTTGAAATAAAAGAAAATTTTGAAAATTATTTAAAGAAAAATAATGCAACTTGAAAATTGAGTTTAATGGGAAAAGCGAAGGTCTCAAAATATGAAGATATTTTCCCTATGATGTATACTAAATATAGATTTCGTGACCCTATTCTTTTTGTAATATTTTATTTAATATGATTTTTTATGATTTTAATTGTTTTTAGTGTTTTCGGATCTTTAAGTAGTTGCTTTAATAATTATTTGTGAAGTTAATATATGTTAATAATGTAGTATGGGATGTAATTACCCTAAATTTTTTAGAATTTTTTGTAATAAAGGTATTTAACTAAAAATCAACAAAGGTAGAACACAATATTGTGTGTTTTATTTCTCAGAAATAAAGAACATTCCTCTAAAATTGCAAATAAATTCTCGATTGAAAAACCAAAAAGAGGCAACTCCTTACTAATTTTATTTTTAAAATGTATTGCAATAGGTTTCCAAGAAAAATAAAAACAACTAAGTACCGAATTGATTCTACATAATACAATGTTACTATTTTTCAATAATACTTTGCTAAAAGTTAAGTCTATATTAGATCTACCATTCCACCAAAAATCTAAAACATGCTCAACATGATTTTATATTTAATAAATAAGCCAAAAGTGCCATTTTTAAATAAAAATTTACTATTAATTCATACCAGCTCAAAAAATCATGAAAGTTTCTCAATATGTAGATCATAAGTTAAGCTTTCTAACAAAAAGTTGAAACTCAAAATTCAAAAAGATGAGAGAGTTCTATAGTCTAAAATTTAGGGACCTGGATGTAGTTTTACAAATTTAAATAAAATTTAGATATGTGGTGCAAGTACTTATCAACAACTGGCTATAACTGCAATGGTGGCCTTGCAATTCTTCCTCACCCCATGTGTTGCACTAAACAATGACGACCTTTGGGTGATTTGCTAGAGCTCTTGGGTTTGGATGCCAATTCGCACATATGTGCATGTATCAATGGCAGAGATCACACTGCTCCTCTTCAATCTATTAACTGAGAGATGGCTTGAGGCATGGATGATGATTTTGATCGACCGGCAGGAATCCCAGATTTTTCAATGTGGAATGTCAGACAGTGGCACTTGATTGGACAATTGGAGCATGGAATAGTATGATGAATCAGAAATACTCGAAATGAGTCCATCTACGATGGCTTCTTCTCTATGTTGTCATGTTGGAGATTACATCAAATATGGCCTATTCACGGCCTTGGGGCTCTTAATCTCTCCTTCTTTTTCCTTTAAGTGAGGCTCCTCCTCCAGTTGTTACTCGATTATGTTCCGACATATAACTTGGAAGGTGGTCTGGGACTTGAGTTGAAATAGACTTGGTCTGGTGGTTAAACTTGACCAAAGGGAAACAAGGGAGGGTGTGGGTTGTCCTCTCCGATGGGAGGAGGTAGGAGTACCTCTTACCACCACGTGTGGTAAAAGGGGAGCGAGATTGCGAGGTAGAAGAAAAAGAAGGGGGAAAAAGAAATGGATTTGATGATGGCAAATCAGATGGGAATGTAGTATTTAAAAAAGAATAAAAAGAAGACAAATGTATTAAATTGAGGCATGAAGAAGAATAAGAAGGAAATATAAGGAAGACTAAGAGCAAATGGTAGATACCTAGAAACAAGGACATTCACCCGAAAGCGGTGGCTCCATCAGGCTATTGATGATAGGAGCGGTTGGCATTCATCGCGAGGCTGTGTAAAGATCAAAGAAGCTTTGTTGTGTGTGGAGGCTTAATGTACCATGCTTAGCCAAATCTAGTCCTCAGAGCATGATGCCGCTCAATTCGAATTGCAGAGCTGCCCACCTTTGAGCATAGTTGGAAATTGAACCGTAGAGTTTGAGAATTGCTAGATGAAGGAACGAACCAATTTCTTAAGGAGCAACTCATTGGGGTTTCGAGAGGGGGACTACCATTGCGGGTCGCTTGTACAAGCTCAGAGGTCAAGGGAGGTGGAGTACTAACGAGGTGCAAGATATGGCAGCGATGTCGGGTATAAAGTGTAAATGGGAGATGAAGTAGATAAAGGGCAACTTCGAGGATGAGGTGGCACTGAAGGATCCAATCAAAGGACACCATCTGGATGATTGATCGATCAAAGCACGAGGTTTACTGGTGTCAACCTCGATGCTAGGTGGAATCGGGAATAAATCACACCAAATCACATGGCGCCAAGTGGTGGATTGGACTGGAGGAAAGGTTGTCAGTTGTTAGTCTCATATTAACAAAAAAAACAAATTTACAAGAAAAATAAAATTGAATTAGTAGATAAATTCAATAAAAAGTACAAAACATGAAATTTGTAGATCTAAATGAGATCTATAACTTCATTAAGACTTCAAAATTCAAATGGGTAATTTTGCATATAACTATGTTTTTTTTGGGTATTTTATAAATATACATGCTTGATTTTATAATCTGTGTATTTGTTTTATTGGTTTTCTTCTTGATGCTATGTATATTATTCTTTAATATAACACTACGATATTATTGCATTATTATTATTTTTTGATTTTTCAAACTTACGAAAAAGAAATATACATTATGGAAAATGGTACTTATATTTAGGGTTTAATGTGGCTGCCCCTGAGGGGGAGCTAATTTGGCTCCCCCCGCCCATTTTCCACATTTTTTTTGAAAATTTCTTCCGTGATTATTCATCACTATATCCCTATATTATGCTATTAAAATTTCGTATGAAACAGAGACTCATAGGGCCTCCATCTAGACAATCATTTTTAACGGTAATAGAATTGCTAAAAACGACCCCGTCTGGATGGAAATCGTAGGAGTCTTTGTTTCGCACGAAATTTTAACAACATAATATAGGGATATATTGATGAAAATCCATGGAAGAAATTTTCAAAAAAAGGGGGAAATACAGCGGGGGGAGCCAAGTTAGCTCCCCCTCAAGGGGACAACCCCATTTTACCCATCTTCTTGATGATATGTATATTATTCTTTAATATAATACTACGATATTATTGCATTATTTTTTTTAATTTTTCAAACTTAAGAAAAAGATATATAAATTATGGAAAATGGTACTTATATTTAATACTTACTATTTATGTTTATTTTTGTATTTTTTGTTTTTATTTTGATTCGTTTATATTTAGTTAATATGTATAATAAAAAGTTGTTATATATATATTTTAAATTTTAGGGCAGGCATCTTCTCACCTTACCCTCTTTTTCCTTAAAAAACAAACAGAAGAAAAAACTGAAGAGAAAAAAGGATATTATATGCATGATATGATAGTGTTTGGAATACACAGTTGTACTATATACATAATAGTCCAATAACTTAAGTTTCACAAATGAACTACGATTCTGAAAGTGATCTTTTTTTTGTAAATATTTGGATGCTCATAATTTACAGGTCATGTGAGTACGTAAGCGAGAGAAGTTCATGTTTTAATACATGCATACTCAATACTATAGTTCAGGTTTATTTGTGATACATACAATTTATTTTTTTTAATATTTTTCATATTTAGGTTAGTATTATGTATACAACTTAATTGAATTCATATCATCAGGACTTAACATTGTGTTGTTAAATATGATTAAAGTTTGTTAAGCAAACATACTTGTGAATTGAACACAAGAAATAGAATTTATGTCCTATTTTGTCTTATTTTGTGGTCAGTCTCGACAAGTACATACTTCATGAATTCTTGGGTTTTCTTGATTTGTAAATTTCATTGCATTTTATGTTAATGGGAGGATATGATTTATAGATATATAAAAGATAAAAACAAGACCTCTTACAAGTACATATATGTTTTAAAGGTACTAAAGAAAAGCCATACACATGTGTATTTCCAGAAAAAAAATGTGCAGACAGTTCAAACTCTTTAATGAACATGTTGATCCACATCAAAAAATGCAGGTGTATGCTTCGACACCAGAGTGATTCCTTGTCCAATGAGAGGAGAGAAAACTAAGACAAAATCCTATCCGTTCCATTACGAGCCTTCTACGCTAACATTTTTTAGTATGACAAGTAAAGAGATGCTGGATTGAGTTGAGACTTGGCTCTAAAACTAGCGTAGAATTAGGTCACGAAATTAGACTCATATATTGAGATCTTGGCAAAACATTGATTGCACACTTGGTACCGCAATCAAAACTATGTCAAATCCGTTATTTATAGTATAGTTAAGAGTGCGCGGAAACTGCATATTTTGAGTTTCTTTCAAGTGAGTACTGAATGAGACTTGACCTTGATGAGTTCTTGAAACTTGAAGCTTGATCAATGAGTTTTTACACCACTTTCACTGTCAGGAACTCATCCTAATTTATTCTTTTCACTTACTCTTCAAAAAAGTTGTTCTAAGGAACTAGCAAAGTTTAAGCATAGGAGGGGTATGAATCTATGATCCTTGTACTTAATATTCTAATTTTGACTTGAATTCCTGAAAAAATTCTCGATAAATACCCTTAAAATCTATTAATAAACAAACACATTAGCCAATAAAAGTGGACTAAATGTGCTTAATTATCTTGTAAATAAGTCCAGGAAATCATCCGGAATAAACATCGTCAAAATAAGGAGTATACATTTACATGTATATAGTTCGATTTTGATTTTTTTAAATAAATTCACCCTAATTCAAGATGATATGAAATCGACTCCACTTTGTACATGTCATTAACATTAGTCAAGAATTTTATTGAAAAATACTAACTATTATACATGGCAAATAAACACAAACCCCCATTCAAGAGACAAAAAGTAATAAAGTTGAATATCTTCTCTATAAAATCTCCTTATGAACCCAAATTCACTTTTATATTGACATACATCAAATTTTCCTCAAAATACGATCAAATAGAAAGGAAATAGAATCCATACTATGGATGTCAGAAAAATATCAGGTTCGGTATTCGTTCAGGTTCGATTTGATAATAGTCCGATTCGAATTCGATTCGATCATAAACGGACCGAACCTTAACATAATTTTTGGACCCGTTTATATAAACGAACCAAACCTTGAAATAGTAGGTTCGCTCAGGTTCGGTTCGCTAATAATTTGATATATATATATATATATGTGTGTGTGTGTGTGTACGTAATATTATAATTTGGTAATTGAGAGCCCATACAAAGTTCACAACCCTTATATCATGATATATGTTCAATTCTCAGAAAAAAGGGACCATTTAATTTTTCCCAGTTTAGAGGACAGATGTAATATGAAAATTTTCCAAACTTTCTCCAAAAATTACCCCCTAAATTAGAACACTCTACCAATACCCACCCACGCCCCCTCCATCTCCTCTCATCTCCACTCCACATGACCCGCCACCGTTGCCCTTTTTCTCCTCCTCCCAACATCCCAACGCACCGCACCTCCTCTCCACTCCACACGAGCCCGCCATCGACACCCCTCCTCTCCTCCACCTAGCGTAATGAAGTGTTGCACCTCCTCCCTGTGGCCCGCTGCATCCCTCTATCTCCGGAAACGACATGTTGCACCCTTCTCCTCCCAACGTTGCACCCTTTCGCCTCCTCCAAATGACCTGTCACACCCTCCTCCTCCTAGTGTCCCATCGCCCCTCCTCTCCTCCTCATAGCAACCAGTCTTATCCCTTATCCTCCCAGCAATCCACCGCTCCTCCTCTCAACAGTCGTCGCATCCCTCTTCTCTTGTCAGCAGCGGCCCCCCGCCCCCATTCCTCTTGTGTGCTATAGGGGATCGGTCCTTATTTCCTCCTTCCTGCAGAAGCCCGCTTGTCGACTCCGCTCTCTTCCTTCCAGCAGGCAGCCACCCCCCACAACGATCATCTTTCGTGTTCTTGACCAGCATTAGCTACGATGATTTTCCATGGTTTGCACTGGATTGTGCATATATCATTTTCTTTATCCATTGCTACAGATTATAATTAAATTCAAGTGGTAAAATAGCATTTTTTTCCAAGTGATGTGGATATCTTATTCAAAGATAAGATCTGCTAGTTTCATTAAATTGTGGATGTCACATTTCAATTCCTAAAGAGTATTCCTGAGTTTTTATCCATGTATTTGATGTAGAGATGATGAGAATGCTTCCAACATGTGGTTTTTTTATTTTGTTAAGGATGGCTTTTGACAGTGATTTTCAATTACATGTTAGACTACTATTGATGTAAAATCTAATCCAAATTAGGTGGATATGCCCATTTAAATAGGTTAGAAAAGGAGATGCGACACTTTACACATATAAGCAAGCCCTGACTTGTGCTTGAAACAATGCACTATTTGTTTTGTTCATTTTTTTATATAATCGAACCTTTAACGAATCGAACCGAAACTTCACGAATCTTTACTGAATCGAACCGAACCTAAACACGATTTTAATCCTATCGAACTGAGCCGAACCCGAACCTATATACATGCTAAACCAACCGAACCAGAACCAGTTAGGTTCGCTCATGTTCGGTTCGTTTACACCACTAGTCCATATGTGAAACTTGGATTTTGAGGTCGAATTGTATATTATATATACCTACTAACTTTGCAATGTTATTTTTTATATTCATAATTTACTCTTTTAATGTATTGATTTTTCATTTATGTTTTTATTTTATATTTAAATAATTGCGTAAAAAATAAAAAAAATCAAAGATAAATAAAAAGGATTTTTCTGATCTTGTATACATATACCTTTTTGTATTTTATGTCCTTATTTTCTTGGTTATTAAAAATCCAAAAGATTAGATTAATATGAAAATATTTTTCTAGTATCTTACAACTTTCTTTTGGATATATCATTCTTTAAACATCAAATAAAAGTGCAATACCAATAAAAAACAAGTATACATTTGTGGTCTTATTTATTTTCATCCCTTTTTACTTGAGTTTTGCTTTTATGTTACTTTAATTTCTCTATCCTTTTCTATTTTTTGTCAACATCTCTCAGGGTTACGCCACTTGGCATGTCCTTATTGGCCCACTTTCTATCGCGTCGACTCTCCATCTACCATGTGGGCAAGAGTGTTGACCTAAGGTCAACTCCTCCCTTCAAACCACAATCTCAACGAACCCAACCCAAGTTCCCAATCATCGATGGTTGCCTCCCTCGTCGAAAATACTACCAACAATCATCAACCGTCTAAGAAACCACCTCCCACAATGCCTACCCATGTCCGCTCCCATTTCTAAGTCCTAATTGCCTTCCCTTAATACCAAAACCCTAACATCTGATTCCTTTTATTTGTCAATTGAGAGGGAATACCCTAATATTTGATCTCTTCTTCAGTGATAGCATCGAGGAGGTCCATCAAGGAGACAACGAGCATAACCTTGATGATGAGCATAACCTTGATGTGATTTAAGGTCCTATCTTGGACTTTGTTGCAGCAGACACACCTGCTAGCCGAGCATCTACGATCTCATCATCAGCTTGAGTCTAGGCGAGGATAGAAAGATCCTCCGCTAACTTTCTTCTATGACGATCACCCCATAAGGTAAACCTCCATCCTCTTCTTCATTGCCTCCTCCTCCTCCTATTTATGGTTCTTTGCTACCTTCTTCACAAAATACCTCAACTTCCAACCTTCTTCTCGCTTCAACCTCCATCAAGTAACTTCCTTCCAACATATTGGTCCTTACTGCTCTACCATCAAAGAAAGAGGATGATAGGAAGAGAAACCTTCATAGAAAAATGTGCATATTGAACTTGTTTTAATTTGATTTTTATTCACAATCATACTCATGTGCTTGACATGCTTTTCAGACTTGAAAATTGCATCTTTACTAAAACTAACAATAACATTGTATCGAGCAACTACTATCAGATGAGCCCTTATTTGTATTTTTTTGATACATGTTGATTTTCGAAAATTCAAATGGTGGAAATTACCATATTTTACCTATATTGGCTTAACTAATTCACATAAATTCATCTATTGCTTGAAAAATTTTGAAAAAAAAACTCGCTTGTAGATTTTTGATGCCACCTACTCTAAAAAAAGAATAGGAAAATAACATGCATTGTGTTCATGAATAACCATCGAGTAATTTCGATAATTATTTCATAATTATGCACACATATAAAATTTTAAGAAATTAAATTCTTTCTAGATTCCTTTCATTGGGATCTAAATAGGATAATTTTGGTTAGGATTAATTGGGTTATGGAGTTTTTGGAATTAATTTACTATAACTCTATTTTAGTAAAAATACATAAAAAGTTATATGTTTCTCCAAAAATTCTAAGGATTTATAGTATGTGCATTAAATATCATTTCATTGTATGATCACATATCATGCTTTTTTATTATGATTGCATTAAAAATTGCATAAAACCCCAAACTTGCATCATTTTCCATGCATGCATTCTAATTCATAAAAAAACAAAAAAATATATTTCATATAGTAATTAATATCCCCTATTTAGAAAAATATCATTTTACCAAAATCACATCTTTAGGTATCTTGTAGACAATAATGAATATATACCATATCTTATCCCAATTTGCATTTCACATTTTTATTTCATCAAAAAATATTTTTAAAATTTCAAAAATTTCTTAAACTATATAGTTATATGCTAGGACCAAAACATTTTGCTCAATTTTTATGATTTGTTTTTTATCCCCAAGCCATATTTTGTAAAAAAATACCCTTATAAGTATTATACCTTATTTTCAAAAAATACATTGCATTGTTCTCGTATTTTAACTTCATTTTTATTTGCATTTTTCAAAAATTTTTTACAAAATTGTCATCTTGAAAACTTGATTTCTTTGTTGTTTTGAGTGTTACGTCGCCTATATTTTGGCCTCCATATCACTAATCTTGGGACTAATCCAAGTAAATAAATAATTGGATCACATAGCTCTATTTAAATATTATTGTGTGATTTTTGAATTGACATGACATCTCGTACAACAACAATTTCACCTAATTAACAAAGGGATTTTCAGAGGGATCCGTCTCCATATTTGTTTTATACAAACCTTGACATCCGTATCCGTTTTAAGAGGGATATATATATATGAATAATCGTCTTTGTATCCGCAAACATCCGTATCTGTATATCCATTTTCGTATATAAATATAGTCATATATTTAATTTTACCCTATATAATATAATTGTATACATTCTTTTACCATATTTGTATAATTTTTTATGATACAAACATATTTAGTAAAATTATATTATGTGTTTTCTATCCAATTCGTATATTTAAGTCGATTCTATAGAGTATTTCTAACATTACTCGTATGCTATCAATATCCGTTTTTTTAAGGATGTATCCACTTAAATGGTCTGATGGTAGTGCAGTGTGCCTACCATCCAAAAGACCAAGGTTCAAATCCCCCCTTGTGGGGGTTGCGTCTGGTACTCGACAACCATCGTAAAAAAAAATCGAATCTTTCAACATGAATTTGAGCAATAATCCATGTAGCTGACCCTACCTATAGTGGAAGAATGTTTCACCATTTTTTTCTCTGTTTTTTTAAGGATATGGTAAGGTAAGCGGATAAGGATATGATAATACCTATATCCGTATCTGTCCGTTTGCATCCATACTATCAAGATGAATTTTCTTTTGAAAAACTCAACCATCTTTCACATATTCATTTCGTATCAATATTTTTCATTAATTATTGCAAATATTATTGATGGGTTGATGGCATCTACATAAGATCTACTATAAACTGTGGTGCTTTGATTTTATAAAATTTATGAAGTTTATTAAAAGAATATTTTTTTCATTTGACTTATAAGATATGTTGTATCCTGTCTTAAGTTGAAATTAAAATTAAGTTTTGAAATATATATAATTTCTCTACTTCTATATTCTGAATGAAGCTGCTATTAGAAATAAAAATTATATAGAGGAAATGAGTCTATACCCATATATAATACTTTATTTTCTTTTGTTTAATAGAAAACCAGATCTAATTACTGAATACAAATACTTGTCTTTAATGTGATTTTAGTTGCAATTGACCAGTGTGGTTCCAATTATTACAGAAAATAGGCGTGATTGTACACTTGTATATATTATGTAAATGAATGGAATAAAATTTTGGTGGCATGTCTTGTTAAATCTGATGATTGTGGAATGCGAATGTCATATACAAATATAGAAGCGCGAAAAATTTTCTCCTGTTTTTCTATACTTTGTGCGATCTCATGTAAATGAAATGCCACGAAAATGTCATAAATGGGCATCCAGATCCTCGGGGATTCATAATATATTTTTATAATTCAAATAAATCTTTTTTAACGGTACGTCCGATAATTTTGATGGTAAGGAGCTTCCTCTAAATAAACACTTTTTTGCAGGATACAATACAGTGAATACACCGTGACAACCCGCCCTAGTTTCCTCACTGCCATCCTTCCCCTGCAGAGCTCTCCCGCGAGAAGGAGCCGTTCTTTTGCTGCTTCTATCATATACTCGCTCTCGATCTCTGTTCCTAATCCTTCAACACATCCTCTTTCCCGCGAAGAAAACCCTAGAACTTTCCCCAAATCCATACACACGTTTCTCATATCGTTGGCGCTCCCGCTAGGGTTTCCCAATCGGCACAACGAGGAGCAGATGGTGGGAATGGTGGCCACCAGCTGGGCGGACAAGGCGGCGAACCTCCTCGTCTCCATGAGGAGCTCACACGACGCTGCCGTTAAGATGGAGAGGCTGCGGCAGTTAAAGGTGATCCTCCTGCACAGAGACCCTTCCCTACTTCACGAATTCGTGCCGGTTCTCGCCCACCTGCGCGTCGAGCAGCCGAGCCCTGTGAGGAGGCTTCTTGCCGAGTAAGGGTCAATTCTCTTCTTTTTTCGCGCGGTTTTGAGGGGAAAGACGCGGGGCTCGTCGACGGGTATTGGAAATAATCGATCTTGCTGGTACTTGTTGTGTTTTTTTGTTTTGTTTTATGAGTTCGACGAAGAGCTCAAGTAAAGATTGGAACTTGGGACTCGTAAAAGCTGGTGAATTGATGCATGACCACAATCGGGAGGGGAGGGTACTAAAGGGGTGGATAGAATGGGAATTGCTTGATACAAAACAAAAAAAACGCCTTTGGGTTTAGTTCAGGCAAATCAGATTTCAAATTGAGCCTTTCGTCCCGGGCAACGTAGCAACGCTCTTCTTGATTGACACAATGCAAGGCGTCCTTATTCCTATATTGTTTTCCTTGTGATCTGATGTAATTCTTGGACAATGCAATTACTGTCGCTACTTTTATCTTTCAATATTTAGTGCTTCCCGAATAAACTCCGACAAAGCCTTCATCGGTGGTACAATTTTGGTTTTTTGGACTGAATAAATTGAAAAATTACAAATTTACATCATGATTAAGGATCATGCTTGCGTTGTACTTCAAAAAGAAAGATTTATGCGGGGACACTGAGATATAGGGACCATATGCTGAAGGAAAGAGAAGATTCCCTCATGCTTCATCATGAGGTCGTGAACAAGCAACTCAGTTTCTATTCAAATAGTAAACTAAATTGGATTAACCCAAACCCTCTTCCACAAATTAAATCGGATTTTAACAATATGCATCACTTTGGAATCAAAATTTTATAGTTGAGACATTTTCTAGGGTTCAAATATGCATATTGATGGGGCTGCATGGTTCTTGACTTTTCTCACGCGGTTGCATTTCATCCGTGATCCGTCTTGATTATCTGCATTTTTTTAATAAGAAAAGGGTGTTCACCCTCCAAAGGTATTCACCCAGAAGCTCCATTTAAACCAACGTAAAAATTACGGCAATATCCATGGCAAAACTTGTTATAAAAGGTAAGAAGCCACAAATATTCAAATCTGACGGTGTCTTGACCCTCTAAATTAGTTTACAATCTTTTGCCAAATCCTCATCTCCCATAACAGTTGGAGTTTGACCAGGTCCCTGAATAAGGAATAAATATTATTCATGTGGCTATTCGGAATTATTCGGCCACATTTTTTTTAAACTATTTAAATATAAATTATTATATTGGGGAAGGAAATAGAGAGATCACTTTGGGTGATCTAGCTAGTAGTGAAAGTTACTTTAATCGTGCAAGCTATAGACGGATACACAGAAAGGAAGTAGAGGAGGCTTTGAAGGTTATGAGACATGAGAAAAGTGTAGGACCATGTGACATCCCTGTAGAAGTATGGAAAGTTTTAGGTGAGCGCGGTTTGACTTGGCTTACGAATCTATTCGATGTTATTTGGCGAAGTAAGAAAATGCCTGAAGATTGGCGGAGGAGTATCGTGGTGTCTCTTTATAAGAATAAAGGAGACATTCAAAATTGTTCAAATTATAGAGGTATCAAGCTGACGAGTCACACTATGAAAATTTGGGAACGTGTGATCGAGAGAAGGTTGAGGCAAGTTTCCAACGTCAAAGAAAACCAATTTGGATTCATGGCAGGTCGGTCAACTATTGAAGCCATCCATTTGTTGAGGAGAACAATGGAGATTTATAGAGTTAAAAGGAAGAACCTCCATACGATCTTTATTGATTTGGAGAAGGCTTATGATTATGTTCACGAGATATATTGTGGAGAATTTTGGAGAAGAGACAAGTGCCTGTCCTATACATTAACCTCATAAAGGACATGTATGATAGGGCTTTATCTTGTGTAAGGACCCCGTCTGGGAAGACTGGCTATTTTGACATCAACATTGGTTTACATAGAGGTTCAGCTTTGAGTCCATTTCTTTTTACTTTGATTATGGACGAGTTGACAAGTCACATTCAGGATGAGTTACCTTGGTGTATGTTATTTGCTGATGATATTGTGTTGATTGACGAGACTAGAGATGTAGTAAATGAGAAGCTTGAGGTCTGGAGATATGAGTTGGAGAGTAAAGGATTTCGTATAAGTAGGGCTAAGACAGAATATATGGAGTGCACCTTTGATGAAAGCAATGGTGAAGGAATTGAGGTGAAGCTTGGTGATGATAACATTCAGAAGAGAGATTCTTTTAGATATCTGGGATCTATTTTGCAACATGATGGGGAAATTGATGGAGATGTTACTAATAGAATAAATGCAGGCTAGCTAAAGTGGAGAGGAGCCTCTGCTGTTCTCTGTGATAAGAAAATTCCTTTAAAAATTAAAGGAAAGTTTTACAAAGCAGTCGTGGGACCTGCTATGCTCTATGGATCTGAATGTTGGCCTGTGAACCATAGACATGTGTAGAGAATGGCTGTAGCAGAAATGAGAATGTTAAGGTGGATGTGTAGACACACACGTAAAGATCGGATTCAGAATGATGCAATCAGAAAGAAAGTTGGTGTTGCTCCGATTGAGGATAAGACGCGAGAAAACTGCTTACGATGGTTTTGTCATTTGCAAAGAAGATCAGCTGATGTACCTGTTAGGAGATGCGAGTGTTGGGATGTTGAGCTGGCTAAGAGAGGGCGGGGACGGCCCAAGAAGTGTTGGAAAGAGACCATACGAAGGGATCTTTGTTTTGTGGATATAAGCCCGGGATTGACCAAAGATAGATCTGAATGGAGGCGAAGAATCCATGTAGCCGACCCTACTTAATTGTGGGAAAAGGCTTTGTTGTTGTTTATTTGTTGTTATTTATTAATGAATTGCCATCCAATTAAACAATAGTAAGCGCATCGGTTGCAATAACAAATAGAAGTAATGTAAGTAGGTATCCTAGGCAACTGAGAAAATGCCCATCGATCGACCATACTAAATATTAGAATGATGATGTGGTGATGCACATTTCCAAGGATGCAAAAAACGGTTTAAACGGCCGTTTAAACAATCGTTTAAACACATGCGGCCCTCGACCACACCGATTAGCCAAAGACAGGCTCATATGCGGGTGGGCCGCACTACATGATCTTAAACAACCATTTACACTGATTTAAGCAGAGTTTAACTTGCTGTATGTGTTATCCACGATTTCTTTGGATTCATGCTATGAATTGCAATTGTTTATGTTGTCTATTTTGACATTTAGCTATGAATTCCAGTTGTTTATGCTACATATTTTGACATTTGGATGAAAATTCTTTGAATTTGATAATATTAGATTTATATTTTAATGTGGTTATTTTCAAATTTATTTATACTTTTTTTATGAATTATATATGTAATATTTTTTATTAATTAAAAATGCAAATCTGCATAACCCGCTTAATTTTTGTTTAAACTCCCGCATGCTGTTTAATCAGTAATCAGTGACCCTATTGACTGAATACCGACTGCCACTTTTTGCAACCTTACACATTTCCATCCAAGCAATCCAGATATAGGGAAAACCTCATATGTACAATGAGCTCCAAAGAAATCTCCAGTTCATGCTGTCATATATCTTGGAAACATCTATTTTCCATAGTAAAACCACGAGCTGTCTCCACGTCTATTCAGAAATGGTTTTGGATGCCATAACCACCTCGTCAACCATCATGCGGTCAGACTTGAACACCATTTCCGGAGGACCAATAATTGATGTTAGAATTCATTTAAGTTTGCTAGTTGAAATCTTTGCCACAACCAAGTAAATTACATTTTAGAGTGCAATAAACGTGAAATCTTCGATACAGATTGTCACATATTTCTTTAATAGAACAATAACAACAACAAGCCTTTTCCCATATTAAGTAGGGTCAGCTAAATGGATTCTTTGCCTCCATTCAGATCTATCTTTGGGCATTCTTGGACTCAGATCCCAAAACTAAGATCCCTTCGGCGATTCCCATTCCAATACTTCTTGGGCCTTCCTCGCGCTCTCTTAGACGACTCAACATCCCAAAACTCGCATCTCCTAATTGGTGCATCCACCAGCTTTCTTTGCAAATGGCCGAACCATCTTAAGCGATTTTCTCTCATCTTATCCTCTATCAGGGCTGCAACAGCTTTCCTTTTGATCACATCATTTTAAATCTGATTTTTACGTGTATGACCACACATCCACCATAGCATTTTCATTTATGCTACTATCTTTCTCTGCACATGTCTATGGTTTACACGTCTACATTTAGATCCATAGAGCATATCAGGTCTCACGACTGCTTTGTAAAACTTTCCATTGATTTTCTAAGGATTTTTTTATCACATAAAACAATAGAGGATCCTCTAACACTTATTTTGGAGCATGACTAACAAGCGATGTTGTTGTCAAACTTTCTCTTGGGATTACTTTGCAGTCGTTGCACATCCATGACCAACAAGTGCTTAGGGCTCCGTCCGCGCACTACATGCCGTTAGGGACACCCTTTCCGCCTTCCACACTTTCTTGGGGCTGGAACTTAATGTAAGTAGGAGTAAACGTTTTTGCCCTAAGCACTTAGTGGATGGTCCCGTGGCTATCGCCCATCTGGGTTTGCCGCGATAATCATTGCGGACCTCCTACTCAGGGCTTCTACTCACCTCCTCCTCGGGGAGGAGTTCTGATACAAGGGTGTTGGAGGACAAGATTAGGGCCACTTTAGGTGGCTGGAAGGCAAAAGCCCTTTCGCTTGCAGGTCGTCTGCAACTGCTGCAATATGTGATTCCTAGCATCACCCTTTATTGGGCAAATGGGATGTTTCTCCCCATTTGCTCTCTTCGTAGAATCGAACGGCTTTGCATAGATTTTCTTTGGGGGAAAGACATACACGACATCGCCTGGCCCACGGTATGCCTCCCAAAATTGGAGGGGGGTGCTTGGGCTTAGATCGCTGGCCTCCTTGTGCGATGCCTTGGTGGTCTCTTGGGGCTGGAGGCTCCTTTTATTGGACTCCTCTATTTGGACACAATTCATTAGGCATAAATACTTTATCCAATTGCTCTTTTTGGAATGTGGAACCAAACAAGAGATGCTCGCATATATGGAAAGAGATTATAAAAGTAGGTACATTTTGCAGGGTGTTATTAGCGGCAATGCCCCTCCATTCATCTGGTCTCAGAACCAGAAATGGTTTTCCTTTACGGGGGGAGTTGAGTTACGGTGACATCGGGCAGACCCCCTGCCTTGGGCACCCCTCGTCTTGGCAAAGGGAACTCCCCAAAGTTTTCATGTACTCTTTATAGGGTGATGCTGGGGTGCCTCCCTACCACAGATAGGCTCGCTAACTTCAGTATCTGCATGCTTACTTTGTGCTACCTCTGCTCAGTTTAAATGGAGTCCCGCTCCCGCCAGCACCTTCTTTTCAACTGCCCAACGGCTGCTGCGATCTGGATGGGAGCCTGCACGGTTCTTGGCTTGCCTCCGTTGCCTCTTTCCTCAATTCATGACACCGTGGGCTGGATCTGCGCGATCGCCGTGACGTTGGATCGTGAAAGACTTAGCAGACTCCTTGCTGCGACCGTTTGGTTTATTTGGAACGAAAGGAACAATAGGTGGGTGCGGGGATCCTGCCAGTTGGTCGACAAGATGGTGGACTTGATTGTACGAACTTCTCATCTTATAGAGATGTAATTGTTGGCCTTAGTTTTTGTTCTCCTAGGGCAAAGTCAACCTCTTTCGCTTTTGCTTCCATTGACAAAGTTTTTTTTTGCTTTTTTGCCTTTTTGTAACCCTTCTCTTACAGTTAATACATGATTTACTTACATGCCAAAAAAAACTGACCTCTTCTCCTCAACGTAAATTAGTCTATCTGTAATCTAGTCGGGCCACTCTTATAAGTAATTGAATGCTCCTCCATTTTCTTGAAGAGAGTGTTTGCTATAAAAAGATCATAAGTTGTCAAAAATCCAGAATGACTTTTCCCTATTTATTTCTATCCTCGAAGCCACGACCTCTATGAATACTAGTATATCCTGAAGCATCCTTTCCCATTGGGTTTTCTCTCCTGCACAGACACAGACTAATGGATGCGGATAGATCGGATTAGATGACCTGGATTGCTGCAAATAATAAACTCAAGGGATTTTATCACTTGTGCCCCTCTGAGATGTTGCAATATCAGTTATACCCCTATCTTTTTGGTAATATCAGTTGTGCCCCTCTAAACTTGGAGTAATATCAATTGTGCCCCTGAGGTTAGTTGCCGTTTGTATCTCTCCCAAACGGACGTTTATTGCAGTTTGATGTGACATTGGCCAACTGACAACAAGCTAGCAGGAGACCGTTGTATATATATATATTAATAGGGTTTGTTGGGCAGTTGGTGGGTACTAAAAAATACAAATCAAATCCCTTGACCGTTGGAAGAGAAGGGTCTATTTAAGAGCACCAAAAGCCTTGGCAGTTCCTCACATTGAAGGAAAGAAGAAGGAGAAATCAGGAAGCTTGCTTTCATGAAATTAACCGAGAAGGAAGTTTACATAAATACTGTCAGGTATTTGTTTACTTAGTTGTTACAATTCATGATTCTATTCACAGTTGAAGCTCCCTCCAACAGGTAACATATGCATTGCAATTCGATGGCGTCTGCTTCGCGAAGTTTGACATCATATCGTGGTGATTCTGGAGCCCAAGTAAGGTGTCATTGCGACAATCCAGCAGTGGTAAAAACATCAGGAAAACCTTGGAGTAGAGGGTTGAAGTTCTACACATGCCAGCACAAGATCTGCAACTTTTTTCAGTGGATGGAAGCTGCACACATGGATCAGTCACCAAGCACAGATCAGATGTTAGCATTAATATCTAGTAGAATTGTGGCAGTAGATAAGCATTTAAGGGAGATAATTTTTATATTGAAGCTGATACTGATGTTTTTGTGTCTTGTTGCAGCTACATTTCTTTATATGAATAAAGATAGCTGAGTTTGGTTGCATACCTCTATTGGTTGTGTATGTGTTCTGCTGCAAAACATAGCCTTGTGTTGTGTTTGTTACACACGAAATAGTAGAACATACCAAAACATAGCTCCAAAGACATAATATTACAAACCATAGCTCTAAAGTTGTTCTTAATTACAAACGAGACATGAAAGTCACTATACTACAGACATCAAACAATTTAGTAAATACTACAGAAATGAAACATTTCACAGTATCACTGGATCATAAGTATAGAGCTCTCCAAAAAGTATCACTGTATCACTATCCAAAAAGTATCACTGTATCACTATCCAAAGATCTGTGAACGCATCCATAGATTCCGCAGCAATATGCCCGTGCTTCACATCAAAAAACTCCAAGACTTCCAAGGGTCCTATAAATTAACACAAAAAAACAAGGGAAGTCATTCACAACAATAACATAAGATGAAATTGAGATGAAATTGGCATTTAAATATCATGAATACCTTAATCGAGTGTGCAATATGGACCGTCTGATGTAGGATCAAGCGATTGGCTTGGACGCCCACGACGCCTTGGCATGCGATCTTCTTGGCGACGTTTTTTTTAGTCGAGCCACCGACCGCTTTGTTGATGCAGTTCCACTACAAAGTACCAAGTAAAGGATGTTAGAAGTGTTGGAATTAGTTTGTAATGACAGTTTATATAGGAAAAAAACATGTCCGAATGCTAACCTTTTGCTTGCCTTGGCATTTGCATCGTTGAAGGTTTGTGTATCTTGTTGCTTCTCGGATGGCTGCACTGTCGGTGGATGATTAATTGGCTCCTTGCAGGTGTTCTTGTAATGCCCATAGCCTCCACAACATGCACAATTATGACGAGCTCTAGGTTTCTTAACTACCTCATCCTTGGATCGAATTCTATTCTTTTTGGGTCTCCCTGGAGGCCTTTTCGTACGAGGTGCACCCACAACATATGGAAGCTTAACTATAGCCCAAAAATCCTTGTCGGGTAATGGTGCTATGCCAAACTCATAGCACTTCCTATATGTTTGCAAGGTATAATGATGGGAGATGTAATCCTCCCACCTAACACATCGAATGCTGCTGAGAACAGCAGCTGCGTGCCTACAAGGGAGGCCAGATATCTGCCATCATTTGCATGTACATTTTTGTGCCACTATGTCAACCACATAACGCCCATAAGGCGTCTCCACTTCTGCATTTTGGTCACTCGATCGTCTCACAATAAAGCCCTGCAAATCTCTTGAAATCCCCATTACGTATTCTGATGCTAGAGGGACCAAATCACCCTTTAGATGTGCTGCTCTACATCTTTGCGCGTCCATCATTGTCATAATTTTCCGACGAATCCAGTCCACAAGCTCACAAAGTGGAAGATGTCTAGCCTTGGAGATCCAAGCATTAAAGCTTTCACTCAAGTTGTTGGTTACATAAGCACACTGTGCGGCTTCACGGAATTGGTGTCGGCTCTATGTCTGTGATAGACTCGCTAAATAATCAAATGCTTTTGTTGATAACTTTTGAATCTCATTCATGTTATGAAGATAATGCCTCCTTTCATAAGCACGTGCAGCCGACCAAACAAGTCTCTCCAAATCTTCTCCTGGAAAAACCTTTTTGAAGTTCTTGTAGACATGCCTCATGCATGCCCTATGCTCTGCTTCGGGGAAAATTTTCATCATTGCCCCTTCGAGGCCCTTTTGTGCATCAGAAATTATTGCCAAACCTCTGCCACATTCAAACCCGAGCGCTGTATGCAACTTGTCCTTGAAATATGTCCATGAATCAATGGACTCATCCTCGCATATGCAGAAGGCAACGGGAAAGAGTCCATTTCGTTCCATCAAGAGCAGTGGCTGCCAACAAGGTCCCAAGGTATTTCCCTTTCAAATGACAACCATCAAAGCGTTAAAGGACAACATAACTGTCCCAAGGAATGATCTTCGATATAGTGTCGATCATGTCAAACCAGCAAGTGAAATCAGGGTCGATTCCAATCACCTCCTCCACGAAGTCCACATATTTTCACCCCGACATCCCTTGGTGTCCTTAAAGCGCCCGCTGTGTCTCACACGGACCGTCAACACACCTTGTTCTCCATTGTACCAAACCATCCTACATTCAAGATCATCAAAAAAGGAAATGGTGCACCATCTATATGCCTATAACTTGATTTCGAGAATATTTGCTCCCAATCAATCCCAAAAAAGTATGATAAAAAAACATTCAATCGAAAAACCCTAAAATCGATCAATACGGTAAACCCCAAATCCTAATAACGTCGTCAATACGATTGCAATGAGAAGCTCCCTACTCGATTAACATCGTCAATACGAAAAACTCCAAACCCTAACTAACCTGGAGAAGGAAATGGAGAAGCTCCCCACTCGATTACAGCCGTCAACATGAAAATCCCCACCCACGAGGACTCGATCAGCTTGCGGAGCTCCTCAGCGTGATGCGGAAGAAAACTGGAGAGAAAAGTTGAGCTTCTCTGGGAGGGAGACGAAAGGAGATGATGGCAACGATGGCATGCGGATTTTGGGGGGGAAACGGTTCGTCTAGTCCTCTTCTCCCGCCACTTGCGCGGGGTTAGGACACGTGGCACCTTCTTTTTTCCCGCCTACAAGTTTTCCTCGGGAATCAAATGAGTTAACAAACTTGAGTCATATCTAACCACGGTTAGACCATTCCCAATAACGGAGATGTTACGGAGGGGCACATTTGCTAACGACAAAACTTTCGAGGGGCACAACTGATATTACCAAAAAGATAAGAGTATAATTGATATTGCAATATCTCAGAGGGGCACAAGTGATAAAATCCCTAAACTCAAATAAGCACAACGTTATGTAGCACTTTCAATCACAAGATAAACAATCAATCCGCACGTGCACCTATATTTAACGTGTTAACCCTACTGGGTAAAAATCATGATCCGAGTTTGCCGACTCAGGCTTCAACCAAATCCATGTCGGCTTCCACTAACATGAGTTGCTTACACGGGCAACCCAACCATTTTCAATTTGAGTTGATTACGCGGTCAACTCAATCATATACAAGAATAATCCTAACAAACTCAATATCAAAGTAAATAATGCAGTGAATAATAAGAGGCAAAACTAACATGATCCTACAGAGCGATGGGCATGCTTGTAATAATTGAACGCAGAGAAACATAGCTGTCGGAATGAAGAACACTTCAGAAAATAGCTCTTCGATCGTTCTCTCAGAGTATCGAGTGGAACACAGAGAGTAGAGAGCTTGTTGTTCTTAGTTGTGTTGTAGAATGATGTATGAGGTCATATTCATGGTCTCAAATTTCGGTGAAATTCTGTCGAATTTCGATCGAATTTCGATATCTTGTTGAAATCGAAATTCGACTGAAATGGTCGAAATGACCGAAATATGGGGGCCCTAGTACAAAAAATGACCGAAATGATTGAAATTTCCGTCAAGATTCGACCGAAATTCTGTTTCGGCCAGTCACCGAAATGGTGACTGAAACCGACATTTAAGGCCTTGGTCATATTTATAGGGTTGCAAGAAATATGGCCGTCCTCGACTCCAAAATCTTTCTGAAATGGTATATTCAGAAATGATCGATCATTAAAAAAGATGATCGATCAGCATTTTAAAATATGTTCGATCAGTAAAAACTAGATGATTGATCAGAATTCAAAAATATGATCGTTCAGTGAAAAACGAATGATGGATCATTTTGACACTTTGACTTGAATGTCAAAGTTAAAGTCAAACTCAAAGTCTGAGAGATGCAGGATGCATGATTCTTGAGATATTTTTACAATCTAAGACAAATACAGAAAGCATGACTTAATACAAGAAAAGATATCGTCTTCTTCTTGAGCGTGTGGTCCTTCCTTGTGCTTGAGCTGGAGTTCCATAGCCGTGAACTCCATTGAGCTTCTTAGCATCTTTTTCAGTTAAGCTTGAGCTCCTCAGGCTTGAGCTTGTTCTTGGTCCAGTAGCTTTCCTGTTCTTGACCTAGCTACATGCTAAATACATAAGTTTCAATTAACAACACCCGTTTTGTTATTATTAAAATATGCATGCTCATGCACTACCAACTTACCCACTCATGCATGCACTCACAATCTCCCCCTTTTTGATGATAATAAAATATTTTATGTGTTTGCAAAAAAATAAATGTGTGTACGCGAGCAGATACTTTTTGTAAATAATAAACAATCTTTTCTCTTACTTTTTGATATAATAAAAAGGTTAAACTAATACTAAATGTTGATTAATATTATTTGTTAGATAAAGAGATGTCTAAATAATCTCTCCTCTTTCTTTTTGAAAACATTCGTTTTAAATCCATGTCCCCTTAAGCTAGAGCTGCCCCTTAATATTTAGCTAAAGCCTCCCCTAAAAGATAAGAGCCGTGGACTCATCACCGATGCATGATATGCATGATCAATTGAATAAGAAGGATAAGAAGTCAAATAGGGTTCTTAGCGGCGGACTTCACCATTCTTGGTAGCTTTTCCATGACGGTGACGTCCATCCATTTTTTTGCAAGTTGTTTGGCTTTGGCGGGGTCCACCTTTGTTGATGTGACCTCATCCATTTTGTTTGATCTCCGGTACCTGAAAGATTTTGATCTGGTACCCTTTCTTTTTCTGGTCTTTCAGGGTTTGATTGCAATGTTTCATTCTTTTTCGAAATCCATTTTCTATTTTGGGAAGAATTACAACTAGATGCATGATTTTTTACTTTTTCTTTTCCTTTTATAGAAGAAGGCACAAAGATAAATTTATTTTTAAGCTCAACAATTTCTTTTTCTAAACATGTAGTTTTTACTTTAAAACTGCTTAGATCCTGTTTCAGCAACTCATTTTCCTTTTTGAAAACCTCCAAGTCAATAAGCAAAAGAGATTTATCTTCTACTAACTTCTTGTTAACATTTTCGAGCTTCTTATTTTCTCTAAAAAGTTCTTTCAAGGCTTTATACGGTTCTAAATAAGAAAGTTCATTTACCTCATTTCTAGAGTCGAAGTCGGTTGAGTCGGACTCGACTAATCCCAACGAATCCCAAGTATGCACTTTCTTCTTCACTACTGCTTGAATCATCTTCCCATGATTCTTACATAGCTTTCTTGCTGAATTTTTTCTTGAACTTCTTTTCTCGTTTGAAGTTCTTTAGAGATGAGGGATGTCCTTCACATGCCCCACTTTGTCGCATTGAAAGTGTTTGATTTCTCTTTGTCTCAATCTTCTCTTCTTGAGAAAGGTCTTGAACTGTCGGGTCATGAGTGTGATATTATCATCGCTATCGGAACCCTTGGCCGTTTCCTTCTTTACTGCAAGAGCATGCTTCTTTTGCGGCCTTTCTCCTTTCTTGTTCTCTAGCTTTGTTTCATAGGTAAGAAGATTACCTATGTGATCCTCTAGAGACGTCTGTTGACTCCGCTATAGCTGTCACCAAGTGTTCAGAAAGTCGGACCAGACGGCCGCCTATGCAGTCGTATATGTGGTGGTGGACCCTATTCGGAACCGTATATAGTATATTCGCATCATATGCAGGAAAATGGAGTATGCGGCCCGAGTATACCGTGTATGTAGCCGCACGTGTATTGAAAAAAACCATGCCCAACCCTAATTAAATCCTTTAGTCCAGTCCCAAATTTTGAGAAACATGATTACCCGACCCTACCCTGATGCCCTTTACTCCTTAAAATCCTCTTTGCTCCATCGCCTCCATAAGAGAAGTGCAACCCTAGGTCAATTGACCCCTCCAGCACCTCAGCGTGTTGCCGCATCGGCTTTGATCGTTGTTTTGTCACGTTATGGCTCCATGTAGTCTTAGGTTAGTTGGCTATTACTTCCAAGGCTCTAAATATCGGTTCCGGTCACCATTTCAGTGACCGATCGAAACAGAATTTCGGTCGAATTTCGATCGAATTTCGACAGAAATTTTGGTCATTTTTGGTATTGGGCCCCCCATATTTCAGTCCAAGGCCCTAAATGTCGGTTTCGGTCACCATTTCGGTATCGACCAAAACAGAATTTCGGTGGAATTTCGGTGGAATTTCGACCGAAATTTCGGTCATTTCGATCATTTTTTGTACTAGGGCCCCCATATTTCGGTCATTTCGGCCATTTCGGTCGAATTTCGATTTCGACTGGATATCGATATTCGACAGAAATTCGACCGAATTTCGCTGAAATTTGAGGCCATGTTTCAGTCATTTCGGCCATTTCGGTTGAATTTCAATTTCGACTGGATATCGATATTCGACAAAAATTCGATCGAATTTCGCTGAAATTTGAGGCCATAATTCCTTCTCTCTTTTTCATTTGCTTGTTTCTTTTGAAGAGAATATTTGGGAGTGTATGATCCTAGGCAATTTCACAACTTCTGGTTTCTTGAATCAAGGTTGAAGAAATCGGTAGTCGGTACTCGGTCGGCGGGGTCACTGACTAAGGATTAATCGACAATCGGGCGACTAATCGGATTTTGTTGACCTTTAGTCGGTTCGGACGATTAGTCGGCTCGATTAATCGAGATGATCGGTTAGTGGCTGACTAGTTCTAGACGTGTCGGCCAGTGGGGGCTGTTTTGAGCTATATCGGCCGACTAGTCGGGCCTAGTCGGCCGACTTTTACAACAATGTCCTGAATGCCTTAGTTCATCTCGATTTGGGCCATTAGAAATGAATATAGATCTTTCCGTGTTATTTAGTTTGCAATTACTTTATTAAATATCACTAATGCTTTTGGACAACAAATACACATTTTCCATTCGTGTTTTCACCTAATGATTGATGGTAACTGAGATTGAGGGAGTCACACAGAAAGTAGCAGAACTGTACACATGATGCTAATTAAATCCTAGTAATTTTTTGCTGGAAAACATGGGAATATTTGAGTATTACTCAATGTTGACGAAAGCAGTTTGTATGCGGCCTCCTCAGTGAAGTGCATTCTTGAAGTGCACCTCTATGCGCCCTATGCTCATATGCGGGCCGCATATGCAGTCCATGCAACCACATATTCGGCCCGTGTGATCGCTTTGGAGTTTTCTCGGTAATCAAATAAGGATCTTCAAGATTCAGATCTGATAGCACAAAGATAGCTATCTTGAATAGCCCTCTCTCCTCTTCGATCTCTCCCACAGCGAAACCCAAAACCCTTTTCTCGAACCATCATTGCAAAGCATTGCCCGAAGCTCCTCCACCTCCAACCGGTGCTGCGAAGACACTCTGTCGATCCACCCCTCTGCTGCAAAGCTCCTTCGCCTCTGAGGTCCCTCGTCACCATGAATTCCTTCGCCTCCGGTAACCCTAATTCCCATTTTTTCACATTTTTTGTTTTTATTTTGCTACTCATTTTTTGATCCGATTTTTTTGCTATAGATTTCTTGCTGTTTTTTTCTTACCATCCCTTTGTTGGTAGATAATCTTGCATGGTCTTTGAAAATAAGTTCATTTAAATAAACGTGAAGCAATCTAGTTTTAAGGCCTCGAACTTCTATTACTATTCTTTATTTTTTATCCACCTATGTTAAAGATACCAAAAACTTACACAAACCTTTAACAATTTTTGATTGATAGAGCTTGTTTTGAGCGATATATGGAAGTCATTTTTCTTAGATCTTCTGTTGGACTACACTTATTCATAAATTCAGTTTAGTTGTCACTTTTGTAGATACTTATTTATTTTTAAATAAAAAAATAGAAAACCATGTAGAACTGCATATACCCTGTATATGCTCTCGCATACTGCTTAATCGCTATTCAATGACCTATCCGAACATATATGCATACCACTTTCCTGAACCTTCATATTACTCACGAATTAGATGGACACTCAATTCTCAGCTACAAAATTAGTATGCAAGCCTTTACCATGTGGATCAAGGTAGGTGCTTATGTCTATAGTTTGATGGATTCAACTTCGAGCCTCTAGGTTTCCATGTAATTCCAGTTTGCCCTTGATTATGAAAGTATATAATCATTTTGGTTTAGTTCTCGGTGAGTGCAAATCAAGAATCATAATCTCAATGTGTTTATTTTAATTAATTATTAATATGTAATATCAGTATATCGGTGATCTTATTTTTTTTATAGTTAGTACATAATGGGATAATAATCTTTAGTGATCAAACATAAGTCTCTAGTATTTGAAAATATTATTAATTAGAATAATGCAAACTGCATAATGCGTTAATACTTTTGTATATACTTCCACCTATCCGCTTACTCGCTTCAGATTGCCTGACCGAGTGAATAATGCATACAGACTTTCTGAACCTTGATGTCACCTTGTGCTCCCATTCTGGTGATAGCGAAGTAATGATCTTACTTTGAAGTTCTCCGGCTAGGAAGATCCTTCCCAAGATTCTCAGTTGGTTCACAATAACTGTGAAACGAACATTCATCTCCTTGTGGTCTCCCTTTTCTGCATTTTGAATGTCTCGTAATCAAGAGTTAGCATTCTGAAGCGAGTCTCTGTCACCTTTGTCCCTTCATGCGTTTTCTCCTTGCACTTCCATATCTCATAAGTCGTTTCTAGATGAGAGTCTTGAGTAAATTCGGCTTCCGATAATGCACAATATTTGGAGTTCATCACTTTTGAATTTAGCGTAATCTGAGCTAATTCAACATCGGTGTAGCTTGTCTCCTTCTCCTCTATGAATTTGAGCATCTTCCTCGTCATTTCCAGATAGCAAAATCTGACGATTGTAAGATCATCATCTTCGTCTTCCAGCTTGAGTGGTTCACCCCATTGAAAAGAGGTGGACGAATTACAGAGCTTTCATTTCAACACGATCATGAAAAACTGATCACGTGTGCTTCTGATAGTTACTTCTTCAACACAAACGAGGTTTTGATACCAAGTTTTGGTTTTTCTATCCCACACGGACATTGGCTGATGGGTGCGAGTGTATCGGACTTGATGACCTGGATCGCTGCAAATAATAAACTCAAAAAACCACATCGTTACGTAGCACTTTTAATCATAAAATAAACAATCAATCCGCAAGTGCACATGCATCTAACATGGAAACCTTCATGGGTAAAACTCACGACCTGAATCTCTCGACTTGGGCTTTCAACCTGACCCACACGGGTCTTCCACTAACATAAGTTCCTTACGCGTGCAACACAACTGTTTACAACCTGAGTTGATTACGCTTCCAACTCAATTGTACACATGAAACAATCCTAACAACCTCAATATCAAAGTAAATAATGCAATGAATAATAAGAGGCAAAATTAAGACGATATTAAATACCAGTGAGCGTGCTTGCAACAATCGAACGTAGGAAATCAGACCTGTTGGAATAAAGAACACAATAAAAAATAGCTCTTCGATTTTTTTCTCAGAGTAGAGAGTAGAGAACTTGTTGCTAGTAGTTGTGTGTTGTAGAATGAGGTATGAGGTCCTATTTATAGGGCTTCAAGAAGTAAGACTGTTGGAAACAAAATAGGGGATAAATCGGCTTTAAAATCTTCCTGAAACGGAATATTAAGAAATGATCGATCATTAAAAAACGATGATCGTTTTAAAATTCAAAAATATGTTCGATCAATGAAAATTGGACGATCGATCAGAACTCAAAAATATGATCGATCAGTGAAATCTGGATGGTCGATCAGAATTCGAATATACGATCCATCAATGAAAACTGGATGATTGATCATTTTGAAACTTTGACCTAAAAGTCAAAGTTAAAGTCAAAGTCAAAGTCTGAGATGCATGATGCTTGATTCTTGAGGTCTTTTACAATATAAGACAAATACAGAAAGCGAGACACAATAAAAGAAAAGACTCCGTCTTCGTCTTGTGCGTGAGATCCTTCCTTGTGCTTGAGTTGGAGTTCCATAGGTTTGAACTTTCTTGAGTTTCTTAGCATATTCTTTAGTTAAGCTTGAGCTCCTCAGGCTTGAGCTTGTTCTTGATCCAATAGATTTCCTACTCTTGACCTAGTTACAGGCTAATTGCACAAGTTTCGACTAACAATACAATTTTTGTTATTATGAAAATATGCATGCTCATGCATTACCAATTTCCCCACTCATGCATGCACTAACATTTCTCACATGTCCATTAAGATCACCTAGGCAAATCTCTTTTTGTGGGATTCCTTGCATAATCTTATCCAAATCCTCCCCAAAAAACTTGCTTAATCCTTTCCTCTAAATTAATTTGCAATGCGTAAACTGAGATGATATTCAGAATTTCTTCTTCGAGCACCGATTTTAGCAAAATAATCCGATCCTCTAATCTTTGCACCTCAACGACACTATCCTTCGAATCCTTATGAACAATCACTCCAATGCCATTTTTGCCCTTCTCGGTACTTGAATACTTTAATTTAATGCTTATCTTTATCTCACTTACTTTCTCTCCAACTCATTTTGTATCTTGGAGACAATATTTGAATCTTCCTTCTTTCCATGTTATTTACTATCTCCGTCGATTTGCCAGTCAATACTCATGCTACATATCCGCAACTTCTTTTGCGATCTCTTTTGGAGTAACTTCTTTACTCGCATGCGCCCATCATATGAGAACCCTTGCAAATTTTGGACCGCTTCCGAGCAGCGATGCACAGAACTAGCTTATTTACTCGCACACGTTCCTTACGCGAGAAGAACCCTTGCAAATCTTGAACTACATCCGGACAACGATGTAGCAGCCATTGCCAACTTCTCATTGTATTCGGACGTTGCGATGTATCGCTAGCAGGGAACATCCCAAAGAAATCTAAATGTTTGCTTAAATCCATGTTGCAAAGATCTATTTGTTTTGAGACAAATTCCTAAATAGTGTTATTAAAATAATACTTCTAGGAAATTTTCTCCTTTGCGCTAGCTGTTGACTACCTAACGCGCAACTCTCCTCATTTACCCAGTATTGTGATCAGGTAAAGAAGAAATAGTAAAAAAATAATTGAATTCCATAGCCATATGTCTATCACATCTTGCTGCACCACTTCCCAAAATCCCTTAAATAAGAAGATTGGAAAGCTGTCGGGGCCCGACAAAGAATTCTCGTTCAGGTGATACTCCTTTCATCACAAATTTTCCTTAGAGAAGATCCTAGTCAAGTCCACTATTCGGCCGAACTAATTCTACTGGCACCCTAACTGGACTACCAATGACGAATCATGAAGTGCTCAACCATGGCCTTGCCCACCTGATCATTCCTTGCACAAGGGATCCGTCAACCTTCACCTCATCCATGTGATTTCTTCCGTCTCCCAGTAGCCACAAAGTGAAAAAAGTTAGGCATCTCATTCCTTGATTGAAATGGCCATGGAACACTGTCACCATTCAATATTCTTCACATCTTCTTCCGTCATGATCCCTTGATGCTTCTATCTAAGTTCAATCTCGTTTATACTAAGAGGCATGCAGTCCTCCACCTAATCAAGTTTATCAATATCCCTCCGCGCCTCCAACCTCTTCTAAGATGTTGAGTTCTAATCTCCCTTCGAAACAAATTCTGAAATCCGTCTTGTTATGATAAAGCTTCGAAAAAAGATGACACATGGTGGAACACTCCTCAATGCTGCCCCTATCGCTTTGTCACAAATCTTGAATTCGACCCCCATCGCTTTGTCACAAATCTTGAATCTCGACGCCGATAGCCATGATATCTCAATCTTAAAGTACAAGAACAAGCATATACCCTTCCTCCGACTCACATATGAAGGGCATGTGTTCCAATTGGCTTCTGGGCATCCGTTTAACTCAATATAACATAAATGACTAGATTAACTTTGAAGAGATCAATAATATGCCGAGTCTAGAATTTAAGATGAATTCCTTACGTCCTTGAGCATATAGAAAGGAGAAGAGAGTTGTATGAAACAAACTTGTAGTTCAATTAAAAAAATTAGGCTTGACAAATGATGTGAGGAAAATTAAGGTAAGTGGAGGAAAGTGCATGACGTAGCGAAGCGTCCGGATCGTCATTAAGGAAGGATGGGGGTGTTTATGGTATTGATTTGACGTTCATAAGCATAATTATAGGGAGTGTCGGTCAAGTCTTGAAGAGAAGAGGGACATTTGGTAAAAGACTGAAGTAAGCTAATAAAACTAGTTAGTATGGTAGTTGATTGAATAATTGATATGATGTCGGGACCTATATTCCGGCATTTTTGGACCCTCAACTCCAACCACATGCACTCCCTCTCGGATTCAATTATAGGCCCGTAATATGATCATCACCATTTGAAAATTATACCAACTCTTTTTGAGCACCACCACCACTATAGAGTCAACCAATGAAGCCTCCATCAAGAGTTTGTCTTCGACCTCCATTCCCACCAATCAGAATGCCCCTAGTCCTCCGTACCCCCTGTACTATAATGAATTATGTCAAATTGGATCCGCACATGCTTTACCACACCATATTTCTATAAGTTTCCACCTTGGTTTAAAAAGTAAAACATCTAGTCCCTACTCATACAGCTAACAACCTGCAACCATTTTGTTTTCCTATAAAAAAACCATTTTCTTTTCCCGGGTCATGGAGACCACCCATATTTTAGGTCAAGACTTTCATTAAATAACCTAACGAACTTCCCCTTTTAAGTATGATCCAGATGCTCCGGCGGTCTCCCTCTAAACAACAACATTATCTCTAATAGTTCGTTCATGTGGAGCATTCAAAACCCCTATGTATTATCAATCTCTCACAGTTCATTGGAAATTATCTCCGTAGGCAGAAGCTATACACCCTCATTTGGGCATGGCTTATGTGAAACATCCTCAATGAACCCTCCAACAGTGCATCCTCTATTTTGACCACCACATGGGGCCACTGTTTCGTCATCTTGAGGAAAACTAGCATTAATCTTCTAGCTGGTGGCATGCCGAGAAGCACCATGGAGGAGCCCAGCTTGAGCGCAAGAAGGGTCATGATCCCTTGACATTAAAGAGCGATGGCCTTGAAAAATGAAGCCTATGATATCGGGCTCATATTTGAATGATCAAAGAAAACATGCTAAAGGATCTTGATTGACCCCAGCTGACTTGTCAACAATCGACTATCAACATTTTACATCCCATTAGGGTACAAATTAATCGATTGAACAGAAAATGGTCAAACGTCATTGGGTTCATGATATAACATGAAGCCACTTGATTAATTGGGCATGCTCTGCTTGATAGCTCATCGACATCCGAACTGCCATCCAACAACAGTTGTTTATAAGATATTTCTGCCATAGATTTGGAAACATATATATTGGGAATTTTTAGATCAATTCTCCCTCAAATCTAGGATAGATCCCTGCACACATGTTGTTTACTGGCAATTACAATCCTTAAGCACATGGTGTAGATCCTGGACCACGAGGCACCATTGGAGCATCGATTCACCACCCATGAACTCGCCTAGATGGTAGACCCTTCACATTGATATCACCACCTCCAAAAACCGACAATGTGGTATCATAACCTCAACCAAACAAGCAACACGATGGGCCTTCATTACTAAGGAAGTAGCAACTTTTGCATTATTTATTTGTGTCACTACCACCACACGACATTCCACCTTCGCAGGAAGGATCAAACTCGAAAAGTTGCCAAGTGCTTGAGCTCCACTTGGACCTTGAAGGGCCCCTAAGGCTAAACTATAGCATAGAACATGCGTAACCGTTCCAACGAATGATGAAAACTTTGCGATTAAATTATAGTCATGACAACACATGGGCATCCTTGGTAGCTCCCCACGAAAAGGCCACACCATGTGGGCATGCATCGATCTCGCATACTATGTCGCTCCAACGCAAAAGGCCAGAATGTAGACCCTCGCTAGAGCTGGAGAGAAGCAACAACTCATCATTGTATGATTTACCCTGTGCACAAAGAAGACTTTCCTTGAGGGAGATGACGTCTCAGAGGTCGAGCCCAAAACCTCTTTGGCCTGGTCAAGGGCCACTGCATGATCCTTGACCGCTACACGAAGATCAACGATCAAACACCCGGTAAGCATGCCCTCCATCGTATCCCAACCCGATCAGATCCAATATCACCACTATGGATAATCTTTGTGCCGACACATTCCTCAGTGTTCTCATCTCCCTTTTTGTCATGAGGCGACAAGTAGGGCTGTGCATGGTTCATGGATTTCACGGTTATCCGACCCGATCCGTATGGATCGACCCTAAACCAATTGTTATCCAAAAAATCACATCGGATCGGGTATCCAACCCTATTTGACCCGTGACATACGGGACTCCGATCCAATGGTCCGCGGATAACCATGGGTCAACCCATTTCATAACTCCTTCAATCGGGACGTTGTCTATTGGTCTACCTAAATGGTATTCATTAGGAATACAAATGGACGGATACAGAAATGAGTATAGGTGTTACCTTATGCATTATTATATATTTTGCAGCGTCACTTTGATATATTTGTTTAATTTTGTAGGCCTTTGTGGACCGTTAATTATCGGTTGTTTGAGTCGAATTGTCGAGGATAGTGTAGTAATGATAATCAATTTAATAATCGTCATTAGTTAATTTGCTTTATTTCGGATATCCTAATACGATCAACTGCTAAATTTCACAACAATATTTACTAGTACTAAGATGAAAGTATAGCAACGAATATTTTTTTTGTTCGTTTTCATATCTTCGACAGTAAGATATATAATAATTGAATATTATTTGTTACTTGATTTTTTTAAAAATCATATGAACTTTGAAAAAAAATAAATCGTATTGATATGTAATCTTTATTCGACATGAATTTAAATTCCATGTTTTTTGGATCCATATTTGGATTAGCTTTTTAACCGATATGTGGTTGGGCCCGCTCTTTATTCGATCCGAATTTGGATTCGATAAATATCCTATTCGGATTCGTATCCTTATTTTTAAGGACATGGTTTCCTTATTGCATATCTGAATCATATCCATATTCGATTCGTGTTCGATAGAGATGAAGCGAATATGGATATGGAAATAGGCATCTATCCGATCCGTATCCGATCCATTTTTATCCCTAGTCTTAGGCACAACAAAAACAGTTAAGATTTATGTCCGATCCGTTACCATATCCGACCTGCAAGCAATCGATAACAGTGCATGTTTCGGCAACGATGTTTGGGTGGGGTGGGGCTCCTTCGCCCATTGCTTTGTTTCCCATATTTTATACGGAATTACCGTTGAAGAAAAGGATTTAAAAAAACACTAATTTAATCATAGTTAGATAAATAGGAATGTAGAATTTATGATTAAGAGAAATTTTATGTTTAAACATTGGAGAAGTTGAAATAGAAGCTCGTGCCAAAGCGATATCGATATGAAATTATCACGTTCTATATCACTATGTAAGTGGCAAATTGATATATCCGCGTGCCATCTGGCATATTCATTTATACATATTTTGACTTCGGACATTTAAATTTTAAAATATAATTGTAAATTTGGTAGTGTTTGACTTTTTTTGTCATTTATATTTTTATACGAAATCCTATTTTAGAAGCTTTAATAAATTTTGTTTGGCTTGCATCTAATTCTTTTAGATCTACGGATACACACGGGTAATCCGCTATCCAATGGGTATCCAATCTAATGGATAACCATTTTCATTGGAGCGGGTTGATCCATTGATCCAATATCATGGATCGGATCGGGTCAACTCCAAATGGAGCGGGTTTTCGCCCCACGAACACCCCTAGCGACAAGTCTCATGTATAGAACTTCCAAATTCACCCGGTCCGATGTTGGCTTCTCTTGAATGGGGATAGCCAAAAGATGTTATCGTCATTACATTTACACATAGTGACAAATGAGACATGTTCTCTTCGTGTTTCGCGATAACTCTTCTTCTTACTTGTTACTTTGGTTCCCTTGCAATCCCTTCTTCCATGTTTGATGTCATAACATCTGCCCATTCATCAAGAACCCTCACACTCCATTGTATGCCAATTCAGCTTTGTCAATGCTCAAACAAGCACCACCAAATGCCTATTCTTGTGCCGCAGGGAACTCGTAGCCTCTGAGCCTTTCGTGCAGTACCCATCCTTAGTCGTATGCAGACTTGTGGAAGTCTTCCAAGACATTTTTTGAAGTAAAAAATGAGGGAAACATGCATAGGTGTCCGCCCCAATTCATTAAAAAAACAATTAAACAATTACAACCCTAGGAAGTTACATAAGCCAGGAATCAAGAACACCCCTTGAGTGAACAAAGACATTTTCACGGTAAAATCTTTGACCCGAAAAAAGATGAGCATTTATAGCCAGCTAGATGGACCAAACAAGAGCCAGGGCCCTAAGTAAAACCTTCCTTGGGTGCTGTCGAACCAGCATCAAAGAATCCCAGAAAGACTCGAGGTTCCGAACAAAAAATCCAGCCCAGGTCATGATCGCCCCAAAGAGGAGACGCGTACGGACATAGGAAGAAATTGTGATCCACATATTCAACTCCAGTCCCACAAAGGGTGCAGGTGTCCCCCCCCCCCCAAATATCTTGCACATTGATCTCTCGTCTTAAGTCTCTTTCATCTAAGAAGCCATATGAAAAAACCGATCTTCTCTAGGAGCCCAAGAGTCCAAATGAAACGGTAGTCTCTAACCAGGTCATCCGTCCTCGGCAGAGGAGATCTACAAATCGCCCCATAGGCTTTCCTGACTTAAAAAGAGTTATCTCTCCTGACCCAGTGGTCCCACCCAACAGAGGGCCCCTCCATAACTCCTCAGAGAGTCGAGCAGAAGTAGGAATTCTTCCAAATGCTGATCAGAAAAGTTCTCTGAAAATAAGGGCATCCAATTTCCATCAACTCAGCAGCCAGCCACCCTCACCTCACGATCCACCGTCAAAGCAAAAAGACATGGAAAACGACTCCAGATCGGGCCATCCGCAATCCAATCTTCCACCCAGATAGCGAAGGACTCACCATTCCCAAGGACATGGCGGAAGTGATCGTGAAAGCGCCACAGAACCTTAGTAACCCCAACCCAGAAAGTGGACGGCTGTAAGCCTGGAGCGATGGCCTGCAACAATGGACGAGAAATGGCGTAGATGCGGCTGACAAGAGTACAACAGATACCCTCATCTCTCCCCCAGATTCTGCTCATCTACTTCAGCAGAAGAGCCTCATTCATCACATCCAACCGCTTGACCCCAAGATCACCAACCGACTTCGGAAGAGTGACAATCTCCTAGTACACAGGGTGCATTCTACTACCTTCTAGACCAGGCTTGTTCCACAAGAATCTTCACATAAGCCTCTCAAGGCGCTTCCTTATCCTAGCCGGCAAAAGGCAGGAAGACATGAAAAGCACCAGGATTGCTGAGAGAATCGCCTTCATTAACGCTAGATGACCGTCCTTAGAGAGTGTTGGACATGTGAGCCCACGACGAGCCATTATGCAATAAATGTTATTGCAAATATCATTCCCTGATCTGAAACGAAGAATAAATAATTTGCATAATAGGTCCCTTAGTGATTTCACCAAGGCTTATGCTTGTCTTGATTGGCGTTTCCTGTGGTCTGTATTGAGGCGGAGGGGATTCCCGGAGGCTTGGATATCGTGGTTGCGGCGTTGTGTGACCACGGCCTCCCTCTCGGTTTTGCTTAATGGTCGCCCGGTCGGGGGTTTCTTCCAGCCAAGGAGGGGGGTGCGGCAGGGGTGTCCTCTCGCTCCCCTTCTTTTTGTGCTGGCGGCGGACGTGTTGGCTCGTATGATTGACGGCGTCATAGAGGCGGGACTGACTCAGGGATGCACTATTGGGGACTTCCAAGTCCCCTTAATTCAGTTTGCGGACGACACTCTTTGCTTTATCGAGGGTGGCCCTGCTGAGGTATCCGGTATGGCAACTACTCTCGAGCTTTTCAATGAGCTATCGAGGCTCTTGATTAATGGGGCTAAGTCTAAGGTGATCCTTTCGGAATGACGTAGGCGGGGGCGTTGGAGTGTGGCCGGCTGCTGGGCTCTTTTCCATGTGGCCTCCCTTTCGACTACCTTGGCTTGCCTCTGGCTGTGGGTCGTGTCCGGCTCCGTGATTGGAAGTTGGTGGTGGAGAAGATGGAGGCTCGCCTAGCTGGGTGGCGAGCGGCTTTATTATCAGGGGGGGCGGCTGGTTCTTCTTAAGGCGGTGCTCTCCTCTATTCCACTATATTTCTTCTCGGTTCGATGTATGCCTAAAGGGATTCGATTGCGCCTGGAGCGGTGTATGCGGGGATTCTTGTGGGGTAAGAAGGGGGAGGGGAGAAGGGGGGTTCATTTGGTGGCGTGTGGTGATGTTTCGCAGCCCAAACGGGTTGGTGGATTGGGAGTACGGAGGTTGGAGGTGGTTAACGACGCCCTCTTGCTGAAATGGGCATCTAGGGTTTGGGGTCAGGAGGACAACTTCATGCTTAATGTCCTGCGGGAGCTGCTGGGGGAGGAGATGATGGGCTTTACTCGGGGAAGTGCTTACGAGAACCTCTCTCCTTTTTGGCGTGGAGAGTTGGAAGTTTTTACTCGTAATCTTTGCCTCTTCAAACCGGTGTTGGGAAAGGGGGATTCATTTCGTTTTTGGACTGACGACTGGTCGGGAATGGGTACTCTCAAGGATAGCTTTCCACGCTTGTTTGCTTTGGTGGAAGATAAGGAGGCACCGGTGGCCTCGTGCTGGGTGGACGGCTGCTGGTGTCCTCGGTTTATTGCGAATTTCTCGGATCAGCGTATGGATGATTTCCTTTCGTTAATGCGCCTGCTTGCTGACGTTATCCATCCAAATGATGGCCGCGACCACTGGTCATGGAAGGATGGTTTTTTTCCACGCGGAAGGCGTATTTAGCTCTTGTTCCCAGCACTTAGGTGGAGGACGGTTTACTTGTGCGCGACTGCAGATTCCTCTGGGGATTGAAGCTTCCTGAGCGCATTGGTGTCTTCCTATGGCTTCTTCGCAGGGGGAGGCCCTTAACGCGTGACCATTGCGCAAGATTATTTCCGAATGTTGGGCCTACCTGCGGGCTTTGTGGCGCGGAGCGGGAAACCATCGACCACTTATTCTTCGAATGCAGATTGGTTCGTGGACTTTGGGTTGATCTGGATTGGATCAACTCCGAGAGCATGATTGCTTTTTGCGAGAGCTTGATGAGCATCGGGGGAAGGGAATGGAAGGATTTGCTGGCTCCGATTGCGAGGTTGTGGGACATATGGCTGGGGAGGAATGAGGCCCTCTTTGCGGGCCAGCGCTTCTACAGGGAAAACATTACTATCCTTGCTACGCGTCTTCTGGCAGATTGGTGTACTGGGTAGGTCTGGTTTGGTTTTTTGGGGGTGAGCTTGCCTTCGGCTACCACATTTGGATCTTCTTTCTTGTTCGTTTTTTGTATTGCTTTTGTAAATTTTTATCCGTTTCCTTTTAATATATTGGGGTGAACGCCGCAGAGTGTCTCCCCCTTTTTTTGAGCGTAAAAAAAAATAGGTCCCTTAGTACAATTAGGATTATGTACCATGGCCATCTTAATGATCATACAGCTGTTGATTCAATTATTGAATCATAGAGGCTGGTGCTTAGATAAATATCTAAAGAGTTAGAGTGAGGACTCATCAAGTACCATCAAATGATTGTTAAGAGATGATCTCCAGCCTGAGTAGGAGATGGCAATCCTTTCTCACTTGGCTGATATCTGACCGACCTCTTGATGCAGGTCCCCTGCATGGGAATAGAGATTCGGAGGTATCCGATTAGTTAGGTCAAAGAGTTGACTTAACGAGATCGAGATAACCAAAGTCCTATAATGTATGCTGTCACGATATAGGCACGCATCCTCTGACCGGAGACAGATGTGTTACTATATGTCTGAGTATGTACATTTGGCAGACCAGTAGGTTGATGACCTAATCAAGGTCTATACACCGGCGAGCTGGTGTGCATATAAGGGCATATGAGTAATACGATCTCTCAAAGGGATCCTACAGGTTCATTACTGAACCAGAAGACATGAGCTCACTCATGAGATATTGTGAAGATCAAATTCCGTGCACAGTCGTTTCTCTTTGGAAGCTCGATTGAATTTGTAAGTTTGATTTATACTTTTGGAAAGTATATGATCAACACCTGATTATGATATATGCTTTTGGAAAGTATATGATCGATACCAACTCCCAATGATCGAATGAGAAACTTAATGATAAAACCCTGAAGTAGACAGTGTAAAATTGATCTTATACTTCGGGTTTATTCTGGGTCTTCCAGTATGCAGGATGTACAGGTATTGGGAATACCTGAGGGTGATGTGATCATAAACGGTTGTATAACCATGACGCTTCCATTCCTAGGGAGTGATGAAACGGGTCTGGATTTTAGTGACTCCTCTCAGTAGAGAAGTAATATGATCTTATTACAAATGTTGGACATTGATCTGAATGTGATTCAGATTCAATGAGAAGATTAGATTTGCGGTCTTGATTTAATCAAGATTCTATGAGAGGCCCGAGATTTGGATTTGAGATGTGATCTCAATATCCAAGTCACTATACGTGGAACAATACAATCGCCTTGTCCTTATCTCCAAGTATTCGCGGAGAAAGCGCGCATTATCCTTGAAAGAGTTCAGAATAATTTCATTGTTGATATAAGTATCCGAGCATTAAGAAAATGGATAAGTAAATGTGATTTAATTATCATGATTAATATGAATTCGATTCATATTATAAAGAGAGTTATCTTAGATAATTAAATGTGATTTGATTATCAAAGATGTAAATATTGTGAATGCGATTCATATTATTTGGGTACAAGAGAAAAGAGATCCAGGATGATTACATGTGATTTAATTATCTTGGATATGAATAATGTGGATAGAAATATCCATATTAATCATATATATTATAAATGTGATTTATTAGATATAAGAGATAGCTATTTGTAATTTACATTTGTTAATTAAATGTTGATGTGAATTGGATTCACATTGGACATTAAATTGAAAATGTAATTCACATTTTATTTTGGGTTGTGAATGTGATTCACAATTTTCCAATGGCAAGATTGCAATATACACAAAATAATTATGAATTATTTTGTAGAATAATTTACAACAATTATTGTTGTAAATATTGGAGATATATGCAATCTTGGAGATTGCATCGGAATCTCCCCTTCCTATTAGGAGAAGGGACGGCCACCAATTCCTACAAGGGTGGCCGTCCACCCCTCCTATATGGAAGGAGAGATTCTCCTTTCCATTATCTCTAATGTTAGTTGATTTAATTTAATGATTGAATTATGTTGATTTATCAATATATATTTAATCTCAATTAAATTAATTGTTGTTGGTTTACCAACACAAATCTTGGCCATTAAAAGAAACACAAATCAATGAGAGCCATTGGATTTGTGTTGTACATGGATTTATATCCATGGATCCCAAAATATTATAAATAAAAGGGCACCTCTTTGCTCTTCTTGACACAGAAGAGAACATAAGTCTCTCTCTCTCTCTTTCTCTCTACACGTCAGCCCTCTCACGTCAGCCCTCTCTCATTCTCTCTCATGGCCGTCCACCATGGATGCCCTAGAGAGAGTCTCCATCGTCGCAGCGTCATCGTTATGCTGCCCAATCGTTTGCTCGTGGATCTCCGTCTCCTTCGGTGCACCTCGCTCGTGAAGAAGACGTCGGATCTCGTGTGTCGAGATCAGGAGATCCACTGCTTGGATCATCAACATGGATTGCGAGAAGCACACGTTTCATCAACACGCTCGCAAGCGTCTCCTCCGTCGGATCGGACTTGAGACAGGAGGTCTCTTTGTTTAGAGACTCGATCACAACCACGCTTCAAGAGGTAATCCCATTACTTGTTTGTGGTTTAGACGAAACGATTCGAGAAGCGTTCTTGGATCATGTGGTTTCGTCATATGAAAATTTTTTAATTTCCGCTGCATAGAACAACTAGTGCGACTAGTCGTTCTTCATCGTATTCGATACGACGCTCACGCTTCCGTGATGCGCTTGAGGATCTCCCCATATCCTTCGGAGAGGATAGAAGCCTTCCAACCCGAATGTTTCCTCTCCAGCTTCTCAACCACTGGCAACCAATCTGCTAACTTGATTCTGCCAGACGTTAGAGGGAGCCCCAGATAGCGGATAGGGTGGGAACCCTCATCCGTGCACAACTCCAAGCTGCAAAGCCACGCCTCCTCCTCCAAGAGCACAAAAGGGATCATTGTGGACTTGGCATGATTCTAGGCCAGGCCAGACATTTCTCCAAATATCTCTAAGGTGCCCCCATATCATTGGCCTCCTACTTCCCTCCCTCTATGAAGAAAATAGTGTCATCCGCATATTGAAGGAGGAGGACAACAAAACCATTAAGCGAGAAGCCCTTGCGATGCCAGAGCTCTGAACCCGGTCAACCATGCAAGCGAGAACATCAGAAGCAATGACAAAAAGCAACGGCGCAAGAGGGCAGTCCTGCTTGACCCCCCTCTGAGGCTGGAAGAAACCTCCCTCCGGACAACCATTCATAAGATTGCCATGGACGAGATGGTGATGCATTGCTTTATCCAAGAAATCCAAACCTGTGGAAAACTTCTTCTGTGTAAGGCCGACCAGAGGAACCGCCAATCCAACGTGTCGTAAGCTTTGGTGAAGTCCACCTTAAAAAGAAGAGCCTTTGTCACTTTCCTCTTCCAATCTGCTACGAGCTCAGAGGCCAATACCAAACTGTCCGAAATCTGCCTCCCCCGAACAAAGGCCGACTGAAGAGGGGAAATAATGTTCTCCAAAACCGTGCTCAGCCTAATAGCAAAATCCTTTGCCACAATTAGATAAATTGCATCGGAGGGCTATCGGCCTTAATTCTTTCCGCCGCCTCACGCTTGGTAAGGAGGAAAATAAGCGCATTATCTAGCTTCCCAAAACCTGCATCACAACGGCAATACTCTTCCACAACTTGCAATACCTCATCGCTAACAAGATCCCAAAACTCCTTATTAAATCAGACATGGACCTTAGCAGGTCTCGGAGCATCGTCTGAATTGAGGTCCCAAACCGCAACCTTCAACTCCTCCATAGTGACCCTCTAATGAGACTATTGGCGTGAATATCATACAACTGAGATGCGCTGGGGCCAACCTACCTCCATAGTCTGGTCACCGATCTTCTAGAGAACTACATAAATTATCAGCAATCGCCCTCCCCATCTCTTTATCCCCCTCGACCCTGATGCCATTCACACATACCTAACGGATAGCGTTACCACGCCGCCTCCTACTAGCCACTCTGTGAAAAAATGCAGTGTTCGCATCCCCCTCCTTGAGCCAAGTAAGCCGGGACCTCTGCCTCCACTCCGTAACCTGCTTCTTGTCTTCATCAAACATCTTTCTTTGAGCCTCCCCTCTTTGAAACAACTCAACCTTAGTGAGGGGCCTGCCGCCCTCCAACCCGTCAGGCCTTGCAACCTCGCATTCCACCTCAACCCTTCCAGCACGCCGGGCCTCTCTCGACTCAGTCTTGAAAGCACAGAGCCGCAAATGCAAAGAAGTCAGCTTCTGAACGATATTGGTAGCCACGTATCGAGACACGCTCGTGGAAGACTAATGGGAGGAGACCAGATTACGGAAAGAGTCCTCTAGAAGCCAAGCCTTCTCAAATCCTCCCCAGAATCCCAAATAATCGGAGTGTTGTCCGACCTCGTTCTCGCTCTGCCTGCAAAGAAAGAGAGAGGGAACAATTCAAGCAGCTCTGCAGAAGCAAGGAAACGATCTAACCGGGATCGGGAACCAGAACTCCTCCAAGTGTACTTCGTGCCAGTAGCATCCAACACCTTCAACTCCAAGTCATCAATAAGCTCGGATAAGTCCACAAAGCCCGGATCTTGGCCGCCACGAAGGCATGGCCGATCAGAGGAAAGTAAAGTAACATTAAAGTCTCCACCCACCAACCAAGCATTACCAGGAAAGGCGGAATGAGCCGCTCTTAGATCAGTCTAGAGCTCATGCTGAGAAGCGCGCTGACAAGGCCCATAAAGACACGAAAGAGCGAGCAATGCACGCGTCTGGACGCACTATAAACACACCATGAGGACTTGAGTGCCCCTCAACTCCGCATGGAAAGTGAAAGCCGACTCCTTCCAAGCAATCAAGAGGCCACCAGTACCACCAGAAGCATCAATCGAACGAAAGCCATAGAGCAAACTCACTCCAAAAGAATTCCATACATCAGTCGAAATGGTACCCACCTTCGTCTCCTACAGGAGAACTACGTCACAACCCCACTCCGAGAACCTTGACCCTGGAACCCTCCTTTTCTCCGGGTCATCCAGACCCCTAACATTCCAAGAAACCTTCATTCGGAACTTGGTCTGGTCTCCCCTTGGAAAACTGCTCCCGCCGACGAGGCCGTAAGAGCTTTGCGTTCGGAAATTGGGGGAATTTCAACACGGACAACCTTGGTTCGCTCCCCCGTTCTGTATCTTTTCCAGATTTTTTATCCGCCTGGGAGTCTGCAAAAGTCATTGCTTCCAAGGGATCAACCCCATCGGGGATTGGCGTAGAGCCAGGAGCCCCAGAGGATGCCGCATCCTCCAGGGGTAACACCGCCCCCAACACAGGAGACTCCACCCCCGTTGGGGGATCCATCAGCCGCTTTGATCGGCCTGGCTTCGACAGCGAAAAGATAGGCTTCAGCTCAGCAGAGACCCTCAACTTCGGGAGGATCCACCCTATGCTCTGGGGGCCGCTCCAGCAAAGGGCGGATCCACAACAAGAATCAACAAAGGTTGGAGCAGCAATCGACCGGCCCGAGAATCCCCTCCAGGCACTAAACGAATCCGCAAAAGAATCCGGGAGTAGCGAACCAAAAGAACCCGAGAAAGAAGCGAGGGTCATCGTCGGATCCGAGGGGTTGCTCGAGAAGGAGGAACCCGAAAAAGACCAGCAGCGGGGATCGACCTCGCCTTGCCCGGATCCGGCATCTAGACAGTTCGACAGAAGGGAGAATCGAATCGCATCTTCTCTAGGAACATACGAATTGACCAAGAAGGAAGCCGAAGCGGAAGCCTCCTGAAAGCCACCTCGAGCCCCGCGGCTTCCAAAACCGCACATCGCTGACGTGTAATTCTATCGGAGGAGGAGGCGGCATCGCCGGCCTCCGACCGATCCGGAGGCCGCGGAGGCGGAACAAAAAAACCCGCAAGCCAAAGGAGAAACGACACACCTTTAACTTTGTTGTCGCCACCAACGCCATGGCAACAGAGCACTCCAAGAGCAATAAGGTGGCATTTGGGTCTTGCCCCGGCAGTCGGCCATCGGCCAAAACATCAATCACCAAGCCGATGTTTGAAAGCGCTACCCCTAGGCTTTGCAGAGTTCGAGAGAGAAACGGAACCCCCAAAACACGAGCCACGTGCTTGATAAGAACCTCCTCGGGAGTCGGATCCATAAACAAATCACAACAATCTCCACTTAACATCATTCACTACGGGCAACTGCGGAAGAAGCTTTAGCTGAAGTTCGGACATGCCACAGGCACAACATCGGCTAAACTCCATCTCTACCACATCGCCCGTAAAGGCCTGGCCGAACAAACTGGATTAGATCCACCCCGATCAAAGCCGCCGTTACCGAGCTCTTCGACCAAGACCCAATTAACATTCGAGTCTTCGCCTCTTCCTAGGGGACCACGGACCATCGTTGCATAGGAGCGCGCACCATCACAAACCTTCGCACCATATTGACCAGGAACCTCCGAAACCCCTTCCGCAAAAGAGGAACGAGCATCGGTGTAGACCCTCTGCTTAGCACGCCCCAACGTAAGAGAACAGGAACCACGACGGTGACCCGCATCGCCACACGAGAAACAACGAGGCGAGGGCATGAAGAAGCCAAGTGCCCCCCCCCCCCCCCCCCCCTACCGCACCAGAAGCACTTCCGCCCAGGCTTCTTGTGGGACACATCTCTCGCGCTAGCCTCCTCTACTCCAGACTTGCCCCGCGGGCGCCCGATCTTCTTCTTCATCCCCTCTCGCCCTTTCGAATCGCCTAGAGCGTCCTATCCCGCTTCATCCTCTCCATTTATGATGAGTTTCTGATCGGGTTGTTATGGCCTCTATACCACTCAAATATGTGTAACATTGCCTGTGCTCGTACCCATCGGTTGCAACCTCTCATGTCTTCTTGGATCACCATCAAGAATGCTGCACGCTTTTGTGCATGACTGTGGGAATGAGCCTTGTTGCTCCTCAACGTGTGTTTCGTCACTGTGCACACCACTACTGCGCTTGCATACGTTGTGGTGCTTGCATCCATAGTCATGTCTTGCATTGTTGTTTGTATTTTTGTGCTTGCTCTGCCAAGAGCTCCACGGCATTCGTCTCCAAGCCATTTCTTTTGTGGGACACTCTTCGTTGCCACATACTTGTTGGCGAATAAAGTGTAATGTTCATGTGTCTGCATCCGCCATAATGCATGCACACACATTCTTGATCATGGAATTCGACGGTGTGACACCTTCCACCATGCATCGCCTATCCTCATCTCCACCTCCACCGTCCTGGAGTCAGGGCTATGCTTCTCCAATCAGGCACTCGTGTGGTGCTACTATGCTTCTCCAATCAGGCACTCGTGTGGTGCTAACATCTCGATAGTGATTGATTCTGCTACAGTTAAATCAAACAACAGTGTCCCTGCAAACATTCACATTGTGCCCAAGCACACTACACCACAATTATCTCATTGTTGAGTGTTGACAATCATCTCAAGTCGTTGAAGCCCCTAGACTGAGTAGACTCCACATGCCTCAGCTTTCCCATACCATTCCTTCTCCAGTGATGAATATGATCCCACTTCTTCCTCGCTGCCACTGCCCCCATCTTCTCTTCTCCTTTCATAGATGGCCCTCTTTTTGCTCTCTCTATCCTCCATTATCTCCTTACCTTTTTCGCTCCCCCTATCTCATCCGTTTGCCTGCTCACTCTCCCTTCCTCTTGCTCACCCGGATTTTCTCTATCCTCGCCTTGATTGTTTGCCAAAGTTCAGTGAACACATATCTATAGTCCGGTGTACCTGGCTTGATTGTATTCTTCATGTATATGCTTGACAGGGGCCTATCTGGTCGCAGGTTTACTTCACAGTAATCTGACTGATTTGTATTTTAACTGCTTTTTTGTCTTACTCAAAAAAAGATTTTTTGCGTGATAAGAGATACAAGGTAAATATAATTGAAAAGGGGTGCAATCATGGCGGTTCAAGTAGTTTCATGGAAGGCCTATCAATGCTTTAATTAGAAAGGTGTGTGAAGTTGGAGGGTCTTGCAAGAGGGTCCAGTGAAAACACAAAAAATGCTGGAAGAAATTTTTAAAACAATGCAACCTTTTTTGTCCAAATATAAGCCTATGCGGTGGGCACAACCAATGGAATTTCTTATTGTCAGCAATCGTTTTGCCCAGCCATTTTTACATTTGCATAAGCTTTCATTGTGGTTATTCTTTTTGCCTTTAGTTAAACCAATTTCAAATCCCAAAAATGCTTCCATAAGACTGGGCATTTTTAGTGTGGTCTTTCTAATCTTTCATGTCAATTAATTCAATTTCTCATAGGGTTTTTGGCGAAATTGGGGTGAAGGATATGAGTCTGCTGCCGCAAGTTATTCCTACTTTGATATCTTTTTTAGAGGATGAAACACCGGCAGTTGTTCGTCAAGCAATTGGTAGTGGGACAACTTTATTCGCAAACACTTTAAAAGAAGTTGCAATTCAGGTTTGACCCCGTAACTTTTACCCCTGTTGTTACTCTATGGCAGATCTTTTGCTTTTGTTTCTTGTGGATTTTGTTTTTTTCTTTCCTCATGGAATAGCTAATTTTTTTTGAAGGAAATTGAATAACTAATTTTGAAGACATTGTATTTGTCCTTTTAGTTGCTAATTTTTGCAGATTGTTTCCAAATTTTCTTCACTATAAATAGTTCTTTGTATTTACTTCTGCCGCATCTTGTTTCATATGGTGGTTGGGATACACGGGGAAGAACACAAGCTTGCATCTACCCTATCTTAAGATTTTTGGGTATTCATTAATGATATTGCAGGAAATGTTCGATTGAAAATATACTTGGTTTATTTTGTATGATAGAAATATTGGAAGAGATGTATTTTTTGGAATAAAAATCAGATTTAGTAGTATGGTTATTGGCTTTGCCTTGGGCTGCACGTAATGGTTGGTGATTAGTTTGCGTTTGTTAATTGGTTGAGAATTCAACATATACACTCTATAGCATATGTGAGATCTCATTCTTTACCACTAAAAGTAGCTCATATGCTTCCTTCACAAGTTAATGCTGTTGCGGCTTAGGGGTTAGATAAAAAATACACTTTAAAGTCGAGTAACCATGCATATGTTTTTTGGCTTTACATGAAGGATCAATGAATGAGAAACTACGAGTGATCATGTTTAAACTCTTCTTAAATGCAACCTTGATTAAATCGTAGTATAGCAAGTCCGAAAATAACAATAACATGCTCCTGAATCCAGATCAAGGTTTGACAATTTAAACATCAACTTTAAATCAGCTTCCAGACTTACGAGTGATTGAAAAACTTTAGGCGTCTGAGTTTCCAAAGTGATGGATCTTTTTATTTAAGTTGTTAGTTGCTATTGTCTACTTTGTTTGAAGATCAGAGAGTGAACGGGTTCAAGAATACAAGGTTTGCATGGCTCGCTGTCATGACTTTTGTTTGTTTAGAAATGTGATGCCTTTGCTTTTGGCAATTTTGGAGTCCATAAGGCATGCTTTTTGACCAACTTCACGACGGTTGGAGCTAATATGATATTACTTTTACATTATGCGGACATCACAATTTTCTTTACTATGGAAGGTCACAAGGGGTGGTTGTTATTAAGATCCTCTTGGACATTTCTACGGGGCTTTCTATCTTGTGGTGAATTATCATAGGTTCAATTTCATATATTTTTCAATGAACTATGTGATTGTAGTGGTTTATCATAAATTCTTGTTATGCCATATCATACTTGGATTATTTATGGCGAGTTACATCTAGGAGTGTTGGTTGGAACATGCTTGAGAGGGTTGAAAGGTGTATGAAGGGCTGTGCTTCTGAGTGGGAGGTTGGTGTTAACCTCGTCCATTACTTGGCAACTACTGTCGCATGGATGGTTGATTGGAGCATGGTGCTCGAGCCATATAGAGGGGTGGACCCTGGTGTTGTTGAGCATTATACTTTCTTCTTGCATGTTAACTACTTACATGTGTTTAAAATTGCATGTGAAGGCGGGGAAGGTGCTTTATATGATGAAATGAAGCTCTTTTGAACATAGGGTGGAATGATGTATGGATGGGTGTGCTTTTGAGGTAAGTTAGTGTTAACCTTCTTTATCACCCGATGAGTAATGTGGAATGGATGGTTGATTGGAGCTTGGTGTTTGAGAGATGTATGGAGGGACAAACCTTGGTTCGACTGAGGATTATACTTTCTTCTTGCATGTTTACTACATTTCTACATTTAGATTGCTTGTGAAAGTGGCGAAGATTGTAGATATGCCGGAAACAAGCCTTCTTGGACGGATGGTTGAAAGGATGCACTTCTGAGGGGGAGGTTGGTGTTAACATTGTCCATCGCATGGTGAATTTTGTAGATTAGAGAGTTGATTGGAGTCTGGTGCTTGAGAGACATATGGAGGTGTGTGCCTTGGTGTTATAGAGGACTATCCTTTCTTCTTGCATGCTTGCGAATTGTATGTGTTCGGATTGCCTATGATAGTAGGGGAAGATGTTAGATGTGTTGAAGAGCGGGTTCCTTTTGGCGAAGATTGTAGCCGTGCTCGGTGATGAACCTCTATTTGCCTGGGATGAGACCTATATGCCAATTTTGCAAGGCGAGCTTGGTGTTAGAGACTTGCTTGCTAGAATATTGTGTTACTGTCTAAGTTGGTGGATATATTACTTTTTTTTTGAGAAAAGAATGTTGGGCACCCAAAAATTGGTGCACACCGCATTATGTATTTTTTAAAAGTCAGAAGCTTAAAAACATATTATATGGGTCTCAGAGATTTAACACGTATCTGCATAATTTTTTTTGAGATTTGGTGGGATGGGCCTCCATTCCAAAAAGTTTTATTAATTAAAAAACTTAAAAAAGAATTGCATCTGCCGAGTTTCTTAAAGGGCTTTGACATGCCCAAGCAAATTCTCGAAATCAAATCTCCCTCCATAAAAAAACAATATAGTTTCTGGCTAGCCAAATAGCCGGATGCAAAGTTTCGCCCTCCCCTCCACCTATCACGACCAATCTCTACCAATCGATGCCTAAAAAGAGTCCTTAACTCTTAATGGATGACCAAGATGTCTGCTTAACAACCACAAGAACACCTTAACCCTTGTACGGATCTTCCATCTCCAGATTCTAGCGCAATCCCTCGAAGTCTCAGAATCCTCCAAGGCAGTCGTAGTCGAAATCACTTTGTATGCTTTCTTAACTATGAAATTATGAATGCCCTATCTCTCTAGCACCTCGAATCTCTCCCTTCAGAGGACACCTCTTGCCTTGTAGCCTGCCAAATAAACAAATGAAATCCTCCACTCTATGATATGAGAGTTCGATCACAAAAGTTGGCGTGCAAGAACCCTCCGACCAAACATCGACCACACGTGCCTTCATGTCCACAGCTAGAGTGAAAAGTTTGAGATACAAATAAAAAAGACACCTTCCTCGGACTAGTCATCTAGCCAAAAACGGAAACCTCGACCATCCTTTAAAATTGATCGCAAAGAGTCCCCCTGAGTCGGAACTACGGAGCACACACTTCTTCAGAAAGTGGTCGATGAGGTCACAACATCAACCCTGGCACACGTGTCAGGTGACACATCATAAATAAATCTCACCAGTCTAGAAAGCAGACCACTTTATCCTTTCATTATCCTCGTCACCCACTTCACCAATTCGCAGCACTCCAAGCCTCCCTCCTTGATTGATGGTGTCACCAATGACCAATCCACCAAGACATCGACATATTTTCCACATGAAATCTCTCATGATGTAACGCCACCCCATTAAGCCAGAGTACCCAAATGAAAGCCAAGGGCTTCGTCCAATCACTATGAAATCTAAAACAAGTCGCACGAAGGATCCCCAAAAACTTGTCACATAGGTGGACTCCACCTAATTGACATTTGTACCTCACTGAACATACGACAGGAATATATGCTCCAAATCCTTTAGATCGCCCGAGTATAGTGAACATGACATACCTGTTCATAGTCGATCTTTGCTCTATGCACATGAGTAATCATTCTTGCCCTCTTCTAATACACTTGAAGATCTTCATTCTCAGAGGCGTCTTTGATTCCCAAATTAATATGCAATCCCTACCAAATCCTTGAGGTCAAATATCAACAGATTGAATAGAGCTATGTACAACTTCTTGATGGAGAAACCATCATCACAAAACATCTAATAATCAGTATTAGAGGGGTCTTCCACCATACCAAGCAGACTAGTCATCCTTAAGAAATCTTGCACCTTCCGCCAGAAAAGATACATATGAAAGTAGAGGCCCACGTTTAGTTGGTACATGCCTTCATGATGCACAAGTCTTGATTTGCAACCTGAACAAAAAATCTTAGGAAAAGCTCCATTCTCGATCTAACCATCTTTTTAGATGATGCAAGATAAATGACCGCAACCATCTGTCTCATGAATGACGTAGATACTCCTCCAAAAAGTTGAAGGTGACTGCTACATACTGCTCGACACCTCTAGGTTGGATTAAAGCCTACATGCCACACATCAATCGACAAAGCACGTCCTCAACAATTAGCCAAATCCTTGTACACTTTTTTTATGGAGAAACCAAAACCATAACACATTTAATGGCATGGCCATCAGAATGGGCTTCCATATCACTAAACATACTAGACATCCTTAAGAAATCTTGCACTTCTCTTCTTAAAAGTTATATCCAAAAGTAGGGGCTCAAACCCCATTGGAACAAATTTTGTCGACGCATTAGTCCTGATTTGCAACCAAGAGAAAGAGTCTCGGGAATACATTCAACCATTGTTCTCATGAAGGATGCAATATCATGATCTTCGTTACAAGTATGCCTCACCAAACACTTCCAAGTTGGACAAAAGCCCATAGGTGTCTCATCTGATAGTACCCATTTCTTCTTTATTGCAGCATCTCCTGGGAGGAGAGTCCCAAAGCTCTTGACGACAAGGATGCTGCACATAGTGGTGAGGATGCTGTACTCGCGTCGCGGATGTTAAAAGGCTCCTCTTGTGTGATCACTAAGCGGACCAACTTCAAAGAGAGACTCTTGAATAAGGAGGTTATCTGATCTTCAGTAATTAGGATTCTTCATGGAGGCCCATCACCGACCTTTTTTTTCCAATGTAAAGATGGAATGATGGGGTGCTTCTACTCTTGGATTGCTGCACAAAGTTGCTCCTTTTTGGAATATATCTCGTGATTGTCTCATGTTGATGAAGAGAGATAGAGGTTGGTGGCGAGGTAGGTTTTGCGACCTCAAATATTCCCATGGAGGTTCTTGGCAAGGGCGTTGCGATGATATCACACAATCTTTACTACAATTTTAGGGTTTTAGGATCCATCTTTCAACATCATCATCGATCTCGAACAAATCTCGCTGCCATCAAATCTCAAGGGATCTTCAATTCTGAACAAAATGAAAAATAATCAAAATAAAAATGGAACTTGGGAGATAAAACACAGATTGACTTACTCTAATACATGTGAGCTAAAGAATTGTAATGCAAAGCAAACAACAATAAGAAAGCATTACGTGAATCTCTACTCCCAAAGGAGCAGAGTAAAGCATAGGAGGAAGCCATAAATGGTTGGATACTCTCTGAAGTTTCTCAAGAGATTACAAAAGGTGTGAGGCTATTTATATAGCCCACCAACAAAGAGTAGCCTCTTCAATAGATATGGGACTAAGCACTTGTAGTGTAGTGGAATTGGATCTTGGAAAGTCCCATTTACTCATCTAAATCATAGTCTAACACTTACAAATGGATAAAATTTTTTTAGCATGGTCATTTTAGCCAGCGACATCATGACCGTTGAAATGGAGGAGAGATCCAATTTACACATAGAGCTTCTCTTTCGTCAAGGGATTATAGCTTGTGGAGACTTGGAGATGGTTGGGAGTCGGGACACACGTGTCTAGTTGGTTAGGTTCTATGAGGTTATGTCAAATGCTGATTTTACTTTGTTGATTAGGAGAATTGGAGATGGTGGAGATACACATGTCTAGTTGATCTTGATTAATGAGGCCAGTTTAGTTGTTGCTACCTTTGATAGCTTTGGTAATAGGTAAGATCTTTCTCAACCACAATTGTTTGTTGGAGTTCTTAATGGCTATTGTACCTACGTTTGAAATTTTCACTTCACTCCCGAATCAACGCTTTGAGAACCTCTTGAGACTTCTCTACTTGCTTGAGAACCTGAGTGTACAGACTAGTCACAAGATTGCTTGCTATGGGTCATGGACTTGCTGTATTGGAAGCACACATGAAACTATGCAATCTAATATCGAATGCCCTTACATCCTTCTGAGAAGGTCAATATACTGCTATGGCTATTGATAAGGAAAATATTGGCGATATTATCTATGCGAGCATTGTGGGTAGGGCTAGCTATCGAGCCTAACGAGTCGAGCCCGGGCTGGGCTCGGGCTTGGGCTCGATAAGCCCAACTGAGCTCGGGCTCGGGCTCAGGCTCGATCGAGCCCAGCCGAGCTGGCTTTGGCTCAAGCTCAGTGGGCTCGAGCCCTTATCGAGCCAGCTCGGGCTCGATACGTCTTGAGCCGAGCCCTTTATCGAGCCCAAGCCTCTATCGAGCCTGGTCTGGGCTCGAGCCTATTCAGGCTCGTTAAGGAAATAGGTGTTTTTTTTGGTAAAAAAGTGTTTTGCCTGGGCTCGAACCTGAGATCTCCCTTTTAAAGATCGTCCACCTTACCAGTAGGACACCATCCGAGTTGTATATAAAAGTTAAATTATAATATATATTAACATTCTGCTTGTAAATCAAAAATACTAAATATCTAACTATAACCTAGATTAACATAGATAAAAGGTAGAAAATCCAAGTCTACAACATAGTCCTCCCAGTATTGTTGTTACATAAACAACATAAACACATAATCCACCATTAACAATGTTGCAAAACTAATACAAATAAAAATAAAAATCATTGTAGTTTCAGAAATAGAATATATATATATATATTCCTTATCGAGCCCGTTATTGAGTTATCGAGCTGAGCAGGGCTCGGCTTGGGCTCGCCTCGATAAGCTATCGAGCCCAAAAATCTGGCTCGGGCTCAGCTCAATAGCTTAATGAGCCGAGCTCACGAGCCCTTATCAAGCCGAGCCCGAGCCTGGCTCATCGAGCCGTGACTCAATAGCCAGCCCTAATTGTGGGCAATTTGTGGGCATCTTCCAGGGAGGGCCAAATAGGAGGGTCTTGTGCCTCCCATCGAGGATGGGTGGAAACGATAAGATTTTGAGTCGTTAAGGGGCTATTCAGTTGAAGCGGAATGGTGCAGATGCAAATCGGAAACCACGTAAGATATAATTTAAAGAGGACAAGAGGAAGGAGAATTAATTTTTAACATGGGATATTCGGAAGCGAAGAAGCATGGAGATGCTCGAAGAGAAGAAGAAAGGGAGATTGGTGATATAAACTCCAATTTTAATCTCATTTAAATACATCCCCTTAATAACGACTAATAGGCCCTATAGGGCAAGGTTGAATTAAAAAAATTAAAACAAAACCTAACATATCCTACTTGACCCCTAAATTTATATCACTTAAATATCTAAAATATCTTATTAAAGACCACATATGATCTTTGGTTCTTTAAATAAAGGAAACTAAAATACGAATCAATGATTTATAGCCACTTCAAGTCTTCTTGTGATGCATCAAACGATCGTGTAACTCATCAGAAAATGTGTTTCTCGAAACATCGGAGATTAGTGCGTTACGAAATTGGGAATTAGGCTAAATTAGAGTTTATCGTCCTTTCTTTTCCAATTTCAGTCCGACATTGTTTAGTCTTTAAGTAAAACTACTTGAAGTGGAAGAAGGCTTCATGTAAGGAAAAGTGTATATTTTCTTTTTTATTTTTTGTGATCCTACTCCTCTCTATATGAAGGGGATAGTTGGCATTGTTTAGTAAATGGATTGATTAATATTAATATTGAATTTTCTCGACTCTTTCTCCCCTTTCCTCTAATCTCAGTGCATCTCTGCATTCCTTCTCCAAAACTATCTCATTCTGGCACATTTTCTTCCTTCTTCCGCACATCCCTTAATTTCTTCCAATGGTTAAAATTCAGTTGGGATTTTTATACTATGGACCCTAACAACTTTGGAAATTACCGTATGGATTCTCTATTCATCTTAATAATCACCTAAAACCCACAAACATGCTAACTATTACATTACAAACCATGTGGTTAACTCCCACTTATATGACCATTATGATAAATTGGATTCCGTCAAGAGAATGTGTATATTACCCTTATTGTACATCTTACAATATATACCCTCCTTCGCTCCCCCCTTACTCCACCCTCCCTCCCCCTCCTCTACCCTCCCTTAGTCGTTCCCAGGGTCGCTACGACACATCCCGGTATTGCCCGAGCTCCGCCCCCCTCCCTGCATCCTCCATCAAAACCATACGCACGATGCTCTGTAGGCCTCCGTTCTTCAATCATCACCATTCATTTCATCTGTACTTGGTCTCCCCGTCCACTCTCTTCTTTATTTGCTTCTTCCTGTTCCTCGCGACAATTATCCTCTCAATCTCAGAATCGGCATCCGAATCGAAGCTCTCGAATTCCTCTTATGATTTCTTGTTCTCGCCCTTCACCACATCGATGTTGGCCTTCTTGGACTTGTCAAAGATGACACTAGCGGTCTGCGTGGCGGCTGCATCGTCCCGGTCGTGCTGATCCTTGTTGCCGAGGAAGGTGCGTCTCTGGGAGATGAGGTGGCCAATGCGTCTGCACTTCTTGCAGGAGCTACGTGTGTTGTTGGCATTGGAGCCGGTGATGTAGGCAGGGGTGATGAGGCCGTGGAAGCCGGCGTATGCATTTTTAGTGTTGTTGTCGGAGTCTGGCCTGGAGGAGGTGACATACTTGGAGTTAGAGGAGGCGTCCTTGTCAGTTGGGGCGTAGGGTTCGTGGCGGATCGCTCTCTGCTACGTGCTGTGCGTCTGAAACACCGCATTGCTATGCACACAGTTTTTCGCCGGCATCATGGATGGCCGTATCGCGATATATCGACGATATATCGGTATCGACAAGTGACCGATATATCGCCGATATGGCCGATATTTGATCTTCCAAGGCCTTTTTCTTACAATATCGATTCGATATTGGCGATATGGCGTCGATATATCGACGATATATCGTCAATATATCGTATCGACACGATACCGATCCTGAAACCGATGTGGCCTTCACTGGCCGGCATACACATGCGCCCATCGTGGTCGGTGTCTTCGACGGGGGAAGGGAGAGGAAGAAGAAGGGGGCGATTGAAGGGGTAAGAGGGGAGCAAAATCTACCATTGAATTTTGTTGTGGTTAGATTAACTCAAGGTTAATCCAATTTATTGACTTAGATAAAGTTAAAATTTTTGACGGTAGGGTTTGTGACGTAAGACGGTGCAAGTTTATAGGGGTTAGGTGATAGTTATGAATAATGCATGGTTGAGAAGATAATTTACAATGTTTTAAGGTTCGTGGTGTGTAAGTCCCAATTCTATTTGTATTAGAGGTTAACATAGACATGTATAGTGAATGACTAAAGTTAAGATGAAAAGGTTGATTTGTTGCCACATAAATGGTCGGGTGGTAGTGCAGTGTGTCTACCACCCAAAAGATCAAGGTTCAAATCCCCCTTGTGGGGGTTGCATTAGGGAGTCGACAACCGGCGTAAAAAATAGTCGAATCTTTCAACATGGATTTGCGCAAGAATCTATTTAGCCGACCGTACTTATTGTGGGAGAAGGCTTCGTCATTGTTTGTGGCCATATAAAGAGGGATCAAGTTTGTATTGAGATAGTATCGGGTGAAAAAGGTTGATCTGTCCTGAATTGAAGAAAAATGAGGGAAACTTGGTGGTCTGGACGTGCAAAGAAGAGCAATTACCACTCAGGTCTAATGTGTGAGAGGAGTGGAACAAGAGCCTTGGGGGGGGATCTATGAATTGTTGGATGAAAATACGTACATGATCTAAGGCTGCAGATGGCCCAAATTAAATCTATTCGGAAGCAAATAATCCGTGCATCTGACCCGCTTAAAGTGGAAAAAGTTTTGGTTGGTGTTGCAGAACTGGTATTCAAAATTGGAAATTGGATATTTTTTTTGACGCTCTGGAAATTGGATATTTAAGAAACATTCCTCAGAGGTAGAGATAGCTTCCCAAGGCTGGATGCCTTCCTATACATCTTTTTACGGTCGTAGCATCTCTCTACGAGTTTGGTGGAGAGGTAGATGCTCATAGTGCCTCGCCATGTTCTGATTGCGCTTCTGAGTGATTTGGGCCTCCTACATGAAAGGAATCTGGCAGAGCATTCCGATGGCGTTTGGATTTAGGATGGAGTTGGCTGTCTACTTGCTTTTCTTGGGCACTTAGAAAAGTGATGGGAATGTTTTCTAGTGCAGTGGATGTATTACATAATCATGCGTGCTTGGGCTTAGATTTTAGCAGTTGTGGATGGTGCTGATGAGTTGATTCTAATACTTGTTGACTTCTTGCATTATCTGCACTTTTTTTGTTCCGATGGTAATGCATTGGTTAAACTGCTATTATATTTAGTACAATTATGCACAAGTGCATATGTATGGAGTATCTTCTTCTTGTATCTTCTTTTTTAATAGAATACATTTGGGGAACAGAGTGACTGTATAATTATTTTACTTCCTTTTTTTGTGTAGATTTCTTTAACACACACTTGGTATTCTTGTTCTTTTGTTTATACATTACCTTGTAGGTCTTCATTTTGTTAGTGTGTATGTGATATTTTTCCTTCATAATTGTTAAAGGTGTAAAGTTCTGCTGTTTCTTTGAAAGCTTTTCCCTTCAGGGTCTACATTCGAGTGAGATGGACAATTTTATAGAATCGTCATGGACATCGATGCTCAAGTTTAAAGATGCAGTTTTTCCATTAGCTTTTCAGGTACTTTTGGTCTTAGCACAATGTTTTTGTTTTTTTAAATCATACTTATTCTAATTTGTTCAATTAAACCTTTTTACAAGTCTCAAAGCGATGGTGTCAGGGTGCTTGCAATCAAATTTATTGAATCACTAATTCTTCTTTACACACCCGACCCTAATGGCTCTTCAGATCCACCTCCAGATGATGCGGATGGTAATGGGATTTATGTAATAGAAAACCTGGTTACATTTCTTTTTTTATTCTTTCTTTATATCTCTGCTATTGAATGTTTACGATGTGAAACTCACATGATAGGAATCATGTTCAATGTATCATGGTTACGTGGAGGTCATCCTGTGCTCAAAGTTGGAGATTTATCCACCACGGCTAGCCAGAGTTTGGGACTTCTTCTTGATCAGCTAAGATTCCCACAAAAGCTGCCTCTCAGCAACTCGATAATTATTGTGCTTATCAATAGGTACACATCCCTCTTTTGGTCTTTGTTCCTTACCAATGTTTTTTTGTCCTTCTCTTCCTTGGATATCTACCCATTTAAATGGTTCGGTGGTAGTGCAGTGTGCCTACCACCCAAAAGACCAGGGTTCGAATCCACCCTTGCGGGGGTTGCGTTACATACTCGACAACCAATGTAAAAAATAGTTGAATCTTTCAACATGGATTTGTGCAAGATTCCATGTAGCTGACCCTACTTATAGTTGGGGGCTTCTCCATTTTTTCTCTTCCTTGGATATCTCATGCTATAGATGTTTAACCTTAAAGATATACATTATTAAAGTACACAAAGAAGGATCATGCATGAATTGAAAGATTTCTCTAGAAATACTTGAATTGAAAGATGACGAAACAAAAAGTGGTATTTACAATTTGTGGCATCTGATTGAAAGAAAAATGAATGCAAAAGAGAGAAAAGGGAGTTAGGTGGCAAGAATGGTGGCAACGACTCTACAGTAGTGTGTTGACGAAGGCTTTTAGGATAGTTGGACGGTCCTAATATTGTATGATTCTTGTTTTAGGATGATGGCCATTGCCATCCGCCGTTGCAAAGGTTATTGGTCCCTAAGATGTCTAATACCGCCACTTCCTTGGAGCTCGAGAGTCGTATGGTCGTAGATATCTTTTTATAGTTTCTACAATGGTTCCTTTTTGGGAGCTTTATCCGCATATTTGGGAAATGACAACAAGGCGAACATACAACCGTTCTCTTCTTATTATTTGTCCCGGGGCTTGATGGGCTCGCGTTGGATAGATTGTTAGGGATTTTCTCCTTCATTGATTGGGAGACCATGGCATGGCCTCAAATTTCAACGGAATTCCACTGAATTTCTCTGAAATTTCCATATCTTTAGGTCATCGAAATTGAAATGCTACCTTATTTATTTTTTCAGCATTTCAACGAATATCAGCGAAATTTTATCGAAATTGCATGTCATTTCTGCGAAATAACAAAAATAAGGGAGTCCACCCTTCGCTTTCATTGAAATTTGCATATAATAATGAATTTCACTTATTTAATCACCAATGTGTTGAGTTATTAGAGTGCTTTACATTATTTAAAGAAGTTTCTTTAGTTAGTTTCTAGATCTAAATCTAGACCAAATCGATTAGACACAAGATTAAGAGGTAAATTCAAGTTTTAACTATTTTTTGGGTTCTTTCTTTCTTTTGATATTTATATATATTGATTAGTAGTTATTATATGAGTAACCTCATTCTTATTGACGAGGTGATTATCATGGCCTTTTCTTCCAGTTTAGCACATAGTTTTGACTATAAGCAACGTGTTGCTCTACATATCAACATGTATGATGATTATGATGATAATACTACTTCAATACTTACATTACGATTCTATTTTACAAATAAGTGTGTATTTCTATTTTATTTATTGACTTAGTAATATTAAAAACTTTATTTTTGGAAAAAGTAAAGTTTTCAGTCATTTCCAAATTTTCGACAATTTCACCAAAATTCTTCGAAATTTCTCTATTCGAATGTGGTGAAACGAAACCGAAATCTAAAATTTACAGCTTTGCTTTCTTGCGGCTTCTCTCTACTACAAGAAATGTGTGTGTGTTTGTGCGAGTGTTAGGTTGTTAATAACCTTCGAAATCTTGTGGCTGTAAGCATTTGTCTACTATTAAAATGGATATAGCATTTTTCCTATTTTTCTATCTTTACTATTTAATTTACCCATTAGGGTTTCTCTCTTCTATATAAAAGAACCCTAGGGCACCATTGAATAATAAGTTGTTATTTTTCGTCAACAATCTTGTTCATCTTGTGATTCATTTTGATTACACATGAAAGAATTTTGCATTTTTATTCTTTTTCTATTGTTTTGATCATATGAACGTCGTGTTCATGATAACCTGTTGCAATGAGTATTTGTCTCTCTCATCATCCATGTGTCTTTGGCACATATTCTTTCATTGTTTTTCAAGGGTTCAACTAAAATTTGATTTTGACGTCGTGCATAAAAAGACAAACACCAATCGGACACTTCCACTTCAATCCTAGATTCGAAGTAAACCCGATATTATCCTGGACATTTTGGAATTACAACGAGATGTGTAAAGTACAACTACGATTTAAGGAATCTATGTAAAAACTGGTTGTTTTTAGATTGGTTGTCTATTTGAATACTAGTTTCTTGCCAATGAGGAAGTATGAAGTGTTATGTCCAATGGCTACTCGTTATTTGAGTATGGTGGCGACTGTGTTTTCCTTGAAGCCATTGACTATGCTAAAGGAGATGAGTTTTTGCTCACTAGTAGTAGCTATACATTTTGATAACGTTTGCCCTCTCGTCTTTCAATGGGCATTTGACTCCCTTACTTCAAGTGGTATGTGCAGAATTGTCAATTGAGCTTGCAAAAGTTTTAGTTGAGTTGGGGGGGGGGTCCCGATTTGTCTTGGACTAGTTGGTTGGTATGACCGACTTTTTATTGGCCGACTTGATTAGTTGGTCTAGTATACTATTATTTATGTTTTTTTCGAAATTTTTTAAGGTAAACTAAATTTAAGACGCTTAATGTTTGATTGGAATTCAGTTGCTTCTTTTATTTCATTATGATAATACTGCAAATATCCACATCTATGTAGTTGTACAAGAATTTATATGTATAAATTGATTTACATATCTAAAATAATTATATATATATATCCGTTTAAATTCGATTAATTCTGGTAGTCAAATGATTATCGATTAATCCTTAGTGAACCGATCGATTGTGTACCGACTATGGACTTGCACAAACTTGATGTCAATTATGGTGTCACACTAGTAAAATAAACGTGGTTGATTTTATGTTTTTGAATAATAGTTGTAAAATGGGAATTGGTAAATATTCAACTGCAAGACAATTTCCATGGACCCACTAAAATCCCCGTAGTGAGCATTCATGCTCAATGAGCACAAATTTACTAGAAAACTCTCCTTCAACATCCACGTATTTAAATCCATCATTTTGGGTTGGTGTTCAACATATCTATCACCCAAATGACTAGGGTTCAAATCCCCCCTTTATAGGGTGGCGTTTGAAAGCTGACAACCAACGTAAAAAATAGTCGGATCTTTCAACATGAATTTGAGCATCAATCCATGTAGCCGACCCTACTTGAAGTAGGAGAAGGATTCATCATTTCTATTTGGGTTTGATTGCCTACTCATAATTATGGGATGTTCATCAGCATCATGTGGGGAAGAAGTATACATGGCATCAAGGGAGCCTTCTTGAATTATGTAGGCATTGGTGGCACAAAGATTAGGAGATTCCATCGCTTAGTGTCCCTTTAGGTAGCATCAAAGCGTGTTTGACGACTCATCGAATCTGTAGCAAAAAAAAATACAGAATCATAATGAGCAGCAGAGCAGGAAGTGCAGACGATGATTGTCTTGACGACAAAGGGATGAAGTGCCTTAGGAGGGGGATGGGTGGTAGTCCTAAGATTACTAGGTAATGGGGAAAGCATGAGTTTTAGAGGGAGTGTGTAATGGCAATTGGTGCCTTTCGAGTGGTATGATAACATTCTTAGCCTTAGCTTGAAGGGCTCTATCATTAGCAATCATACATATAGAGCTCGTCTTTGATATTTGCTTGAAGACCTTGTCGAAAACAAGATACCAATTGACTATCTTGTTCGTGAAGGTTTTTCCTAGCCATTGAAGTTTGAAATTCCTTGGTGTATATTGGATAGTATGAGTACCTTGTTGAACTTAGTTACAAGTTTTGATCTTACTATTCTGGGATGAGCTTCTCCTTAAGATTCTTCTTCATTTTTTTTACATGAACAAACTTTCCCGCAACCCTTTGCGACAATGCTCATCCTAGGCATGTTCCCATCGGAGCAAGGTATAACTTATAAACATGAGGGTATCAAATTCGACTCTGTGTTCACTAGATAAAATTTTCCATGTGTTGAAATATGTGATATCATCGATCTAATCAAGGAAGACATCATGGTCTTACGTCTGTCGAAATAGGGAACGTCAATGCGAATGCCTTGATCCTGTATGTGGTCTTGCCTGTGGTCTTGTCTGGGGCTGGTAAAATTTGATGGCCACCATCCTCTGGTGCAGGGACGGAGTCAGAACATTTTGGAGGAAGGGGCACGCGATTTTAAAAAAAAATATGTCTATCAATTACAATATAGCCATATTCATTATAAAACATTAGGGACAAATTATATCTATAGTTTTCACGTATATTTTTCATCAATTTTGAATTTATTCATTATATAAGAATAGTCAATTTTGAACTTATTTTTTAATCAACTATATCTTTGTATTCAATTTTACATAAATTGGTATCATATATGTTCCACAATGTCTTAAAAAGTAAGTTATATTCAATAATTCAAGTATTTTATTTATTTTGAATTCAATATATAGATTTTGATTAATTACAATATAAACTATACTTGTCCCGAATTTGTATCAAATCAAAAATATAAAATACCTAATTTTATACTTTTTTTATCAATAACAAGAAATAATAATATTTATGAACAAAAATACACCGATCAAGAATATATGTGCATTTAATCGCTTTACTTGATAATAAATAGGACCAATGAATATTATATGAGACTTAATAATAAATGATTTTTTTTAATTTTTAATTTTTTTTAGATTACGAATTAATCCTCGTATATGTATAAGTGATAATGAGATTGGATGAAAGATCGATTCATTCTATAGTCCGATTCTAAAAAAATGGATAACCTATAAGATTAGGATAGGCATTTATTATATGTTGATCGATTGAAGAAATTATCCAATATAGGTTGATTTGAGGTAAAATTTTATGTTAAGAGGTATATTATCTATTGGTAAAAGTTATTGAATATTTTCTAAAGAAATGAGGGGGGCATGCACGAGTTTTACCCTCAAAAAATCCAAATGAGGCATTATAATTATGAAATATTATGATTATTTTTAATTTAAAAAATCCATAGGAAAAAGATTACATATACTATATGTAATCTCAAAATTTAGGGGGGACACTTGCCCCTCCTTGCCCCCCTTAGATACATCCTTGCTCTGGTGCGTGGTTGAAAGGATTGTTCTCTTATTATGAGGTTGTATTACTAAAGGTTGTAGAAAGGGAAAGGGGAGGTGGAACGATCATGTTGATGATTTCGACAAGAGTGGCTACTTCCTTGAAATGACCTACTAGGATCTCGCCGATTTTCCCATAAGTATGTTCATTTGGCTGGTTACCTTACGAATAGCCTCTTGGCTCCCTATCTAAGCAATTTGGTTGATCTCCCATGTTTTGACATCTCAAAAATTCCATTTTTAATTGTAATGAAGAAAAAATACACCATCAAAGAAAAGGCGACAAATCGGCAAAGACAAAATGGGAATAAACGAGCAATACTTTACAAGACAATTTTTTGTCACATTGCATACGAGCCACGGGCAATAGATTTACCACAAACTAAAATTAAATCAAAATTACATACCGACAACAAGTTGTGGCTCCGAAACCACTTGATGCAATGATTAAGTTTAGTATAAACTGTGCTTTGAAACAACATGCATGTTCATGTATATACTGGGCCATTATTTTCTATTTGGCAACACCCCGCCTGATGGTCAAACAGTAATGAAGCCAAACCAATAATAGTGACGAACCTAATATCTTTGCAATGAATCTGAATCCAAGTTAAATTTGTTCGGTTGTTGTAGGGATAAACCATAGTAAGAAAGACCTGAACCAAAGTAGGCCCTGCTATATAAAAAACTAATTTGTTGAACTGTGTTCTTATTTGAAATGCTGTCACTATTGACAGGGTGTTTGATGATCTACGACTAAGCATACAACAGAGTTAATCCTAGGAAAACAAATAACAAACCAGGACCATGACTCTTAGAAGAGGGGATTGTGGGGGTTTGGGGGGGGGGGTGTAATAATCGAGGAAATGAAGCACTGCGACAGTGATCGTGGCTGGCGGTAATTGGCTCAGTGGCAACTAACATTGTGAGGTCAGGTATTGCTGCATCGATACCCTATGTTGTTTGTGGCTGTAAGGATTATTGATTATTATCTTGTAGCAATGGTTGGGAAAGGGGTGTCTCGGACAGGGGAAAGAGGGAGGGGTGATGAGGGCAAAAGGAAAAGACAAGGGGAGAAACACTTGGAGAGAGAACGAGTGGAAGCAAACGCAAAGGAGGGAGAGTTTCTACGGGAACACATGGAACATGAAACAAGAAAAGAAAGGGAACGAGTCGGAATGCACGGTGGGATCCGTGTTTGAAAGGGAAAGGGTGTCACGGAAATGAATCCCTGTGGGAAAATATGTTGGGAAAATAACTCTCACTTTTAATTCGTCATAGCCTGAAGGTTGAAACATATTTTGGTCCCCTTATTCAAGGATATGGTTACATTTTTTAGTAGAAAAAAGGGGATCCCTCCCAAGACGGGAGTCGCCACACCAAAATATTCATTAGATAACGAAAGGGTACATCAGTTAGAAATCCAGAAATTGTACACAACATTACAGTGGGCAATTACATTTTCCCAATAGAACCGCTGCCCCTTGAACATACGGTCATTCGTGCCAAGCCAGATAGCCCATAACACGGCGAAGGGCCTGGATACATCCCCGGAGGATCCAAGCCCCACCGATCGGATAGACCTCCAAAAAGGACCCAGACTGGAAGTCTAGACCCAAGATATCCCCAAAGCATCCCAAACTCGCGCCGATGTCCTGCAACCGAAGAAGATGTGGTCCGTGTCCTCCACCTCCTCCTTGCATCTGTCACACTGCAGGTCCACCGTACCCAGCATCCTCCCCCTCACCTTATCACATAGACGGTTTCTCCTAAGACACCAAAGGAAGACCTTGACACGAGTAGGAATCTTGGCCGCCCAAATCACTTTCATGTCTGCGTAAAGGTCTTCATCAATTACCAGTGCTCCAGCTCTCAGCTTCCGGTAAGCCATCTTCACCGAGAATTTACCATCTGCCCACACGAAGTGGTCTGGGTCACTTAACATCTCCCCAACAGAGGGAATCTCGGATAGCAGCCGCAAAAAGTCCCCCATCATCTGATCCGAGAGATCGGAGTGGAACCTCGGAGCCCACGATCCCGAATCAGCCACCTCGTCCACACACACCCCTCTATTAGCTGCTAAAGCCACCAGCCTAGGGAAACGAGTGGCCAGCGCCCCCACCCCAGTCCAATCATCCTGCCAGAATCGGAACCGGTGACCATTCCCCAACCTCGGGCGGAGGAAGGGCCCGAGCCCCGGAAGCACAACACAGATTCCCATCCACAAGAGAGACTCATGACGTATCCTCTGTGTCACGAACTCCCCAGCAACACCATAGATCGACCTCAGTAGCCGTAAGACCAACAAGTCGGATGCACCCCAAATCCGCACGACCCATTTCGCAAGCAATGCTTTGTTCATCCGCTCCACATCTCGAATACCAAGCCCTCCCTCCGAAATGGGCACCGCTACGTCCTTCCAAGCGACCAGGTGGAACCCCTTTCCTGTTTGCCTCCCATTCGACCAGAAAAAAGCTCTCATCATAGCCTCCACCTTCCTTCTCACTCCAACTGGCATCAGCCTCGTAGAGTAGAAAAAAATCGGAATGGCTGACAGATCGCGCTTCAACAGGGTAAGCTTCCCACCCTTGGATGGAGTGGCAGCCTTCCAGCCCTCCATCCGCTCCTCCAATCTCCGCAATATGCAATCCCAATCAGACTTCCTCAATCTGCCCGCAACGAGAGGTAACCCCAGATATGTTATCGGTAAGTGTCCCCGGGGACAACCCGCCTGCTCCGCGAGCCTGCTGCCCTCCTCCTCATCCATCGCAGTGGAACCAAGACCGACTTCAGCCTGTTAATCTTCAAACCAGACTAGCACCCAAACACGTCTAACAAAGTAACCGCATTGTGATTCTGCTCTTCCGTCTCCCCAGAAAGATCAGTGTGTCATCTGCGTATTGCAATACCGGAATGGAGATGTCCCCAAACCTGAAGCCCTCGCACCACCTCGCTTCTACTGCCTGCTGAAACAAGACGGCAAGACAGTCCACCACAAGCACAAACAACAAGGGGGCTAGGGGGCAACCCTGACGAACCCCCATCTGCGGTTGGAACCACCTGCCCTCCGGCCTTCCGTTGACCAACACAGAGCACGAGCTAGTAGTGACACATCTCTTGATCCAACTATTCTACTCTTCTGGAAATCCCCTTCTCTGCATCGATATCCAAAGAAACTTCCAACTGACACAATCGTAGGCCTTGGCGTAGTCAATCTTCCAAATGTCACCTTTCTTTGCGGATCTCTTCCACTCAAGACAAGCTTCCGACGCAGCGACGATCCCATCCGCCATACACCGACCAGTAATAAACGCAGATTGTGCAGGTAAGACCACAGATGCCAAGACTGCTCTGAGCCTGCTCGCAAGCACCTTGGACACAATGAGATATATGCCATTAGATATAGAGACTGGCCTGAAGTCCCCAACCCCCACAGGAGTCTCCTTCTTAGCAGTAGAAAGATCAAGGCCCTGTTAACTTTCTCAAAACCCCTGTTGGCACTCCTGAACTCATCCAAAACCTCCAAAATATCCCCCTTCAGCAGCTCCCAGAACTCCCGGTAAAAAGAAATAGAGAAGCCATCGGGATCAGAAGCCCCGTCCCCATTCAGATCCCAAACTGCTTTGCGGACCTCTTCTTCTGAAAAAGCGGCCACCAACGAATCAGACTGGGCTCCAGACAAAGAACCAGCACCAAGGCCTATCCAACCCCAGCCATTGTCGCCCCTCACCCTCCTGGAAGCCCTCACAATGTACTCCCGCAAGGCGGCCCTGATGTTCCTCTCGCCCGACACCGTTCTCCCTCCCACCTCCAACTCGTGCAAAAAGCTCCTTCTCCTTCTCCCGGACGCCACAGAATGGAAAAAGCGCGTATTCGCATCGCCTTCCCTTAGCCACTTCTGCCTCGATCTCTGTCGCCAGTAAACCTCTTCTTTCATGTTCTTCAGGTATACAGCCTCCAGTCACGCTGCCCTCTCCTCAACCTCTGCCGGTGTCAGCCGCCGCTCATCATTCAGCCCATCTAACCTGCTAATCCTCGCCTCAGCCTCAGTCTTGACCGCCCTCCGCCAGTGTTCAGAAAAACGGCCGAGTAAGCCGCATACTCGGCCACATACTCGTACTCGGTAGCCTTGCGGCTCCGAGTATGATGAAACAGTCATGTATGCGGGTTGACCCGCATACTCGACCGAGTATACCCCTATGCGGCCGCATACTCGGTCGCTTTTCTGATAGAACTTTTTTTATTTAATCTAAAGCCAAATAGCCCCACCCGCATAACCGCATACTCCCTGCATAAAACCGCATACTCCCCGCATAAAACCGCATACTCTCACGTATAAAACCGTATACTCCTCGCATACTCTCCCGACTGAGAATATTACCATAATATAAATATTTATTTATATTTTTTATAATAAAAAATACCAAACCACATAAAACTGCATACTCCCCGCATATTCTCCTGCATACCGCATACTCTCTGGGCATGTTTGGTTGCAGGGTTGGGCAGGGTTGGGTTGGGCTCGATGAATAGTAATCTGTGAGGAGGAAGTACCCTTGTGAATAGTAACCAGGGTTGGGCCAACCCTGCCCAACCCTGCAACGAAACAGGCCCTCTATGCAGTGACCCCTCCGACTGAATACTGCATAGCGCCTTCCTGAACATTGCCCTCCGCCACCGTGCGACATCCTTCCCATACAACAACAGCAACCGCCTTAGGGAAGCCGGCTTGGCCGCGAATCGCGACACCGCTGACCCCTCCCCCACAAAGCTCCGCCATTGTTCAATGACCAAGTCCCGGAAGCCCTTCTCCAGCAGCCACTTCTTCTCGAACCGAAACATGAAACGACCCGACCGGTCCTCCCCAGAGCTCCAGAGAATGGGAATGTGATCAGAGAGCATCCTCGGAAGTGCCCACGCCCTCGCCAGCGGGAAAGTCTCCCCCGCCTCAGCGGACATCAGAAATCTGTCAAGTCTGGACCTGGATCTTGAATTCCTCCAAGTGAATTTACACCCAGCCGTGTCCACAATAGATAGCCCCAGAGAATTGTCCACCTCCCTGAGTTCCTCAGATCCTGGATCTCTACCCCCAGCCTCCTCCGGCCGGTCTCCCGGAAGCAAGGTGACATTCAAGTCACCACCAATAATCCAGACAACATCTCCCACCTTAGGCGCAACATTTGCCAAATCCGCATCCAAGGTACCATCCTCTCTCCTACACAGGCCATATATATTGGTGACACAAAAGCAACAACCATCCGCTCTCCGCAGTAGCTTGATCGTCAGCGTGAACAAAGATACGAAGCACCCCTGCAAGTCGAAGGAATCGGCTCGCCACCCAGAAATGATTCCCCCCGACGCACGATCTGCCCCTTTCTCCGCCAGCGCGAAAACACCTCCCCTACTCAGCTCACGGCGCAACGAATCATCCAGGGCCTGCAGCTTTGTCTCTTGAAGCAAGACAATGTCTGCAGCCACCTCTCTCACTAGGTTTACCACCCCAAGCCTCTTATCGGGACAACCCAATCCCCTTACATTTAGGGAGAGCAGCTTCATTTAGGCACCTGTACCGCCCACTTCTTAGGAGGAATGACCCCCAAACGTCGAACCAAATCCCTATACAGGGCTACAAATCGGTTCCGTATTGGCACAACGGTTGCATCACCCTGACAGTCAGCTACCATCGGAGACCCTGCCGCCAAGGCTGCTCTAAACGAAGCCCTCGCCACCTTCCCATATCCCCTCCTCCCCACTCTCATAAGCCAACCCGAACCGCCTCTACCGCGACCCCCCCTCCAGGGGAGCCGGGCCTGAAACCCTCACCCCACACACAACAGGTGTCCCACGCATGGGCACCACAGAGCCCCCCGTGGCCTCCGCTTCAGAATCCATTTCCCCAGCGTCGGCTGGACGCCTCTACTCCCGTACATCGGCAGGTACTCCCACTTCCCTTCTCGGAACCCCAATCCCTGCCCCTGACTCAGCAAACCACCCCCAACTAAACCTTCCAGCCGTGGCTCGACCCTCGCCCCTTCCAAAGACTCCAGCCGATCGAGGCTTGGCGTCGCAACGAAAGATCCCCCACCCGCCTACGCCATCGTAGATAACAAGGGAATCCCCAGTAGAGCAGAGAATCGGCCGTCACCAGAATCACCGACACCGCCCGGGTCCCGAAACCACGATAAGGTCCGAAGAACTCGAACCAGCCAGATCGCCCGCCAAAGGAGCTTCCAAATCAACCGGTTTCGGAGCTGCACCCCCTATTCGACAACCCGGCAAACTCCCAACCCCTTCGACCCGCAAACCTTCCGGATCCGAATGACACGGAAAAAAGCCCTCCCGATGCCCTATGAATTGGGCCCCACCCACCCCTGACAGTAGCAACTTCGTCTTTCGCAACACGCCAAGGCAGGGATATCGACGGCAACCTTGAACCCCCAACCGCGGAAATCACGCCAAACCGTATCTTCTCCCTCGGGGATCGCGCTACGCTCGAGCGCCTTCCGCCATCCGATGGCTGCGACTTCTCCGGGAAACGAGCCCGCTCGGCCTGTGTCTGCCCACCGGAAAGCCGCTCGTTGACCACGCCGCCACCCGGAAGCTCTGCCTGCACCGCTTGAACCTCCCACCGCCGACTCCCCGCTGTCGAGCTAGCTGACACAGGGTCAACTTCCAGCAGTTCGAGCAGCAGACGCTTGCCATCAAGGGTCACCTCCCACCAACCAAGCTTGTCGACACCCACCGGTCGCACCCGAAGAACCACATCCAAGCACTGGCCAGGTTGGCAACCAATGCTCTCGACGGAGAGCACGATGACTACACCCCGCAACAGCCCAGAGATGGAAGATCTCGACCTAGCCCTCACCGGGAGCCCCTTGACGACGACCCTCGTCATCAAACCCGGCTTCATGGCGACGTCCGCGTCCCTTGGCCCACGCCACCTCAGATGTAAGGACCCAACCGCCGAGCCTCGCAAAAGATCCCGCACCTCGGATGCAAGCCCCCTCGCCATCGCCCTCCAGGGAGAGAGGCGTGCCACATCGCCCTTGAAGGTCGCCCTGAAGACGATCCCCACATCGGAGGTCGCCAAGAACAGAGCCGTCGTCCCGCCTCCCTCACCGATCAGCACGGACGGGTTGGAAGCAGCCCCCGGACAGCTCCGCCGAGAGTGCCCAAAATGGCGGCACACGAAGCAATGCAGAGGTTCACGACAGGTCTGTGCCCAATTATTTAAGCCGCCACACCGAAAGCCACCCACGGATGAAAGGGACTCCCGAGGCGTCCCACGCGCCCTCCGAGATCCCTACCCACGCCTCGAACTTCGGCGACCTACGACCAGTCGCCACCCTCCTGGGTCGCCCAAGACCTCGCGCACTCTCATTTCCTCATCACCTAGATATGGTTACATGCCTCTTCACAATATAATAAAATAGCAGGCTTTTGGGAAATGATACTGTTACAAAAAGCCACCATTTGATTTTCACATTTTACCCCCAAAAAAGTGATAAGGTTTGCAACAATTCTTTAAAAAAGTAGGTTTTATCACTTTTGCCATGACTTAGTGGACATATTGTTCTCGTTGCAGATGTAACACTTGAAGTTGCCACCAACCTCTGTCCTTGAGATAATGCTTGTTGTGTTTTCTGCTAGAGTCACTTCAATGACCTCAACTACTCACAACCATAGTGGTAGAGTCAGTAATAATAGGGTGGGATGAACCGTGCTAATGTCTGTGCATGTGTAGATCTTCTACGAGCACCATTAAATGGCCCACTATGCGATAAAATACCTGGCCAAAGGCAATGAGAAAATGAATGGAATGAATACCAATTTGTAGCCTTGTTATCTGTGCTACATCCATGATGGTTAGTTGACATGCATCATGTTTGTCTCACAGATTCATATGGTTTCGACTGCTCTTTAAACAGTCATGGAGTATATGAATATTCTTAATCTTTCCATAGAAATAAGGATGCTATGCGTGCAAATTTGGATCTTTTTTTTTTTTGAATAAAACATAGGTGTAGGATGCAAGCAAGTACTCGTGGTACCTTGTATATAAGGATTGTCAATACAAGTAGATCAACCCTCAGCTTCTTGAAGAATTTGTAAAGGAGTTCTTTATAGTGATTTGCTTTCACTTTCTTCGAGAAGTTATGCAGTGAATATCTTGAAGTCGTATTAAATAATTTGGTTCGTAGATGATTATTGTGTCTCCTTCGGGTGATCTTGCATGCTTGTGCACAACAGTGATGGATAACGACCGGGCGCAACATCATTAACATACCTTGGCCAGACCCTTCTGTGAGCTCTTCTTGCGTGTTTAATTAAACCTCGATCTTGGGCAAGATGGGGAGGATGCCCATGTGATAGAGGTTGAAGTTGCTTGCTTTGCCATCACCTAGTTTTGTTTGGATCGACCCTTTCGGTTCATCCCTTATTTTTCATGTGTAGTTTTAGGTTAGGGTTTTTATTAGTTGTGCCCCTTTGAGATATCGCAATATCAGTTATGCCCCTCCCTTTTTTGGAATATCAGTTGTGCCCCCGACTTCTTTCACAATGATCACTTGTGCCCCTCGGGTTAGTTGCCATCAATCCTCATCCTAAACAGCCGTTAATTTTTGGGTTACATAGGTAGTTAATTTATAAATGAAGGGTAATAAATATTTTTCTTCTCACTTTCGTCTTCTTCCTCCATCCACTTCTTCTTCTTCCTCCCTCCCCCTCCAGGCGGGCCTCCATCGCCGCCCTTCCCCCTCCAGGCCCTCCTAGCTCCTCCCTTCGCCTAGATCCCCTCCGCCCATGCTCCTCCGTCCGCCCCGACACCTCCCTCCCTTGCCCCCGCACCTCTCTCCACCCACACACCTCCCCCTCCGCCCCAAGGTCATCCCTCCGCCCATGCACCTCCACCCAGCCTGCGTAACTCCCCCTCTGCCCCGATACCCTCACCTCTGCCCCTGCACCCCTCCCCTGCCCCAAGGTCCGCCCCGGCACCTCCCTCCCATGCCCCCACACATCTCCCCACCCACGCACCTCCTCCTCTGCCCCAAGGTTGTCCCTCCGCCCCTGCATCTCCACCCAGCGTGCGCATAACCCCCTCCGCCCTGATGCCCTCCCCTCCGATCTTGCACCCCCTTCCCTGCCTCGAGGTCTTGCCACGTCCTCGCACCTCCCTCCCATGCTCACGCACCACCCCATCGGCCTCGAGGTCCTCCCACGGCCCCTGCACCTCCTCCCAGCCCGCCCCCGCCCGTACACCCACCTGCAACAGCGTTTGCAGCCTTCCCACCTCCAGTTGCTTCCCCAGCCCGCCGCCTCATTGAAAGTCGCCCTCCTCTCCCCTGGTCGACGTCCTCCTCCCGCCCCTCCTCCTCCCAAGGTCGACCACCTCCTCTTCTCCACTGTCACACCAAGTCCACCTTCACAACTCCCCCTCCACCAGCTCATCGACGACTCCGCCCTCCATCTCCCTTCCGCCCATTGTATGGAACCTGTACGCTTAGATGTCGGTCCAAGTCGACACGTTCGACCTGAAAATAAGCGCAGAGATCATGATCGACATCACACAGATCGAGAGTGATGCATTTCCTGACGGATCGAAGGTCATGAGGTTGTTCGAGAAACTCAAGATCGACGAATCATAAGGAGAAGGAAGAGGGTCAAAAGAGGAAGATGGGTGGGAGTGTCTGGACACTTTTGCCCCTCTAAATCACACCATGGTTTGAAAATACCATGGTTAAGTTCAACTTATTAACGGTTAAAGTAACGGAGGGGAACAAGTGATAGAACAGTAAAAAGTCGGGGGCACAATTGATATTCCCAAAAAGGGAGGGGCATAATTGAAATTGCAATATCTCAGAGGGGTATAACTGATAAAAACCCTTTAGGTTACTAGCGAGGATGGAGATGCGAATAAACGTGATATGTAGGAGATTCCTTTCAAAGGGGTCTGAGGCAGGGGAGAGATGGGGCAATTGCGAGGTAAAATAGGATGAATGCAAATCCAATGAGCGGGGTAGTTGGAATTTATGAAGTTGTGGCATTTGAATGATAACTTGTTGAGAAAATTTGACTAGAAAAACTTGTTGACGCATATAGAATAACTGTACCTCTTTGTTATTTTATTTTTCCTGTTATTCTCTTTATGTAATTTACCCATAGGCTACTCTCCATATAAGAGAGCCTAGGGTTTATGGAATAGATTATCTCATTCATTTTTCCCAACATGGTCTCAGAGCGACGGTCCTAGACCGGAGTTCTCGAAACCTTAACCCTACCCACCCCACTCGCCGGCCCTATCTCTCTCTCCCTCGATCGGCGCGCCTCCAACACCGCCGCCTCTCCTCCCTCGCGCGTCGATCTTCTCCAGCACATCTTCTCCGGCGCGCCTGCGATCTTCGCACATCTTCTCCAGCACATCGATCGGCGCGTTAATCGCCTGCGCATCTGCGCATCTGCGCAACTGCGCACAGGCGCACCTGCGCATCTGCGCACAGGCGCACCTGCGCCTACGCCGCCTGCGCACAGGCGCACCTGCGCACAGGCGCACCTGCGCGCCTATACACAGGCGCACCTGCGCACGAGGTGGCGCATCTGCGCCTGCGCCACGAGCGCGCATCATCTCCAAGCGCACCATCTCCAGTGCGCCTGCGCGTGAAGGGCTCCATCTCCAGTGCACCTGCGCGTGAAGGCTACATACCGCGTGCGCATACTGTGTGCATCGTTGTCATTCCTGTGCGTGTGCGGATTGTAGCACACGCAAATTCATGGGGATAGTTGCTTGAGGTCTATACATGCAATTAATCCCGTCTATGTCATTGTAGACAAAGATTATCTCTTGTCATTCGCTCCAGTCTTTCGTCTCCAGTATGTCAGAAAGCAAGGCAGATATCCCGTCCATTGGCGCGTTTCGTGGTCCAGCGCCCATTGTCAAGATGGATGGTACGAACTATGAACTGTGGGCAATGCAGTTCATGAATATGATGAAGTCTACAGGTAAGAAGCACATTCTTACCGAGCCCGAGCCTGCAGAGAAGACTGGAGTCCATGCCTCCTGGGAGGCCGATGATGCATATGCCAAGATGTGGCTATCTGGCACATTGGCTATTGAAATTGCCAATGACATCCTACATCAACCCACAGCCAAAGACATGTGGGATATCCTGGCAGCGACATATTCTCAGGCGAAGAACGAGACGAAGATCCTGCAACTACAACATGATATATTCACAATAAAGCAGAACGACCGTCCTTTACATTCTCTCTATACATCACTGAGAGGGATGTTCGAGAAGCTCTATAGCTTCATGCCTCTTACCGCCACGCCAGAACAGCAGAAGACATACATGAATGCGACGATGGTGGGTGTGTTTCTCGCTGCACTTGATCCAGAGTATGAGGCAGCACGTTCTCAGATTTTGGCGGACTCGACTATTCCTCCCATGGAGGAAGCTTTTCACAGATGAGTAGGATCACAGTGCCTTCAGCAGCTGCGAGTCAGAATTCCTTAGCTATGGCGGCCAACAGAGGCCGCGGTTTTCATCACCAGGGCCGTGGACGTACTCCTCGTGGAAGGGGTGGCCGCACTAGGCCAACATGCTCATATTGTCACCGAGTCGGACATAATGAAGACACATGCTACTCGAAGCATGGATTCCCTGCATCTGCACGAGCCGCTGAGCAGATAGAGCCCCCATCTGCTGCTACACTGGATCAACAATTTGATGATCTAGTTGCCTGCCTCAGGGGCATTATCCCACCATCTGGTCCAGCACTGATTACAGAGAGTCATACTGATGCTGCTGCTTCTGCCTCTGCCTCTACTAGTACATCAGGTAGTACACTTGCACTCCACAGTAGTAGATCTGATACATTGCCATGGATCATGGACTCGGGCGCTACACATCATCTATGTGGCGACCAGAGTCTACTTACAGGATACACTCAGATTCCTCCAGGACGGACAGTAGTGATTGCCAATGGCACGCACTCCCCTATCACGGGTCAGGGGGAGATTAGATTGACATCTTCTATGCAGCTCAAGAATGTCCTACATGCACCGCATTTTTCTATGAATCTGCTGTCAATTAGTCAGATTACGAAGGATCTCCATTGTCGAGCTATTTTTGATCCATCTTCTTTGATTTTTCAGGACATCCGTACGGGCAACGTGATTAGTCATGGCTATGAGCAAGGAGGCCTTTACCGTCTGAACCAGACCCCATTTGCCGGAACCACATCTTCTCCTGCTGGACAAGTATCTCCTCTCCTGTGGCATCTGCGTTTTGGTCATTTACCGCTTCAGAAGTTGCGTCTAGTTCTACCCTATGGTCTCTCTCACACACCTATCCAGTGTGAGGCATGTCAGTTGGGAAAGCATCACAGGTCGTCTTTTCCCAGTAGTCAAGGTCGGAGTAGTAGCTCCAAGTTTGAGTTGTTTCATGTCGATGTCTGGGGTCCGAGTCGTATTCCCGATCATCAGGGACACAGGTTTTATATTGTATTTGTGGATGGTTTCTCTAGAGCGTCATGGGTCTTTCTAATGAAAAATAAATCTAAAGCAGGAAATATTATTATCCACTTTCTTAATGAATTCAAAATGTTTTTTCCACATCTGTCAAGATTGTGAGAAGTGATAATGCCTTAGAGTTGTGCACCAACATTCTAGCCAATTACTACTCCTCAAAAGGAATTATTCACCAAACATCTTGTGCTCATACGTCTCAACAGAATGGGGTTGCTGAAAGAAAACACCGTCACCTTCTTGATGTTACAAGGTCACTTCTTATTCAAAGTCATGTTCCGTACTCCTACTGGGGTGATGCAGTCCTTACTGCATGTTACCTAATCAACCGTATGCCTTCGTCTATCTTGAATGAACAGATTCCTTTTTCACTCATTTACCCTGACAAGGATTTGTTCATTCTTACCCCTCGTGTGTTTGGGTCAGTCGCATTTGTCCATCAGTTGTCGCCTGGTACTGACAAGCTCTCTCCTAGGGCTGTCAAGTGCGTCTTTGTGGGGTACTCCAGAACTCAAAAGGGGTACAAGTGTTTTGATCCTGTGCGTCGGCGGTATATGATCAGTGCAGATGTTACATTTTTTGAATCTATTATGTACTTTTCAGAATCTGGAAACATGCAGCTACCACCTATATCTCCTGATGCCGTATTCATGGCACCACCACCACCATTGCCACAAACAACACCACCGTCACCACCACCGCCACCGCCACCACCACCGCCATCGCTAGTATCCCCGCTACCATTCCATTACACCCGCAGGCCTCCTCCAGCTCATGGTCCTGACCCGTCAACTAGCTCGCCTATGGTATGTAATGAAAATATTAATGTTGATGGATCTGACGACATTTCTCAGCAGGATGCATTACAGGAGCATGGTGATAACACAGATGATCTGGATGTTCCAATTGCTCTACGCAAGCCGAAGAGAAGCTGTGCCAAAAATTCATTATCAGCAGCTGTGTCTTTTGAGAGGCTATCTGGAGACTTCAGGAAGTTTGCATTGGCACTTTCAGCTACAGACATTCCACGGAATCATCATGATGCTTTGCAGGATGCTAGATGACAGCTAGCAATGGAAGAAGAGATGGCGGCACTTCAGTCTAGAGGAACCTGGAGTTTGGTTCCTATACCTCCAGATGTCAGCCCGGTGAGTTGCAAATGGGTGTTTACAGTTAAGCACAATGCAGATGGTTCCATTGACAGGTACAAGGCACGCCTGGTTGCACGGGGCTTCACACAGACATATGGGGTAGATTACCTTGACACATTCTCCCCTGTGGCGCGTCATTCCACTCTACGGATCCTGTTATCAGTTGCAGTTGCTAGAGACTGGCCACTTTATCAACTGGACGTGAAGAATGCATTTCTGTATGGCGACTTGCAGGAGGAAGTCTATATGCAACAACCACCTTGTTTTGCTGTTGAGGGGGAGTGTTCCAAGGTTTGCAGATTACATAAGGCCATCTATGGCCTTAAGCAGAGCCCCAGAGCATGGTTTCAGAAGCTTTCAGACCTCTTTGAGAAACAAGGATATAAGCGCTCCAATGCTGATCATTCCTTGTTTGTACAGAAGACGGCTAGAGGTATCATTGTAATCATGGTTTATGTTGATGATATCTTGATTACAGGTGATGATGACCAGGGCATTAAGCAGGCAAAGGAAAGGCTGGGGACCGAGTTTGTCACCAAGGACTTGGGAGTCCTTAGATATTTTCTGGGGCTGGAGTTTGCTAGAAATCCATATGGATTAGTCATGTCACAGAGGAAGTATGTTACAGATCTACTGAGTGAGACAGGTATGCTAGGGTGTCGACCTGCTACGACACTAATGGATCCTAGCATGAAGCTGTATGATGATGACACAGAAGAGGTGGATAAGAGAAGGTACAGAGAATTGGTAGGCAAACTACTGTATGTCACGATCACTAGACCTGATATATCATTTGTTGTGAGTCGTGTGAGCCAGTTCATGGAGCAACCACGTCAGGCCCATATGGATGCAATACACATGATTCTGAGATATTTAAAATCATCTCCAGGTGCATGCTTGCTATTTAAGAAAGGAAAGGAGATCTCTATCACGGCATGTGCAGATGCAGACTATGCAGGATGCCCCAAGGACAGGAAGTCCACATCAGGATTTGCAGTCTATGTTGGAGATGCTCTAGTTTCGTGGAAGAGCTAGAAACAGACAGTGGTAGCTAGATCCAGTGCTGAATCCGAATACAGGGCTATGGCCCAGGCTAGCACAGAAATGATGTGGGTGAAATCCTTACTTGCAGATCTATGTCTTGATATACCTCTTCCTATGATGTTGGAATGTGACAATCAGGCCGCCTTGTTCATTGCAAATAACCCAGCCTTTCATGAGAGGACCAAGCACATTGAGGTCGACTGTCACTACATACGTGACATGATTCAGAAGGGGTTCATTGCTACATCTCACGTCACATCAGAGAATCAGACTGCTGATATTTTCACCAAGGCATTACTTAGAGGCCCATTCCAGAAATGTGCGTCCAAGCTGAGCATGATTGATATCTATGCTCCATCTTGAGGGGGAGTGTTGACGCATATAGAATAACTGTACCTCTTTGTTATTTTATTTTTCCTGTTATTCTCTTTATGTAATTTACCCATAGGCTACTCTCCTATATAAGAGAGCCTAGGGCTTATGGAATAGATTATCTCATTCATTTTTTCCCAACAAAACTTGTTGAGAAAATGGATCTTGAAATTATTGGGTGGGAGGGGGATTTGTATCAGAGATTTGGAAGTGTGCTATTGTATTTGCCTTTCTTTAGAGAGGATTGATTTTCCACAATGGACTGCTTGGAAATAGGGATAAGATTATATTTTGGCTTGATAACCATTTTGGGAAGAAGGTGCTGGCAGCACAGTTCCCAAGACTAGCTGTGATTGTAGTTGACATGTAGGAGATGATGGCGTGGTGTTGGGATTGGGTTTGACTTTCGTGATTTGTTTAGCAGCTTTTAATCAAGAGTATATACGATTTTTCCTTGTGCACCACGTTGTTGGTAGTGGTAGTAGCATCGATGAACCATGTACCCGATACCCGAGAGTGATGAGAGAGGACTTTTCTCTGTCCATAGCCTATGAGTTACTGACAGGGGATGCCTTGGATCGTTGGTTGGTTTGAAAATCCATGGTCACTTGAAGGTAAAGTTGCATTCCTAGTTAATGAGACGAAAGATGCTGGTTATAGTGGTGTTCATAAAAAGATAAATGATTGGTATATGAGTTTGGAGGGAGTGGACTACACGTCCTTCTCCCGCTCTTATGTGCCTTTGTTATGGGAGTATATGAGGATCATGTGTGAATGAAAATGGGGAAAACACATTTTTGGCCTTTAGGTTCGATGGGACTGATGAAGGTGCTAAGTTATGTAAAAGACGTCTGAATACACTTAAATCAGCTCTTCATAGACAATCTTGGTATTTGCGATCCCAAGTAAGATCAATGTCGGATTCCAGGATATTTTTCTATCAGAAAGGAAGGGCTATTGCGCAAAATGTATTTCTATGTAATTGTCATTTAGATCCTATATCTATCTATATCACTGTTGTAAAAGTTGATCGACTAGGCCGACTAGTCGGTTCGATTAGTCGTGTCGCTAAAGTGGCTGATTGGCTATTGACATATCGGTTAATAGTTGGTCAGTCGACTACTCGATCCAACTAGTCCGTCTACTGGGCCGACTAGTCAGTCGATTTTTGCATATAGATTCTGTATTTTTTATTTTTAAATGCATTCTTTTTTTAATGTGCTTAATATCTTATTTTACTTCAATTACTTCTTTTAATACATTATGAATGTAGAAATCAACGTGAATACATAAGAATATATGTATAAAAAATAGCTTATATAAAGTAATTACAAAATTTAAAAATGACTAAAGACAGACTAAATCCGATTAGTCGTCTGACTGTCTATTATCCTTTGTCAGTGACCTGGCCAGACCGAGTACTGACTACCGACTTCTACATCCTTGATCTATATGAAGAAGAAATCATGTGTGTTGAAATATAAAGGCTGAAGCATAATCAGAAAAAGAACGAACAAATAAAGAAATATAAAACATGGAACACTTAAGATTTTACGTGGAACTCTACTTCGAGAGGAGCATGATGAAGCCACTGACGAGGGCCTCAAAGGACATGTTCATCTATTACAAGCTCTCAATGAGTACTGGGTGTATGGGGCTCGTTATATACCTCTACAAACAGAGTCTGAGCTCCACATATAGTAGATGTGCGGCTAAACATGATTGGGGAGTAATTAGATCTTGGAGAGATCCAATTACACCTCTATTACATACTCCAACACTACCTCTCAAGTTGGAGCTAAGAAAGCTGCAACTTGCAGCAAAAGAAAATGTATAGCACATCTTCACTCGATACTTCTGAGAGAGAAGGGTTTATCGACATCCCGACACCCCGCTTGGTTGGGAATACCGACACCACATTTGAAGTAATCACTGCTTCTAGAAGACCTCGCTCGAGGACAGTTCTGCGAAAATAAGGTCTCCTGGAAAGAACATCAATCGTGGACAAGCTTGCAAGAGTCGACCGACTAGGCCGACTAGTCGGCCCGACTAGTCGAGTCGGGGGGGTAGCCGACTCAACTAGGCCTAGTCGGCCTTTAGTCGGTCCACCCGACTAGTCGACCGACTAGTCAGCCTAGTCGGCCGATTAATCGGCCGACTTTTACAACAACCTTTTTTATTTTTTTAGTTTTTTCACTTTTTTTTAAAGCAAACATATTCTATCATGCTTAATTTTATATTTAAAGTCAATTACTTCTTTTGTTTCATTAAGATGGTATATAAAATGTACAAATATATGTATATATATATAAGAATAGGATTTCTTTCAAATAGGACTTGGTCCTTCCATCCCTAAGGAAGGCCAGCCTCTTTTTTGTATAAAACAGGATGACTTTAGTAGAATACATATACAGATTTGTATTATAATGTGAAGTTTTAATGTTTGTATTATAATGCGCAGTTTTGTATGCGGCTTTGTATTTATAACGTTCACCTATATTACAAATTGTATACGTATTCTACTAAAGTGTTCGTGATTATACAAAAAAGGGCTGGCCTACCTGAACTCAGGAAGGACTGCGTCCTATTTGAAAGGGCCCCTATAAGAATATATATATATATAAAATGATTTATATATTAAAAATAATTAAAAAATTCAAAACCGACTAATGACCGATGATGCAACTTTAGTTCTCAATTTCTAAAAAAATGCAAGCCCCAGAATATGATGATGTACCACTAAACTAACTCTAATGTGCTTCCGACTACTTCTTAGTGCATGCTAAATTGGGACTCCCAGGTAATAGACCTACCAATCTGACTGCAAGTAAACCACATCTATACTGGTTCTACCAGGTATATTTCCATGCACAGTGATGCCTAAATGATGGCCAGAATCTCAGAATCCCTGACTGCCACCCAGCGTGTAATTAGATTTTAGGAGTAATTGCAATCACACAAGAACATAGGTGCCTGGTTGAGTTTGGAAACAAACCATTAAAAAATATATACGAAGTAGCTATCCAATACGTATCAAATATCACGCTACTTCCTGGAGGATCAAGTTAATCAAGGTATTCCAGACTGAAGAATAAGAGAAAGAAAGACAATAGCCACCTACAGAACTGGAAAATAAATGAATAATTAATTTATTTAACTGAGACATCCAAGAATTTCTGTCTTGACAGAGAAACCAACACCAAAACCGAGAGAAAACCACACAAACCCAAACGAAGACTACTAGACAGGAGGTATCCGGAGGGAGCAGCAGCACTTGGAGCGTGAATGGGATGGCTGTGGTGGCAGTTCGCAGGGACGCGTGGGACGGTTTGGAAAGGGCAACGTTGAACTATTGGCAGAATGGAGTTGTGGAGGTTGCGGTCCGGTGAGGATAACTGAAGATGGTGATGATGGAGAGGCAGATGGAGGGGTTGTCGGCGGCGGAAGTTTGTGTTGGTGGAGAAGGGTAGGTCGACGGCGGTAGAAAGGAAGGGAGGGGAACAAGGAGAAAATAGGGTTAGGGAGGGAGGACGGTGGAAGAAGGGGAGGGGTTTCGAGGGAGAGGGAGAGAATAGGGGAGAGGGAGGCCCATAGGTTTTTTTTTTAAATTCCAAAAGCTGCTGTCCCTTTTCCCAATGATGCTCCTTTTATAACAATGAGAGCAAAACCTTAGACTATGGACTCCAAAAATAGAAAATTACATAATAAATAAAAAAACAAATTGCGGAAGGACTCCTGAGGTTTTTTTTTCATGGTAAAATTCTGTCTATCCCCTCAAACTGGGCAAAAACTGCATCAATTACCCCCTGTTTGGAGAGAATCTTGCTCCGGCAAGATTGCGTTGTAGTAGTTCCGCAAAAGGTCGGGATGAAGCTTCTCCAAATCATGTTCTTCGATCCATGAACTATCCTCCAAGCGGCGTCCCGTCCATCGTACTAGGAAGCGTCTAGTAATGCCATGACGTGTTGCCAATTCATGAACATCCAAGATATCTTCAACAGCTTCTGGAGATGGTGCAATTGCAGTGGTTGTCGATGATGAATCCAATGGTAGACTTTCCGGACTAGCTGCGTCTTCCTCAAAATATGGGTATAAATCCGATATGTTAATATTGGTGAGGTGCTGAATTCCGGCGGCAAATCCAAGACATAGGCATCCAGACCAACTTTTCTAATGATTTTGAAAGGACCAAATTTCTTTGGGCTTAATTTGTGGTGGGTTATCTCAGGGAAATGCTCTCTCTGAAAATGGGCCATTACCAAGTCTCCTTCTTTGAACTCAACGTCCCTCTTGTGGGTATTGGCTTGGGTTCGGTATTTAGTGGAAGTTTCTTTAAGTTTGGCATAGATTTCTTGGTGGAGTAGGTGGATATGATCAGCCAACTCATCCGCAGTAGCATTTGCCCGCCCGGGTCGATTCAGAGGAACTCTATCAAGGACGTGAGGAATGGGGTAACCGAAGACACATTCAAAAGGAGATTTTCCGGTAGACCGACAAGATGAACTATTGCACGCAAACTCAGCATGAGGAAGGACCAAGTCCCACTGAGTGGGTCGTTCTCCTGCAAGACAACGAAGCAAGTTTCCAAAGATCTGTTTACCACTTCTGTTTGGCCATCAGTTTGGGGGTGATATGCAGTGCTGTATTGTAGATGAATGCCCAACTTAGATCATAATGTCCTCCAAAAATGACCTAAGAACCTAGTGTCCCTATCAGACGTAAATGAATGCGGTATGCCATGCAGACGGACAACTTCTTTAAAGAAAAGATCAGCTATATGAGATGCATCAGATGTTTTTCCTACATGGGATAAAATGTGCCATCTTAGAGAACCGATCAACTACGACAAACACGGAATCCACTTTCCTAGTAGTCTGAGGGAGCCCGATAACAAAATCCATAGTGATGTCTTCCCAAGGGCGTGCTGGAATGGGTAGGGGGGTGTACAAGCTGGTGTTCTGTTTTTGACCCTTAAAACGTTGACAAATCTGGCAACGTTGAATTGTCTGCATAACATCCTTCTTCATTCGTGGCCAATAAAATCTCTCTTGAAGGAGGTTTAAAGTTTTATCAATCCCAAAGTGCCCACCAAGACCCCCTCCATGCAATTCCAAAATTAAGCTTTCCCGTAATGACGTGGCAGGAATGCAAAGTTGTGACCCACGGAAGAGATAACAATCTTGGAGGAGATACTGATCAGTAAGATGATTCAGGCAGTCATGGTATGGTTTGCTGAAGTCACGGTCCTCTTGATATAACTCTTTTATATGCTCAAACCCTATGGTCTCTACAGTGACTGTTGCAAGCAGGTGGGCTCGACGACTCAAAGCATCGACCACTCAATTCTTAATGCCAGCCTTGTGTTTCAAATGGAATGTGTATTCTTGCAAGAAACTGGCCCTCTTTCCGTGCCTTTTGTTGAGATTTTTCTGGGACTGCAGGTAGCGTAAGGCCTCATGGTCAGAATTGAGGACGAACTCACGTTGGATGAGATGGTGGCGCCAATGCTTAAGAGCTTGAACAATGGATAGAATTCCACATCGTACGTGGAGTAGCGTGAGCGAGCATCATTCAATTTCTCGCTAAAATAAGCAATTGGTCGTCCTTCCTGGCTAAGGACAACGCCAATACGCACGTGTGAGGCATCACAATCAACTTCGAACATGTTTTTGAAATCAAGTAAAACCACAGTAGGGGCCTGAGTTAGATGTTCTTTGAGCTTTTGGAAACCCTTTTCAGCTTCCAATGTCCATGAAAAATTACCTCCACGTAAGCAGTCTAAGATTGCACCAGCTTGGCTTCTGAAATTCTTCACAAAGCGCCGATAGAAGGAAGCCAAGCCTAAAAAACTGCGTATCTCTGTAAGGGTCTTAGGGGTTGGCCAGCTTTTAATGGCTTCAATTTTAATCGGGTCAACCTTGATACCATCAGCGGAGACAATGTAACCCATGAAGTTAACCGAGTCGGAGAGGAATACACACTTTTTGAAGTTAACAAAGAGCTTATGTTCTCTTAAGATGGTAAGCACCTGACGTAGATGGCTCAAGTGTTCACTCCGGTTGCCACTGTTGATTAGGATGTCATCAAAGTAAACAACCACAAACTTCCCAATAAGAGGTCTCAAAACATGGTTCATTATACGCATAAAGGTGCTAGGAGCATTGGTCAGGCCAAAGGGCATCACTAACCACTCATACAGGCCCTCACAGGTTTTAAAGGCCGTTTTCCACTTATCTCGAGGTCTAATTCGAATCTGGTGGTAACCACTCCGTAGGTCCATCTTAGAGAATATGCATGCCCCAGTCAACATATCCGGCATGTCAACTAGTCGAGGTATCGGAAAGCGGTACTTATCGTGATCTTGTTATTGGCTCGACTGTCCACGCACATTTTCCAAGTTCCGTCCTTTTTTGGAGTTAAGAGGGCAGGAACAGTAACTGAACTCATACTTTCGCGTACATATCCTTTACTCAATAACTCCACTACTTGTCGTTGCATCTCTTCATGTTCCTTTGGGCTCATTCGATAGTGGGGAAGGTTATGCAGGCTAGCTCCAGGGACTAGGTCTATATGGTGTTGTATGTCCCTTAGCGGTGGAAGTCCATCAGAGAGGTCGTCTGGCATAATATCTGCAAACTCTTCCAAGATCGGAGCGACTTCTGGGTCTACTTTATCTGAATTCACAACGCCACTCTCAATTTCCTTTCCAATAAGGGCAAAGACAAATGCGATTCTTGGAGTTGGCGTTGAAAGGGAGATGCTTGGAGAACCACAAGTGACTCACCTGAGTGTGGTGGTGTTTGGGCAATTACAGACTTTTGACGATCAATCGAAGTACCTTTGTAAGAAGTGGTGGTCGTTTGCCTAGGGCTAGGGGCATCTCGCTGAGGTTTGAGGGTAATTCGCATCTTGTCCATAAAAATGTGTAGGTGTTCTTCCTTCCCTTATTGGTCTGTGTCTCGATCAAACTGCCAAGGTCGTCCCAGTAAGATGTGACACACATCCATAGGTGCAACATGACACCAGATCTCGTCTCTATATGTGGGTCCTATGGAAAATTTGACAAGGCATTGACGTTGGATTGGCATTTGAGTGCCACCCTTAAACCACACCACTTGATATGGTCGATCCAATGGTTGTGCTTGCAATCCCAATTTATCCACCATCGCTTGGGCTACAAAGTTTTCCACGCTTCCTCCATCAATGATTAAAGAACACCGGTGACCGTTGGATGCGCATGTAGTGCGGAAGAAGCTTCTCCTTAACCAAGCATCGTCACTCTCAACTTTTGGGGCCAGCATAAGAGGCTCCAACTTTTCGGTAGGTGCATCATCTTCTCGATTGGAGTCATCATGTTCAATCAAAAGGAAGGGTCCATGGGTCTCTGCTTCAACCTCAACTTCTTCGTAATTCCTCATTGACGTTGGTGTAGCCGTCACCATTTCCGGTTCATTCTCCTCGGTAAGGGTGTTCTCATTATCAGGTTCGTCATGCACTAAGTGTGCACTTGCCACACGTGGGTTGGGACATTCTGCTGCGCGATGCCCTTTCTGAAGGCATCTGAAACAAGTATCGGGTCCCACTGCAGGTCGAGCCCCGAGAATTCCTGACCCCAGCATGAGCTGGTCGGGGATGTGAACTTGTACTTCCAGTAATAGTGCGAGGTATAGGGCCTCCCGATTTGATGGGTTGACTGTGCGCCCACCCTAGTTTGTCCGGTAGAGATGTTTGGTGCAGAGGGGGTAGCAGCATAGGCAACTGCGATCGTCGTGCGTCGTGTGAGGTTCCTGGATAACTTCGCTTCAGCCTTCTCAGCTCTATCATGGGCAGCGTCTACTGTTCGGCAGTCACACATGTACAATTCATCTTGGATGTTGGTTCGTAATCCATGTGTGTATCTAGCCACCAGTTGAGAATCGCTTTCCTTTAAGTTATTCCGAGCTATCAGAACTTGGAACTCTTCAGTATATTCCCTAACAGTGCGTGTTCCTTGACGAAGGTTTTGAAGGCGATTGTACAAGTTCTGTCGGTACTCCTCTGGAAGAAACTTGTCCCGAAGTTTCTGCTGCATCCTTGTCCAAGAACGAATGCGTTCTTTTCCTTGGCGGTGACGTTCTTCCTAGAGATGTTTCCACCAAAGTAAGGCAAATCCTTTCATCTTTAACGTGGTAAACTGGACTCCCCGCTCACTCGGAAGTTCCTTCCAAATAAAGAAATGTTCCAACTGATCCATCCAATCAAGAAAGTTGTCTGGATCGCGTCGTCCATCAAAGTCGGCAACGTCAATCCTTATCCCTCGGTCCCAATTAGGATCTTGATTTTGATTGTGTGGTCGACCACGCAGCTCAGGCTCTCTCCTTCTCTCATGTTCTTCAGGTCGACGTCTACGGGGTTGTCGATTCTCACCCTCCTCGTCACCTGATGATGGCGGCGATTCCAGATGTAGGGATGGTTCATCACTAACATCGCTTTCAGTATTAGGATCAAAGACAATTGGGTCATGTCCACGATTTCGGGGATTATGAGGGTTATGATCCCGCCGACTTGAAATTGAAGAGCGGCTAGTGTCCCTTCTACTGTGTTCCCTTCTGTACTCCCTATCCATTCTGTCAAATTCAAGACTTCCAATTGTTGGGTGTTATTGGGCTACTGTCCTCTCTATGTTTTCTAGACGGGTGTTAGTGCATCATATTTCCTCACCCAAGTTTGCTATCAATGCTTCCAATCGTGCCATGGGATGTGGATCATGGTGGCGAGCCATAGAAGTTCGGTTCTCACGGTCTAGGGACTCAACAAATGCAATATGATTTTTTTTTATTTTTTTGTGAAATGCAGGACAATTGAATATGACTCGGATCTTTTGCTCTGATACCACTTGATGTAACTTTAGTTCTCAATTTCTAAAAAAATGCAAGCCCCAGAAATATTATGATGTACCACTAAACTAACTCTAATGTGCTTCCGACTACTTCTTAGTGCATGCTAAATGGGGACTCCCAGGTAATAGACCTACCAATCTGACTGCAAGTAAACCACAGCTATACTGGTTCTACCAGGTATATTTCCATGCACGGTGATGCCAAAATGATGGCCAGAATCTCAGAATCCCTGACTGCCAACCAACGTGTAATCAGATCTTAGAAGTAATTGCAATCACACAAGAACATAGGTGCCTGGTTGGCTTTGGAACAAACCATTAAAAAATATATACGAAGTAGCTATCCAATACGTATCAAATATCACGCTACTTCCTGGAGGATCAAGGTAATCAGAATATTCCAGACTGAAGAATAAGAGAAAGAAAGACAATAGCCACCTACAGAACTGGAAAATAAATGAATAATTAATTTATTTAACTGAGGCACCCAAGAATTTCTGTCTTGACAGAGAAACCAACACCAAAAACCGGGAGAAAACCACACAAAGCCAAACGAAGACTACTAGACAGGAGGTACCCGGAGGGAGCAGCAGCACTTGGAGCGTGAATGGGATGGCTGTGGCGGCAGTTCGCAGGGGCGCGTGGGACGGTTTTGGAAAGGGTAACGTTGAACTATTGGCAGAATGGAGTTATGGAGGTTGCGGTCTGGTGAGGATAACTGATGATGGTGATGATGGAGAGGCAGGTGGAGGGGTTGTCGGCGGCGGAAGTTGGTGGAGGTGGAGACGGTAGGTCGGCAGCAGTAGAAAGGAAGGGAGGGGAACAGGGAGAATATTAGGGTTAGGGAGGGAGGACGATGGAAGAAGGGGAGGGGTTTCGAGGGAGAGGGAGAGAATAGGGGAGAGGGAGGCCCGTAGGTTTTTTTTTAATTCCAAAAGCTGCTGTCCCTTTTCCCAATGATGCTCCTTTTAACAATGAGAGCAAAACCCTAGACTAGGGACTCCAAAAATAGAAAATTACGTAATAAATAAAAAAACAAATTGCGGAAGGACTCCTGAGGTTTTTTTTATGGTAAAATTCTGTCTAGCCCCTCAAACTGGGCAAAAACTGCATCAATTCCCCCCTGTTTGGAGAGAATCTTGCTCCGCAAGATTGCGTTGTAGTAGTTCCGCAAAAGGTCGGGATGAAGCTTCTCCAAATCATGTTCTTCGATCCATGAACTATCCTCCAAGCGGCGTCCCGTCCATCGTACTAGGAAGCATCTAGTAATGCCATGACGTGTTGCCAATTCACAAACATCCAAGATATCTTCAACAGCTTCTGGAGATGGTGCAGTTGCAATGGTTGTTGATGATGAATCCAATGATAGACTTTCCGGACTAGCTGCGTCCTCCTCAAAATATTGTTATAAATCCGATACGGTAAATATTGGTGAGGTGCTGAATTCCGGCGGCAAATCCAAGACATAGGCATTCAGACCAACTTTTCTAATGATTTTGAAAGGACCAAATTTCTTTGGGCTTAATTTGTGGCGTGTTCTCTCAGGGAACACTCTCTCTGAAAATGGGCCATTACCAAGTCTCCTTCTTTGAACTCAACGTCCCTCCTGTGGGTATTGGCTTGGGTTTGGTATTTAATGGAAGTTTCTTTAAGTTTGGCATAGATTTCTTGGTGGAGTAGGTGGATATGATCAGCCAACTCATCCGCAGTAGCACTTGCCCGCCTGGGTCGATTTAGAGGAACTCTATCAAGGACGTGAGGAATGGGGTAACCGAAGACACATTCAAAAGGAGATTTTCCGGTAGACCGACAAGATGAACTATTGCACGTAAACTCAGCATGAGGAAGGACCAAGTCCCACTGAGTGGGTCGTTCTCCTGCAAGACAACGAAGCAAGTTTCCTAAAGATCTGTTTACCACTTCTGTTTGGCCATCAGTTTGGGGGTGATATGCAGTGCTGTATTGTAGACGAGTGCCCAACTTAGACCATAATGTCCTCCAAAAATGACCTAAGAACCTAGTGTCCCTATCAGACGTAAATGAATGCGGTATGCCATACCGACGAACAACTTCTTTAAAGAAAAGATCAGCTATATGAGATGCATCAGATGTTTTCCTACATGGGATAAAATGTGCCATCTTAGAGAACCGATCAACTACGACAAACACGGAATCCACTTTCCTAGCAGTCTGAGGGAGCCCGATAACAAAATCCATAGTGGTGTCTTCTCAAGGGCGTGCAGGAAAGGGTAGGGGGGTGTACAAGCTGGTGTTCTGTTTTTGTCCCTTAAAACGTTTACAAATCTGGCAACGTTGAATTGTCTGCATCTTATCCTTCTTCATTCGTGGCCAATAAAACTTTCTTTTGAAGGAGGTTTAAAGTTTTATCAATCCAAAGTGCCCACCAAGACCCCCTCCATGCAATTCCAAAATTAAGCTTTCCCGTAATGACGTGGCAGGAATGCAAAGTTGTGACCCACGGAAGAGATAACCATCTTGGAGGAGATACTGATCAGTAAGATGATTCAGGCAGTCATGGTATGGTTTGCTGAAGTCATGGTCCTCTTGATATAACTTTTTGATATGCTCAAACCCTATGGTCTCTACAGCGACTGATGCAAGCAGGTGGACTCGACGACTCAAAGCATCGGCCACTCGATTCTTAATGCCAGCCTTGTGTTTCAAATGGAATGTGTATTCTTGCAAGAAACTGGCCCACTTTACGTGCCTTTTGTTGAGATTTTTCTGGGACTGCAGGTAGCGTAAGGCCTCATGGTCAGAATTGAGGACGAACTCACGTTGGATGAGATAGTGGCGCCAATGCTTAAGAGCTTGAACAATGGCATAGAATTCCACATCGTACGTGGAGTAGCGTGAGCGTGCATCATTCAATTTCTCGCTAAAATAAGCAATTGGTCGTCCTTCCTGGCTAAGGACAACGCCAATACGCACGTGTGAGGCATCACAATCAACTTCGAACATGTTTTTGAAATCAAGTAAAACCACAGTAGGGGCCTGAGTTAGATGTTCTTTGAGCTTTTGGAAACCCTTTTCAGCTTCCAATGTCCATGAAAAATTACCTCCACGTAAGCAGTCTAAGATTGCACCAGCTTGGCTTCTGAAATTCTTCACAAAGCGCCGATAGAAGGAAGCCAAGCCTAAAAAACTGCGTATCTCTGTAAGGGTCTTAGGGGTTGGCCAGCTTTTAATGGCTTCAATTTTAATCGGGTCAACCTTGATACCATCAGCGGAGACAATGTAACCCATGAAGTTAACCGAGTCGGAGAGGAATACACACTTTTTGAAGTTAACAAAGAGCTTATGTTCTCTTAAGATGGTAAGCACCTGACGTAGATGGCTCAAGTGTTCACTCCGGTTGCCACTGTTGATTAGGATGTCATCAAAGTAAACAACCACAAACTTCCCAATAAGAGGTCTCAAAACATGGTTCATTATACGCATAAAGGTGCTAGGAGCATTGGTCAGGCCAAAGGGCATCACTAACCACTCATACAGGCCCTCACAGGTTTTAAAGGCCGTTTTCCACTCATCTCCAGGTCTAATTCGAATCTGGTGGTAACCACTCCGTAGGTCCATCTTAGAGAATATGCGTGCCCCAGTCAACATATCCAACATGTCATCTAGTCGAGGTATCAGAAAGCGGTACTTTATCGTGATCTTGTTGATGGCTCGACTGTCCACGCACATTCTCCAAGTTCCGTCCTTTTTTGGAGTTAAGAGGGCAGGAACAGCAACGGGACTCATACTTTCGCGTACATATCCTTTTCTCAATAACTCCACTACTTGTCGTTGCATCTCTTCATGTTCCTTTGGGTTCATTCGATAGTGGGGCAGGTTAGGCATGCTAGCTCTAGGGACTAGGTCTATATGTGTTGTATGTCCCTTAGCGGTGGAAGTCCATCGGGGAGGTCGTCTGGCATAATATCTGCAAACTCTTCCAAGATCGGAGCGACTTCTGGGTCTACTTTATCTGAATTCACAACGCCACTCTCAATTTCCTTTCCAATAAGGGCAATGACAACATGCGATTCTTGGAGTTGGCGTTAGAAGGGAGATGCTTGGAGAACCACAAGTGACTCACCTGAGTGTGGTGGTGTTTGGGCAATTACAGACTTTTGACGATCAATCGAAGTACCTATGTAAGAAGTGGTGGTCGTTTTCTTGGGCTAGGGGCATTTCGCTGAGGTTTGGGGGTAATTCGCATCTTGTCCATCAAAAATGTGTAGGTGTTCTTCCTTCCCTTATTGTCTGTGTCTCGATCAAACTGCCAAGGTCGTCCCAGTAAGATGTGACACACATCCATCGGTGCAACATGACACCAGATCTCGTCTCTATATGTGGGTCCTATGGAAAATTTGACAAGGCATTGACGTTGGATTGGCATTTGAGTCCCACCCTTAAACCACGCCACTTGATATGGTTGTTCCAATGGTTGTGTTTGCAATCCCAATTTATCCACCATCGCTTGGGCTACAAAGTTTCCACGCTTCCTCCATCAATGATTAAAGAACACCGGTGACCGTTGGATGCGCATGTAGTGCGGAAGATGCTTCTCCTTAACCAAGCATCGTCACTCTCAACTTTTGGGGCCAGCATAAGAGGCTCCAACTTTTCGGTAGGTGCATCATCTTCTCGAATGGAGTCATCATGTTCAATCAAAAGGAAGGGTCCATGGGTCTCTGCTTCAACCTCAACTTCTTCGTAATCCTCATTGACGTTGGTGTAGCCGGTCACCATTTCTGGTTCATTCTCCTCGGTAAGGGTGTTCTCATTATCAGGTTCGTCATGCACTAAGTGTGCACTTGCCACACGTGGGTTGGGACATTCTGTTGCGCGATGCCCTTTCTGAAGGCATCTGAAACAATTATCGGGTCCCACTGCAGGTCGAGCCCCGAGAATGCCTGAACCAGCATGAGTTGGTCGGGGATGTGAACTTGTACTTCTAGTAATAGTGTGAGGTATAGGGCCCCCTGATTTGATGGTTGACTGTGCGCCCACCCTAGTTTGTCCGGTAGAGATGTTTGGTGCAGAGGGGGTAGCAGCAGAGGCAGTTGCGATCGTCGGTGCGTCGTGTGAGGTTCCTGGATAACTTCGCTTCAGCCTTCTCAGCTCTATCATGGGCAGCGTCTACTGTTCGGCAGTCACACATGTACAATTCATCTTGGATGTTGGTTCGTAATCCATGTGTGTATCTACCCACCAGTTGAGAATCGCTTTCCTTTAAGTTATTCTGAGCTATAAGAACTTGGAACTCTTCAGTATATTCCCTAACAGTGCGTGTTCCTTGACGAAGGTTTTGAAGGCGATTGTACAAGTTCTGTCGGTACTCCTTTGGAAGAAACTTGTCCCGGAAGTTTGTGTTGCATCCTTGTCCAAGAACGAATGCGTTCTTTTCCTTGGCGGTGACGTTCTTCCTGGAGATGTTTCCACCAAAGTAAGGCAAATCCTTTCAGCTTTAACGTGGTAAACTGGACTCTCCGCTCATTCGGAAGTTCCTTCCAAATAAAGAAATGTTCCCACTGATCCATCCAATCAAGAAAGATGTCTGGATCGCGTCGTCCATCAATGTCGGCAACGTCAATCCTTATCCCTCGGTCCCAATTAGGATCTTGATTTTGATTGTGTGGTCGACCACGCAGCTCAGGCTCTCTCCTTCTATCATGTTCTTCAGGTCGACGTCTATGGGGTAGTCGATTCTCACCCTCCTCGTCACCTGATGGTGGCGGCGATTCCTTATGTAGGGATGGTTCATCGCTAACATCGCTTTCAGTATTAGGATCGAAGACAATTGGGTCATGTCCACGATGTCGAGGATTACGAGGGTTATGATCCCGCCGACTTGAAGTTGAAGAGCGGCTAGTGTCCCTTCTACTGTGTTCCCTTCTGTACTCCCTATCCATTCTGTCAAAATTCAAGACTTCCAATTGTTGGGTGTTATTGGCTACTGTCCTGTCTATGTTTTCTAGATGGGTGTTAGTGCGTCGGATTTCCTCACCCAAGTTTGCTATCAATGCTTCCAATCGTGCCATGGGATGTGGATCATGGTGGCGAGCCATAGATGTTCGGTTCTCACGGGTCCTAGGGAGTCACCAAATGCAATATGATTTTTTTTTGTTTTTTTTGTGAAATGCAGGACAATGAATATGACTCGGATCTTTTGCTCTGACCACTTGATGCAACTTTAGTTCTCAATTTCTAAAAAAATGCAAGCCCCAGAATATGATGATGTACCACTAAACTAACTCTAATGTGCTTCCGACTACTTCTTAGTGCATGCTAAATGGGGGACTCCCAGGTAATAGACCTACCAATCTGACTGCAAGTAAACCACAGCTATACTGGTTCTACCAGGTATATTTCCATGCTCGGTGATGCCTAAATGATGGGCAGAATCTCAGAATCCCTGATTGCCAACCAGCGTGTAATCAGATCTTAGGAGTAATTGCAATCACACAAGAACATAGGTGCCTGGTTGAGTTCGGAATCAAACCATTAAAAAATATATACGAGAGTAGCTCTCCAATACGTATCAAATATCACGCTACTTCCTGGAGGATCAAGTTAATCAGAGTATTCCAGACTGAAGAATAAGAGAAAGAAAGACAATAGCCACCTACAGAACTGGAAAATAAATGAATAATTAATTTATTTAACTGAGACACCCAAGAATTTCTGTCTTGACAGAGAAACCAACACCAAAACCGGGAGAAAACCACACAAACCCAAATGATGACTTCAAGACAGGAGGTACCCGGAGGGAGCAGCAACACTTGAGCGCGAATGGGATGGCTGTGGCGGTAGTTCGCAGGGGCGCGTGGGACGGTTTGGAAAGGGCAACGTTGAACTATTGGCAGAATGGAGTTGTGGAGGTTGCGGTCTGGTGAGGATAACTGAAGACGGTGATGATGGAGAGGCAGGTGGAGGGGTTGTCGGCGGCAGAATTTGGTGGAGGTGGAGAAGGGTAGGTCGGCGACGGTAGAAAGGAAGGGAGGGGAACAAGGAGAATATTAGGGTTAGGGAGGGAGGACGGTGGAAGAAGGGGAGGGGTTTCGATGGAGAGGGAGAGAATAGGGGGGAGGGAGGCCCGTAGGGTTTTTTTTTAAATTCCAAAAGCTGCTGTCCCTTTTCCCAATGATGCTCCTTTTATAACAACGAGAGCAAAACCCTAGACTATGGACTCCAAAAATAGAAAATTACATAATAAATAAAAAAACAAATTGCGGAAGGACTCCTGAGGTTTTTTTTCATGGTAAAATTCTGTCTAGTCCTCAAACTGGGCAAAAACTGCATCAACCGACTAAATCCTACTAGTCGCTCGACTGCCGACTAATCCTTAGTAGGTGACCCCGCCGACCGAGTACCGACTACCGCTTTCGGCAACCTTGATCATGGATGTAGTAGAAATCACAATTAAAATTTGATTTTTTTCCATAGTTGAGAGAATTCCTCAAAATATTGAAAAGGCTCTCCCCCTTCTGTCCTTTTCTTTCAAAGGCTAGGTTGCTTGTCTATTTTGTTGTGACACCTTCTAACTATGAAGAAAAAATGGATTTGAAAAATTAGATCTCTACAAGGGGACAAATCATAAAACATAGCCTTAACCCCTTATCTTGGATATATAGCCTGAATATTGATACAATTCTTTTAATTTTACTTTTTTAGCCAAAGACTTCGTTTTTCCTCCTCTCAGATGGTAAATATTTCTCAGAACATGGAGTGTGAATCAGTACAATGTTTGAATTGAAACTGAGATACTGATGCAAGTTCTTCCCTTATAAATTAAAAAGATTCATATCCGAAAAAAGCTGACAATAAGTTCTTTCCAAATTGACCATTTGTTACTCTATTAGAGATGTTTCAGACAATGCTTCAAAACTTGCGAAATTTCGGTGAAATTTTGACTTCTACACTCCACCGAAATCGTAATCTCGATATGGATCTTTCACAAATCTAGTTTGATTGTGGCCGAAATGGGCGATATTTTGAAATTTTTTCACTTTTTCCCATCTCAAATTGAAATCGAAATCGAAATTTAAAACCTTGGTTTCAGATATGTCTACGATCGAGTAAATAACCCTATGAACGAATGGATCTAATCGAATTGGAAAATGTAAAGATTTGTACAAGTTATATGTTTCGTCACCACTTTGTGGAAAATCGTTGTAACTCGGTTTGTGAAATAGTTTCTCTCCAAAAACATATGTTTTCTTTTATCGACATCGAAAATATTTTGTTGCGAATAGTGCTTCCTCTTGCAAGCAAAGTTGGAGGATCTTTTTTTAATATGATAAATAGAAGAATATGCGAGGCGAATGCATAGGAGAATTGAAAGGACTGAAGGCAAGGGAACGATTCCGGTAACGTGTTTCATATTCTTTATGGCTTCATCTTAGGAACAATTCAGGTAACATATGTTTCATATTCTTTATGGCTTCATCTTATCATCTAGGGTATCATCCTTTAGCTTTGCAGCATCGTGCTACGACTTTGATGCTGAACACATGCACCTCCATTGATTATGATGATGACGGGAAGGAGCCCGAAGGGGTGGTGGTTGAGCTTTGTGGTATCATTGTACCAAATTGCAGTGTGAGGAAGGATGATGTGATACAACGGTTGATGGGGAGGTGGGATGCATGCGTTGAACGAGGTGTATTTGGTTTGGGAATTATCACAGGTTGGTTTTAGGTGGCCATGGATTGGAAAGAGATCCATTTCAAAAAAAAGGATTGGAAAGAGATGGGGGGAGGGGGTCAAGGAGAAGGGTTTTGTCCAGTCAATGGTGTAGTTTTTTCGGAAAGATGTGATTTGTTTGGCCATGGTTATTCCTTTATTTTGCAAAAAAACTACGATATTTATGTTTCCTATATGGTAAACTTTGACAAAGATTGGTGGTGCTTTTAGACTTAGGCAAGGGCAAATATGTCAATGTGCTACTTAATCCTCGTACATATTTTTTAGCCCTGAGGAAAACTTGTCATCTGCCGTTTAACCATCTATCCAACTTACAGTTTGTCAAATAAAATGTTGGGCTTCCCCATCTTTAGTGATATTAATCATCCAAATCTACCCTTCCAATGAAAGTTAATGTTTGAGGAGTAGATAATTTGTAATAGACAGTTATTATCACAATTCATCTGCATCTTGATTTATGCCGATCTAATTTCATTAGTTTTGTTTGTAAAGTAATAGCTTATATCTCAATTTTTTTGAAAAGAATCCAATTCAAGATTCTGGTATTCTTTTTACACTTATTTTGGCTCTTTTATATTTTCCCAGCCTCTCTGGCATAGCAAAGAACAGGCCTTCCTTTTATGGCCGCATTTTACCTGTGCTACTTCGATTGGACCCGGCGAACTGTGTTGTCAAAGGTGTTGAGGTTCCAGGTTCTTTTCATGCATTGAGAAATGCCTTCAGTGCCTTATTGAAATGTGCAAATTCGGTTGCAGCTCCGGTATTCATTTCAATTTTTCTCTGCCTATTTTGCCATTTGGATATCCAAATTTAGAACGTGTCCTTATGCATATGGTGCAGCAATCCTATATTGGCATTTTTGTTTTTTTATGAACATATGAATATGATTTATTATTTATAATTATACCATCATTAACACATAAAAGTTCATGTGTTAGTATTCGAATATGCATTTTACTTCGCCAGCTTATAGCCCCCTCACTGAACTGCATTCAACTATATGTATGTCTTTTGCACTCCATTCAACTGTGTATTTTTCAACAATCAAAATATGATCATTAAAGGATTGCGACTTATCCAAATTAATCTCAAAGAGGATTTAGAAAATAGGATACCAATCGGGTGACATTCATAACATGAGTTCTTACTTCCTAAAGACCATCGATTTTCTCTATATTTTTATAGCCGAAATCATTGTGACAGGTTTGAAAAGCTTCTCATTTCTAATGTACATAGAATCACTGCCTAAAAAAACTACGCCAAGAGGATTCAGAGGATCAAGTGTCTAATCAATGAATCTCAAATCTCCTCCAATTCTCACTCTCATAAGAACAATTGCAGAAGATATGGTCAATTTCTTCCTTGCAGGAGGATGATCATTTTGAATGGGAGGGTGGAAAATTCTCAGTTAAGAAGGCATATGAGGAGATGAGGAGAACGACACATGCTCAAGATGTGGAACTCATGCAGGACATGAAGGTGGTTTGGGTTGCCAAGATTCCGTACAGAGTTAAGATCTTCCTGTAGTGTCTGAGAAGGGACCAGTTTTGCGATAAGGCAAGAAGGGGGAGGATGCTTGACTTGGCGGACACGCGGTGCGACATGTGCGATGGGTTAGTTGAAGATTCAAATCACCTCCTTTTCGAATGCGCGTCCTCGGTCCAGGTGTGGAGGGAGGTCGGTGGAGCTGCGGAGTTTTGGAGATTGATCCGGGCTGCGGGCGTCAACTCCACGTATGATTGTTCCAAGCCGTTTGCCGTTCTTTGAGCCATTTGCATTGGACGAAATGACCTTATCTTTAACTTTTGGGCAACAGTGTAATGTACTCTAATCCTTTCTAATGAAATAGATTCTGCGGTGACCCATGTTGGGAGCTCTCCCTCGTTTCATTAAAAAATATCTTTCTCCCCACATTCACATAGAGAACACATGTCACTATTAGCAACCCAATGCTTGTTGTAGGCCTTAGCCCCCATCTACTTACTTTCAAAAGCTAAATGAGGATCTTGACCTTGATGGGTTTTGCCTGTCATAAAGGTTTAAATTCCTTTGGTGAAGGGCATTTGTCGTTGTGTAATTGTTGGACAGTCATATGTGGACCTTGGAGGCATGGAAATCCCACTTGCTCCATTGCAAATAGTCCAACATGCTTAAATCAGACAATTTCCCCCCAAGTGCATATGAGAAAATTTAACCAAAGATAGGTGCCCAAGATCCTTGATCACCACGCATAGAAGATCAACATCACGCAATGGAGGTGTTGGATTGGACCACTGACAAGATACTTAATCCATAATCCGGTTAGCTCCTGACTAGTCTTTTTTTTTGGAAAAGGAATGGGTGGCATCCCAAAATAGGCACCCACGTCAAATGAGTATATTAATAAGATCAAATTTACAACGCATTACATTTTCCAAGATATACAAAGTGCCTTACAATGTTCAATTACATTCTCAGAATAAAAAGTTTGCCCCCCAAGAATAACCTCATTCTGAACACACAATATCGCCCACACCGGTGCAAAAGGATATGCGCTGTCCTCGTGACTATAGCCACACACCGTTCGATTATCTTCCCAAAAAACATGAAAATCACGTCCAACAAGCCACGAAACACCGTCCATGCCCAACACCCGAACTGAAGAGAGGCATGAGAAAAACAAGTGTTCCAAATCTTCCACCCGAGCCGCATCTATCACATGTATCATCTTCCATCCCGATCATCTGTCTTTTGCGCTTCTTTGTGAGAATCTTACTAAGCCTGAATAACCATAGAGAAACCTTGATGCAATTTGGCACCCTGCTCCTCCAAATGAACCTCGTATCCACACCCACCTCTTCCTCCACCACACCTCCCGCCTGCACGAAAAATTGATATGCCTTCTTCACCGAAAACGTCCCATCTCCCCGGACATAGCGATACCTTCCTACCGTCGGTCCTTGAACGTCAACCAAATCTGCCTACAACGTCATGACATCCTCCACTCTGATACAAAAATTAGGAGGAAAAGACAGGAGACCGTGACCCCTGATCCTACATTTGCCTCACTACCTCCTCCCTGTTTGAAGCCAATTGCATTAGGTGTGAGTAGCGCTCGCCCATCGCCCCCCACCCGACTAGTCATCAAACCGCAAGGAAAATCCACCGCCATCCCCAAGCACATCTGACAACTTGTCCATCAATTCTGGAATCACCTTGATGATCCCCTTCCACAAAGATGATGGTGTACGACCCGAGATGGCCTCCAGTGACAATGAGATCCCATATATCTTTCTCACCAGCCTGCAAACCAAGTCCTCCGACTTTCCCCATAGGCGCATCACCCACTTCGCCTTGAAAGCCTTGCTCATCTCGCCTACCCGTATAACTCCCAATCCAGCCTTCTTTTTTGCTATTGTGACCTTACCCCAGTCAACCAAATGAACATCCCTTCTAGCTTGCTTACCATCCGACCAAAAAAATCTTCTCATCAAGGCTTCGATCATCGTGCACACATCGATGGACAACCACCTTGTAGAGATGAAGAAAACATGGATGGCCGAAAGGACACGCTTCAGAAGTATCATTTCCCCCTATCGAAAGCATCGTCGCCTCCACCCTGCCAACCTTCTCTCCAACCTCTCCAGAAGAATTCTCCACTCCCCAAATTTCAGCCTTCCCACGACCAATGGCAACCCCAAATACATGATTGGCAACATGGCCCTTGGGCACCCCAATACTGCGGACGCATCATGCATCTCCTGCTCAGTGAGCCCGAAGGGAACAACCGTTGATTTTTCTCTATTTATCACAAGCCCTAATATGCCCCCAAAAATATCCATATGATCGACGCATGTCGCGTCTTCATGTTGTTGGCCCCCATAAATAACACCGTGTCATTCGTATACGGAAAAATTTGTATAGAAATCTCCTCCTCATAACCAGAACACCATCCCTTGCTCGTGGTCAACCTCCTCATCACAATCAAAGCATTTGTCACAATCATGAACAAAAACGACGCCAAAGGACATCCCTACCGAATGCCCACCTGAGGCTGAAAGAAACCCCCCTTCGGTCTGCCATTCATCAGTACCGCATGTGACACCGTTGTCATGCATAGCTTGGTCAACACAATCCTCCCATCAGGGAAGCCCAGCCTTTCTAAAGCTCATAAGAACCTCCAATCAACACAATCATACGCTTTGGAGAAGTCCACTTTACAAAGCACCCCTTTAACCTTGGTCCTTTTCCAATCCGTCACCGCCACCGAAGCCATTATAAACTTGTCAGCCATAGCTCTCCCAGGCACGAATATCGTCTGCTCAGGCAAAATGATCCGATCTAGCATCCGCCTCAAACAGTTAGCAAGGACCTTCGCAATAATTATGTATACCGCATTAGAAAGCGCAATAGGCATGTAGTCCTCTAACCGGATCGATGCTCCTTCTGAGGAAGCAGAAAAGAAGAGCCTTGTTTAACCTCTCAAATCCACGTTTCCCTTCCCGAAACTCCTTCGACACCTCCATGACATCCTGCTTGACCACCTCCCAGAACTCCTGATCAAAGTTAATCGAAATCCATCCGGACTTGGAGACAAGGCCCTAAATGTCGGTTTCGTCACCATTTCGGTGACCGACCGAAAAGCAATTTCGGTCGAATTTCGACGGAAATTTCGGTCATTTTTTGTACTAGGACCCCCATACTTCAGTCTTTCGACCCTTTCAGTCGAATTTCAATTTCGATTGGATATCGATATTCGACAGAAATTCGTTTGAATTTCGCTGAAATTTGAGGTCATGCCCGGAGCACCATCATAATTCAGCTTGAATAACGCCAGCTTTGTCTCAGCTTCTGTGAACTACCTTACCAACGCACCTGCCTCTGACTCCGACGACCGAGATACACCTCTCCTTTGATATCCCCATCTCGTCTGCTTGCATCGCCTGCCAAACTCCTGAAAGTGCGATCGCTTGGCTATCCCAACATCACGATCTCATTCAATCAACTCGCCCCCACCAAAATCGAGTGTATTAGATTCCCACACCTCCTTCCGCTGGCCATAGCATGAATAAACCTCGTATTTGCATCCCCTTCCTTCACCCACCGCTGCCTAGATCTCTGCCTTTCAGCGACCTACTGCTTTTTATCCTCCCAAAAAATCTTGCCCAAGTGGCTACATCTTACGATCAGCTTCTCTGTCGTCGGTGCCCTTTCATCCTCCAGTATGTGCAGCCTATTCACCTCCTCTTGTGCCCTCAATCTCCTCGCCCTGCGCCAAACTCTGTTCGCCTTGCCAAACTCAAACATATACCTTCTCATCGTCACCAACTTTCTCGCTAGTTTGGCAGTAACCCCCCTCTTGGTTTGCAATCATCCCAAAACTCCGCAACCGCCTCGTGGAAACCTTCCTCCGTGATGCAACCTACGCGTGCGATAATCTAAATGACGAACCAAACAAGGGAATGAAAGAATCAAATGACGAAAAATGAAAGAAATGATACATGACAGGCAAAATCAGCAACAATAAAATGACGTGATACTCGCAATAAATGCCGAATTTTTCACAGACGTCGGGCAATCCAGTAGTTAATGATTAATGGAAAATTATAACGATGTTGCGGACTTGGAATCTCAATAAATCACCAAACAAACAGCAACAAAACAGGCCACAAACTACTGTATAAAGTGGAGTATTACGCTCGTACCACAGCCGGCAAGGTATGGTAAGCACGCTTCAGATCTGGTCGGATTGGCGGGGAACCGGAACTGCTACAGCAGCGATTTCGGGCTGATCGGGTGCCACAGATCTCGCTGGTTAGCTTGGGCTGCAGGCGGGGATGTTGGACCGAAGTATTTGCCGCGTAGCTGGGGTTAAGAGGGGCCAAAGAGCGGCGCAAGATGGTAGGAAACCGGCGCGGGCTGTGGGGGGGATCAGTGGGCGGCGTGTGGGCTGGGGTTGCGGGATAGGAGGGGGGAGTGGGCGATGCGGGTCCTGCGGCGGTATGGGGAGGTGCGGCGGGGAGGCCGGTGGAGGTGGAAGGCGGCGTTGGCGGCGGGCTGGGCACAGGCGAGAGGCGGCGGTCGGCGGAAGGGTGGGGTGCCGTGGATAGAACTCGGAGAGAGGGAGAAGAGGTGAGGCGGAACTGGAAGGAGAAGAGGGGGGGAGGGGCGCTGGCTGCGATGGGAGGAGAGGCGATTGGAGAGGAGGCGGCGCAAGGGGTAGGGTTGGAGGGGAACGGGAGAAGAAGGGTTTAGGGAGAGGGTAGTGCGGGACTTGCGAGGGGAAGGGGAGGGGAAACGAGAATCGGGGAGAGAGAAGGAAAGGGCGGCGGGAGTGAGAGAGAGAGAGAGAGAAAAATTAGGGATGGGGAAAAATGTTCTCAATTCAACTTGATAAAAAAAACCTAATACAAAGGGAGCCCTTTATAGAGGCTATTCCCCCTCAAAGAAGCAACAAATCCCTAAAATTAGGGAGAGAAGAGATCAAAGGGAAAATATAAAAAGAGGCCTTTTATAATGAGCCTTTTACATGGGAATGAAATAAAATCAACTAAACAAAGCAAATGATAATTAAAATAAATTGGATAACTGTGCACAAAATTCGTTATAATGCTGCATCACTCCGGCAACCAGACCCTCTCAAACGGGAAAAAATTTTGAGGGCGACCCTATTCCCCCATATACCAAAGCAAGGGTGTGTGATCCGATTGGGTTCTCGGCAAGGCTCATTCCCCAACCAACGAGAACACGTCCAATGCCTCAGCGGACATCATAAACCTATCAAGCCGCGATCTGGATCTCGAGTTACGCCAAGTGTAAAGGCAACCCGCAACATCGAATACGTGAAGTCCAAGCTCATTCACCATATCAGTCAGCTTCGTATAACGCAATCTCTCCCACCATGGTCCCTCGGTTGGTCCGTCGCCTGCAACGTCACATTGAAGTCACCGGCGATGACCTAAGCCACATTCGAGAACGTCCTGACCAAAAACATCTCCTCCACCGAGTTGCCAGTACTTGCACTGTTGCAAGGACCATACACGTTCATAGTCAAAATCCTTACGCTATCCTCCTTTCGCCGCAACATAATAGAAAGTGAATACCTGCCTCGTATCTCGCTCTCCCCCATCTCTAACTTATCCCCATCCCACCCCGTGACCAAACCTCCAACGGCCCCTTCTGCCACGACCTCCTTGTACTCCCCCAACTTGGATTCGCCAACCTCCCTCCGCAACCGATCCAATCCTTGCACAATCTTTTTTCCTGCAACATGATCATATCAGCCTTCTGCTCCATTAACAGTCGCCACACCGACTACCTCTTCTCAGCCTGACCCAGGCCTCTCATATTCCATGTGATCACATTCATCTTGACACCTCCGAAATCCTTCTTGGCAGCAGCAAGCCGAGACACATCAACACCTCCTTCTCCATACTCTCCTCCAACCTAGACCCATCCCTGCACCTGCCTCCCCTTCTTCCACCCCCTCATCCACTGCAACGACCCCCTGCGTCGGATTCCAGGACCCCTCCGCCCCAAGCTGCTGCCCCAACGACACTCCCCCTACTGCAAAACTTCCTCCCCCTCTTGCCACCACATCAGATCATCGGGGTTCCGCTTTCGCCATGCACCTCTACCCGGCGATATATCGCCAGCCGTCGTTGCCTTCTTTTCTCCATTAAAACCCGCCCACAACGCGAGTAACTTTTCCCATAGCTTTCGTCCTCCAGCAGAGCTCGTCTGCTTGTCTCCTACCAGAGGCACGAAGAATACGCAATCCGAGCTCTGATCTCCCAGATCCCCAACAACAATCGCCTACCTCTTTGGAGGCTCCGAAGTCGTCGCCTCCGGGTTGCCTGCATTCCGCTGCATTGCCACCTTAGACTCCTCCGTCGAACATTCCACCTTCCAATCGCACTCGCCAGACTCCAGAATCAGGTCTCGAGCCTCTATCGTTGGCCAAACAATGCAAATTGGGGCCTCCAAAGGGTTCGGGTCCCCCAAGCGCCCATCATTTTTGAATAGGGCGAAAGCCCAATAGGGTCCACATTTCGCTCTGCTTCATGATCCGCCAACCCGATACAAGAGGCACCCGACGTCGCCTTTACGGATCCACTCTTCTGACCCGAGAATCCACCAAACCCCTTTGCGCGGTCCGAATGCCCGGCTAACACCTCCGCATATGATGTTCCGCACCCGTGACGCCGAAAGTTCCCCTTGGGCAGCACGCCTGGACTTGCGCACGAAGCAAGTTCGGCTTTTTCCGCAAATGGTCCTTTCATTTCAAAATCGTCGAAAGTCGATCTTTCCCCTTCTGCGACAGGCCTCGCCAAATGCGTGCCAATCACCTCCGGCCACCTCCTCCAGTTCCGCCCGCCGGCCCCTTGTTCCACACCTCGTGACAGAACACACAACCTCTGAATCAATCCTCCAAGAACGCATGTAGAGACCTAGAGACCTCGGACCGTCTCATCACCAGCCACGAAGTTTGACCGCGCCGAAGCTCGTCGGATACAACAACGCTCACCTGAGCAACGGTGCATGCATTTCTTGGACCTTCTCTAAGCCTCCGCCCATTGGCGGGAGGCCTCTGACCGAGACCACCCTCTCCAAACACAGTGCATCACACCACCCATCTCTAACCAAAGGGGGTTGCTAGTGAACAATCCCTTCCCATCGGCGAGAGCTCCAAAAGCCCTCATTTTCCTCCGTCGATAGACCACGTGCGCATACCACATATCCCTGTAGCTTGACCACGTCGCCTCTGAAACCATTTCCGACCGCTCCCCCAATATCTTTCATAACATCTACCAGACACTGCCCCTCGCTCCTGCATACGCCACCAATAACCCACCACCAACCTCTCCTCCCGCAACATCTTCATTTCGAGCCGGGACACCACTCCGCCTCCTCGAACATCTGAAACTTATGTGTCCGCAATGCCTGCACTCATAGTACCTCACCAGGTCACGACAGTCAGCCGCATGGTGGCCCCAACCCCCGCACCGGAGGCATCTGGCCTTGAAGCTTTGCGGGCCGCCAACTTCCCGTCGAGATCTCCTGCCCCCAGAGCTATCCTGCATATTCACACATCGTTCAGCCCCCAGAGCTCCCTTTCGTCTCTGTTCCCCTAAGCTGGCCACTTTTGAAGGGAAGTTGTGAGGATAGACTATGAGACATCGCTGCTGACCAGTCTTAAAACCAGAACGAGATGTTACGAACCATCCCCCAACTTTCTAGAAGAGGAAATTAGAATCCGTATAATTGCTCACCTTCTTGCTAAGTAAGCTTCCAACTTTCCCTGTCTCTTCAGTACCAGAAAGCCATCAGATGTGATAATCATTCTGCTTGAGAGATTTCAAGGTAACAATAACATCTTTAGTAGTGACATCTCTCACAAGCGATTTCACTTTAACAGATACCCATCACTTAACACCCTGACCCCTCCACCTCCAAGCACTGGGGGATCATTGCTCGTAAATCTTGTGAAAGGACTTGTCAAAGCATCTCTAATAGCAACCCTTTCTCATTGTTAACTATAAGCATGTCTAAGGCCTATTTCTTTGAGAGCCATTTGTTTCTGAAATAAGTCATTAAAAGGTGCATCTTTGGCGGGCTATGAGTCGGCCATCTACTTTTTGGAGCGGCATTTGTTTGACAATTATGGACGCATCCTCGTTTTTATGGCTCATTCTTGGAGATGGTTCTTCATTTTAATTCTAGAAGAATGGTTTGATGAGGAGAGGGACTATTGCAAGTTGCTTCAGGGCCTTTTGCTTTTGCTGCCATTCTTGACGAGACGATGACTATTGTGTGGTTTGGTTCTGATTGACTCGAGGTGGAAGCATGGGCTCCTGTGTTCAAGTCTGATATCTATGATTAAAAGATCCAAGATTTTCCCGATTTATATGCCTTAGATGAGCACAATTGAGGACTTCTTCAGGCAGAGATCTCTAGATTTGTTGCAATCATCGCTTCGTGGGAAACAGAAAGATATTTGGCGTCCATGGTGATAGACAATGATGACAATGCAAGGCTATAGACTGTTGTTGGAGTCAAAGGCATCATTAAGGGTGAACGCTTTTTTTGGCTATTTCGTAGACCGTGAGTGATGGTTTTCACAACAGTGATAGTGATTCCCTACGAGATAGACGTTTGTTGTCCCCTATGCTCAGTAGATTTAAAAGATATGAAACATCGTTTTTTAATCATGGGTTTGCTAATGAGGTTTGGAGGGCATTTATGTTAAATTATATTGGCACCACCTACTCTTATAGGTTTTGGAGTTCTCTTTAGGGCCGCGGTCTTTCGTTCTTGAGGGATCAAGTCAAGCCTTTGGCTTTTATTTGGCTTGTTGTTGGCAAGGAATGCGTTGATACTTTGTCAGTTGGGGTTTATTGTGGAAAATATCAAGTTGAGTTATGATTATTGTAACTCTTTTTTGTGATTAATATATTTTGTTTGTGCACCATAATTGGTGCTTACCTTGTTATTCTTTCTGTTTTTTTCTTAAGCTTGTCTATTATATTATTATTTGTTCCATGCATATAAACCTTGTTCAAGCAATCTTTGGTACTTCTGTTGCAGCAAGGTTGGACACTTGGCAAAGGTGTGTACATCACCGAGATGTGATCAGCCTGGGCACTGACGAAGGGATCGTTGGACACGTGGTATTTGGAGCTGGGCGGAAATCGTCACGACAGCAGATGTGAAAGGGCCTAACTTTGACAAAAGTTTGTTAGTGCTAGAGGGTTGCGGGGGGAGGGGGGGGGGGAAGGCCACGACACCAATTGAGAGTATAATAATCGAGGAAGGGTTGATTGAGGATCTTTGAGTATTGAAAGTTCGAATAGGCTTGGCGTTTTTGGAAGGCATTTGCTTTGATAGGGTGTGTACGAACGAAGTATCATTATCAGGGGTTGTCTGATATGTGTTTTATCGGTAATCATTGATGGGCTGGAGGATACCTCGAAGAACATAGCTTGGCATCAACATCGGTTTTGAGATGTCGCTTCAGAGGTGGCGGAACGATGGAGGGCATGCATCTTGGGCATCCCCATGTGAGTTAGATGTTTTGATGCGATGAGTTCGACCGTTTCTTCGGTTAGAAGTTAGAACTGTGGTTGAAGGTGTGAGTGATTGACCACGGGTTGGTGAGGGCACAATTATGGTGGTTGTGTTAGAGTGTCCTGCGGTGAATGGGCCTATTTGCCTGCACTGGGAGATTGGCTACTTGGCGGTGGCACTTTAAATAATGATGGTGAAAGGAGAAGAAAGGCTCCAACTGACGAGCGAAGCGGTGACTTTATTCGCCATGAGGAGACCGATAGTGAGATCCCAGGTTATTGCATAATCTCCAGTGCAAATTGCTGAGGAGTTACATAAATTGCCTGCGATCGAGAATTGGGGAGAGATTGTAGGCTTGACTTCTAAACTCTACTTCTCAGCGCTATTAAACGGATTTTTCCAATGTGACTTCAACATCCGGTGGTGCTGGTCGTAGATCCGAACATGTATTCGTTTGGTGCCCTTTGATTTTGGGGTATCCTGGACTTGAACCACAACAAGAAGGAGCCATCTGCTGAATGATGTGTCGCTGATGGGGGGATTGTTGGAGGAGGGTAGCGTTTTTGATGCCGATATGCATGTGGTAGGAGGGAGTTGGGCAGCGGATGGTATTTTATGGCAGAAATGGTGACTTGCATTAGAGTTCTCATTGTAGGGTGGTCCTCTCAGTTGTCCAATGAGGATGGTGACTTGGATTGTGGGGGTGGGGTGGGCCAGGCAGAGAAAAGGATGACGGTCGGCATTTACACATTACTTGAAACACTCAGCCCGGTATTTGTAAGGAATTGTATTTACAAATTACTTGAAACATTTAATCATTTTCTGCAGGAGGAATATTTTACGAAGCCTCTTCGACCATGCTCTTTACATCGAAGTACTTGAACTTATGCAGGATAGTGCTCACATGCTTGTATAAATTTTAGTTTAATTTCTGATACATGTCTGCGTTGAATTATTTTGTTCCCGCATGTTTTTTGAAACAAAAGCTGAATCTATGCATAACCCAAAATGGATCTAATTGGTCCTTTAATGCATTCATTGAAACCCAACTAGAGCGGGAGGTTTTGTTTTGGTATGGTGAAAATTGTGTTGTGGTCCCTATAAGAAGTAAAATATAGCCGTGAACATCATGAGTCTTATGCGACCTAGTTTCTAGGACAGTCCTGATTAGATTTTATGTGTTTGCAGTGGCGTGCTCGTTTACTTGAAGCCCTTGAGTCTATGAATGATGGGAACTTCTCTTATCAAGTCAACCATGCTGATAGCACTGGAAAAGTACCGGTTCACTCTGATTCACATGCTACAATGGTAAGATCTTATTGGTTTTATGGTCAGTGAATTTACGATGTTGCATTTGTCTCTTGAAGAATTAACCGTGAAAATAAATGTTTGTAGGTAGCATGCCCTCCACTCCAAGATTTCAATGATGGCGATGATGTCCATGGAAAAAAGAGAATTAAAATGGAGGGCACCGACGAGTTCTCTGATGATATTGATATTCCCAATAAGAAAGTTAGAACCACAAATGTTCAACGTCAAGAAAGTACTGCTGAAACATATCATGAGGACCCTGACTCGTTCCCGAGTAATGATGACCCTTCAAGTATGTCGCAACCTATTTCCGCAGATGGAATTTCTGGTCCTGTGCAGCAACTTATTGGTGTCTTTGGTGAACTGGTTGCCCAAGGTGGTGCTGGCTCTCTAGATGTTCTCATATCCAATATTTCGTCTGATTTGTTGGCTGAAGTGGTGATGGCCAATATGCAGAACCTTCCACCTGCCTGTCCTAAATTCGATGTCGAAAATTTGAGTCTTAACAAAATATTTCCTGGAATTGTAAGGAAAGATCATTCTCTTATTCAGTCCTCGCCATTTGTATCAGACATGATATCGTTATCAAGCACTTTATCTCAACTGAATCAACAGCCAATCTCTCTTGATGTATGGATTTATTTACACCTGGCATTGTCTATTTGGATAATTGTTACCCTGTTCTTCCCCTTCTTTAAATTTGATGTGGCATTTACTCCAGGCTCCACTTGTGAAGTTGGAGAGCGGAGGGACCATGACTGTAGATGTGGCTTCGTCTTCCTCCTCCCTGAGCGCGTCAAATAAAATTGTTAAATCTGGAAGGGCTGCTTTTCCTTCAGCCATTAATGATTCTGAAGCAGAAAAAAATTCATTATTTTCACTGCCCATTAATGATACTGTATCAGCAGAAGGTAAAATTCCTGGTTTAGGCTCTACTGATAAAATTGAAGATTCTCAAGAGTTGCTTGATATCTCTCACTCTACCAATGAACTGCAAGGAAGAAGTCAAGAGCAAATTAGCTCGGAAAGTCTATTAATTGAGACTGCCTCTTCTGGTTCAATGTCCACCTACATTTCTGACCAAATTAGTGCAAGAGCCAGTAATGCAGATGCAAGCGAAGCACCTTCAACATCATCCGCTTTCTTGAACAACCAATTTTTTCTTCCTAAGATTATGGCACCTGTCATTGATGTTACAGATGAGCAGAAAGATAACCTTCAGAAAGTCGCTTTTGCACGTATTGTTGAGGATTGCAAGTATGTAACGGTTGCTGGTGGCTCAAAGATTCGCTTGACACTTCTTGCTTGCCTGGGTTCAGAGGTAATGGCTTTCATGTGCCTATTAGGGTATGATATGAGAAAATACATGTTTTATCTTTCACGTGCAGGGAACTTATCAATTATGCATGCTCATGCTGCTGAGCATTTAAATTTTAAATATGCATTTTAATAATTTTGTTATCCTAAGTTTTCCCCATGATAATTTTTGTCATCCTCATGTACAAGTTTTCTCAAGTAGTTGTGGATATTGTGTTGTGAGCTAACTATGTTCTTACAAAAATACTTAAACATGTTTTCTATAGATCATGTTTTTTGGAAAAAAATGATTAGTAACCTTCCAAATCATTAATAACCATTTAAAAGGGTCCCTTAACAACACCTGCATGACCTTGGCTTTTAAAAATGTGCCTCGAGGCACAGAGGCGTAAGCCATGGAAAACCGCCTCGAGGCTATCACCTCAGTCTGGAAAACCGTGGCGTAAGCCTCAGAGACTTGAGGCGGGTATCGATGCGGTTGAGGCGATCCTGAGGCACCTCCTCGGTTTGCCGTGTATTTTTTAGGTATGTTAATAAAAAATAAGATAAAGCTATACTTTTACAATAATATTTAAATTTTAAAGCATATATTAGTCAGAAATATACATATCACAATCACAATATTGTATTATTGTATCATTATATGTTACTTTCAAAATATAATATTTCATAAATATATAATTATACATTTATATTACAATCATCATGCATCAAAGAAATCATGCAAGTGTATAATGATTGTTTCTAATTAGTATGAACAAATTTTATATCAACAAATGATATTGAATTGCTTGTATGGCTACAATAATTTTAAATAATATATGTTTAAGAGACTGTATATTTCTGTAAGAATATTAGGAATTCACATATTTACAATAATAATATTACTCAGAAATTAAAACTAACATATACGGTTAATATGGTATGCTTTGTACATCTATTACATTTGAAATATTCAAATTAGGATTGATGGTCATATATTCTGTGAATATTAGTTTACGATCTTCCAGCAATATACTTATGTTTAATAATAGTTTTGACATGTATTTTCTCTTAGATTGAGGATTACGCCTCGGCCGCCTTGAGAACTACGCCTTGCCTCAATAACGGAAAACCGCCTTGATCCGCCTTGCAATTTTTAAAACCTTGTACATGATAGTATCAATTATACAACAACAAAAACGTCGCCCTCACCTCCAAATGTGTGCCCACCACGTGGCCAAAACATTGTTGGTATATGACCTATCATCCCTGACGATTGTGCCATTATCTTGTAATCAGATTTCCCAAGTAACTGAGAACATCTTCTCTTTCTTTGGCACTCGTTGTTATACAGTTGTGGTTTTCATAGTCCCGCTCTTCTGAATTGTCCGAAAAGCTTGCCATGAGGAGTGGTCTGACCGTGATAACCTCGCCTCCATCCCACACCTTCACAATCATTGAGAAACTCAGGAAAAAAAGATGATCACTGTCTTTTTGCTTTGACCTGCGAACTGGACAAGCCCCACATTCTCGTCTTATTTTCTTCTGTATGTTGCATTCACCAACCTGCGAAGCCTGAAAAGCAACACCAATATCTTTGGCTTATGTGACATCTTGAGCGTCTATATCACCCTGCAGTAATGGACTAGGATTGGGATCTGCTTGGTAGGGGTGTGCCACAAAGATATGTAAAATCAAGTAAACATATTTTATCGTCCACCCATTCCCTTCCTTCTATGCCATATTCCTCCTTCCAGCCTTCCTGGATTTTAAGCTGTCATAAAAATCCTCAAGGGATGAGCACCCTAGGAACGGTATTATTGCTGCATGTAAATCCTTTACGAATGGACACGAATAAAAAATGACAGTCCATGCCATCCTCTGCCAGCAGGACCTGTATCTTACCAAAATTTTGTCCTACATATTCTTATTTTAGCTTTCTTCATGATTCTCCTAACATGCAACAAATTACAAATGATACAGACCTTTGAGTAGTTTCTTTATCTTTCAAATTAGATGGTATCCATGAGTGAATTCCTATTCTAGATTTTGAGCCCCTATCCTTAAACTATCACAAGTATTAGACTTGTTGAACTCACCATATAACGAATCACAAGCTTTTGTTATCTCTATGTATGGGCAGATGCCCCCGGGAGATGGTGGAACTGGAGAGCGGTGTCCCCATCCCCCTCATCCCAAACCCCGATAACATGCCCATTGTGCCGACGGTGACCGAGGTACATGCACTGGAAACACAACGCCACAACAGCATAACATGTCATTGATAGGTGATCGCACTCACCACAACGGTACGACCACGAATGTTGTTTCGATTTCATGATGCGGGGTTTACTGTGCCGAGGAGAACTCCAAATCTAGTAGTTAACTAGTAATTAATTGGGTCTGAACCTGCATCATCCCGAACTTAAATCTAGACTTCATACATTTTTTTTGGAAAAATTCAAACTATATCAGTTGATGAATATTGGCGATGACAGATTGCTGGTTTTAGGAATCCAGATGGACCCCAGGAAATAAGGAAAAGCCGGAGGTTATAAAATCCTTTCCTTTCAAGTCATTGAGAACCATTTCCCCGGCACCCTTATTAAGTTCTTAATCTGTATGATTAATCATATGATTCCCCCAGCTATATGGCTTAGTTTAGTTTTTCTGATATGCTGGCTTTGGTTTAGACCCCATCAATTAAGGGGAAAATGCTCTAATATTTATTGGGTCTACATGAGTAGATGCACTTAAGACTAGAAACCACAATTCTTTAATTGAATTTGAGATGCAATAACTATTTTTTTGTTTGCCTTTTTAAGAGGCTAAGTTTTTATAGCTATTTTTCTCCGAAATCAAATATAGGCAACACAGCTACTCTAGGGTGACAAAAATTATTCTAGCCCTGCAGTTTTCTTAAGAATACCAACTGGATGCATAAAGTCGGGTTTATTTTTGCAAGAGGTTTCGTTCTTAACTATTTTTTTTTGCGATGCCAAAAAAGAGTACTCAGGGGGAGTATTCATTCAAATTCATTATGACAAGAAATTGTGGGGTAATTTATTTGTTTATAAGATAGAATCACCAAGTTTTCCTCTGCTTTCCTCAATTATGTTTCTTAATTTTTTGTTGCTTATAGTATAGAATGACCATGAAACTTTATTAAGAGGGCAACTTGTGCTATAATCCATGGTATAACTTATTAGTTAACTGGCTGGGAAACCATTTTAAAAGGATAACTCTAAAGAAAATATACAGACAAGAGTGCCCTAATCATAAAATTGAAAGGGTGATATGGTGGAAATCCAACACCGTCTCACCAGCTAAATAGTCAAACATAGACATAATTTGCTATAATGTAATTGGTTATTCCACTCTTTATTCCGTTATCTGATCAAAATGCTCTGCAAGGTTGTCTCAAATTCTAGCAAAAAAAACCGAAATTATCCCTTTTAACTTTAGCAATAACACCCAAATGCAGTCTTATTCGGTAACCAGGTATGGGCCTTAATGATTCGGGATCCAACTTACTGGTACATGATGCTTGGTTGTAGCAGATGTTTATGACTGGTTGTGGTTGTGTCCCTCTTAATGTCAAACCCGATGTGCATATATCTAGTTTTTCACAGGGAAAGTTGTTTTGCAAGGCATGAAGTCTGCTCTCAATGATACTAAACTTTATTAATGACTAATTTACTGATTGAAAACTTGCTTCGACTGTGGGTGGACTTGATATTGTGTTTAGCTAGTTTGGCTCTCGGGTTTTTTCTTATCTAGGGGAATGCTGCCCTCATGATGGGATTTTTGGCAGTTTCCTGTTGAATTAGATGCTTGAACTCTTTTACATATTTATTGTTTGGAAACTTGGTTTCGATTGTGTTGATTTAATATTGTATTTAGCTAGTTTGGCTGTCAGTTTCCTTCTTGTCTAGGGGAATGCTGCTCTCTTGATGGTGTTTTTTTGGCAGTTTCCTGTTGAATTAGATGCTTGGACTCTTTTACAAAAGCATATATCATCAGACTATGTGAACAATGAGGTAATGCATCTTATTTTTATCACATCTCTTCACCTTCAGTTTTAATATATACTTCTGAGATATATGTCTATTGTACAAACGAGCTCATGTTTGCCTGTCTTACAGCGAAGATACATGTCAATAGAGCTTAGCCATTTTCAAATGCTTTGGTTTCTATTGTTAATATTCTTGTTGGTGTTTTCTGTAATGTCCAATGGGTACTTTGATATGGACAGAGGGGTGTGAATGTATTTCGGTAATTGTGAATTCTGCCGATCTTCAAGATCGTAACGAGACTGAAGTTCTATTAGTGATTTTTTGTTGTTTGTGTGATGAGGCCCACTCAACTTCTTGCCTTTATATTCGAAATCACTTGGTCACTAAATTGTCTAAGTTTGTTTATTCTGGTAAATGCACTGAACACTGTTGTGAAGTTTACAAAAGTGGGGATGGTATTCGGTCGGAAGGGTCGCTGAATTAATAATACATTCAGTTGACTAATCGATTATGTATTTTATTTTTTTATTAAATGTTTTAGTACCCGCTTCAATGGTCAGGTGGTAATGCAGTGTGTCTACCACCCAGAAGATTGGGAATCAAATAACCCTTGCGGGGGTTGCGTTAGGTAGCTGATAACCAATGTAAAAAATAGTCGGCACATGGATTTGATCAAGGATCCGTGTATCCTACCTTACTTAAAGTGGGAGAAGGCTTTACCATTTTTTATTTAATATTTTTAGTAGACATGCTCATATATTTGTGTAGATTTGGTATCGCTTAACTAGTTTATTGTACCAATTGAGTTACAATCAATGGTTACATATCTTACTCTTAGTTTGCTTTAAAAAACCAAAAAATAAAGAAAAAAATATTTTTGATTAGTTTGAGTGACTAGTTAGTGAACATTTAATGGCATTGTGTTACCCCACTGAAGTGCATATTAGAACGTACTAGTCGGCCTAGTCGATCGGCTATGACAAGCTTGATCGCGACTTTAATAATTTTGACAAGAATTATCAAATAAACTTTGAGAGTTTTGTGGAGATATCCTTTTTTTTATTTTCTTTTCGTAAACAAAGACATTTTTTCTTTTTCAAATTTACCTCCGTGTTAACATGCATAACAAGAAGTAATATTAGAAAGGGATTTTTAAATTTTAATTCGCCACTGTATCTCATGGGTTTGCACTTTTAGGGATACAGATCCTTGCAAATTGATATTTCTAGTTACATATAATGGTGCTAATTGGATCGAATAGTTTCAATCCACCTTTAATTCATCTTAGAGATTATGAATCTGTTCTGGATTTGAAGTCTTATTGAATTTGCTACCTTGAATTCCAGTCCGATTCATTTTGAGTTCCAAGTATTCAAATTCGATTAATTATTTTTCAAATGTGAAATGTTAATTGATGTTAAAGCTTATATCACTTATTTTTCATAAACATATTATAAACATTTTTAATTAATTTTATGCTTGAATATAGATGTCTAATATTAGTAAAAAAACTATAAAGTCAAGGAGAATATGCATATGACAATGTAATATATAATGCATAAAAGTACTGAAGTATGATTTTTGCAATCAAAATTTCCACCTTTTTCTTGTGGTGAAATAATATATATATATAATAATTACGTGAGGCCTATTATCATAATTGGATTCTAGTGCCATTCTAATCAAGTCTTTCATGTTCTTTTCTGTAGGTATAACTATTGTGAGCGGTTTACACTTCGACCCTTAGTTCTTGAGGGGGGGTGGGGGGCAAAGGCCCTTTTTTGCACTCTTTAATAAGAGATCATGGGTCCCTGCTGGCCTAAATGAAACAATCTTTTTGCAGGAAGGGGGACATCACCAACATGATGCCAACCACAACATAATAGTATTCGAACTTTGATATAATTTAGAGGTTAATGAATATATATAATTTGGTTTGGATTAGTAGAAGTACACATTGAAAGCATGAGCAGAAGGTAGACATGCTTTCATATTAGCAATAGTTTGTCTTCGTGGACTATTATTAAGCCGACATGGACGTTGTCTTCTTGATAAACTATATAAACACCGCTCTCTCATCTATTTTGTTTTCCCTAAATCGCTAATACTCTTTGAAGATTGGAAATAGCTATAAACTTTAAAGGGTACGAAGGTAAGTAAACTATATATAGTCAATACGAGGGTCCCCATATGCTTCCTTTCATTCCCTCATCGGGGGGGGGGGGTGAGGATGTTATAGAATGCTCTCTTACCCCATACTATTTATTGAAATGGTAAGAAGAAGGCTCTTACAACAGAGTATTATCGACAAAAACACTAAAGACATTATGATTACCATTTTTTGCTGTCAGAAAATCAAATTCTTGTAGAAAAATTGTGTAAACTAATCGTATTATTTGAAAGAAAATCAAATTCTTGTAGAAAAATAATGTAAACTAATCTTATTATTTGAAATAACTAAAAAACAGTTATATCTAACCTTAACATAGTTGAACCACTGCTCATGCACTTCTTTTTTGATTAGTTGTGAAGGAATAGATGTGAAGGATGAATGAGGGGAGGGGAGCAAGAGGAGATGGAGGCGGAACAGGCGAGCCACCGAGAGGTGTAGAGAGGACGCCACCAGCGAGGGAGCAGGAAGTGGGCCATGCGAGGGAGGCGACACCGAGTTAGGTTGGGGGAGTAGTGGGGTTGAAGATTCTCTGGAGGATGTGGTCATGGAAGAATCTTGCAAGGGTTGGACCATGGAGCTCGTCGAGAAGGCACCCTCGATTACTAAAGGCTTCAAGCGGAAGGATAGTATGGTGCTACCGGTGCGACGACCCCAACCATATATCAAGTAGGTGCCTAATAGATCAACATCTATGTTTCTGGTGCGGCCTTCACAGCCATCGACGCAAGGAGCGCACCATTTATGGTCCCTGGAATGTGAAGATTCGCAAGCAACCACCAAAGAGGAAGCCCAGGAGGAGGTGTTAGTGCAACACTACGACGAGGGTTTGTCGGTTATGCTCTAGCGACTTTCGAAGGGAACAATGTTGGAACATTCACTTGAGGGCTTGCTGGTAGGGTGGGTGATGCGGCAGATCTTAATAAGCTCAGATATTGCATTTGCATTTACAGAGATGCCCTTGTAGATGCCATGTGGTTGTTGGGAGGAACCATCTATGTGAGGGGCTTATAGACCATGGGCTCAAAACTGGTCGTCCAAGGTGCTTTGGAGGATGGTCTACCGTCGGAGCTCTAGGATAAGATCAGATGGAGAAGGGCGATGTACTTGGATTTGAGCTCAGAAAGTGCCGTTCCCAGTTGGAAGGTCTGGGCGAAGTGGGTCCTCTGAGGAGGAGGATCGATATCTTGGGGGAGGCGCTAAAGGAGTTGGCTGAGGTCTCAGAGCTGACATGCTCTGGTCTAAGGCGTGGAGAAGGGGCTGAGGTGGTGGTGATTCTACGGGCGCCAAGCCACCACCATCGATGATAACAGTAGTGTTGATTGGAAAAAGAAGGGTGCCCGTATTTCTGGAACTGTTGGACCAAAATCTTTTGAACAATGATCCTCAGAATAGATCCATCACTCCGACGAAGCGTTGATAACGCTCCCGCACCCTATGTTAATTCGGTCAAATTAATGTCCAAATTAATTAATGTAATTCGTTGCAGTCGGATACGAGATGTTGATCAAAAACCACTTATCGATTAATTTGAAGTTAATTTTAAGCGGCAAATTTTTTTTTTACTTGGTGGAGTCCAAGGTCGATCTCAGGGAGGCATCTGTCTCCTTAGGTAAATTAAAGCAATTATTCAAGTATTGATTTTCGAGGAGTAATTTTTTTTTGGTCTTTTTACTTTTTATGCAGACTTATGCAGACAAGGCAAGCCAATTTAATGTTCAATTTAATTAATGTATCAAATCAAGTCCAAAAATCATGAAAATTGGCCAGATGGTTAATCAAGATGAAAATGACCTACACTAATATTTTTGGAATTTTTCGACTCAAAATAAATTTACTGTGAATTAAATAAACAGACCGGATGATTTTCAGTATTTAATTTTTAATAAATATCAAACCACAATTTTTCCCAGAACTAAAATTATCCTAGGTTACTCTAATGATGGCGGACCTAGGAAAATTAACAGAACTTAATTTCACTGTGAAATGAATTAATTAAAATTAATTTAAGAAAATCACTGATCAATTTATTTAGGCCTCAATATGCATGAAAATGCTATGAAATTTTTATGATATGTCAAAAATGATGTCCTTAAGCTACTGTGAATTTTTGATAATTTTTGAAGGCACAGAGAATAAATTAAAAATCAAAAGGCATCACTGGGCAAATATGTCAACAATGCACCAATTAATTCATTAATAATTCAATTGAGCTTACAAAAATAAGACACGTGTACCAATAGACAGAGGACAAAATTTCTAACAAAATGCAATTTTTAGAATATCAAAATGATGAAAAATGCACTCTAGGGATGCGTGCAAACACAGGGGTGTAAATGCAATACTGGAAATTAAAATTACAAAAAGCAAATATGCTGACAGGGACTAAAATGCAATTACCGATAATATGGTGGACTCTTGTACAATTTCTCCACGGAACACGTGCTCCTCACGTGGGGTCAGCTTCACAGGGACCTCTTTGTAATTTCGGAAAGCTTCAGGGGCTTCTGTGCAATTAACCCAAGCCGCACGTGCTCCTCACGTGGGCGGCCTAGGTTCGGAGGGCGTCGGTGGCTCGGAGCGAGGCTTGGGCGCTCTGGAGGTCTGGAGTTAGGTTCGGGAGAGCCTCGGGTTGCCCGAGCCTAGGCTTGGAGACCGAGGCTCGGACTGGTCGACGTGGCGGCCTGAAGGCCCTCGGATCAAGATGGATCCAAGGGTTGTCGATGAAGACGCCTGGCAATTGGAGAGCCGTCAGATCTGAGGCGCGATCAACGGTCGAGGACGGGCGCGGTGAGGGAACACGTGGCGGGACGAGGGCCGTTCGATCGGTTGATCGAACGGCTGCTGCTGCTTCGTCTCGAACGGTCCTCCGCCACCTGCGGAGGAGAAGGCGGAGCTCCAGCGTGGCTGGCCCTGCTCCGCCTCGGTCGCTAGGCGTCGATAAAGAGCGTCGTCGGCTCCCGAGTACCTCGGAAGATGCAGGGACGTGCGGCGAAGCTTCCGGTGGGCTCAGTGGCTGCAGAGATGTGCTGAAGCTCGCTGGAGACGAAGCTCGAAGGGAGCTCCGGTGAGGCTCCGACCAATGAAGAAATGAGAACCTGCAGGGGTTAGACTAGATAGCCGAGGCGTGCAAGTGTTCGTAGAGAAGTGTGGGTGAACGACGAGGCCTAGAGCGTGAAGGAGGTGCACGGTGGATGAGCTCCGGCCAAATGGTGGAGCTGTTGGTCGGAATAGTGTGAAACGCGTCGATGAAGTGTGAAAATGGGTCAGCGAGGACGGGAGCTTCGACGCGAAGCTCGTCGAGGTGATTTGGAGGCGCGAAGGTGGCTGGTGACGGCGAATAAAGTCGGAGAAATTAAAGGAAAAACTAAAGAAAAGATCAGACGATGATGGAAGGGTTTACCTGGGGAATGGAGCTCGGATTTGAGCTCCAGGTCTTCGCTCGAGGGATCGGTAGGGTCCCGAGCTCGGGCAGCTGCTCGTGGGAGGCTGCAGCACGGCGGTGGCTGCCATGGATCTCGCCGGAGTTGGATCCCTGTCTTCGCTCGACAACACACCAAATTGCTGTCACCAATGGGTAGCTTGGAGCTCGAGGAACCTCTCTGGAGTGGCGGATGGGGGTGAACGGCACCGGTGGTGGCGTATTTATAAGGTGAAGATGGTGGGTTGGCTGGTGGAGTAGCGAAGTTGGTGGTCGTCGTGGGGCGAGTATGGTGGAGGTGGTGGAGCTTGAGGGAGCTGGCGAGGGAGAGGGTTGAGTGGGTAATGTCGTGGAGGTGTCAGCGGCCGGAGGAGATGGCCGACGTGCGTCCAAAAATAGGAAGAGGGCGCCCCTCCCGCAAGGCAAGGGACGTGGGGGAGAGGGGCGCCTGGAGGTAGGAGACGAGGTCTCCACCGTTGGATCTTGAGATCCAACGGTGGGGATCAAGGGGGATCTGGTCGGGTAGGATTAGATCTGGGGTGCGTAGATGATGGGTTATGATGGCGCCACGTGGCGCGTTGTGGCGACGCGCGAGCGAGCGGTTTAGATGAGAGGGTGGAGTTGATCAGAAGGTCGAGATTCGCTGGCAGAGGGGCGGCTGTGATGAAGAGATCGGAGGTCTGATCAGGCGGCGCAGATGCGGCCACGTGGAAGGTTCTGGTGAAGGCGCGGATGAGCGGCGTAGATCACAGCTAGGGAAGATCTGATGGTCCAGGCGAGGGGCGGCGTGGGCAGCGCTGGGCCGTTGGATCTAGAGCGAGATCCAACGGCTGAAGGCGCGGGCGGATGAGGCGATGGGAGGCGGGCCGCGTGGCGCAACGAGAGGGCGCCACGTGGCCTGCTGTGAGTGGTTGGAGTAAGAGACACGTGTAGAGAGAAGAGGGAGCCGAATTTGGAAAAACTCAAAACATGAAAGTTGTAGATCTCGATGAGATCTACAAGTTTCATGTTGACCAAAGACGGAGATGAGGTCAAATATGATACATAAATACAAGGATACATAAATATACATATGTAGTATACAAAGTGACCCAAAAACCCAAGTTTCTCATACGAGCTCCAAATTCAATGAAATTAGTCTCATTTTGAAGGTCTTTTGATATGTAATATTGTAAGGGTGAGTAGACCTAATTCAGGCTTTGTATGAGGGCTTTATGTGTATTTTAGTGTACAAGGGCTCTCAGGCTATATTGGCTATTTTACAAGGGTGATTTTTGACATTCTTCCCTATGTTATTAACTAAGGAATATAGATTATAGAGAAGATGTTATTTTGGTGAAGAGGTATTTTTCAAGGGATTTTTGGCTTCTTATTTAGATGCAAATGAGCTGCTAAACTACATGAGTTATGAATATATGCATGAATGCTATTTATGCCATATAAGGGGAAATATGCCTCTATTTTCTCGGGAACAAGGCTCTATTTTTGACTTTTGAAGTGATGAATCACAGATTCATCAACCCCCTATACTTAAACCTTGCTCGTCCCCGAGCAACTAAAATGAAATGCAAGAGTGAAATGATTTTGGGTTCCAAACCAAGGTCATGAACAAAAGTTGAAAAATGGAGCCTGACTCGACCTTTGGATTAATTGTGTGGCGGAACCTTATTGGGACCTGGACTTAAGACTTAACAGACTTCAAGTTCCACAAGTCTTCTATTCAAGACGCCTCAATAGTCAGGTCAGAACAAATCCTCAAACGCAAATTTCTGATGACTATGATTTTTACTTGTACTGTGTAAGTGATTTGTAACTCTCCACATCAGAATTGGCTCGGAACCAGCATCCTCTAACAAGGTAACTCAATAACCCGGTCTAGTAACTCTTTCCTCGAGGGGCGGGGTATTCCCTTCTAAGTTCAAGTGCGACCAACTCAAGAGGAGGGGGTAGAGAAGAGAATGGACGGTAGCCAGTGTAGCTACCTATCCCGGGATGCCTGACCAGTGTAGCCAAGTCATCCAGCTGCATTTCTTTACTAGTTTACATACTCCGACAGGTATTATTTTTTTTCTTGGACCTGTCTGATTTTTTTGGAGTTCTTTCTTGCATTTTTTTTTCGAAAAGAGCAGCATGTACATCAGGAGTTTTTCCTCTTGAGTCAGTAGACTATCCCTCTTTTGAAGCATTATTGCAACCCACAGCATCCTGTCCTTAGATGTCAACACCACTAGACTAGGTTGAGACGCACTTCCCTCCCTAGAGGAGGACGGATGTTTCCACCCGTGTGCTACTCCAAGCTAAAGGATTCTCCCTCCTCACCACCTCATCAATGAAGAGCTACGTGCATAGTGCTTGTCCAAGTTAGGTCACTGTCTATAAGAATCATGCGTGTGCACGAGATATTCTACTTAGACTAATCAAGATGACATGTGAACACAGACTTGCGGACTCAAAGAATTAAGTCACTTGACCCGAGAAATCTTAACTCTAGTTCCTGTAAGGTTCCTCTGAAATTAGGCGGATTAAGGTCAAATCAAGTCCATCCTCAATATCCACCCATAACTTGGTCCAGAACCCACTAGCTTTTCACTTTGCATATGCAAAGATATGCAGATGAGATGTCATGCTATGAAAATGCAAGACTCTTTTTATTTTTCTATGCAGAGATGATATGCAAGAGTAAATAAGAAGCCTATTTTTATAGTTTTCATTTTTTTTTCGATTTTTACCCACCCGTTAGTATTGTAAAATATACAAAAATACGCGAAAGTACGAGCTATGGGTAAAGTATATATGTAATATATACACGCCCCCCTATACTTAGCGTGTGCTATGTCCTCAGAGCACGAAGAGCGAGGAAAAAGACATAGCTCGTGCTAAGCGTAGGAGAGCCAAAAGGAACAGAAAGTATAGAAGTCCTCTCGCCCCCCTATACTTAGGCTCTGGCAGCCTAAGTGTAGCAGAAGATCAGAAATGGGGCGGACGAGGGAAAGATGAGAAATGGATGAGTATACAATGCGGGCATCGATCCCCCCTATACTTAGGCTCAGGTTAGCCTAAGTATTGGTAGGAAATGAGTATAAGGACCGATGTGATCTGGAGAATGTACAGTGAATCGACTCGGGTGGCCCCTCCCCCTATACTTAGGATCTGGTTATCCTAAGGATAGTCCTAGATAATGGTTCGATGATGTGGGGATGGGTTACTAGAATCTTGGGGGTAAAGGATAGGATATACAGGAAGAATGATATATACAGATGAATCGGTCTGAATCTTTTGAAGATGCTGCTGATGGCTGGAGTTCACTGCTGCAAGGTCTCATGCGCGGCTTGAGGTGTTTCTGCTGTATCTGTCTCACGCTTTAATACAATCTCCTCCACATGGACTAACTGTTCATTGGATTCAACGAAGTGCTTCAACAACTGTCCATTCACAAGGAATGTCGGTGCGTCCTCTGCGAGATCCGAGATCTCGACACATCCACTATCATGCACCGTTCGGACAACGAATGGTCCCGTCCACTTAGACTTTAATTTGCCTTGGAAAGTCTTCAGCCTGGCATTGAACAACCATACCTTCTGTCCAGGAACAAAGGTCTTTCGTCTGATATATCTATCATGCCAACGCTTCACCTTGTCCTTGTACACCAAACTGTTGTCGTATGCTCGGTTTCTGACTTCCACAAGCTCATTCAGATCCATGTCTCTCTGCTTTTGACCCAGGTGTGTGTTCCAGTTGACCTTCTTTATTGCCCATTCTGATTTGTGCACTAACTCTGCGGGCAAATGGCACGGCTTTCCGAATACCATTCGGAATGGGGAGGTGCCTAACGGTGTCTTGTAAGCCGTCCTATACGCCCAGAGGACTTGATCTAAGATCTGAGACCAGTCCTTCCTGTCCGGGCGGACAAGCTTTTGCAATATGGTTTTCACCTCCCTATTTGACACCTCAGCCATACCATTGGTTTGTGGGTGGTAAGGACTTGCGACACGGTGTTCGATGCCGTAGTCCTTCAGGAGTTTTTTCACCTCCCGATTCACAAAGTGGCTACCCCCGTCTGATATCATCATCTTGGGGATCCCGAACCTAGAGATTATGTTCTCTCTGATGAATTTACAGACAGTCCTGCTGTCTGCGGCTCGGGTCGGGATAGCCTCCACCCATCTGGATAAGTAGTCTACCGCAAGATGTATTCAAACCCGTGGCTGACAGGGAATGGGCCCATGAAATCGATGCCCCAGGCGTCAAAGACATCACAAATGATGACCTGCTGCATCGGCATCTCATCCTTGGAACCAACGGTTCCTCCCATTCTCTGGCAAACTGGGCACGACTTCGCGAAGGCGGTGGCATCGCGAAACAGAGTCGGCCAGTAGAAGCCACATTGAAGCACCTTCCATGCGGTCCTCTTCCCGGAGTGGTGTCCTCCTGCCTCTAAGCTATGGCATAAAGAAAGGACACTCTGGTATTCCTCCTGAGGAATACAACGTCTCCAGACACAATCCGGTCCTTCAAAGAAAAGGATCGGATCCTCCCAGTGGTAGTGTCTAGCATCCGACTTTAGTCGGTCGATTTGGCTCTTGGGCCAATCTTCGGAAACTTTCTTGGAGACAAGATAATTCACGATATTGGCGTACCATGGGAGTGAGTCGATAACAAGAATCGACTCGTCAGGGAAGGAGTCTCGAATCGGGGAAACCTCGGAAGTATTAAGATCTTCGAGACGAGAAAGATGATCGGCCACTACGTTCTTCTTTCCAGGTTTATCACGGATGTCCAAATCAAACTCCTGGATAAGTAAAATCCAACGAAGAAGACGCGCCTTCGCGTCCTTCTTTGCCATCAAGTATCGTAGTGCCGCGTGGTCTGTGAACACAGTTACCATGGATCCGATTAAGTGAGATCTGAATTTGTCCAAGGCAAACACTACTGCAAGCATTTCCTTTTCTGTAACCGTGTAGTTACGCTGAGCAGAATCAAGCACTTTGCTTGCGTAGTGTATTGCAAACGGGACGCCATCTCTTCTTTGTCCCAATACAGCCCCAACAGAATAATCTGAGGCGTCCGTCATGATCTCAAAAGGTAGAGACCAATCTGGGGCTTGTAAGATGGGTGCGTCCATGATCATTCCTTGTAACAGCTTAAAGGCCTCAAGACATTTGTGATCTACAATAAACTCCGTGTCTTTGCCTAAAAGCTCAGTTAGCGGTCGGGCAATCTTAGAAAAATCCTTGATAAATCTTCGATAAAATCCGACATGCCCAAGGAACGACCGCAACTGCCTTACGTTGGTTGGTGGCTGGAGTCGTCTGATCACGTCCACCTTGGCAGGGTCAACCTCCATTCCTCTCTTAGAGATGACATGCCCCAACACTATGCCCTCCGTCACCATGAAGTGACTTTTCTCCCAGGAGAGCACCAGATTAACCTCACAACATCTTTTGAGGACTCGGTCCAGATTCCTAAGACAGGAATCAAAAGAGTCGCCGTGGACCGAGAAGTCATCCATGAAGACTTCCAGGAATTCGCCGACCATTTCGGCGAATACAGCAATCATGCACCTTTGAAAAGTACCTGGAGCATTGCATAGCCCAAAAGGCATGCGCCTGAAAGCATAGGTACCAAAGGGGCATGTGAATGTGGTCTTTTCCTGGTCCTCCGGAGCTATGGCTACTTGATTGTAGCCCGAGAACCCAACAAGGAAGCAGAAGAATTCTTTCCCCGCTAATCTTTCTAGGATATGATCAATGAACGGTAGGGGGAAATGATCCTTCTTCGTCGCGGCATTCAGGCGTCTGTAATCCACACAGACGCGCCACGACGTGGGTACTCTCGTCACGATCTCTTCTCCATCCTCGTTGGTGGTCGTCTGAATTCCCGACTTTTTCGGGACAACATGGATTGGGGCCACCCACTTAGAGTCGGAGATCGGGTAAATGAAACCCGCGTCGCACCATTTTTCGATCTCTTTCTTCACAACCTCTCATAAATTTGGATTCAAACGGCGTTGTAATTCACGAGAGGGTTTGGCTTCGTTCTCCAAGTATATATGGTGCGAACAAAGAGCGGGATTTATCCCGTGGAGATCTGAAATGCTCCAGCCTATTGCCTTGCGTTTCTTCTCCAGGATCTCTAGCAAGTGAGATTCCTGCTCCTCGGTCAATTGCGAACTGATAATGACCGGAAATTTCTTGTCTTCGCCCGCAAGGAAGGCATATTCAAGGTTGTCGGTAAAGGTTTGAGCTCAGGAATAGTATGATCGTCTAGAAAGTCTGGCTCAATCTGATCTGGTTTGGTGTTGGAAGTGGCTGGATCATGTTCTGTAGTAGCTGCCACCAAACTCGGCTCTGGAGTCGGATTGTCAAAGGTCTCCATGCATTCGGCAAACGCCTCGTCCGACTCGTCATCCTCATCTTCCGATTGTCCTAAGGATGTAAGGACTGACAGGCCCAACCGGGCCTCTACGTTATCGAAGATGTAGGGCGATGCAGGCTCAGAGCTGTACTCGTTCCTGAGGATCTCGCAGACTGACTCATGCACTGGATCATCTTCAAAGGAGATGTACACATTGGTGCTGGCTGGGTTCTGTCTCCATGGCCCAACTACGTCTACATGCTCACAGTCTGTTCCGATAGAAGAGTACTCGGTGCTGGATTCGGAGTCCGGTATCTGCCATCTTGTCTGCTTCATTTCAAGTTCCTCATCTCCGCCAGGAGTTTGGAACTGAATCTTCCCATTCTTGTAATCGAATAAGGCCCCTGCTGTTCTGAGGAAGGGCCTACCTAAGATGATCTGGGAATCTCTCCAATTAAAAGGGGTTTCCATATCCAGGACAGTGAAGTCCACCATGTATTCTTGCCCCTCGACTTTGATCACAATGTTCCTTAACTCTCCTTGGGACCTCTTAGTAGATTTGTCAGCAAACTGCAAAATAGCTCTAGATTTTCTAAGAGGTCCGAGATCAAGCCGCTCATAGAGGGCTGTGGGCATCAAGTTGATCGAGGAACCATTGTCCAGGAGAGTGCGTGCAAACGCGATGTCATCAACATGACTCATCACATAGTGTGCACCCATGTCTCTTCGTTTCCGAGGAAACGAGTTCTTTATTGCACAAGTCGTGGCTACTGATAGAACGTGTTTCTCAACACGGCTTTTGGTCTTCCTGCTAACCCTAGTAGGTGTGCATCTCACCTTAAGGTATTTTTGGAACGCAGGGGTCATTTCCACGAACTTGTCAAAAGGGATTGTGACCTTGATGTGTTTATTGCAAAATTCAGCCATCTCAGGGTCATCTTTTTGGATTTTTTTGATTTTCTTCTTTCCACCCTTGAGAGCTTGGGGGAAAGGGATTATTAACTCAGGTTCTGGAACTGAAATATTTTCATTAATTGCTGGAACTGAGTTCTGAACACGACTCTGACTCGGACTCTGATACAGACTCGGACTTGGACTCCGACCAAAAAGAAAATGCTGGGGCGAGACCGGTGATGGTTTTTCCGCTTTCTTCTGGACGATCCTCCTCAGATGGAGGTGCGGGCTCATCGGTGTCTTCTGACTTTAGGTGGCTGCGAGGCTGATGCTTCGAGGACTCAGATGTCCTCTTCTTCCGCTGGCGGTGGTGGTGGTGCTCCTCATCTTCTTCCTCCAAATTCTCCTCAGGTAGAGTTTCGGAGGTTCCTTCCTTTTGCGCCCGTGCCCGATCAGGTATGGTCACGGTCCTTCCGCTCCTGAGGGACATATGGTTAACATTATCGTACGAAAGGATCTCATGTTCAGATAAATAATTATCTGAATAATATACCTGATCTCTGGTTCGGTTCTGGCCCTGGTGTACGCTGTTTGGGTTGGCCTGAACCTGTGCGGGAATTGGAGTCCTTGGCGTCATTTGTTGGTCCTGGGCACGAGAGACCCGATTGATGTCGGTTCTCATGTCCAGGTAGTCATTCTGCATCTGTTGGACCCTATCAGACAGGGTCTGGATCGCCAAGGTGAGAGACTCCAATTCGGTGGGCTGGGCTGGCTGCTGAGTGGATGCGGTCCTGTACTGGCCCTGCTGCCCGTGCCGATACTGCTGCTGATGGGACGGTGCTGGCCCCTGCTGATAGGTGCGCCGTTGCGGTTGGTACCCCTGTTCTGGCCTGGACTGGTATTGCGGGACGGGTCGGGTCTCTTGGTAGACTGGGGTTGGGCGGTGTGCCTGATCCTTCCCCATCTCGATTTGCCGGACTAATGGGTCACGGCTATACCAAAGCCCGTTGATCTCGTAAACAGGCGGAGGCTCCTCGTATTCCATTTCCACTGGTGGGGATGCATGATGGTTCTGCTGGGTATAAGTCTGATCCCAGCTGCTCTGAGACCCCGGTGCCTGTTCCTGTACAAGATGGACTCGGTGCACAGGTACAGGTGGTGCAGAAGGGGTGGGTAGCTTGATCTTCGCTACCTTTTCAGAGAGTTCCTCCACTTTCTTGGGAAGGCTCGAAAGAGACTCCATCTCCGCGACTCTCTTGTGGATCTGCTCGACCATGGTCAGCTTGTCGGCTATCATCCCCATGCTGGGAATGAGGTCCTCAGTCAGATCTGCAACAGTCCTTCTAGTTGTCTCATTGGATAAGATCGAGGGAGACAACTGATAGGCCCTTGTGGCCTGTGACCTGCCGGTTTCTGCCATCTGCTCTAGGATTTTCCACACGGCGTGCTCGTTCTTGTTCAGATAGCTTCCTCCACAGGCGGCGCTGACTAACCCCTGCATCTCTGGGGTTAGACCGCAGAACAAGGTCTGGACTAAGATCACCTTAGAAATGCCGTGGCATGGGCATTTCTGTACTAAGTCATTGAACCTGTCCCAAGCCTCATGGAACGGTTCGCAGGGTCCTTGGGCGAAGCTGGCAATCTTCGTTCGCATCTGATTGGTTCTACTGAGAGGGTAGAACTTCTTCAAGAAGAGGTCCTTGAACTGCATCCAGATAGTACATACCACCCCTAAGTTTTTCAACCAATGTGCAGCCTTATCTCCTAAGGCAAACGGGGTGGCCTTCAGCCGGATATAATCTTGGCCAACATTGGGATGGCTAAGATTGTTGCATACTAGTTCGAAGTCACGGAGGAAGGTGTAAGGCTCTTCACTGAGGTTTCCGTTAAACTTCGGCAGCAGGCTAAGGAAGTGGGGCTTCAACTCGAATGCCTGGTCGGGAACTGCAGGTGCTAGCCAATTTTGGATCTCGTTCTCCGCCGAGTTGTAGGTATCGACCATTGGTCAGTCGATCCCTTCAGCTACTATTATCTGTCCCATCCGTGCCGTGAGATCAGCATTTTTCTGTTCGGCTTCGGCAAGGCGTCTAAGAATCTGTCTCATCTGGTCCTCATCGGGCGGCATCCTTGGCGGCATTTCTCCCTCTAGTTCTGGGGAATGGAAAATAAGATCGGTGTTAGAGGGTGAATCAAGGAAGGGATTACCGAGGCAATGGTCTTCGTCGGTAATCTCGGAGGAGATAAAAGGGTTGGTTTGAGAGTATCCACCCTGAGCATGAGGGAACCAGGACTCAAGAGGGTCATGAGTCCTGGGTGGTCCAAGGTGCGCTCGGACCGAGAAAGACGAGTTACTTGGGGGACTCATAGAGAGATCAGTGAATGGTGCGTCGAGATCTCCCCAATTACTCATCTTGGTGAAGCAAGAAGAAGATAGGATTTTACTCCTACCTGAAGCAAGCACAAGAACAATCCAAGACCCTGGATCCACACTCAACACAGTGAAGGACTCAAAGTTGAGTCCAATTTATCTTGTAGTTTTTAAGTGTGATATTCAAGCAAATCTAGCAAGGATTACGCGGCCTAAAGGGAAGTCGGCTCAGAGCCGGATGCGTCTTCCCTGTTTATCCTGTCGTCTAAGATACCGCCGCCCCTTCCTTTCTTCGCTCTTATCCCAAGCCGATGGATTCAGTGACCACGCCCCTATCTACCTGCAAGCAGGCGGAGGCTGACAAGGCCGGAACTTCACCCCGGGAGGGTTACTGGCAGCTTGTCGCGAAGTACCGCAATTTCGCCCCTATCTACCTGAGACAGGCGGAGGCTACTTGGTACTAGTCAAAGAATCTGAAAATATCCGGCTCGTGATATTTGGTAGGATCAGTTAGAACGTGATATGGAAGACGGGGATTTGGGCTCTACCTTAGGGTGTTCACACACACTCAGGTACCCTCACTCAGCCTGAATACAAGGTCGGGGATTAGTCTCCCGCAAACAATTTTCAGTTTTTATTCTTTTTTTTTGGTCAATACTGTTAGCAGTCCCGATTTTAAAGTTAAGTTATCACTTTAATTAGTCCACCACAAAGCACGCCTATCGGACAGTCCCAATTTCCTGTTTAATTTAAGTGAGAAAATCAGAGGGGTAAATCGAGAAAGCCGATGCGAATTGAAATCGATGATGCGTATGCTGAGTAGAGAATACTTACAGCGATCCCTTCGCTTTTTGATGCTGGATGCAATACAGAATTGAAAACTTTACTCTACATGCAAATGCAAGCGATGAAAAACCGCTCCTAGACAGGCAGTTCTATTAGCGTGAAGAACAGTTTAATTTGACTAAGTCCTGCGGTCTAGGTGCGTCTTTTATGTGTGATGTGTGGTCCTATTGATTACGAGCACAAACAAATCCTAGAGTGGCTCGAGGAGCCGCTAGTGCAAGCTAAATTACCATTCACCCACACAGCACATGAGACACAGTTTTCACTATATTTACACGCGCGAGATCCCAAACGGGAACCGCTGGAAATAATGCAAAAGAAAAATAAAATAAAAAATACAATGCCTCTCTTTCTCTCAACACAATTTAAATGCCAAGTCCTCGAAGCGTCGCCGACTCCTCGCGGTCCTCGCACAAAAATTAAAGGGAGGTCAGAGAGTGACACAAAAAATAAAATAATGCAAAAATAAATGAGAGAAATAATTACAAGAAAAACCGGGGGTCAGACTACCCGGGGATGAAAATCAAACACTCAAAAATATGCTACAAATTAACCTAAGCCGTGCCTCCCCGGCAACGGCGCCATTTTGATAACGCTCCCGCACCCTATGTTAATTCGGTCAAATTAATGTCCAAATTAATTAATGTAATTCGTTGCAGTCGGATACGAGATGTTGATCAAAAACCACTTATCGATTAATTTGAAGTTAATTTTAAGCGGCAATTTTTTTTACTTGGTGGAGTCCAAGGTCGATCTCAGGGAGGCATCTGTCACCTTAGGTAAATTAAAGCAATTATTCAAGTATTGATTTTCGAGGAGTAATTTTTTTTGGTCTTTTTACTTTTTATGCAGACTTATGCAGACAAGGCAAGCCAATTTAATGTTCAATTTAATTAATGTATCAAATCAAGTCCAAAAATCATGAAAATTGGCCAGATGGTTAATCAAGATGAAAATGACCTACACTAATATTTTTGGAATTTTTCGACTCAAAATAAATTTACTGTGAATTAAATAAACAGACCGGATGATTTTCAGTATTTAATTTTTAATAAATATCAAACCACAATTTTTCCCAGAACTAAAATTATCCTAGGTTACTCTAATGATGGCGGACCTAGGAAAATTAACAGAACTTAATTTCACTGTGAAATGAATTAATTAAAATTAATTTAAGAAAATCACTGATCAATTTATTTAGGCCTCAATATGCATGCAAATGCTATGAAATTTTTATGATATGTCAAAAATGATGTCCTTAAGCTACTGTGAATTTTTGATAATTTTTGAAGGCACAGAGAATAAATTAAAAATCAAAAGGCATCACTGGGCAAAATATGTCAACAATGCACCAATTAATTCATTAATAATTCAATTGAGCTTACAAAAATAAGACAGGTGTACCAATAGACAGAGGACAAAATTTCTAACAAAATGCAATTTTTAGAATATCAAAATGATGAAAAATGCACTCTAGGGATGCGTGCAAACACAGGGGTGTAAATGCAATACTGGAAATTAAAATTACAAAAAGCAAATATGTTGTCAGGGACTAAAATGCAATTACCGATAATATGGTGGACTCTTGTGCAATTTCTCCACGGAACACGTGCTCCTCACCTGGGGTCTGCTTCACAGGGACCTCTTTGTAATTTCGGAAAGCTTCAGGGGCTTCTGTGCAATTAACCCAAGCCGCACGTGCTCCTCACATGGGCGGCCTAGGTTCGGAGGGCGTCGGTGGCTCGGAGCGAGGCTTGGGCGCTCTGGAGGTCTGGAGTTAGGTTCGGGAGAGCCTCGGGTTGCCCGAGCCTAGGTTGGAGACCGAGGCTCGGACTGGTCGACGTGGCGGCCTGAAGGCCCTCGGATCAAGATGGATCAAAGGGTTGTCGATGAAGACGCGTGGCAATTGGAGAGCCGTCAGATCTGAGGCGCGATCAACGGTCGAGGACGGGCGCGGTGAGGGAACACGTGGCGGGACGAGGGCCGTTCGATCGGTTGATCGAACGGCTGCTGCTGCTTCGTCTCGAACGGTCCTCCGCCACCTGCGGAGGAGAAGGCGGAGCTCCGGCGTGGCTGGCCCTGCTCCGCCTCGGTCGCTAGGCGTCGATGAAGAGCGTCGTCGGCTCCCGAGTACCTCGGAAGATGCAGGGACGTGCGGGGAAACTTCCGGTGGGCTCAGTGGCTGCGGAGATGTGCTGAAGCTCGAAGGGAGCTCCGGTGAGGCTCCGACCAATGAAGAAATGAGAACCTGCAGGGGTTAGACTAGATAGCCGAGGCGTGCAAGTGTTCGTAGAGAAGTGTGGGTGAACGACGAGGCCTAGAGCGTGAAGGAGGTGCACAGTGGATGAGCTCCGGCCAAATGGTGGAGCTGTTGGTCGGAATAGTGTGAAACGCGTCGATGAAGTGTGAAAATGGGTCAACGAGGACGGGAGCTTCGACGCGAAGCTCGTCGAGGTGATTTGGAGGCGCGAAGGTGGCTGGTGACGGCGAATAAAGTCGGAGAAATTAAAGGAAAAACTAAAGAAAAGATCAGACGATGATGGAAGGGTTTACCTGGGGAATGGAGCTCGGATTTGAGCTCCAGGTCTTCGCTCGAGGGATCGGTAGGGTCCCGAGCTCGGGCAGCTGCTCGTGGGAGGCTGCAGCACGGCGGTGGCTGCCGTGGATCTCGCCGGAGTTGGATCCCTGTCTTCGCTCGATAACACACCAAATTGCTGTCACCAATGGGTAGCTTGGAGCTCGAGGAACCTCTCTGGAGTGGCGGATGGGGGTGAACGGCACCGGTGGTGGCGTATTTATAAGGTGAAGATGGTGGGTTGGCTGGTGGAGTAGCGAAGTTGGTGGTCGTCGTGGGGCGAGTATGGTGGAGGTGGTGGAGCTTGAGGGAGCTGGCGAGGGAGAGGGTTGAGTGGGTAATGTCGTGGAGGTGTCAGCGGCCGGAGGAGATGGCCGACGTGCGTCCAAAAATAGGAAGGGGGCTCCCCTCCCGCAAGGCAAGGGACGTGGGGGAGAGGGGCGCCTGGAGGTAGGAGACGAGGTCTCCACCGTTGGATCTTGAGATCCAACGATGGGGATCAAGGGGGATCTGGTCGGGTAGGATTAGATCTGGGGTGCGTAGATGATGGGTTATGATGGCGCCACGTGGCGCGTTGTGGCGACGCGCGAGCGAGCGGTTTAGATGAGAGGGTGGAGTTGATCAGAAGGTCGAGATTCGCTGGCAGAGGGGCGGCTGTGATGGAGAGATCGGAGGTCTGATCAGGCGGCGCAGATGCGGCCACGTGGAAGGTTCTGGTGAAGGCGCGGATGAGCGGCGTAGATCACAGCTAGGGAAGATCTGATGGTCCAGGCGAGGGGCGGCGTGGGCAGCGCTGGGCCGTTGGATCTAGAGCGAGATCCAACGGCTGAAGGCGCGGGCGGATGAGGCGTTGGGAGGCGGGCCGCGTGGCGCAACCAGAGGGCGCCACGTGGCCTGCTGTGAGTGGTTGGAGTAAGAGACACGTGTAGAGAGAAGAGGGAGTCGAATTTGGAAAAACTCAAAACATGAAAGTTGTAGATCTCGATGAGATCTACAGGTTTCATGTTGACCAAAGACGGAGATGAGGTCAAATATGATACATAAATAAAAGGATACATAAATATACATATGTAGTATACAAAGTGACCCAAAAACCCAAGTTTCTCATACGAGCTCCAAATTCAATGAAATTAGTCTCATTTTGAAGGTCTTTTGATATGTAATATTCTAAGGGTGAGTAGACCTAATTCAGGCTTTGTATGAGGGCTTTATGTGTATTTTAGTGTACAAGGGCTCTCAGGCTATATTGGCTATTTTACAAGGGTGATTTTTGACATTCTTCCCTATGTTATTAACTAAGGAATATAGATTATAGAGAAGATGTTATTTTGGTGAAGAGGTATTTTTCAAGGGATTTTTGGCTTCTTATTTAGATGCAAATGAGCTGCTAAACTACATGAGTTATGAATATATGCATGAATGCTATTTATGCAATATAAGGGGAAATATGCCTCTATTTTCTCGGGAACAAGGCTCTATTTTTGACTTTTGAAGTGATGAATCACAGATTCATCAAGCGTGCACCTGACAGTGGTGGTCGGAGGCTAGAGGAAGCGACAGAGGTCTTGGACGGCGTGAAATCACCGGGATTCAAAAGTGGAAAGGTGGATCTTTCGGTTTAAGCGAAATCGTCGCGATGTGAAAGCGAAGAAGCATATTTCTCGGGCACAGTGAAAAGAACGCCGAATCCTATGGAAACAACACCCATAAACCCCAGTACTTCCACGGTTCCACCCATTCATTCCGGAATGCCCTTCTATATGGTTCCTCGAAGGTTGCCTCGATGGCGATGCAGTATTTACACCAAGGCTATGAAACGGTTGGGCCAGATGGATCTAGAAGGGCGCTGGTGTGGGATCCAACTGTTGACTCGGAAGGCCTCTCGGATGATGTGAAGCATGTCAGGTCGGCTCGAAACTCGAGAAGCCTATATCTCCCGTCAGGCTACCAGGTTGTCATGCCGAATCAATCTGGTGTGGGATCCAAGCCCTTTCTCTTTTCGGATCTCCCTGAAATGCTCATCCTTGGGGTCACTACTCGGATCTCTCCTTATCTGGGAATCTCCATTGATTCCTCCTCGTTGGTTTTTTAGCCTTTTTCCTGCAAATCTTTCTCAGGAGGCGGGAACCACTTCTCCCTCTACCAGGGGCGCTTGGGAACCAAATTCATTCTCAGTAGAGGGTGCTAATGAGGCTCGCTATGTTTTGGAGACCACTGGCCGAGGTAACAGTGGTAGAGGACCAGCTATGATTGTAACTCCAATCTTTGGAAGGACGATGATGTCGAAGCATCGCCGTCCAAAATGGAAGGGGGTACTCACGAGAAAGGGAAATGAAGGTTGTCTGCAAGCGGAAGCATCTGACTGAGATGACTCTCGATTTCTTCTAGAATTTAGATTCTTTTCGAGGAAAATGTACGGAGGCAAGCGAGCCTGCACAATGTGAAAGCATGCCTGTTTCAGTGGAGCTCGACGAGAGCCTCACTGGGGTTGAGGTGGGGAAGGTGACTACCGCTATGGAAGGGGAGGGAACCAAAGGTGATGGTTGGTCGCCAAATGTAAACCTGCACGATGTGATGCGGGATTAGCACCACAATCGTTCAAAAGGGAGGTTCACAGATTGTGAGAGTAAAGGTGGTGTGGGTTTCCCCCCACTATTTCCTAATGAAGATTATATCTTGGAATGCGCGGAGGTTGGGTCAATCGGAGAAGCGATTGGCAGTTGGTTCGCTGTTAGTTGAGTGGAACACGAACGTGGCATGTTTGCAGGAAACAAGATTCATCTCTTAGGATTCGGTGAAATGGGGCTCCCTGTTGGGTCCTCATCTCAATGAATTCGGAGCTGTTTTGCTAGTGGCAGCTTGGGGGGCATCGTTGTGGCCTGGAACGACGATGTTTTTAACCGTTTGGATGAGGTGTTGTTGGTACATTCGACTTCTGTGGCTCTCATTGATAGGAGGGATCACTTCCTTTTCATGATAACCTCGGTGTTCGAGGTTGCGGGGTCGTCGCCTAATGAGGCCCTGTGGGTTGAGCTAAGGGTGATTAGAGCAAAGTTATGGGACACGACTTGGCTCGTGGGTAGGGATTTCAATGTCACTCTGTTTGCTGATGATATACAAGGTGGCCGGGGGCACATTACACTAGGTCATGTGCCTTTGCTGATGTTGCTGGTGAGCTGGCTCTGGGTGTGTTGGATGCTTCGTGTTGCAAGTACACTTCGAGGAACTCATCTTCGTGTTCACGTCTTGATTGATTTCTCAGTTCAGTGGAAGACCTTGAGCTGTACAATTTGGTGATTGCTACTTCTCTGCCTAGAGAAAGATTCGATCATACACCCATGTGCTTGGATACTTCAAGTGGAGACATGCGTCCTTGATATTCAGATTCGAGAGGTGCTGGTTGCTTGAGGAGGGTTTTCGTAACTTGGTCATCTCCTTATGGATCGGGTTACACATGGAAGAGTCAGCTATGGTGAGGCTTACATCGAAGTTGGCGGCGCTTCATGAGAAATTGATGGGTTTCAAGGACTCTCGCGCAGTGCGGAAGCTGAGACAGAGACATGCGTAGGACGAGGTGATATGGATGGACCTGTTGGAAGACGCTTGAAATCTGGATAAGGAGCTGTTGAATCGGGTGGTTGTGCTTAGAATTCTCGAGGAGGAAGATAAGAAGTGAGAGGTCGAGTGGGGGCAGAGATCACAACAGAAGTGGTCGAAGGAAGGTGACGCCAATACGAAATTCTTCCATGTAGTTGCAAAAAGGAGACGAAGAAGGAATTCAATACACTCAGGGATATGAGCCGACGCCCACTGCACGATGGATCTAGGTGGTCAGGCCTATGGGTAAGCTCCTTGTCATCTGCAGAGTCGGAGTTGTTGACGAGAGCTTTTTCCTTGCTGGAGGTTTGGGAGGAAGTTTTTGACTTGAATGCAGACGACTGTCCTGGTCCAGATGGCTTCACGGTACTCTTTTTCAGGAAATTTTGGGATATGATTGGTGAGGAAATGATGGAAGTGATGACAGAGTTTGTTGGAGGACATTTTTGTTTTGAGTGCCTCGTTAGGTCTTTCATTTTTTTGCTCCCTATGAGGGATGCGACTACAAAGGTGGAAGACTACCATGATACCATCCCGTCACTCTATCTAACGCAATCTACCTTATTGTGGTCAAAGTTTTGGCCAATTGGCAAAAGGGCGTCCTTTGCAGGACGATCTCACCAGTTCAGAATGCTTTTCTGCCTGGCAGGCTGCTCGTGGATAGTATGGTCTTGGAGTCTGAGTTTGTTGCGGACTGGAGAAGGAGGAAGATGAAAGACGTTTTGTTGTAGATTGATTTTCAGAGTCCTACGACTGTGTTGATTGTATGTTCATTTAGGCGTCCTTGCATAGATGGGGCTTTCCAGACTTGTGGATTGCTTTAGTGAAAAGACACATCACGACCTCTTCGTGTGCAGTTCTTGTGAATGGTCAACTGAAAGGTGGGTGCTTTCTGCAACAACGTGGGGTTCGTCGGGTTTGTCCTTCGGCTCCACTTCTTTTCGTGCTGGCGACTGATGCGCTGTCGATCATGATCGATCGTGCGGTGACTGGTGCGCTTTGCCTTGACTATTTTAAAGAGGAGATTTCCATTTCCTTACTTCTGTGGGCGGCCGACACGATTCTTTTTGCGAAAGGTGGCTCAGAGAGTTGCAGGGGTCTGTCCACGGTCCTTAGTTTGTTTGGTGTGATTTCTGGTCTGAGGCTTAACAGGGAAAAATCAGAATTCATCCCCCTCAACTTGGATGATGCAGAAATTGACTTGTGTGCTGGCTGGCTCCAATCCCCACACGGGGATACACCATTGCTATACTTGGGTGTGCCCGTTGTTGTAGGAAAAATGTTCTTGGCTGATTGGTTACTAGTGATAGAGAAGATGGAGAGTAAACTTACAGGGTGGAAATCGAGGTGCCTCTCTAGAGGGGGCAGACTGGTGCTGCTAGATCGATTCTTTCTGCGATACCCCTCTTCTTCCTTTCCTCTAATCTCCTGCCTGTTTGGGTGCGAAAAAGACTTGAGGGCATCGTGAGACTTTTCTTTTGATCTTCAATTGGGTTGTTGAATGGATTACCCCTGGTGGATTGGGAAACAATGTCATGTTGAAAAAGGATAACGAGCTTGGGATCCTCCTTAGCCTTGAGGAGATGAATAAGGCCTTACTCAACAAGTGGATGGTCCGCATCTGGGGTGATTGTGCCAACTTGGTATGTACACTGCTCAGGCGGATCTATGGCTCTGACTCCTCGCTTCCCAACCCGAGAAATTTGGGGCACGTCCCCTCATATTTATGGCATGGTATCTGTGGTGTCTTACAGAAGATTCACCCTTTTTTGAGACCAGTTGTGGGTGATGGCAGTTTATTTAGATTCTAGAGACTGACGACTGGAGCGAAAAGGGGTATTGGAAATCCGGTTCCCCCGCCTCATGGCATTGGCTTCTTACCCCGTTTGCTCTGTGACAGATGCATGTGATGGGTGTTTTTTCTTCCCACATTTTAGACCTGATCTCTTTGAACGTCTACGGGAATTCATTGAGATGATCGAAGTGGTCGACAATACGGAGGAGCCTACAGAGGGCCAAGACGGTTGGTGCTAATGTGATGGTAGCTTTTTCGTTCGCGAGGTATATAGGGCTTTGAAGGGCCATACGATTTTTGATTCCGGGGGATGCATTGCGGACTGCAAAAAGATTTGGAGCTGGAAAATTTCAGAACGTATAAATGTTTTTTGTGGCTTTTCAGAAGGGGGAGGCTACTCACATGTGACATAATGACATGTTTTGGTCTCGATATTGACGCCACGCATTCTAGGTGCCATGCAACAGTTGAGGAGGAGGATCACCTTTATTTCAGATGTGGGAGCTCGATGATGGCATGAGAACTGCTTGTTATCCAGGTAGTGTGCGTGGATGATACTCATGGCTTCTGGGACTGCATCGGGAAGGATTGGGCCGATTCGGAGAGTCCGAGAGTGGAATGTGTGGCTTTGATTTGGATGATTTGGTTAGCCATAAATGGTGTGATTTTTCGCCAAGAAAAGTTCTATGCTGAGAATGTTGTTGCGCACACTAGGGCCTTAGTTGTGAGTTGGAATATGTAACAATGCTTAAGGCACTTGTATGTTTACGGGCGTGTAGTTTTCTTATTTGGTGATTAATGACGTTGTTTTTGGGCACCCACCTTTACGGTGGATGCCCTTTTTCTTTAAAAAAAAACATAGTAGAACCACTTCATACATCATGATTATGGATATCTATAAACTCAAGCCTTGAATCATTGTGGATTTTCAATATACAATGGAGCAACCTACATTAGAGGGGGAAGAGCATGTAGATTTCTTACATGATGATTAATATCATCTCAACAATAATAGCCACCACGATAGGCTGTCATGCAAAAGCAACTAGCCCCAAGAAGGTAAAGTAGTGATACCCATGGTGTGAAAAAGCACGTATCGAGGTGAGGTGGGCTTGTTTGGCCTCGAGGCATACCCCTCAGGCTTGTTCTGCCCAAGGATGTCCTATGTAATGAGTTGAAAATTTGAATGAAATGTAATGTTTATTAGTATGGAATAAAAAGAGTGGGTTCTTCTGGAATGCAAGATCCTCGTGGAAGTAGCTAACATCAAATATTGATTGGATTTGGTAGTGTCAAGCAAGTGAGGGGTTCTATGTACTTGTTTTTTTGTGCATTGGATTTTACTACCCCTCAATCAAAGGGATCATCTACCCTGGCCGCCGAGTTACATTTTATTCATAAGGACATTTTTTGTGAGTGTTCTACATACTTGTCTGTTAGTACGTTGGGTTTTACTACCCCTCAATCAAAGGAATGATTTGCCCAGGCTGCCGGGTTTTATTTTATTCATAAAGGCATTTTTAGTGAATGCAATTCACAAATATAATTCATTAATAATTGGAAGAAGTATGACAAAAGTCGTGTTTGTCGTGGCATTGGAAGATTATTCTACGAGAACATATTGACCTTCAATTTATTGAATAGTCAATCATTTCAAACCATGCTTCATGATTTTGGTGTGTTTAGATGGTGATGAGAACCTCTAACGACGTATGAGTTGAGAACTTGGATATTGAAGGAAGAAATGAAGACTATTAGTAATATGATGGATGAGGCAAAGTCCTCTTGAGTAGAGATGGGCTTGTAACAATGGAAGGCCATATCGGTACTGTGTTGATATGATATATCGTCTATTGATATATCGACGCCATATCGTCTATATCGAACCGATTTCTTGAAGAAAATGGCCCACCAAGACCAAATATCAACTATATCGGCGATATATCGACCATAAACATCTGGTAACATGTCACGTTGTTGGATGGATACTAAATGTCATTCATTAATATTTTTTTTTGCTTTACAATCCAAAGGGAAATTGGTTCTTGAAATCCATAATTTTTTGACAAAGTAAAGAGGGCACATTTACTTTTTTACATGAGAATAAGATAATTGAGGAGGTCCGTGAAGGCAATGTTATACAAATTATAATTGATAATACCTCAAATTATCAGGCGGATGGAAAGCTATTGATGGGGAGAGATACCGATTATACTGGGCTCCATGCATAACCCGCTAATGACTTGATTTAAAAGATGTTGGAGTATATGCGTCACTTGTAGAGATGGGTAATTGGATCCATCTAGGGTCCAATTACAACATCCAATGGTTTAGTCCCACATCTACTATTTGTGGGACTTGGATAGTAAGTGGGGGCTATATAAGAAGCCCCACACCACCTGTATCGGATGAGAAAAGTTCAATAGGAACATCAGCCCTTTGAGGCGTTCTCCCTTGGTTTCATCCCGCTTCGTAGGGATTTGGGTTCCACGTAAAAAACCCAGCGCTCTTTCATGTTCTTATTTTTTATCTATGATATTACGCTTTCGCTTTCTCGTTTTCTAACAAACATTTTGAAATCGCCTATATATGCATCTGTTTTAAAAAGTCAAGAGATCCGTCAAATGCTTTTTTGCTCATGACTGCATTTTGGTCATACTTAGGGGAAGGTTATGATTGGATTTGGCGTAACTTGCTGTTACATGTTTTGCTTTAGATTTTCTCACATTGTGAGATCGCTCAGTATTAGGTAATCTCAGGCAAGGTCTTAATTGTCGGATTTCGGTTTCATTTCGGTAAAGCCTAGAAAGAGAAATTCGATGGAATCTCGATTGAATTTCGGTGAAATGGTCCGAAACGTGGGATTTTACTCGAAAACTCATTTTTTTCAAATAGTAATATTGTTTAACTCAAAAAATGAGATAGAAATGCACCGTTTTTTTGCTAATAGTAAGATATTAACATGATATATCACATTAAATTTCCATGTAATTAGTAAAACAGTAAAAAAATAGTCTATTGCTCAAAATCAAAACAAGATTTGGAACCAAAATTGCAAGCTATTAGTTTCAGCTCTTGAATATGAAGAGAATGGTGACACATGCAATGATAACAAAGAAAAACGTAGACCAACAAAGAGTACTAGCAAAAGATATCTTATATAAGAAATTAAAGATTGAAATGATAGCTTAGAACTTGTATCTAACCAAAACACTTTCAACATAGAAAAATATTTACTTTTAAAAGTAAAATAAGGCACACACATATACTCACAAACACAAATCTTTATAACACGTACATCTAATAGATGCATTGTGTAGCTTGTGATCATAAAATATATGCTATAAAAGACACATACAAATCAACTAGCTCCAAGAAAATGTATAGCATTCACAAGAACAATCTATATCCAACCTGATAGTTGGCAAACACTTACAAACATAAGATTTTGAAGATTACTAACATAGCCTTCACACAATCATACGTACTCTTGTAGTTCAGGGAAGCCACAAGAAAGCAAATCCTTAAATTTCAGATTTCAATTCCATTTCGCCATATATTCGAAAAGAGAGTTTTTGTTTAGAATTTTGGTGAAATCGTTGGAAATCTTGGAAATGCCTCTAAAGTAGACTTTTTTTCCTAATAAGTAAGGTTTTTGGTTTTCCCAAGTCAATAAATAAAATAGAAATGCACACCTATTTGTAAAATAGAATTGCAAATATAAGTTTAGAAGTAATATTATTGTCGTAATCATCACCCATTTATATATGTAGAGAACCATATTGCCTAGAGTCAGAACCGTATGCTAAATTGGAAGTAAAAACCATGATAATCACCTTGTCAATAAGAATTAGATGACACATATAATAATCAATAGTTAAAACATATATATATATATATATTAAAATAAAGAAAGGATAAAAAATAAAGCCTCTCCAGTTTAAAAATTTGAATTTAACTCTTAAATCTTATGGCTAACTGATTTGGTTTGGATTTAGATCTAAAATTTAGAAACTAACTAAAGAAACTTCTTCGAATAACATAAAGCACTCTTAAAACTCAACACATCGACGAATAAATAAGTGAAAATTCATTAATATATGCAAATTCGATGAAAGCGAAGGGTAGATTCCCTTATTTTTGTTATTTTGCTGAAATGACATAGGATTTCGTCGACATTTCGGTGACATCTCGTTGAAATCCTGGAAAAAGAAATAAGGTAGCGTTTCCATTTTGGTGACCTTGGGAAATGAAAATTTCATAGAAATTCGATGAAATTTCGTTGAAATTTGAGGCCATGCTTGTAGTTCTTTTTAAAATTCCAATACGTGGAAGGGGCGTCCCCATGGTTCCAAGCTTCAAGGGCCAAATTTGCGCAATACTATTTGAGAAGCAAATCTTTTTGGCATTACGTGGTCTATGTAATTAGAAAAATCGAGTCCTTGGTTGTAGTTCTAGGAAAGGGTGATTTAGAATAATATGTGCAAATGGGTTTTATTTTGAAGGGTTGGATAGAGCCAACGAGAAAATTACGCACACTTTGGGCAAGGACGAAGCGACATACAAAGCATTTTGGGACATCGTGGGTACTAGGTGGCGTTGTCAACTCCGCACTCTTTTGCATACTATTACTTACTTTCTCATTCCTTTAATCACTTCAACGCTTCATTTTCCATACACGTTGAGATAAGCATTGGATTGTATTCTCGCATTGAGAGGTTGATAAGCGATTCTTCGGAAACGGAGAAAGTTGATTTTTAGATTGATGCTTTCGCAAATGTACGAGGATTGTTTGGATATTCTAGTGCTATGAATATATGTAAAAAGATGATTCATGGTATGTATCATGGTTATTAAGGCGGCAAGGCGACAAGGCGTTAAACCTGGGCGCCTGGGCGTTTTCCAAAGTGTGTCCTATGTATCGCATTTGAGACATGCAACACGGAGTTATTTAAAGCAAATGGATGTCGCATGTCTCAAATATGACATCATTTTTTTTATTTTTTTATATGTATATCACATTTCAAAAATGTGACATGTATATTGCATTTTTAAAATGCGCTATGTATATCGTATTTTGTAAATGCGCTATGTATATCGCATTTTCAAAATGCGATATATGTGTAGAACACATAAAAAAATAGTCGCCTAGGTGCCCATGCGACCCAAGGCGCAGACCTAAGGCGCGCCATTTTCAATAAAACTAAGGCGCTCTTTCTAGTCGCAAGACCTGGGGCGCCTAGACGCCTAGGCGCGTGCCTTGACATCTATGGTATGTATGTCTATTAATATAATTAATTTCTTCTTTGCTACTCACTCTTTGATCTTACTATAATTTAAGAATGTCTTCAACTGATCGGTGGGATGAAACTTATGAGTTTTGCAATCAAAATTTCGTGTTTGACTTGAAATGTGTCAAGATGTGAATGCTATTGTAGTTTATTCAATTATGTAACAATTTGTGCATATTATATGTAAGATCCGAATCCGTTTAAACCTGAACCCAACCTGAATAGGGCCCGATTAATGTAATAAAATTTTCAAACAATATCAAATAACCTAAATCGATCAACTAATCGTAAATTAAATGTTGTTCGGTCTCAATCGACCAAAATTCGATCGCATCGTAATGCTTGCTACGGAAAAACACGCAGCACGAAATCTGAAAGCCGAAACAAACCAAGACCGCCATAAAATCCTATTCGACGAAATAAGACCAACGGAATCGACCGTCCGCGAATGCCATGTAAACGGGTACTCGGATCCGAGGGCGTTTCAATTTGGTATCAGAGCCGTGGTACCTTGCTACACGCATTCGCAGTATTATAATTCTGATTGCATTAAGTTCTCGGATGGCGAAAGTCCTCCGACTTGTCGCGAGTCCGAGAGGGAAACATGACATCCAAATTCAATAACCATGGATGTCAACCATTTCAGTTAATTTTCATATAGTATCCAAGAAGAGTAAAGCATGTGAGAAATGTCAGTGAACATTAAATTTATTATTAATAATATTAGTTCTCGTACAGAACCATGACGTCCAGACTAGATCAGGAGATGACAGATCGCTTGGAGCGCATCATGACTGCACTCACCGACCTCCAGCAGCAGCAAGCTGCCATGCGAGGTCAACAGGACCTCATATTAGGCTATTAGCTCAGCAGACAGAGTTCGCTGACAAGCAGACATATATGGAGATGATGTTCGTAGAGCTGTAAAATTTCACTTACCATCCATCTCATGATGGAACACGACAGGAACATCTTCAGTCGATTGAGGTACAACAACCTCACTTTGATGATCCACATGAGGAGATGCCAACATATGGAGCCGAGGATGGAGATTATGACAGGAAGCATGACCATGCACTTTTTGCTGGTGAGGACGCACATGAGTACTCTGTTATACACTTGCATCAGTCAGTTTTAACGTTCTATCAGCGGACAAATATGTCCTTGTTCGAGGGCACCGGGACGTCAGACTAGGCTGAGCAGTGGCTGAAGAGTGTGATGAAGGTGCTTAGGATGATACGTACACCACGAGACTCGTGGTTATCTTTCATGGAGTATTTACTGACACCATTTGCCGAGAGATGATGGGAAGCGACGGTTTAAGAGTTAGGACGCGAGCTCACATGGGACGACTTCGAGAGGGGATTCATATCCCACATCTTTTCTGAGAAGTAGAAGGAATCCCAACGCTGACTCTTTGCAGAGCTTCGACATGCATATGACAACTAGAGAGTAATTCGTCCGCTACATCGAGCTATCTCGCCACACTTCAACAATTCCTGCATTTTCAGATGGAAATTTGGATAATTTCATTAGAGGGATGAGGGAGCTCGTCTGGAGCAATACCTACACCACAACGATCATTTGGGCCGATTCGACGACAATTTCAGCAACAGAGTTCAGCCAGGCAGTTTCGACCTACGTGTTCGACATTTTTAGGCGGTGCTCGCTCATCTCCAGCGACTACCTTAGGAGGAGCACTTGCCAGATGTGGCACGAGTTCATCACGACCGTCTGGGTCACAAAGAGTGGAGAGACCCCCAACAGGACCGACTCAGAGCACAGTCTCGAGTGCCATGTATATCCCATCTGTGAGATTCTTCTTGCGCAATCAGTAAGGACATTACCGATCTCAGGGCCCACAAGCTTCTGGTGAGCCTTGACCACAGCACAACCTTCACAACCACTGCTACAAGCGCATCATACATGAAGTTTCCATGGCAGGAACTCCAACTTCAGGAGGCTGCCGAGACAGACACTTAGTGTGGCAGGTTCTAGTACTGCACCACCCAGACAGGGACAATTACATGCAGTTATCGAGGAACAGACACGATCATAAACTACTTTGGTGAAAGGTATGGTCTCAGTCTTGAACCGACCTTTCCATACTTTGTTTGATTCTGCAATGACACATTCTTTCATTGCTTTGAGATTACTAACTTCATTAGGTAGAGTTGCAGAGACTCCATATCTTCCTTATTACATCCGTGGGCCAGGTGGTCAACTATTCATCATTTCTTTGATAGTTAGTGGGATTGTCAGTGCTGATTGGCGATCACGAGATGATCACAGACTGTTCGTTACTACAACTTGATGAGTTTGATTTGATTTTGGGCATAGATTGGTTGTCAACTGATCATGCTTTAGTTGATTGCTTTAGAGAGAGTTGTCTTCAGGATTACAGATTTTCCTTAGTTCACCTTTAAGGGTACATTACATGACTCAAAAATGGAGTATATTTCAGTGTTACGAGCTCAGAGACTTGTTGATCAGGTCTGTGATTCGTATCTAGCATTTGTCAAAGAGACATTTTATCATGAGCTGATGGCCCAAGACATCCGAGTAGTATCATACTACCCCTATATGTTTCCTGATGAGATACCAAGATTACCTCCTGAGAGGGAGATTGAGTTCGAGAACATTATTACTTGATACATAGCCGATCTCGATGGCTTAATACCGTATGTCACCAGCTGAGTTGAGAGAGATGAAGGTGTAGTTACAGGAGTTGCTTGACTTGGGATTCGTGAGATCGAGCACTTCACCTTGGAGTGGTCAGGTTCTTTTTGTCAGGAAGAAGGAGGAATCGATGAGATTATGCATTGATTATCGACAACTGAACAAGAGAACGATGAAAAACCGTTATCCTTTGTCGCATATTGATGATTTGTTTTATCAGCTTCAGGGATCTTCGGTGTTTTCGTAGATCGACCTTTGATCAAGCTGCCATCAACTGAGGATTCGAGAGTCGGGTATTCCAAAGACAACTTTCAGGATCTTTTGTGCATACTTGTACAAGTTTGTAGTGGTATTCATTGATGATATGCTGATATATTCTCGGAATGAATGGAATCATGCGTATGATCTAAAATTGTTCTGTACACATTACGAGAGCTCAAGCTGTATGCCAAGCTGAGCAAGTGCGAGTTCTGGTTATCCCATGTCTCATTTCTTTGGGATGCCATTTCTGGATCATGTATCATAGTTGATCCTACGAAAATTGAGGCAGTCATGTCTTGAGAGCAACTCAAGACAATCACTCAAATTCAGAGTTTCCTTGGATTAACATGCTATTACAAATGCTTTGTCAACAGATTTTTACACATTGTTCTTCCTTTAACACGATTGACATAGAAGGGAGCTTCTTTCATTTGGGATGATTCATGTGAGCATGCCTTCAGGATATTGAAGGAGAGATTGACGACGACGCCCATTCTTGCAATTCCATCATGCACGCAAGATTATGCTGTTTATACATATGCATTAGGAGAAGGTTTAGGGGCGGTGTTGATGTTGGGAAGCCACGTGATTGCTTACGCATCACATCAGTTGAGGCCGCATGAGCGAAATTACCTCACCCATGACTTGGAATTGACAACAGTTTTTTCACCTTGAAGATCTGGGTCACTATCTTTATGGGGTAAATTTCGAGATTTTCACTGATCACAAAGAGCTTGAAGTTTATGTTTGATTATAAGGGGTTGAATATGAGACAACTCAGATGGCTCGAGTTTCTAAAGGATTATGACTGCACGATCTCTTACCCATCCAGGTAAGGGAAAAACATGGTGGCAGACAATGTTCAGAAAAGCGGCCAGGTAAGCCGCATACTCGGCCGCATACTCGTACTCAGGGGACTTGCCGCTCCGAGTATGATGAAACAACCATGTATGCGGGTTGACCCGCATACTCGGCCGAGTATACCCCCTATGCTGCAACATACTCAACCGCTTTTCTGATGGAACTTTTTTTATTTAATCTAAAACCGAATAATCACACCTGCATAATAACATAAAACCGCATATTCCCCGCATAAAATCGCATGCTCCCCGCATAAAAATCGCATACTCCCCGCATACTCTCCTGATTGAGGATATTAACATAATATTAAATATTAATTTATATTTTTAATAATAAAAAATATCAAACCGCATAAAACCGCATACTCTCCCGCATACCGCATACTCTCTGTGCAGTGACCCCTCCGATTGAATACCGCATAGCGCCTTCCTGAACATTGGTGGCAGATACGGTTAGCAGGAGAGCTCATGCGGGGCGCTTGCCGACACGGCGATGGGAGGGAGTGCGAAGGGTGATGGGAGTGCGAAGTGCGGAGGGAGTGCGAAGCGCGAAGGGGCGTTTGGCGACTGCGAAGTGGCTGGCAACGTCACCTCCGATGAGGGGGCTGCGAAGGGGAAGGGGGTTCTCTTTCACGTCGAGGCTGTTGCTGGGAGAGGCGGTGGTGCTATCGCGAGGAGTTCTGCGGAGGGGGAGTGGACACACATTTCACACAAAAAGCCTGCGAAGCGTTGCTTCCGGTGTGGGGAGAGGGGACATCTGGCATCTCGCTGTCCTCTTCCTCCGAGGTGCTTCGCAAGCGGGAAGCCGGGGCACCGTCGTGCTTCTTGTTGGATTCTTCGTGATCGCCGCCAGGTGCAGTCTGGGGTGGTCTCCTCTTCTTTCAAGGTGCGTGCTTTGCATGGCTCTCGTTCCGGTCCTGTCGCTTGGAGGGAGGTTCGTTCTTACGCTCAGGTGGTGGATCCTCACTGCTGCTCGTCCCGCGATGGCTTTCTCGCTGCAGGTCTTCTGCTGAATGATGCGGAGTCGCTTCCTCGCCCACCTAGTGGCGAGTGCGAAGAGTTGGTGGTTGGAGGTGCGAATGTCGGTGCAACTTCTGTTTCGCCTGGGGAGGCGGCGACGAAGCCGATCTCGTGCTTGATGGAGGTCTTGCTATGTGCGAAAGTGCATGGGGAGGTCTCGCATGTGGCGTCGGTGTGCGGGAAGGAGGTTTTGGACGTGAGAAGACGCATGGTGGTTATTGGGGTGGCACAACGGTGCACCGTCGACTGGGAGGCTGTGAGGGCGCATGTTCAAACTCTCCTGGGCCCTCTCTTCTACGGGGACCTATTCCTGTTGGACTCTGCTCATTGCTGTGTGCACGGCCTGTCCCCGGAGCAACGGGATAGGCTGCTGTGCGCTGGTTCTAATGACGAGGTTGTTTGGAGGAGGACTCGCATGGCGGATGGCGCCTCTCTTTCCACCGAGGTCTGCGTTGCGGTTATTACTGGTGTTCCTTTTTTGTCACGCACTGTTCCATGTCTCTCGAAGGCGTTTCGCCGTTGGGGGGAGATACTGGCCATCATCGACGACGGCCTTGCTCCGGAGGCTGATTGGAAGTCAACTAGGGTTCTTCTCGAGTGTAGCTCGGCTTTTCTCAAAGATGCGCTTGCCAAGACTTTCTTCGGGACCCTCAAGATTGGGCGTTGGTGTTTCAAGCCCGAGCTCTCCATCCTCCTCCCGTCGCCGGATGCTGCTTTGGACCAGGAGGCGCTGGTGGACGGTCGGGTAGCCTCGGCGATGGTGGTCGGTCCAGTTGCCTCGGGGAAGGCGTGCGACGTTTCGTCTCTGCCGTGCCACGTGGACCGTGATGCTGATTATTCCGAAGCGTCCCTATTACTGGCTGACGTGGATGGAACCTTCGAGGCAACCCTTCGGTCCCCACGCCAACCGCCTGCATCTTCTCGTCTCCCTGACTTAGGGATAACCGAGGTCGATTCTGCTTTTCTCTCTCGTCAGATTGGGTCGGCTCCCGCCTTGTTGGTTGGCTTCTCGGGTCCCACCGCGGATCTCCAGAGCATGCGGGTTGGCGGACCCGTCCAGTTCGGATCATGGTCGCGTGTCTCTCAACCGATTATTCGGGCATTCTCACCCGCCTCTACGACGGTTTCGCCCCGACTTCACATCGAGGATTTGTGTCTCGATGACGTTCCAGGACACGACTCTTTGCTTTTGGCTAGTCTTCATACACCGGTACGGGCATCCTCTGTTCTACATGCTGATTTCTCTTCTACACTTCTTCCCTCGGGTCTCCAGCTCTTCGACGATGATGAGGGCCCTTCCTCAAGACGTTTTGGGAGAACGTACAGGAGGCGCACTTTTGCTGTGCATGAACCTCGGGTGATTCACTCTTGTGCCTCTCTCCGAGAGGCTGTGGCGGATGCAGCGGGCCTACGAGGCCTAGGGGGAAACGACGGAGGACTTGGCGATGGAGCCCTTAGGGGAAACGACGGAGGTTTTTAATGAAGGTTCTCTTATGGAACGTCAGAGGACTTGGGGATTCGGTCAAGCTTCGATCCTTGGGTTCGCGACTCTCTGAATGGTGTTGCGACGTTGCTCTCATACAAGAAACTAAGTTGCGAAATGTCGATGATATTACGTGGCGCTCTTTTGGCGCTGGTTCCTTCGATGAATTTCGAGCGGTGAATGCCGCTGGCTCCGCAGGGGGCTTTCTTGTGACTTGGCGATCTCAAATGTTTTCTTTTAGTTCAATGCTTGTGGGCCGACATATGATCTCTGTTGCTTTGAACCGGGTTGATTCTACTGAACCGATGGTTTTTTCGTGTTTTTACGCCCCTACGTGCCATATTATGAGAAGGGAATTATGGGAGGACATGCGCGGCGCGGCTACCTTATTTGGGGGCCTCCCTTGGATCTTGGGAGGAGATTTCAACGTAACCATTCATTCATCCGATCGGCCTCGCGACAGGGGTGGGCATGACCCGGGATCCCAGGATTTTATTGAAGTAATTGATGACCTTGCGATGGCTAACTTGGTACCAAACGACATTTCTTACACATGGCGGAACAATTCATCTCGCTCTAGTATCGATCGGTTCTTGGCTAATGGGAAGTCGCTGGAGTCCTTCCCCCTTTGCTCTGTTTCATCTCGCCCCCGATCTTTTTCGGATCACTCTCCCATCATCTGGGATTCTGGCGAGGGTCTTCGACCTCGGGGACTTTTTAGATATGAGAAGTGTTGGTTGTTGGAACCCAATTTCAAATAGGTCGTTCTGGACCATTGGGCTCATGTCCCCGTCTCGGGATCCACGGCTTATAAACTTGATCAGAAGCTTGCTTCACTTCGGAGGGTGCTTGCGGAATTCAAGAGGAACTCTAGGCAGGCGCGTATTGCTTTGCGCGCTGAGGCGGAGGAGACTATTTTGCATCTGGACTCCTTGGAAAATGAGCGTGATCTATCACTTGATGAACTTCGGGAGCGCGATTCTGCTCACGCTCGGGTACAGGATGAGGACAAGAAAAGATCAATTGAATGGCGTCAGCGCTCGCGGCTAAAATGGCTTAAAGAGGGCGACGCGAATACCACATTCTTTCACCGTGTGACGAGCAATAGGAAGCGTTATAACATGATGTGGTCCCTCTCTGTCAATGATGTTCATATTTCCGGGGAAAGGGAGTTGGGGTGCGCCATTGTGGATCACTTCAGGCGTGTCTCATCAACCTCTTCCCCGCGTAGGTGGCGATGGCTGGGCCTTGGCGCTTCTTCTATCTCAGACTCGGACTTCGCGACTCTTATTCGTCCCATTTCCTTGGAGGAGACTAAAGCGGCTGTGTGGGCATTAAATCAAGATTCTTCACCGGGACCTGATGGATTCTCCGTTGCTTTCTATCGCGACTTCTGGGAGCTTGTGGCGGGCGACGTCATGGAGGTCATTTCTGATTTTTGTTCGGGTAACCTCGGTTTTGATCGCCTCAATCGGGCTAATATTGTTTTAATTCCAAAAAAAGTGCCGGCACAGCGTATCGACGACTATCGGCCAATTTTAGTCTTTAATGGAATCTACCTTATCGTGGCTAAAATCTTAGCCACGCGTTTGGCTCGGGTTCTGGATAATCTAATTACGCCGGTTCACGCCGCGTTCATTAAGGGGAGGCAGATCGTTGATTGCATTGTCGTTGCTTCCGAATTGGTTGCGGAATGGAAGAAGGAAAAAAAGAAAGGGGTACTATGGAAAATTGATTTTGCTAAGGCTTATGACTGCCTAGATTGGAAGTTCCTTTGGTCCGTTTTGCGTAGGCGTGGCTTCCCAAGCTTGTAGATCTCTTGCATGCGTAGATGCGTCTCTACTGCTTCGCTCTCTGTGATGATCAATGGTCGGCCATTTGGTGGTTCCTTCCAGCCTCGAAGGGGGGTGCGGCAGGGCTGTCCTCTTGCGCCCCTCCTCTTTGTTTTGGCCTCTGATGTTCTTGCGCTCATGGTGAACCGCGTAATTGATGCAGGGCTTACTAATGGATTCCGTAAGGGGGATGTTTGCGTGCCCTTGATCCAGTTCGCCGACGATACTATTTGGTTTATTGAGGGCGGTGCGGAGGAGGTTTCTGGTATGGCCAACACTCTTGCCCTTTTCTGCGAATTATCGGGCTTGTCGATTAATGTCTCCAAATCCAACGTGGTGCCTTTTGGCTTGTCGCCTGCGGAGGCGGAGGAATGTGGCCGACTGCTCGGTTCTTCGCCTGGTGAGCTTCCGATTGCATATCTAGGTTTACCTTTATCGGTGGGGCGGGCTAGAGTCAAGGATTGGCGTGTTATTACTGAACGGGTGGAATCGCACCTTGCTGGTTGGCGGGCGGCTTTGCTTTCTCGGGGAGGGCGACTTATACTTCTTAAATCGGTGCTCTCGTCTATACCTGTGTACTTCCTCTCCGTTCGGAGAATGCCTGCGGGGGTCCGAATGCGGCTTGAGCGGTGTATGCGTCGTTTCTTGTGGGGGCGGAAGGAGGGGAATGGTAGGGGCATGCATCTGGCCGCGTGGGATGACGTGTCCATGCCTAAGCACTTTGGTGGGCTTGGTGTCCGGAGATTGGATCTGGTTAACGACGCTTTCTTACTCAAATGAGTGAGTAGACTCTGGGGGACGGAAGATAACTTCTTCACCAATGTTCTCAGGGTGCTCTTGGGCAACGACTGGTTCGGGCTGCAGCGGGGGGTTTTGCGATCTCACTATTCCCCGTTCTGGCGCAGCGTGATGGCCGCCCTCCAGAGGAATGTTGCGCTCTTCACCCCGATGTTTGGGACGGGGGACTCCTTCAAGTTTTGGCTGGATGATTGGTCGGGAAGTGGTCCTCTCCAGGTGCGTTTTTCAAGATTGTTCGCACTTGCGTCGAATAGGAATGCATCTGTGGCTGAATGTTGGGTGGATGGGTGTTGGTGTCCTCGTTTCTCAGCGAACTTCTCCGAGCAGCGGGTGAATGACTTCGTTTTGATGATGGTGGCTATCAGTATTGTCGCTACGCCAAATTTGCAGGGGGATCATTGGCGCTGGAAGGACGGATCCTTTTCCACTAGGAAGGCTTACCGGGCTCTGGTCCTTCCTCCACCACCTACGTCATCTCTTCTTTGCGTGATTGTCAATTCTTATGGGGCTTGCGCTTGCCGGATTGCATTGGCATCTTCCTTTGGTTACTTCGAAGAAGGAGGCTGTTGACTCGTGATCGTTGTGCCAAATTTTTTCCACACTTCAGTGCATCTTGCCCCCTGTGTTGTGATGAGGATGAAATCGTTGACCACCTCTTCTTCGGCTGCCACTTGGTTTCGGGAATCTGGGACGATTTGCGTTGGGCGAGAGCGGACAATCTCTTCGCTTTCTGCGAGATTCTTTGGTCCAACAGGAACAGGGCGAGGCGTGACCTATTGGCTCCTATCATGCGGTTGTGGTGCATATGGCTTGGCAGGAACGATGTCATTTTCTCAGGGCAGCATTTCTATCGTGAAAACATACTTATTTCGTGTGCTCGACTTATATCAGACTGGTGTATTCGGTAGGTTTTGTTGGGCCTCTCTGTGGTGGTCGAGTTTCTTCTTTTCGCATACGCATTCTGATACCTTCTCTCCTTCCTTGACTTTGTAAGTATTTTACACTTTTTTCCTTTTTTCTAGTTATATACATTGCTGGGGCGAACACCAACGAGTGTATCCCCCTCTTTTTGAGCCTCAAAAAAAAGGAGAGCTCATGTGGAGGGTACGACAAACTGGCTATATACGTGGGATATGCTCGCAGCTTTGACTGATTGGCATCCTCTGGAGATTACATCCATATTTACAGCCGTGCCTCCACATTCAGCAGTTTGTGGGATCGCATAGTAGAAGGTCAGAGGACAAATCCTTGGATTCGAGTCAGATGCATGCGCACCGTCAAGGTTGAGATTGATGATTTTGTAGTGGCAGAATCCTTTTTGTGGAAAGCTGACCGGGTCGTTGTGCCCACTGATGAGCAATTGTGCAGAGATATTCTTGATGAGGCACCCAATTCATGATTATCTATCCATCCTGGCAGCACAAAGATGTATAGTGATATGTGCCGACGTTTCTGGTGGGATGGGATGAAGCACGATGTGGCATATCATGTTAGCAGATGCATGGCCTGTCAAATAGTGAAGGTAGAACACATGAGACTGCAAAGAATTACTGCTGTCTCTCCCCTTTTCCTAGTGGAAATGAGAGAGTATTTCTATAGATTTTGTCACAGGTTTCCGAAGACCAGGTGGCCATGATGTTATTTGGGTCGTTGTTGATAGGTCGACCAGGTCAACCCATTTCATACCTGTCAACATGACTTACACTCAATCCAGGTTGGCCAGGCTATACGTGCAGAACATTATCAGAGTTCATGGTATACCTCGAGAGGTGGTGTCTTATAGGGACTCGAGGTTTATATCACACAGTTGGCATCAGTCATGTCAGCACTACGGACGGAGCTGAAGATGAGTTCTGCATACCATTCGCAGACCGATGGGCAGAGCGAACGCACTATTCAGACGCTTGCTACGCGCATGCACTTTGTAGTGGAAAGGGTATTGGAAGGACCATTATCGTTGGTAGAATTTACGTACCGCATCTATCATTCCGATATCGGCATGGCACCATTCGAAGCTCGGTATAGGTGGAGACGCCTCACACCTCTCAGTTGGTGTGAGGTAGGTGATCATGCTCTTTATTCCGTAAATCTCTTGGAGGAGACTGCGGGGACTGTTGATCTCTTGAAACAGAAGCTTCTGAGGGCACATAGTCGCCAGAAGAGCTATTCAGACCGTCAGAGAAGATATTTGGAGTTTCAGGTATCCAATCCTTTTCTCTTACTCCTTTTACAATTATGACTTATTAAGATTTAACTTAATCTGAATACATTCTCGTAATTACAAGTAGGAGATTGGGTATTCCTCCGTGTATCTCCCATATAGGGAATTCAGAGGTTCGGTGTTCGTGGCAAGCTGGTGCCGCGATATGTTGGACCTTTCGAGATCCTTTCTAGAGTGGGGAAGGTGGCCTATCGAGTAGCCATTCCTCCACACCTTTCAGCTATTCATGATGTCTTCCACATATCCAACCTGAGGAAGTATGTGCACGACACTCGGCACGTCATTAGCTATGAGAATCTTGACATGGGGACATATTTGACATATGAGGAGAGGCCAATACAGGTTATTGTCAGTGATGTGAAGAAGCTTCATAGCAAAGAGTTTCTCTTGGTCAAGGTGTTGTGGCACCGACATGGAGTCGAAGAGGCTACATGGGAGATCGAAGCAGAGATGTGGGCAATATATCTGCAACTCTTCGTACGCAATCTTCAAAACATGCCTATTTATCATTATACATATATTGAAAGAATATGGCTTGTTTTCCCATCGAGGTTTTCATGGGTTCAAAACCCTTAGAGGGCATTTGGTTGGGGGGTTACCCCCCACTTTGGGTGGATTACCCCCCAAAATCCATATTCCCAACCCACTAGTGGGGCCCACTCCCTTCCCGTCAAAAAAAGTATATATTATACCATCATATAATCTAAAAATCATAAAATACTCAACTTCTATTTACTATTCCAAACTTCAATACAATCACATCACAACAACCACCCACTTTTTCAAATTTCAATACAATCATATCATAACTACCAACTTTTTCAAATTCCAATACAATCACATCACACAAACCCTCCAACTCTTAACCCACCAACCAAACACACAAACACAAAATAGGGTTATCCACCCCTGGATAACCCACGAACCAAACGCACCCTTAGTGGTTTTATGGTTAGATAAAATCCAATCAAGTCTCAAAGTGACCTTGACTCGAGTCTCGAGGGCGAGACTCCCTTTGAAGTTTTTATTTTTGTAGCATTCGAATCCGATTAAACCGGAACTCAGCCTGATTAGGGTTTGATTAATCCAATAAAATTTTCACTCAATATTAAATAACCTAAATCGATCAACTAGTCATAAATTAAAAGTTGTTCGGTCCGAATCGACCAGAAGTCGATCGCATCGTAATGCGTGCCCGGAAAAGCCGTATCACGGAATTGGAAACCGCGAAACAAATCGAGATCGATGTAAAATCCTATTCGACGAAATAAGACCGACAGAATCGACCTTTCGTCAGTTGGAGATCATTTGATATTTTTAAATCACAAAATTTAGTCGCAAATCGAGACAATATCTCGAAAATTTCGAGAGTTTATACCCGATCTAAAGTTTATGAATACTATACTTATTTCTATCGTCGTTCTGAGACGGTCAAAACAAGCTATCGCGCATTAAATTTCGGGAGACTTGAAGTGCACATATGGTCATTTTTTAATTAAGTATATAAGGAAAATGGTTGTAAAAAATAAATAAAATTTAAATTATCTGCTACAAGAGACTGAGCTACTGTCAGTTTCTGTAAAATTCCAGCAAAAAATTAATAATTATAATTATGACCATCGGCAGCTGACATCGGCCTGCTGATGTCACTGCTGATGTGGTCATCACAAGTCGATAAATATCTCTACTCTCCAACGTTAAGAAACTTTCCCCTTTCTTTTTCTAATCTTCCCTATTTCCAGCCGAAACCTTCCATTACCTCTCCCAATTTCTGAAATCTGCAACTATTGTTGCTATTTCCTTGCCTTTCTAAGCCCCTGGAGCCTTCAAACCTTCTGCTGGAAATAGTGTAAATTTCACACATTTTGAACCCAAAATTTTTAAGTAAATTTTCCCTCAATTTCATGTTGTTTAATGCGATCATTATTGAATGTAATACTACGAATGCCATGTAAACGGATATCCGGATCCGAGGGCGTCTCATCATGTAAATTCTCTCTCTCTCTCTATGGTATGCTTAGCCATGTGCATTGGGTAGATCCATATGAAGAGAAGGGGTCAATTCATACAAGAGTAACTCAATAATTTGGTCTATGTGATGTTCAAGTTGTAGTTGAAGTACAAGGATTCTAAGAAAAATACTATTGAGGATCCCCTATGCTTGAAGGATGTGTATTTTGATGTGGAATGGATATGGACTTCAATTTTAGAGTATAAAACATATCAAGAACTCGATGCAAATACTCCTCTCAAGGAGGATGGTGAGAAAATTATGGAAGCACGAGATGGTTCACATAGGATAAAAGGAAGAAAGGTAGAGCTAATGTTAAATATATAATACTAAACTTAACTAGAAATAGTGAACAAAGGACAGTTGTATTGAAGCAGATCTTGTAGTTCAATGCAACGAGTAATATCTTCTAGGATATATTTTGGACATTTTATCCCTTTTTTTCTTTTGGACAAGAATTAGAAATTAAAATTTGGAACTTACTATGTTTTGTTTATCATTAATCTGTCTTGTGTTCAAGCATTAGCATTAACATTTACTCCTTTGTGACCATGAAGAACTATACTAAAAATACTTTATTTGCTTTACGTGTTTGGAGATTTGTGTTAGAATATAGTTTTCTTAGTTTAACACAATATTTACGATTAAATTATATATTTTTGAAAAAAATGAGGCTACGTATTACCTCGATTCTAGGTAAATCACCCGTTCTACCTTTCAATTTTTTTCAAACCTTGTATATACACTGACATGATACGAACCGTAACACATGTCAAGGAGAAACTGGGAGTTGCACACCAATCGTTGTCGCCCACTCGGAGAGGCCATCGTCTTCTCTAACTTTGATGTGTCTTTTGATTGTGCGTGTTTTTGACCGGACCCAGCATGTACGGGTGTATGGGTGTGGGCGCAAGCTTACACGACCGTTTAAACGTATGCGGCCCTCGATTGCTTTGACTAGTCAAAGTCGGGCTCATAAGTAGGTGGGTCACATTAATAACGCTAAACGGCCGCATAGACGACGTTAAACGACTGTTTAAATGGTTCAGTTGCAGACTTTTTGTTATCCATGATTTTTTTGGATTCATGCTATGAATCATAATTGTTTATGCTACCTATTTCGACATTTGGCTATTGGATCTAGTTGTTTATACTATCTATTTTGACATTTGGATGAAAAATTCCTTGAATTTGACAATATTTGATCTCTATTATCAATGTGATTATTTTTTTTTAATTTGTTTATACCTTTTGATTAATTATAGTTATGTAACAAGTTTTTATTAATTAAAAAAATGTAAAACCGCATAGCTTGTTTAACTTCAGTTTAAACTCTCGCATACGGTTTAATCAATAACCAGTGACCCACTGACTGAATACTAACTACCACTTTTTGCAACCTTGGGCGCGAGTGTGTTGGCGCACAAGCACGCACATGCGTGCGTGCATGTATTTTCTTGTGCATGTCATCATTGTTGTCATATAAGAAGTTAGGAGTGGCATATGTTCTCGCATCCAAGTTAATAAGAGCATACGTAAATAGGAAACTCATAGATGGGGCATTGGTGTAAACAAAGTATGCTCTGTGATATATCTGCTGGAGGGAAAATCCTGTGTATCTTATGCCATTTAACTTGGGAAAAGGTTTTGATTTTGACACACACACACAGAGAGAAGACGAGCCCTAAGCTGTTCTAAAATTGTCATATGGCCTTGTGTTGTGGATAGCCTATTGTAATTTGTTTGATGGGTTTTTGTATAAGCATGATTTTTTTTAAAGCATATTGTAAAATCATATTGTTGGAACATGCATTCTGTTTAGTACTTATCAATATTACTAGACGATTCTTATATTTTTTATGTCTTCATAAATATGGTTACTTGATTTGTTGCTCGTTTTTGTTCTTTACATACTGCAACAAATTTGCCTCTCATATTGTGTCTGGTATATTCTGTTATGTACATAGTGAGACACATACTAATGTCAAAAATTTTAATACATCCAGGGGCACGAGTTGACATTGCATGTCCTCTACAGGTTATTTTGGGTATCTGAGCAAAATCAGGATTTCTTTTCAGCTACCACCGCTGCTGCTGATTATGAAAAGTTCCTTCTAAATGTGGTCTGTAGGCATTAGTTACCTTTTAAAATTTGAAAATCACCAATGCATGATGTCAGATATACTTTTGCAGGCCGAAAGTCTTCGGGATTTGTTCCCTGCTTCTGATAAATCTCTGAGTAGATTGCTTTGTGAAGTACCTTATCTGCCAAAAGCAGTGCTCAGGCTCTTGGAATGTTTATGTTCTCCCGAAGCCGATGAAGACAAGGAATTGCAAACTAATGATAGAGTAACACAGGGACTTAGTGCTGCGTGGAGCTTGATTTTATCAAGACCATCTGATCGTGACGCTTGCTTACAAATTGCATTGAAGGTTCATATAATTTGATTTGTTTCTACACACTATTTCTTTAATAGTAATTTTTATGTCCACAACGAGACACAATCTTTTTCCATACTTTTTTTAAATAAACAGAGTGCAGTTAATCATTTGGAAGAAGTTAGAATGAAGGCTATACGTCTGGTATTGTGATATTGTTTCTTCTCCCTCAAAGTCTTTCTGGGTTGTTTTGAATAATGATGGCGTAGCTGATTTATTTGAATGCGACTTGTGTAGGTTGCGAACAAGTTATTTCCTTTGACATACATTGCTCAAAAAATTGAGGATTTTGCCACCCAGATGCTCTGCTCTGTGGGAGATGACACAGTGGTCTCCAAAGGCTCGGGAAAAGAAGTGTCAAAAGTTGTGCCTCAGAAGGTATTTGGTTTGTATATTTTCATTTCTTGCATTTCTTCTTTGCCATTCTTTTTTACATCAACAGATGAACATGGGAATTGAATTCACTTCAATGGTATGGTGGTATTGCAGTGTGCCTACCACTCAAAAGATAAGGGTTCAAATCCCCCGTTTGGGGGTTGCATTAGGTAGCCGACAACCAGAACAAAAAATAGTCGGATTTTCAACATGGATTTCTACCTAAAGTAGAGAAGATTTGCCTTTTTTTGATGAACATGGAAATTGATGGTTGCCTCCACAGAAGATCAAATCTGAAGCCATTTAAGATGGAAGTTTAAGGCAATGTTTCAACTGGATGGCTGGTTTTCGGTGCTGAATTGTATAGTACTGTTTTTAGTTGTACACTACCTCGTGGGATTTGGAAACCCAGAGATGGCCTTGAAAATTTGACAGAGGAGAAAAACAGAAAATATAAATGCATCTTGTTGTGGGGAAACAAAACCATTGTGTGTAGTCTTTTTGCACTGGGTATTTAGTGCTGTAGTGATTAGCATTATTTTTGTTTGAGGCTTTTAGGCTGTATACATATTCGAGTATTGATTTAAGGGTTCTTGTGTTGAGTCTGTTATATACAAATGCACTATGTTATGGCCCAAGAAGTATACTTTGTTATACATAACTTTGCTATGTATATCAACAAAAAGTTACTTTGTATAACGACAAAAAGTTTATTTGTATATTTATTTTTATATGAGTAATTTGTCAAGGCTTATTTCTAGAGTAATAAAGTTCAAGGAGAAGTAGAAAAGTTGACTACTTAAGAAGAATGACCAAAGTTGATTAAGGCAATTCTTGAAGATGAATATCAAAGTGTTAACAAGTCAGAAGTTCAAACGCTCATAAGATCAAGGTGTTAATACTCATGAAGTAAAAGAAGCTCAAAAACATAGGGCGAACAAGCTAGGGCTGTTTTGTAAAATGGTAGAAGTTTGAGTATTTATATAATTTTTTGTTGGTGTAAAATGTCTTAAGATTACTCTATATTCTTAATATGAAAGCCATTTTCAAGTCAAAACAATTCAGTTGATTAACCTAATTTTTAGTCGATGTCAAAATACTTGAGTCAAATAATGATTTCAGCAGTCAACAATTTTTGAAACCCCAAATCAACATTTCTCTGTCTCCTTTTCTAAGAGAACTATAACATTTCCTTAATCAACTGAAAATCCTTCAATCGACTAACTTAAAATCCCAATTGACCATAGCTACTCTGGAAACAAGTTAGTCTCTGTTTTCAGTTGACTATTTTTTTTTTGAAAATTTCCTTCTGACTACATTTTGTCCCAAGACTCTAATTTCGGAACACTAATCCCAATTTCCAAGGTAATTAAAAGGTTCAGTTGACTTAGATTTTCACCAGTTGAGTAATTTTCTTTTGGGATTTTTACACCCATAACCTTGAGTAATTTTGCAATTACAATCATAACCCTGAATAATCATGAATTACATCTAGAACCCTGAATAAATGCTCCGTTTTACGCCCATATCCTTCCGTTAGTTTAGTTAGTAACTCAATCAGATGATTGAGTTAATCAAACCAATCTGTGATCTAACGGTTGTGATTAACCAAAAGTAAAAAAAAGAAAAGTAAAAAATTTTGGATGGATTTGAGAGCTTCAAGGTGTGGAGAAAGGAGGCTGACAGGCAGGGGGCAGCTTCGACGATATTGCGGGCAGGAAGAGTATAGCTTGGGGGGGGGTCTCGACGAGCTTGCAGGCAGAGCCGGAGCTTCGGTGGGGGCTTGTTGGGGCAGCGGCTGGGTGGGGGGGTCTTCGACGGGGTGTTGGGGCACGAGAGGTGGGGGCACTTCGATGGAGGGTTGGGGTACGGGAGGTGGGGCAGGCGGGGGGGGGGGTTTGGGAGGTGGAGGGGCGGAGGCTTGTAAGATGCGGGGGGTGGGGGGATTCAGCGGGGGGTTGGGGCACGGGAGGTGGAGTGGGGGACAGAGGCTTCGATGGAGGGTTGCGGTACGGGAGGGGGGCAGGTTAGGGCACAGAAGACAAAGGCTTGCAGAAGTGGGGGTTGTGGGGTACAGGAGCTGCAGGGCTGAGGAAGGTCGTCTTGAGTGGCTTCGACATGTCGGTCGACGACAGGGGGGCTTTGCAGAGTTGGTCTCGACTGAGCTCTCTCTCTCTCTCTCTCTTCCAAGCATGGGGAAGCACTAGATTAGGGTTTAGTCGTACTAAGGGATGTCCAATGGTAGTTGGGCTAGGGCTAGAAAGACTATCAGGGGAGCTAGGACATAACCAGCAGTTTGGGACGTTTACCTCGCAAAAGTAAAAGCTATGCATGTTTTATTTTGTGAGTGAGTTAGGAAAGCAAAGGTCTAAGCCAAGGTGATGATCAATATACGAAAAAAGAAGACTTTTTTATTGTCGGGCGTGGGAGTCAAGGTTCTGGAGTTCGACGAGCTAGTTATTCGTCCTCATCTCGGTTGGGATAAAGCAAGGATGTTGACCACTTCACTCACTGACCAATCACAAGGCGATTAATCAGAATGATGTGTCCCACGCTCTGGAAAGCTCGGGGACGGTTTTTGAGCCTCTTTTGTTGAGGTTGAGTCCTTCACTAGTTTGGGCGTGCTTCGGTTAGGATAGGTTTTTTTTTCGAAGGAGAGAGGATCAACCAAGCAACTCTCGTACCCTTGAAAAGGGACATCATTCTTTCTATTCTAGAGAGGACTTCTAGTACTCCATGCTCACACAATTAAAAGCAAGGCAAGCCGGTAGTAAGATTCCCTCTAAAACTAGTTGGAAGCGCTAGTCCTTTTGGCGAAGAAGGGGGCAACCAACCTTGGTGCATGGTTCCGTCCTGAAGGAAAGGACAGCTGAACTTGACCAAGTACTCAAATCCTTTACTCAAGCCCTTCTTCTAGTACTCAAGTATATTGCTCAAACCCGAATTAAAACAAGGAAGATTTATACACTTTCTATACTATCGTAATGAAATAAAAGAAGGAATCGGATTCGAGTTAAATATTAAGCATCATAGATTATGTTTGTGTATGGAAAAATAAAAAATATTATCCTAAAAAATAGCCAACTAGTCAGTTGACCAACAATTGACCGAGTAGGCAATAGTCAACCGACCACCTTACCTACCCGGTTAGTCGGGCTAGTTGATCGATTTTGACAACAATGATTTCATTGATATGATACACACATGACATGTTTTTTTTATGTGAAAGGAGGTGTCCTAAGCTGTAAGGGTATTTCTGTGGTCTTAAATCATTTTGAGGACATCTGGTTTTCTTGTCAACGGGGGAAAATTAACATTTCCGACCTTTGATATGTCTCGTGAGGTTGTATATGCTTGTGAATCCTTTCTGAGGACCATTGGAGCATCCCTGCCATTTCCCTACCCTATCTCTCCCTTGTCCATGGTAACTTTCAGCATGCTTTTTGATTATCATCTGTGTTGCAATAATCGCTCAAATAGTCAGATTAGTCGGTCCAACTACGCTATCTACTGGGCGACTGAATAGAATAAGTCTGATCGAATATTTAACTGAATAGATTCATGGGATACCACCCTGGTGGCTGGTGGTTTGGAAGGCTGTGACATGAACGGAGTCTTAAGCCAAAATGAGATGAACAAGGTGTTGGCATTCAAATGGGTCATACACATGTGGGAAGATGGGTCGGATTTGATGTGTACCCTCGTACGGGAAATTGATGAGGTTTCGTTAGCTTTGACAAAGCAACTTAGATTTATTCTCTCTCCTTCAACATTTTAGAAGGGTTTATGTTCTGTCCTACTGAAGATCTTATCCTCCCTTATGCTTGTGTAAGGAGATGACAATGATTTCAACTTTAGGTAGGATGGTTGGTAAAAGAGGCGATTCTTTGTGATTGGTTTCCTTGGTTATTCAGTTTGGTTATAAATCGAGAGACTGGTTGCCGGGGCTTAGTTTCATGGGGATTGGACCCTCATTGTTCAGTTTTGATGTTTTGAACTGGTAGTTGAGGGAGTTCTTAGTTATGTTGGAGTCATGAGCAATATACTTGGGGCCAATGGAGGGCTTTGATTTTGAACATGGTTCGATGGGAGGTTCACGGTCAAGAAGGCCTACAAGGTGTTTCGTGCTTTGACGTATTTTGATCATGGTATTCTTATTTCATATTGCAAACATATATGAATTTGGACCGTTAAGAGGTGGAGCAAGGTTTTTGTTTGGTTGTTGAGATGCAAGAGATTGGTGGTTGGGACATGTAGTGCTCAGATTTTCCAATGGATGGACGCAGCTCGTTTATGTTGTTCTGGATCTACGGAAGATATGGATCACTTGTTCTTTGAGTGGGGTTGTTTCAGAGACCGCCTGCATCAACATGGCAGAATTTGGCAACACGTTAGTTTTCTGGATCTCTTTGGGCTCGAGTTGGAGTCGGTTAATCAGAGTGAACCTTGGATGTTGCCTTTGTGGTGTTTCGTCAGGAGAGATTCGGCTTGGAAAATGTGATTGAACATGCCAAGATTCTATTTGGATCTTGGTTTATTTATTCTTCTTTTAGACCTCATGAATGTATGTTTTTTTAGGCGCTCGTCTCATCGGTGATCAGTCTTTTTCTTCTAAAAAAATATGATGTCTCAGCCATTCTCCAAGTTAAAGTCAACTGGCACATATCTTCTAGATAGTTAATATTGTTTTAGCTAAATAAAAATTCATCTTCCCATTCTTTCTTATGGTATGCTAGAACCCTTATTTTGATAACGAGCAAAAACTGTCATAAATGATTTATGTGGTAATACTAAAATTTAAGGGTACATTAGACCCAGTACACAAAGTGGTTTTGGGGATATAAAGCCAGAAATCCCTAAAACTTTTTTGAGACGTAATTTACATTCTCTTTCTACCTATGATCAACTAAGTATGTGCACACGAGGGCTAAAAGACGCCCTAAATCTCACGTTTGTACGTGCAAGAGGTCTGAAAAATGCGCTCCATAGCAGTTCAAGAGAAAAACAAGGATCTTACGGAAATAGCGGTGGCCCTGGAAGGTTGGCTCACTTAGGATGCTCCAACAGTAACCCAGAGGCCCTGGAAGGCTGCTGGCAGCACCTGCGGCGGCCCTGGGGGCTGCAGCGACGGCCCTGAGATAGCTGCAGCTGCTGCTGCTATGCCCTAGAGGCTGCTGACAGCGGCCCTAGAGGGGACTGCAGCAGAATCGCACCCCCTAATGGGCTGGTAGCAGCCTAGAAGAGCCCACATGGGGCCCTAGGCGAGGAATAAGGGCCCTCACAGGCACGTGGAGGGGCTTGAAGGTGGTGGCGAGATGGAGTTAGGTTAGAACCCCGGTTTAGGACCGTTGTTCTAATACCATGTGGAGAACAGAATGAATCGCTGTTTTTATTCCATAGGTCTAGTGTCTCTTATATAGAGAGAAACCCTAGAGAGAAAAAAACGGGAATAGTCCATAAATGACCTTGAAGGGTTACATGACATAAATAAATAAAAAATATAATAACTCTAATACTTACAAGTTCATGCCCTCCTTCAGCTCAACCTTAGTGGAAAGGGATCATGGAGAGGACATTACTACTTTGATATCTAGGGGAACCTGGACCTTGATGGATCTTCTTGAAGTCCACTGGGTGCTTAGTTATAAATGGGTGTTCACAATCAAGTATATAACCCGCTTGGAACAATATCTCAGCCCAAACCTATGGGATAGTTTTTGGGAACATTCTATCCTATGGATTTCCTTCAGATTCTTTAAATCCTTCTTTTATTCGTTGTGCACATGTCCTAGTGTTTGCATCCTTCATTTATTCGTTGGGCACCCGCCCTAATGTTTGCACCAATTGATGTAAAGAACACACCTCATTGGAGATCTTGAGAAGGCTATTTATATATAACAAATTAGTAATCGCCTAGTGAGCTTGGGGGGGGGGATTCTGGCAATTTGCGGAGTCCCATGGTATGGTTTCAATATCTCTCGGAGGTGCTAGAGAGCAAAACCTTTGATATCGTCATTAAATTCAATCATTATTTACATGGAGGACATGTAGATGCACTAGGGTGTGCAATGTTGATTTATGTTGATGACATAATATGATTGGAGATGACAAATAAGGGATCATAAAAGGGAAACATATGCTTGCATGCCACTTTATGATCAAGGATTGGATCCATTGAGATATTTTCCTAGGCTGGAGTTAGCTTGCAACGGTAGAGGATAGGTTCTGCCGAGAATATATACAATGTTGACCTTTTGCTGGAGTCTACACATAAGTGATGAGCCAGCCCCAATTCCTATGGATTCTAAGGCTTATTTGTAGGACATAATTGGAGATGAGTGATTGTATCATCGATTGGAGGGAATGCTCCTCTGTCTTATTATTACTAAGCTTGGCATCTCCGTAATAGTAGGTAATATTTGTCACTTCATGAGCATGACGACACATGCCTCACTAGGATGCAACCACAATGGTCTTGAGGCACATCAACCATTCCCTTGGAAAGGGTCTATTCTTTATAGTTGGGATATATTGCTATGTATATTATGTAGGGTTTTATCTTGTAGATAGGAAGTCAACGATTGGCGTCAACACTTATCTCGATGGCAACGTTGCTACATAGAAGAGCAAGAAACACAAAATGATATCTTCCTCAAGTACAATGAACGAGACATTATGATGGCCATGGCAACAATGGAGACACGGATACATGTTGTGTTTACGAATCCTCACCTTTTCTAGAGCCTCTTTTGAGCAATGAAAGATGGCCACATTCCTACCACACCAAATTACCGCCAAAAGAGACCCACAAGAATTCATGTTTTAACCTTAACCATCACTCTCCTCCTCTGGCATTACATAGCAACTACGCATGACTTGAACCTTCACTCTCCGTCTCCCCTGCCATTACATAGCTACTGCGTACCTTTCGCTCTTGACCTCAGTCACTGACTTAGCACCTTTCGCTCTTGACCTCAGTCACTGACTTAGCACCTTTAACAATTGAATGACTAGATGGGGGTGGATGAAATATAGTAGAATTTGGAGCCAGAACTAACTCAACAGACAAATGAATAATGTATTTTTCCTTTTGTCTTTCTCTCTAAGAAATAATGCATGATGCCATGATTAAATGTGGATTGCTTTTATCTATAATCGAACTAACATTCATGAGTATCATATTCGTTTAGCTTGTTATGTCAAGTTTGGTAATAGCACAATCAAACTAACATTCATGAGTGTACCTTTAGATGTACATTAATACGTTGATAACTAATAAGCAAACTAACATCAGTTTGCACATCCTAAATAACAACATACACTATCACCACTATGAAGTGATGAGTACATTCATGGTAGTGAGAAAATACCAATACAAAGATTTTAAAAAACTGGAAATGAATACTTGGAGATTGTGATGAGGTGGGTGCAATCAACAAAGGAAGGGCAACATGTTGTAGGACGATAATGGTAGCAACCAAGGCTTTAAAAAACGTGAGGCGTATCGAGGCTTGTTGGAGCATAAGTTGTAAGCGCCTATTGAGTTGTAGCAGGGTAAATGGATCCTGGAGGATATCCATTTACCCCATCCAGTGGTTTAGTCCCACATCGTCCAACGGTGGGACTTGGAGGCCCTGTGGAGGCTATATAAGGAGCCCCAGGCCTCCTGTAACAGATGAGAAAGTCAATAGACAAACACGCCCAGTTAAGGGGCTTCTCCCGTGATTTCATCCCGCTCCTCACGGAGTAGGGTTCCACGTTAAATCCCGCGTTCTTTATTTTGTTTATCTTTTATTCCATGTCGTACTACCGCTTCCGTTTTTCTAACATGGTATCAGAGCAGGTTCGATTCTCGAGGTCGTGCAGGTGAGGAGAACGAACGGGCTGGAGTGTGAGTCAACTGAAGACTCGTAACCTGACCATCGAGTCTGAACTTGCGCCTGAAGTCTCCTCGTCGGAGAACTGGGTCTTTTCCCCATTCCATCTGTTACAGGAGGCCTGGGGCTCTTTATATAGCCTCTCCAAAGAACATAATCTCGAAAAATAATCTCCACAAAACTCTCGAACAAAAATAAGAACATGAAAGACCTTGAGAATCGAACCCGCTCTGATACCATGTTAGAAAAACGGAAGCGGTAGTACGACATGGAATAAAACTCGAAAAAAAATCCTTGCGGCTTTTCATCATCATTTTCTAACACTGGATGTTAGAAAATAAACATGCGGAAGCGAACATGGAAAAATGATAAGAACAAAATAAGAACGCGGGATTTTACGTGGAACCCTACTCCGTGAGGAGCGGGATGAAACCACTGGAGAAGCCCCTTAACTGGGCGTGATATGCATTGCACTTTCTCATCTGTTACAGGAGGCCTGGGGCTCTTTATATAGCCTCTCCAGAGCCTCCAAGTCCCACCACTGGACGATGTGGGACTAAACACTGGATGGGGTAAATAGATCTCCTCCAGGATCCATTTACCCTGTTACAACTCAATAGGGCGCACAACCGTATACTCTAACACTCCCCCTCAAGCTGGAGCATGCAATGCTCAGCTTGGACAAACAGAAAGAAACTCAACTCAACACTACGGGACACTACGGACAATATCAACCCAACGCGCACATGCTGCAGTCGAGGACGTTGCTTCTCATGCCGTGCAGGTGAGGAGGACGAACGGGCTGGAGTGTGAGTCGACTGAAGACTCGGAATCTGACCGCCGAGTCTGAACTTGCGCCTGAAGTCTCCTCGTCGGAGAACTGGGTCTCTCCCATCTGGCTCAGAGAATGATGCACTGCTCTGGTGTACCTATGATACCACATGAAAACCCTTGCCAACACTGCATAGGGAATGGTCCTCTACTCTGGAGTCCCTATGGCTCACATGAAAACTCTGGCCTGACAACTAGAAGAATGATGGGGACCTCTGACAAAGATGGCAACTTATGCTCATCTGACAATGACCACACACTTGTGCGTGTCTGAAACTGGAGACTCGGAAGACAATCGTCGAGTCTGAACCTGGATCTGAACCGTAGAGTCTGGAATATGAATGGTCTGGAAATCTGTATCTGAATCTGACTTCTGAATCATCTGAACAGACCTGTGACTCTACATATACTCCCCCTTTCTCCCATACTTGTCGAAATAACATTGGTGACCAAGTTGGGAGAAGACAAGATAAAGGGGTTACAAAATACCAACAAGCCGTTTGGCTTTCAAAACATTCATCATTTTTTTTTTTGAAATTTTTTTTAAGCCGTTTCAACCAAATTTTTTTTTTACGGCTTTTTTTTGCAATTTTTTTTAAATGCATGCGGCTCTTTTCCTTTTTTTTTTAATTGCACGCGCCTTCTTTTTTTTTCTTTTTTTTTTAACAATATCTCATGGTCTACTTTTGGGCCTGGAAGTATTAGCCCCCCTCATTTCTCTCTCTCTCCTTACCAAACTTGCCCAACAAGACCCTCTACCACTTAAAGTATTTACAGCATTTTTTTTAAAAAAAAAACCATCGGGCACAACAGGCCCAGCCGCTAGGGTTCCCACGTGAACCTTTTTTTTTTTTTAATATGCCGCCGCCCCCATCGGGGGTACCCAGTTCATCGCGCGAAAGGGGGGGCGGCGCTACTGGCGCACGCGCCGGAGGGGATGATCGCAGCTGAGAGGGGGAACACGGCCCTGGGCTGGGGGTTTTTTTTTTGTCACGCGCCGCTGGAGGGCCGATCTACGGGGACTTCCGCCTGCAGCCTGGGATCGTGAGGGTGCCGTACGGGAATGGATCTGCGGGGAAGACCGTATGGAGGAGCTGCGCGTATGGAGTCGGGTCTCGCCGCCTGCAGGAGTTGGGTCTCGCCGCCAACAGGAGATGTGCGTATGGCTGAAGGTGGCCTGGAGTGCATGCGCGGGGCCAGGAGCCGCCGCTTGAAGGGTTGAAGGTTGTGCATGCCTGAAGGTGGCACCCGCCTCGAGAAGAACAACAGCCTGTGCCGCCTGGACTGGTAGCGAAGATCGCTTGCGGAAGAGATGTGGCGGTGATGGAGGTTCCGCCTGGACACGCACGCCGCCTGCGAGCGATGCGGCCTGGAGAAGGCGCGCGATGCATCGCCAGGATGTTTGTGCCGCTTGAAAAAAAATCTAGGGTTTCGGCCAGCACTGATTAGGGATCATAAACCCATGTTGAACATGCGGCTAGAGACATGAATCACGAATCTGGACTTCCAAAAATTGAACAAGAACTTGGACATGAACTCTTCAAAAAAAAATCTTTAAGAATCGAACATCTTGATAATCGAATCTCGAAAAATACATATGAACTACATGAAAACCCGAGAATCGAACCCGCTCTGATACCATGTTAGCCTCTCCAGAGCCTCCGAGTCCCACCACTGGACGATGTGGGACTAAACACTGGATGGGGTAAATGGATCTTGGTATCAGAGCCGCAAGGATTTTTTTTCGAGTTTTATTCCATGTCGTACTACCGCTTCCGTTTTTCTAACATGGTATCAGAGCGGGTTCGATTCTCGAGGTCTTTCATGTTCTTATTTTTGTTCGAGAGTTTGTGGAGATTATTTTTCGAGATTATGTTCTTTCTGACTTTTCTAGGGTTTATGTTTAAAACCCTAATTTCTGTAAGAAGTTGAAGTTATCGTTCTAAGGTTCCTTTTGAGAAACCTACGATTCATGATTGATTTATTCGTGAAGACCTGTGACTCCAGATTTCTGTTCAATCGACCATCGTCGAGATTCTGTGCAAGAAAATTACAGGGTTTACAATACCCAGATTTCCTTCTCCTGCACGGTCTAGCTCTTCGAGTCACATGGCGGCACACCTTCAAGCCGCGTATGGCGGCATCCCAACATCCAGGCAACTACAGGATCAACATCAGGTCAAAAAAAAAACCCTCATCGGTGGCAAAATTTTCCTCGGCTGCATCAGCCGTGATTCATCTGCCAACCCCAGGCGCGCGTGTGCGCGCACAGGCGATCTCCCAAGCGGCGTATCTCTCCCACAGCGAGCATGCCAGCAACCTCACCAGCGCGGTTCTCCCAAAAGCCTTCGCGCAGCATGCGCGCCCAGGCTGAGGCACTCCAGTAGATCGCGCAGTGCAAAGTGCAACACAGTTATAAAGGGTCCAGGCGGCGCTCCAGTAGATCGCGTAAGGGCCCCCCAATCGTCTCCCCAGCAGGTAACGCCATCTCTCGCGCAAGGGCCTCCCAGGCGGCGCTCCGGTAGATGGCGGGAGTCCCGCAACTCCTCCAAAGCGCACACAACGCCCATGCGACCCGACCTCCAAGCACACGCAGCGCCATCTTCGACCCGATCTCCAGGCGGCGGGAGCGTGACCCCCCCCATCGGGGGCTATTTGTTCTTGCGGGCCAGTGGAGGAGGCGGCGGCTACTATGAAGAGGGTTCCCGTACAGGGGAACCCTAGGGCTGCGGGTCCTTTAAAAAAAAAAAAATTTTTTTTGATTGAAGTCGTGAGCCCATGTGGGCGCGCCTGAGAAAAAAAGAGGAAGGTGTTTACTGTGGGTCCTATGGGCCGTATGGAAGAAAAAAGAGAAAGTAGATGTTTTGTTCAAAAAAAAACGAAAAAAAAGGAAAAAAGAAAAAAAAAGGCGCGTACATTTGAAAAAGCCGTACGCGAAATATTAAAAAAAAATGAAAAGCCGGAAAAAAAATGAAACGGTTAAAAAAAATGTTTCAAAAAAAAAATGACGGCTTATTAAAAAAAAGGGAAAAGCCGCAAGTTCATGTTTTCTCCCCATTCTATCTTGTCTTCTCCCAACTTAGTCGATGTTCATGTTCCGACAAGTATGGGAGAAAGGGGGAGTATATGTGTAGAGTCACAGGTCATCTCAGATATCTTCTCCAGTTCCAGATTGCAGATTCTCCAGACCAGCCGATTTTCAGACACTACGGTTCTCAGATGAAGATTTCATGCGCAAGTTTCCAGACTCGACGTCAGATTCCGGGTCCCAGTTTGATGCGCAGTTGTTCAGACTCGACGATTGTCTTCCGAGTCTCCAGTTTCAGACACGCACGAGTGTGCGGTCATTGTCAGATGAGCATAAGTTGCCATCTTTGTCAGAGGTCCCCATCATTCTTCTAGTTGTCAGGCCAGAGTTTTCATGTGAGCCATAGGGACTCCAGAGCAGAGGACCATTCCCTTGAGGGCAAGGGTTTTCATGTGGTATCATAGGTACACCAGAGCAGTGCACCATTCTCTGAGCCAGTTGGGAGAGACCCAGTTCTCCGACGAGGAGACTTCAGGCGCAAGTTCAGACTCGATGGTCAGGTTACGAGTCTTCAGTCGACTCACACTCTAGCCCGTTCGTCCTCCTCACCTGCACGGCATGAGAAGCAACGTCCTCGACAGCAGCATGTGCGCGTTGGGTTGATATTGTCCGTAGTGTCCTGTAGCGTTGAGTTGAGTTTATGTCTGTTTGTCCAAGCTGAGCATTGCATGCTCCAGCTTGAGGGGGAGTGTTGGAGCATAAGTTGTAAGCGCCTATTGAGTTGTAGCAGGGTAAATGGATCCTGGAGGATATCCATTTACCCCATCCAGTGGTTTAGTCCCACATCGTCCAACGGTGGGACTTGGAGGCCCTGTGGAGGCTATATAAGGAGCCCCAGGCCTCCTGTAACAGATGAGAAAGTCAATAGACAAACACGCCCAGTTAAGGGGCTTCTCCCGTGTTTCATCCCGCTCCTCACGGAGTAGGGTTCCACGTTAAATCCCGCGTTCTTTATTTTGTTTATCTTTTATTCCATGTCGTACTACCGCTTCCGTTTTTCTAACAAGGCTGTTTTCCATTTTTAGGCGAGGCGTATGCCTTGAGGCGGTCGAGGTGTAAGCCTCTGTTTGTGGAGAATATATATATATATAAACTATTATTAAACATAATTATACTATCATAAAATCCTAAACTTCAAATATTCACAAAATATATTATCATAATCCTAAACTTGAATATTTCCAAATTTAATAGATGTATACAGTATACCATATTAACCATATTTGCTACTTTAAATTTGTGATTAAGTAATATTAATCATGACCTCAAATTTCAACGAAATTCCATCGAAATTCTCCGAAATTTCCATTTCTTTATGTCACCGAGATCGAAACGTCGTATTTATTTTCCTAGGATTTCAACTAAATATCAACAAATAGCTTCTAATTACGGTTCTAAATCTGATTTTGGTTCTGTGAAGCATACTATTTTTTGACTGTTGGGACAATTGGATGGAAATTTAATGTAACATATGATGTTAATATTTTACTATTAGGAAAAAAATCATCTTTCTACCTCATTTTTTAGTTAAAGAGTATTGGAAATCTTTTTTTAAATGTGTTTTCAAGTAATTTCCTGAATTTCCAGCTATTTCACTGATATTCCATCAAAATTCCGCCATAATTTCTCTTTCCAGACTTTATTAAAATGAAATCGAAATTCAAAATTTAAGGCCTTTACATTAATATTGTAAACGTGTGAATTGCTATTATTTTTACAAAAATATACGGTTTCGTGAATGTATATCATACTCAATGTAGTGATAAAAGCAATTGAATATTGTTTGTTGATCTAAAATCGATTTATTGTTAATAGAAAAAATCACCGTGCACTTGCACTATTTCTCCGATGCATTGATGCTTGTAATATAAATGTATAATATAATATATTTCAGGAATAATATATACTGATACTATATTACTTTTTTCTTGTTTTTTGACTTATATATATATGTTTGGAAAAATGACTAACACATATAGGTTTCGTTCAATGTACGAGGTTTATTACTAGAGATGTGGCCAATATTATATATATATTGTAATTGTGACTTGTATATTTCTGACTAATATATGCTTTATAGCTTTAGTATATTGTAAAAGTATAACTTTATATAGTTTTATTATTTATTTGCCCAAAAAAAATGCACAACATATAGCTGCACCGCTTCGTTACCGCCTCATCACCTCGAGTGCCTCGGTATTACCTCGGGTTTGTGAGGCTTACACCTCAAATATCTAGAGTGAGGCTATAGCCTCGAGGTTGTTTTCATGAATATCATCCCCGAGGCCAGGGTTGCAAAAGTTGGTAGTCAGTTCTCGGTCGGCTGACTCACTGACTAAGGTTTAATCGATAGTCGGACGACTAATCGGATTTAGTCGGACTTTAATCGGCTTTGAATTTTATGATTATTTTAAATATATAACTCATTTTTAGACATATATTTGCATAGATTTTGTAAAATTTTATAATACCATAATAAAATAAAATAATCAATTGAATTTAAATAAAACATTAAATATATTATAATAAGTTTGCTTATGAAAAAAGCCAAATATTAAAAAATATGGTATCTCCAAGCAAAAATTGGTCGATTAGCGTACTTAGTCGGAATTAATCGGTACTCGATCGGCCACCCCACTGACTAGACTAGTCGGACCTACTAGTCGGGCCAGTTGGGCGACTTTTACAACACTGCCTGAGGCTTGCGCCTTGGCACGTTGTGGTGTGTTTTTTAACGCCATTGTAGCGAAAATGCTGTGGGCTAGCAGAAACATCAAAGTCGCAAAAACCAGTATTTGGTATTCACTCAGAGGTGTCCCTGAAGAAAGAGTATTTGGTATTCGAGCGATTATTCTGAATTATTCATTTGTTTATTGTTTCAATTGTTTTTATAAAAATTATCTAATATATATTCTCATATATTTATGCTTGTTTGGTCATCAATCAACAAGAATCCAAGATAAAAGTACCAATTAACAAGTTATGTATATATAGCTTTAACAGCTGTGATAATATCATGATAAATGGGAACCTTTAAAATGCAAGAATAAAAAATAAGAAAAATTCAGCTGCCTATGAATAGTTGGTCAACTAATCGGTCACTTTGCTGAATAATCGGATTGAATATGCAGTTGGACCAAATATTAACTGAATAGAGATTATCCAGTGACCCTCTCGCCTGGACTGAATTTTCAGTCTAGTCTGCCGAGTATTGCAACAATGGTTAGCTTTGGCAACATGAATGTTGGAATTGGGGCATGGAGGCACGAAGCGGGAGAGAGATGTTATGTTTACGCAGATTTGGTGGGATATTAGGTTTTAGGCGCTATTTAGCATTTAATCATGCAAGCTGCGGTGTAATGTTGTAGACTTTATAAATATATGTAATCAGATCGACCTTATGTGGTTGCATATGCGTTGTAAGCGGCCTACATATGCGTTATGCAATCATATTGCTGCATATAACATATGCTCTTCGGTTAAGTGATGCAAACACTTAAGTTGGTGCATGTGTGATCGCCTAGATTGCATATCTAAACCTTGATTGAGAGAAATGGACCTGTCTTCTATACAGGAGACAAATTTATTCTAGAATTCACTTAGAAACTCGTTATAGTGTCGGATACTCCGATCAATATATACGTTATGCATATAATTCAGGTTTCTACTCAATTGCTTTATGGACCACCATTTCAGACACCTACCCTCCGTTCATCCTACTCATGAGTAGAACCTAAAAAACATTGTCATTGTCATCAATAATGACAGAAGTATGCATTGAATCGAGATAGTGTAGTTGTCGTGTATTTTGCATATGAGTGAATAGAGGGTTCTTCTTTTGTCCAAGGTGAGCATTTTATGCTCTACATTAAGGGAGATATATATTGAAAACAATGGATGTTTGAATTAATTGGTAGTGTAGTTGTCGTGTATTTTGCATATGAGTGAATAGAGGGTTTTTAGTTTGTCCAAGGTGAGCATTTTATGCTCTACATTAAGGGAGATATATATTGAAAACAATGGATGTTTGAATTAATTGGGTAATAAGATCTTGTGAAAAGATCCACCTATTATATCTGTTAGTCTCGCATCACCTATTGTGACAGCATTGGGAGTAAGGTCTATATAATGGATACTCTACATCAATGTTGTAAAAATTTGCCGACTAATTCGATTAGTCAGTTCGATTAGTCGACTCGGGGAGGTATCCGAGTCGACTAGCCATAGTCGGCAAATAATCGGGTATATCCGATTACTCGATCGAGTAATCGGTTAGTCGACCGATTAAGTGGTCACGTTTTGCATCACAGAATTGGGTCCACGAAAATCCAATTACCCGAATAATTTCATTTGAGAACTTTTGGTCGAACAGTAAGCTCTCTTCTCTCGTTTTCTCGAACAGTAAGGGCTTCCGTCCCTCGCAGTCGTAATCTCCTAACCATGTCCCCTCCCGCTCGTCGCCTTGCCGCTGCTCCATCGCTGCCTCGTCGCTCCTCCGCCAAACTGTCTCGCCACAACTCCATCGCTGCAAGCCACACTGCTAGAAGGAAGTTCCGCCCCGGCATCACCCACGTCGCCGCTCCCTGCCTAGGTTTGTTTTTTTTATTTTTTTCGTGTTTTTCTTTTTAGAACTTTATTATATGATTAGAACATTCATTAGACTATTCACTAGAACCCTAATATTTTGGTTGTAGGTTGGCAAACGATTTTTCTTTTTTTGAACTTTATTTTATTATTTAAACACTATATATTGGCATTTGTGTTTATAAATGATTAGGGCATTTAGAGGTTTTGCGCATATATCATGCCATTGATGATGGTTAGAGTTTGTTGTATATCATGCCACTGATTTTTGTTATATCATGACTCACCAATTTTGTGATTATGTAGATGGCTACACTTCCGGTGAACGTCGCTTCCGGTAGCGACTCATCCTTTTAGGTGCCGTCAAGATCAACTAATCCTGCATGGCAATACAGTTACCTTGCAAACCGTGCGGATCCAGATACGATCACTTGGAGACTATGCAAGAAGGGTTGTCAAGGGTGGTGTGTACATATTCAAGCGTCATCTAGCACATCGAGGAGGCAACGTGGCTGCATGTCCCAAGCTGAACGAAGAAATTAAGAAGAAGTTAGTCGCATACCTTGATGATGTTGTCAGGAAGAAGTCCGAGAAAGCCATTGATGTTTATGAGATGAGAGATGAAGTTGATATCACTGGAGATATGGGTTCAGGTTCAATGAAGAGATTACGAGTCTCCGACTCCTTGGAGCAGAACGCCGTAGTGGAAGGGTCATGACGTCAGATGACCGTAAAGGATGCATTCTCCAAGGCTCATTGTGATAGGGTGTCCTCATATGTATCCCACTGGGCATATACATCGGCGATTCCGTTTAATGCATTGACGACGAAGCCCTTCACGCATATGGTGGAGGTGATTGGGATGTACGTGCCTGGACTATAGCCTCCCACGAGGTATGAACTTAGTGTCCCAAGATGCGCAATCACTTGCAATGCCATAGTGATACATGGACGTTGACGAGATGCTCTTTGATGACTGATGCGTGGACAGGCATGCGAGGAAGGAGCATCGTCAATTTTTTTGTCAATTGCACATTAGGGACTTCATTTTTGAAGTCCATACATGCCTCAGAAGAGGCTCACACTGTGGAATACATGTTCAAGCTGGTGGAGGATCGTCTTAATGAAGTGGAAGTGGATAATGCGGTTCAAATTGTGGCTGATAATGCATCCGCCAATGTAGCAGCGGGAAGATTGCTTCTCACCAAATATTTACAGATTTGGTGGTCTCTGTGTGCCGCGTACTCCATTGATCTTGCTTTGGAGGAGATAAGCAAAGGGACGAAGGTGAGGAGTGCAATCAGAAAGGCAAAGAGGCTTACGGTGTTCTTCTACTCCTACACCAAAACTCTAAGCTTGATGCACAAGTTCACCAGCAAGAGGGACATTGCAAGGCCCAGTCAAACATGATTTGGAACCACTTTTCTCACTCTTGAGAGCCTAAATGAGAAGGTCATGCTTAGATTGTTGTTTTCCTCAGAAGAGTGGAGGAACTGCAAATGGTACAAAACCAAGAAGGGAGAAGCAGCTAGATCCATTGTATTCACCCCAACATTCTGGAACCACACCACACATGCTATCCGAGTTTTCACTCCATTGGTTTGTTTATTGCGTGTGGTTGATGCAGATCGACGCCTATCAATGGGCTTTGTCTATGGAGGGCTTGAAGAGGCGAAGCGGGAGATAATTGCTTCATTCAATGGCATGGTGTTGTCTTACAAATTTTTTGTGGATGTTGTTACTTTCTAGACCGAAGGGAGTCTCGATAGTCCATTGCATCTAGTCGCTTATTACTTGAACCCATTTTTCTACACTGAGTCTCGTGGTGATTTGGATGTTGTGGTGAGGAGAGGGTTTAAGGAGTGCATGGAAAAATTTTATGCAGATTTGGATATGCAAGATGCAATTGGCAGTGACGAGCTTCCGACATACAGACTTGGTCGTGGAGTTTTTGGCAAGCCTTTAGCTGTGAGACAGATGATGATAAATGATGGCAGTTATGATCCATGTATTTCAATCATTATTTTCTATTCTTGAATCTTGCCAATCATATTTTTATTTTATTATATTGATCAATTCTCTATTTCAATAGCTAACCGGTGGTATAATCATGGAAATGACACACCTCATTTGAAAGCCATAGCCATCAAGATATTGAGCTTGACATCTTCATCCTCATGATGCGAGTGTAACTGGAGTACATTTGACTCGTAATGGATTCACTCCACACACCCAATTTGATTAGTAATAGTAAAATTTAAATTAGTAATTGATATAAATTTTATATTTGTTTTTGATCTTCGGATCCATACCAAGAAGAGAAATATGTTGGAGACGAAGAAGTCAAACCTGAATGATCTTATGTATGCGCGTTTCAATTCCAACCTGCAGGAACGTCGAGTTGAAAAAGAAAGAGTTCCTCTCTCATCTCGTGATCGTGCACACTTGGCTAAATGGATCGGAGATGTCGATGCTCATGATGAGGAGTTTTTTTCCAGATTTTGGATTGACATGGGGTGCTGTAGTACATGCTAGTAGTGCTGAAGAGAATTTGGAACCGATAAGGAGCCAACGAGGTGAACGTGGAATTGGAGCTTCATCTTCGAGCTCCAATCCTACTCCGATGAATGAGGATGAGCTACATGTTGAGGATATAGAAGAAGAAGATGATGAAGAACGAAGAAGAAGAAGATGATGATTGAATCCATTGACTTGTGGCACTTGTCTCACTTTGCACTTGTATTATTCTTTTGCATGTTGTATATGTTTTTGATTTTTGAACATTTCCTTGTTTATGTACCAAACATTTTGTTCTTAACTTGCTTCATTTTTTCTTCTCTTGCTAAACATTTTGTTCTCATTTATGTACCAAACATTAAGCTCTTAAAAATTCTAAAATTGCTAAATTTATGAATATAAATGAGAGTATATGTATTAAAATTGATTTATATATTTAAAAAATTTAAAAAGTCGAAACCGATTAAGGCCCAACTAAATCCGATTACTCTTCCGACTGTCGATTTATCCTTAGTCAGTGATCCTGCCGACTGAGTACCGACTGCCGACTTCTGCATCCTTGCTCTACATGTTTCGATGAGAAAAAATAATATACAATCACATTTACGACAACCATCCTGATTGTCATGATTCACGTGGATTCAAGTTTTGATATTATTTTCACTTTGATATTATTTTCACTGTGGGTTTTACATCAGATTATCATTTTATCAATATTTTTCATATGTTTCAAATGAATATCTATTCCGCTTTCCTTCAAAAATTGAAAAATGCATACCCATCCTTGGAAAAAGCCAATGAAACTTATTATTTCTATATGTTTGTATCCATATTTTCAATAGTCTGGTGGTAGCTCTGTATGCCTACCACCCAAAAGACCGGGGTTCAAATCTCCCCAAGGTTGCAGAAAGCGGTAGTCGGTACTCGGTCGGCGGGGTCACCTACTAAGGATTAGTCGGCAGTCGGGCAACTAGTCAGATTTAGTCGGTCATTAGTCGCTTTTGAATTTTTTTAATTATTTTAAATATATAAATCATTTTTTATCGATATATTCTTATATATACATATATTTGTACATTTTATATACCATCTTAATGAAACAAAAGAAGTAATTGACTTTAGATATAAAATTAAGCATGATAGAATTTGTTTGCTTTTAAAAAAAAGTGAAAAACTAAAAAAATAAAAAGGTTGTTGTAAAAGTCGGCCGACTAGTCGGGTGGACCGACTAATGGCCGACTAGGCCTAGTCGAGTCGGCTACCCCCCGGACTCGACTAGTCGGCCTAGTCGGCCGACTTTTGCAAGCTTGTAATCTCCCTTGTGAGGGTTGTGTTAGGTATTCGACCGTCAACGTAAAAAATATTTGGACCTTTCAATATGGATTTGAGCAAAAATCCATGTAGCCAACCCTATGTAAAGTGGGAGAAGCCTTTACCATTTTTTTGTTTCCATCCCTATTTACCATTTGATCTAATCTTTACTTCCACAACATATTGTTGAGATTTGTGAGTGGGGTCCATATGTGATCTTACATTTGGTGTTTTTTCTTGAGAACAAATATTAGTATAATTCAGATTTTAGATTTATTCTCTTGTCCGGATGGCTTTGATGTCCTCATATCCTTACCATTTGATCTAATCTTTCATTCCACATCAATAGTTTAGAGAATTGTGAGTGGGGTCCACATGTCGTGGTCTTTCATTTGATGTTTTCTCTTAAGAACAAATATTAGTAGAATCCGGATTTTAGGTTTCTTCTCTTGTGCAGTAGGATGGCTTTATTCCCATATGTGGTGGTCTTACATGCTCTATTATTTCCTCGAAACGTCCTTGTATTTTGTAAGGGTGTCCATGATTGTAGGAGGGTATGTGAATCCAGCCTTTGATGCTCAATTTTTTGGGCCTCAAGTGCTTCCCTGGTATTAGACAGGCATCTGTCATTTAATAGCATGTACAGAGAGCTAAAGTTTGATTTGTCAGCATCTGAATGATGTCTTATTGTTCTTATTTGTTTGTATCATCATATTTCCAAAAGTGCGGTTCATTCCTACATACCTCAAGTCTATCTATTTGCATGAAATTTGTCAGGATGCCGAGGGACCTTCAGTTTCTGGACGTGAGATTTCACCTGAAAGTTCTTCAATGAAAAGTACATTAAGTTCTTCTGTATCTGATGCTCAACGATGCATGTCTCTTTACTTTGCCTTGTGCACCAAGGTTATTTTTTTTACTTCTTTATATATTTTATGATTGTTTTCTTCTTTTTATTCTATAGTTTCCTAATCATGATTCTGCTATATCATTTTACAGAAACATTCCCTTCTTAGGCAAATTTTCGTTGTATACAAAAGCATGCCTCAAGCTGCTAAAGAGGTTGGAATTATTTTCCCAGGGGAACAGTTTTTCAGCCATAAGCATTTCATGTTATCTGAGTAGTTCTCTTTGGAAATTTATGGCAGCGCTCTTGTTTCTGACCATTCAAGTGGTGCAGGCAGTTCACCGACATATTCCGATTCTAATTCGTACTACTGGTGGCACACCAGAGGTTCTTGGAGTTATCTCAGATCCGCCTGTAGGAAGCGAAGCACTTCTTATGCAGGTTCACTTGTCGACTGTGCATGATTTGATTAGTTTAAGTCTGTGATTGAATAGCCTGTTATCAACTGTATCTGTACAGGTATTGCATACATTAACTGATGGGGCAGTGCCTTCGCAAGAGCTGATAAATTCGGTTAAACGGTTATATGATAAGAAAAAGGTATGCGCTTTTCCTTCCTGGTACTTGTGAATATTTATTAATTTTTATTTGTGCTACTTGGTAAAAGTTATCTATTTATGCTGCAGGACGTTGAAATTCTGATTCCTGTATTGCCATTTCTTGCGAAAGATGAGGTCTAAATTCAAAATCACTCCCATCTTTCATTTAAGAATTCAGTAACGTGTTATCTCACGCTACCCATATTTGTAAAAGTCGGCCGACTAGGCCGACTAGTCGGTCCGACTAGGCGAGTCGGTGGGGTGACCGACCAAAAACTTGACCAATCGGTCAATAATCGGTCAGCCTACTACGCGGCCTGATTAGTCGGCCGACTAGACGGCCGGTTTTTGCATGAAGATGCACTATTTTTTTAATTTTGTTGCTTTTTTAAAATACAAACTTAATCTAAGATGCTTCATATTTTTTAAATTCAGTTATTTCTTTTGTATCATTATGATAATATAGAAAATGTATAAATCTATGTAAATATATAATAATATATGTATAAATCGTATTTATATTTTTAAAATAACTTAAAAAACTTCAAAACCAACTAAAGCTTGAGTTATATCAGATTAGTTGCCCGATTTCCAATTAATCCTTAGTCAGTGGCTCCACCGACCAAGTACCGGCTTTCCGCAACCTTGATGCTACCCAATAAAAAATTATGCACATCTTTGATTGTATGCTTAAACTCACTTTTACCTGAATGGAGGAACTAAAGATCATCATGTTAGCCGTGAGCTGGCTTCCCCATTTTAGCTCTTGGAATTTCTTTCAAATTTAGTCGAATGGACTTTAATGGAAAAAATAGAAAGATGTACATGGTTAACCTTGTGAAAGTTGGGGTAATGTTGGTCAAGGCTCAAATTTTGATTTCGGTCATCATTTCGGTGACTGCCCGAAACAAAATTTAAGCCGAATTTCGATCGAAATTCGACTGAAATTTCGATCAGTTTTGAACTGGGGCCACAAATTTTGGTCGATATAGGCCATTTCGGCCGAATTTCAGTCTCCCAACGAAACTGAAATTCCACCGAGTTTGTTCCCATTGTGGGTGTGGCCCAAGATATTGGGGAACTAATGGTAAATATTTATTCTCACGGTCACCAAGGTCAGTGGATGCAGTTTGACATAAGTTACAATGTCTTATTATCTAATGATAACTATCTAAGCTTCGAGAAATGTCTTGTCTAATATTTGATTGAAGTAAAGTTGGTGTTTTAAAATGATAAACATAGGAAGTCTATGTGGACTTGCTAGACTTTTTCATTTTTTTAATAAAAAAATACTTGCTAGGTCATATTGAATAATGTCAATAAATTTGTGAGGGGTAGATTATTTGGCTCCTTGAGTTAGGAATGAAGAAGTGTACGTTAAATCCTTGTGTAAGAAAGCGGGACTTGCAAAATTGTACATGGTTTTTAAATTGATGTCATACTCTGAAGTTGTGATATAGAATATTGGCTGGTCTTTGAACTACTCTTTATGCTTTATCAAACCTCCTTCCTTTGTCTGCAATTGAGACGATGCACCTTGTTAGGTGTTTGATAGAAGTTTCCAGACTGAGGAATGCCGTACATATGATTTCGATACATTTTCCTTAAAAAGTAGAAATGAAAAGCAAATGAATCAGAATTCACGATTTTGTGGTTTGCCGATGGAACTGGCACCTTGGGCCACGAGGGTAACAACTACACAGCACCAAATTATGGTCCTTTTATCAAGAAAGGGATGATGTAATACATATGCACATATTTATAAAACTGGATTTTTCAAGTCATCCTTTTAATTCTAGCATGCATATCCCACGGTTCATTTGTAGAACTTCGAAAAATAACATGATAGCTGGCATGCTCATATCTATTGGTTTGGCTTTGTGTGCACATGAACACCTAACTTTTTATAAGAACCCCCTAATGGTCTAGTGGTAGAAGCAGTGGCTCCCACTTAAAAAGACCAGGGTCCGAATCCTCACCCAACCCCCCCTTCTAGTACTAAAAAAAACTTGTTATAAGAAATCCCGCTAATGACATTCTTATCTTCCTCAAAGTTGACACAATCACACAGGGCACATCCTTAATTCTTAAAGCAATTGTTGATTGTTTCTTTGCACTGTCGGGTCTATTTCTGATCAGCAGTTTGTTGATGGTGGTTCACATCAACCTGCTGGGGCCTGAGGATTTTTTCACTTAATTAGCAGGAAAGCTTCCAATTTAATATATGACCTTCAGCATGTAAGATATAAAATATCTTTGCCTCACTTTCTTTCACAATCTAACATGTAGTTTTCTTCAAGAGTCACAAAATTCCTTTAGACAATGAAGAAAAAGTTTATTGAGGAAGGGCTTGGTTTGGTTAATGGCAAAGCCTTCCCCCACTTTAAAGCATGTTAACAAAACTTCTACATGGATTCTTGTTCAACTCAATGTTGAAAAATCCGGCTATTTTTATGCTGGTCGTCGGCTACCTACGCGATGTACAGTATTGTATTAATGGATACCGGGGATTAACTGTTGCTTATTTTGAATCGTAATTGTCAGATTACTTTAAGTAATTGTGTAATATAACTGATTACGTTTGTTTATTACCAGTCTGTTTTGGCTTTTATTTGGTATTTTCAATTTATTGTGAATGTTTTTAACGAAGTTCACGCAAGTTTCAATGTCTATGCTTTGGACATTCTGATATGAAGCTGTATTCTATTTTGTTAACATAGTATAATATTATAGATGTTCCATCATTGAATTTCGATGATTTTCTGCGAGGAAAAATGAGGCACATGCTTCAATTGCCTTGAGACTTGTACCCATTATAGAGAAGCCGCCTCGTACCCCCTTTAAACTTGTGATGTGATGGTTTACTCATGCCTTTCTCTTTGTATTTGTTAGATGGTTTGCTACCGGAGTAAGTAAAGAATTATATTCTCTTTGTATGGAAATCTTGCAAGTGTACAGTCACTTTACAAATGTGTGAACCCCTCAGGATCCGGGTACCCGTTTACGCGCAATTCGCAATATATCATTCACATTGATCGCACAAGTCGTACAAATACAGGGAAAATTTTTCGCAATGAATATATTTGTAAGTGACATTCGACATTCACATTCACAACCACAAGATAAAAGAGACAATATGGCACCAAAATTCTTTTCATTAATATTCATATCAGTTTACCACGTATACAAGGATCTTCCATTACATCATATATCCCAAAGTGTGATACAAAAGAGATAACATTTACATCATTATCTGAACAAAACTAAGACAAAGTAATTCATACCGTCGGGTATAAACTCTATCTCCTGGAAGCATGTATATACTGAACGGCTACTGAACTGCAGGCTGTTTGCCTGCCACACACAATAGGAAAGAAGAGGCGTCATCCATTGCTGGTACCTCCCTAAAATATATATAAATAACTTGACATTTAATATGTGCAAAAGAGAGCAAGTAGAAAGGTGGTATAAGTAAAATCTACATCTACTTGCGTAAGTAAAAAGGAGTTTCAAATTGTTTGTAATGCATTTCTAATGACTTTCCCCAGAACCCGGCATTTCCCATATGTAACATATTTCTATAGCAGTGGCGTAATCATGAGTGTATGAGTGGGAATGCATATATCATTTTCTTTAGAGATTATGTTGGTGAGTGAAAAATGGAAAAGCTGAGATTGTAGAGATCTATTAATTTATTTAAATTCTTGGGTAAAGAGAATGGTCTTTGATCATAACTTCTCCACTTCTTAACTTCAGTGTTTCAGATATAGCTCCAGATGTTGTAGATGTAGATATGGATGATCTAGATATAGAATCGCCAAGTCTGTTTGGCGAAATAACTCAAGCGGTGAAGAAGCCTGCAAATGGCTCTTCCGTCTCGCCCTCTAATTGGAAGCGCGGTCCAATAGAGGGATAGGTCTATTCTCCAACTACGCCACTGAGACGGGTGAGAGAGACTCCCTAGAAAAGTCGCTCTAAGAAAACTGCCCGATTAGTACGGGCGGACGAGCTCGTACGAAAAACTGAAAACCAAGGATCCCCCGCCTGGGTATCCTAAAACAGGGTCAGCGGAATGGTCTAAAGTTGGGATCCCAACGAGGCGTAAAAACACTGCGAGCTCGCGTAAAAAAAATCGAAAGAGGACTGGGATCCTAGACCCGCGCACTAGGCGGCCGCTGCCCTAACTGGGCTTCCTTTCCTCCGCCCAGGTGAGGGTCACCGCGCCCTCGCACGGTCAGGTGTAAGGATAACCATGACCGGCACAATATTAACTGGTATCATTGATTCACCAATAGTTTCACTTATTCGTCTACTCAAACTTTTCTGGATCTCTGATATGATGAACTTATAATTCTAAGTTTCAGGTCGAAGATCTTATTGAAAATGGTCATCAAATAAAATTAACTTGTAATATTAAGTATTTACCAACTGCATATTTAAGGGATCTTAAGGTTGAAGCCTTTAAGGTGGATCTCCTAAGCCGCCTTTAACAATATTCTAGAGTTTGAGTAGAATTGATTAAAAGAGGGCCATAGTCAAAGGTAACTACAAGGCCTAACGTCTTTCTAAGGAGTCATTCAATTGCCATTGGAATTATTGAATGAAAATTTTTTTTTTATCTTATATATATATATAATTTACCAAATTGACAAACAAAAACTAGGTCACCTGTCAATAAGTGGTCTCAATTAAATAACGCCACATGCTAAGAATTGCAAGGTAATTTCGACATAAGTTAGATATGAGATAATTATTTATCCTAAATATAAAGATTAGATAAATTATACTTTCAATCTCTAAGTAGTAGGTATTGATCCTTAAACATCTCATGTTGCAACGGATTTCCCAGATCAGAGGCACTGCAGTCTATTGGTCTTAATAATGTAAGAATGTTAATATTGACGCAAAGTACCTTCAAACATGAAGTTAAAATTTCAAACACTCAAGATGGTCTATCACTAATTAAGGCAACCCCACTATGATCTAATATATATATATATATATTTGAAACAAAACCCATATCTTTCCATAAATAAACGTGTCCGAGAGAACAAATATCTTCCCATCGAAAACTACCCAATTTCATTTCTTAATAATCATATACTTCCCCATTCCAGTAACCACTTAATCCTTTAAAAAAAAGAACCCATCCTGAGAATGGCCAGAAAAGAAAGGATATAAATTTCCTTTTTATGAACTGCATCAAGGATTCAAGTAATCCAAAACTGTACAAGTTAATTATTTTATCACCTACTTACTGTTGAACAGAAACTGAAATTTCCAACTTAATATAAATTTTTTCAACTAAATATGTTCTCTCTATTATTATTATTTGCATGTTATATGATTCTTACTATTACTGGTTATCTTATTGAGGAGACCCCTACTTTCAAATGTTACTGACTATAGTTATTAGTGCTATCAATACATGTTAATATCTAACGAAATGTTTAGTCCACTGTTAATGACATTGATTTTGAAGAGTGCTTTATTCACAACAAAGGTTGGGTTTATTAAATATATCTCTAAATAACCAGAACAAAACCAATTCAGAATTTGTGAAAGAGTTCAGAAATTAGAGGATTGCTGGTGCATGGATGATAGGAAAAGAGAGGATGATAAACACATGTGTGGCAGCAAGAAGAAAGGGCTAGGGTTTGTACCTGGATTTCTCCAACATGCAGTGGCTGTAGGCTTCTTAGATTGCTCAATTGTGAGGCTCCAACGAAGGCTTTTACTGTAGATTTGCATAATAGGAAGGTTCCAGCAGAAAGAAAGTATCTAATTACTTGTTATCTTTTGCTGGAATAGATTAACGACAGCAAGGAGAAGATGAAAATGAGGAAGAGAAGAAGGGAGGAACCTGGAATGGGGAAGAGGGAAGAGCTGTAGCAGTTCCGTCGGCTTGGAATTATAAGTGTAATGAGGATGAGTAAAAGGAGAATAGGAGTTAGGTGTATATATATACATATAGTAGATACATTGTTGCATGACACATGGAGATAGAAAGACAGCCGAGTGGAGAGGAGTATTGTTGTACAGTCAGCAATTATATTTTTTTTATTAAAAACTCTTTATTTGAGATATTCTTAAAATCTACCGTACGCGCACCTCGGTCTTCCGTTTTCGACGCGAACATCTCGTTTTGACCGTCTCGGAACGACGATCGTTTTGAGTACAACATTGGTATACTTCCGATCGGGTTTTGAATACCCGAAATTTTCGGATATGATTTTGGTTTAAGGTTAAATTTTTGTGAATTAAAATTATCAAACGACCTCCGATTGACGAACGGTCGATTCCGTTGGTCTCGTGTCGTCGAATCGGATCTAATTACGGTCTCGGTTCGTTTCGCGGTTTCCGAATTTGCGTCGCGGCTTTTCACGGCGCGCAAGACGAAGTGACCGATTTTTGATCGATTTCACCCGAACAACTTTTGATTCACTACTAATTGGTCGTTTTAGGTTGTTTAGTATTGACCGTCAATGTTATTGGGTTCATTAGACCCAAAATCGGACGACTTCGGGTTTGATTGGAAACCGGATGCTACAAATATAAAAACCTCAAAGGGAGTCTCGTCCTCGAGACTCGAATTAAGGCTATCCGTTGTCATGATTGAATTTCATATGTTCATAAAAACCTCAAAGGGTTTTGAACCCATAAAAACCTCAAAGAGAAAACACGCCATATATTTATCATGTATCTAATTACAAAAGCTTGTTTTGATGCTTACATCAGAAAAGCTGCGGGTATCGTGCTCGCATGTCGGCTTCAGTCTCCCATGTTACTTCTTTGACGCCGTGTCGGTGCCACAAAACCTTGACCAATGAAATCTCTTTGCTGCGAAGCTTCTTCACAACACGGTCAAGTATCTGAACTGGCTTCTCCTCATAAGTCAGATCCGGTTCTACATCGAGATTCTCGTAACTAATAATGTGTCGAGGATCATGCACATATCTCCTCAGGTTGGATATATGAAATACATCATGAATAGCTGAAAGATGTGGAGGAAGAGCTACTCGGTAAGCAACCTTCCCAACTCTAGCCAGAATCTCAAAAGATCCAACATATCGCGGCGCCAACTTGCCACGAACACCGAATCTCTGTACTCCCTTCATGGGAGATACACGGAGAAATACCCAATCTCCAACCTATAATTTATAGGAATATAATTAGTATGAGATTAAGTTGAACACATATATATCATAATTGAGTGGATGAGGAGAAAATAATTAGATTACCTGAAACTCTAAGTCTCTCCTCCGACGGTCTGCATAACTCTTCTGGCGACTCTGTGCCGTCAGAAGCCTCCGTCTCACAAGATCAACAGCTCTCGCGGTCTCCTCCAGGAGATCTACGGAATAGAGAGCATGATCACCTACCTCACGCCAACTGAGAGGTGTGAGGCATCTCCGCCCGTATAGGGCTTCGAATGGTGCCATACCAATACTGGAGTGATAGTTGTTGTTGTACGTGAATTCTACCAAAGGCAAATGGTCCTTCCAGGACCCTTTCCACTCCAAAGTGCATGCGCGAAGTAGATCCTCAAGTGTCTGAATGGTGCGCTCACTCTGTCCATCTGTCTGCGGATGGTATGCAGAACTCATCTTCAACTCGGTCTGTAGTGCTGACATGAACTGATGCCAATAGTGAGATGTAAATCTTGAATCCCTATCAGACACCACCTCTCGTGGTATACCATGTAGTCTGATAATGTTTTGCTCATACAGCTTGGCCAATCTGGATGGAGTGTAAGTCATGTTGACAGGTATGAAATGGGCTGACTTGGTCAACCTATCAACAACGACCCAAATGGAATCATGGCCACCCGTGCAGACCTGTGATAAAATCCATAGAAATGCTTCCCACTTCCACTCAGGAACGGGTAGAGACTGCAGTAATCCTGGTGGTCTCCTGTGCTCGGCCTTGACCATCTGACAGGTCATGCATATGCTAACATGTAGCGCCACATCATGCTTCATCCCATCCCACCAGAAATATCAACGTAGGTCACGGTACATCTTCGTGCTACCTGGATGGATAGATAACCGTGAACTGTGTGCTTCACGAGAATGTTTCTTGCGAAGTTGCTCGTCATTGGGTACAACGACCTGTCCTGCCTTCCATAAAATAGACTCCATCACAACAAAGTCATCAAATTCGTCCTTGATGACACGCATGTATCTATCATGAATCCAAGGATCTGTCTTCTGTCCATCTACAATACGATCCCAAAGACTGCTGTATCGTGGAGGCACGGCGGTAGAAATGGATGCGCTCTCCTGAGGATGCCAATCGGTCAAAGCTGCAAGCGTATCCCACGTGTATAGCCAGTTCGCCGTACCATCAGCATGCGCTCTCCTGCTAAGTGCATCAGCCACCACGTTTCCCTTATCGGGATGGTAAGAGATCGTGCAATCATAATCTTTCAGCAGCTCGAGCCATCTGCGTTGTCTCATGTTCAACTCCTTCTGATCAAAGATGTACTTTAGGCTCTTGTGATCTGTGAAAATCTCGAAGTTCACCCCATATAGATAGTGGCGCCAGATCTTCAAGGCGAAGACCACTGCCGCCAACTCCAAGTCATGTGTGGGGTAGTTCCGCTCGTGCGGTCTCAACTGTCGTGATGCGTAAGCAATCACTTGTCCTCTCTGCATCAACACTGCTCCCAGACCTTCTCCAGATGCATCTGTGTAGACTGCATAGTCCTGAGTGCCTGAAGGAAGAGCAAGAATAGGCGCTGTAATCAATCTCTCCTTCAGTGTCTGGAAGGCCTGCTCACATGAATCGTCCCAAGTAAATGGAACTCCCTTCTGCGTCAGTCGTGTCAAAGGGCGAACAATGCGTGAAAATCCGCTGACGAAGCGTCTGTAATAACCCGCTAGTCCGAGGAAGCTTCGAATCTGAGTTATTGTCTTGGGCTGCTCCCACGACATAACTGCATCTTTGCAGGATCAATTGCAATGCCTGCTCCAGAAATGATATGCCCGATAAATGAGACCTGGGATAATCAGAACTCACACTTGCTCAACTTGGCATATAGCTTGTGCTCTCGCAATGTGTCTAAAACAATTCGTAGATCATTTGCATGATCTCATTCATTCCGTGAATAGATGAGCACATCATCGATGAACACCACTACAAACTTGTCCAAGTATGGACGGAAGATATGGTTCATCATGTCCATGAAAGCCGCAGGTGCATTGGTGAGCCCAAACGGCATCACCACAAACTCGTAGTGTCCGACGAGTCCTGAAAGCTGTCTTCGGAATATCTGACTCACGAATCATCAGCTGATGGTTGCCTGAGCGAAGATCGATGTTCGAGAATACCGAAGATCCCTGGAGCTGGTCAAACAAATCATCGATGCGTGGCAAAGGATAATGGTTCTTCACCATTCTCTTGTTCAGCTGCCTGTAATCGATGCACAGTCTCATGGATCCATCCTTCTTTTTGACAAATAGAACCGGAGCACCCCAAGGTAAAGTGTTGGGCCTCACGAATCCCAAATCAAGTAACTCCTTTAACTGCACCTTCAGCTCCCTCAACTCAGCTGGTGCCATGCGATAAGGTGCCATGGAGATCGGCTGTGTATCTGACAGCAATGTGATCTTGAACTCGATCTCTCTCTCAGGAGGTAATCCCGGTAGTTCATCATGAAATACATCTAAATATTCTGACACTACTCGGATGTCCTGTGTCATCGGCTCCTGATCAGATACTTCCCGAACAAATGCAATGTATGAATCACAACCCTGATCAACAAGTCGCTGGGCCCGCAACACTGAAATATACTCCATGGTGGAGTCATGCAAAGTACCCTCAAAAGTGAACTCGGGTAGATCGGGTATCCTGAAGACAACGGTCTTCCTAAAGCAATCAACTAGTGCATGATGAGTAGATAGCCAATCCATGCCCAAAATCAAGTCGAACTCATCAAGCTGCAGAAGTAGACAATCTGCAATCATCTCATGATCGCCAATCAGTACGGGCAAGTGCCTGACTATCAGAGATATGACAAATAACTGGCCACCTGGCCCTCGGATGTGATATGGAGACGATAGCGTCTCTGCAACTCTATCTAAAGAAACAAGCAACCTCGAAGCAAGGAAAGAGTGTGTCGCGCCGGAATCAAATAAAACATGGAAAAGTCGGCTCAAGACTGAGACCATACCTTTCACCACAGTAGCCGCTGAACGTGCCTGCTCCTCAGTAACGGCATGTAACTGTCCCTGCCTGGCTGATGCAGCACTAGAACCTGCCACACTCTGCGTCTGTCTCTGCTGCGGTCGCCTGAAGTTGGAGTTCCTGCCACGGAAACTCCCTGAACGCTGTGTCTGAGGCTGTGACTGTGAAGGCTGTGGCTGAGGCTCTCCAGAAGCCTGTGGGCACTGTGCTCGGTAATGCCCCCACTCATGACATCGATAGCATCTGACTGGCCTGGTAGGTGGAGTAGCTGTGCCTGTGCTCCGAGCTGGTCCTGCAGGTGGTCTATCTGCTCGCTGCGACCCAGATGGTCGAGCGGACTCTGTGCCACGTCCGGCGAGTGCTCCTCCTAGAGTAGTCGATGGAGAAGAGCGAACACTGCCTGTGAAGGACGAACCTGTGGGTCGGAATCGTCTGTCTGACCTCTGCTGCTGAAACGGTCGACGTATCGGTCCAAAATATCGCCGCGGTCTAGGTGCTGCTCCAGACGAGCTCCCGAAACGTCTCCCTCTGATGTCCTCAAACTTCTCCGCAGCATCGGTAGCCTCGGAGATAGAAGTGATGTGTAATCCTGCCAGCTTCTCCTGCACCTCCTCGCGCATGCCGCCAATGAACTTCTCCAGATTCTCCTCTGGAAATGCGCCAGCTGCTCGGGTATGTCGTGATAGCTCTGTGTATCTGATGAAATAATCTCTGGCGGTCATCTGTCCCTGACGAAGCTCTGCAAACAGTCGGCGCTGGGACTCCTTCCACTTCGCAGAAAAGAAGTGGGCTCGGAACTTCGTCTCGAAATCGTTCCAAGTAGGCTCTCGGCCTAACTCGGACGCTACGGCCTCCCACCATCGCTCGGCGAAGTCTGTCAGTGAATACTCTACGAAAGATAGCCACGTGTCTCGTGGCGCATGAATTGCCCTGAGCACCTTCATCACTCTCTTCAGCCACTGCTCAGCATCATCTGGTGGACCTGTACCCTCAAACAGGGGTATGTTGGCTCGCTGGTAAGAAGTGAAGACTGACTGGTGCCTGTGAATGGCTGAATACTCATGTGCATCCTCGCCAGCAAGGTCAACAGGGTCCTGCTCCCTGTCCAAGTCTGCATCCTCCTGAGCTCCATGCTCTGGTATGTCCTCTAGTGCATCATCAGGGTGAGGCTGCTCCACCTCAACAGACTGGTGCTGGTCCTGTCGTGTTCCATCCCGAGATGGATGGTACGTGAAATCTGACAGATCCTCAAACCTCATCTCTATGTCTGTCTGCCTGTCGGCAATCTCGGTCTGCTGGGCCAATATCTGCTCCTGCTGGCCTCTCATAGCAGCCTGCTGCTGCTGAAGATCAGTAAGTGTGCTCAGTATGCGTGCCAGCTGATCAGAAGTATCCTGACCTGGTCGAGATGCCATGGCTCTGCATGAGAACCATAATTAGTCATAATAATACCCTAGATAGATATTTATTATAAATGCTTTTCTCTTCTTGGGATATAATATGAAAATTAATGAATTGGTGACATCTGTGGTTATAGAATATGAATGTCATATTTCCCTTATCGAACTCACGATAAGTCGGAAGACTATCGCTATTCGAGAACTTAATGCGATTGGAATTGAAATACTGCGAATGTGCGTATCGGGGTACCACTGCTCTGATACCAAACTGTAAACCCCTCAGGATCCGGGTACCCGTTTACGCGCAATTCGCAATATATCATTCACATTGATCGCACAAGTCGTACAAATACAGGGAAAATTTTTCGCAATGAATATATTTGTAAGTGACATTCGACATTCACATTCACAACCACAAGATAAAAGAGACAATATGGCACCAAAATTCTTTTCATTAATATTCATATCAGTTTACCACGTATACAAGGATCTTCCATTACATCATATATCCCAAAGTGTGATACAAAAGAGATAACATTTACATCATTATCTGAACAAAACTAAGACAAAGTAATTCATACCGTCGGGTATAAACTCTATCTCCTGGAAGCATGTATATACTGAACGGCTACTGAACTGCAGGCTGTTTGCCTGCCACACACAATAGGAAAGAAGAGGCGTCGGCCATTGCTGGTACCTCCCTAAAATATATATAAATAACTTGACATTTAATATGTGCAAAAGAGAGCAAGTAGAAAGGTGGTATAAGTAAAATCTACATCTACTTGCGTAAGTAAAAAGGAGTTTCAAATTGTTTGTAATGCATTTCTAATGACTTTCCCCAGAACCCGGCATTTCCCATATGTAACATATTTCTATAGCAGTGGCGTAATCATGAGTGTATGAGTGGGAATGCATATATCATTTTCTTTAGAGATTATGTTGGTGAGTGAAAAATGGAAAAGTTGAGATTGTAGAGATCTATTAATTTATTTAAATTCTTGGGTAAAGAGAATGGTCTTTGATCATAACTTCTCCACTTCTTAACTTCAGTGTTTCAGATATAGCTCCAGATGTTGTAGATGTAGATATGGATGATCTAGATATAGAATCGCCAAGTCTGTTTGGCGAAATAACTCAAGCGGTGAAGAAGCCTGCAAATGGCTCTTCCGTCTCGCCCTCTAATTGGAAGCGCGGTCCAATAGAGGGATAGGTCTATTCTCCAACTACGCCACTGAGACGGGTGAGAGAGACTCCCTAGAAAAGTCGCTCTAAGAAAACTGCCCGATTAGTACGGGCGGACGAGCTCGTACGAAAAACTGAAAACCAAGGATCCCCCGCCTGGGTATCCTAAAACAGGGTCAGCGGAATGGTCTAAAGTTGGGATCCCAACGAGGCGTAAAAACACTGCGAGCTCGCGTAAAAAAAACCGAAAGAGGACTGGGATCCTAGACCCGCGCATTAGGCGGCCGCTGCCCTAACTGGGCTTCCTTTCCTCCGCCCAGGTGAGGGTCACCGCGCCCTCGCACGGTCAGGTGTAAGGATAACCATGACCGGCACAATATTAACTGGTATCATTGATTCACCAATAGTTTCACTTATTCGTCTACTCAAACTTTTCTGGATCTCTGATATGATGAACTTATAATTCTAAGTTTCAGGTCGAAGATCTTATTGAAAATGGTCATCAAATAAAATTAACTTGTAATATTAAGTATTTACCAACTGCATATTTAAGGGATCTTAAGGTTGAAGCCTTTAAGGTGGATCTCCTAAGCCGCCTTTAACAATATTCTAGAGTTTGAGTAGAATTGATTAAAAGAGGGCCATAGTCAAAGGTAACTACAAGGCCTAACGTCTTTCTAAGGAGTCATTCAATTGCCATTGGAATTATTGAATGAAAATTTTTTTTTTATCTTATATATATATATATATAATTTACCAAATTGACAAACAAAAATTAGGTCACCTGTCAATAAGTGGTCTCAATTAAATAACGCCACATGCTAAGAATTGCAAGGTAATTTCGACATAAGTTAGATATGAGATAATTATTTATCCTAAATATAAAGATTAGATAAATTATACTTTCAATCTCTAAGTAGTAGGTATTGATCCTTAAACATCTCATGTTGCAACGGATTTCCCAGATCAGAGGCACTGCAGTCTATTGGTCTTAATAATGTAAGAATGTTAATATTGACGCAAAGTACCTTCAAACATGAAGTTAAAATTTCAAACACTCAAGATGGTCTATCACTAATTAAGGCAACCCCACTATGATCTAATATATATATATATATTTGAAACAAAACCCATATCTTTCCATAAATAAACGTGTCCGAGAGAACAAATATCTTCCCATCGAAAACTACCCAATTTCATTTCTTAATAATCATATACTTCCCCATTCCAGTAACCACTTAATCCTTTAAAAAAAAGAACCCATCCTGAGAATGGCCAGAAAAGAAAGGATATAAATTTCCTTTTTATGAACTGCATCAAGGATTCAAGTAATCCAAAACTGTACAAGTTAATTATTTTATCACCTACTTACTGTTGAACAGAAACTGAAATTTCCAACTTAATATAAATTTTTTCAACTAAATATGTTCTCTCTATTATTATTATTTGCATGTTATATGATTCTTACTATTACTGGTTATCTTATTGAGGAGACCCCTACTTTCAAATGTTACTGACTATAGTTATTAGTGCTATCAATACATGTTAATATCTAACGAAATGTTTAGTCCACTGTTAATGACATTGATTTTGAAGAGTGCTTTATTCACAACAAAGGTTGGGTTTATTAAATATATCTCTAAATAACCAGAACAAAACCAATTCAGAATTTGTGAAAGAGTTCAGAAATTAGAGGATTGCTGGTGCATGGATGATAGGAAAAGAGAGGATGATAAACACATGTGTGGCAGCAAGAAGAAAGGGCTAGGGTTTGTACCTGGATTTCTCCAACATGCAGTGGCTGTAGGCTTCTTAGATTGCTCAATTGTGAGGCTCCAACGAAGGCTTTTGCTGTAGATTTGCATAATAGGAAGGTTCCAGCAGAAAGAAAGTATCTAATTACTTGTTATCTTTTGCTGGAATAGATTAACGACAGCAAGGAGAAGATGAAAATGAGGAAGAGAAGAAGGGAGGAACCTGGAATGGGGAAGAGGGAAGAGCTGTAGCAGTTCCGTCGGCTTGGAATTATAAGTGTAATGAGGATGAGTAAAAGGAGAATAGGAGTTAGGTGTATATATATACATATAGTAGATACATTGTTGCATGACACATGGAGATAGAAAGACAGCCGAGTGGAGAGGAGTATTGTTGTACAGTCAGCAATTATATTTTTTTTATTAAAAACTCTTTATTTGAGATATTCTTAAAATCTACCGTACGCGCACCTCGGTCTTCCGTTTTCGACGCGAACATCTCGTTTTGACCGTCTCGGAACGACGATCGTTTTGAGTACAACATTGGTATACTTCCGATCGGGTTTTGAATACCCGAAATTTTCGGATATGATTTTGGTTTAAGGTTAAATTTTTGTGAATTAAAATTATCAAACGACCTCCGATTGACGAACGGTCGATTCCGTTGGTCTCGTGTCGTCGAATCGGATCTAATTACGGTCTCGGTTCGTTTCGCGGTTTCCGAATTTGCGTCGCGGCTTTTCACGGCGCGCAAGACGAAGTGACCGATTTTTGATCGATTTCACCCGAACAACTTTTGATTCACTACTAATTGGTCGTTTTAGGTTGTTTAGTATTGACCGTCAATGTTATTGGGTTCATTAGACCCAAAATCGGACGACTTCGGGTTTGATTGGAAACCGGATGCTACAAAATGCCTCCTGGCATTGCTTATGGTGTGTTGCATCTGTTGAATGGATCTCAAAAAAAATAGTCGAAGCACATAGAGATAGTTTAACCACTTCAAATATTGTGAAGTGTTTTCACATTATAATATTTTTGGTGTACTTATTTTGCTATGAATACTGCTAGATCATTTATATGTTTTAAATTTTCTGGGAGGTTAAAAGATGACACACGTTTATCTGTTATAGAGATCAACTCTTGTCACACATTTAGTTAGTTTATTTTTTCAAGTTTCTTGTTTCTCAGGTCCTATCAATCTTCCCTCAGCTAGTTAATCTTGCTTCAGATCGATTTCTAGTGGTGCTATCACGTATTCTGCAGGTAATCTGACTTTATTTTCGTATAAAGTTTGATATATTCACGTTAATTGACATGTAATCGCTGGCCTGATACCCTTAATAGTTGGTGTGGTCATTTTTTTCCTTTGAGGGTTTCTTAGAAATGTAGCAGTCAGTTCTGAGGGTTTCTTTGATATAAAGCTTGTTTATCTGATTTCGAAATTATGCATTGGTGATAGTGCCTTATGTAAGGTTTAAGGCCCATGCTTCCAAATGGCCACTTAAGTTGCCTTGTATTTGATTTTTGCATGAAAAAGAGAGGAAGGATCTTCAGAGATTAAGCCTGTTTATACAGAGAGTGAGAGAGAGAACTTTGTAAAGCTTTAGCTGATGTGATTTCTGTCTTTGTTTTCCCTCTTTCGATCAACCTACTTACCTTTCTAATTATCTACCTATCTATTGAATTTGTTTATATTTCATCTACTTTCCAAGGACATGGAATATCATGTTGAACAAAATGAATTACAAAATTTTACAAGCACTTTCGAGCTTCTTATCTTTCTATATGACATACGTTTAAAAATATAGAAGTATCTACTTGTAGTTTACAAGAAAACTATGTACACTATATTTTGGTTTTCGATGTGAGTTGTGTACAAGTTGTGACAATTAATTTCTCAAGTCCAACATCTAATTAATGTTGAGGTCAATGTTCATGAATGCTCCCGTATGAACCGGATGCGCCCGCATATGCCTATGCGGCGAACTGCATTGTCTATGCGGAGCATTATGTTATATATTTTGCATATTCGATCCGTATAGCTGCATATTCGACCACATAGACCACATATTGGTAATTGCCTTTTTATCTCTATTAATAATGTGAAATTGTTGTAGTTGTAGCACGAGATATAAAGCAATGTTCAAAATCACAAAATAAGTCAATTAAGTGTAGTGTACTTTTTTATTTGTAAGTGTACCAAGATCGAAGTTAAGGAGGTGGTGAAGATCCTTGATGTGACTCAGTTCAACTAAATGTGTCCAATCAATGTCTGATATACCAATTGTATGGTGCAATATATGCATACTGAAAATTCAAAGAAAGTGATTAAAAGCAATGTAGTGAACATAATGCAATGCAAGATCAAAATGTTTTGACAATGCAATGTTTTTGGGCTTTTAATTATTTTTAATTGTATTTTTTTATCTTTTGCAAAATTTTAACTGGTTTTTTTACTTTTATAAGAAAATACGGTAAAATGTTATACTACATATAATGGTGACAAATAAAGAGTTTTTATTATTTGAAAATGGTGTTAAAAATATAATAAATGAGAAATAAATATTTTGTTTTTTCTAAAGTTTTTAGATGTTTTGGGTATTTTTCAAGGGCTTGTTTCAAGACCGGAATTATAAAAAAGGTCGGTCTAGCTCATGATTGAAGAGATGGTTTTTTTCAAGCCGGTGCAGCAGATGATGGCTTTCTTTGTTGTCTCGATTTGCGCAAGTTTCTAGCAAGTCAGGTCGATAGGTTGAATTCACCAAGAGAAGCGGGAATTTCCTCGACTTTTGCTTTCTTCTTCCTCCATACGCTTCTCGTACTTTTGTCTATGTTGTTAAAGGGTGAACAACTTCTTCCATTGTGAGGAAGATAGGGCATGCGCGCATGGAGTAGGGACTCCCCTTTAAAACCCTGCACAAAAGAAGACCACGAAGAATTCTAGGCTATTTAGTTGTCATATCCCCAATATATATATATATATATAATCGTCGAAGCAACATTCCCTATATTCATAAGCAAGTAAACACATCATGGACCTCATTAACCACTACTTGAGACATCGAACCCTAGACCAATTATTTAATTGTTTTAAAATTGGGGTGTATAAGTGCATCTAAACAACCACTTTCCCCTCCCCCAACTAAAACTAGCAAACAATCGATCGTAGGGGGGTTCCTGGGAAGTTAGATAGAGAGGGGAAGAGTGAAAGTAGTTTAAACGCAGTGAGCAAGCTGTGACAGTCATAAGCTATGAGAACATTCTAAAACTATTTTAACTATAGACCATTTTCAAACTATATAATTGTTGAGAGCAACTATAATTAAAAATTCTAAAAATTATCGAACCTATGATATATAGTTACATGGGTTGCTATATATTCGAGGGGTGGGATTCAGGGGACTTTTTCCAATTTCTACCTCATTTTTTAGCGTTTCTTAATTTAAAGATCGTCGTATAGTTATTCTAGAGCAAGTTCAAGAAGGAGAAAATGCAAAAAACCGATGCCTACTATTATATTATGAAAATTCATAGGAAGGCAAAGGGGCACGGTCTTTAGGCCATATATCTGTCCCAGTTTTGTGCATCCTCTCTCTCTCAGACCAACTATTGATTAATCATCCCATGTAAGCCATTGCCTCACCAACAACTAGCTAATCAGACGCATGGCCCTCTCCTCATGCGGATGAATTCCTCCTTTCCTCCCTTCTACTCAAGGAAGAGAGTCAGACTATTCACCAATATTGGACATGCTTAGTTCGTGTTCCGTGTAACTTACGTTAATATCTTATCCTGTACAAACCTTTCATGTGCCTTCATCATGTCTATTGTCGGGGTCACACAGTTGATGTCACGTGGACTTTTGAGTTGTCCGGATAGTTGAGTCAGAAATAAAATTAAAATAAAACAAAGAAAATGAAAGTTCTGAAAATAGTTTTAAAAGAAAATTTTGCTATTTTGAAAATCTAATCGGGAATCGAGGACACAAATTTTGTAATTTTTCTATTAGACGTGGGATAATGATTTTTGTTCTTTTTCAATTTAACGGATGAAAATGCAGGATTTTTGAAAATTAAAAATATGATCTGCAAATATATCATGAATTAATGTTATTCGATTGTTTTGGAATTAATGTGAATTAATTAAAAATGTATAATGCAAAGTCCTTGATTTTAATTTTTTGAATATTAAAATCATGCAAGTTGCATCAGTAAATTCGAATAAAATGACATGATCTAGAGCATACATAGAGGAATTTACGGGTATTTTATTTTGTAGATACATTGCAATTTGACCTTTATAAAAATCAAGCAAGCAAGTCTCAAAACAATTACTTCAAAGGACAATACTTAATGGATTTCGGTATAACCATCGCCAAAAGTTTCCTTGTTTAAATGCCTATATTTTAGTGTGCATATTTGCCCACAATTTTTTGGAAATGTCCTTAAATTTGAAACGAATTTTCAATGCTAAAATGTATGTCTTAATAATATGTCAAATGAATGAGACTTCTAGATTTAAAATAAGACAAAAATCAGAATTTTTGAGCACACATGTTATTGAAACTCGAACGTAGGGACTACAACAACAACAACAACAAAGCCTTTTCCCACAATTAAGTAGGGTCGGCTACATGGATTCTTCGCCTCCATTCAGATCTATCTTGGGTCAATCTCGGACTTATATCCAGCAAACTAAGATCCCTTCGTATAGTCTCTTTCCAACACTTCTTGGGCCGTCCTCGCCCTCTCTTAGCCGGCTCAACATCCCAACACTCGCATCTCCTAACCGGTGCATCAGTTGACCTTCTTTGCAAATGACCAAACCATCTTAAGCGGTTTTCTCGCATCTTATCCTCGATCGGAGCTACACCAACTTTCTTTCTGATTGCATCATTCTGAATCCGATCTTTACGTGTATGTCCACACATCCATCTTAGCATTTTCATTTCTGCTACAGCCATTCTCTGCACATGTCTATGGTTCACAGGCCAACATTCAGAACCATAAAGCATAACAGGTCTCACGGCTGCTTTGTAAAACTTTCCTTTAATTTTTAAAGGCATTTTCTTATCACAGAGAACAGCGGATGCTCCTCTCCACTTTAGCCAGCCTGCATTTATTCTATTAGTAACATCTCCATCAATTTCTCCATCATGTTGCAAAATAGATCCCAGATATCTAAAAGAATCTCTCTTCTGGATGTTATCGTCACCAATCTTCACCTCGATTCCTTCACCATTGCTTCCATCAAAGGTGCATTCCATATATTCCGTCTTAGCCCTACTTATACGAAAACCTTTAGTCTCCAATGCATGTTTCCAAACCTCAAGCTTCTCATTTACTCCATCTATAGTCTCGTCAATCAACACAATATCATCAGCAAATAACATACACCAAGGTAACTCATCCTGAATGTGACTTGTCAACTCGTTCATAATCAAAGTAAAAAGAAATGGACTCAAAGATGAACCTTGATGTAAACCAATGTTGATATCAAAATAGTCAGTCTTCCCCGTCGGGGTCCTTACACAAGATAAAGCCCTATCATACATATCCTTTATGAGATTAATGTATAGGACAGGTACTTGTCTCTTCTCCAAAACTCTCCACAGTATCTCTCGTGGGACGAAATCATAAGCCTTCTCCAAATCAATAAAGATCATATGGAGATTCTTCCTTTTAGCTCTATAAATCTCCATTGTTCTCCTCAGTAAATGGATGGCTTCAATAGTTGAGCGACCTGGCATGAATCCGAATTGATTTTCTTTTATTTGGGAAACTTGCCTCAACCTTCTTTCGATCACACGTTCCCAAATTTTCTTAGTGTGACTCATCAGCTTGATACCTCTGTAATTTGAACAATTTTGAATGTCTCCTTTGTTCTTATAAAGAGGCACCACGATACTCCTCCTCCAATCTTCAGGCATTTTCTTGCTTCGCCAAATAACATTGAATAGATTCGTAAGCCAAGTCAAACCACGCTCACCTAAAACTTTCCAAACTTCTACAGGGATGTCATCCGGTCCAACACCTTTCCCAGGTCTCATAACCTTCAAAGCCTCCTCTACTTCTTTTCTTTGTATTCGTCTATAGCATGCACGATTCAAGTAACTTTCACTACTAGCTAGATCACCCAAAGTGATCTCTCTATTTCCTTCTCCAATGAAAAGTTTATGGAAGTATTGCTCCCATCTAGTCTCTATATCCTTCTGATGAACAAGCACGTGACCTTCCTCGTCCTTAATGCATCTCACTTGAGAAAGGTCTTTGGTCTTTCTTTCTCTTGCTTTGGCCAACCTGAATATATCCTTCTGGCCCTCCTTAGAGTTGAGATTTTTATACAAAACCTCATAAGCTTTTGACTTAGCTTCGCTTACAGCCTTCTTCGCTTCCTTCTTCGCTATTTTATAGTCTGTGACAGTTTCCTCTGTTCTATCCTTAGACATAGGGACTAATTTGTAAATATTTAAAATAAAAATAGAACTCAAAAGTTCTTTGTCAGGGACTTCTTTATCATTTAAAAAATCGACCAACGCTGTTGTCATCTGTCACGAGGCATGGGGTTAGTTGCAATTTGAAGAACCTTTGGGGGCAATGTACAAATTATCTTAGTCAAATGAGCGATCTCACATGACATGAGCCCTGGATCTTGCAATTGAGCGATGCTCTCTCTTCTAGAGATCCTATCTTGGAGAGATTCCATGTGATTGTGTGAGCCGATGGAGGCGAATTGGGCGAAGGGAGACATGCTTAGTTGAACGATATGAATCCCCTAAGAGATCTGATGGTGGTTGTACTCGATGGATATGGGCGGGGCAGATGAAATTTCGAGGCTGATCAAACAATGTTTCCAATGCATGTCTTCCACGAATGGGATGATATCTTGGAAGTGGATCCAACATAGGCTAGAGGAAGGTAAATCCTCCTTCCATTTTGTGTAGGTGTGTTGTGGTGAGGCTTGGCTCCGACGACGGTGTTGGCAACTGCTGATGGTGGCAGAGAGGTGGGGGGAATGCTGTTGAAACCTCTCCGGCAAAGGAATGGTCGATGACGGTAGCCCTTGTAGATTCCATGTTCCTGAGGAGTGCCTGCAAGTGGAAGGTGGTGGTCGAGCATTCAAGCTCGACCTTGTTGTGAAGCACATAAGATGGGGGACAAAACTCCGTGCAAAAGGGAGGAAGAGTTCTAGCTCTGGTCATCGATTGCGGGTTAGGATGGAACGATCTGGAGGAAAAGAGTAAACGCGAAGAGATGAAAAAGATGAGGTGGTTGTCGACTTGGGTTCGGATGAAGTAAGAAGAAAATAGGAATGACAGAGTAATGAAGAAAAGATTTTCGAAGATCGACATGTGTCATGATATTTTGATATATGACACACTTCGCGGGCTCACTCAATTTATCTATAATGCTTCCATTTGTCTCTCACACGATTCTCTCTTGAATTTCTCTCGTCCAGTCTTTTCTATCCCTTTCTTTAATTTGATGTGCATCCTCTCTCCTCCATCTCTCTCTTGCTCAAGTTCTCTCTTCTGTGTACCTCTATCATTTTCTATATATTCCTTCCACCAATTTTAAAAATTACTCCAAAATCGTTATCATTTTCTCTTGATTTCGTTTCATGTATATGTATCAACCTCTTTATACTAATAGAGAGGTAGTGAATTGATGCGAAACATTAATTCATTCTTTTTCTTCACATGATGTAAGAGCAACGCCTATCCTTACTTCCATGACCAATTTTTAACACGTGCACCATAAAGCCTCTTGGTTACCGTCGATAATCCCTCCTCTTCGATGCTACCTTGTACAACATCTATCTACTCGTATCCTACTATCAACAGGTGGTCTCTCCATATGTTCATGGTAGTGCATGATTCTATCGGACCCTTATGCCAACCATACGACCATTGCTATCTTATGCCAACACTACATGCTGGTCATCTCTAGGTGCTACAGGATACTCCTTGATCATCGTTTGCCAAAGTTCATTATAGACCTCCTCGTGTCATGTGCTCATCCATCGCACACTCTACAACTCTCACTAGGTTTCCTTTTTGACATTGCAAGTCAGTTGATCCTGATGCTCTCATCATTCCCTATTTTGTTCTTTAAATTCTATGAGAATCGTCTTTTCTTAGATTTCTTCTATGTGGTGATTATGATATTCAACATCATGTTATTTGTTTATTGTATACCTTTGAATAACAATGTTGCATAATTCGGTAGTCAGCACTCGGCTGACCGGGTCACGAAATATGGATTAATAGGTAGTAGTCAAGCAAAATTAATTAGTTTTGAATTTTTAATTATTTTAAAAATAAAAATAATTTTTGAACATATATTTTTATATATTTGCATACATTTAGACGTTTTCAAAGTTGTAAATACATTCATAAATACATAACAAGAATGCACCATCTTTTAAAAAAGTAACATTCATAAAAATGAACAGCATAAAAAATACCAACTGTTGAGAAAAACTAATGGATTTCTTATTCATGAGTCCCTAGGGTTCTCTTATATAAAGAAGAAACTTAAAAAAAACTATAAAGAAGAAACTTGTTTGGCCAATACATAATATAGACTGAAAGAAAAAAAGTAACATAGAACTATGAAAAGATAAAAAAAATATCTCAACAGTCCCCGTCAAGATGGAGCATAGATACTCTTAGTAATGTATCCTGTGGTTATTTATTATTTATTGTAACCCCGTTAGGGGGACTTATGTATTCTCCTCCTTAAGTTGTCTAGGGTTTTGTCCTATAAGGACCTCTAGACCTCTAGAATAAAGCGAGTTATTTCATTCTCTTGCACATGGTATCAGAGCAGCCAAGGTTTTAAAAAACAGGAGGCGTATCGAGGCATTTTCCTAATATTGCCTCGAGGCGTAAGCCTCGAGGCGTAAGCCTCACTCGTGAAAGAAAATTTTTCATAAAATATAATAATTAATCGTAAATACAATTTTCAAGTTCTAGAAATTAAATAGTTATGATTAAATACATAACTCTGTGATATTTCAAGGCTAACATCACGGGTTTAAACATCCAAGTTGTTATATATTAAACTCTAAATCTATAAGGAGTCAAGTAAATATGGATATGTAAGCACAACAATGGGTAACTCTCTAGAAAATTTAAAGTTTTGAATAAAATTTAACTAAAGGGACTAGATGTAACATACCATTTTCAAAATTAGATGAGATACGTGTCATTCAATTGAGAATGATAAGAGAGTAAGCAATGAATCTAGGATCACTTTTTACTTTACCATAATGATTGGGGGATAAAATACTTGAATGTTGCATGTTATGATCATCTTTATTCATGCATGCTTTGACGTGAATTAATTTAGTCCCGATTGAATAGAAGAAAAGATGAGACATGTTTATAAAATTTACTTTTCAAAATTTAGGTAAAAGTAGGGGACTTACATCCAAACATTTTAATAAAGAAAGCATTTATGCTTGATTCATACTAAACAGTAGGGGCATTAGATTTAAGGACTCATGACTCAATTTTTCGTTCATGTTGATTTATAAAAAACATGCATAACAAAGTAAAAATAAGCTTAATATGTTAATAAATTAAAAAGATGCATTTCAGTGAATCATGAGCTTAAAGACTTGAAAATACTTGTCTACGAAAGATGAAAAGTTCACAATCAAAAAGAAATGGAAAAAATATCGCAGGAAAAAAAATGAAAAAACAACCCATATATGAGACAGCGCCTCGAGGCGCGTCTCATAAGCCTCGAGGCGCACGCCTCACTGAGGTTGAATGAGGCTATAGCCTCGAGGCGTTTTTCCTTGAAAAGCACCTCGAGGCATACACCTCAGCTTCTCGAGGTACGCTTTTAAAAACAATGAGAGCAGCAGTCCCAGACCGCTGTTCTGACCTAAATCCCTTCCCCACCACAAGCCCTAAGTTCCTACACCTGCCGCCGCCCATCTTGTGCCATTCTCAGGCACCTGAGGCACCCTCACGTCGCCTTCGTTGCTCCAGGACCCCATGGCGTTGTTGTCCTGACCCTTTGGGTCGCAGCCCGGAGTCTCGGGCACCTCCTCACATTGTTGCCCAGTATCCTAGTTGACCTCTTGCAATGTTGCCTCGCTGCCAGGCGACTCTAGCACCGTCGCTTGGGCGCGGTCCCTTCACCTAGGGCAGCCTAACCCTCCTAGGTCCCCCGTCCTCCCGCTGCCCAGACGTCTAGGGCCTCACCAACTGCGAGTCAGCCCTCTTAGGGCCCACCATCTACGATTCTGTCATCCAGGGTGCTGCCCGGCCCCAAACAGGATGTCGCACTACTAGTGGAAGTCTCCGCATGAACTGCACCTCCCTGCGCCTCCCTCCGCACAAACTGACACGCTACCAGTGGAAGTTCCTTTCTCCTTTGTTATCACCTACTGTTGAGTCTTCATGGGATGCACGGCTAGGTCTCCAACATATGTTTGAATAGGACTGCACGAACTATCTCGATCACTTTTTCTTGACTTGTGCGGTCGCCATAGCATCTGCAGAGCCCGAGCCCCTGTACTCGAATTCTTCTATGATGGTACAAGGCACTTCTATAAAACTAAAGGGCTCCGAGAACCGTTTTTTATGGTCTCGATCATTCAAGGTATTTATTGGTAGCCAACAGAAGAACTATGTTCTTACCAAGGATCCACTCAAGGAGATTACTTGGATGACGAACAACGTCGATCCGAATATAGTGTCCAATCTTCTCTATGAAGAGATGACAAAAGCAATGTGGGAGAGTCTTGAGAATACCTATTCTCAAAAGACAACTAAGTCCAGGCTTTCAGATATCTACACGCGGATTTGGTCTGCAAATCAAGGAGATACATCCTTGATCAAATACTGTCGACTCCTTAGAGGCCTGTTTGAGGAGCTTCTTATCTATCAGCTTGCTTGCTGTGACAAACAGATAGGAGAACGCACAGAGTGGCAAGCGTATCACTTCTTATCAGGATTACATACGCGATACAAGCCGGTGAAGGACCAATTTCTGACAGCTACGGCTCTACCCACACTTGATAGAATCTTTGGTTGACTACAGGAACTTGAATCTCATTCACCTCCCCCATCTGGTGAGACTACGACACATTTTGATAGAGGACGACCCAACTACCAAGGAGGGTGTGGACGTGAATTTGGTCGTGGTCGTGAGCTTGGACGAGGACGCGACTTAGGACATAGACGTGGACGTGATCCTACTACTGCCCGCCATACTGCATGAACACATTGTGGACGATTGAATCATTCATCAGAACGTTGATGGGAAAAGTTTGGCATGCTTCCTAATGCCCAACAATTAGGGTTGGGCATCGGGCCGGGTCCGGTCGGGTTTGAGTTGGTACGGCCCATGCCCATTTAAGTATATGGGCTAATGGGTCGGGCCTAGGCCCATTTTATTTTCAAATTCCTGGCCCAAGCCCAAATTCAACCCAAACATAATGTGTCGGGTTCGGGTCGGATCTGCCCAATTTAACACGTATGTACACTAATATCATGAGTTACATTCTTCTTGCATTTACATGGTTGTTTCTTATGCATGCGTGTATGTTTAATACTTTAAGTATGCCAACTAAGTCGTGTTTCTGACATTAGTTGTATGTTGCAAATAGAAATGTGCTAAAAAAATATAGCGACTTAAACCACCATTCAATTCACCTTACATATTCTATTGTAGATGCGAGAACTATGACCCAATAATGATTGGTTAATTACAGTTGTACATGCTCTAACACTTGAGGACACAAATTTCATTCTGGCATATTAATGTAATAAACACAAATTTCATTCTGGCATATTAATGTAATAATCTTACATATTAATGTAATAATGTCCTTAATCGAAGCTAATGGATTTGATTATTAATGGGTCTAAGTATTTATTCTAAACTCAAAATAAGGATATGGAAGTTAGAACATGGTATTTGGAGCAAACATGATTATCTGGATATAATTACAATAATCATATATTATTCACTTATGTACCATTTTGTTTTTTTCCTTTCCCGTTGGACTCTTTATGTAATTTACCCATAGGCTACTCCCCTATATAATTACCCATAGGATGATGGAATAAACAAGTTCTCTTATTTTCCCAACATGGTATCAGAGCGACGGTCCTAGACCGGAGTTCTCGAACCAAAGAAACCCTAACCCTAGCCCCACCGTCGAGTCCCTCTCTCTCTCTCTCTCCCTCCGCGCACCGTCGGTCTCGCGCCTCGGCCTCCAACGCACCTCCGGTCTCGCGCCTCGGCCTCCTGCGCGCCTACCTCGTGTGCGACTGCGCCTCCCGCGCGCCTCTTGTCTCGCGTGCGCTGTGCGCCTCACGCGCACTCTGCGCCTTCAGCGCGCCGTGCGCCAGGCCGCGCGTGCTCCTAGAGCCTTCAGTCCCGCGCGTCTGTCCAGCCCCGCGCGTACTACTAGCGCCTTCGCGCCCCTGCGTGCATCGGGCTGCGAGACCTGTGAGCCCTAGTTCAAGATCTGCGCGCGTGCTCTTAGTTGAAGATTTGCCTTAGTTCAAGATCTGCCCTAAGTCAAGCGCGCGCGCCTCCAAAGTAATGGGTTTGGTTGCTTGAAGTCTACACATGCAACTAAACCCGTTTATGTCTGTGTAGACGATCATATCTTCAGTCTACTACTCCAGTCTTCTGTTATCAGTATGTCAGAAAGCAAGGCAGATATTCCATCTATAGGCGCCTTCCGAGGTCCAGCGCCGATTGTAAAGATGGATGGTTCGAACTATGAACTGTAGGCCATGCAGTTCGTGAGTATTATGAAGTCAACCGGTAAGAAGCACATTCTTACTGAAGAAGAGCCTGCTGAGAAGACTGGAGTTAATGCCTTATGGGAGGCAGATGATGTATACACCAAAGTATGGCTATCTGGAACTCTGGCAATCGAGATTGCTAATGATATTCTTCATCAGCCCTCAGCCAAAGCAGTGTGGGATATTCTGGCTGCCACATATTATCAAGCGAAGAATGAGACAAAGATTCTGCAACTCCGGCATGACATATTCACCATCAAGCAGAATGGACGTCCTCTACACTCACAGTACACGTCTCTACGAGGAATGTTCGAGAAGCTGTATAGCTTCATGCCCCTGAGTCCCTGACAGCCACACCAGAGCAACAGAAGACATACCGGAATGCTACTATGGTAGGAGTTTTCCTCACTGCCCTTTTTTTTTAAGCTCAAAAGAGGGGGAAGCACTCGACGGTGTTCACCCCAATATATTAGAAAATAAAATGAAAACAGAAATTACAGAGAACAGAGAAGATGTACAAGAACCGGCCTACCCGAGAGGGAAGCCACAGACAATGGAACCCCAAAAAAACCACACATGTCTACCCCTGGGACCAATCCTCCAGAAGCTGCGTAGCACGTATAATGATATTCTCCCTATAGAGCCGTTGAGCCGAAAAAATTGCCTCGTTCCTCCCCAGCCAAGTACTCCAAAGCCTTGCGATTGGATCCAGAATAAGCTTCCTCTCCCTACCCCTTGAGTTAACCAAGCTCTCGCACACGGCAGGAAAGGAGACCGCGTTAAGCCAAGAAACATCATCCCAAAGAGAGCGAACAAGTAGGCACTCGAAAAATAGATGTGAGATTGTTTCCCGCTCCGCATCACAGAGACCGCACATCGGAGTAACATTCGGAAAGATAAATGCACATCGATCACGGGTCAAAAGCCGGCCACGACGAAGAAGCCATAAGAATATACCAATGCGCTCAGGAAGTTTGAGGCCCCATAAGAATCTACAGTCGCGCACTAAGATATCGTCATCGGCATTCAGGGACGGAGCGAGAGCAAAGTACGCCTTACGCGAGGAGAAAGATCCGTCCTTCCAGGCCCAGTGGTCACGCCCAACAGTCGGCCGAGGAGCATCAATAAGCTGGGCCATTAATGAAAGAAAATCATCCAACCGAAGATCCGAAAGGGTCACAGCGATCCTAGGGCACCAGCAACCGTTCTCCCAGCAAGAGGCGACTGACGCCTCCTTGTCCTCGACCAAAGCAAAGAGACGCGGGAACATCAAGTTGAAAGCACCACTTCCGGCCCAGTCATCGGTCCAGAACCGGAAGGAGCTCCCGTTGCCCAACACAGGCATAAAGAAAGGGCGATTTTGCCCAAAAACAGGCGTCACACCGCGCCAGAAAGGAGTTAGGGTGCAAATTGAGTTGCCCCTATAGCCGCCAAGCAGGTCCACGCCCAGCAATTCCCGCAGGACATTAATCATAAAGTTCTCCTCGTTACCCCACACACTAGTAGCCCACTTAAGCAAAAGAGCTTCGTTAACCACCTCCAGTTGCCTGACCCCCAAGCCCCCCAACCGCTTTGGTCGAGTGACATCCTCCCACCCCACCAGATGAACCCCCCTTCTCCCTTCTCCCTTGTGTCCCCACAGGAACCCACACATACATCTCTCCAACCTCAATCAAATCCCCTTGGGCATGCCACGGACCGAGAAAAAATAAATAGGAATAGAGGAAAGAACCGCTTTAAGGAGTACCAGCCGCCCACCCCTGGATAGCAGAACCGCGCGCCACCCCGCAAGGCGGGCCTCCATCTTCTCCACCAGAACCTTCCAATCGCGGAGACGATAACGGGCGACAATAAGCGGAAGGCCAAGATAGTCAAATGGGAGAGAAGAGGGGTTGGACCCCAGGAGTAGAGCACATTCCAGAACCTCAGCCTGCGACATGCCGAAAGGAACCACTTTAGACTTCGACGCATTAATCACCAGACCCGAAGCCTCACTGAATAGTTGCACATTCGTGGCCATACCGGACACCTCATCGGGACCCCCCTCAACAAAGCATAAAGTGTCGTCGGCGAACTGAATAGAAGGGACATGGAGCTCCCCAATATAGCAACCCCGAGTCAAATCTGCCGCAGCCACCCCATCAATCATACGAGGCAGGACATCAGCCGCCAACACGAAGAGAAGAGGTGCGAGAGGGCACCCCTGCCGCACCCCCCGACGGGGCTGAAAAAAACCCCCCACAGGGCAGCCGTTCAGCATAACGGAGAGAGAGGTCGTGGATATACACCGCCGCATCCACGAAATCCACGTCACCGAAAAGCCCCGCCGTCTCAGGACCGATCACAGAAATCGCCAATCAAGGCAATCATACGCCTTGACAAAGTCAATCTTCCACAAGATCCCCTTAGCATTAGACCTCCGCCACGCCGCACCGAGCTCCGAGGCCACAGTGAAGCAATCAGAAATATGACGGCCACAGATGAAGGCCGCCTGCATAGGCGAGATAAGCGACGCCAGAAGGGGAGCAAGTCTCCTTGCTAAGGCCTTAGCGATGATAAGATATATCCCATTGGAGATAGAGATCGGGCGAAAGTTTTCAATGCGATTAGCCGGATGAGCCTTGGGAATCAAAACGATAAGGGCCTTATTTATCTTGTTGAACCCACGGTTACTGGTGGAGAATTCGTGTGCAACCTCCAACACATCGCCAGCCACCATTTCCCAAAAATCGTGGTAGAAAGCCACGGAGAACCCATCGGGTCCCGGCGCGGCGTCATCATTAAGGTCCCACACCGCGTCTTTAAGCTCCGCCAAAGAGAAAGGCCTCACCAAGGCCGTGGCTTCCGTGTCAGATATCGAAGGAGCCCCCCGCCCCAGCCAACGCCAGCTGCGAGGCGATCTGGAACCGAAGGCATTCTTGAAATGGTCAACAAAGGCATCACCCATCTCCCTGTCGCCAGTAGTGAGGAAGCCATTCACCAGAATAGAGCGGATGGAATTGAATCGCCGTCGACCACTAGCCACCCTGTGAAAGAAAACGGTATTAGCATCCCCCTCCTTAATCCATCTCAATCGAGAACGCTGCCGCCATTCGATTGTTCGCTTTTTGTCCTCGACTTTGACTACATCAAGGGCCGTGGCACGCTCCAGGAGTTCCACCGACGACAAATCGCGGTCATTCTCGACGCAGTCCAGCCACACAATAGTATTCTCCGCCGCATTTCTGGCCGCCACACGGGCAAGGCGCGTATCCTTCTTGAAAGAGGCCAACATCCTACGCAGCGAAGCTAATTTGTGATCCAAACGACAAGCAGCGGAGCCCACACATGAGATCTGATTTCTCACCAAATCTTTAAACCCTGGCTCCAATAGCCAGCACCTTTCATAGCGAAAGAGACCCCGGGGATGCAGCTCTTCTCCAGAGTCCCAAATAATTGGATTATGATCCGAAAACGATCGCGGCCGAGAAGCCACCCAGCACAAAGGAAAGAGTTCCATGATCTTACCATTCGCCAAAAACCTGTCAATTCTCGATCGGGATGCATTATTTCGCCAAGTATAGGAAATATCACTGGGCACTAGCCCCTCCAAGGCCAAGTCCGATATGAACGCGATAAAGTCCTCAGATCCGGGGTCCCGCCCCCCGCGGCCACGCGGCCGATCCGAAGAGAGGGCAGTAACATTGAAGTCCCCTCCCAATAGCCAAGGAATCTCTGCATATTCAGAGGCCATGTCCCTCAATTCCTCCCAAAGTTCCCTCCGCAGCAAGTGGCAAGTAGGAGCATAGATAGCCGAAAAAGCAATGGAGACATTGGAATCGATGCGAGACAATACCACAGTCAAGGAGTGTCTCCCCACACGCATGGACTCGAACTTGAAAATCCCCGAACGCCAAGCCAGAATAATGCCACCCGAAGGCCCGATGGCATCCACAGATCGAAAGTCATCCACAGCAAGAGCTCCGAAAGATCTCCATAAGGATTCATCGACACCAGAAAGCTTTGATTCTTGAATAAAAACAACATCGCACTCCCATTCGGAGAAACGGAAGCCCAAGGCCCGCCGCTTGTGGGGATCCCCGAGTCCCCTAACGTTCCATGAAAGAAGCCTTTGATCCTGAGTATGAGGCAGCACGGTCCCAGATCTTGGCAGACTCTACTATTCCTCCTATGGAGGAAGCCTTTCACAGACTGAGCCGCATCATTGTTCCTTCTACGACTACGAATCAGACTGCTTCAGCCATGGCTGCCAACCGAGGTCGTGGAGGTCACCATCATCAGGCCCGTGGTCGTGACCCTCGTGGCAAAGGAGGCCGTGTTCGGCCAACATGTACCTACTGCCATCGCACTGAACATACCGAAGACACATGTTATTCTAAGCATGGATTTCCTGCATCTGCACGAGTCGCTGAGCAGATAGAGCCTCCATCTGCTGCCTCTTTGTATCAGCGCTTTGATGATCTTGTTGCCCGGCTAAGGGGCATTGTTCCTCCATCTGGCCCAGCACCCACTATTGAGAACCAGTCTGATGTTGTCGCATCCGCCTCTGCATCTACCAGTGCATCATGTAGCACATATGCATTTACTAGTAGTGGATCAGATACTTTAGCATGGATTATGGACTCTGGCGCCACACATCATCTATGTGGCGAGTAAAGTCTACTTACAGGGTACAGACAGATCCCTTCAGGTCGAACAGTGGTCTTTGCTAATGGTACACATTCTCTGATTACTGGTCAGTGGGAGATTAGACTGACATCATTTATGCAGCTCAAGAATGTGTTACACGCACCTGTTTTTTCAATGAATTTGTTGTCTATCAGTCAAATTACAAAGGATTTACAGTGCCGGGCGATTTTTGATCCATCTTCTCTTGTTTTTCAGGACATCCTTACTGGCAACGCGATTGGGCGTGGCTATGAGCAAGGAGGTCTCTATCGCCTCAGTCAGAATCCTTTTGCTGGAACCTCATCTCTACCTGCCATACCTGTCTCTCCTCTGCTATGACATCTGCGCTTTGGACATCTACCGCTTCAGAAACTGCGTCGTGTGTTACCCCAGGTTTTACCTCACACGTCTATTCAATGTGAGGCTTGTCAGTTGGGAAAGCATCATCGGTCTACCTTTCCCAGTCGTCAGTGTCGGAGTAGTACCTCCAACTTTGAGTTGCTTCACGTCGATATCTGGGGTCCGAGTCGTGTTCTTGATCATCAGGGACACAGGTTTTATATAGTTATTGTGGACGATTTCTCTCGAGTATCATGGGTTTTTTTGTTAAAGAATAAATCTGAAGCATGGAATATTATCATCAATTTTCTTAATGAGATTCGTATTGTTTTTTCTGCATCTGTTAAAATTGTGAGAAGTGATAATGCCCTGGAATTGTGTACTCATGTCCTGTCCAGTTATTTCTCATCCCAAGGGATCATCCACCAGACATCTTGTGCCTATAACTCCCAACAGAATGGGGTTGCTGAAAGGAAACATCGCCATTTACTGGATGTAACCAGGTCGCTCCTTATATAGAGTCATGCTCCTCTTTCTTACTGGGGTGACGCTGTTCTTACAGCATGTTACCTAATCAATCGTATGCCTTCATCTGTTCTAGATGAGAAGATCCCTTTCTCTCTTATCTTCCCTGGAAAAGAATTATTCTCCCTTACTCCTCGTGTGGTCGGTTCGGTTGCTTTTGTACACCAGTTGTCTCCCGGGACTGACAAGCTCTCTCCTAGGGCTGTCAAGTGTGTCTTCGTTGGGTACTATAGAACTCAGAAGGGGTACAAGTGTTATGATCCATTACGCAGGCGGTACCTTGTCAGTGCAGATGTTACATTTTTTGAATCTGTTATGTATTTCTCAGCCTCAGGTGTTCAGTTGATACCCCCTGCTAATACTGATGGCATTTACATGACACCACCACCACTACCATCACCACCATCACCACCACCAGAACCGTTACCATCTTCTACACCTCCTGTCACTATACTTGTTTCACCATTACCATTTCATTATACCCGCAGGCCTGCTTCAGCTCATGGTCATTGCTCATCACCTAGCTCGCTTGAGATATGTTATGAAGATATTACTGTTGATGGATCTGATGATTTTTCTGAGCAGGATGTGTTACAGAGGCCAGACGAGGACACAGATGATTTAGATGTTCCTATTGTAATACGAAAGTCGAAGCGGAGGTGCGCACCATATCCTTTAACAGCTTCTGTGTCATTTGATCGACTAACTGGAGATTTCAGGAATTTCGTCGTCGCATTGTCAGCAGTAACCATTCCATGGAATTACCAAGACGCACTGAAGGATAGTAGAAGGCATCTAGCCATGGAGGAAGAAATGGCAGCTCTTCAGTCTAAAGGAACTTGGAGTCTGGTTCATGTACCTGCTGATGTGTCACCAGTGAGCTGCAAGTGGGTATTTACAGTCAAGCAGAATGCAGATGGCAGTATTGACATATACAAGGCTCGTCTTGTTGCTCGTGGCTTTACACAGACATATGGGGTGGATAATCTTGATACATTCTCACCAGTGGCCCGCCATTCCACTCTACGGATTTTGTTGTCTGTTGTGGTCACACGTGAGTGGCCGTTATACCAGTTGGATGTGAAGAATGAGTTCTTATATGGTGACTTACAAGAGGAAGTCTACATGCAATAGCCACCTGGTTTTGCTGTTGAGGGGGAGTATCCTAAGGTGTGCAGTCTTCATAAGGCTATCTATGGCCTTAAGCAGAGCCCCAGAGCGTGGTTCCAGAAGCTCTCATATCTCTTTGAGAAACAGGGATACAAACGTTCTAATGTTGATCATTCCTTGTTTGTACAAAAGACTTCCAAAGGTATTATTGCAACCATGGTCTATGTAGATGATATTCTGATTACAGGTGATGATGAACAGGGAATAAAGGAGGTGAAAGAAATGTTGGGTCGTGAATTTGTTACCAAGGACCTTGGAGTTCTTAGATACTTTCTGGGACTGGAGTTCGCCAGAAATCCTTATGGGTTGGTAATGTCTCAGAGGAAATATGTTACTGACCTATTGAGTGAAACAGGAATGCTTGGTTGCCGACCTGCTACCACACCTATGGACCCTAGTATGAAGCTATATGACGGTGATACAGAGGAGGTGGATAGGAGAAGATACAGAGAACTGGTAGGCAAACTTAAGTATGTCACTATTACTAGGCCTGATATATCCTTTACTGTGAGTCGAGTGAGCCAGTTCATGGAGCAACCACGTCAGGTACACATGGATGCCGTACATATGATACTCAGGCATGGAAGGACATATCGATATCGATATCGTTTCGATATCGTGTCGATATCGATATATCGCCGATATATCGCTATATATAAGAATCTTTCTGAAGAAAATGCCTGAAATCGGATATATCGATATATCGATTTCGATATCGGTCCCTTGTCGATATCGATATATCGGCGATATATCGCCGATATATCGTGATACGGCTTTCCATGTACTCGGGTACCTCAAGTCATCTCCAGGTGCGGGTTTGTTGTTCAAGAAAATGCAAGGTGATTACTATCTCAGCATGTGCAGATGCAGATTATGCCGGGTGTCCCAAGGACAAGAAGTCCACCTCTGGGTTTGTTGTATATGTTGGAGATTCTCTAGTCTCATGGAGGAGCAAGAAACAAACTGTGGTGGCAAGGTGTAGTGCTGAATCTGAATATAGGGCTATGGCCCAGGTTATCACAGAAATGATGTGGGTAAAGGCTGTGCTTACAGATTTACATATAGAAGTCCCACTTCCTATGGCTTTGGAATGTGACAATCAGGCTGCCTTGTTCATTGCAAATAATCCAGCATTCCATGAACGAACCAAGCACATTAAAGTCGATTGTCACTTCATAAGTGACATGATTCAAAAGGGATTCATTGTTACATCCCATCTTTTAGTTCAGAGAATCAAACGGCAGATATTTTTACCAAAGCATTACTGTGAGGCCCGTTTCAGAAATGTGCGTCCAAGCTGAGCATGATTGATATCTATGCTCCATCTTGAGGGGGAGTGTAAACATATATTATTCACTTATGTACCTTTTTGTTATTTTTCTTTCCCGTTGGACTCTTTATGTAATTTACCCATAGGTTACTCTCCTATATAAGAGAGCCTAGGGCTGATGGAATAAACAAGTTCTCTTATTTTCCCAACAATTATATCGTATAGGTTGGGCTATCGGGCCAGATAATCTAAACGAGCTCATTTTGAGGCCCACGGCCCACCCACTGAATTTCGGGTTTGGGTTTGGGTCGGGTTATGCGTGTCGAGGTTTGGGTCAGGTCGGCCAGCCCAGCCTAATGCCCAACCCTACCAATAATGCCTATGAGACGACCTCATATGATGGCACATATGATACTGCGGATACCTCTCATGATCAACCTTCTGGTGACAGTCAGACTTCTTTTACTGCATCTGAGTATGCTCACGTTGACAACGGCTACAAACCTCTGCCAGCAACACTACTGCTTCAGCTCCTACTGCTAGCTTGGTCACTACATCAGGTACAATTGCCAGTTCTGTCTCTACATCTACTCCTGTATGGATCATTGACTCGGATGCTTCAATTCTTCACGACCGTCTTCCATTGTGAAGACGGTTCGTGTTGCCAATGGAGCTCATTCACCTATTACTGTTGTGGGTACTGTGGAATTTTCCTCCAAATTTCGACTTACTGGAGTTCACTGTGCCGTTGACTTTCCGCTTAGTTTATTATATGTTCACAAGCAATGCTCTGAGTTTAACTGTCGAGTTATATTTGATGAGTTTTGCTATTATTTTCAGCACATCCAGACGAGACAGATTTTTGGTGGGGGACATGAGAAGAACGGTCTTTATTATCTTGACATCCCCTCCGACTCTAGTTTTGTTGGCGCTTCGTCAATCTCCGTTGATCCTCTTCTTTTGCATCTTCGTCTCGGTTATCCGTCTGCCAAAGCCCTCTCCTTAATGTTCCCCGAACTCTCTATGCTCAAGCCTTTTGAATGCTAGGCGTGTTAGTTCGGGAAACATCATCGAGCGTCGTTCCTGGCTCGTACTGATCCTCGTCATGAAGTTCATTTCTCTTTAGCCCATGGTGATATTTGGGGACCATGTCATGTCCGTACTCTAAGTGGTCATAAGTACTTTGTTGTTTTTGTTGATGATTACAGTAGGTCATCGTGGGTCTATCTTTTAAAAGAGTGTTCGGAGATTTATAATATTGTCAAAAATTTCTTTAATAATGTCAGGAATATTTTCGCAAATGGTATACAAATTTTCTGTTCTGATAATGCATTGAAATTCACTCAACAAGAACTAACAAACTTCTTTGCTTCCCAAGATACCGTACATCAAACCTCATGCCCATATACGTCCCAACAAAACGAGATAGCAGAGAGAAAACTCAGACATCTTCTAAATAGTGTCCCATCACTCATTACTCAGATAAAAGTTCTCAAAACCTATTGGGGGGATACTGTTCTGACCGGAATACATCTTATTAACAGAGTTCCATCTCCAACCCTAAATTGATCTGCCCCCTTCTCTATACTTTACTCAATTGAGTTACCATTTCCTTTACCCTTGCGAGTTTTTTCATGTGTGTCTTTTGTTCATAATTTTCACACTAAAGATAAACTTTCTCCTTGTGCAATCAAATGTGTCTTCCTTGGTTATTCTTGTACTCAAAAAGGTTACAGGTGTTATGATCCAACTGGACATCGCAATTATATCTCTGCAGATGTAACCTTTTTGAGCAGACCAGCTTCTTCACTCGATCTGTTACAGATCTTCCCCAGGATCTTCCACCTCCACCTATTGTCTATAATAGCAGACAAATATCTCCACCTGATGTTTCTTTACATATTTCTTTATTGCCGGATGATATACCCTCTACAAGTGTCCCCTCCACTGCTTTCGCGGATGATCCTAAGGAGCTTCCAATTGCTCTACACAGAATTAAGAGGCAATGTACTTCTCATCCAATGTCTTTACTTCCACAGCTAGTTTATCTTCTATTGATAGACGTTATGCAGATGCTATCATGATTATTTCTATTCCAAGAGAGCACCATAGTGCTTTACAAGATTCAGGATGGCGAAATGCCATGAATGAAGAGATTGATGCTCTTACTTCTAGGGGGATATGGGATCTGGTGCAGTGTCCCAAGGGTATTAGATCCGTGGCGTGCAGATGGGTTTTCATGACCAAGTAGTCTCCAGACGAATCTGTTGACAGATTGAAAGCTCGCCTTGTGGCCAAATGATTTACACAGACATATGGAATGGATTATTTTGAGACATTCTCACCGGTTGCACGAATGGGATCAATAAGGACTATCCTTTCTGTGGCAGCTAAAAAGGCCTGGCTTATCTTTCATTTTGATGTAAAAAATACGTTCCTATATGGAGACCTTGATGAGGTGTACATGATGCAGTCTGGGTTATGAAGTTGAGGAGGAGTGTGTATGTCGACTTCGCAAGGCAATATATGGTCTGAAGCAGAGCCCAAGGGCATGGTTTGACAGACTTATTGCAGAAATCAGTACTCTTGGCTTCCAAAGAACAACATATGACTATTCCATGTTTGTCAGAAGACGAACAACTGGTACTTTTATACTTGCAGTCTATGTGGATGATATGGTTGTCACTGGTGATAACGATAAAGGGGTACTAGAGACCAAGGCCTTCCTCTAGAAGGTGTTCGTTACCAAGGACCTTGGACCACTACGCTACTTCTCGGGCATAGAAGTTCTGTGCACTACATAGGGCCTTCATCTCTCACAGAGGAAATACTGTCTGGACATCCTCACTGAAGCCGAATTACTTGGATGCAAGCCCTCTAGCATTCCTGCAGATCCAAAGAAACACTTCACTTCTTCTAATCTCTTGTTTTCGAAGATGCTACTCGATACAGAAGCCTGGTTTGCAAACTTCTTTACCTTACTGTCACCAGACTAGGTATTTCTTATGCAGTGAGCAGAGCTAGCAACACATGGAGCAATCTTATTACAATCACTTTCAGGATGTTCTCCAGATTCTACGATACTTGAAGGAATCACCAGGGCGTGACCTCTTTTATGGGGAAAATGGGTATTATGATGTTATCGCATACGCTGATGCTGATTATGCAAGTTCGCCAGAGGATTGGCGCTCCACCACAAGATATGCTATGATGGTTGGAGGAAACCTTGTTACTTGGAGAAGTAAGAAACAAATTGTTGTATCTAGGTTCACTTTCGAAGCCGAGCACAGGTCAATGGCTCAAGCTACCTGTGAGATCACGTGGCTATTTACTTTTCGGCAAGAATTCAGCATTGTTGTCACCACTCCTATTCCACTATACTGTGACAACAAATCTACTATATACATTGCCACAAATCCTGTGTTCCATGAGCGAACCAAGCATATGGAGATTGACTGCCATTTTGTTCGTGATGTTGTCAGGACTGAAAGGATTACTACCCTTCACATCAACACAGATCTTCAACTTGCAGATGTATTCACAAAGGCTTTACCCAAGAAGTGCCTTTTGTGGATAGTTTCAAAGTTGGGCATAACTGATAAATATGCTCCAACTTAAGAGAGGGGGTGATCTATCTTGCAGTTATTTGTTATTTATTGTAATCCCGTTAGGGGTACTTATGTATTTTCTCCTCCTTAAGCTCTCTAGGGTTTTGTCCTATATAAGGACCCCTAGATCTATAAAATAAAGCAAGCTATTTCATTCTCTTGCACAGATACCAATCATGTTCAGTTTGGAACATCATCTCTGGAATGTCCATCTGGTCAGGGCCTTGGTGAGCCAACATGAGATGTGGAGATGGAACCCTTCTGAAACATGTCATGAGTGCAGTGACAGTCAACCTCAATATGCTTGGTCCTCTCATGGAAGCAACGTAGGTAATATCGGTATCACGTCGATAAGATATATCATCGATATATTGACGTCATATCGCGTTGATTTTGACCCGATTTTGTGAAGGAAATGGCCTTGTAAGGGCATATATCAGCCATGTCAGTGATATATCAGTCTCATGTAGATACCGATATATCGCAGATATATCGTCGATATGGCTTACCATGCATGGAAGGCAGGGTTGTTGGCAATGAAAAGCGAAGCCTAGTTGTAGCATTGGAGATGCATGGCATGAGGCACATTCATAGCTAGGTCGGTCAGAACAAATATGACCCACATCATCTCCGTATTCCATCGTGTAATGGCTCTGTACGTTGACTATGCACTCGATCTAGTGATCACCGTCTACTTCTTGCTCTTCCATGATACCATGGAGCTCCTAATGAATATTGCAAAACATGAGGTAAACGTCATGTTCTTGGGACATCCCGCATAATATGCATCTGCGCTTGCTATACCAACGAGCGATATTCCTCTGTTAAATAAATAATCAATGCCAAGGGAAGTCTTCAGATACCTCAGAATCATATAGATCGCATCAATATGTGCACGTTTAGGTTGCTCTGTGAACTGGCTCACTCTGCTTACTACAAAGGATATATTTGGCCTGGCGATCGTCACATGTAAGAACTTCCAACGAGCTTCATGTGCCTGCTCTTGCCTACCTCTTATGTGCCATCATCAGATAACTTCATGCTCGGGTTGATGGGAGTAATGGGGGGGCTGCAATATGTCATGCTTGTCTCCGAGAGAAGATATGTAATGTACTTCTAGGCCATAACAAGGCCTCGCAGGTTCTTGGCGAACTTAGGTCCAAGGATGTAAATCACCAAGATCCTTGGATACAAATTGCTCGCCACGGAAATCCTTAGTTGCACAAATGCCCTATGCATCATCTTATGTAACATTGATTAAATCAACATAAATCAATATAACAACTATACCTCGTTGAGTCCTCTGAACGAACAGTGAATGATCTGCAATCGATATCATGAACCCCCACTGATCTATCAAGTTCGAGAGCTTCTGAAACTTTTCTCTTGGACTCTGTTTAAGGGCATATATAGCCTTCTGAAGTCTACACACCATAATACACTCCACCTCAGCAACAAACACAAGTGGTTCCTTCATGTAGACTTCCTCCCGCAGGTCACCATAAACACATTCTTCAAAGCTTATATAAGGGCCAGTCTCGTGTCACTAAAAAAGAGAGAAGGATCCACATGCTAGAATAAGGAGCCACTAGAGAGAAAGTGTCCTGATAGTCCACCCCATATGTCTGGGTGAAACCACGAGCCACAAGACCTGCCTTGTAACGATCCACACTGCCATCTGCTTGGTGCTTCACCGTGAACACCCACTTTCATCCCACGACAGGTGCCCGTGTAGGAGCTGTAACATTGCTCCACGTGATTGTAACAAATCCATCTCCTCATCCATGACAAGACTCCATTGATTGTTTGATATCGCCTCCTGGTATGCTCATGGTATCACCATGGCTGACAGTCCCATGACAAACCTCTTAAAATCCTCTGAGAGTTGCCCCAATGAAACATGGGTTGCAAGAGAATAAGTAGCGCATGTACGTCTTCGCTTCTGCAGAGCAATGTGCACATCAAGATCACATGTCTCATCCTCAACAAGTGAACTTGCCTCTTGAGAGGGCACATACTCATTCTGTAAAGTAACCTGCTACACCGGCAAATCACTAGTGCTATCAGGAGAAACAATATGCTCAATTCATACATAGGGCATGCTGGATATTGAGGAAGGCCCATGAGCTGGGTGGATCGTAGGAGATCTGCAAATGTAGAATGCGGCAACAAGTGAGCCATGGTACTTGGTGGCTTGGAGGAGCCACAAGTGATGGTGATGGAAGTGGTGTTGGACTTGAGGTGGCGGTGCCATAGGAGGATGAGTCACATATATATCCTCTCCAGAGTCAGACGAAGTCAACCTGTCACGTATAGGAGAGAAATAGATAAGAACTAAAAAAACATGACATCGACAGTAACGTAGTACTTCCGTCTAAAAGGGGTTGAAGCAATGGTACCCCTTCTGGTACAAGAGTAGGCTACAAAGACACTTGGCAGCTCTCGTAGAGAGCTTGTCATGAACAAAAGTCAGGTGATGAACAAAGGTTACAGAGTCCGACATACAGGATTGTAAGGGAGAACATGTCCTCGGGAAACACAATCGAGAAAGGAATGTTCTCTCCTAAAACAACGGATGATGTACGGTTCACCATGTAACAAGCAGTGAGAACCGCATCACCCTTGTTGAGAAGAGGAACGAATGAGATGTTTATTCCATACAGCTAGGGTCTCTTATATAGAGAGAAAACCCTAGAGAGTACATGAGTTGCGGAACCCGAAGGGTCATGAGGGGGTTACAGAACTCGAAGGGTCACAGAGGGTTACGACATTCGAAGGGTCACGGACATAAATGTAAATATAATAACTCTAACACTCCCCCTCAAAATGGAGCTGAGAAACTGCAGCTTGTAACAAAAAGAAAGAGTATACGCATCTTCACACAATACATCATAAGAATATATGTCCACTGCTGGTAGAGGACCTCGCTCGAGGACAGGTCTGTGACTTTCAGGTCCCCAGAACGTATCTTTGCCATTCCTGTAGAGTCGCTGCGATACCAGGTCACCGGAATGTATATCTGTCGTGCCTGCAGGTCACCGGAACATATCTCTGCCGTACCTGGAGAAGAATCGTTGTAGAAGAAGTCCTGTGCGGAGTAGTAGTCGGGTCTTAAAAGAAGAAGTATAGGCCCCGACGAAGAAGTCGATGCTCGGTAAAGACGGATGATCTGAGTAGTAGTCTGGAGTGTCGGTCTGTAAGTCGTGGTAGGGCAACATAGTCTGGAGTATGGAACATCAAGTTGGGGGAAAAAGTTGGGAGAAACAAGTCGTGGTGAAGCAGGGGTTATTTGGGGGGGGGCTCCAGGCGGTGCCGATAATGCAGGAGGTGTTGTTGGAGCCTCGGACAGCGCTTTAGGTGCTGCTGGAGGTGGCAGTTGGTGCTGCTGGGGACTCGCACTACCTTACGCGGGACCTCTTCTCTCATCAAGGGATCTCGCGCTAGGAGAGAGGGTTGGTGGTAGCGGCGGGTTTAGGGTATTAGGCTCCGGTCTAGGACCGTCGCTCTGATACCATGTTAGAAAATAGGAATGCGGAGGCGTATCAAAGAGATAAATATAAAACATGGAAGAACAAGGATCTTTACGTGGAACCCTACTCCCTAAGGAGCGGGATGAAACCACAGGAGAAGGCCTCAAAGGGCCATATGTTGCATTCAACTTTCTCAATAGATGTAGGAGGTCTATGACTCCTTATATAGCCTCCACAGAGCCTCCAAGTCCCACCACTGGTAGATGTGGGACTAAACACATGGATGGGGTAAATGGATCTTAGAGAGATCCATTTACTCATTTCCCTCATAAGTGACGCTTATAAAAAATACTCAAGAGACCTCCGCCTGGAGAACTGGAATGAGGAGTAGCGGCAACACTGGAGTCGCTTGGAGACGATGGAGATGGGAGAGCGAGAAGCTCGCCGCCCTAGTATCTGTGCACGAAGAAGTGCATCTGTGGGGAGGCTTGCGAAGAGATACTGCGAGGATGCGCCAGCACACTGCCGCTCTTGGGGCCAAGGCTTATCGGGAGGTAATCTCCTGCCACAGTCGCGAGTGAAGAGAAGGGAGGATGGGTGGCATTTGCGTGAGATGGAGCTCCGCACGCCTCCTGCAGTGGTGCTGGGAGCGGATGGTGACTAACACCGCCTGCTTTCTGCGGATGGCGGCTAGCCCGATTGGGGGTACAACTCGAGCGCTGAGGATCTGCGAGGGTGTGCTTGGAGGGTCAAGGGCACCGCCGCATGTAGTCTGAGTTGAAGGGAATAAGCAAGATAATTTCCATTAACCCTAGAGCTCTCTTATATAGGAGAAAAGCTCTATGGGTAATTTACATAAACAGGACAATTAAAAATTGAAATAACATAATTATTCTAACACTCCCCCTCAAGCTGGAGCATATATATCTAACATGCTCAGCTTGGAATAACATAGATGAAAAGGACCTCTAGCAAGAGCCTTGGTGAACATGTCTGCAATCTGCTCTCCTGATGATACATAAGAAGTCGAAATAAGCCCCTTTTGAATCAAGTCCTGTGTATAATGACAATCCACTTCAATGTGCTTTGTCCTTTCATGGAAGGCTGGATTATTGGCTATAAACAAGGTTACCTGATTATCACACTTAAGATGCATAGGAAGAGGTACCTCAATAGTTAAATCAGTCAAAACAGATTTGACCCACATCATCTCAGCACTACCTTCGGCCATTGCCCTATATTCTGACTCTGCACTGGATCGAGCCACGACAGTTTGTTTCTTACTTTTCCAAGCCACTGGTGAGCTGCCAACAAATACAATAAAGCTTGAAGTAGACTTTCTATCATTAGGGCACCCAGCATAGTCTGCATCAACACAACCTGTGACAGATATAGAGGTATCTTTTCTAAACAGAAGACCAGCACCTGGAGACGACTTCAGATATCTCAAGATCATAAAAACAACATTCATGTGAGCCTGTCTGGGTTGCTCCATAAATTGACTTACCCTACTAACAGCAAAGGATATATCTGGTCGGGTAATGGTGACATACAACAACTTCCCCACGAGCTCTCTATATCGTCTCTTGTCCACCTCCTCAGACTCATCATCATAAAGTTTAACATTAGGATCCATAGGAGTAGTAGCTGGTCTACATCCTGCCATTCCTGTCTCAGATAACATATCAGTAACATACTTCCTTTGTGTCATTACCATGCCTTTCTCATTTCGTGCAAACTCCAATCCCAAAAAATAACGAAGTGTACCCAGGTCCTTCGTAACAAACTGCTCACTAAGAAAATCCTTGGCTGCTTGAATGCCCTGCTCATTACTACCAGTGATAACAATATCATCAACATACACTAAAATGATCACAATACCTCGTTGGTCTCTCTTTACAAAGAGAGTATGATCTGATGTAGATCTGACGAAGCCCTTCTGTTTGAGGAACAATTCCAAGGGGATTTTATGGAAGATTGACTTTGAGAAGGCGTACGATTGCTTAGATTGGCGATTTCTTTGGTCCGTTTTATGGCGGCGGGGATTTCCTCCGACTTGGATTACTTGGATGCGGCGGTGTGTGTCCACGGCATCCTTTTCTCTTCTGATCAACGGGGGCCCTATTGGGGGTTGCTTCCAGCCGAGGCGGGGGATTCGTCAGGGATGTCCCTTGGCCCCTCTGTTGTTTGTCTTGGCGACTGACGTCCTCCCTCGCATGATTGCGGGAGTGGTTTCGGCCGGTTTGACTCGGGGGTATTTTGTTGGTGATTTACATGTCCCGACCATTCAGTTTGTTGATGATACCTTGTGCTTCGTGGAGGGGGGCCCTGATGCTGCTGCTGGTATGGCCACTTCTGTCGAACTTTTCAGTGAGGTTTCGGGCCTTCGGATTAATGTGGCGAAATCAATCATGGTGCCTTTTGGTATGTCGAATGAGGAGATTACAGCTTGTTCGCTGCTCCTTGGTTCCGGCCCCTCCTCTCTTCCTTTTGATTATCTGGGTCTTCCGCTGGCGGTTGGGCGTTCTCGCCTTCGTGATTGGAAGGCCGTCGTCGATGCGATGGAGGGTCGCCTTGCGGGGTGGCGCTCTGCGTTACTTACCAAGGGGGGCCGTTTGGTGCTTCTGAAGGCTGTGCTATCTTCTATACCTATATACTCCTCGGTCCGTGGTATGCCTAAGGGGATCCGCCTTAGGCTTGAAAGGTGTATGCGTGCATTCTTGTGGGGCTGTAATGGGGCGGGGAGACGCGGGGTTCACCTAGTGGGGTGGACTGACGTTGCCAGGCCCAAGAATCAAGGTGGGTTGGGGGTGCGGCTCTTGCATCGGGCGAACGATGCTCTCCTTCTCAAATGGGCGGCTAGAGTGTGGGGACCGGACGATAATTTCATGCTTATGGTCCTGCGCACTTTGCTTGGTGCGGATTATTTGGATGGCTTCAAGGGGAACTCTATTTGCTTAATCTCTCCTTTCTGGCGTGGCGTTACGTCCGCGTTCAGGGATTATCGCTCCTTCTTCTCGCCGGTGCTAGGCGACGGTTGTTGCTTTCGTCTCTGGACCGACGACTGGTCGGGGAGGGGTACTCTTGGCTGCTTATTTCCGAGGCTCTTTGGCCTGGTCCCGAACAAGGACGTGTCGGTGGCCTCTTGCTGGGACAGCAGGTCCTGGAACCCTATCATCGCCGCGTCCCTGTCTGATCAGCGGACTGGCGATTATCTCTCCTTGATGGCTCTTCTTGGTGACTTCCCTCGGCCGTCTGCTATGCGCGATCATTGGACTTGGGAGGATGGGCCCTTCACCTCTCGTAAGGCTTACTTTGCTATGTCTGCTACTCTCATTGCCGATGTTGACAACTTGCTGCGTGACTGTCGGTTCTTATGGGGTCTTAAGCTTCCTGAACGCATTGGGGTTTTTTTATGGCTTTTTCGTCGTGGGAGGCTTTTGACGCGCGACCGCTGTGCTACTCTTTTCCCAAACGTGGATCCTTTGTGTGGCCTCTGTGGGGCGGAACAGGAATCAATCTCTCATCTGTTCTTCGATTGCGGGCATGTTTGTCCCGTTTGGGAGGATCTTCCGTGGCTCAATCGTGCCTCTGTTCCAGCCTTCTTCGACAGCTTAATTTCTTTGCGGGACACCGATAGGAGGATTATCCTGACTCTGCTTGCTCGGCTTTGGAGTATCTGGCTTGGGAGGAACGAAGCGATCTTCTCTGCTCAGCGGTTCTACAAGGAAAACATCATTATTCGTGCTCAGCGTTTCACTCGGGAATGGGACAATGGCTAATCCTTTGACGGTTTTTTGGATGGTTTCTGGGGGGGTCCCTTCCTTGTTGGGCTTTCTCCTTGTGGGTCGTTTTTGTATATTCTCTCCTCTTTCTTTCTTTTGTATATTTCTTTTCTTCTTATAATATATTGGGGCGATCACCAACGAGTGACTCCCCCTTTTTTGAGCTTTCAAAAAAAAACTCCGAGAGCTTCTGAAACCAAGCCTGTGGACTCTGCTTCAGGCCATATATGGCCTCATGAAGACGGCACACCATACTAGACTCCCCCTTAGCAGCAAACCCTGGTGGCTGCTGCATATAGACCTCTTCCTGCAAGTCACCATACAAGAAAGCGTTCTTGACATCTAACTGAAACAGGGGCCAGTCACGGACAACAGCAACTGCAATGAGAATCCGTAAGGTAGAATGACGGGCTACTGGAGAAAACGTCTCCTGATAGTCCACCCCATATGTTTGGGTGAACCCACGAGCAACCAACCTGGCTTTGTATCTATCAACCGTACCATCTGCCCGATGCTTAACAGTAAAAACCCATTTGCTTCCGACTATCGACGCACCTAGTGGAGGATGCACAATACTCCACGTACCTCGTGACTGCAACGCCGCCATTTCCTCTTCCATAGCTAAACGCCACGGGCTGCTCTGTAGGGCCTCCTGATAAGACCGTGGGATGTCTACTGCCGATAACCCAACAACAAACCTGCGAAAGTCCGGGGACAAACGCTCCAACGAAGCCTGAGAGCAAAAATCCATCCTATATTTGGGATTCATCGTCTGCGCACGCTTCTGCCGTCTATGAGCAATAGGGATATGTAGGTCATCGACAGGAGGAGTGAAAGTACCTTCAGTACCCTGTACATCCATCTGCGCATGCAAATCACTTGTGCCATCAGTAGAACTCAAATGATCAGTACATACCTCGGGCGTGCTGGATGATGGAGGAGGCACATGAGCAGAGGGCCGACGCTGATAGACCTGAGGATAAGGAACAGTAGCTGGTGGTGGCGGTGGAGGTGGTGGTGTAGGCTGTGGTGGTGGTGGAGTAGGCTGTGGTGGTGGATTAGAGCATGGAACAGATGGAGGTGGAGGAGGCACATAGATATCGTCTCCTTCCTCTGAGTGAGTGAGTCTGTCACCTGTAGGAGAAAAATACATAATGGACTCAAAGAAGGTGACATCTGCACTGACATAGTACCTTCGTCTAACTGGATCAAAACACCGATATCCCTTCTGGGTTTTGGAATATCCCACAAAAACACATTTGACAGCTCTAGGAGAGAGCTTGCCAAGACCAGGAGCAAAACAATGAACAAATGCAACAGACCCAAAAACACGCGGTGTTAGGGAGAAAAGATCCTTCTCGGGAAATGCAGTTAAGAACGGAATCTTCTCCCCTAACACAGTCGAAGGCATACGGTTAACAAGATAACAGGCAGTTAGAACCACATCCCCCCAATAGGAGTGAGGGGCACGGCTCTGAATCAAAAGGGTTCTGGTCATATCCAACAAATGACGATGCTTCCGTTCAGCCACCCCATTCTGTTGGGAGGTATACGCGCAAGACGTCTGATGCACAATCCCATGAGACATAAGAAATTTGGAAAGTTGGGTACTACACAACTCTAGAGCATTTTCAGACCGTATGTACTTCACTTTAGCAGAGAAAATATTTTTTTATTTCAATAATAAAAGACTGAATAACATGACCAGCATCATATTTATTTTTAAGAAGAAAGACCCAAGATAGCCTAGAGAAATCATCGACAGCAACAAGATAAAACCTGTGCCCTTAAAGATCAGGGACACGACTGGGACCCCAAATATCAAAGTGAAGTAATACAAACAGACCATGACGACTTGGACCTAGACGACTCTGGAATGGCGACCGGTGATGTTTCCCAAGCTGGCACGCCTCGCATTGAAAAGTAGACCTGGGAGAAATCTGTGGAAGGATATGGACCATCTTTTGCTACGGAAGATGACCAAAGCGGAAATGCCATGTGTAAGGAGAGACAGATCCAGCACGAATAGAAGAGACACCAGCATAAGGAGACTGAACCAGTCTATAGAGACCCCCTTGCTCACGGCCAGTTCCAATCACGCTGCCCGTTAGGATGTCCTGAAACACAAGAGCAGATGGGTCAAATATGGCACGACAATGTAAATCTTTAGTGATTTGACTAATCGACAGTAAATTCATTGAAAAATCTGGAGCATAAAGAACATTCTGAAGCCGTATCGCAGGGGTCAACTGCACCTCCCCCTGACCAGTAATGGGAGAGTGTGTCCCATCAGCTATCACCACAGATCGTCCGGTCTGAGTTGCATTAAAAACATCCAATTGCTTTTTATCACCACATAAATGATGAGATGCTCCTGAATCCATGATCCATTCTGATAAATCTGCGTTGTAACCACTAGTGAGAGCATATGTTGTACCTGACGTGGATGCTGATGCCGAGCCTGCTATCTCTGAAGATCCTGATGTACTTGCTTGCCCCTGATCTGGCATGATCTCTCTAAGTCGCGCCACAAACTCCTCGAACCTCTGATCTGGTATATGGGAAGGACCCCCATCCTGTTGAGTCTGCTCCGCCACACGTGTTGTAGTAGGAGGAAACCCATGCTTAGAATAGCATGTTTCCTCAGTGTGACCAGGCCTGCGACAGTAAGTGCACGGCTGTCGAGGAGGTCTGTACACTCCTCCTCTTCCATGACCACCTCTTCCTCGAAACTGTGGAGATCCTCCCCTGCCACGAGATGCTGCCATGGTAGAGGACGTCTGAGATCCGCCATGAGATATGGAGAGTCTGCTCAACCTGCGATAGGCCTCTTCCATAGGAGGTATGGTAGCATCTGTAAGAATCTGTGCTCTGGCGGCGTCATATTCCTGATCAAGCGCGGCTAGAAATACCCCTGTCATCACAAAGACCCAATATGCCTTCAACTGCTCTGGTGTGGCTGACAATGGGATGTACCCGTGAAGCTTCTCAAACATACCCCTCAGAGAGGTATACAGGGTATGAAGAGGACGGCCGTTCTGTTTCACGGTAAAGATGTCATGCTGGAGTTGCAAGATCTTGGACTCGTTCTTCGCCGGAGAATATGTGGCAGCGAGGATATCCCACATAGCCTTCGCAGTGGGTTGACTCAGAATGTCGTTGGCTATCTCCATGGACACGGTACCTGATAACCATACACGTGCATATGCATCGTCCGTCTTCCACGAGGCGTTAACCCCAGTCTTCTCAACAGGTTCCTCTTGTGTGAGGATGTGCTTCTTGCCATTGCATTGCATAAGACTCATGAACTGCATGGCCCACAGTTCATAGTTCGTGCCGTCCATTTTCACAACGGGTGCTGGACCTTTAAAGGCACCCAAAGACGGGAGATCTACCTTGTTGTCTGACATGATGACAACAATACTTTGCAACTGGGGTTAAACAAATCACAACTAGACAATAATGTCTACGTGAACATATAGGAAGGCCGTTGTGAACGTAGACTCAAACCACAACGCCTTCCATACCTTAACCTCTCCTGTTGGTAGGGCACACAGGAACTGGGTGTCGCACGTGTACCCTCAGTCACGTGTGGATTGTTCTCGCGCTGGACTGGGAACTGGGAGTAACAGTAGGCGCTGGATGCTTACGCGCAAGAGGCGCACAGAGGGCAAGGAAGCACACCACGGGCCCGCGCGCGGAGTACCTTACACTGGATGGCACGCACGCAAGCAAGAACTGGGAGGATGGCACACGCGCGCAAGGGCTTCACGAGCATGAACTGGGAGGCGCGCGCAAGGGCTCCAGGAGGTGTGCGCGAGACTTCTCGCAAGGCGGCGCGCGAGACTACTCATAGGAGGCGCGCGAGCAGGCGCGGCGGTGAGAGCAGGTGCACGCGTGGCGGTGAGAGGGGGGGCGGCGCAGGAGGCGCGGTGCCGAACAGAGAGAGAAAGGGAGGCCGGCGAGTGGGGTAGGTTAGGGTTAGGGTTTCGAGAACTCCGGTCTAGGACCGTCGCTCTGATACCATGTTGAAGGGAATAAGCAAGATAATTTCCATTAACCCTAGAGCTCTCTTATACAAGGTCCTAAATGTCGATTTCGGTCACCATTTCGGTATCGACCAAAACAAAATTTCGATGGAATTTCGGTGGAATTTCGATCGAAATTTCGGTCATTTTTTGTACTAGGACCCCCATATTTCAGTTATTTCGGTCGAATTTCGATTTCGACTGGATATCGATATTCGATAGAAATTCGACTGAATTTCGCTGGAATTTGAGGCCATGCTCTTATATAGGAGAAAAGCTCTATGGGTAATTTACATAAACAGGACAATTAAAAACTGAAATAACATAATTATTCTAACAGTCTGCTGCATGCGGCTAGAGCAGGATGTAGTTAAGGTTTTGGAAGAAGGTCTTCAGCGCGACTCCCTGGAGCATGCGAGAGGTTTGCCGCCTAGATCTTGCAGCTAGAAAGGGTCCTGGTGCAAGAGATCTCCAATGGAGAGGCGTCGGATCTGGAACAGGAACTTCGGTATGCGATGCAAGTTCCACAACAGGAACCTCAAATCTCTGGCATAGATGTAGATCTTCATAATTACTGAAGACAGATATGATGGATGTTGACGATGGATGCACAGATGCACGAGAATCTCCGAAATATACAGAAATTAGGGTTTCATGGAACCCTATAACTCTTGAACATATCTCAAATAAATTTCAGAAAATCGAATCCCGAAAAAAAAATTTCAAGAACAAATCCTCAAGAATCGAACTCGCTCTGATACCATGTTAAGAAGAGGAACGATTGAGATGTTTATTCCATAGAGCTAGGGTCTCTTATACAGAGAGAAACCATAGAGAGACTAGGGTTGCGGAACCCGAAAAGTCATGAGGGAGTTACGAAGCTCAAAGGGTCGCATAGGGTTACAGAAGCCGAAGGTTCACAGACATAAATGTAAATATAATAACTCTAACAACCCCAAAAAGAGTGTGGATCGCAACTCTGAATCAAAATTGTCCTGCTCACATCAAGCAAGTGACGGTGTTTGCATTCAGCAACATGTTCTGTTGAGAAGTGTAAGTACGTGAGGTCTGCTGTAGATGCCAAGAGACACGAAGAAATCAAGTGTAATGTGCCTAACTCTAAGGCATTGTCAGAGCGAACAAACTTAACACTAGCAGAGAAAACATTCTTTATTTCAACAATGAAAGATTCATGATAGACCTAGCTTCAAACTTGTTTTTCAAAAGAAAAACCCAAGATAGTCTAGAAAAGACATGCACATCTACATGGTAAAACCTATGTGTCTGATGATCAAGAACACAACTGGGACCCCAAATTCAAAATAGACAATCTCAATAAATAATTGCTACTACGACTAACGACCAGGAAAAGAAGACATGTAATGCTTCTCAAGCTAGCAAACCTTTTATTGGAAGGTAGAACACGTGGATATCTGTTGGAAGAAATGACACAACTTCTACATAGTAAGGTAACAAAATCAAAATGCCACATGTATGAAGAGATTGGTACAGTAGGAACGAAAGAGGCATCAACATATGGAGACTAGACCAGTATATACAACTCCCTTTGCTTGCGGCCACATCCATTCACCCTGCATGTGAGTATGTTCAGAAACACCATAGAAGATGGGTCAAAAATGACACAACAATGCAAGTCCTTAATGATTTGACTAATAGAAAATATATTCATCTCAAAATCCGATGCATGTAATACATTCTACAGACGTATGGATGGCGTCAAATGAACATCCTCTTGTCTTGTAAGAAGTAAATGAGCCCATTCACAATGACAACTGATCTTCCAAGGGGTACACATATGTATGAAGTAAACCGTGCTCTGTCTCCACATAGATGATTGGAAGCACCAGAGTCCATGATCCAATCTATCATATCTACCCTGTTACAATTGTTAAGTGCATAGGCTATACCTAAGGAGCTTGAAGATGTTCTGGCAGAGGCTGCAACATTTGAAGGATCTTTAGTAGTGCCTGCAATAGGAGTCATTATTTCCCTTGTACGGGAGACAATATCACTTAATTGTGAATCTGTATAAGGGGTTGAACTATCTGGGGGCTCTGATTGCTCGGTTACACGAACAGAAGCGGGATATCCGTGCTTCAGATAGCATGTCTCTCTTAATGATCAAGACTATGTCAATAGATGCATGGACGACGTTGACGTCCGCCTCCTCTACCATGGGGACCACACCCTCTGGTTGTATCTCCCTTGCCGTGAGATACAACCATCATCGAGGAGGTATGTGTGGTGGCAGGGGGTGGGATGATGATATTGCTGAGACGATTGTGCACCTCCTCCATGGGAGGGATAGTCGCACTGGTGAGAAGCTGGGTGCGTTCAACATCGTACCAAGATCTAAAACAATCAAGAAAACTACAGTCATCGTGATGTTCCTGTAAACCATATGTTGCTCAACGTTGTAAAAGTCGGTCGACTAGGCCGATTAGTCGACCCGACTAGTCAAGTCATGGAGGGGGGGGGGGTAACCAACTCGACTAGGCCTAACCGGCCATTAGTCAGTCAACCCGACTAATCAGGTTGACTACTCGGCCTACTTTTACTGTTTTACATAGGGATTTTTTTATTTTTTTATTTTTTCGATTTTTTTAAAAGCAAATTTATTCTAATTTGCTTAATGTTATATTTAAAGACAGTTACTTCTTTTATTTCAAATGTACAAATCAATGTAAATATATACGAATATGCGTATAAAAATTGGTTTATATATTTAAATTAATTAAAAAAATCAAAAACGACTAATGACCGACTAGATTAGATTAGTCTCCCGACTGTTGATTAATCCTTAGTCAGTGACCCCGTCGATCGAGTACCAACTACCGCTTTCTGCAACCTTGGTCACGTGCATGATGTTATGAAGCTTCTCGAATATGCCACCAAGTGAAGAGTATAAGCTATGTAGAGGACGACCATTTTGTTTGACCGTAAAGATGTTAAACTGCAGCTGAAGAATCTTGACCTTATTCTTGGCTTGGCTATATATGGTTGTCAGGTCCCACATTGCCTTGCCGGTGAACTTGTTCAGGATATCATTGGCTATCTTCGTGATGAGAGTCCCGAAGAGACAAATACGTGTGTATGTCATCTTGCTTTCACGAAGCGATCTCCACAATCTTATCAGTCGGCTCCGATTGTATCAGAATTTGCTTCTTGTTATTGCATTGCATAAGGGTTAGAACTTAGAAACTTCATGGACCACAACTCATAGTTGGTCACGTCCATATTGACCATGGGAGCCGGGTCCTTGAAGGCACCAGACAAAGAAGACATCACCCATGCTCTCTGACATGATGAAGAGGGACGAAACAGAACTTAACTAGGATAGTAGACCGATCTGAACGAGTCTGCACAATCATAGAGAGGATTGGTTATATGTATAGACTCATACAACCATCGCTTTCAACCTTGGATCCACGTGAGGGCATAAGGTGTGATCCATAAGTTTGAAATCGCCCTTCTGCGATCAAAATTGGTATGAAAAAGATCCCTGGAACGTTGAAAACATTCTGAATGGAATCACAATGGATCCCTAAATGCCGTCGGGGGCCCTAGAGGGCCTTGGCGGTGTTGGGGGACGAAGAGGAGGGCCAACCGTGACTGGGTTGTAGCGCAGGGGGCCATCGGAGGCGTTAGAACACCACATAGCGACGATGGCACTGGGTAGCGTAGTTGGGTCCTGCTTGGACCTCCTGGCGGGTCTAGGTACCACAAGCACGATGGTAAGAGGGTTGCATGGCACCTGGTGGCACCGCTGGGACCTTAGATGGGCCTTGCAGCGGTGCTAGGGGACCTTAGGAGGCCGATGACGCTAGGATGAAGCCTTTTTGGAGGCTTGGTTGTAGGCACATGTCTCCTTGGGGACCAGTGACGCATAGGAGATGAGGGTGGCGGGTGGGGTAGGGCGTGGGGGCACGAGAACTCCGATCAAGGATTGTTTTTTTTTTGATAACATGTTGAAAGAAATGAATGAATTGAAAGAAACTTGTTTGGACAAATTGCATAATACTGATTGAAAGAAATGAAAATACATAGAACTATAAAAAACTAAATAATATCTCAACAACATTAACCAATAGCATTAGCAGTGATTGAATAGCATAATAAAAATAAATCAGTCCACATATGTTTATAGTAACCAATAGCATTAGCAATAATACAAAACTGCCATTTGTCTAATCGAACTCAGCTAAAGAATTGTCTAATATTTTCCCACATGCCACTATATGCGTTGAATACTAACCATTTTTCTTATGAGGGTTTAGGGGATGCCTCTCCGTCTCATTTTTTTGTTCGGGTCCCATTTACAACATAAACTAAACATATAACATGATAGTATGAACTAAATACACAACATGCATATGAGATACAATGGAATAACATAAAAAATAAGAGTAAACACATTTAGCATGCTAAGTTACTAACTATTAACCAATGAATACTAAGTTACTAACAATAATATAAAATGAGAATGGAGAAATATAAAAGGTGTCGTTTAGAAATCAACCAACTAGGCTGACTAGTCGGTTCGACTGAATATTAGCCGGCGAGGCCTAGTAGAGTCGGCTACCCACCCCCCCCCACCTCCACCCCACCGATTTGACTAATCGGCCCGATGAGTCGACTTAGTCAATCGATTTTTACAGTCGATTTTTACACGCTTGTTGAATAATGACTACATGGTATTTAACTCTCTCTATAGGTAAAATCTGTTGCATCGATTACAAATATTGCGATACTTACCCGATTAGGTCGGCTAGTCGGCTTAACTATGTTGTGGGGTGAGGGGGTCATACTCGATATTGTCTAGTTGGCCAATAGTTCGATCAACTAGTCAATCCGATTACTTTATTGGCCAAAAATGAAAAATATCAAATTTTGTATTATTCTAAGGATTTTGGTTTAACACTTTTACTTATCCCAATATGCAGACTACTCCATGTGGGTATAGTCGGTCAATATCTTTTGTTAAAATGGCTTCGTCTCGTCTTTTGGGAATTAGACAGTCCAATTTATGTATCTTGACTTTGCCTAAATGATACTAGATATATTAATCGAGTTTGATTCTTAAATATCTAGTGAAACCTCATTGAAATACACTTTCAACACACCTGAATGCACTTTCACTTTAAGGATAGTTTGCCTAGTTCATGGACACTTAATAAGAATGAGACCCACTCTCATATTATTGCGAGTAAGGAAGAGCGGCTTGTATAAGCAAGCCCCTTAATATATAATTGTCTGTAAGGAGGTGAGGTAGAAGACGCAGCAAAGAAAGCATAAGCAGTGGGTATCGATATACTCGAGTATATCCTTTTCTAATATATCATTGATATCTCGTAAATCGTAATATATCGGTGAAATATCAGGATGTGGTGTCTTTTTGTTAAAAATTAGAGGTTTTCAATGCTAATTTTTTCAGATATCGATCGTTATCATCGATATGTCGTCAATATCTATACTATATCATTGATATCACCCATATTGTTTGATTTCTCTACTTCCTTTTATAAATGAAGAAGCTTGAAGTGTATTTTTATTTTTTAAGCTTTTAGATGTTGATTGGTTCGGGGTTTTATTTGTATAGCAACTCCTTTTTTGAACGGGAGACTAAATAACTTTAAAAGATCAAAGAAAGGTTGCATACATATATTACACATGCTAATATATTAATATTTGAAAGCTGCTACATGGTAAGTATTATTAATCTAGTGACATGGATCCATGATGGACTCCATTTTGTATCGATTATTATAGTTCATACAAAAATGTTTAGTTTCTAATTTGTTGTAATTCATCTTATCTTTTTCAAATTCATGGTTGACTTGACTAGTCACATTCGGGATAAGGTACCTTGGTCTATGCTTGCCAATGATATGTATTGGTTGATGAGTCTAGAGATGGAGTATATAAGACACTTGAGGCATGGAGACATGCCATAAAGACTAAAGGATTTCGTTTAAGTAATGCTAAGACAGAATATATGGAGTGCACGTTTGATGGAAGTAGTGGTGAAGGAATCGACTAAAAGATTGGAGAGGGTAACATTCAGAAGAAAGATTCTTTTAGATACATGGGATTTATTTTGCAACATGATGGGGGAAATTAATGGAGATATTACTCTTAATAAATGCATGTTGTTTAAAGTGGAGAGGAGCCTTTACTGTACTTTGTGATACGAGAATTCCTTTGAAAATCAAAGGAAAGTATTACAAAGCAGTCGTGAGACATGCTATGCTCTATGAACATGAATGTTGGCCTGTGAACCATAGACATGTGCAGATAATGACAGTAGCATGAATGAAAATGCTACGATGAATGTGTGGTGTACACGGAAAGATCATATTCGGAATGATGTGATTAGAAGGAAAGGTGGAGTGGCTCCAATAGAGGATAAATTGTGATATATCGTCTATATGATTTGTATCGCTAGAGGGAGGGTTTCTATATTCATGTTATATCGAATTCTAAGATATCGCCTGATGTCTCGCGAGATATCAACAAAATCTTGGTAATTTGTCTCATATCAATCAAAAATTGAAGATTTATGTACAAATTTTCTCAAATATTAGTCGATATCGATCGATACCATCGATATAGTGCCTATATTGCTCAATATCACCCATTTTTAAATTTTTAGTCTATTTGATTGGGATTTTGCTTCTGTATCTATTCCTGGTATTAAAAACATATTATGATTTTATTTTTTCGGCCTGGGGATGTTGAAAGGAGGGCTTCACCCCTTTTTGTGATTGAGATGAAACAACTTTAGATCTGATCAAGGAATGTTTGCATACATATATGTTAATATGCGCATTAGCTTGTTCATATGATATTCGATATAACTTGGCATTTTGTCTATGTAAAATATGTGATGTGATGTAGAGTTAATGCGCTAAATACACCTTTTTGATATTACTAACTTATTGTTTGAATTTCATCCCTTCATTTCTTATATCTCCCAGCAGTCAACAGTCTCACCTGTCAACATTGATAGCAACGATATTTGTGATATATTGTGTATTAGTTTGTTAAATACACCTCATTCTTGCATATAAATGTGTATTTATATGTTATTTATTGTTGTTAGAATTGATATATTCTTAATTTGAAATAAAAATTCTTTTTTGTGTCATTTCTAATTTTTCCATTGATATTGTCCATATATCTCGATATATCCTCGATATATTTCTTTTCATGCTGATCGAAACGATATTGATATGGATATTTCAAAACTTGTAACATCCTATCTCTCACTTTACATATATTGGTGGTTTATCTATTACTAAAATGTAATTTATTGAGGCTTTGATGGTTGTTCCTATTTCCAAAAATTATCACTTGGCGATTTAGGATTGAAGCGTGCCATAGATTGCGGGATGGTAGCTTTCATATCCATAGATACTTGGGATCTTGTTCCATGTCCAATGGATATTACTCTTGTGGTCTCTACGAAGCATGCTTCGGTTGGACCTTCTAGTAGGTTGAATACTAGCTTACGGTCAAGGGGTTTACCAAGACACATGGAGTTGATTATTTGAGATCATCTCCCGAGTTGTTGGGATGATGAGGTCTATACATACCATTCTATCGGTTGTTACTAAGAAAAGATGGTGTATTTATCTGCTTGATGTCAACAATGCTTTTCTCTATGGCAATATTTCATGAAGAAGTGTATATATCTTAACCGTCTAGTTACATAGTCAAGAGGGAAGTATGTTTAGATTGAATAAGGCTATCCATGACCTCAAGTAAAGCCATAGAGCCTCATTCAACATGCTTAAGGCCGAGATTGGCATTTTTGGCAAACATGAGTGTTAACGCATATTTAGTTATTGTGTTTTTTCGCTATTTTATTTTCTTGTTATCCTCTTTATGTAATTTACCCATAGGCTACTCTCCTATATAAGAGAGCCTAGGGCTATGGAATAAACAACTCATTCGCGTTTCCCAACATGGTATCAGAGCGACGGTCCTAGACCGGAGTTCTCGAAACCCTAACCCTACCCCGCCCCACCCGCCGGCCTCTCCTCTCTCTCTCTTCTCTCGGCGATCGCTCATAGGCCCCAGCCCCAGCCCCGATCGCTGCTCCAGCGCCTAGGGCTTCTCGCCGTGGGGTCGTTTTTTTTCGCTGAGCGCCGTGGCTTCTCGCTGAACCCACGATCGCCTGCCTCGCGATCGCCTGGCGCCTCACGATCGCCTGGTGCTTCTCGATCACCCAGAGCCGATCGCCTAGCGCCTCGCCTGCCGCCTCTTCACCGCCCAGAGCCTCGCCTGCCGATCGCCTAGCGCCTCTCCTTGCGCTACTCGGTGATTGTTGCGCTGCATAGCGCGCATCCTGTGCGCATAGTGCGGTGCGCCTCCTGTCCTGTGCGGCAAGCGTGCATCTTGCAGTGCAACTGTGCTGTGCTGTGCGCATAGTGTTTCGTGGTTTTCTACAAGCGTTCTCTAGGGTTTCTACAATAGAAACCGGTACGTGTGCGGATCGTAGCGCGCGTAGGTCCATGGGGATAGTTGCTTGAGGTCTACACATGCAACTCATCCCGTCTATGTCATTGTAGACAAATATTATCGGTTGCAGGTCGCTCCAGTCTTCAGTATCCAGTATGTCAGAAAACAAGGCAGATATTCCATCCATAGGTGCATTCCGTGGTCCAGCGCCCATTGTCAAGATGGATGGCACGAATTATGAACTGTGGGCAATGCAGTTCATGAGTATGATGAAGTCCACGGGCAAGAAGCATATTCTCACAGAGCCCGAGCCTGCAGAGAAGACTGGAGTCCATGCCTCATGGGAGGCTGACGATGCATATGCAAAGGTGTGGTTATCTGGCACATTGGCTATTGAAATCGCCAATGACATTCTTCATCAGCCCACAGCCAAAGACATGTGGGATATCCTAGCAGCAACATATTCTCAAGCGAGGAATGAGACGAAGATCCTGCAACTTCAACATGATATATTCACAATTAAGCAAAATGGCCGCCCATTACATTCTCTCTATACATCTTTGAGAGGAATGTTTGAGAAGCTCCATAGCTTCATGCCTCTTACAGCCACACCAGAACAGCAAAAGACATACAGGAATGCAACAATGGTGGGTGTGTTTCTCGCAGCACTCGATCCAGAGTATGAGGCAGCACGTTCACAGATTTTGGCGGACTCGACTATTCCTCCCATGGAGGAAGCCTTTCACAGATTGAGCAGGATTACTGTACCTTCAGCAGCCACTAGTCAGAATCCCTCAGCCATGGCAGCCAACAGAGGCCGTGGTTCTCAATACCAGGGCCGTGGACGTATTCCCCGTGGAAGGGGTGGTCGCACTAGGCCAACATGCTCATATTGTCACAGAGTCGGCCATACTGAAGACACATGCTACTCCAAGCATGGATTTCCTGCATCTGCACGAGCTGCTGAGCAGATAGAGCCCCCGTCTGCATCCACGTTGGATCAACGATTTGATGATCTGGTTGCCCGTCTCAGGGGCATTATACCACCTTCTGGCCCAGCACCGTCGACAGAGAATCATACTGATACCGCTGCTTCTGCTTCTGCTTCTACGAGTACTTCAGGTAGTACACTTGCTCTTCACAGTAGTAGATCAGTTACATTGCCGTGGATCATGGACTCGGGCGCTACACATCACCTATGTGGCGACCAGAGTCTTCTTACAGGATATACTCAGATCCCTCCAGGACGGACAGTAGTGATTGCCAATGGCACTCATTCCCCTATCACGGGTCAGGGGGAGATTAGATTGACATCCTCGATGCAGCTCAAGAATGTTTTACATGCACCGCATTTTTCCATGAATCTGTTGTCGATTAGTCAGATTACGAAGGATCTCCATTGTCGAGCTATTTTTGATTCATCTTCATTGATTTTTCAGGACATCCGTACGGGCAACGTGATTGGTCATGGCTATGAGCAAGGAGGCCTTTATCGTCTGAACCAGACCCCGTTTGCCGGAATCACAGCCTCTTCCGCAGAACAAGTATCTCCTCTCCTGTGGCATCTGCGCTTCGGTCATTTACCGCTTCAGAAGTTGCGTCTTGTCCTACCCTATAGTCTGTCTCACACAACTGTCCAGTGTGAGGCATGTCAGTTGGGAAAACATCACAGGTCGTCTTTTCCCAGTAGTCAAGGTCGGAGTAGTAACTCCAAGTTTGAGTTGTTTCATGTCGACGTCTGGGGTCCGAGTCGTGTTCCCGATCATCAGGGGCACAGGTTTTATATTGTATTTGTCGATGATTTTTCTAGAGCATCTTGGGTATTTCTAATGAAAAATAAGTCTGAAGCTGGAGATATTATTATTCACTTTCTAAATGAGATTCAGAATGTCTTTTCCACAACGGTCAAAATTATGAGATCTGACAATGCCTTAGAGTTGTGCACCAACAATCTAGCCAAATACTACTCCTCAAAAGGGATTGTTCACCAAACATCCTGTGCTCATACGTCTCAACAAAATGGGGTTGCAGAAAGAAAACACTGTCATCTTCTTGACGTTACAAGGTCTCTTCTCATTCAGAGTCATGTCCCGTATACCTACTGGGGTGATGCAGTCCTTACTGCATGTTATCTTATAAATCGTATGCCCTCGTCTGTCTTGAATGAACAGGTTCCTTTCTCAATTATATATCCTGACAAGGAGCTGTTCACTCTTACCCCTCGCGTCTTTGGGTCTGTCGCATTTGTCCATCAGTTGTCACCCGGTTCTGACAAGCTCTCTCCTAGGGCTGTCAAGTGCGTCTTTGTGGGGTACCCCAGAACCCAAAAGGGGTACAAGTGTTTTGACCCTGTGCGTCGGCGGTATATGATCAGTGCGGATGTTACATTCTTTGAATCCATTATGTATTTTTCAGAATCCGGGAACATGCAGCCACCACCATTATCTCCTGATACCGTATTCATGGCACCACCAACATCACAGCCGTCACCACCAACATCACAGCCGTCACCACCATTACCACCACCACCACCGCCGCCGCCGCCACCAATAATTTCCCCGTTACCATTCCATTACACCCGGCGGCCGAATCAAGCTCATGGTCCTGACCAGTCAACTAGCTCGCCTATGGTATGTAATGAAAATATTAATGTTGATGGATCTGACGACATTTCTCAGCAGGATGCATTACAGGAGCATGGTGATACCACAGAGGATCTGGATGTTCCAATCGCTCTACGCAAGCCGAAGAGAAGCTGTGCCAAGTATCCAGTATCAGCAGCAGTTTCGTTTGAGAGGCTATCTGGACCATTCAGGACATTTGCATTGGCACTTTCAGCTACAGATATTCCACGGAACCACCATGAGGCTTTGCAGGATTCTCGATGGCGGCTAGCCATGGAGGAAGAGATGGCGGCACTTCAGTCTAGAGGAACATGGAGCTTGGTTACTATACCACCGGATGTCAACCCAGTAAGTTGCAAGTGGGTATTTACAGTGAAACATAATGCGGATGGCTCCATTGACAGGTACAAGGCACGCCTGGTTGCAAGGGGATTCACCCAGACATATGGAGTAGATTACCTTGACACGTTCTCCCCGGTGGCTCGTCATTCCACTCTGCGGATCCTCTTATCAGTTGCAGTTACTAGGGACTGGCCACTCTATCAACTGGATGTGAAGAATGCCTTTCTGTATGGGGACCTGCAGGAGGAAGTCTACATGCAACAGCCACCAGGTTTTGCTGTTGAGGGGGAGTGTTCCAAGGTTTGCAGATTACATAAGGCTATCTATGGCCTTAAGCAGAGCCCCAGAGCATGGTTCCAGAAGCTGTCAGACCTTTTTGAGAAACAAGGATATAAACGCTCCAATGCTGATCATTCCTTGTTTGTACAGAAGACGGCAAGAGGTATTGTTGTAATCATGGTTTATGTTGACGATATCTTGATTACAGGTGATGATGACCAGGGCATTAAGCAGGCAAAGGAAAGGCTGGGGACCGAGTTTGTAACCAAGGACTTGGGAGTCCTTAGATATTTTCTGGGGCTGGAGTTTTCCAGAAATCCGTATGGATTAGTCATGTCACAGAGGAAGTATGTCACAGATCTACTGAGTGAGACAGGTATGCTAGGGTGTCGACCTGCCACAACACCAATGGACCCTAGCATGAAGCTGTATGATGATGACACAGAGGAGGTTGACAGGAGAAGATACAGAGAGCTGGTAGGCAAATTGTTATATGTCACGATCACTAGGCCAGATATATTATTTGCAGTGAGCCGTGTGAGCCAGTTCATGGAGCAACCACGTCAGGTGCATATGGATGCAATACACATGATACTTAGATATCTCAAATCTTCTCCAGGTAAAGGTCTGCTATTCAAGAAAGGAAAGGGGATTTCTGTCTCAGCATGCGCAGATGCAGATTATGCAGGATGTCCTAAGGATAGGAAGTCCACCTCAGGGTATGCTGTCTATGTTGGAGATGCTCTAGTTTCATGGAGGAGCAAGAAGCAAACTGTGGTAGCTAGATCCAGTGCTGAATCCGAATATAGGGCTATGGCCCAGGCTACTACAGAGATGATGTGGGTGAAAGCGGTGCTGACAGATTTATGCTTAGATATACCACTTCCTATGAACTTGGAGTGTGATAATCAGGCTGCTTTGTTCATTGCAAACAATCCTGCATTCCATGAACGGACCAAGCATATTGAGGTGGATTGCCACTTCATACGTGATATGATTCAGAAAGGATTCATTATCACATCCCATGTTACTTCAGAGAACCAGACTGCAGATATATTCACCAAGGCATTGTTACGTGGCCCATTTCAGAAGTGTGCTTCCAAGCTGAGCATGATTGACATCTATGCTCCATCTTGAGGGGGAGTGTTAACGCATATTTAGTTATTGTGTTTTTTCGCTATTTTATTTTCTTGTTATCCTCTTTATGTAATTTACCCATAGGCTACTCTCCTATATAAGAGAGCCTAGGGCTATGGAATAAACAACTCATTCGCGTTTCCCAACAATGAGGGTTTAAAGGAAATCCTTTTTGTGGTAAAATATTTACTTGGATCATTCAATCCAGGATTTGCACCAACTCTTTTTGGGGAAGTTATATACAAGGCTCTTTGAAACTGAGGATAACATGTTGCTTGTAGAATCCTTTCCATGGATAAGTCTAAGAAAGATTTCCTTTCTATATGTGAAGATGGAACAACTAATTGGGTGCCTAGCTTTCACAATCTTATAGAGCTTTTACAAACAATTTAAATTAATTATTTGTTTGGGATAGAGAGACTCCTTGGTCAGTCATATTAGACGAAATCACAAGAAGAGGGAATTTCATAATAGCTTCAAATATTGAGTGAAAAAGAACTTACCCGAGGTGCATACTTACTCATTCTTGTATTGACATTAGATCACAAGAATTGAGTTGTTATCGATCCTTGTTAACCAAGAACAGTTCCTAAAACTGTGCACTTATATAGGAGGTCATATTTAGGCCTAAAGAGCCATTAGGGATGAGTATACAACAACAATAAAAAAGCCTTTTCCCACATTAAGTGGGGTCGGCTACATAGATTCTTTGCCTCCATTCAGATCTATCTTGGCCATTCTCGGGCTTAGATCTAAAAAACCCATTAGGGATGAGTATATAGAGAAATAAATGGCTAGCAATTGAATCCATGGCGTTAAAAATATGTCAGTGTCCTTTGGGATGATGTTCGCTCTCTTTGGGATGATGTTCCTTGGCTTAACGCGGTCTCCTTTCCTGCCGTGTGCGAGAGCTTGGTTAACTCACGGGGTAGGGAGAGGAAGCTTATTCTCGATCCAATCGCAAGGCTCTGGAGTATTTGGCTGGGGAGGTACGAGGCAATTTTTTTGGGTCAACGGTTCTACAGGGAGAATATCATTATACGTGCAATGCGGCTTATGGAGGATTGGTCCCAGGGGTAGACATATGTGGTTTTTTTTGGGGGGTTTCCATTGTCTGTGGCCTCCCTCTCGGGTAGGCCGGTTTTTATACATCGTCTCTGGTCTCTGTATTTTCTCTTTTCGTTTTCTCTGTAATTTCTCTTTTCGTTTTATTTTCTAATACATTGGGGTGAACACCGCCGAGTGCTTCCCCCTCTTCAAAGCTTCAAAAAAAATATGTCAGTGTCGTTTCATCAAGGCCGAAAAAGGAAAAACCAGGGAATATCGTTGCCATATCATCGATATCTCTGAATCATAGAAATGACTACAAAACTTGATATCTTAAACTAAGATTTTTAATGTTCTTTAATCGATAAATAAGATATAAATACTCATTTGTTTGCAGAAATATGTTTCTAAATATAAGTTTTATAGTGATAAGGAATAAGTGATAAGTTTAGTTATGTATAATGCATAAATAAGTTGAAGTGAAAATAAATTAGTTTGACAAACAAATAATATATAATGTACAAAAACAATTTATCATGTAAGGAGATTTTGCTAGATCTATGTCCCTGCTTGATGTGCTCCTCCATATCATATTATCATCTCCTAATCGAGCCTCTGTATTTCACATAATTCTTTCATGTCATATAGGAGTACGTGATTTTGTAGTTCATCAAGTAGTGCCTATATCCATGGTCAACCACATGTGCAAGGTAGCCAATCTATGGATAATTGGCCTCAATTATCAACGATATCCATAATCTCATATATCAAGTGCTTGTCACACATATTGATAGCATTTGCGTATGCTTATTGGGAGAAATAGGTAAAACATCTGGCTAATATTGTTCATATCATGTGAATATAAAAAAACATGAGGAATTTTCACCATTTCACATATCTGTAAAATTTTGGCAATATATCTGTGATATATTATCGACTTCCAGTCGATAATCCAGAAAAAGATATATCCCCCTTTATCGGATATCGCCAAATCAGCGATTTTGATATATCGACAACACATCGTCGATATTATGGTCGTGATTGAAACAAGTTAAAAAAATGTGCTAAGCCTTCTCCCACTATAAGTAGGGTCGGCTACATGGATTCTTGCTCAAATCCATGTTGAAAGATTCGACTATTTTTTACGCAGGTCGTCGACTACCTAACGCAACCCCTGCAAGAGTGGGATTTGAACCCTGATCTTTTGTGTGGTAGACACACTGTACTACCACTAGACCATTAAGTGGGTTTACATCAAAGTTTATCAACTGCTTTGTCAGAAGTAGAATGATAGATGATTGATTATAAGTTTGTCGGTTACTTTCTAAGCTTAGTTGACTGATGTGAACATATTAAGTGGCAGGTACAAGCAGTGCATCGAATAGAGGATCGTCGTTCATATACATGTAGATTTTGTTGTACTTGATATGGACCCATCAAGACCTTTTCTCAGACCCCAGTCATACTTGGATGACCGTTCGTTGCAATTGCTAAATCACATTTTGACTATGGGAAAGGAAAATTTGAATTTATGGTTAATGGAATCAATTCCCGTGGATCTTGTAATACCTACTACATTTGACTCTAATAATGAAGAATGTGACTGTATTGAGGATTTTATAATAGATCTTGAAGAAAATTTTATCCCGACCCTATTGATGAAGGATCCTTTAGAGGTTAGTCTGACCACCTTGTGCAAGCATGCAAGTCAAACAAATAAGGATGAAACTAAGGTGTCGTTCGGATTGAGGGCTAACCCCCCTTTGGGGGGTTTACCCTCCAAAACCCCCTTTTCTCTCACTTGTGGGCCCCACTCTCTCTTCTTTATTTAACCATTCCATCAAAAAATAATATATTATACTATCATATCATTTAAAAATTATAAACTACTCAACTTCTACTCACTTTTCCAAACTTTAATACAATCACATCACTATAACTAATCCATTTTCCAAACTTCAATACAATCGCATCACAGCTAGCCCACTCAACCCCTACCCCTCTATCCAAACACCAAAACACAAAAACGGTTTACCCTCCCCCAGTTTAACCCGGGCTAACCCGGTAACCAAACACACCCTAAGTGAATTGTCATCACCGAGGACTCCACATACCATGATTATCTATACATACCGCCTTTGAGCACTAAAAGGAATGATCGCTTACTCAATTCTTTTCGGATCATGGCATCAAATTTCGGCGAATTTTGACCGAAACGGTCGATATTTGTGCCTTTAATGATGTTGATAGAAGAAAATGTGATTGAAATGGCTGAAGTTTCGATCGAATTTCGACCGAATTTCTGTTGAAATGTCATTTCGTTCGGTCACGGATATGGTGAGTAAACGATATCTAAGGCCTTGTTACAGATTTTTCAGATAATGTTTGAATTCCGTAGCTATCTTGAAGCTACGGTTGTCAGGTTGGTTTAAATATAATTGATTTATCAAAAACTGGTTGACTAATCCGGGAAAACTGTAAGATCACAGTTTCTGGAATTTCTTGGAATTTGTCTAAGATCGATCAATTGGACAACCGATTTTTTTGAAGATGGCTACTTTTTTAGAGTTGGTCGACTAACACAAAATATAGTCATCTAAGATTCATAAATGCACTTACACAATGAGAGGTGGGGCTTTGGTAGTTATGTGCACTGGTGGTGAGATGGAAGAATGGGCTGGTGCCGCATCAGAATGTTACAAAATGGGGGAAATGGCGCTTGCTTGGCAGCGATGCAACATTGAGAATGTATGTGGGGCTCGCTCGATACTGCAAGAACACAGAAGAAAGAGGTGGACCTCTTGTTGCAGTGTGATATCGTCAAGAGGAGAGGTGCTTACACAATATTTCCCCAGCATGAGGTGGAAAAACAGATGGGAGAGACGGACCACATGGGAGCATGGTGCTTATAGAAGAGGTAGGGCATTTGGTGATGATGTTCTACATTCTGGGGAGAAGGCTCAAGAGGTTAAGGGAATAGGAGTTTTGTATCCAATGTGAATCAGATCGGGGCCTGGAACTCCTTGCTGTGTAGTCTGCACCCTCATCAGTTGCATAAACAGTTTTTGGGGCATGCTTATGCGGCTTGGGCTGCATTTAGATTGTATAGGGCTTTGTGCTTCAGAAGGATCATTCAATACATATATTCAGCCTCCTAGACCACTTATCCGAGCCATGTAATGATCCAAGGATTGTATTTTGAAAATGTGAATTGACATATTAAAATGTATATGATTAGAACAATAATTACTTGACCGCTTTTTGTTGAGCTTTAAAAAATGTGTAAATAATAGTTGTCAACTATATATTCTTGATGGATATTATTTTAGTTTCAAATAAATATTTGTCTGGGACATTAGTTGAGGGATTTAGAAATAAATGACTGAATGTAAGCGTAAATGTCTGGGCTAAAAATTAGTGAACTGGTCGACAAAAAGTAGATTAATTGTCCGAAAATTAGTAGACACTTTTCGTGTTGAATTTTGTATTGAACTTTTTTTAAAAGTTATAGGTGATCCTTTGTGTGAAATATATTCTTTAAGTTCTTTCTTCAAATCCTAGGTTAGTGTCTGCTGGGCCCTTATTGTTATTGGCACTCCTTAGAAAATTAAACCACCAAAATCAATATGTGAAACCCTCTACTTGAATTCTCTGTATTGTACTATTTCGTTGTTTTTGTTTTTGTTTTCAAAAGCATGTATTATACTGTGTTGTCAGTTGCTTTTCTGCATTGTGTATGCAGTTAGCATGATTCTCCCTCACATTATGTGCAGACTTGTGTTTATGCATTTATTAGAAAAATAGTAAATGTTGGAAAACGAAGAATGCGGAAGCGTAATATCGGAGATACAGAATAAACATTAAAGAACACCAGGATTTTTACGTGGAACCCTATTCCGTGAGGAGCATGATGAAACCACGGGAGAACAACCTCAAAGGGTTGATTTGTTCATTGAACTTTCTCTCATCTGTTACAAGAGGTGTGGGGCTTCTTATATAGAACCCATTGACTCTCAAGTCCCACAACTGGTAGGTATGACCCTGGAGGGATCCGATTACCCATGTACACAAGTAACACATATACTCCAACACTCCCCCCCAAGCTGGAGCATGCAATGCTCAGCTTGTACAAAAAGAAAGAAATCTCAAACTCATGGTACAAGACACTACAGACAATATCAACTCAATGCAAACACAATTGTCAGTTGTTGTCAACGACGTTGCTTCTCATTCCGTGCAGATGAGGAGGAACAAACGGGCTGGAGTGTGAGTCGAACTGTGTCTGCTCATTGGAGAATGTGTACTCTGAATTGCACCTGTCAGAGTCACTGAAATTGAAAAGAGTTTCCTCGTCGGAGTACTCTGGCCCGCCACATGTAAAAGATTATGTCATGTGGACAACTGCTCCATCTCTGAATGGTCGAACTGAAAAGCCGTGGAGACATTCTCGTCGGAATCCACGGTTGCTGGAGAATGGAGTCTGAAAGTCTCCCTGGAGAGATTCAATTACCCATCTACACAAGTTATAGATACTACAAGTAACAACTAACTTACATTAATTTTTTTTATTTTAAGCCTTCAAAACTTCTCCAAGATTTCCTTGGCCTGCCCCTGGCATACAGCTAATTTGCGAAATTTCAAAATGATATAGGTTTTTTTGGTACTTTTAACTTTGCTCGACACTTCCGATGCATTCATTACTAGTCTCAAGCATGTTACTATCAACTACTTCATGTTATCTTATCAAAAGTCTTAAAGTAAAGCTGACATTGCTCTTATTTATCTTATCGAAAGTCTTAAACTAAAGCTGGCATTGCTACCTATAACCTGCGATCCATATTCATATTATTCATTTGCAGGGCCTGTCAATTTACTAGTAAACATGATTCCTTTTTTGCAGGGTTTGCCACATACACCTCCTTCTCTTACTCCTGAAGAAGTTTTTATTGCTATTCATGGAATTGATCCCGAGAGAGACTCTATTTCCTTGAAAAAGGTACACCTTATTGGTTAGAATTTGATTATCGCTTATCCTAAATAAAACCAATATTTTAATGCCCTTGCTTTTAGATTTTGGATGCATGCTCATCTTGCTTTGAGCAAAGGCAGGTATTCACTCAGCAGGTTTTAGCCAAAGTTCTGAATCAATTGGTATGCTTCCTAAAAGGCTGAAACTAGCATAATATAGAATAACTGGATTATCTTTCTTATTCAGTTCTTATAAACTTCAGGTTGAACAAATTCCTCTTCCTTTGTTGTTCATGCGCACCGTCATTCAGGCAGTCGGTGCATTTCCTGCTCTGGTTAGTTGCATTTGAGATTTTCTTAATCAAAAAATTACCGGGGCGAGAGGGAGACTGAAGTGTTCCGTTTTAATTTTTACAGCTAACAAGCGTTCATTTAGTCTACAGTTCATTTAAATTTTTTACGTCCGGAACTAGAACTAAGTTTACAGATTTTACTCTAGATGCAACTTTTCATGCAGTACTAGGTCAACTTTTGGCAACCAATAACCTTTCATTGTTTTTTTGTTCTATGTTTTTGTCCGAAATATTTTATTCTAGAACTAAATTTATTAGCACGTCCTCTGATTCAACTTTCCTTACTTTGCCAGAAGCTTATCTTGTTAGTTGCTCAAACGTGGATCTGAGGATGAAGCTCAGGGTCGAGCACCTGCAAAAGATAAAAAAATCAACTATAAGACACCTAATAACGCATCTTTACATGTTTAAGATCAAAATAGATTGACTGAGTTGAGTAGCAGGCTTAGCAAGTGCATTTAGTTGTGAACTGAGGTGCGCTAGATCGAGATTGAGAAGAGAAAGTTAAATAGTGGAACTCTCGAGATCAAGCAAAATCATGACCATATGCAAGACCGTAAGAGTGGGCATTAAGCCGACTAAGATGATACTATCTTTTGCTGGTTTTTAAAAGGAAGAAAGTTTTTCGTTGGAGAGTTGCAGCTTATCCATCAAGCTCATGTTCGACAGTTTTTGCTTTCAAGTTATGCCTGAGGTCATTGATCAAGTCGAGGTTTTCGAACAGAGATGAAAGATCTTTCATTTAAGAAGAAAGGCAAGAAAAACCCAGTTGCTTTGATGACTGGTGAAGTGATGATGGTAGTGTGGTCCATTAGGATGCATCATATTAGAAGTGTTTCTTATGTTGGAGCTCATACTAATTGTTGTTTGCTGATAATGGCAGGCACTATGCAAGGCATTTTATGCAGTTTGAAATAAAAGAGTGTTGTTTGTTTGCCCATTTGAACTGGTGCTTATAACTCCTTCAAAATCCTGTTTGTTTGTTTCTTTTCTGAAAGAAATAAATAATCCATTTTCTTTAGAGACAAGTAATAATTCACGAGCATCCGTTTTTTTTTAACTTTAGAAATGCCTGCTAATATCATTCTTTAACCACCTCTTATATTTTTGCTACAGGATAACACATGGATTTATTAGCATATACTAAACATGCACACATTGCATGTACATGTTTCTAAGGATGTGTATTATCGTATATTAGGTTATGGGAATCTTTAGATTAATCCAAGGATCCTAAGATCGGCATGTTGAATTAAAAAAAAACCGAGTCATTTAGTGAATTTCATCACGGGGAACTTTTGGCCACCTTATGAGCGATCTGCTTGCTTTTATTTTGTGTTTTCTTTGTTGCATATTTGTACTTATGGAATCTTTATATAGGTTGATTTTGTCATGGATATACTTGCGCGGCTCGTAAACAAACAAGTGAGTTTTCTTTTGGGCAAATTAAGTTAATTAATTAAAAATGTGCCTGTGGTCATGGTCTTCCTGGACATCTGGGGTACAGATATTTAAAGTATTTACACTTTTCGTATTTAAAGTACCCACTTAATGGTCTAGTGGTAGTACAGTGTGTCTACCACACAAAAGACCAGGGTTCAAATCCCACTGTTGCAGTGATTGCGTTAGGTAGTCGACGGCCAGCGTAAAAATAGTTGAATCTTTCAACATGGATTTGAGCAAGAATCCATGTAGCCGACCCTACTTATAGTGGGAGAAGGCTTAGTACATTTTTTTACACTTTTCGTATTCGACTGTTGTGTTCTGATGTGCATAGTGCTGCTCTGGTTTCTTATTGTTAACTCTATTTTAAATGCACCTGCAGATATGGAAATATCCAAAACTTTGGGTTGGTTTTTTGAAATGTACTGTCCAGACAAAACCTCATTCTTTCAACGTGTTGCTACAGGTAAGTTGATGCAGTTCATCACTTTTTCTTTTGTTTATTCTGCTGTCTGTTGAAAACATATGGATATTGTTAAAATTGAGAAAACCGGCCTTCTTAAAAAAACCGATCTTGTTAAGATTTTGCCTGAAGAGAATCTTTTATCTGGAGGTTAGGAGTTCTACGTTGACACGACCTCATCATACAAGAATTTGATTTTTTGTATACGTAGATTAAAAAATAGTTGCATGCAACATGAAGTTTACAAGTTGGAGCAAGAAAAACAACTCTTGCAAGTTGCATGGTAAGGATTTCATGCAGCAAACCCCTTTTGTCGTCTGATAGCCTTCATCTCCTATTCATAGTGCTCATTTCATGAACTGGACAACTTGGTACTCCGATACTGTACTTCCGGATATAGTTCAAAGTGCTATAATCGGCTAAACTTGTTGCCCTTAACATACTCATTATGCACCTCTTTCGGACCTCCCACCGTATCATTGCATCTCAGGGAAAAAATCTGATTTTTATGTAGGTGATGATAAATACGCTGGCTTTTCATCACATTGTGATGCCTTTTGTTTCTGGTTGTTCTTTCATTTAGATGCTACTTGAAAGTGACAATTCCCCATTAGACAAAATTATGGAGCTTTATGAGTTCAAATGGGGGAATGCAAGTTACTTGTTGGAGAACTCTGCCAGTTTAATGACAAGCTTCCGGGAAGGTGATATCCGGCAGGGGGCACACCCATCTTCCAGAAGAAATGGCATTCTATTCTTCTAGAATGTTTTCTTGTACTGACTTGTTTAGATCGGAGGGTTTTTATAATCAATATTTTGTTTAAAAGATTGGAGGTCTTTTAAAGATTTCAGCTTTCAGAATGATGATTGTGATCATTAAAATGGAAGTGACCTTGTCACGTGGACATATGCTACATTGATTATAGTTAATTTATCGGCCTTGAAATATTCATTTCTTGATCTTATTTGCTGCCCAAAAATCACTGTTTGAAATATGGCATAGCATCCGCATTTATATATTTGTTCTGTCCTTGTAGTTACCTGCAGCACAGCTTGAAAATGCCTTGAACAGAAACCCTATTTTGAAATCTCCAGTGATTGAATATGCCAACCAACAAAACATCAGATCTACAATTCCTAGGTAGGCATAGTGGAGACTTTCGCCATATTCAGGTGTATTTCAGTGAGAATGGGCTTCAATGTGATATGTTTTGTGGCTTTCAGGGCTACGTTGGCAGTGCTTGGGCTGGTACCGGATTCTCAGAATTCAGTTCCTGCGCTACCAACTAAAAGTCAGACAGCAGATGCAACCAACTCTGCCGCTGACGCTGGAACAGAAGTTACTCAGGATTCAACTGCTGTCAGCTGATACAGGTCAGGATTCTTGTTGTAAAAGGTCAGTTCGTATTGGTCTTCATTCTTGTTGTTGAGTAGGCATTAGCCCCCAGATCCGTGATTCGACAACACTTGGGGGTAGTGGAACGAGTTCCTTCCCTTGTATCGGGGGTGCTCGTTTTTATGGTTTCAAATAGAGACCGACAACATCAATATAACGTCGATACTTTACTTCGATCAAAGCATTAACTTGAAAGAAAATATTCTGGTTGACCTGCCATGTGCAGACTTGTACACATGATCACCTTTGCAGTGTATGGGAATTTGTTCATCATATTTGTAATTCTGCGGACTCGTTGGCCACTTGGCCCACCTTTTTATGGATGAATTGTAGGCTCCGAACTTTTTGCACCTTGTAGATAAAGAAATCATCAAGTGCAACTATGATGACAGTGTCTGGTTTTTGCTGGACTTGTTGAAGTTGATCTCGTGATATGTAATTGCACACATGATCTATTTAACTAGGGGGCTTGTCCTATCAAGTTTAGTTTAATTTAGTTTTTTTTTTTGTAATTATGTAATACAATTTTCATTTCAGTTGGTATGTAAAATGTAAGATTAAAGTGTCGTGATTTGGCTGAATGTCCGCGAGAAGCATGGTCCATTATAGCATTCATCTTCTCTGTTCTTGATACTCTATCGGTCTCACGTTGGAAAGGGCTTCTGTTGGGTCATGCTGGGTCAGAGTGATATCCGTGGATCTGATCTTCTATTGCTTGGGAATTGAAATGCTCTCCAACAGATACACAAGCTCATTGGTGCAGAGTAAAAGTGACCACGGACTTCGCGTCTCCGGCCTTTCACCGCAGATGTTTTGATGGGCTATACTATGTTGCCTTTGACAAACATCGTGAACTCATGTTGGAATAGAGACCTAAATATCTTGAATATGTTGGATTTTGAAAGGGATATGTTGTGTTGAATATGTATTTCCTAGCATCACGATTGTGATTTAAAAATGATGTTGCTTATAATTTCCTTTGTCACAGTTAGGCTTTGATATGTAATGCTGAGTATTTTACCAGCTTATCTATGAATATAGATATGCCCAAACTCTTTAGGCTATTGGTTACTCTGATTTGATTAAATCTTTTGCTAAGAAAACACGTCTCCTGGAGCTGGCGATCTTTTTTTGTCTACTAAGAACCAATTGTCGCAACTGTTCTATCTTTGTAATTTAGGTTTATTGGATTCTTCCATAACGCTTATGTGGTCATGAATTTAAATATTTGTGGTGAGGGTATAATATATGAGGAAAGGGAGCTTACTTTGTGAAGTAGGTAACTTACCTACTTCACATTTCATTTTTTGCAAATTTTTTATTTTTTTTTTGAAAAATACTACCATGGATTTTCATAATTATATCCCTCTAATATGTCATTCAAATTTCGTCAGAAACAGAAACTTCTACGGTCTTCGTCATTTTCTAATGGCACAGATTTGCTGTATTTTACCTGTTCTGGATTGAGGCTGTAAGGAGTCTTTGTTTCTGACGAAATTTGAATGACATATTAGAGTTATGAAAATCAACGGTGATTTTTCTCAAAAAAATAAAAAAAATTACGAAAATAGAATGTGTTCACAAAGTAGGCTCCTTTTCTTCATAATATATTAAGGGTTATACTGAAGGTTGATCTTTGAATGAAAAGCATACCGTTCGATTGCCGATCTATTTAAGGTGGGATTGAAATGTGCACCCCAGAATTATGCAAATAAAAAAATCACAAGAACATATGAGATTTTTTTCATGGGAACATAGCTAAGATTGCCCCTTGGTCCATTGATGGAGTTACTTCCCTTTTCCTTCTAAAGTGCTTTTTTCAAATGAGGCGTTGCAGATGCCCACATACAATCTATAGCTCTTTCTTGAATTCTCTTATGAAAGTATTTATCTTTTCCAGGAATGGATCATCAGGTAGCAATACAATTTATCGAAAAAATGAAATAAAAGAGCATGATTAGTATATAATAAAATTTGACACATGGTAAGTAGGATTGAATCAGACTTCCTTGAGAATAGCATAATAGAGTGCTCAGTTAATCTGAAGCAATCGAGAATGAGCTCTTTGAAGATTGAAGTTGAAATAGAGGTCATAACTCTTTCTTAGATCTTGAAGATTTGAGTATAATGCATGAGTGCTTCAAGTATGCATATTGAGGATGGGAAGAATGAGTGCTTGTAATCAATTTAGAAAGTGTGTTTGCAAATAAAGGAGTGACCTTTCGTGTATGAAGGAGTGAAATTAAGGGAGTTGGTTTAATACTGATATCTCTTTTTTCATGCTCGGGTTCGGTTCAGCTCGATAAAATGAAAACTGTAATCAGGTTTAGTTCGGGTAAGGTTCGTAAAGGTTCAGTTCATTTAAGAATATGGCAGCATCGTAGCTCGCAAGGGAGGGTTTTGTGGGGGTTTAGGGAATAGGGAATATGAACTAAGGGACTGGATGATTGGATGGGTTTGGGAAAATAAGGGAATAACCCTTATGTTATGATAGAATGTCTTTTTTTCTTTTATATATATACATATATATATAATATGTATGTATATATACTTTATATATGTATGTGTATGTAATTAAATTTTTAACGAACCGAACCTGAGCAAACCTATGTTTTTGGGGTTCGGTTTGTTTATTTAATCGAGCCCAAACTCGTGTTCAGATTCGATTCATTTATTTTTTAATCGAATATGAATTGAACTTTTAGTGAGCCGAATTTAAGCGAATGTCGAACCTGAGAAATTTCTGACAGCCCTACTTTCAACGGTCAAGTACAATATTTACTTTTTTATAAAGACAAAATACATATCGAATTATTGGAAAAAGTACTTGGTTGGATTTGTCAATTGAATGATAGTGGATATTGGCTAAATTTCCTCAGTGGATAGTTACTATCAATAACTCCCTACTGAATGAGTCGACTAGTGGTTCTGGTTAATTAGATTGGTTGAGTGAATTAAAAGTCTTGGAAGTAAATGCTTATATTTAACACTAAAGATACTTTATATAAGTTTGAAGATAAGAATGAAGAATGTATTTTTCTTAGACACTTAAATAGAAGTAAATCATATAAAGTTTTTTTATAGAGAAACCCTAAAAGTAAAAGAAACACTTTACATAAACTTTGTTGAAGATATTCAACAAATCAATCAAGGAGAAACATAAGTAGATGATGAAGAAGAATTATCATGTATAGATATAAGCAACATAAAAGACATAAATGCATAGAACTTACCAGAATATTAGACTTCTATATCAAGAAGATAAAATCATATGAGAAAACATCATCTAGAGTATATGCAAGATCTCAGTTAAATATAAAATTTGTACTAGGTGCATGTGTAATACAAGTAGAACCTTTAACTATGAAAGAAGTTATAAAATGTGAATTCTCGATTAATGCAATCAAGAAGAATCAAACCAATTACTCACCAAAATGAAAGATGGGATCTAGTCCCCAAACTTAAAAATCATTGAATCACTTTGAGCTAAATGGGTTTTCCGAAAGAAGTCAAATAAAGAGGGAAATGGAAAAAGAAATAAGCCAACATTAGTTGCTTAAGTCTATAATCAACGAGAGGGAATATATTTTGATGAAACATATTCTCATGTTGTAAGACATGGATCGATTTAAATGTTACTAGCATATGCATCTTTTTAAGATTTTACATTAATATCAAATGGATGTTAAAAGTGCTTTCTTAAATGTATTTATTAAAGAAGTTCACGTAAATCAACCACCATGTTTTCTAGATAAGAATAACATAAACATATTTATAAGATAAAGAAAGCTCTATATAATTTGAAACAAGCTCTTGAGATATGAGAGACTTGAAAGCTAGCTCATTAGGTGGGGTTTCGAAAGAGGGAAAGTGGATTGCACTTTGTTTCTTAAAAAGATCGCAAAGATCCTAACTATCTAGATATATATTGATGACGTTATCTTTTGATCTTTTAGTATAGAGTTCTATAAGGAATTTTCTCAAGTTATGCAAAAAAGAGTTTGAGTAAACAATGTATGGAAAGCGACGGGTGTCATGTTCTTGATGAAGGAGGAAGGCTGAATCCAATGATTGATCAACAAATAACGATGATGTTGATGACTTCATGGCCATATCAGGTCATAGAATCACCGATCCTCTAAGAATCAAGAGTAATCTGATAGTCCTTCATATTCTAGGTTTAAGGGCAATGGCGATGGTGATGATGGAGATACATGTGAAGCCTTTGAAGAGGTGCTTAGTGGTAGTGGCAGTGTGCATGCAATTTTTACAATGGTGGAAGATGGTCGCCTCCAAATGATAGCCAAATGCTAGAGGCTGGCAAGATTATATAGAACAACATAAAAATGCACATGGAGAATGCATGCCAAGTCCAAAGCATGTGGACTATGAGTGTGGATTCTATAGGAACTATATATTTCAGCATGGTCCTTATGGTTAATGATCGTATCCGTATGGTGATGATGAGTCTTGATCCTAAGGAGATCATCCAACTGATGATTAATAGAAAACTTGATTTCTTCAGTGGGAACTCTTAATGTTGACATGGATGAGTCTCAATTGAAGGATGCCAACACTTCCTCCTCCTAACCTTTTATTATGGATGAAGTTCTTACCGTCAAGCGATCCAATCAGATCTTAAAGAATCATCTTATCATGATGGTAGCATTTTTTTCACATTACTTTCCAGCAAGATCAGTCGTTCCCCCTTCTCCTACTGCATATTGATATAGATATGGTGCCAGCAAGATCAGTCGTACCCCGTCAAGCGTCTCTAGATTTTTCTTTAATCTAATCTCAAAGTTCTCTAAGCTAGGACAACTATGAACTCCAAACTCTGCCTTGTAGTTACATAATCACATGCTTGGTCATATTTAACATCGAAAAATAGTTTCGCATGAAAAGCTCGCAAAGTGTGAAAGTGATCTATAAAATATGTGGGATGGTACTGTTAACTCAAACTTAATTTTTTTATTGTTGCCATTTGAAACCAAACTTGCTCATATCAAAAAACTGTCATTACTACCTTTCTTCAAAATTGGATTGGATCTAATGCCCGATAAAGAGTCGAAAGTCTATCCCTCTTCAAAGGTTTGTTAATTAGAAGGATAATATCTTTTTTTATCTCGAAATAAGCTTTAACTCAGAATAAACAAGGGATATCTGCACACATAATCTTTAATAATTTCGTAATTGCCGTAGGAATCCTCGATAAGCACGAATTACACCCAAGACCCTGAATAACCGCTCTGTTTTACATCCATAACTTTCCGTTAGTTTAGTTCATTAACTCAACCAGATGGCTGAGTTAATCTAACCAATCCGTGATGTAACGGCTGAAATTAATAAAAAGAAAGAAAGGAAGGCGAGGAGGAGGTGGGTTCGATCTTGGAGGTAGGCGAGAGGAGGTGCACGCACGGGGGAGCTCCGACCTGGGGCTTGCATGGTGGAGCGTGTGGGGGGGGGGGGGGGGGGGCCGAGGGCTTGCGTGAGAGCTTGGGGCTTGCCCGGGGGCGCTGGAGCTTCTAGGCGTCACGCGCGGTCAGGGGGAGGGGGGGACTCCGCCTGAGGCTTGCAAGGCAGAGTCACGTGCGGGCGGGGGGAAGGGGGCTGGAGCTTGGGGGGAGGGGGGTTCGCTTGAGTCTTGCAAGGCAGAGGTGCGCGGGCGGCCAGGGGGGGAGCTCTGCATGAGACTTGCAGGACAAAGGCGCGCGCGGGCGAGGGGTGTTGGAGCTTGCAGGCGAACAGGGGGGAGGCGATTAATCACCGGGGCCAGACTGGAGGTGGGCAGATCCTCCTCCACAGCTTCCGCAGACGGCTTCCGCAGACGGCTTCCTCACCTCCGCCTTGGCTCCGTCCCCGACCGCACATACAGCCTCTCCCTCTGTCATGGTGATGCAGACTCGTCGACCTGCAGCATTTCCTACTATAACGAGATGTCATGATTTGTAAATAAGAATGACCATTAGAGGTAATTCTGTCTTTTTCTAACGGAAACAATCAAATACAACGGGCATGTCAAACGAAACATAACACATGGTTATGTCATGTAATAGTTAAGGATTATTCGGAGTTACTCATGTAATTATGAATTATCGAGGTATCTGAGATAATTACGAAACTACTCAAAGTTATAGATGTAATATCCCAATAAACAATCGTACAAGTATAACATCCAATATTTCCACAGCAATATTTAATATTTATTTGTTTCCCATCTCTTGTTTACGGCTATTCACTATATATAAAAAAATCTAAAAAAAATCTGGTTGTCTTACATATTAATCAAAGTTTTTTTCCTTTTTTATTGAACCGGTAAATATGGGGGTTGTTCTATGTGGCAAGTGCTCTTGGAGCGGAAAAGAAGCCACCAAAGGCGGCGCTGACCCAAACCGAAAGGGCGTTTTGTGGGGGGTAAGCACACGTTCCTTCTGGTAACCGCCAGTCAATAAAAAAAACCCAACCTTAAAAGCCGAGGCCAAAACCCGCGCTTTTTAGGTTAAGGGCTCCGTCCTTCCCCTCCCATTCTTTGATCGATCCGATTCCGCCCATCGCAGATCTCAAAGCCCGCGCCTTTAGGGCTCCATCAATCCAATTGTCCACGGTCTCGGGGGCGTCCGATGTCCTCCACCTCTCCACCTCCTGCCGGTGATCTGGCTTTGTCCACGAGGCGCGATGTCACTTACAGGTATGGCTATGATTGATCTGATTTGTGCAAGAAAGAATGCATCTCCACTTCGCAGTTTTCTGTTTGGATACGGGTTAGGTGAAGTGGGATTTGTTTTTTATTGTCTTCTTGGTCGAAAGGTGGTTGCTTTCATTGGATTTTGTAGGGAATTAGGGGTGGTGGTTTTCTGATGAGAGAATTCGGGTGTCTTTGTATCGGATTATGAGTGGTTGCTTTGGAAGTTGATGTTCTCCCAGAAACCGAATTTTGTTTTACTCGCGTTTCTGGTGGAGTTGGATTTTTTTTCTTATGCTCCCTTAGACATGGAACTGTGATTCGCTCCTTTTTTTAAGATTTTCATTTATATGCTTTTGAAAAATCGATTTCTTTTATTTCCCGGTTTGTTCAATGTAAATGTGGAATGCATTGTATAAAAAGGATATGCTTTGTTTATTTTCTTAGTTGAGATTTCAAATTTTACGTGTAGAATAATCTTATATACTGCAACAGCAACCCAGTCTTTTTTCTTGTTTTAGGTAATCTCAGCTGCATAGAGTTTTTCCTTTCTGGATATATCAAGTGTGGGTCGAATCTGGTTGTCTCCCTAAAAAGATCATAGACTAGGGTAATATTGATGGACTTAATAATGTTCTAGAAAGTTGAACAAAATCATCGGAAGTAAAAGTTATTACCCTCTGACTTTGGAGGTTACACTTTGACATCAAGCTGTGGAAAGTCGTGGGGAAGTGGGGGTAGTATTTTATACTATAGACATTAACATGACCCTACCCTTCCTTAGACGTTCTGCAGACAGTGGGAAGTCTTCAAACCATGCTGCACTTTTGTATCAAGGTTGACGTAGTGCTGGAGCGGTTTTATTTTTGTTTATAAATAAATTTGGATGATTATTGATCCTGATCCTTAAATTATCTCTTTGACCTTATACCGAAAAATAGAAAGCTTTCTGTAATAAATGTCATATGGCGGCCGCATGGACCGCATTTCCGAACACTGGCGGAGATGATGTTAGATTTTGAGTGCCTTTTGTAGTAATGCATTTCAGGCGTGAAATTTTAACAGAATGAAATGATGATCCCCATGATCACTCAAACTAAGTTTCTTGGCTACCTAAATCATTAACTTCATGGAAAGTGTTGTTGTGTAAAGACAAGACTGACATGGGACAGATTTAAAGCAGGTTCTCCTGTTGAGCACTCCAACTTCATTGTGAACCATGATTCTTATTCGCCATGTTGGCTCTTCCTCTCACCTGTTTGCATTGGAGAACATGTTGGATGCCCAGGTTGGGGTTTCCCCATCCAGTTGCTTTAACATGCTAATTTGCTTTGATGGCCACATTCCACCTTTTTGTACTTACTCTCCCACAAGTGTTCTAATATTGTAATAGCATTGAGTTGGACGAGCATTTTATGGACATCTCGCAGTCACCTTTCTTATTAAGTGAATTGTATGAGCATTTAATGTACTTACTTGCCCACAAGTGTTTTTATTTTCTGTTCAGATGAGATAGTGATAAAAGTTTTGGCATGAGGGCAGAAGTAAAACTTAAAGGTGATGTTTATGGTACGATGAGGGAAACATAGGAAGAGGGCAAAAGTCATTTATCATTTCTATTAATTTCCTTAAGAAATTGGAAAATAGGTTGGGGACTTGCTACATTTGGGAAACCTTTATCGATTGTACATCAAAGTCGTTTGGTTTTTATAACATTTTTGTTTTCCATCTTGCAAAGAAGTAACCTGGAATTAAAAGCAATATGATTGTGTGATAGAAAAGATGTAACTTCTTTCAATGTTTACTCTGTGTTGCAGCTGTGGCTCCTGCGGCTACGAACTGAACCTGAGTTCATGTAATAGAAATACCTCAAAGATCGGCTCTAAATATGGTAAGGCCATAAAGAAGGGAATCATATCATTTTTAGCTGTTGATGAAAGCAAGTTCTGTCAAAAAGAGGAGCTTTGTTGCAAGCCGTACTTTTCAAAATCTTCTTGGGGCATCTTTCAACGAAGGACAAAGCTCATGTGTCGGAAGTGCAGCAACCATATAGGTGATGCTTATGACAATAGAGGAATTATTGCCAAGTTGAAGAATGTGGACTACATTCCTGGGAATGGAAGCTGTAGCAGAAAGTATAGTATAAAAATCAGCTCCATACAACCTTCTGATGAGTGCAGTTATGCTTTGCTTTCTATGTGATCTTTTGGTGACATGCAATTTTCACTAGCTTATGTGGGTTCCATCCTCTGCAGTTGCATGTCTATGGTTTTTTTCAACTGCAAGGAGAGTGGTTATTGTAATGAAGCATCATGATCAAATCTTGATGTCTTTATATATGTAAATAGACTTACTTTTCTGTAAAGAGGTTCTTGTTATGTTCTTTTTTTATTAGTGCAACAGGTATCTTTTAGCAGAGAGAAATAATTATTCCGTCCTAGTAAATTGCAGATATTATTACTTGAATACTTAGAGTGTCCTTGGAGTTGTTCTTTTTGTATAGGAGCTATACAATTTGGTATCTACCTTTTCGTCTTTTTGATGCTTGTGTGCCTTGAGCAAATACAATAGATCTTGCACAATTCCTGGTCACTTTATTTCAGGACATGATATAACAAGAGAAAACTTACAAAAGTGGCTCAAAGAAAAAAAAGGCTCCTCAAGCAAGCATGCAAATCCAAATAAATGATGATGACAATAGCTGCACAAAGATGAGATTAGTGTTCAGAGAGTAAACCAGAGCAAATTAGCAGCTGTTATGATGACAAAATCCCCTGAATGGTTTCTGATAATAAAGTGATGGTGATGGAGGTGTCTTCAGAAGCCTCGGAAGATCCAGTAGGTGAGTCAGGGGGATGACCGTTAACCTTGTTTGGTTTTGAAGGAGATGGAGCCAAATTATTGCAGTTGCCGATATCTCGGTTGGAGCAGGAGTTCCAAAGAGAGCCATTGGAAGCAGGACCTGATCTACCTGGTAGACTGCAAGCTTATTGTTCCAATATATGGTGTTCAATATAGGTGTATTCATTACCCCAGTCGTGAGATTGACTTGATTTCCCTTGGTTGTGACATTCTATGGAAATTGACCATCATGAGCATTACCTGCCTGTGTCCTTAATGGGTTGCTCACAGTCTGAAACTGAGATGGTGGGATGAGTGAAGAAACCACATGGTATTGGACAAGTTCTACCTGCTGCTGGTCTGTGAGCGAGTTAAGCGTGCCGGAAGAAAGTTGAGTGAAGGCGCTGTCAGTTGGTGCAAAGATGGTCAGACCACCGTTGGAGCTGTTAAGCTGCTGGTTGATCTGATCAGCAGCTTGGGTACTTTTTAGGGGTCGGATCAGAGGTGTGAATTCTCCAGCCTTCTCAAGTATTGCTGTGATATTCGCCGGACCTGCAGGGGATGGATCTATTGCAGGTGTGATTCAATAAGGTTGCTGCATTGGAGGAAGACGAGAAACAACAAGCTGATGAAGAATGGAGGCATGTTTTCCGTAGCTATGGACTGGTAAAAATTTCCTTGCCTTCCGTCTTATGCATCGTCCATCATCTTTATATATGGTTTTCGGAACTTGGCAGATGAAACAAGCTTTCAATGAGAGCGAAGTCAGGTGTGATTCTTGCAGTGCGGGTGTTTGTTGGCGGATGTTTTTTTTGCCAACTTGAAGACTCTTTCTTAGAATGGGAGAAAAAGAGGTAACATTTCAATATCAATGAAATGCCATGGAGGATACCTTGAATACAACTTGAAGACTCTTAGAATGGGAGAAAAGGAGGTAACATTTCTTAGAATGGGAGAAAATGTAGTTTTTGAAATCATTGCTTTTTAGATAGAATCAATTTTGGACTATACTCAATTATTTTCTACCTAGAATCAATTTTGGACTTGTATTTTCTTCCCGTATGGCAGAAAACTAATATACCTTGAATACATTATTGAAGATGAGTTATTCATACTTGTTAATTTTGGTTATTTGATCCAACTAATCATTTAGCCAACATGAATGGTAAAAAATGGTTCACCTCGGAATTTGGTTGTATCTCGTGGCTATTAAAGATGATAAGGTAACATTTTTTCATCAAAATAGCAACTGATTTGATTGTGATAAATAGGGATATTGCATATATGCCTCTGCATAATTCCATAATTACATCCCAAGTCATGGATACTTCATATTTATACTAGAATCCTAAAAAGTCCATCTTATGTTATAGGCTCCTGCTGTTAATTTTTCTTTGGTCAAATCCTTAAGTTTGATAGTAATATAAACAAAATAATCAAGTCCTTAAAGCTTGCAAAAGATAAACCCCCTCCCATGTCGTCTTCCTCCATATCTATTCATCCTCCCTCAATCACTTCCCTTGTTGTTCTCTTCCCCTCCGTGGTATTCATCTCTCATTTGGTCGAAGCCTTGGCCATTCTTTTTGCCATTAGAGAAGATTCTTTTCGTGTTCAACTCTTTCGCGAGTCCATTTAGTTATGGGTTGACACAGCCTGAGTAGGAAGGAAGACCGATGAGTTTTATTTAGGTTATTCATGGTATTGATAGAGCTCGCGAAGCTCTGGGATGATGTCGTGTGGGATGGAGGGGAGGAGGAAGATGGGAGAGGAGGAAGAGGTTCGAAATTGTTTTTGAAGTCTTGACGATTTAAATATATCATTTACATTACAATCCTCGGGGTCGCACATGAAAATGAATGTAGGGCATAGGACGTAAAACATGGGCATTTTTATGGAGTCCTAAGTAAGTATGAAGCATGTCGGGGTTATGACAGAATTAAGCGAAGGCATACATTTAAGGGATTTTTACACATGTCCTCCTGAAATTTCATAGTTACACTTATGTCTTGCCTCTTTTGAAATACAATTGTGCCCTCAACAAACCTGTTGAATAATATTTTGTACCCCTCGAGTTAATTGTCATCCCTTTCCCTTCCATATAGCGACCGCTTTTTCTTGTACCCTTTCCTAACCCCACCGATCAAGCAAGCAAGGTGGCCAACTAACCTCTTTCCAGCTATACCCCTGCCACATCTCCCTGTGGCTCGTGAACTCATTAGATGAGGACATTGAAGTGGCATGTGATAGGTTCCCGCGACGCGGATGAGATGATTCTTGGTTAGCTTCAGCCCTAAGCAGAATTGAATTGAGAGGGTTAAATATTGGGTAGAAATGTAATTGCAAAAAGAACATAAGGGCACAAGTGATACGCACAAGACACAACATTTTCCTTCATTGCTCTCCCTTACCCAAGAACATCCCTTCTCCTTTGAGCACTTCTCTCACCCGAGGTCCCCATCCTCCCCTCTAGCCAAACAATGACCTTGATGCCTTGATAATGTGTTAAATAACTACCTTATTAAACTAACGGAATGACGTGCATGTTAATGGTGCAAGAACATAGGCACAAGTGTTATTACAGAAAGGTAGGGGCACAAGTGTAACTGTGAAATCTTGGAATGGCACAAGTGTAAACATCCCTACATTTAAATATCTCTAATAAGTAATATGCTCGTTATATTAGAGAAAAACTTCCTTACTAGTTTGGTAAACCTCGTGGTGGTCGACTGCTTTGCCATGTCATTTGCCCCATCCCTTGACATTGGTCTCTTTCATGGGATCATTTATTAAGCAGTTATGGATAATTGGGTAAAGAGAAAATGGAAATATTTGTAAGAGCTGAAAAGGATCAATGTCATCTACATAATATTCCGATAAAATTTGATGAGTTGTCATGCCATTCATCTATTATGGAAATATGTGAGGATGAACAAATCTTAAAATTTTGGAATGGGTTTCGACTAGACATCCAGGATGAGCTATGTATTCATCCGTTCACCACCATTTGTGACATCTTTGAAGCTATCTCATGCCTCGAGGATCTATGTAGCAATAGGCGAAAGAGGGAAGATACACTGAGTCCAATCACGTTTGACACCGACATGAATGTTGACATTATGAGATCTAAGGGTCATTGATGAATCCAAGATTCGTCGCCTTTATTCTTTTATTTTAGCCTCTTTTCCTTAGTCAAATACCTGTAAATACCCACTAAATGCATAAAATTACCATTTTGTATGCATTTGTTAAAATTGCATTTTTAACACTTTTTGTACATAAATAAAAGAATAAAGAAGAAAAGAAAAAGAAAAGGATGTGTTTATGTAATAAATACAGACTGACTCGAACCTCGGGAGAAGGTCAAGACTTGACCTGATCGACCATGAATAAAGTAGGGGTCGATAGGATCTTCTGTCAAAAATCCAAAAATATTTTATAAATATTTTTCATGTATATTTGTACAAAACTTACATTATTTTATTTGTACATAATTTGACCTCAAATTAATTATTTTTGTAAACAAAAGTTGTAAATAAAAATATGATGTAAATAATAAAAATAAGTGTAAAATAAAATAATGTACATATTACAAATAATCAAATCCAGAAAAAACCGCAAAGCGATAATTGAAATACCAATTCCGGCTCCATACGAGGCCAAATTGAATTAAAATCACTTCCATCATACTCTAAATTAAATTATCTTTCAAATAGTTGTGGTTTCATAATTTTTGGAGTTACGGTTAAAAAGTCGGTTTTCTGTGGTGTTTTGTGCAGTTTTCCCATATACTTGTTGTACATATTTTATTCTGTTTATTTTTATACATTATGTATATATTTGTAAATATTGTTTTCATTAAAAATAAAATAATAAAAAAATTAAAAAAATTAAAAAAAAACTTTTATAAAAATTATTTCCTTATTTGTACCTATGTATATTGTATTATATGTGTATAATATGTGTATACAACTAACTTCATTAAATAAAAATCACCAAAAAATTAAAATATCTCATTAATTAATTGATTTAATTTAATTACAAAATTCATATTTAATTATTTAATTTATTGGATTTCTTTGAATTAATTGATTTACTAACTTGTCTTGTATATATGATTTTATTCCACACCTTATATGGCCACCATTATGGTGGTTAATTAATTTTTATTATTTTTTTATTTAAATAATTCCAAATTATGAAATTAATTAATTTATTTATTAATTTATTTAATTATTTATTAATTTCACTAATAAAATCTTTCCCCATTTGTAGATACTCTCCTTTTTATTTTTGTTCTCTTTTTAATGAGCTCCTCCTACTCATTCACTCTTTGATCAATTTTTGGAGAGAGGAGCCTGATCTCCAATAACTAGTCATTGCAGAAGTGTGTCCAGCCTCCGATCTGGTCGGTGACAGCGATTCGGTCATCGTCGAGGCCATCACGGTGTGTCCAAATCCAAGGTGAGATCCAATTTTAATTCTCATTATTTTTCGTAGGTAAACCGTAAGTATATTTTTTGCTCTCATTTTAATTATTTTTAGATCCAAAAACTTCGAAAATTTTCACCACACGTTTATCATCCGACTCCGATTTTCATCTCACATCTCGATCCCTACATTTCTTTTTCTACCTCACGCAATCTTCCACCTCTGGTCATGCACGGTGATCGGAGTCACGGATCTATCTCACATGTCACAGATCTGAATTCATTCACTTCTTTGATTTTATTTATAAATAAATAAAAAAAACAAAAAATACATAGTTGTTTTTCTATCTAATCTTTGTTTTGCAGGTGAAAATAAAAAAATTAAAAATAAAAACTATTTTTACTCCTCTTTACATTTCCTGTTTAAAATAATAATAAAAAACAAAATAAAAAATTAATTTTTTTAACCATCTCTGTTCACAGTTTACAAAAAAAATAAAAAATTAAAAAAGAAAGAAAAAAAAGACAGCAGCAGGCGGCAGTGCCGCCCGCCACCACCATCGATCACGCCATCCAGCGGCTCCGCCCAGGTCAACCTCGCCGTGCATACGCGCGCCCTCCGCTGCACGTGCCTTCAGCCGCGCGGCGACGAGGCCGACCTCGCCCTCCACTGAAAACCGCTTACAATTAATTTCTTGATTTTCTGAGCGGTTTAATTCATTTTTCTCGTTGATCGATTCGAGTGGTTGAGAACGACGACACTTTGCATATTATTTCCCTCTCTCGACTACACGATTTTCGTGTCATCAGAATGGCACCGTTGCCTTGGAGCACGGCTTTGTAGTCATATTTCATTCTTGTGATATTTGTCTCTCTATATTATAATTGTTTTCTGACCTTCTATTATAAAATATGTATGTTTGTGTGTTTTGCTTGATTGGTCGTATTTGTTCGTGTTTGCTTCCATTACTCACAATAATGATAATAGAATGAGTTTACTAATAACAAGAGAATGTTAGGCTCAAGACGTGAAATGAATATATGGGTATGGCATCGTTTTGTCTGTATGTAAATGATGGGTATTAGAATGAATGTTTTCTTTTATAAGACAAACGGCTAATGATAGCGTACCATAGTCGCTTCATAAATATGGGTAAATATTGGATGAGGTTAAATTCCCAATAAAAATGTTTTGATCTTCCAACGAGATGATTGGGTTACCAAGTTATGTAATGCACATTGGTTATTTTATCGGGGTATAGCTTAACGAGTAAAAGGATGAATGGGATTAAGTATGACTTGTGTCATGTGCATGAGTACTCCACAAAGGGATGTGTGTGTGCGCGCACGCGTGCGTGTGCATGCATGTGCGTGCGTGCGTCATGTGTGTGTGTGTGCGTGCGTGTGGAAAGTCAGCCATCTTATTCATTTGTAATAATCCGGTGGTTACTATTAATGTCTCATTATCTATATCTTTTATTGAAGAACTCATTATGATCATCTTGGCATATTCTATATTTAGAATGCAACAAATATCTCCTAAATAATTTCCATAACAATCTCCTCTCTCTCTCTCCCTCTCCCTCCCTCCCTCGATGGCAGCACACGGGGTGGGGACTGTTGCACGTCGGTGATGGCATGCACCGATGACAGAGAAAGAACATTGGCCGGTGGATATGGTATGTTGCTCTTCCAGCGACGGATATGGACGTACTACGGCTTCTTCTAGTGACGGTGCGTTGTTTCTTTGACCTTCATATCATGAGGAAAGAAGATGGAGTCTCCATGGTTCTTTTCTTGCAGGCAATGGAGGCGGCATCGTGTGGAAGCGGTGTTTACGCGTGGAGGTGGATCGTGGAGGGGAAGGGTGAAGGAGGGTGCGGAGGGAGGAGTGTTGGCGGAGGAGGGTGCGCGTGGAGGAGGTGGGTCGTGGAGGTGCCGATGGGGGAGGAATGCTGGCGAAAGAGGGCGCAAACAATTTTTACAATCTAAGATCATTTTTTACAATCTCGGATCTTTTTTCACAATATCAGATCTTAATCTACAAATCGCAAGTCATTTTTACAATCTCAATTTTTTTACATTTACTTTTTCTTTTTATAAATTTCTAACAATCGATTTTGTACAATCGTATGTTGTCCTGGACAGATAAACTTGGCATGGGAAGAGAACGCTGAGAATTCATGAGAGGGAAGACAATGCTACACAATTTATCAATATAAGTTTTTTACATAGGGAGGGATTACCTTGTCCTGGTCAGTTAGAGAATAAGACGTGTCATTCGAAATACAAGGCGTGTCTCGTTAGTCTTTACAATGGGAGGATCTTTATCAATGTAAGTTTCTGATAACTATTCATTTCATATTTTATAACACTAGAACATCACTTTCATGATCCTTGTTGTCATAAGATGATTCTCTGTTTGGGGTTGTTGATAATTTATAGAAGGAAATCATTTAAAGATTTCCCCTGAACAATATCAAGCAATTGAGAAGACTGTCATTCACACATCTAAACAGCAAAAACCTTCTAACATTTACAGCTACTTCCAATGTAAAAATACAGCACTCACATTCTAAAGTATATCACATGTAATGATGCTGACGACTTGATGATTATCCTAACTTCTTAACATATATACAAAGGGGGTGATCGACTCAGAAAGACAATAAATAACAAATTGCTCCCAAAAAAAGGGATCATGAAGGTTGGAGCTCTTCATGTACCGTTACTTCCATGCATCAGGCCATTAGTGGTGTTGCTATGTTCACCAAGGTTTAACTAGAAAGAATCACTGCCCTCTGGAGCTTCCGCTGTTCTTCACCCTTCTCTTTAAACATGAAGCTCGTGTATAGATTCGTATAGAATTTAATCATCAAAACTCAAATCTAAATCCTCCGGGATATCCACCATCAAAGTGAAATGTGAATGGTTGTCCCCCTGCGCCAAATGGATTGAAGCCTGGGCCACCCACATCCATGTCGTCGTCGTCTCCTCTGTCATACCTCGCCCTTCTATCCTCATCTCCAAGCACCTGCATAACAGACATAATGATAGAGAGTGAGATGACATGAAAATCGGGAATTCCTGACCTCTGTATACCCTGATGAAAATAAATGTGAAGCAGAGGACGAGAGGGCCAGGAAGAGGAGGGCAAGGAGGAGGAAGCCAAGGGTAATGGGGGAGGGGGAGGGCATAGGCGAGAGGGAGGGCATCAGGGAGGAAGCGGAGGTGGCGGGAGGGCCTAGAGGAGGAGGTCAAGGGCGTAGGTGAGGGGGAGGGCAGCATGAGGGTCTGGAGGAGGAGGGTGATGGGGAGGGTGTCGGAAGGAAGCGTAGGGTGGCGGGAGAGCCTGGAGGAGGAGGCGATGGGGAGGGCGTCGGGGAGGAGGCAGAGGGTGGTGGGATGGCCTGGAGGAGGAGGCGATGGGGAGGGCATCAGGGAAGAGGCGGAGGGCGGTGGGATGGCCTGGAGGAGGAGGGCGAGGGGGAGGGTGTCGGGGAGATGAGGTGGAGGGCGGTGGGATGGCCTGGAGGAGGAGGGTGATGGGAAGGGTGTCAGGGAGGAGGCGGAGGGCGGAGGGAGGAGGCGGAGGGCGGCGAGAGGGCCTGGAGAAAGAGGGAGGGGAGGTTTAGGGTTGAGTTAAGTGAAAAAATTAATAAAATAAATAAATATTGACCGTTAATGTTGGTCTAATCAGATTAGCTCAAGTGAATGGTTGAGTTAGTGGAGCCAACTAATGGAAGATCGTACATGTAAGACGGAACATCTATTCAAAATTCTAGGTGTAATTCGTGATTATCTAAGGTTATGTATATGATTACGATTTTTTTTAAGCCCAAAAAAAAAGGGGAGACACTCAGCGGTGTTCACCCCAATAAATTAGATAAAAACAAAGGAAAGAAGTTTGTACATCAAACAGAAGCTATACAAAGAGGCAACACAGCCTCCACCACACCAAAGGAAAAAAACGAGAACTAGACACCACCCCAGTCCTCCACTAACCTCTCACTGCGAATAAGCAAGTTCTCTTTGTAAAAGCACTGGCCAGAGAAGACGGCCTCGTTCCGACCAAGCCATATTGCCCACAACCTCGCCACCGGAATCAAAAGGTCTATTCTCTCTCTATTCCTGTTAAGAAACAACGAGTCACAGAAGCCTCCAAGTCAATCGCCCCCACCCAATCCACAATCGGATCCTCCCACACCCCCCTTACCGTGGGGCATTCAAAGAAAAGGTGGTCAAGAGTTTCCACCTCCAAATTCCGCAGCACACAGCGATCGGAAACATTCGCCAAGAACCTAGAGCACCGGTCCTTCGTCAAAAGCCTCCTCCTGCGGAAGAGCCATAAGAAGAAGCCGATGCGCAAAGGTAATCTTAGCCCCAAAAAAAAGCAGCAGTCCCGCACCAAGAAGTCCGAACGCACCGGCGGAGGAAGAACCATCGCCCCATAGGCCTTGTGCGTCGAGAAAAAACCGTCCCTCCAGACCCAATGGTCCCGCCCCACGGAAGGCCCATCAGCAACACCGAGGACGTCAAGTAGGGAAAGAAAGTCAGCAAGCCTTTGATTCGAAAAGTTCGCCCCGAAGCGCGGGCACCAACACCCATTCTCCCAGCAAGAGGCTACAGACGCAGCGCAAACAATCTCGGGAAACGAGCACTCAAAGGATCCCCTCCCAACCAACCGTCCTTCCAGAATAAGAACGATTCACCATTCCCCAGCACCGGCTTAAACCTCGCCCGATGCCTTACGAAGACTTCCTCCACACCACGCCAAAAAGGCGTTCGAGCACCACTCAATCCCACCCTCTCCTCCCCCGCCCTTTCCGCCCCATGGATCTCCCGCAGCCCATCAATAAAGAAATTTTCCCCCTGGCCCCAAACCCTACTCGCCTACTTGAGAAAGAAAGCGTCATTAACAAGCTCCAACCGTCTTACTCCCAACCCCCCCTCAAGCTTCCCCCGGCTCACCTCATCCCACGCCACAAGGTGAATCCCACCCCCCGAACCACAATTCTTTCCCCACAGAAATCTACGCATACAAGTATCAAGCCTCCTACGAATCCCAACCGGCAGCCTACGATTCGACAAGAAGCATACCGGGATAGAGGAGATCACCGATTTGAGAAGAACAAGCCGCCGCCCCCTGGAAAGAAGCGTTGCACGCCAACCAGCCAGTCGCGCCTCCATCCTCTCGACAACCGGAAACCAGTCCCTAGCCCTTGCCCTTCCAACCACCAATGGAAGACCAAGGTACTCAATCGGAAGCACGCCAAGAGTAGACCCCAGAATCCGACCGCACTCAAGCGCCCTGTCCTCTGTCATTCCGAAAGGAATAACCTTAGACTTATATGATTACGAAATTACTAAGGGTTATGGGTGTAAATATTTCTAAATTATAATCGAACATAGTGACATTTTCAACCTAACAGGTTTTGCCCATAAATAAGCCCATTCTGCCAGATTTTCCATATAAATGAAATTGCTTTTCCTTCCTGCATGCATTCATATGAGCCCCACAATCTTCCATGTCTTCCATTTTTCTCCAAACATCGCTTGAAAACATCAGGCAAGGGAAATTACTCAATGTCCTCCTGTGGACCAGAAAGGCCGCATATCATATCACCATTAGGCCCTTGTTATCAACCAGCCTGCTCTAAAGAGCCACAGGAATATTTTTACCTTGGAAGTGATGCCCATCATCGAATTGGCTTCAAGTGGGTGCTATTAGAGATCATGAATAGGGGAGCATAAGAATCGAATAAAATAAAAAATCTGACCTAATTCGGTGCTATTTGATTTGGTCGGAATGGACTGGATTAGATGCCTTACTGATCCAAATGGATCAAAAAATTTCAAATCCACTGACCCATGATTGGATCGGATTCGACTAGATGCCTTATTGCATCAAGATGGATCGAAAAATTTCAAATCCATTGACCAGTGGATTGGTGAATTAAGCCTTAAATTCAATCAATACGATAATCCGTACTCCTGCAAAGACATAAATATATAAAAGAACATTTTTTGAAAGAATATATAAAAGAACTGTTGGGAAAAATCGAAGAGTTGTTTATTTGTGGAACCCTAGGCTCTCTTATGTAGATGAGAGATCTATAGGTAAATTACATAAGACAGGCATAAAGAAATAAAATAAAGGAAATGGTATGGAGCATAGATGTCAATCATGATCAGCTTGGAAGAACACTTCTGAAACGGTCCTCTGAGTAAAGCCTTGGTAAAAATATATGATGTTTGATCTCATGAACTAATATGAGAGGTAGAAATCAAGCCCTTCTAAATCATATCTCTAGTATAATGACAGTCTACCTCAATATGTTTTTTTCTTTCATGGAATGCAGGATTGTTTGCAATGAATAGGGCAGCTTGATTATCACATTGTAACTGCATGGTAGAGTTACATCTATATGCAAATCTGCTAGCACTGCTCGAACCCACATCATCTGTGCTTGCTTGTGCCATAGCCCTATACTCAGACTCAACACTTGACCTAGCAACAACAGTTTGTTTCTTGTTTTTCCAAGAAACAAGAGAATTACCAACGAACATTGCGAAGCCTGAATTAGACTTCATGTCCTTAGGACACCTTGCATAGTCAACATCGATACGTGCAGAAACCAAAAGAGTTGCTCCTTTTCCGAATAGTAGTCCTGCATCCGAAGAAGATTTTAGATACCCCAATATCATATATATATACATGTATGTATGTATATAGCATCCATGTGTACCTTTGAAGCTTGCTCCATGAACTGACTCACCTGACTTACTGCAAAAGAGATATTAGGTCGAGTAGTGATAGTAACATAGAGAAGCTTTCCTACCAACTCTCTATATCTTCTCCTGTTAACCTCATATGTAACATCATCATATAACTTCATACTGGGATTTATATGAGTAGTAGAGGGTCGACACCCAATCATGCATGTCTCAACAAGCATGGTTGTAACATACTTCCTTTGGGTCATCACAAGACCATGTGCATTCCTAGCAAACTCTGACCCTAAGAAATACCTTAAGGGTGCCAATTGCCAAGATCCTTAGTAGCAGACTGACGACCCAGAAATTCTTTTGCCTTCTTTATCCCTTGCACATCATCGCCTATAACAAATATATCAGCATATATCATGATAGCAATCGTACCTCTGGGTATTCGTTGCACAAACAATGAATGATATGCATTTGACCTCGTGAACTCTTGCTATTCAATCAAATCCGATAGCTTCTGAAATCATGCCCTCGGGCTCTTCTTGAGGCCATATATTGCTTTACGAAGTCTACAAACCTGCTGACACTCCCCCTCAACAGCAAACCACGGAGGTTGCTGCATGTAGACTTCCTCCTAGAGATCTCCATACAGAAAAGCATTTTTAACATCTAGTTGATACAAAGGCCAATCATGTACCACAACAACTGAAAGGACACGCAGAGTTGAGTGACGAGCAACAGGAGAGAACGTGTATCCACTCCATGAGTCTGAGTAAATCCATGTGCCACCAATATTGCTTTGAAGCGATCAAGACTCCCATCGGCATGATGCTTAATAGTAAACACCTATTTGCAACTGAAAACAGATGCTCCAGTAGGAGCAGATACCAAGCTCCAGGTACCACGTGATTGCAGAGCAGCCATCTCTTCCTCCATAGCTAGACGCCAGCGACTATCCTTCAAGGCCTCCTGATAATACCGTGGAATTTCCACGGCAGAAAGAGCAATTGCAAATCTCTGGATTTCCCCTATCATACGATGAAAGGAGACCTAGGAAGCAAGAGGATAGTGCAGTTAAGCTTTTGCTTCTGAACTACGATAGGTATATCCAGGTCATCGGGAACCTCCTCCATCTGTGGGCCAATCTCTTGCAATAATTCATGCGCAGATACATCTCCAAACCCACTGTTAGTAACATTGTTATCAGAACAACCCTGAGGCGTGTTGGATGACAAGCGATAACCATGAGCAGATGCAGGCCGACGGGTATAGAACTTTGGTAATGGTGGAACAAGGGGCACATGCGACTGAGGAGAAGGAGATGATGGAGATGGAGGAGGAGGAGGTGGTGGTGGTGGTGGTGGTGATGGCGGCAGAATAACAGGAACAAGTGGAAGTGGTGACGGACTCGTAGGAGGAGGTAGCATGTAAACCTCAGCATCAGAGTCTGATGAAGCCAACCTACCACCTGTAGGGGAGAAATACATCGCAGACTCAAAATGTGACGTCAGCGTTGATATAATATTTCATGTGCAATGGATCATAGCATCGGTATCTCTTCTAAGTCCGGGAATACCCAACAAACACACATTTGACTGCTCTAGGAGAGAGCTTGTCAAGACCTGGAGACAACTGGTGGACAAACGAAAACACGAGTAAGTGAGAACAACTTCTCCGGGAAAGCCACGGAGAAAGGAATTTTCCCACCCAAAACAGAAGAGGGTATGCGATTCACCAGATAACATGCCGTAAGAAATGCATCACCCAAAACGAATGTGGGGTACGACTCTGAATGAGAAGAGTCTGAGTGACATCAAGAAGATGGTGATGCTCTCTCTGCAACACCATTCTGCTAAGAAGTGTAAGCACATGTTGTTTGATGAATAATACCACGGGATGAAAAGAAATGTGATAAAGCACAGGTACAGAATTCCAAAGCATTATCACTTCTCACAAATTTCACTAAGGAAGAGAAAACATTCTGCACTTCATTGATAAATGTTTTGATCGCATCCCATGCTTCAGATTTATTCTTCAATAAAAAGATCCATGGTAAAGGAGAACAATCATTGACAGCATCAAGGTAAAACATGTGTCCCTGGTGATCAGGAATACGACTAGGACCCCAAATATCAACATGAAATAACTCAAAAAGCGAGCTACTGCTCTGATTCTGACGACTATGAAAAGCAGAACGATGATGCTTTCCCAACTAACACGCCTCGTACTGGAAGGATGAACCCGATGAAATCTGCGGTAAAATGACACATTTTCTGGAGAGGAAGGTGGCCAAAACATAGGTGCCAAGTGAAGAGAGAGATTGGTCCTGTTGAATGAGAAAATAGGCATGCATAGGGAGTTCGGACTAGGCGATAGAGACCACTCTGCTCACGGCTATAACCAATCACCCTGCCCGTAAGAATGTCCTGAAAAACAAGAGAGATAGGTCAAAAATAGCCCGACAATGCAAATTCTTCGTAATCTGACTAATAGATAACAAATTCATAGAAAAGTCAGGAGCATGTAACGCGTTCTGCAAACGCATCGAAGGCATCAAACTGATCTCCCTCTATCCTGTGATTGGGGAATGAGTCTCATCGGCTATCACAATGGTTCTCCCTGGAGGAACCTGCCTATATGTTGCAAGCATATCTCTGTCACCACATAAATGATACATCGCCCCAGAATCTATAATCCACTCTGTAATCTCATATCCATAACAAAATGTTAAATCATAAGTACTACTTGAGGTGCTAGTTATAACAGAAAAACTGGCAGAGACGGAAGCTGCTACATCTGAATGGCCTCCTGGAGATGGTGAAGAAGCAGGAGGCATGATATCCCCTCAGTCAAACCTCTGATCTGTCAAACCGGCAGTTATAACAGAAAAACTGGCAGAGACGGAAGCTGCTACGAGATCGTCAAACCTCTGATCTGAAGTAGGAGCAATTGGAGACTCAACCTGCTCCGCTACTTGGGCTGATGCCGGAAAACCATGCTTGGAGTAGCATGTATCCTCTATATGATCTGGACGATGACAGTAAGTGCAGGGCAGACAAATGTGGCCTCTTCTACCACGAGGTCCACGTCCACGGAGAAAAGAAGAGTCTCATCTGCCCCGTTAGGTTGCATTGCCGAAGATGTCTGGCTAGTAGCAGTGGACGAAATAGTAATCCTGCTAAGCATGCAGAAAGTTTCCTCCATGAGAGGAATAGTAGCATCCGCAATAATCTGGGAGCAAGCAGCATCATATTCAGGATCGAGGGCTGCTAGGAATTCACCAACCATGATAGCATTCCTATATGTCCTCTACTGCTCTGGAGTAGTCGTGAGAGGTATGAAGATGGGGAGCTTTGCAAACATCCCACGCAAGAATGTATACAACGAATGAAGAGGTCGGTCGTTCCGCTCGACAGTAAATATATCATGCTGGAGTTGTAGGTTCTTGGTCTCATTCAGCGCCTGAGAATAAGTTGTTGCGAATATATCACACATCACCTTAGCAATGGGCTGATGTAACACATCATTGGCGATCTCCAGCGTCAATGTACCTGAAAGCCAAACTTTGGAGGATGCATCATCGGTCACTCACGAGGCATTAACCATGTTTTTCTCCACAAGCTCCTCCTCGGTAAGAATATGCTTCTTACCATTAGACTTCATAAGGCTCATGACCTGCATAGCCCAGAGCTCATGGTTCATCCCGTCCATCTTGACAATATGCGCTGGATCTCTGAAGCTTGTGGCGGGTACGTTGACTTTGTTTTATGACATATCGTTGGATGAAAATCACTAGGATTTGTAGACCAAAGGATAAATGTATACACAGACATGTGTGGATTTGAATGCATATGTAGACTTATGCACTCAAATCCATCAACCCAAATGGAGAGACCAGCCAGGGCGGCGGGTGCGGTTTGATAGCAACAGGGGCTGATGACCGAGAGGGGAGCCGAGCCAGTAGTGGCGGCGACTCGACGGCAATGGCGGGAGCCGGCGGCCCGCTGGCGATGGCTCGGTGGCAACGACGAGAGCTGGCAGCTTAGTGGCGACGGCGAGGAGAAGTTGGCCCAGTGGCGGCCAAGCGGAAAGGCAGAGGCGGCCACTTGCCGAGAGAAAGGGGGGCAGCGGCGGCGCCTGAAGGAGAGAGGGGGGCAGCGGGTGTAGGCTTAAGGTTAGGGTACGGAGATGCGATCTAGGACCGTTGCTCTGATACTATGTTGGTAAAAATCGAAGAGTTGTTTATTCCTGAAACCCTAGGCTCTCTTATATAAAGGAGAGACCCATGGGTAAATTACATAAGACGGGCAAAAAGAAATAAAATAAAGGAAAAGGTACATAGAACATAAATATATCTCTACAAGAACATATACGTATATGTTTTATATATAGTTCTTAAATATATTTTATATGTAATTCATATATATGGTGTTCCTATCATCTCTTGATATTTATCAATCACCACCTCCTATTGGCTACCTGCATCATTGCAGGAGTATCTTAAAGATCCAAATGATGTTTCATCACTATCTAGGTTCTTCATGAGAATCAAGCCTCCAACGCCCAATTTAATTCTTCGTTACCAATCTTACCTAGCAGATCTGCCGACTCTCAGTCATGTTTCAATTTTCAATCGTGACTAGACATCCCTGTCCAAAAAGTAACTATACAAGTTTCCCTCAACAATAGTTCCACCTACGCCTCTTCCACCTTTTATGATGACCATATATAATGATGTCATCTCCACCGTTATCACTATGGGTACTCTTACGTGATATCACACATGCAATATGCTTATTTGCAGCTTTTTTTGTGCAAAAAAAGGGAAACACTCTATCGGTGTCCGCCCCCCAAAATATATTATAAAAGTAAGAATAAAGCTACAAAAGCCAGTTCTCAAGGGAGACCTAGCGTGGTGGACCACATTACTAACATAAAATCCCATTACGAGAGAGCCAAATCACGAAAACCACAGTGATAGGGTGCAACAACTCCATCATATATATAGATTGAATGGCCAATAGAGAGTTCTAAGAATCAATGTGGGAGGAGATGTCCACCCATGTGATATCTGCAGCTCGCCAGATCTAACGTACACATGTGCCCGAGTAGAAAAGATGGTCCAGATCTTCAATGCCATCGCCAAGGAAAGAGCAGGAGGTGTCATCCACGGTGACAAAGTTGGATCTTGATTAGCAAGCACTCAAGAATGTGCAGTCAAAGGAAGATTTTGATCTTCAAAGGAATCTTCAGGGTCCAAATCAAACTGCAGTCTCTTTCTCTGATACCTGGGTCGAGAATTGTGTTGGTCGTGATTTGTCCTATAAGCCTTTTTCACTAAAAAATAGTCACTAAAAATAGTCACTATGTCAGACCCAATGATTGCGTCCCTCCAAGGGACCCACATGGCTAGCGATCTCCTCCGACATTTGCATAAATTCACCATCCGCTCTTTGTCGAGCACTTTATTAATATGCTCTGAGCTGCTAGCAATGTCCTCCGAGTTTATTTGCAATTATGCAACCAACTTCATCCGGTCTTGTAGTTGTAGTTCGTCTGTTTGTGATGTCTATCTCCAATGGCATTTCGAGTTTTATCATTCAACAACAACAAAATCTTTTCTCACAATTAAGTAGGGTCAGCTACATGGATTTTTTTTGAAAAGGCTACATGGATTTTTTGTCTCCATTCAAATCTATTTTGGGTCATTCTCGGGATTAAATCCAAATAACTAAGATCCCTTCGGATAGTCTCATCCAACACTTCTTGGGCATTCATCGCCCTCTCTTAATCGGCTCAACATCCCAAATCTCGCATCTTCTAACTGGTGCATCAACAGACCTCCTTTGCAAATGAACAAACCATCTTAAGCGGTTTTCTCTCATCTTATCCTCTTGGAGCTACACCAACTTTCGAGTTTTATCATTGTGTTTAAAACTTTAATGTTTTGTTTAAATTTGCGTAGAAGAGATGAAAATCACATCTAATTATAACAACCATTAAAATTATACAAAGTATGTGAACTGGAAGAAATCTAAAAAAATCTGATCCAATTTATAGTTCAGTGGATTGAATTGCATACTTTCTCATCTGCTAAGGGTTAGATTAAAGTCTAATCTACGTGTTCTCTAATCATGGATATTGAGTGTTGAATGGTGAAAGGTGGTGTAAAGATGACAGAGGAGATAGGCACATGTCGGTGAGAAAGAGAAGAGTACATCATACTTGAGGAGGATGTCAATTAATGGGGTTGGTAAAGGGTGGAATATCTTCACATAGAATAGAATATCTACACATAGAATGGCCATGACATGTAATCTGTGACAGAATTCAGAAATAAACAGATCATGACAATGCATATTTCAGTCACATTCTGTCAATTTACTAGGTGCACGTGCAAATTAGCTTTTTACTCAGGTGCAGATTGATAAAGTGCCTGGCAAAAATTCAAACATCAAAAGACAATATGTTCCATAACCGTGCGTTATGAGAGAAAATTAGTCACCTACAAGCATTTGTGTTCTTCATACCTCGTATGCAGCAGCAATTTCTGTAAACGTGTCTTCAGCTTCAATATTGTCGATATTCTTATCAGGATGCCACTGCAAAGCAAGCTTCTTATATGCATGCCTAATTTCTGCTGCAGATGCAGTTTGAGGAATCCCCAGAATCTTATACCAGTCTTTGCGCTTACTCAGTTTTAGCGCCTTCTCAGCCTTCATCAGTGTTTCACGAATGTTTATGTCCTGCAATATTCCAAATGATTGTAATTAAAACCTGTCCTTGTTATTACTGTTATTGACCATCTATAAGTTTCCGAATATTAGAAAGTCATCCATAAATATCGCACTTTTTTATATTCCATTTTAACGCCAGAATAGACCCGTCATTGTATCAGTAACATAACTACTTTAAATGGAAAAGAAACACTGTCACAAACCTGTGGAGACTTTTCAACAGCTGCTTCCAGGTCATTAACAGCCCCTTCCCAATCTTCCACCAAATGTTTAGCTTCGCCTCGCTATAAATATGCACACAAAATTAGATTCAAATGAAAGGTACATGCTATTAGAAGCAACTTCCATCTAAAGAAGTTCCAACTGTCAAATTTCTCGAGATTTTCTTTTTGAAGAGAAGTTCTTGTTGGAATTTACGTATTTAAATTAAAAAAGGTTTTAGCCTTCGCAAGAAAAAACTTCTTAAAAAAGGAATACATGAAAGCAATGTTCCAAATATTTGTTATTTGAAATATTAGCTTACTGAGTCAAATTGAGTGATCCACCCAGAATGTACAGTTATAATGAAATAACAATAGCCATCGGACACTAAATAGGCTTTCATTACTCCGTTTATTACTCAATCCTAAAGCCTCACAGCCAGTCATCCTAAAGCCTCACAACATATCTGATTGGCCATCCTTCCAAAGATATGGCTGGTAGACATCAGACAATCAAATATACTGACCCCAGAGGCATCGATGGCATACGAAAATTTCAAACATTGATGGATATCGCATAGGGTTTCATTACTCAAAATATTTGATTTCTTGACAGCTCTTCATTTTAGATATTAATTCATGTACCGATTCTAAATAAGAGAATGTCAATATGATGGTAGGACTGGTCCTTTAAATTAGTAGAATGTTGCTAGTCCGTATAGATAACACAAATAATAAACGACCAGCATATGATTTGCCAGTTAAGCCAGAAGATTTACCACATCAATTCCTGGCATGTGATCATTAATGTGAGCCTGTTTAAATCATCCAATTCACATCAATTATGAAATGCGGAGAACTTCATGATTTTTGCATAAAACCTTGCATTGGCATCCATAGAAATGGCTAATTAAATTGTAAGGTCAATAAACATATTAGAGAGAAGATGGAGAGCTCTTGACGGAAGAGAGAGCGGTTGTGTTGGGTGGTGTGAGAAGGGGAACAACGCTGGACAAGGGACGCCAACCGTGGAGTTGATAGGGTGAGGAAGACTACCATTCACGGAGGTGAGAAGGTGTGGAGAGCCACAAATCATAGAGCAATAGGGAGAAAGAGGGGTGGAATCGTGTATCTCATCGAAAGCGGATCCAGCTTTGCTACATGTGCAGGGAGTTTGGGCATCTTACTGGTAGTTGCTTTCTGTCCCCACGTTGCGTTGGATGTGGGGGGTCTCAATCAAGGTTGCAAAAGTCGATAGTCGGTACTCAATCGGCCGAGTCACTGACTAAGGATTAATCGACAGTCGAATGATTAATCTGATTTAGCTGGGATTTAATCATCTTTGAATTTTTTAATTATTTAAAATATATAAATCATTTTTGTACATATATTCTTATCTATTTACATGGGCTTGTACATTTTCTATACTATCATAATGATATAAAAGAAGTAATTGAATTTAAATAAAACATTAAACATATTAGAATAAGTTTGCTTATAAAAAAAGCAAAAAAAATGGCATCTCCTAACAAAAATCAATTGACTGGTGGGCCTAGTCGGAATTAATCAGTACTCGGTCGGCCACCGCACTAACAAGACTAGTCAGACCTATTAGTGGGGCTAGTCGAGCGACGTTTACAATACTAGTCTCAATCAATAGGCGATCTTTAACCAAACAAGGTCTAGAATTGGAACCTCGAACTACCATTGCATGAGATAGATTTTGCGACCGCGGGCCTGATGGAGAGCCAACCTACAATCGAGATCCAATCTCCATTCCAACCCCCTCCGAAGGGGGATTGAGGCGTAGCTTCCGCGTTCCAAAACACATAGCAAACCGATGACCCTCTCAATTGGAGATTACCCCATTTTACTGATGGAGAGGTCTTCACTTCGTCAAAGTATGTCGCTCGGAATTCGAAATTTGAAATTACTTTTTTGGAAGGAGCGGATGGTGTGGTGGCGTTGCTCACCCATGCCCTCGTGTTTACTCTGGATTTTAGGGTTCTCTAGGAGCATGTGGTCGAAGATATTTGTGAGGGCTTTCAGGATGGCATTGATAAGAATCATCCCCGGGTCTCTTTTGATTGTTCTGTGATCCAGCCCGATCTGGAATCGAGACCTGGACCCATTCAGCATATATAATTCGTGGGTGGATCCAAAAGTGGGCTAACAAGGTTCGATTCTCCTCTCGGTTGTACTGGACTCGGAATCGTTCGGCATGTACCCTTTGTGGGTGGGACGTCTGACCCGAACGGTGGGGTTTCTTTGGATAATGTTGATCGACCTCTTTTCCATACTAGTGAAGCTATTCCAAAGCCCTCGAGTGGGAGATTTTTTTGAACAATAAGGGAATGCTCTACTGCTTATTCGTACTGACAAGCCTAAAGAGCAGAGTCTGGCGAGAGATCTTTTGCTCGGTATTGGGATATGATTTTTTGTTTGCTTTCTGGACCAATAATTGGACGGGTCGCGGCACTCTTGCCTCCCTGTATCCACGCATTTATGCTTTAGCCACTGCTCGGGATGCACGGGTTGTAGATTGTTGGGCAGATGCTTTCACCTCAGATTTTTCATATCAACGTCAGGAAATCCTTCACTTGCTAGACACCCTAAACCAACTACTTGGGGCCCGATAGATGGCAGAGTCATTGCACCTGCACGGATGGAGAGTTTTCAGTTAGGCGTGCTTACAGATCAATCGACAAGCCACCAGCCCCTTCTATCGATCAATTAATTCGAGATTGCAAACTTACCTAGGAATTGTAGTTGCCAAATAGGATCTGTGTTTTCTTATGGTTTTTGCAGAGGAGGCGTATCCTAACTAGGGATCATTGATCCAGACTTTTTTTGGGCACCCCAGACACATGCCAGCTATGCGACACTGAAAGCGAATATATCAAACACTTATTTTTCCATTGTGATAGGACTTCTGTGATTTGGCGTGAACTTGGAATCTCCTAGAATCTAGATGAATCTTTATAGCCTAGAAATGTTCTGGGAATCTTTGGACTCAGCCAAGCATCAGGCCAACTGCAACCTCTTTCTTCCGATTACAACGATTTGGGCCATCTCGCTTGCGATAAATGGGATCACTTTTACTACGGATCAGTATTATCCTGATAATGTAATCTTTCATGCCAGGATTCTCCATGAGTCTTGGCTTCTATAAGTTTTCCTTCTCTATTGAATTAATATATTTGTGGTGGATACCTTGTTGTGTTTGCCCATTTTTAGTCCAAAAAACATATTAGGTGCGTAATAGAGATTTCTTTTCAAGGTTTTGTGCGAGAAAAGAAGAATTGGCTAGCACTAACTCACAATCTCTGACTGCATATATTTAACAATGTAAATATAAAAAATAAGACTGTTTGGCAGATGTGTGAGAGATACATAGATGAAAAAAAGGATAGGCAAACCTGACTTAAGGCTTCAGGCAACTCATCATCTAAGTCAAGTGCATCTGAGCAACTTCTTATGGCTTCTTCCCCCATCCTCATTTTCACAAAGACCTTGCATAAGCCAAGATGGAGTCGCACATTATGTGCGATATGAGAAGGGTCAACTGCTAGTGCAGATGTAAAATCTTCTACAGCCAAGCGCAGCTTACCCTTTTCCGCATTTTCTTCAGCCTGCAAATAGAAATTAAGAAAATGAACACATCCTACTATATATTCTTTTGAAAGAAAAAGAAAGGGGGTGATACGCCGAGAAGACGCCCACCCTGCTATATTTGTAATTGATTTTGAAAATATTCTTAAAAGAAGTTTACACTTTTGGTCTTCTTCAAAAGATTTTTGAGCCCAAAGTATGTTTTTTTCAATCCACTGTGTTCAGGATCTAGACGAAGTCCTTTCTGCAAGTGCCTGAAGAATGCCGTCAAAACAATTCAATCTGTCATGTAATGTAAGAGATCTTTATTTGTCTTTCTTACAGGATAAAGATGTCCCTTTAAATAAGCGATATTACAGTATTACTATCAATTCTTGAAAAGAAAAATACAAAGGATTCTTAAAAAGATTGTACTAATGGTTTCTACTGAAAGAATTTAAAATAATAGATAATTCAACTAAGGATATTTTTTTCATAAGATGGATGAAGGAAGCAGATCGTTCATGAAGCAGGACTGGGAATAATAGACTTCATTGTGCAAGTGCAACTCACAGATAAGTCAAATGCTTCATAGTACCTTAAGGCAATATCATGATCTGTTAGATAGTAAAAAGCACGAGCACGGAAGTACAATGCTTCCAGATTATTTTCATCTTCTTTGAGAATGGATCCCGTTTCTGAAATTACACTGGGATAGTCTTTTAAAGCCAGGAAGACCTTCACTTTGAGGAGCTTTGCCTATAACAAGGAAGAGACGACTGAGACCCCAGCATATTGATAAAGAAATTTCAGGCTTTAAATGACCTAAAAGGTTACCTCCAAACAACCAGGAGAGAACACAAGAACAATTTTGTCAAGATATTCTAATGCTTTTGCATGATCACCTGACTCAAATATATGTGATGCTGATGCAAATGAATTCTGGGCTTGCAATAATTGAGATAATTCTCTTTGTGCCAATGGTGATCTTGGTTTCAGCTCCAAAAGCTTCCTGTAGTTTTTCTCAGATTCTTCATATCTACATTAACAGGGAAATGCAATTCACATAAAATTCGAACAGGAGAAATACAAGCGCCTATACGTTTTCTACGCTGAGGACTTTTATAGGAGATCAAATATACTAACAATAGTTTTCCAAACTCAGTTATCAAAACCAAGACCATCCATGCTAAATACAAGCAGCATATTTGACATTTACAACGTGAAATTATTGCCTCACATTCACTTCAATGCCCATCACATATTTTTAGAATTTCATTCCAAATGCAGATCTGGTTTTATATCCACGTTGACATCAACATTAGGTAGGACTTCTCAGGAACAATGAAAATCCAGCCAACTATTCAGTTGAAGTTTCAGTGATAAAGGTAGTTTACAGTCCGTTAATGACAAAAATGAAACGGACTGACCTTTGTTTATACAAAAATATAAACTGCTCATAATCAGTTTGTGAATCAAACATTTTTTTTTGACGCTGTGAATCAAACATATGGAAACACATTTTCCCATTTTAGAAGCTATCTCATAAAATTCAAGGATACAAAAGGTTAAATATAGCATTTAGTTAATTAATACGGAGCAAGACTATGTCAAGGGACTAAACCCTATGGTTCATATAAAAAATCAGAATGATATGTTTAAGAGGGTTAGTCAACCCACAGGGTAACGTCACATTTAATGTACGCCTATTTGTTAGATTAAGATGTTAATTACCATTAATGGTCTCATGTAATGTAATATCTATATAAAATAATTCATTGACCAAGTTTATATGGGAAGGGCACACCTAATCCAAAATTAGCCCTTCGAGGATTATCACAATTTGGGGGAGATCCATGCTGCAACCCTTTAACAGGAACATATTATATGCATAATGAAGCATGCCATGGTCAGCAGTTTCTGAGGCAGTTTGCCTATTTCTACAAAAGGAACATTCAACTTGGAAAGAAAAAGGGTTGGTTTCAAAAAAGTTTCGACAAATATCAGAACATTTACTATCAAAATACATTGATAAAAAATGGCCTCTACGTGATATGAGGAACGAGGAAAACCTGCAAAGAGAACAAAGAACAGATGCACGGCTTGAATAGGCTTCTGAAAGCGTTGGTTCTGCTTCTACGGCAGAATTTAAAAGTTCGAGTGCTTCAATATATTGATTTTCGAGCATCAATTGAGAAGCATCTTTCAGAAGAGTGGCAGCATTGGTGCTTTCATTATCTGCACAGAGTTAAGGTTCAATCACCATCACATATCCAAAACCTGGCACTCAAAAGTGCTACAACAGGTTTCAGTCATACATGAAAAAAAAAACAGAATTTCCATCGGGAAAAGGTGGCATGTTAATTGCAACATAGTTTCACCATGACATATTCAGGTTAGATGGTGGAACAAAATTATCGGCACAAAAATGACTTTTAGATAAGGAAACATGATGATTACATGTTTAGTGGGTTCTGAAATTCTGTTAAATTATTGGGGCAGTTCCAATTTAGTTGCCCAAAAACAATGAAAAGCTGCAAGAATCGCTACACCATCTTGGGAATAAGTGCACAATTTCCAAGGGTTCTTGCACAAAGGAAAGTGAAGGACCTTTATGAGCCCAATATAGTACAAATGAGGAACGGTTTCTCATATCACAATAGACAGGAATAGAACAAGAAAATAAGTTATAAATTTTGTTCTTGCATAATACGATGCTCTAACTAACTAATTCATTGAGGTAGTAGATGCATCAATTAAGAGCAGAACTCAGATCTTATGATTGTATCATTGTAGAAGATGATGTGTGGATGGTGAACTGCTAAATAGCCTACATTCAGTTTCAGATGTAGTTTGCAAAAAAAAGAGAAAACACTTTGAATTTAACACTAATGTGCAAAAGGGCTTAAACGAGAGTGGTAAAATGGGCGTACAAAGAATATGATATCAATAAGGAAATCAGTTTGAAATAACAGAAGTACTAATGCCATTTGTGCATGTGCATACAAATTGGCCGAAGGGAAAGGTACAAGGAGAAATCGAGTCGTCTGTTTGGCAAGGCTTCTCAAATAATCTTACAAAGATAATAATTTGTTTGAGAGAGTATTTATAGTTGGCGTGCATGAAATGATGCTTAGAGTATACAAGCATTGACTGTGGTTGTGTGTTTTAGCATAAAAATGAAATAATATCTGCACTTCCCATCATCCATTTAAAAAAATTCTTGAAAAGAAAAGCACTTAATCGGTAGAGAAATGATCCCACTTAATCGAACCGCTAAGGACACTGACTGATCATTTTGCTTCACAGCGAAAAAATATTTTTGTGTACAAGGTGCAAATTTATAGGTTACCAAATCAATAACCGATCATAACATGAAGTTGAGGATGAGGATTAGAGTATCAATTAATAAATTCAAATTCATACTTGGAAGTTGGAAGGTGCAAAATTGAGGCTAGAAATCTTTGACACTGATTAGCCCAAGTTTCCCGAATTAGGAAGGTTATATATGATTTTTATTAACTTTGATGAGAATCTATAAAATTGAGTCAAAAAATATGTTGAGTTGCTTAATGAACCATTGGTGATGATTCATTTAATGACTGCCTATTTTATGTAACTCAAATTCGCACCATGAACCCATAGTGAGTCCTTCATTTTTTTAAAGGGATTACCCAGGCCACCTAATATCGGGCTTAAGAGTAAAAAAATCATTCACCTTTTAACTCAGATATGATTAAAATTAACAAAGTACGTCATCAAGAGAAGATGCCTTGATGCATGTTGCTTATAGATGACATTTTTCAGTGAATGGGAAAAATAGCATCATAAAAGTACTTTGTAACCGTGAAGGATGCCATTAAAAGTGAGAATTTTATACTGAAAAAATAAAGATAGAATAATGACAAGCTCAAAGAAAAGGGGCATGAATGTGAGGTAAAGCTTGCAACAAATTTCACTCTGTGAAGGACATTTTTTGTTATTCAGGATCCATATGCAAACATGATGAGAAATTCAAGGAGACGCCAGTCATAGACAACATAGGGTGGTTCACATATTGAGGAGCTTTAAATGTTCCTTGTGGTAAGTGATTCTATTGAAAGTTTTTCAGGAGGATCACATGATCTTTGTCATAAGTGATTCTGTTGGGCAAGAAAGATGAATACTAAAAACATAAAATGAAGCCCGCCATGCTTTTTGACACTAAATATTGGATTGTCCACCATAAAAATGTATATGAAAATTTGAAGATATTTCTATGGATTTGTGACCATGCAAGGATGGATGGTATTCATAGTAAAAATTGTCAACCAAAAATTTGATATGACGCCAAAAAAATGATACATACAAAGAGAGGGCAAACTTGATACCCTGTCTCGGAGGTGTGAGAAGTTGGAATATGAACCTTGCAAGAAGAATCAAAGAATACCAACTAAGTATTTGAGTGCTAAAAGTAAAGTATCAAGCATGATCTGGCTCAGCCGATCTAAACTCAAGTATGACTTTACAATCTCCGCACCCTTGTCTTGAAACCCCATTTTCTATTACCAACAGCTACTGCAGATGCTAACGAGATGGGGATGACCCCATACTACTAGTCTTTGATCAGAGGAGGGAACCTGGTCAAGCATACTAGACTACAATAAAGGGAAGCTATTCATTTCCTAGGAATGCTTACCTAGCTATGAAAAAACTAGAAAGATAGGAGGATGAATTTTGAAATGACAAATTCATATATATGACCCCGGTTAATGTGTAGAAAAGGCCTGGTTGATGTCGATGTTGAAGAGATGACCCAAACGTGCGATCACCACGATACATTGCACAACTATGATTAACCTAAATTTGAACCAAATGAATCAAAGTAGCGATCGCGTATCACGAATTCAGAAAATAGAACAGCCTAATACTGTCGAGATTAGGGTTTAGGGATTGGCATCCGGTGCAGGAGGGCGTACCTTGAGAGGAGACGAAGGAGGGGGACATAGAGAGGAGGACGAGTGGGAGCAGCACTAGTCCCTTGCGGGCGATCGCCATTGACGATCTCTCTGCTTGTTCTTCTCCTTCGTGGTTTTTTACTTCTGGTGATAATATTTGACCTAAACTGATCGCAGGAGTACTTACCTGCAGTTTGTTCATGTACACGCGACCGTCAGAATCGTGTGATGACACGTAAGAGGTCTTATTGCGGAAACACGCAGGAGTTTATAAAGTCTGTTATAACTTACAAGGAGGCTTAATTTTCTTCAAAAAAATCAAGCAAGGTAAGTAATGGTTTATCTTGTCTATCATTTTGGACCCTCTTGTTTTATATGGAAAAAATGCACAAAGACACCTGTTGAAAGGACAAATTACAGTATACATGCAAGCAGAGGCGGAAGCCACGACACCAGGAATTTTATCAAGGGAGGCAAGTATACACATATCATGTATGAGGAAAAAATGAAAAAAAAAGTATTTTCAAATGCTATTTTTTAAAATAGAGTTAATAATTTCAAATGCGATTTTTAAAACTTGGTAAACTTATCATATCAATGTTATTTGAATTTTTCAATAAGGCATAGATCATTTTTTCAATGGTGAATTTTTAATAGTTTTAGTTAAAAATTTTCATATTTTAAAATAACAAACAAAATTTATTTCGTTTACAAAGAGAATTAAAATTAATGGGAGAGATAAATAAGTCTCAATCTCATTTTATATCAAATTGTACTTATAATGTTGAGTAGAAATAATTTTTTAACAAAGAAAGGATGGAATTATTATTTTTAAGCAAAAGAAAAGATAAAGATAAGTAAAGTGAGTAGAGCTATTTTTTAAAAAAAATGGAGAGGGATAGGATTCGAACCATGATGGAATGATTGGAAGAAAGGACACTTTGCCAATAGCCATTGCACATTTATTGATAATTTTCAAAATTATCCATTCTATATTTAAACCTGGAGCAGGGGCCATACAAAAATTAACAACATTATATAAGTGAAATGGAGTAATTAAGGGGGGGCATGGCCCCTCTCAAAAGTATACTAGTTCTGCCCCTACATGCAAGCATCCCTAAAGCAAAACTTAAGTTTGAGGTGAATGACTATTACATGTTATGTAGATGGATATGGGATAAGGAGGGATTAAGCTGTTGTATCTCTCATTTCTATTAGCTTGCAGGGATAGGATTTGTGGGATAAGGATGGATAAATGATAGTTATTTGGTATTCTTCATTCGGATGAATAAGAAGGAATATGTGATAGAAGTTAATTATTTTCGATAAATTTGTAAGATAATTGTCAGTTATTTGCATTTTTATAACGGGAAAGATTGATGATGGAGGGATGGAGTTCCAAAATTTATCTCTCTTGTTGACTCCAGAATTCAAATATTGACCATCTTCAGATGGATAGAAATTTTGTGGGTAAGGAGGGATACATACATTGTATCCCTCAAACGAACGAAGCCTTAAGGATCAATGAATTAGGAACAAATTATGGCATACTTGCAAACATTGGTAAAGATATTATAAAGTAAGCATTGAGAATGGTGGTGTTGTCTTCCAATGTCAAAATAGACAGCAACGATGTTCAGATGTCAAATAAAGCAAACTTTTGTGTTGTTATATACACTAATGAGGTTTGATGTTTGAATATCAAGAAGAATGGTGTGAGGATTTTTTTATCTTTCAACATCGATCAGTGGTGACCCTCGATAGTGGTGACTTCCGACAGCCACCCTCTTCAGACCTTGGCCCCATCGAGAGGTCCTAAGATATGCATCATCCACTCTCCGGTCACTTCCGGACCTAGCCCCATCCTACCGACTCCAGTGCCTCATTTCCGTGATTTTGTACAATAGCATGTCCGTCCCTCTCCATCCTTCTTTGACTAAACTTGGGCATACTAGATCATCAGCTTGGCCTTGTAAGAGTTCCATAAGTTTTAGTGAATTATACATTTTTTTCTCTTTTGTATTTTTAAGTGATAACAAAAGGGGGGGAAGGAATTAAAAAGCTTCTTTTCTTATTGGATTAAGTTAAGGGGAGAAAAAACTAAGGGGGAGTATATAGTTAAGAAAGAAGTAAAGATGTAAAATAAGTAAAGAAAGTTTTTCAAAAAAAATCACATACCTTGCAACTAAAGAGTTAAAATTTTGGTCTAATTCTTTTAGTAAATGAGAGAAATTAAAATCAATTTGAAATATAGAGTTAAAATTAATTTATTTTATTAAGATTGATTTGAAAAGTTCTATATTTACTTGATTGCATCTCTTTTAACTTTTAAAAAGTTTTGTCATCATAAAAAAGGAGAGTGTTAGTTATTTGTTTCTCCAAATTACTTTAAAGATGACACATATACAGATATCACAGTCATTCACCTGTTTATTATGATTGTAGGATTATAGAGTATTTCAGATCAGAAGCTCTACAAAGTGAACATCAGTGATGAAGTTGCAAAATATTACAAGTTTCTTTCAATTGTTCAAAAAATTGTAGCATTATTTACATTATATTTTGGCAAAGTTGTAATCTCAACTGCATCCTCAAAAACTTTCTAAATCACGAGTATCAAAGAACTCAACGATGATCGGTCACTCTTGCTCACTAATCAATCAAGTTGATCGACCATCTATTTATAACGATTGATCACCTATGTTCGACCACATATTGTTCATGATCGATCATATCTTTCAATACTGAATTTCCAACGATCATGAAATGATCAATCACCCTCTTGACATAATCGCTCATATAGGACTAATCGATCATACATATTTACTGATCGGCCATATCTAACAAATCTTCATTGATTCCTTATTTTGTTTCCAATGGTTACCTACTCTTGGAATCCTATATTAAACATCCTATATTCATAAATCACTCTTGCTCTCATTAGAAAAGCAAAAAAAGCTCTCTGAATGATTCTTCTATTACTCTTTCTCTTGTTCTTTGAGTTATTCGATATTTTTGAGGAGAATATTTTCCAAAGAATAGCTGCAAAAAAGCCATCAAGTTAGAAATGTTTTCCGATAGCAGTCAGTAAACTTTAGGCAGCCTTCTCAAGTCTTGTGATATGTATTCTGTGAATTTTATTGCTTATTTACATGTGCTTATAAGTATGAACATCTTTGCAATTATATACTGTGGATTATTCAAGATATCTGTGTTCTTATAATTGAGAATTTTTTTGATATGTTTTAGAAAAAATGTTATTTCAAAAGAAAAGTTATTATAAATATATGTTCCTATCATCAACCTCTTGCAGGAACTTTTGATGTTTGATCCTCAAGTTTGTAGGGAAGTACTTGGACTTGCAAGTTCTGCATATTCCAACGGAAGTCAGAGGAAAGTTGAAGTTTCATCAATTCTCTGTGGTTGTTATAGTATCATATCTGTAGTGTTGACTTTTGTTTTTGATCTAAAGTTGTGAAGCTGTAAATTTTATAAACAGTTGAGATATTCGCATACATATTTCATGTTTTATAGTAAAGTAGTTGATTGGCTGGTCTAATCGAGAAATCCTGGGTTATGTGACTTAGATCGTGATTTTCAGCCAATTGGGTTTCCACGTAAAATTATTGTGTAGTGTGTTAATGCGCATATAACTGATTATTTTGTGCTTGGTATTTATTCTGCAAATAGTTTTCAAACTATATCGAACCATTATTCACTCTCCTTCTAGTGGTGTCGTGATCCAAAAACTCGTAAGTACTATGTCTTAAGGGAATGAAGCTTTCTTGGAATTATCGCTATGAAATATTTCCAAGTTATTCTTGATGCATCCTTGTTTTGATAGTATCAATACCCTCTTTTCTCTATTTCTAAGCAACTTCAGACTCAATATATAAGAGGTATCCTCAAGATCTCTCATCTAAGAGGTATGGGACGACCAATGTTTAATACTAGTTAGCATCGAAATATCACTCCAAATGAGTAGGATGCCATCGACATAAAGCATGATGAACACAATGGCACAGCCACTAAGCTTCTTTTATATACATGGTTCATCAGGATTGTAAACATGGTTTCATCGAATTGCGTGTTCCAACCATGAGAAGCTTTCTTAAGGACATAGATGGACTTCAACTTTTACACTTTACATTCCTCTCATGTGAAGTCCTGGGTTGCTCCATATAGAAAATCTCATCGAGGTATTCTCCAAAGAATGCAGTCTTGACGTTTATCTTCCAAATGTCATGGTCAAGTTGTGTAACTATAGCTATCAATATCCTAATGGATTTAAGCATGGACAAAGAGATAATGTCTCATCATAATCGATTCCTTCTCTATGTGTGTAACCCTTGGCCATGAGCTATGTCTTGAAGGTCTCTACCCTCCATTGGGTCCTCTCCTTTTAAAGATCCATACACACCCAATAGGCTTAACCCCTTTAGGTGGATCTTTGAGATCTCATACACCATTCTTGTGCATGGAGTCTACTTCAGACTTCATTGCTAGCATCCATCTTTCCATGACATGAGTTGTCAATGCTTCATCGAATAAAGTAGGATCATCTTCAGACTCTTTTGATACATTGAATCCACACCTTTCATGTGGTCTTACTACTCTTGAACTCTTTCTAAGAGGTGTGGGTGTGACATCCTCTATTACATGTTCAGTTTATGGTATTGTAACTTGATCAATTTCACTAGGCTCTATTAGCTCATTTACCTCGTTGTTATACTGACTTTTAACGAAATCATCCTCTAGAAGTTTTATGTCTTTAAATACGAACATATTTCGAGTCTCAAGATCATAAAGTAGGTATCCAATACCATTCTTTACATACCCAATGAGCTAGAGCTCTCGATTGCGAGATTCGAGCTTGCTTGTATCCACATTTTTAACATCAGCCATACGGTCCCAAAATCAAATGCTCGGTTCCAAATTCATATGTTTGGAATATTATTTAGGACATAAGACATAGTATCTACTGTGTATCCTGGGAAACTAAGAGGTAATTGTACTTTACTCGTTATTAATCTCACCATGTCCATCATGGTTTGGTTGCATCTCTGAAACTCCATTGAGTTGAGGAGTACCTAGAGGAGTAAGATTGGAAATTATTCCTCTATCTTTAGGGTACTCTTGGAATTAATTTAAGAGATATTCACCACCTTAGTTATATGGCATACATTAATCTTTTTGCATAACTAGTTTTCAACCAAAGGCATGAATTCTTTGAACTTTTCAAAGATTGCAGACGTATGACATAATAGGAAAATAAAATCGTAATAAAAATGATCATAAATAATGGTCACATAAAGTTGATGTTATTTACATGTTGTGGTACTGAATGTACCAATATATTAGTATGTATCATATCTAAAATACCTTATTATCTTACACCTTTCTTAAAAAAGTATGCCCTAGACATTTTACCTCAAATACAATGCTTGGGAAAATGTTAACCCTAGACTTTTAGAAAATACAAATATTCATTATTTACCATTTTATTGAGCATGCCAATAGATGCATTTCCAAGTCTTTGATACCAAACCATAGTCAAATAAGCTCCATCCCTCCTTAATCTTTTATGGATTTGATTATTATTGGTATTAACATTCATGATAAATTTATTCATTTCCAACTCATAGAGTCCACTAGGTTTGGAGAACCATATGATAAAAATTAGCATAATGACTGAAAATCCAGAAATGCCCTACGCTGATTTGGTGAAATTAATGTTTAATCGTTCGTTGTAGACAGACAATTCAGATCAATCAAAAAGACCATTTAATTAATCTTGCAATTAAAGCGAGCGATCAGATTTTTATTTTACTTGGGTAAGCCCAAGGATGAACTCGTGGAGGCCATAGTCTCATTAGGTTGGTTAAAAGTCAATCTAGATGCTAGGTTTTCAGAAAAATATTTTTTTATGCAATTAATGATGGCATGCAATTTCGGACAAGTTTAAGGACTAAAACGCAATTCTCAGTCAAATAATATTCAAAAATCCTAAAACTTGGCCAGAATGTGAAATATGATGAAACTAATGCACCGTATTTTTTTGGAATTTTTTGATGTGAAATGAATTTATTATGAATTAAAAATGCATGCAGGGTGATTTTTCATAAATTAATTTTAATAAATAGCATATTTTTTTTCTCAAAAATAAAATTATCTTACTAGGTCTACAGCCTATTAAAAATCAATTACTCAAATCAGCACTTAATTTATTTTGATCCCGATATACGTGTAAATGGAATGAATTCTTGGCACAAAATAGAATACACTTAATTCTAACTAATGTGAATTTTTGGAGTAATAATCAATTTAATATCAAATTTAGAGCACACAGTAGGAAAAATATGAATTTTTCCACCAAAATAATTGTATTAAATTAACCATATTTCACAAAAATATCATTAAATATCTACATAATAAAGAATAAAATATTCTATAATGTGGTATTTTTTGATTTAAAACATGATGACGAAATGATGTTCAAATTAAAGCAGAAACACAGGAGCATGAATGCAATACATAAAATAAAATTGATAATAAAACAAACATGTCGACTGGACTGTTATGCAATTACCCAAACTTGTGAGGGCATGACTGCAATCTTCTCACTACTGTATGTCGCGCATGTGTTCTCCAGGCGGGTGGATCTCTTTTGCAATTTGTTGGATCTTCAAGGCCTTCGGTGCAAATTCACCGGAAGGGTGATGCGCGACACATGAGCTTCAATGGGTATGACCCCTTTGGAATTTGAGAATAGTGTAGTGGTGGAGGTGCAAAATACCCCTGCCTCGCATGCTATTCACGTTTGATGGGAAAAAAGGAAGCAGTGGGCAGCTCAAGGCAAAGCTGCAGGTGAGGGTACCAGTCGGCAAAGCTTGATTGGCGATGGTGGTGGAGCTGTGGGTGAGGGTACCGGCGAAGAAGATGACAACGGAGCTGGCGATCGGTGGAGGGCGAAGGGGAGAGCACGACGGCGGAATGGTTGGGCGAGGGTCATGCTATTCGAGTAGAGGTCGACCTTATGTGACACACGCCTGAGGTTGAGGTGGCTTCGACGGTTGGCGTAATGCGACGGAGGCATATCGGTGGTTGTCAAGCATAGATGATGATCGACTGGAGCGAGCAGTTGTGAGAGTGAGTGCATTCGGGCTACGAGGAGGTGAACGGTTGCGATGAGTCGCTGGCGCTTAGGTACACGTCCCGAGGCAGGCCGCTCCAGGTGGTACAAGCTGAGGAGTGAAAGCAGAGTTGCTAAGGGCGGCGGAGCTGAGGCGGAGCGAAGATAGAGATGTGGCAGGTGTCAGAGATGGGAAGTGGAGAGGCGGTTTGGGTGGAGATGACGGTGACTGAAGGTAGAGATGGAGAAAGAGAAGGTGGAGAGAAAGCTACGACTTGGGCTCGATTTGGGAAAGAGGAGGGAATGGGAAAAGAAGGGGGAGGAAGAAATAAGCAGAGAAGAAGTAGGGATTACCTGGGGAGGTTGATCGCCTGGAGGTCGAACTCCTCGACGGATGGTTCTGTTTGTCGCCTCGATTCAAGATGGCAAAGGGCTCTTTGCAGCTTCCTGGAGGATACTGCAACAAGGAAGGATGGGTTCCATTAAGGATATGGAAAAATCCTTAAGCGCATCATGGAAGCGTGAGGATCACATCCTATGCGATTGAGAACGACTAGTCGTACTAGTAGCCCGAGGTAACGGAATTTTAAAAAAATTGAATGATGAAACCACATGATCCAAGAACACTTCTTGGATCGTTTCATCTAAACCACAAATGAGTATTAGGTTTACCTCTTGAAACATGGATGTGATCGAGTCTCCAAACGAAGTTATCTCCTGTCTTAAGTCCAATCCAACGGAGGTACGCGTGTGAGTGCATTGATGAAGCGCGTGCTCCTCGCAAGCCATGGTGATGATCCAAGCGGTGAATCTCCTAATATCATCTCACAAGATCCTATGTCTTCTTCACGAGCCAAGCGCACCGAAAAGATGGAGATCCACGAGTAGTCAATCCGACAGTACAACGGCATCGCGATGACTACAACCCTCTCTAGGGATTAGGGTGGATAGCCACTCTATGGAGGGAGAGAGGGGCGTGTGTAGAGAGAGATGGAGAGAGTTTAATTCCTCTTGGAATTATATGTGTAATCAAAGGCAAGGCTACCCTTCCTTTTATACTAGTTGGATGCACATGGATCACAATCTATGTGCTCTCTTAATCTATGGTGTAGATTAAAAGTTTATTAATCAAGGTCATGATTTGTTGCTACAAAACAGCAACAATTAGTTTAAAATAAATTAATTGTATCCTTCTTCAAGATGATAATTAATTCATTTTAAATTTAATAAATATACATAGATATGAATAAGTCTCTTTACTAAATATAGGGTGGTCGTCCCCACCTTAAACAAGTTAAGGTGGATGACATCCAAAAAGAGATAAAGTCTCATTTTTATCTATATATTAATTAATATGCAATAATAATTGTTGCATTTATCTTCGTAAAAATAATTTCAAATTAAATTTGTGAAAGCTTCAATCATGCCATTGATAAATATGAATCATATTCATATTCCAACATAATATGTAAATTATATTTACAATTAATTGTCCAATGTGAAACCAATTCACAATAACATTTAATTTGTAATTCTATTTACAATTAAATCTCTCCAACACATTATAAATCATATTTACAATATCCATGACTATTATGAATAGTGATATCCACATTAATCATATCTTTGATAATTAAATCACATTTAATTATCCAAGATAACTCTTCTCATGTACCCCAAATAATATGAATCACATTCACATTATTCACATAATTGATAATTAAATCACATTTAATTATATTAGACAACTCTCCTTGTATGGCTAAATAATATGAGTCACATACATATTATCCATGATAGTAAATCACATTTAATTATCAAATTTCCTCAATGCTCAGACACATTATCAACAATGAAATTATTCTTGAACTCTTTTAAGAATAATGCGCTTTTTATGGATACTTGGAGATAAGGACAGGATGATTGTACGTTCCACGTATAGTGATTTGGATATTGAGATCACATCTCAAATCCAGATCTCGGGGATCTCCCACATATGTTTGATTAGATCAAAATCGTAAATTTAATTTTTTTTTCATTACATCTAAATCACATTCAGTTCACTATCCAGCATTTGGACCAAGATCAAATTACTTCTCTATTGAGAGGAGTCACTAAAATCCAAACATGTTTCAACACTCCTTCAGAATGGAAGCATCATGGTTATACAATCGTTTATGATCACATCACCCTCAGGTATTCCTAACACATGTACATCATGCATACTGGAAGACCTATAATAGACCAGAAGTTTTAGATCTATTTAGATTGTCTCCTTCAGGGTTTTATCATTAAGTTTCTCATTTGATCATTGGGAGTCGGTATCGATCATATACTTCCAAAAGCATATATCTACCTAAGTATTGATCATATACTTTCCAAAAGCATATATCAATCCTACAAGTTCCGACAAGCTTCTAAAGCGAGACGACCATGCACGGAATTTGATTCCCAATATCTCATGAGTGATCTCATATCTTCCGGTTCAGTAATGAACTTGTATAATCCCTTTGAGAGATAGTATTACTCATATGTCGTTGTATGCATATCGGCGCACTGGTGTATAGACCTTGATTAGGCCATCAACCTATTGGTCTTTGATGAATCTCGGATTCACCATTCTAAGTCTCATTAATTACACTCAAGTCCCTCAAAATCAACTGCATTTCTGCACTTATTCTGCATAATTAGCATTCATGCATGATTTCATAAGAATTGCATTTTAGCATTAATTTCTGCATAAAATAAGAAACCAAAAACCCAAACCCTAGTTTCAGGATTTTCGGACTAAAAGCCACATATCTTCCCCATCTAGTGTCCGATTTGATCCTACTCACTTTTGAACTAATGTACATTCAATTGTCTTCAAAACAAGACCAAGTTCAAGTGAATCAGAGCTCGTATGTGAAAGTTGGGTTTTTGGGCCTCTTTTGTATCTTTTCGCGGCTTTTCTGACCTATATTGTATGTATATATTTTATTAATTAATAAAAATCCAAAAAAATTAGAATTAGGTGCCTTTTATTTATCTTTGAGTTTTCCATATTTTTCCGGATTTTTATCTTGTTTAAAAATGACAAAAACATTAGAAAACCAAAAATCAAGGTATTCTATGTACATAGGATACCCCAAAATTCACTTTTTATATTTGACCGAATTTGGCTTTGATGTCTTCATGAAAGTTGTAGACCTCGTCGAGACGAGCATTTTTCGTGAAGGAACTTTTTCGATCCGAGGTCATTTGCTATTTCTTTTTTATTTTACAAATGATTTATTGTTCGATTTATCTGGAGCTGACACGTGGCAGCCCCAGAGGCCGCCACGTGTCATTGATTTTTAGCATTTTTATATCGTTTAAAAAAAACACGCACGTGCAGCGCACGTGCCACTCCCGCACGCGCACTGCACGTGCGCGCCCGTCTCCCTTCCCCAGGCTCCTGCCACGTGTTCCACCCGCGGCCGTTCGATCAGCGGCCGATCGAACGGCCGCTGGCCTTCGTCCTCATCCCAACGGCCCCCGAGTCCTGCGACGCCTAATGCCGCCCCTCCTCTGATCTCGCCAACGGCCGCTGGCCTTCGTCCTCATCCCAACGGCCCCCGAGTCCTGCGACGCCTAACGCCGCCCCTCCTCTGATCTCGCCAACGGCCGCCGCCCCTCCTCCAACGGTTGACCCGAGTCCTCCGCCCTTATCCTCTCAACCTCCCGCACCGGCTTAACGCCCTCCGTAACCTCCGCCTCCCTCATGCCCTATTTCAAACCCTCACCGACTACCTTCAACCACATCCGCCGATAAAACTTCATCGACCAGGGACGGCGGTGACAGCGCCGCCCCTCCACCTTCAACCCCGGCGAGATCCGAGGAACCCATTCCTCGTTGCAGTGCCGCGGCTCCGCCGCGCGATTGCTCCGCTCCGAAGCTTCGTCGAGCCACCTTCGTCTTCAGCTCCGCCGACCATCTTCTACAGCAACGCCGGTCTCCTACGTCTTCTCCGACCAACGTTCATCGCCACCGACTCCATCGACAACCGCTCCGCCTTGCGCCATCGAGCTTCGTCTTCACCGACCACCTGCGCTCCTTCAACGATCTCCACCGTCATCGACAGCCACCGCTGGCCCTCCTCCTCAGCACCGGAGCTGCACGCCTCAACCGCGACAACCTCCGTCGCCTCCGCTCCACCGGGAGGGGCTCGGCTCCGCCTCCTGGGCTCCGCCTCGACCGGCCCGCCAAGGCCGAGCTCCGCTACCAGCCACCGGGCTCGAGGCCCGAGGTCCCCCGCACGTGCTACGCACGTGCGTGGGAAACTTCGTCACCAAGACAGCCCCGGGGTCACGTGCTAGTCACGTGCCCCTTGGGCAAATTGCAAGAAGACCCCCGGAGGATTCACTATTTGAGCTACAGTCCCCGCCTCCAGAGGCACGTGCTATGCACGTGCCACTCTGGAAAAATTGCAGAAAACCCCCTCTATTTATGGTAATTGCAAAATTGCCCCACTGCATTATTTGTTTTATTTATTATATTTACAATCATACCCCTGTGTTTCCCAGTCATTTTAGACCTCTTCTCTACATTATTTTATTTATTAAAAATTTGCATGATGTTCCTCTTTTAATTCTCTACATTTTGACATGCTGTGGACATTTTTGTGAATTACGGTTGATTAATAAATAAGTGTTTTACGGAAATTGGAATATTTTGCCCAATCTGTGCTCTGAAATTCATAGTTAATTAACCGTGGCTTTAAAAATTCCCCAAAAATCAAATATCGTAGAGATTACTTTGATTAACATTGTGCCCAAAAATCTTTGCATTTGCATGCATCATTTGCCCTGTAAAAATCATTTTGTACATTTCAATGTTTGTTTTTTAATAGGTATTAAACTCCACATTTTTTAGGTTTAGGATTTTTCTAAGATCTATTACCTAGTGATAGATCTTAGATAATTTTAGTTCTCGAAAATAAGTAGGTTTAATATTTATTAAAATTAAATATTGAAAATCATTCTGTTTGCATTTAAAAATTCATAAAAAATTCATATAGCATCTAAAAATCCCAAAAAAATTACAGGGCACTCATTTCATCGTCATTTACATTGTGGCCAAGTTTCGTATTTTTCGGACATTGTTTGATTGAAATTTACGTTTTAGTCCCTAAAATAGGCTAAACTTGCATTTTGCACCCTCTATTGCATTGAAAAATTACAAAAAAAGACCGCCTTGAAAACCGAACTCAAAATTGGATAGACACAACTCTAGGTTGTTCCTTTGCCTCCTTGTGATCGACCTTGGGACTTGCCCAAGTAAAATAAAAATAAAAACCACTTGATTGAATTTGATTAAAAATTGTGGTTATTTCTTGACTGTTTCCGATTGCCGCCTACAACGACCGACTTTAATTATTTTCACGCACGAACGATAAAAACGATTTCTTAACGCGGCTTTTGCGGACTCGTCAGATGGCGCCGTTGCCGGGGAGGCAAACGGCTTAGTTTTTTGTTTAGAAAATTTTTTGTTCGGTTTTCCTAATTCGGGTAGTCTGACCCCCGAATTTGTCATTGTAAATCCCATTTTATTTCTTGTATTCATTTTTCAGCATTTCTTTCATTTATTTTATTTTTGATTATTTTCTGAGTCACTCTCTTACAATCTCTCTCTTATTTTTCTTGCGAGGTATCCGGCGCACGTGGAGCGGTTTTTCAAGGAACCGACGCATCTTCACCGACACCCGAAGAAACCGAAATTAAATTAAGATCGAGTCGAGTCGTGAGAGAGAGTAGAGTCTAGGTTTTTAATTTCTGCATTTTTATTTTCTGCTCATTTATAGCGGTGTCCGTTTGGACTCTCGCGTGTGTACAAAGACATTGAACTTTATTTGTGGTGTGTCGTGGCCTGTTTCACTCTCCGGAGAGGGTGGGGCCCGACTTGAGTGGCGATTAGGATAGACCTGCACATACGGCTCTTAGAGCATTTTTTATTTCTGATTGTGCTCGTAGGATCTTAAGCCACACTGCACTTTAACTGAGACGCACATTAGATCGTTCAACTTAGCCAAATTTAATTCAATTCTTCCCCGCTAATAGAACTTTCTGCTTAGGTGCGGCTTTTCATCGGCTTGCACGCATTTAGTATAAATTTTTCTATTTTGTATTGCATCCCACATGGAGATTGCGAGGAGGCACTGTAAGTCTTCTAACTGAGCATTCATCATAAGTTTTCCGCGTGCATCGGCTTTTCCCGAATTCCTCTCTCTTGTTTTATCACATAAGTCTAAATGAAATTGGGACTGGACGGTAGACGTGTATTTGTGTTCATCTAAATTCTACAGTGATCGCCTTAATAAAACTGGGACTGCTAAATATAGCCGATCTAAAAAATCCATAAAATCAAGAATTTCTGCGGGAGAGCAACCCCGACATTGTTTGATTTTATCTTGCAGCGAGGAGAGAGACGCACACTAGGATAGAGCCCAGCTCCAAACCTAACATCTCGTTTAAACGGCTTGCAAGATTGAATTTATCACCAACTAAAATTGAAAAGATAATAGCCGAACCCTTACGGCTTCATTGTGTGAGTTGGTGAACCCGGGGTTTGAATTGTGTTTGCATTGGTGTGCGTGAACCGATTTCAAGATCAATAGCCGCACATTCGATAAAAATTCTCTTGACTATCCCGTGCAATCATCTCTTCCCTCTCTTGATTTAAACCTCATAATGGAACTCTTATCCAAATACTCTCACAGATCCATCCCCCCATTCCTCTCAAAAATGACGGAACACCCATCGAAATTATACTATGAAAATGAATTCGTGTCGGTTAGACCCAAAACACCTCCTCCAAGAAACTCTCAACCACCATCTCTTTTCACCAATTCGATAGGCTTCATGAACGACAACCCCTTCTTCAGACATGCTCCACCATACCAAGATCCGACCACTCATGATCAAAGAAATAAATTTTACTCGGATCAACTCCACATGACTAGACTATATGAGCAGCCTCCTTCCATTATTTTTGAGGAGAAATTTTCAGAAAATAATGATTATATTTCGGATATTCCAAGAAACTCTCCTCTCAGTACAAAGAGAAAAATGGAAGATGAAATTATCGAACATACACCTACTGCTCCCATAATTAATCATGAACCAAATCTTGAGGAGGATATTTCGAGGATAAATAAGAAATTCAATTCAATAGAGGAGAGATTTCAAAAATTTACCGAGCGATTCATCGCATTCTATGGTGGCTCGGACAGTACAATGAATGAGGAAATAACTGGATCTGAGATTGAAAATTCTGAGGATATTCAGGGACCGATGGATAATTCTGAAAATGATTATGCTGCTGACCTTCACCCTGAACACCAGAGCCCCTCTTCGTCTGAAGAACACCCCACACCCCCACACCACCCAGAAAATACCAAAAAATGGAAATATTTGAAAATCACAAAAAAATCGAAAATTCAGAAAATTTCATAAAAATTAAAACTGAAGATGATCTGAGGAATTTGGATCCGACTATACGGGAAGCACTGGAAAAATGCTTGATATTTGAACTTCCCTTTATACAGGCCATTGAACACTTCCCCGACCTTAAAAGATTTATAACAGATAAATTAATGAACAAAAAGTCGGGCAGAATACGAACAAAGACTGAAAGACATATCTTGTCAATGGCCTCCTCCTTGGTGTTGAGGAGAAAAACCAAGAGCCGCATAGTAAAGCGATTGCCCAGATTTGACTGCAAAATCAAAGACACAATTTTCACCCATGCTCGGATTGATGATGATTCACCAATTAATATCCTCCCGACCTCTGTATTCCATGAACTCAAACTCGGACCGATTCGGAAGATACGAGAGATTGTACAATTAGCGGACCGATCGATAAAGCGGCCGAGAGGAACCATTTCTGTCATCATGAAATTCCAAGGTGCTCCGCTCAAGGTAGAATTCACGATCATTGATATTGAGCATCAAGGAGAATTTACCCAGTCTCCAATCATTCTCGGAAAGCCATTCTTGGCATTGGCCAAGGCGAGTATCGATTGTGAGACTCGGGAAATCAATTTCACAGCATTGGAAGCACTTAAATCTGACCCTATCTCTGAGGAACCACGATCTTCTGAGGCAACCCACGAAGTCCCCAACAACTGTAACCATGAAGCAGTAGAAGAGCCCTACCCCGCAACCACACCTGAGATAGCAGTTGTTGATGAGACTATTGGTTTAGAAAATCTCCTCAATATTCAAATCCCCAAGGATCTCAAAATAGACAAATCTTTTTACTACGATCCAGAGACATATGCATGGTCACACCCTGGAGCAACATTCTCTGAATATCTTGAACAAATCATCCCAAATCGAGAGTGCTCAAACATTCGAGAGACTAAGAATGAGCACGCAGACCAAGCACCAACCAAGGAGAATTTCAATGGCTATTCATCTGGATACTCAAGTGAATCGACACCTTCACGATGAAATAAAAAGAGAGTCACCTTTGACCTTTCGGAAGAGGAATCAGTTGATGATACCTCATCAGGTCCAGAAAAGATGGTTTACATGAGTGAAGTCTGTTCGGCAGCCCTAAAGCCATATCTTTGTAAGGATCCGAAATTCAATCCTCGTTGGACAACTCCCGTTCCTAACTACTACTCATCCAAAGCTGATGCTCCTGCTTTCTTCAAGTACACTGGAATTCTTTCGTATGAGCTGACTGAGACCGGTGCTTCTGAGCATTCATCCGAGGACAAACTGATTGACCCCAAGAAGGAACGAATTCTGAGAAAACAATTGAAAAAACAAAAAGACCAGAATACTTGGAGTATGCCCACTTTCAATTACTACTCCTCTGAGGATGATTCCGATGATGGATATCTTTCATCTGACTCAAACAATTCATCCACTATACATCATAATTTGTCTGAGGATGACACTGACAATTGTTGGGAATCATATGCCTCATCTCCGACTCATCATTACGATCTCCCACCGCAGGCTCACAAAAAGATCAGCCGAAAACCGCCTTAATCATCGGCTACCCACCCTCCCTCCCGACCACATCGGTTCCCTTGTACAGCTTCTTCCTCTACTTAGGCCAAGGCCTAAGTATAGGGGGGACCGATGCCATCTGTTTATATCATTCTTCTCCTAATTCCTGATCGCGTCATTTCCACCCTTCTTCCATACTTGGGCTGTCCAAAGCCTAAGTATAGGGGGAACCGACATCCACCCGTATATACTCTCCTCATTTCCTGACCGCTTTTCTTTTCATTCTTTTTCTTCTTTTCTTTTTTTTTCTTTCTGCCCGAGCTGTGTCTTCTTTACGCTTCTTGTGCTCTGAGGACACAGCACTCGCTAAGTATAGGGGGGTCTGTATATATACTTTGTATATATTTTACCCATATCTCGTACTTTCGCGTAAGTCTATATGTATTTACGGGGTGGGTACTAACTTAAAAAAAAAGAAAAAGAACACTGACTTGCCCAAACTTTCTGAAAAAAAAATGAATGAAAAAGAGGCTTCTTATTCCATTTTCTGCATAAAAAATCCCTTGCATAAAATGTCAAAAAAAATGAAATGTCTGCATTTCACGCACCTGCACTCCATCCATCACCGCATGCATTTGCATCTGTGAAAAGTCATTAGGTTCTGAACCGAGTTATGAGCCAAAACCGAGAGTGGTCTGGGCTTGACTTTAATCCACCTAATTTTCAGAGGAACTTCACCGAGAAATAGAATTTTAAGAGCTTCAGGTCTTTTTGACTTAATTCCTTAAGTTCCACATGACAATGTGCAGCATTTGACTCTTAGTGTCTAACCTGGTCTCTTCATTCTGGGTACCACTCTGGAATAGGGAATTATTTCGCACTCTCACACTATGCACTTAGCTCAACCCAGACGGGATGTTGGAAGACTGTGTGAGTCTCTTTTCTGGTAGCGTGGAAATCTAAAGACCAGAGTACGGGTTGAAATAAAGCTTCGGAAAAGGGATGGACGGCTGGGCACAATTTTTCTAAGACCCCAAAAAATGTACGGAACAAAAGATTCTATATCCATAGGGGCACAACAAGATCCAAGCAGAACCACCAAAAAATCCAAATACACAGAAGCATTCTACCAAATACAAATCCGACCAAAAAGGTCCAAGCTACAGAAACCTGCAGATCTTGGTGGAGACTCGGCTACACTGGCTATCTCCACAAGGAGAGGTGACTACACTGGCCACCCTCATGTTCTTTTCTCTTTCTTCTATCTTCTCCCTCATTCGATTGTGAACACAGCACGACAGACCTTAGAAGGAAATACCTGACTCCCCGAGGACGAGTTACTGGAGAGGAGAGGAGCATGGTAGTCCGGCATTCTGGATGGGAAGAGCTAAAACCCTTCACACACATGAGTCGGTTATTCAATGTTCATAGGGTATACTTTGGGAAGAGGATTGATCTAAGATGACTTCTGAGCCGAAACTGTGTCAATGATATGTAGAACTTGAGGACTGTTGATTTTAAAATTCTAAGTCTCACAGAAGTTCCGACACATTATTAATCCAAAGGTCAAGTTTAGTTTCACTTTCACCTTCAGTTCATGGTCTTGGTATGGAACCCAGTCTCATTTCACTTCATGGCATTTATTTTTGATGCTCAGGGACGAGCATGGTTTAAGTATAGGGGGATGATGAATCTCGGATTCACCATTCTAAGTCTCATTAATTACACTCAAGTCCCTCAAAATCAACTGCATTTCTGCACTTATTCTGCATAATTAGCATTCATGCATGATTTCATAAGAATTGCATTTTAGCATTAATTTCTGTATAAAATAAGAAACCAAAAACCCAAACCCTAGTTTCAGGATTTTCGGACTAAAAGCCACATATCTTCCCCATCCAGTGTCCGATTTGATCCTACTCACTTTTGAACTAATGTACATTCAATTATCTTCAAAACAAGACCAAGTTCAAGTGAATCAGAGCTCGTATGTGAAAGTTGGGTTTTTGGGCCTCTTTTATATCTTTTCGCGGCTTTTCTGACCTATATTTTATGTATATATTTTATTAATTAATAAAAATCCAAAAAATTAGAATTAGGTGCCTTTTATTTATCTTTGAGTTTTCCATATTTTTTCGGATTTTTATCTTGTTTAAAAATGACAAAAAAATTAGAAAACCAAAAATCAAGGTATTCTATGTACATAGGATACCCCCAAAATTCACTTTTTATATTTGACCGAATTTGGCTTTGATGTCTTCATGAAAGTTGTAGATCTCGTCGAGACGAGCATTTTTCGTGAAGGAACTTTTTCGATCCGAGGTCATTTGCTATTTCTTTTTGATTTTACAAATGATTTATTGTTCGATTTATCTGGAGCTGACACGTGGCAGCCCCAGAGGCCGCCACGTGTCATTGATTTTTAGCATTTTTATATCGTTTAAAAAAAATAAAACACGCACGTGCAGCGCACGTGCCACTCCCGCACGCGCCCTGCACGTGCGCTCCCGTCTCCCTTCCCCAGGCTCCTGCCACGTGTTCCACCCGCGGCCGTTCGATCAGCAGCCGATCGAACGGTCGCTGGCCTTCGTCCTCATCCCAACGGCCCCCGAGTCCTGCGACGCCTAACGCCGCCCCTCCTCTGATCTCGCCAACGGCCGCTGGCCTTTGTCCTCATCCCAACGGCCCCCGAGTCCTGCGACGCCTAACGCCGCCCCTCCTCTGATCTCGCCAACGGCCGCCGCCCCTCCTCCAACGGTTGACCCGAGTCCTCCGCCCTTATCCTCTCAACCTCCCGCACCGGCTTAACGCCCTCCGCAACCTCCGCCTCCCTCATGCCCTATTTCAAACCCTCACCGACTACCTTCAACCACATCCGCCGATAAAACTTCATCGACCAGGGACGGCGGTGACAGCGCCACCCCTCCACCTTCAAACCCGGCGAGATCCGAGGAACCCATTCCTCGTTGCAGTGCCGCGGCTCCGCCGCGCGATTGCTCCGCTCCGAAGCTTCGTCGAGCCACCTTCGTCTTCAGCTCCGCCGACCATCTTCTACAGCAACGCCGGTATCCTACGTCTTCTCCGACCAACGTTCATCGCCACCGACTCCATCGACAACCGCTCCGCCTTGCGCCATCGAGCTTCGTCTTCACCGACCACCTGCGCTCCTTCAACGATCTCCACCGTCATCGACAGCCACCGCCGGCCCTCCTCCTCAGCACCGGAGCTGCACGCCTCAACCGTGACAGCCTCCGTCGCCTCCGCTCCACCGGGAGGGGCTCGGCTCCGCCTCCTGGGCTCCGCCTCGACCGGCCCGCCAAGGCCGAGCTCCGCCACCAGCCACCGGGCTTGAGGCCCGAGGTCCCCCGCACGTGCTCCGCACGTGTGTGGGAAACTTCGTCACCAAGACAGCCCCGGGGTCACGTGCTAGTCACGTGCCCCTTGGGCAAATTGCAAGAAGACCCCCGGAGGATTCACTATTTGAGCTACAGTCCCCGCCTCCAGAGGCACGTGCTATGCACGTGCCACTCTGGAAAAATTGCAGAAAACCCCCTCTATTTATGGTAATTGCAAAATTGCCCCCACTGCATTATTTGTTTTATTTATTATATTTGCAATCATACCCCTGTGTTTCCTAGTCATTTTAGACCTGTTCTCTACATTATTTTATTTATTAAAAAATTGCATGATGTTCCTCTTTTAATTCTCTACATTTTGACATGCTGTGGACATTTTTGTGAATTACGGTTGATTAATAAATAATTGTTTTACGGAAATTGGAATATTTTGCCCAATCTGTGCTCTGAAATTCATAGTTAATTAACCGTGGCTTTAAAAATTCCCCAAAAATCAAATATCGTAGAGATTTATTTGATTAACATTGTGCCCAAAAATCTTTGCATTTGCATGTATCATTTGCCCTGTAAAAATCATTTTGTGCATTTCAATGTTTGATTTTTAATAGGTATTAAACTCTACATTTTTGAGGTCTAGGATTTTTCTAAGATCTATTACCTAATGATAGATCTTAGATAATTTTAGTTCTCGAAAATAAGTAGGTTTAATATTTATTAAAATTAAATATTGAAAATCATTCTGTTTGCATTTAAAAATTCATAAAAAATTCATATAGCATCTAAAAATCCCAAAAAAATTACAGGGCACTCATTTCATCGTCATTTACATTGTGGCCAAGTTTCGTATTTTTCGGACATTGTTTGATTGAAATTTACGTTTTAGTCCCTAAAATAGGCCAAACTTGCATTTTGCACCCTCTATTGCATTGAAAAATTCCAAAAAAAGACCGCCTTGAAAACCGAACTCAAAATTGGATAGACACAACTCTAGGTTGTTCCTTTGCCTCCTTGTGATCGACCTTGGGACTTGCCCAAGTAAAATAAACATAAAAACCACTTGATTGAATTTGATTAAAAATTGTGGTTATTTCTTGACTGTTTCCGATTGTCGCCTACAACGAACGACTTTAATTATTTTCACGCACGAACGATAAAAACGATTTCTTAACGCGGCTTTTGCAGACTCGTCAGTCTTACAAATGTATATACTCAAACATATAGTAACACATATGTCTTCAGTCAGAGGATGTGTGCCTATATCATGACAGCATACGGCATAGGTCATGGTTATCTCGATCTCGTTAAGTTAACTCTTTGACCAAAGTTATCTAACACCTCCGAATCTATATTCCTATGCAGAGGGCCTGCATCAAGAGGTCAATTAGATATGAGCCCATGAGAGAAGGGATTGACATTTACTACTCAAGCTGGAGATCGTATCTTAATAATCATTTGACGGTGCTTGATGAGTCTTCAATTTAACTCTTTAGATATTCATCCAAGCACCAGCCTCCGTGATTCAACAATTGAATCAACAGTTGTATGATCATCAAGATGGCCATGGTACTTAACCTAATTGTACTAAGGGACCTATTATGCAAATTAATTATTCTTCATTTCATGTTAGGGGATGATATTTGCAATAACATTTATTGCATAATGGATCACCGTGGGCTCGCATGTCCAACAATATCCCACTAACCCAAAGAGACATTAATGGACTAATCTTTAAACCCACGCGCATGTGACAATCATAGGCTATTTAAAAAATAGCTAGGTAAGATGATCAGTCACTTTGTTCCCGAGAAACTGTGCCAAGTCCTTTTATGGCACTTGCATATCTCCTAGTAACAATGCTCGCATCCAATGCGAATGTTGAACCAATACTCAATCTTGTTAATTATAGCGTCTTTAACACTACAATTCAATAATCGTTATAACTAGTATGTAATTTCTATTATCCTTATCAGAATGTCCTTATTCCTAGAGATCTTTATCTCCTAAGACTAAGACCCAGTCTTATGTCTTATAAGGCATCTGTAGTTAAAACCTTTTAGATCACTATCTATGAAGTTTTAAGTTCTTGAAGATAAGACTTTGAGATCATTATCTCAAAAAAAAATTCTCATCATTGAAGATATTATTATTACTGCAACTAAGTGTTTTATCTCCATAGCAGGATTGGTAACAGTTTACTACTCCCACTACATGGCAGACATCTAACTTTTGTACACATCTAACGTACACCCGGCTTCTCGTAACCGATGCACAAGGGCAAGCAGTTTTAGTATTCACTTCCTCAACTCTTTGAGGTGTTATCATTCGGATAGGTCAGTACCATATTTTAAGGGAAGGAAGACTTCGTTGGGGTTTTTCAAGAATGGATCATGTCCAAGGTGTACCACTTAATGTGACGGTCCCAATACCCTATTCTCTATGCTTCTGAACATCTTCAGAACTAAGATCTAAGAGGTATCATTGAGATCATATCTCAATGTATGGAATAGTCAGATTATAAAACATTATTATCATCCTTATATCATTACAAATGATTAGGATATCATCTACATTTAGCACGATGAACACAATGGCACTCCCACCAAGCTTCACATGGTTCATCAAGATTCTATCTCAAATCATACCATTTATAATTTCATTATATCTAATGTTCCATCTACAATAAGCTTATTTGAGTCCATATATGGAGTTCCTTAGCTCGCACACCTTGCTTTCCTCAACCATGAAGCCTTGGGGCTACTTCATGTGAATATCCTCATAGAGGTATTCATAGAGGAATGCAATATTGACTTCCATATTGAAGATGTCAAGGTCAAGTTGTGTAGATATGGCAATATTCTGATGGGTTTTAGCATGGTTACTGGAGAGAAAGTCTCATCGTAAGTGTTGTCTTCTCTTCGGTGTGTGTCTTGTGGATACGAGTCGTGCTTTGAAGGTCTTACCTTCTCATCAAGTTCCCTCTTTCTCTTGAAGATCCATTTACACCTAACAGGTCTTACCATTATATGTGGATCCTCGAGGGTTCGTATACAACACTTGTATATGAAGTCTACTTTAGACTTTATTGCTAACATCCATCTCTCCATGTCATGATCCTTAAAAGCTTCATCATATGAAGTCAGATCATTATCAGACTTATCCGACACATGGAATCCATCCTCAAACTCATTTAAAGAGGTATTAGTGTTTCATCTTTAATTGTCCTTTTAGTTTCCAAATTTTAGGAGCCTTATTATCTTTTCAACATTCAATGAGATCCTTAACTTTATTTTCATCTTGATTCTCAAAAGAATCATCCTCTAAGAATCATACCCTTAGAGATGAGATATTTTAAGAATCACGAGGTCATAAAAGTAGGTATCCAATACCATCTTTTGTATTCCTAATGAAATGACTTATGAGGATGATCGAGTTTAGATATGCATGGATTCTTATTAAGGATATATATTGTAGTCTCTACTACATATATACTTGGAAACTAAGAGGTAATTATGCTAAGATTCATCACTGATCAAATCATGTCACACATGATCCAATTGTATCTCCCTACAACTCTATTGATTTAGGTGTATTAGGAGGAGTGAGATTGGAATGATATTCCTGTCTCCATAAAGTATTCATTGAATTCATCTAATAGGTACTTGCTACCTTAATTAGATCAAATTCTTCCATCTTCCTTCAAACTTTGGTTCTAAATCAAAATTGTGAAATATTTGAACATTTCAAAGGTTTATAAGGTAAAGGGAAGAAATCTCATATCAAAAAATCATTGAATGATATCACATATCATGAATGTTTATTATGATATAGATGATCCACATACATCAATATGTATGGGATCTTGAATACCTTGACATCTTTCACCATTCCAAGAGAAGGTTGCATTGAACATTTTTTTTACTTTGAATATAATATTCACAATTATGTAAGATTTGAAATTTCAGAAATTCTAAAGTTTCGTCTCTTACTAGACTATTGATATCATCAATAGATATATGTCCAAGGTTTGATGCTAGATCATTGTCAAATGATCTTCATCCTCCTATTGATCTTTTAAGGTTTAATTTCAGTATTTAAAAATGTTAATGAACCATTCATTAATTTTTTAATTTAGTAGAATCCTCTGGATGTTAGATTACTTTCTGAAATATATTTGTCAAATCTCTTTATGACAGGTGATAAACGGGCATTCTGCGAGGGTCAAAATGTAGTGTCGTTGAGGCGACCGCTCACAGAACACCAGTTGATCAGCAATTAACCCACATTAAAGAATAAATCAATTAAGTCCTAAAACCGTGAATTAACATTTAACTCTACCACAAAAATGCATAGGGAATGAGCATGTAGAGGTCGAACCATAGAGAGCAATAAAATTGGGTAGCCCACCTTGTTCAAATACAACAGAGTCATCCTTGTATGAATCCTAATTATGTGGGTAATTAATATTATTATATTATATATATATATATATATAATTTTATATTTTGATATTTTATTTTCTGATTTTATGTTTTCTTTTTATAATATTTATACATATATATAGTTATATTGGAAGATATAAACTATATAAGAAAAGGGAGAATAATATATTTATAAAAATAAGGGAAAATAGTCCAAAATTACTAAATAATATTTTTGGTCTTTTTATGGTTTTTTCTTATTTATTAATGATTTTTTGGGTATTTTTCAGAATATTTTTGAAATTTGTAAATGGCAAAATAAAGGAAAACAGTGAATTAATTACTGGCCGAAATTAAAATGGGAATGAAAAATACCAAACAATATCAAAATTTTCTTAAATTAATTTTAGAAAAAAGATAATAAAATAGGAAACCTACATAACTTTAGTTTCTGATTTTTTTGATTTTTTCTACTATTTTTTAGATTTTTTTGAAGTTTTTAGGTATTTTTTAATTTTAAAGGTTTTGGTTTTGAATTTTTTAGTGATTTTTGGACTGACACTAGGATATAATAAAATAGACAGTAGGTAATTTTTTTGAGATTTTTCAAGGTGTTTTCATATTTTTTTGGTATTTTCTAAAATAGACAGTAGCTAAAATGCATGTTTTTTATTTTTAATAAATAATAAAAAGCAACAAAAATGCAATGCAAAAATATGACGTGAATGCACAACTAAACAGGAGCTTACATTAATTTTTATGGAATTTTTGGTGTTTTAAATATGCATGAAATAAATAGACAAAGCATACAAAAATACAAGGCCTGGCAGGGGCATTTTTGCAAATAAAATTAATCTCAGGGGACACTGTGTAAAAATACCTACAGAAATAAATATTAATTTCAATGTTTGGAACTAAATTACAATTTACAAAAATCGTCAGGGTTCACATGCAATTTTCACGTGCCTCACGTGGGACTGCACGTGAGGCACATAAGGACCTATTTGCAATTCTAGAAAGTTCAGGGTCCCTTTAGCAAAAATTATAACTTTATTTACACTTGCTATTTTATTTACAAGATTAAAAATTAAATACAAAAACGCGGGGGTCATATGTGAAAATTACCCCATAAGTAGGCGCGGACGGACGGCGGAGGTGATTTCACTTGCCACACGTCGCACATCCGACGGCTGGTACCGGTTCGCAGATGAAGGCTTTTGATTAGATCCGCCTCGCGGATCGGACGGTGATGGTTGGGCTTCATCCGACGACTCTCGTTCAATCTGGGGCGCTCCTCCTGATCGGACGGCGATGAAGGTGTCTGGACGAACACGAGAAGAACTCGCACTGGGCGAGCTTCGATCTTGAACCATGGGCTCCTCCAAGCTTCCTCCTCGCGTCTGAGATGTTCTGATCGTAGCTGGAGGCATCCCGCACCTTCCGGTGGTCTTGGCATGGCTCCTGGGGGTCCAAGGATCCCAGGCGAGGTCGATGAAGGTCGGGACCTCCAGGAGCCTCTTCCTGAATCGAATTGAGTCCAAAGGGCCTCGTTGCTTCGTGAAACCTGCATAGGAAGAACCAGGGGAACGAGGGCTATCTCCTCGACCCTGGGTTTTGAAGCTTGGGTGCAAGATGGGGTGAGGCGGAGGAGCTCCGACGATAGGCGGAGGTGGAGCTCCGATTCGCAAGGACTGGGGGTCCTTGGTTGAACAATTACGATCGAAAGATGGAGAAAATGATGGGGAACGAAGTGAGGTGAAAATGGTGATCGGAAACAGTTGGTATCACGTTGAAGAAGTCGCCGGAGTGGAGCTCCGGCGAACTTCGATTTAGCTATTTTACGCTACTCTACTGATCTAGAAGCTAAACTAAGAACGTTAATGAAATGCTGGAACTAAAAACTACCTAAAAAGCAAGAAAGAACAACTCTTATACCTGGGGGCCTCCAGGAGCAGGACGGACGCCGGAGCTCCGCCGCGAAAAAATTTATCCCTCCTCCGGCCGACGCACGTTGCTGAAATGCTCCTCCTGTCACAAGGAACCTCCCAGGAACGGATTCAAGGCTTTTGGGTGGATGGAAATTGGCCAAATTTGTGGAGGAGGTCGAGGGATCTTATTTATACACATTCTGGGCGCCCTACTTGGCCCGCATATTCCGGCGAGTGCAATGATCATTTCCTCGATCCAACAAGCATGTGTGATAGATGGATGGTCCCTCTACAGATCCCGTGAAGGCGGCGAGCGAAAATAAGGGACGAGACGCCCAGGAAAAATGGCGCAAGTTATGGAAGAAGCACAGTTCAGAGGCTCCAGGTCCTGATGGGACAGTTGACCAGAGGTCAACGAGGGCTGGCTCCTCATTGGTCCACATCGGCCGCTAACGGACAAAATAGGCCCTTTTATTCTGAAATGAATTATTTAGCATAATAAATGATTTTATTAATTTTTGCTTATAAAATAAAAAATGTGTATTAATTCATGTAGTATTTATTTATGATTTTTATTTATTTTTTTGATGTATTTTATTATGGGTTTATTTTAATAATGTATTTATAAGTGTATTTACATGTATTTTGTGTATTTTATTTTTATTTTGTATATTTTATTTTATTATTTTATTTTCTTATTTTATAAAATTATGACTTATTTTTGTGAGTGTAAATATATTTTTGTTTAATTTTTATGAGTTTATTTACATATTTAAATAAATAGGTGCATATATAAGTAGGTCTACTTATAGGTATTTGACCTATATATTATATATACTTTATTTATTTAATGTATTTTCTTGGTTTTTATTTTAGATTTGTATTTTTAATAAATTATATGTAATATTTACATTATTATAAAAATATAGATGAATAAAGAATGAAATAATAAAATCCCTTTTTATTTTATATACCTATACAACATAGGTATTTTGCCTATGTGTTGCATAAGCTTATTTTATTTCATAAATTCTTTTAAGTTTTATTCTAATTTCAATATGTATGTGTATTATATATATTATGTACAAGATTCCAAAATTATCAATTTATAGAAATAATAAATAATGAATAGAATGAATATTTTAATCAGTACTATATACAATGAGGGCCAAAAATCTAACTTTCACAGATGAACTCCAAAAATTATGAAACCAATTTTATTGAATAGTTCTTGGAAAGCTATATACAATTAAAGGTGATTTTGGGTGATTTTGAGTTTTTATTTGCAAGATATGGGTCTGTGAAGTTGAGATTCTGGCTTTTTATTCTGTGTATAAAATGTAAATTGTGTATCATTTTTGTACAAACTCAATTTTGTAATTTTATTCACATTATTATCTACAACTTTCATGTACAAAGTTTCTCTATTTGATGAATGATTAATTATATACAAAATAGGTGTCAAAAATGCATGAACAAATAAATGATGTATTTATTGTTCTATTGGCCCTTATCTCCCCCTACTTTATTCCTTGTCGACCAATTCCATGTTGGCCTTGGTCTCGGGGTTCGGGTCATAAAATATTTGCAATATTTTATTCCTTTTTCTTTTCTTCTCTTTATTCTATATTTTTAGCATTAAAAACCTTACTCTATGTACAATGAATGCAACAAATAATGAAATGCTTTTATAGACAAATTAATGCTATCTACATGCATTTGCTGGGGGTTTTAAGGCCAAAATGATAGCATAAAGGTGATGAAATAGAGATTCATGACCCCCCTATCCTTGCCTTTGCTAGTCCCTAGCAAATACTTATGCAATAAGTTCAAAAAGAATAAAGAATCAGAAGAAAAGAAAAAGAGAATGGAAGAAGGATAGAGTGAATAGGGTTGCTTTCAGTGTAATATATGTCCTTACAAAATCAAATTTGGAGCTTCTGCTAGACCTCGGGTGTGGATGTGTGTAGAACATAGTCGGGAACCAGTTTTAAAACACAACAGCCTTCGAGATTCACAGAACTCGGTTCAACCCACCTCAATAGCCTGGTCAAAACCAGTCTCCGCCATACACAAACTCTTATGACTATGAAGCTGACTTGTACAGTGTAAGTGATGGTGGCTCTCCCCAACTGAAATGACAAAGGAACTGACTTCTCCAGAATGACAACCCAATGATTCCCCAATCCAATAGCTCTTTCCTCGAGGAGCGGAGTATTCCCTTCTAAGTTCAAGTGGCAACCAGCTCAAGAAGAGGGGGTGAAGAGGAGAATGGATGGTAGCCAGTGTAGCTACCTATCCTAGGATGCAAGACCAGTGTAGTCAAGTCATCCAGCTGCAGGCTCACATATTTGACTTTGGAACTCAAGCTTGCTTATTGGCTTTACAACATATGTACATACTTTGCAGGCATTTTATTTTTGTACAAGCCTGACCATTTTTTTATACTATTCACAGCAGCATTTACATAAGGAGTTTTTCCTCTTGAGCCAATAGACTATCCCTCTTTTGAAGCTTTATTGCAACCCGCACTCTCCTGTCGTTAGACCTCATGGCTGCTAGACCAGGTTGGGGTGCACTTCCCTCCCTAGACGAGGACGAGTGTTTCCACCCGTGTGCGTCTCAGACTGGCAAATCCAACCCCCTCACCACTCCAACTGAGTTGAGCCAAGTGAAAGGTGCAAGTGTCCAAGTTAGGTCGCGGTCTACAAGAGTCATGCGTGTGTCTCGAAAAGTTCTAGTTAGTCAGTTGAGGTGACTTGAACCCAGCCTTGATTTCTCAAAGAATTAAGTCTGCACAGACCTGAAGTACCTTAAACATAGTTCCCATAAGATTCCAGTGCAGTTAAGTGCGGTAAGGTCTAACCAAGCTCCAATTTTAGACTTTATTGGACCGGTTCAATCATCAAGCTCACTCAAAAAGAATATGAATGGTATGCTTATGCTAGGCACAATGAATGATGCAATTTTTCACAAATAATTCACAAAAAAAAGAATCTTTTTACACAAAGAATTTTTGCAAATAAAAAGCTTGACACATACAAAAAGTGCATACAATTATTTACACGGGCGTGCTGCTTTATTTACAAAATTTATGGATTTTTTAAGACTTTACAGGTTTTAATGAAGTAATTTATTCAGGTTATCTTTTTATACAGAAAGAATTTTATGTATTTTATTTACACTTTACATGTGTTTGTAATGATGCTTTTATTTCTCTGATTTATTTTAAAAAGAATTTTTGCAAACTATAGTACACGATAATTTTTACAAGTATTTACACACATTTGAAAGCTGTTTTTGCAGAGATTTTTCACGCTATATATAAATTTTCCACAATAGTTTTTACAAACAATTTTCAAAATATTTGCACGTAGGTTTTGAAATCCTTTATTCCACATCAAAGAAATTTTTTTCAAACAAAGCAACTTTACACAGGTTGAAAACATGTCACAGCAAGTTTTCCAAACGGTTCACACTATTTTTCAAATCATGCTGTAAAGGTATTTAACCTGATTTATTAATCAGTATATACAAAGAAGAACTATTATTTATGTACAACTTGGTTTAGGCTCTTACAAGTTTTATTGGAATTATTGCTTATTTTTGGATGAGAGATTTTTACGCAGACTCCTTAGACTTATCATTTTCAAAAGATTTTTGAAGACTATAGTCCAAAATAATTTTACAAACATGTCCACGCATTTGGAAATGATTTTTGCAAAGGTTTTTCACATAGAATAGGTAGATTTTTCAAAACAATTTGACAACCAAATTTTCCAATCAATTGCAAGCTAATTTTCACACATTTTTATTTCACTCAAAGAAAATTAATTTTACAAACGAAACTTATTTACAAAGGTTGAATACTTGTACACATTATTTTTCAAGCAATTTTTCAAAAGATTTTTCAAAGAAAACATTTTGCACAAAACGCTTTTCCTGACTTATTAATCAGTATAAGTACAAAGAGTCTGAGGAGCTCACAATCATCTTTTATTATTATAGAACTACTTTTTACATTACTTTTTAGCTTGAAGTGATGTTTTATTTTCCAGTATGAGTTATGGCTTATAGTATATACATGGTATATACGACCCCCCCTATACTTAGCTTGAGCTATGTCCTCATAGGTCGAAGAGAAAAGAGAAGACATAACTCGTACTGAGTATAGACAAGTCTAAAGAATATATATGAATAAGACATGAATGGATGAGAAGTTGACCGTCCCCCCTATACTTAGGATCAAGTAATCCTAAGTATAGCAGACTGTACATAAAGCGGGGAGGGTCAAGGGTGGGAATACACAGATCGTAGTCAGATTGTCTCCCCCTATACTTAGGGTAAGATACTCCTAAGTATAGACAAGAAGAGGAGACAACGGAGAGGATCAGAGACTAAAAGAACTCGAGGTGCATACCCCCCTATACTTAGGACAAAGTGTGTCCTAAGTATAGAAAACTGACAACAAGGGGCAACACTTCTTGATAGAAAAAACGAAGATAGAAGAGAAATGAAGAAAAAAAGAAAAGAAGAAAATCAGATAAACAGTTTTTGTGGTGCAACGTCTGAATCTTCTGATGCTGCCAATGTTGTGGATATATCATCATAATGCGCGAGCTGAATGGAGTCGACAACGGTCAAGAATGTATCTGGTTCTAGGTAAGGCTTTAGGAGTTGACCGTTGACGACGAATGGCTGTGCGTCAGGAGACAATTCTGATATAGCAATACTTCCATTGTCACGCACTTCATACACTCGGAATGGCCCTGTCCACTTACTCTTTAATTTTCCCGGGAAGATCCACAACTTTGCATCAAATAACCACACCTTCTGTCCAACATCAAAGGTATTTCGTCTGATGTGCCGGTCATGCCAGCGTTTCACCTTCTCCTTATACATCAATGTGTTATCGTATGCATAGTTTCGGAATTCCAAGAGTCTGTTCAGATCATCCTTTCTTTTCTGACCACTTTTTCGTGAGTCCAAATTGCACATGTTAATTGCCCATAAAGACTTGTGAATTAATTCAACGGGCAGATGACATGGCTTCCCATATACAAGACGATAGGGCGACGTGCCCAAAGGAGACTTGTAGGCGGTTCTGTAAGCCCATAGGACCGTGTCCAAGAGTTGGGACCAGTCTTTTCTGTTTGGCCTGACAAGATTCTGCAGGATAGTCTTGATTTCTCTGTTTGATAATTCTGCCATGCCATTGGTCTTAGGATGGTAAGGAGACGCGACGCGATGATCGATGTCGTACTCCTTCGTTAACTTCTTGACCTCTTTGTTAATAAAATCACTACCCCCGTCTGATATGAGAATTTTCGGTATCCCCAACCGTGAAATGATGTTCTTCTTCAAGAACTGACACACTGTTCAACTGTCGGCGGCTCGAGCGGGAATAGCTTCAACCCAACGACTCACATAATCGACGGCAAGAAGGATGTGCTCAAAACCTTGACTGTTAGGGAAAGGTCCCATAAAGTCAATGCCCCATGCATCGAAAACATCTGCTATCTGAATGATTTTCAGGGGCATCGAATCTTTTGCAGTGAGTGTACCCTTCAATCTTTGACAGTCAATGCATCGTTTGACAAATTCTGCTGCATCCTTAAATAATGTGGGCCACCAGAAGCCACATTGAAGTACTTTTGCTGCTGTACAGTATCCAGAGTGATGTCCACCAGATTCGAGCGAGTGACAATACTCGAGGACACTGTAATGCTCCTCCTGAGGAATGCACCTGTGCCAAATGCAATCCGCTCCTTCCCTGAATAGAAGAGGATCCTCCCAATGATAGAACCGGATGGTCGACATAAATTTATTCTTTTGATTCTTCGTCCAATCCGATGGAGTTACCCCCGAGGCGAGGTAATTGACTATATCAGCATACCACGGAAGGGAATCCACTGCTAAGATTGATTCGTCAGGAAAGATTTCTGTAATGGGCGCACTGTTCAGAGGAGGCTCATGCTGCTCAATTCTGGAGAGATGGTCTGCTACCACATTCTGAACTCCAGGCTTGTCCTTGATTTCCAAATCAAATTCCTAGAGGAGAAGAATCCACTGAATCGGTCTTGGCTTGGCATCCTTCTTCTGCTGGAGGTACCGGATAGCGGAGTGGTCTGTAAAAATGGTGACTTTCGATCCAAGCAAATAGGATCTGAACTTCTCAAGGGCGAAAACCACGGCCAGCAACTCTTTCTCTGTCACTGTGTAATTTCTTTGCGCCTCATCTAATGTTCTGCTGGCATAGTGAATGGCATAGGGCGCTCTTTCTTTCCTTGTCCAAGGACAGCCCCGACTGCAAAGTCTGACGCATCGATCATGATCTCAAAGGGAAGAGACCAGTCCGGCGGCTGTAGGACTGGAGCCTGAGTGATAAGCTCCTTCAGCTGATTGAAAGCAAGGAGAACCTGTTGATCTACATTGAACTCGGTTTCCTTGCATAGCAGTTCTGTCAAAGGTCGGGCGATGCGGCTAAAGTCCTTGTTGAATCGTCTGTAAAATCCCACATGCCCCAGAAATGACCTTACATTTTTCACTGACTGAGGTGGTTCTAGATTGGCAATAACATCCACCTTTGCCGGGTCGACTTCCATGCCACGTTTGGAAACGACGTGGCCCAGTACAATGCCTTCAGTGACCATGAAGTGGCTCTTTTCCCATGAAAGTACCAAATTGACTTCGCTGCATTTCTGAAGCACTCGGTCCATGTGCTCAAGACAAGACTCAAAACTATCACCATAGACAGAGAAGTCGTCCATGAACACCTCGAGAAAACTGCCTATAATCTCGGCGAAGACTGCTAGCATGCATCTTTGGAATGTTGCAGGTGCATTACTGATTTAGCCGAAATTCACGTGGTCTAAAAATGGTATCTCACACAAGGCGGAGACACCGGTCGCTGTGACGACTCACAATGAACTCTGGACTAAAGTCAACAATTAACCCACACTAAAGATCAATAAATTAGAAATAATATGGAGTTAAAATTTGTTTTCAACTCTGCACAAATGGTGTATAGGGACAAGTATGCAGAGAGTTCGAACACAGGGAGCAAGCAGGGTAATTCAAATAATTGTGCGTGAGTGAATGTATGTGTTTATCAAGTGTCTACACTAAGCAAGCAAGCAAAGGATATTTTTTGTGGGTTTTTAATTTTTAATTTTTTTATTTTTAATATTGGAATATAAAAACAATGTAACAACAAGGGTGATAAACTATTTATAAAAATATGCAAAAATAACCAAAAATTCAGAAATAAAATGTTTTTGATATTTTTAGGATTTTTTACTGTTTTTGTGATTTTTGGGTGTTTTTCAAGGTGTTTTTGGTATTTTTAAAAACTAAAATAAAGCAAGACAGTGGACAAGCTACTGACTGGAGATGAAAACTGGAATTAAAAATACCAAATAGCCACAAAATTTGTCCACACTATTTTTCAAATAAATAGAATGCAATTTAGAATAACCAGGAACTGAGTTTGTATTTTTTGGAGTTTTCCTCGATTTTATATTTTTTTTTGAAGTTTTCGAGTGTTTTAAAATTTTTAGTGTTTTTCTTTTGAGATTTTTAGTGATTTTTGGACTGACACTAAAATATGATAAAATGGACACTATGGAATTTTTTTGGAATTTTTCGAGATGTTTTAATATTTTTTTGGCATTTTCTAAGCTAGACAGTGAATAAAAAGTATGTTTTTGATTTTTAATAAATATGAAAATGCAATAAAATTAAAAACGAAAAATATGACGACAACGTACACGCATCGAGAAGCTTAACCCTAATTTTTTAGAATTTTTGGAGTTAAAATGAGGGGTCCAAATAATTAGATTAAGTGAGCAAAAAGTAAAGACCTAGCAGGGGCTTTTCTGCAAATAGACAAAACCCTAGGGTTGATCACGTAATTTTCCACAAAATTTGCACTTAAACAAAAAGTAACTGGACTAAATGTCAAAACCAAAAGCCGCACGGGCTTTGATGCAAATATTCCTAGGCTCACGTGACGCGCACGCGACCTGGCAGGGGACTAAATAGCAATTTATACAAAACCTTGGGGCGTGACTGCAAAATTCCAGAACTTAATTAACTGCAGATGAAGGTTTGCGAATTAAGTAATAAATACAGAAACTTGGCTGGGTTTAGGCGCAAAATACCCAACCTTGGGCGCGATCCAACGGCGGCGCACCTCTCACTTACGCCACGCGTCGCTCTCAGGGCGCGCGATACCCCTTCGGCTTGACGTCCCAGATCAGATCTGGCCAGCTGATCAGACGGTTGTGGGCGGCCAGATCCGAGGGCTCACAATCAAACTGGGTCGTCCTTCAGATCGTACGGCGGAGAGGCTGCAAGGATGAACAGGCAAGAACAACGCCGGGGTGATTTTCGTCCGGCGATCTCGGGCTCCTCCGACGTGCTGTGAAACTCCAAGGCGGCTCACTCTCCTCCTGAAGGTCTTATTCGATGATCGGTGGCTTCAAAAGTCGTCGTCGACCCCTGGAGCTCTCCTACGGGGTCGACGTCGAGGAGGGGCTTCAAGAAGGCCCGGCGAGAGTCAAAATCGCCTCCAGAAATCTTGTTTGCTGCAATGACCTGCAAGAAACGTTACGGGGAGCGAGGGCAAAATACCTCGCCCCTCCGGGCTGCGAAAGAAGGTGAAAAGTGAAATAAGAGGGAGCTCCCCGGAGCTAGCTCCGGCGAGGTGAACGCGAAGGTGATCGGATAGGTTTCAGACAAGATGGAAAACGGGGGCACGATCTTAATGCTAAGGCTAAATTAATAAGGCAGAAAAATGGATAAAAGTGGACCTCCAGAGCTACGAGCTCGAAGTTTAGATACCTCACGGCGGCGTAGCCGCCGGAGATGGCTGGGACGTGCCTCGGCCCTCCGCTGCACCTCGACGAGGTCGGGGATCAACCCCCTCTCACCGGGGATCCCTGGCTAATCCTCAGATGTCTCAGCTTTGGTCAAAGGCGGTCCAAAATCAAATGGGAAGAAGTGGGTGGTCTTTTGAAGAATGGTTGCGGGGCGATGTTCGAGGAGGGATCACGGGTACCGTGATGATGCTCAGCCCAAGATAAAGATAGGGCGTGTAAGATCAATACTAGGGCTACAAATCTCGTGAAGGGATCGACCCCAAATGGCGAAAGTTGCGGTATCCAAAAATCCGCGAAAATCAAGAAAACTCATGTTCTGACACAGCCCAGACCTGGGGCAGAGAGTTGACCTGCGGTCAACTGCTGCTGCCTCCTGGTTGTCCACGTGGACCAACCAGAAAAAGGTCTGAGGAAAAAGATTGGAAAATTAATTAAAAATAGATAATGATTTTATTAATTTTTAATTATAAAATATTAAATGTTTATTTTTTTATAAATTATTTTATTATGAATTTTAATTATTTTTATGAGTTATATTTTTACAAATTGCTTTTATACCCCTATATAGGTATATTATTCTATATATTGTATTCTCTTATTTTTATTTTGTATTTTTATTTTTATTATTTTCATTTCTTATTTTCTAAAATTATGAAATACTTTTATCTACACAAATATATTTTTATTTAATTTTTCTGATATGTTTTGTATATCAAATAAAATATAAGAGTATGTTATATAGGTATACATATAGGTATAATACATGTATACTCTATATAAGTTTATTTTTATTTTTATTTTTCTTTGCATTTTTATTCTGATTTTAATGCACATATATATTATAAGTAATATCTACAACATTAGAAAAATATAAAAATGAATAAATAATGAATAAAGAATAAATTGAATATTTTATTCGGTACACTGTACAATGTGGGTCCAAAACTCAACTTTCAAACCGTAGCTCCGCCAAATGCGAAGCCACTACCATTGGATAGATTATTTTATTCTATATACAATTAAAGGTGAGTATGTCGCATTTGGAGTTGTCAGTTGTGAGATACGGGTCTGGGAAGTTGGGATTCTGGATTCTTATTCAGACCATAACTTTTTATCTGTACATTATTTTTTTGTGAAATCAATTTTGTATTTTTCTTTATTAAATTATCTACAACTTTCATGTACAAAGTTTCTTAATTTGATGTATAAAAAGTGGAACCAAAAATAGGTCCCAAAATGAATAAAGAATGAGTGAAATGTATAGGTATTTTATCTGTATTCTGGCCCTTATCTCCCCCTACTTTATTCCTTGTCGACCTATTTATCAAGATGCCTAGGTCTCGGGGTTTCGGGTCATAAAATATTTACAATATTTTATTCTTTTTCTTTTCTTTATTTATTCTATAATTTTGGCATTAAAAACCGTATTTTATACAGTATTTACACACCTATGCATGAATGCTAAGATGATGATATTAATGATATTTACAGGCATTTGCTGGGGTTTTTGGTGCCAAAATGATAGAATAAAGATGATGAAATGTGGATTCATCATCCCCCTATACTTTACCTTTGCTAGTCCCTAGCAAACACTTATGCAATAAGCGCAAAAAGAAACAGAAAGAAAAGAAAAAGAAGAACTTGGATTTTATTTGATTATCAAACTTGTCTTCACAAAATCAAAGTTTGGAGCTAAAGTCGGACCTTTGGAATTTTAGTGCGGGCGGAACCTTAGTGAGAACCGTGTTTGAAATTCAACAGTCCTTGAGAATCCCAAAACTCTGTCCAAGTCTCCTCAATAGCCAGGTCAGAAATATCTCAATTCATACGCAAACTTTTACGACTATGAATCTGACTCGTACAGTGTAAGTGATGGTGGCTCTCCCCAACTAGAATGACAAAGAAACTGACTTCTCCAGTATGACAACCCAATGACTCCCCAATCCAATAACTCCATCCTCGAGGAGCGGGGTATTTCCTTCTAAGTTCAAGTGGCAACCAGCTCAAGAGGAGGGGGTGGAGAGAAGAATGGATGGTAGCCAGTGTAGCTACCTATCCTGGGATGCAAGACCAGTGTAGTCAAGTCATCCTGCTGCAGGCTCACATATTTGACTTTGGAACTCGAGCTTGCTTATTGACTTTGTACATACTTTGCAGGCTTTTTATTTTTGTACATGCCTGAACTTTTTTTTTGAAATACTATTCACAACAGCATTTACATAAGAAGTTTTTCCTCTTGAGCTAGTAGACTATCCCTCTTTTGAAGCTTTATCGCAACCCACAGCCTCCTGTCTTTAGACTTCCTTATCACTGGACGGGTTGGGGTGCACTTCCCTCCCTAGAGGAGGACAAGTGTTTCCACTTGTGTGCGTCTCATACCGGCAAATCCAATCCCCTCACCACTCCAACTGAGTTGAGCCATGTGAAAGGTGCAGGTGTCCAAGTTAGGTCATTATCAACAAGAATCGTGCGTGTGCTCCAAAATACTCTACTTAGGCAGTCAAGAATCCATTGAACTAAGTCCCGTGATCCTCAAAGAATTAAGTCAACTAGCCTGAAGTACCTCAAACCCAGTTCCTATAAGGTTCCTGTTATTAGGTAGATTTTAAGGTCCAATCAAGCTCCAATCTCCGGATTTTACTTAGACTTGTTCAACTATCAAACTCAATCCGAAAAATGCTAATGCTATGCAAATGATATGCAGAATGCAGAAAATATTTTTGTGATGCAATTTTCAAAGGTTTTGAACTTTTTATGGATTTTTGAAAACATGATGATGATGCATATGCAGATGCAATTTTTTGTCTTTTTCAAAAAGATTTTTCAAATGTTTTTGGATTTTTAATTTTGCAAATGTTTTTGGGATTTTTGAAAACGAAAAAGATTTTGGCTAAAAACTAGGTGAAAATATGTACACGGGAGTGCTTCTTATATTTACAAGAAGTGGATTTTTAGGAATTTACAGGGTAAGTGGTCAATTGTATACATATGTACATATAGTGGATTTTGGTGTGATGTATATATTCCTCAAACTTATTTGACACAAGCTTTTCACACAAGTTTTTGAAAACTATAGTCCACAATAATTTTTACAAACATTTTACAAACATGTACACACATTTGAAAATCATTTTGCAAAGGCTTTCAAAACAGTATATATAGATTTTTCAAATATTTTTGCAACTATTTTTCAAACCATTTGCAAATCATTTTTCAAACATTTTATTTCACACAAAGAAAATAAGTTTTACAAAACACACATTTTTACACAGGTTGAAAACATGTAACAGAACGTTTTCAAAATAGTTTTCAATAGATGTTCACAAAGTTTTTCAAACTATTTTTCAAACATTTTGCAAAAAATATTTTCACCTGATTTATTAATCAGTAAATACAAAAAGAATTTGAGGAATAATAACATCTTTTTATTAAGGATTTTTAATGAATTTTAAAGAATAATTAGCCATATTATTAGGAAAATACGAAAGTACGGGTTATGGCTAAAGTATATACGTAGTATATACGAACCCCCTATACTTAGCTTGAGCTATGTCCTCATAGATCGGAGAGAAAAGAGAAGACATAACTCGTACTAAGTATAGACAAGTCAAAAGAATAAAGGAATAAATGAATGAACCAATGAGAAGTTGACTGTCCCCCTATACTTAGGATCAAATAATCCTAAGTATAGCAGACTGTACACAACGCAGGGAGGATCAAGGGTGGAAATGAACAGATCGTACTCAGATTGTCTCCCCCTATACTTAGGGTAAGATATCCCTAAGTATAGACAAGAAGAGGAGACAATGGAGAGGATCGAAATGAAAATGAAAGAAACTCGGGGTACCAACCCCCCTATACTTAGGACAAAGTACGTCCTAAGTATGGAAAACTGTCTACAAGGGCGGCACCTTTTTGATAGATAAAGAAGATAGAAAAGGAAAAGAAGAAAAGAAGAAAAGAAGAAAAGATATCTGACAATGGGAGGAGAGATCGTGAGAATGTACACATCGCTCCCCCTATACTTAGGGTAAAAGACACCCTAAGTATAGGCAACAACAGGAGTGATGACACGAAATAAAGAATGAACGCTCAACTCGTCTACCCCTCCTATACGTAGGACAAAGTACGTCCTAAGCAAGGCAAACACGAGAAATGGGTAGACGAGCAAAAATGGGAGATGGAAAGAGAGTCACAGGAGAGAATCTACAACATAAATGGGTGATCATCAGAAGGTGGAAAGCAAACCTTCTTGCGGGACCGCTGAGGGATAGATTTGATGTGATGTATGTTGACATCGGGGTCCACAGTGGACGGAGGCCGATCAGGGTCGACACGGTGAAGGCCCTCATTGGAATCGAAACGGAAAGGGACGAACTGATCGATGGAAGTAGTATGGCTCGGTTCTCCCTTGGTGGTCCTATGGTGTGAAGGCACAGACAGGCGAGTGGAAGAAGTACGACTAGGTCCGGCCTTGGAAGTCTCGCAGATGTCAAAGTGAAATGGGACAAACTCATCATCCTCGGAAGAAGTATAATCGGAGTCGTCCTACGAGTCCTCGTCCAGGTCAAAATCAAAAGGAACGAAATCATCTGTGGAAGTATACGAACTCAGATCGTCCTCAAGACTCTCCCTGAATCCTTGTCTTCATCAAGAGGTCTGAATTTATCAAAATAAATGGCAGCATCATAACCGACCTCAATCATCTTCACTTGTGAAGGGCCAGGAACGGATTTATCAGTGGAAGTAGTCAAACCAGGTCCGTCCTGTCTAGTCTTACCTGGGTCATTTGTTGTCTTATGAGTCTCTCAAAGTAATGGGCAACATCATAAACTTCCTCAATTATCTTATCATCTGCCCCCTGCTCAAATGGTTCAATCACATAAATACTCTGGATCTCATCAACACATCGCCACACACCAGGAGGAGGATTAGTGAGGTCCATGCTTTCCGACTTCCTCCCCTTTCGGGGGATCCGTCGGGGCTCATCAGGGATCGTTGAGGAAGTATCTCTAGTAGCATCAGGTAGGTCACAGGCCTCAGAGTTAGCTATAATCGGTGAAGGTGCATCAGGTGCCGGTCTCTGGTCAACTGTGGGTGTGGTGATCAACACTTCGCTCTCGTCAACAGGACGGAAGCGAATCTCTCCTGATCCATAGTCGATAACGACCCTTGCAGAGGCGAGGAATGGTCGTCCCAGGATGATTGGAGATGGCTCCCCTGTGGAGCTCTCCATGGGCAACACGACAAAATCAACATTGTGGCTCGTGCCCTGAATAGAAATGACGGCGTTTTCAAGGATACCCTTCGGCCTCTTGATTGATCCATCAGCAAACTGAACGATCATCCTGGTCTTCTTGAGACGCCCTAAGTGAAGAGACTGTACCAGCAAGAAGGGTAGTATGCTAATAGAGGCACCGCCGTCCAGGAGAGTGCGATCACATGTATGGTCAGAGATGGTGCAAGTGATGAAAGGTGTAGCTGTGTTCTTCTTCTTGGGAATGGGACGGTGTGTGATGGCGAGGGCAGTGGCCATGGTCAGAATGTGACGCTCAGATCTGCTCCTCCGCTTTCTCTTCTTGGGAAGAGGAGCAGATAATTGGGTCATGGCCTGCTGAAGTGGGGCACGGATAATCTCATGAATAGTAGCCACCACCTCGGGTTCAGATAACATTTTTTTTGAATTTTTGGACTTCATACAAGGGAGGAAGTCGGAATCAGCATATACACGAGGCATGCCAAGAGCAGTCTGTACAGCGGCATCCTCGGGGTCAAGGGTGGGACTAGGTGTGAATGGATGTGTGGTCACGGGTTCTGGCAAGTGGACTCTCTCCTCAAAATCTTGATCAACCAAGTGTCTCCCGAACTCTTTTTGGATTTTTATATTTTTCTCATTTTTTTGTATTTTTGGCGATTGCAAGCTCCCATGATTCTTCACAAGCAAAGCTGTATCCTCGATGAAAAGAGCACTAGTCTGATATTCTCTCAAAGTGTCAAGATTTTCCTTCATCAAATTGATGTGCTCTAGCATTAGGTTCATGACAACACTCATGGAGGTCGTGGGAGGTGACTCCAACAGGTCAGACTCGGGTGGATGTGGACGTGGAGTCGGATCATATACATGTGGGGGTGGAGGTGGGTAGAAGTCCGAGGTCTGATACTGTGGCTGAGGCGGATATGTACAAAAATCAGAAAAAGTAGGAGGAGGATCCTCCTGATAAAAGGGAGGTGGACCGGCTGGAGCGAGCGAGGGGTCCGCAAAGTCCGGATAAAATGCACTCCAGGGGTCCATCTCGAAAACAAAAGGAAGTGATTCGGGGGAGCACAATGGTCAAGTCAAGAGAGTGAAGAAGAAAGGCGCAAGTGCGCAGAGATGATCTGGGACACACACAACAATCACAGTCAAAAATGAAAAGAATACAAACCCTCAATTCACCTACTCAACTCGGTAGAGACCGTAAAATGTGGTCTTTTAATCTTGTCTGTTTTAGAGTTAGGTGAGAAGTCAAAGAATTTCACACATACTTAGGGGGCTTGACGGGATTTGGGCACTAATCCTTAAGGTGTGCGCGAGCAAATAAAAGCGAAGACAATGAGGGGATTACTCGCCCCAATACAAGATTTTCCTTTTGATTGATTTTAGGGTCGAGTAAAATTAACAGTCCCAATTTTATGGATTATCACTTTTTTTTGGATTTTGAGTGAGAAATGCACGATCCTATCGGGAAGTCAATTCCTTTGAGATCCTAGGTTGGAAAAATAAGAGGTCGAGTCGGAAAAGCAATGCAAGCGTCAGATCAATGATGCATGCTAAAGAGAAATGCTCACCTTGCCTCTAGCACTCTACATGCAAGGATGCTCAGCAGAATTGAAACCTAACTATATGCAAATGCAAAAGCCGATGAAATCACCCTAAGTTTCAGAAATTGCTATTAGCGGGAAGAACCACAAGTTGACCGCCAATCCTCAACCCTAGAGTCCGGTCTAGGATCACCCCTCCTCTGCTCAACACACTTGAGTTTAGGAGAAAGCGTTTTGCGGGGAGAGCTGCGGCGCGACGGATTGAAGGTGATGATCAACTTTTAAAAATTTGACTAAGTCCAAACGCGGCTATAGGCACATGCAAAATATTAGGTGTTTGGCCTTAGTCTATCGCAAGCAACTCCTAAAGCTATGGGCTCAATCACACAAAATAACTAAAATCGAAAACAAAACAAAATAAAAAGAATGCGAGAAAAGCCGACAAAAACCGCGGCGAGCCCCCAGGTGTACAAACACCTGGAAATTAGGCCCGCAAGGAAAATGTCTGGGGGTACCTGTATTATTACAATAAATGGTATCTCTCTCACTACGAATTACAAAATAAATTCAATGCAAGAAAATAAATGCTAAGAAGTTGTCTTGCAAAATCCTCCAAGTCCTTCTTCGTGCAAAGCTAAAGCCGCTTCACGTGGGTGCCAAGGTGCTCCAAGAGGGGCTCCTCCCTCGATCCGCGTACCTCGCACGGAATCCAAACAAGGAGAGTGGTTAGACAATTCAAAAGATATATCAAAAATAAGGAAAATAAAACAAGCAGAAATAAAAGCCGCAAAGGTAGACAAATGATCACAACACAAAGCAAAAACTCGAACTACGCGTTGTTGCTCCCCGGCAACGGCGCCATTTGATTTAGCCGAAATTCACGTGGTCTAAAAATGGTATCTCACACAAGGCGGAGACACCGGTCGTTGTGACGACTCACAATGAACTCTGAACTAAAGTCAACAATTAACCCACACTAAAGATCAATAAATTAGAAATAATGTGGAGTTAAAATTTATTTTTAACTCTGCACAAATGGTGTATAGGGACAAGTATGTAGAGAGTTCGAACACAGGGAGCAAGCAGGGTAATTCAAATAATTGTGCGTGAGTGAATGTATGTGTGTGTCAAGTGTCTACACTAAGCAAGCAAGCAAAGGATATTTTTTGTGGGTTTTTAATTTTTAATTTTTTTTATTTTTAATATTGGAATATAAAAATAATGTAACAACAAGGGTGATAAACTATTTATAAAAATATGCGAAAATAACCAAAAATTCAGAAATAAAATGTTTTTGATATTTTTAGGATTTTTTACTGTTTTTGTGATTTTTGGGTGTTTTTCAAGGTGTTTTTGGTATTTTTAAAAACTGAAATAAAGCAAGACAGTGGGCAAGCTACTGGCTGGAGATGAAAACTGGAATTAAAAATACCAAATAGCCACAAAATTTGTCCACAATATTTTTCTAATAAAGAGAATGCAATTTAGAATAACCAGGAACTGAGTTTGTATTTTTTGGAGTTTTCCTTGATTTTATATATTTTTTTGAAGTTTTTGAGTGTTTTAAAATTTTTAGTGTTTTTCTTTTGAGATTTTTAGTGATTTTTGGACTGACACTAAAATATGATAAAATAGACACTAGGGAATTTTTTTGGAATTTTTCGAGATGTTTTAATATTTTTTGGCATTTTCTAAGCTAGACAGTGAATAAAAAACATGTTTTTGATTTTTAATAAATACGAAAATGCAATAAAATTAAAAACGAAAAATATAGCGACAACGTACACGCATCCAGAAGCTTAACCCTAATTTTTTAGAATTTTTGGAGTTAAAATGAGGGGTCCAAATAATTAGATTAAGTGAGCAAAAAGTAAAGACCTAGCAGGGGCTTTTCTGCAAATAGACAAAACCCTGGGGTTGATCACGCAATTTTTCCACAAAATTTGCACTTAAACAAAAAGTAAGTGGACTAAACGTCAAAACCAAAAGCCGCACGGGCTTTGATTCAAATATTCCCAGTCTCACGTGACGCGCACGCGACCTGGCGGGGGACTAAATAGCAATTTATACAAAACCTTGGGGCGTGACTGCAAAATTCCAGAACTTAATTAACTGCAGATGAAGGTTTGCGAATTAAGTAATAAATACAGAAACTTGGCTGGATTTAGGCGCAAAATACCCAACCTTGGGCGCGATCCAACGGCGGCGCACCTCTCACTTACGCCACGCGTCGCTCTCAGGGCGCGCGATACCCCTTCGGCTTGACGTCCAGATCAGATCTGGCCAGCTGATCAGACGGTTGTGGGCGGCCAGATCCGAGGGCTCACAATCAAACTGGGTCGTCCTTCAGATCGTACGACGGAGAGGCTGCAAGGATGAACAGGCAAGAACAACGCCGGGGTGATTTTCGTCCGGCGATCTCGGGCTCCTTTGACGTGCTGTGAAACTCCAAGGCGGCTCACTCTCCTCCTGAAGGTCTTCTCCGATGATCGGTGGCTTCAAAAGTCATCGTCGACCCCTGGAGCTCTCCTACGGGGACGATGTCGAGGAGGGGCTTCAAGAAGGCCCGGCGAGAGTCAAAATCGCCTCCAGAAATCTTGTTTGCTGCAATGACCTGCAAGAAACGTTATGGGGAGCGAGGGCAAAATACCTCACCCCTCCGGGCTGCGAAAGAAGGCGAAAAGTGAAAGAAGAGGGAGCTCCCCGGAGCTAGCTCCGGCGAGGTGAACGCGAAGGTGATCGGATAGGTTTCAGACAAGATGGAAAACGGGGGCACGATCTTAATGCTAAGGCTAAATTAATAAGGCAGAAAAATGGATAAAAGTGGACCTCCAGAGCTACAAGCTCGAAGTTTAGATACCTCACGGCGGCGTAGCCGCCGGAGATGGCTGGGACGTGCCTCGGCCCTCCGCTGCACCTCGACGAGGTCGGGGATCAACCCCCTGTCACCGGGGATCCCTGGCTAATCCTCGGATGTCTCAGCTTTGGTCAAAGGCGGTCCAAAATCAAATGGGAAGAAGTGGGTGGTCTTTTGAAGAATGGTTGCAGGGCGATGTTCGAGGAGGGATCACGGGTACCGTGATGATGCTCGGCCCAAGATAAAGATAGGGCGTGTAAGATCAATAGTAGGGCTACAAATCTCGTGAAGGGATCGACCCCAAATGGCGAAAGTTGTGGTCTCCAAAAATCCGCGAAAATCAAGAAAACTCATGTTCTGACACAGCCCAGACCTGGGGCAGAGAGTTGACCTGCGGTCAACTGCTGCTGCCTCCTGGTTGTCCACGTGGACCAACCAGAAAAAGGTCTGAGGAAAAAGATTGGAAAATTAATTAAAAATTGATAATGATTTTATTAATTTTTAATTATAAAATAAAAAATGTTTATTTTTTTATAAATTATTTTATTATGAATTTTAATTATTTTTATGAGTTATATTTTTACAAATTGCTTTTATACCCCTATATAGGTATATTATTCTATATATTGTATTCTCTTATTTTTATTTTGTATTTTTATTTTTATTATTTTCATTTCTTATTTTCTAAAATTATGAAATACTTTTATCTACACAAATATATTTTTATTTAATTTTTCTGATATGTTTTGTATATCAAATAAAATATAAGAGTATGTTATATAGGTATACATATAGGTATAATACATGTATACTCTATATAAGTTTATTTTTATTTTTATTTTTATTTGCATTTTTATTCTGATTTTAATGCACATATATATTATAAGTAATATCTACAACATTAGAAAAATATAAAAATGAATAAATAATGAATAAAGAATAAATTGAATATTTTATTCGGTACACTGTACAATGTGGGTCCAAAACTCAACTTTCAAACCGTAGCTCCGCCAAATGCGAAACCACCACCATTGGATAGATTATTTTATTCTATATACAATTAAAGGTGAGTATGCTGCATTTGGAGTTGTCAGTTGTGAGATACGGGTCTGGGAAGTTGGGATTCTGGATTCTTATTCAGACCATAACTTTTTATCTGTACATTATTTTTTTGTGAAATCAATTTTGTATTTTTCTTTATTAAATTATCTACAACTTTCATGTACAAAGTTTCTTAATTTGATGTATAAAAAGTGGAACCAAAAATAGGTCCCAAAATGAATAAAGAATGAGTGAAATGTATAGGTATTTTATCTGTATTCTGGCCCTTATCTCCCCCTACTTTATTCCTTGTCGACCTATTCATCAAGATGCCTAGGTCTCGGGGTTTCGGGTCATAAAATATTTACAATATTTTATTCTTTTTCTTTTCTTTATTTATTCTATAATTTTGGCATTAAAAACCGTATTTTATACAATATTTACACACCTATGCATGAATGCTAAGATGATGATATTAATGATATTTACAGGCATTTGCTGGGGTTTTTGGTGCCAAAATGATAGAATAAAGATGATGAAATGTGGATTCATCAATTACATAACCCAAAGGGCATTCTCTTGAAGGCATAGGTGCCGAACGGGCAAGTGAAGGTAGTCTTCTCTTGATCTTCAGGAGCGATAGCCACTTGGTTGTACCCGGAGTACCCATCCAAAAAGCAGAAGAACTCCTTGCCTGCTAGTCTTTCCAAAACTTTATCAATGAATGGCAAGGGGAAGTGGTCCTTCTTAGTTGCTGCATTAAGACGGCGGTAGTCAACACACACCTGCCAGGATGTTGGTACCCGAGTTGATATTTCCTCTCCTTTGTCATTGGTAACCACGGTAAGCCCGGATTTCTTTGGAACTACATGCAGTGAGCTTACCCATTTTGAATCGGAGATGGGGTAAATGAAGCCTGCTTCACACCATTTCGTTATCTCTTTCATGATGACGTCTCGGAGATTTGGGTTCAGCCTTCTTTGGAATTCGCGGGACGGCTTGGCATCTTCTTCCAGATATATGTGGTGTGAACACAAAGCTGGGTTTATCCCTCGGAGATCTGATACGCACCAACCAAGTGCCTTGCGGTTCTTTTCTAGAATCTCGAGAAGACGGGATTCCTGATCCGGGTTCAGCCTGCTGTTGATGATGACCGGATACGTGTGTTCTTCACCTGCAAGGAAAGCATACTTCAGGCCTACAGGAAGTGGCTTGAGTTCTGGTTTTGACTTGTCCAACTTGTTGGTCACTTCAGACATTGTGCGGGTGGTAGGATGCATTTCTTTGAGGGAGCTACCATCCTCAGCATTCTGTTGAGATCCAGTTGAGGTGCCGAACGGTTCTACGCTAGGCTCATTGTGTTCGGTCTGGAGTGAATACTCTGGATCAAAGAGATGCGCCTGCATCTGAGAATCTGTCTCCCAAGAATCATCGGAGCATAAGGTAACTGTGCTTTCCAAGTCCTCCTCAAGAGTGAGGATTTCTCGGGTCCATGAATCATTCAATGACAGGGATGAATCTCTGATCTCTACAACAAAGTCACAGTCTGCTTCTGATACTGCATGGCTCTCATCAGTCGTGGCGTTCGGCTCTCTGATCATGTTTATAGTGATCTGCTGGTTGTTCGAGCTAAAAGTAATCTTGCCAGACCCGTAATCAACCACGGTACCTGAGGTATGTAGGAATGGTCGGCCAAGGATGATAGGGGTCTGGAGCAGAGGTGCTGGTGATTCCATATCAAGGACTACAAAATCAACTGGAAATTGCATCTCCTGCACCTTAACTACAATGTCTTCCAACAGACCCTGGGACCGCTTGATGGATCGGTCAGCGAACTGAAGGATCATTCGCATCTGCTTGAGCGGACCCAGCCTGAATTCTTGCATTATTGATGATGGAAAAAGGTTGATGGAAGACCCACTGTCGAGGAGAGTGCGCTCGAAAACTTGATCAAAAATCTCACAACTGATGAGAGGTGCTCATGTGTCTTATTTCTTTTGTGGGAGGTTGCTGATAGGTGAAACAGTGGCCATGGAGAGCACGTGCTTTTCTACATCATTGCGTCTGTTCTCATGTGCTGGGCGACGCTTGCTCGTACATGCTTCTTTCAGTCCTTTCTTGACAGCTGGCATGTACTCTACGACCTTCAGTACGGGTATCTCAACAGCTAGATTGTCTAGTATTTCCACAACTTCAGGATCAGGCAAAGCACTTTTTCTTTTTACAATTTTTTTGGATTTTGTATTGCATGAGGGAAAGGAATATGTACATCTCTAGCAGGAAAAACAGAGTTCTTATTTACATCAAAACCATCGCCCATAGAATGTTGTACATCCAGATTACAAAAAGGATTACAAAATGTATCCTGACATGCCGGTACTAAGGGACGATCAAAAAGTATAGCGTCTGCTCCATCGGTTGGCGAGGGATCGGCTGCTGCTGGCGGCTCCTCCAAGGCTGGCGCGGCTTCGCTTCGGCTGCAAACTTCTTTTTGTTGTTTTTGATTTTGCTGATTTTTTTTTGTATTTTTGGCTGGGGATGCTGGCACTGCACGACGGCTGGAATGGCTTCTCCTTCTTCTTCCTCCTCACCTGCCCCTGTAGCTGGCACGGCTGATGTGAAAGATGACGATCCACCTATTTCTTTATTCACCCCATTCTTGGTAGCAGGCGGAGGCAAGGCCCTACCACTCCTGAGAGTAACATCATTAGAATAAACAGTAATATCATTTTCAGACACGGACAGGACATCACATTCTACCTGCTCTTTCTTTTTGAAGTTATTGGGGTTGGCCTCGACCTGAGCTAGGATAGTGGTTCTGGTGGCGGTCAGGTCGTCGAGCCTCTTGGTCATATCCGCTAGCCCTTTGACGAGTTGGGCCAGACAATCCATGGTAGGGTTCACAGGGGGTACCTCAGTGGGTTCAGCGTGCAGACCACGTTGTTGTTGCACGTGTGGGTGCTGAGGTTGATGCTGGTGGTGCTGGGGAGGTGCAGGAAGTTGAAGTTGTTGATAAGAGGGGGGAGGATACTGCTGATACTGCTGAGGTGGAGCAGCCGCATACTGATGAAATGGTTGTGGATGGCGGTATTGCGGCTGCCGGTATGGCTGATTCTGCCTCCATTGATTTGCATACTGGGGAGGCTGATGATACTGCTGAGGTGGTTGAGAGGACTGTCCAAAATGACCACCTGAGGTTGGTGGTATTGACGGTTGGCAAGTGGCTGACCCTGAGGTTGTCCCATAGGACGGGTCGGCTGTGCACCGTTACTCCATACCCCGTTCACTTCCTGAATCAGGGGTGGTGGTGGGAAAACTGGATCGGATCCTGAAAGAAACTCTGGTTGGTACACAACCATCTGCTGCTGCGGCTGGCCCTGATCGGGCGCCTGCACGTAGTACACGTGCTGGACTGCCGGTGGCTGCTGGCTCGGTTGAGGTTGATGCTGCGGTTGTTGCTCGTCCTTCCTCTCAGCTGGAGCTTCTGATGGTGTTGCCGGTTGAACAGAGTTGATGGTGCCCACCAACAGTTCAAGATGCTTGGTGATCTGATCAAGCTTGTCAAGGCTTTGGGTCCTCTTCTCGATCACAACGAGTTTCTCAAGGTCCTGTGATCGCTTCTCAATGATATCAACTTTAGATAGATGGCCCCCGATGATACTGAGGTTGGAGCTCTCATCTCTCTCTGCCTCTCGGGACGCTACCATGTGTACTTGTTTCTGGAGGATTTGGGGCTGCTTCTGGTAGGCTTTTGATGAAGAGAGGACGACCTCTCCTTCTGCCATTTCTTCGAATATCTGCCAGACCACGTCTTCATCCTTGTTGAAGTGTGAACCCCCACATGTTGCGTCAACGAGCCTTTGGCTCTCGATGTTCAGTCCCCCAAAGAAGTGTTGGACCAAACTGGTCTTCGGAATCTCATGATGGGGACATTTCTCCTGCAGATCGGTGAATCTCTCCCATGCTTCGTGTACTGACTCGTGAGCTCCTTGGGAGAAATTGCTGATTCGGGCTCGCATCTGGTTGAGCAGAACGAGAGGGTAAAACTTATGCAGGAAAGCTGACTTCAGCTCCTCCCAGGTCGTCACAACCTTCCCCAGATGGTTGACCCAATAGAGGGCCTTGTCCTGTAAGCTGAAGGGGAATGCCATCATCTTGACAATGTCCAAAGGGACATTGGGATAGTGCGTGGTACGGCAAATGTGTGAGAACTGCTGTAGGTGAATATATGGCTCTTCACTGGTGTTTCCATGGAATGCTGGAAGAAGAGCAAGGAACTGGGGTTTCAGCTCAAAGTGAGCGTGTACCGGTGGAATGAGATCCACTCGGTCATCAGGCTGTCTCCTGGATTGTACGTCTCTTTTAGTGTAGGCTTGGGTGGCGGTAGTTCTGGTTCTTCATCATCAGGGTGACCACCACCTCCACCTCCACCTCCACCTCCTCCTCTACCTCTGCCTCCTCCTCCCTCGGCTCGTTTCATCACATCGTTCAACATATCCTGAAAAGCTGTCTGCGCTAGGGCCTGCTCTGTCAGCTGCTGTTGGATGGCCTGGATAGACGCCAGCAGTTGTGCATTGACCTGATTCTGGTCTGGCATCTGTCCTTATGGTTGGGGTGGCTGCTGACCCTTGCCCTTTCCTTGGGGAGCCATATCAGGGTCTGAATCGGACGAAATGAATTCCGGAGTAGACTCCAGGACTCGATTTGTCTTCTATCTGCAGAATGAGAGAGTCCTGATCAAACCACTTGAAATATTGTACATCTGTCATGATGAAGCTGGAATTCAGGTCAACCCCAGCATGTTGTGAATGGAAAAAGATGTGGATTGTAATCGACTCCCATTCACAATGGCAAAAGTGGGACAAAAGTGATCACGGTTTATTAGGTGGTCAAAAGAAAGGTAGAAGACGAGGAGTCTGGAGATCGATCCGCAAGGTCCGGATCAGGTTCTCGGGAATCGCCTCGAATTTATTGGCGGAGTTGAGTCTATGGAATCGATGTGGGTGTCGGCGAGGTCCCGACGGAAACCATCCACGGATCAACTTCTCGAAGCACAAAGGAGGATTGAATTTTGGAAGAAGGATACGATGGTCAACAAGGGACGAAAAGGAGTGCAAAACAGTAGAAAGGCTCGGCTGAGCGGGGGTTAAAGGAGAATGACACAACAAAATTTGCGCAAAGGCACGGGACTTGATCTTTGAACCTTAATCTAGATCCATACAAACGCAATACAAAATTGGGTTCACCAACGCACGCCATGTGAAGCCGTAAAGGTTCGGCTATTTATTATCTTTCCAGTTTTAGCGTTGTTATTTCAGGCAAATCTTTTAACAAGTCCATAGCACGCTAACCCTATAGGAGAGAGTACTGTCAGAATAGAATCTCGTACTTGTCCTCCTCCTTTGTAACATGTAGTCTGTACTTTTTGAGGTCCTTGTAACCCTTCCTGGATTCCTACTCAACCAAAGAAAAGAGAGAGGAAGCCGATAGGCAAAACCAATACTTCGGTTCTCGCTTGCAGCGGAATCACCCGTGAGCGTGCAAGAACCTACTCGGATGCAAACCGATGAGACAGACACCCCCGTGAAGGCGTGGCCTATGCTCAGTACTTCAGACCATGTCGATGTTCCACACAAGGCAGGAACACCATCGCTGACAAGGCCCTACTCGGTCACGTACGATAGAAGCGCCATTACTTCGGAGATCCAGGCGATACATAAGGCAGTTGCAGTCTGGGATTTTGGCTCTATTCCTTATGGGGCGTGCCTCGCTCATGGGAGTAGGATTTTGATCCCCCTCCAAAGGTACCTGAAAACAATGAGGGCTTTATGAACCCGGTACAATGATAGTCCATTACGGATTTTAATTAAGGTCAAAGTTTATTTAGCAGTCCCCTTGTTTTAGCTTTTTGGATTTTCACTTTTTTTTGAGTCTGTTTTCATACCAGCGCCTAACGTTTTTGTAGATTTTCATTTAAGTCCTAGGTGCTCAAAATCAGAGGGAGATAGCGGAAAAGCCGTGCAAGTCGTCCATGATGGAAATCTCACCATTGAACTGAATGATGCATGCTGAGTTAGAAGACTTACAGTGCATCCCAGCTCTCTCCATGCGGTATGCAAAACAGAATTTTTAAACCTATCTACATGGTGGTATGCAAGCGATAAAATCATCCTAAACATTAGCTGCTATTAGCGTGAAGAACCACAAGTCGGTCACCGCCCTTCAATCCAGGAGTCCGGTCTAGGCTCACCTCTCCTCCTCTCGACACATCGAGTTCAGGAGAAGTGCTTGGCAGGGAGAGCTCGCGGCACATTGGCTTGAAGGTGATGAGGCGACTGTTTAGAGTTTGATCTAAGTCCAAAATCGTACTATAGGTGCATGCAAGATTATTAGGGTGTTTGGACCTAGTCTACTCGATCAAGAAAGCCTATGTCTAGGGGCTCCATGCACATAAAACAAAATAAAATAAAGGCGGAAAACTCAAAACAGCAGGAAACAAAGAAAATAAGGCGGAGAAAACACGAGAAAACCGCGACGAGGCCCCCATGTGAACAGACACCCGGGCACTGGACCTCGTTGTGAAGAGTAGAGTCCAAATTATGTTACATGCCAAAATTTCTCTCTCTCTCACCATAAATTACAAAAAAATGATCGTACTTGCTCTAGGCCTATCTAATTCCCATCCCCTTGCATCCTTGGTGCTCTCTCCAGCTGGTCATGAAGTGAAGACCAACCTCCACCAAGCTCGGTTGCCTTGGCTCCCTAAGAAACCATCCTCGCGTGGCGGGCCCTCGCAAAAAAGTCACAAAGAGATTGAATTAGTATAAGCTCAATCACTGAAATAAAGCAGATAGGAATTAATCACAACAAATAAATAAATCAAGCATGGTGATCAATTGCAAAAGAAACAGCTGCTCACAAAATCAATGATAAATAAATTTCCGGACAAGAATGACAAAAGTGATAGGCTACGCTCATTGCTCCCCGGCAACGGTGCCATCTGATAAAGGGGCATTCTGTGAGGGTCAAAATGTAGTGTCGCTGCGGCGACCGCTCACAGAACACCAGTTGATCAGCAATTAACCCACATTAAAGAATAAATCAATTAAGTCCCAAAACCGTGAATTAACATTTAACTCTACCACAAAAATGCATAGGGAATAAGCATGTAGAGGTCGAACCACAGAGAGCAATAAAATTGGGTAGCCCACCTTGTTCAAATACAACAGATTCATCCTTGTATGAATCCTAATTATGTGGGTAATTAATATTATTACATTATTTATATATATTTTTTTTATTTTTTATTTTTAATTTTGTATTTTGATTTTTTATTTTCTGATTTTATATTTTCTTTTTATAATATATATATATATATTATATTGGAAGATATAAACTATATAAGAAAAGGGAGAATAATATATTTATAAAAATAAGTAAAAATAGTCAAAAATTACTAAATAAAATATTTTTGGTCTTTTTATGGTTTTTACTGTTTTAGTGATTTTTGGGTATTTTTTAGAATATTTTTGAAATTTTTAATTGGCAAGATAAAGGAAAACAATGAATTAATCACTGGCAGAAATTAAAATGGGAATAAAAAATACCAAACAATATCAAAATTTTCCCAAATTAATTTTAAAATAAAGATAATAAAATAGGGAACCTACAGAACTTTAGTTTCTATTTTTTTGATTTTTCTACTATTTTTAGATTTTTTTGAATTTTTTAGGTATTTTTTAATTTTAAGGTTTTGGTTTTGAATTTTTTAGTGATTTTTGGACTGACACTAGGATATAATAAAATAGATAGTAGGTAATTTTTTTGAGATTTTTCAAGGTGTTTTCATATTTTTTTTGTATTTTCTAAAATAGACAGCAGCTAAAATGCATGTTTTTTATTTTTAATAAATAATAAAAAGCAAAAAAATGCAATGCAAAAATATGGCGTGAATGCACAACTAAACATGAGCTTACATTAATTTTTATGGAATTTTTGGTGTTTTAAATATGCATGAAATAAATAGACAAAGCATACAAAAATACAAGGCCTAGCAAAGGCATTTTTGCAAATAAAATAAATCCCAAGGGGCACTGTGCAAAAATACCTACAGAAATAAATATTAATTTCAATGTTTGGAACTAAATTACAATTTACAAAAATCGCCAGGGTTCACATGCAATTTTCACGTGCCTCGCGTGGGACTGCACGTGAGGCGCGGAAGGACCTATTTGGAATTCTAGAAAGTTCAGGGTCCCTTCAGCATAAATTACGACTTTATTTACACTTGCTATTTTATTTACAAGATTAAAAAATAAATACAAAAACACGAGGGGTCATATGTGAAATTTACCCCTTAAGTAGGCGCAGACAGATGGCGGAGGTGATTTCACTTGCCATGCATCGCACATCCGATGGTTGGTACCGGTTTGCAGATGAAGGCTTCTGATTAGATCCGCCTCGCGGATTGGACGGTGATGGTTGGGCTTCATCCGACGACTCTCGTTCAATCTGGGGCGCTCCTCCTGATCGGACGGCGATGAAGGTGTCTGGACGAACACGGGAAGAACTCACACTGGGCGAGCTTCGATCTTGAACCATGGGCTCCTCCAAGCTTCCTCCTTGCATCTGAGATGTTCTGATTGTAGCTGGAGGCGTCCTGCACCTTCCGGTGGTCTTGGCATGGCTCTTGGGGGTCCAAGGAGCCCAGGCGAGGTCGATGAAGGTCGGGACCTCCAGGAGCCTCTTCCTGGATCGAATTGAGTCCAAAGGGCCTCGTTGCTTCGTGTAACCTGCATAGGAAGAACCAGGGGAACGAGGGCTATCTCCTCGACCCTGGGTTTTGAAGCTTGGGTGCAAGATGGGGTGAGGCGGAGGAGCTCCGACGATAGGAGGAGGTGGAGCTCCGATTCGCAAGGACTGGGGGTCCTTGGTTGAACAATTACGATCGAAAGATGGAGAAAATGATGGGGAACGAAGTGAGGTGAAAATGGTGATCGGAAATAGTGGGTATCACGGTGAAGAAGTCGCCGGAGCGGAGCTCCGGCGAACTTCGATTTAGCTATTTTACGCTACTCTACTGATCTAGAAGCTAAACTAAGAAGGGGAATGAAATGCTGGAACTAAAAACTACCTAAAAAGCAAGAAAGAATAGCTCTTATACCTGGGGGCCTCCAGGGAGCAGGACGGACGCCGCAGCTCCGCCGCGACAAAATTTATCCCTCCTCCGGCCGACGCACGTTGCTAAAATGCTCCTCCTGTCACAAGGAACCTCCCAGGAACGGATTCAAGGCTTTTGGGTGGATGGAAATTGGCCAAATTTGTGGAGGAGGTCGAGGGCTCTTATTTATACACATTCTGGGCGCCCTACTTGGCCTGCATATTCCGGCAAGTGCAATGATCATTTTCTCGATCCAACAAGCATGCGTGATAGATGGATGGTCCCTCTACAGATCTCGTGAAGGCGGCGAGCGAAAATAAGGGACGAGACACCCAGGAAAAATGGCGCAAGTTATGGAAAAAGCACGGTTCAGAGGCGCCAGGTCCCGATGGGACAGTTGACCAGAGGTCAACAAGGGCTGGCTCCTCATTGGTCCACATCGGCCGCTAACGGACAAAATAGGCCCTTTTTATTCTGAAATGAATTATTTAGCATAATAAATGATTTTATTAATTTTTGCTTATAAAATAAAAAATGTGTATTAATTCATGTAGTATTTATTTATGATTTTTATTTATTTTTTGATGTATTTTATTATGGATTTATTTTAATAATGTATTTATAAGTGTATTTACATGTATTTTGTGTATTTTATTTTTATTTTGTATATTTTATTTTATTATTTTTTTCTTATTTTATAAAATTATGACTTATTTTTGTGAGTGTAAATATATTTTTGTTTAATTTTTATGATTTTATTTACATATTTAAATAAATAGGTGCATATATAAGTAGGTCTACTTATGGGTATTTGACCTATATATTATATATACTTTATTTATTTAATGTATTTTCTTGGTTTTTTATTTTGGATTTGTATTTTTAATAAATTATATGTAATATTTACATTATTATAAAAATATAGATGAATAAAGAATAAAATAATAAAATCCCCTTTTATTTTATATACATATACAACATAGGTATTTTGCCTATGTGTTGCATAAGCTTATTTTATTTCACAAATTCTTTTTGAGTTTTATTCTAATTTCAATATGTATGTGTATTATATATATTATGTACAAGATTCCAAAATTATCAATTTATAGAAATAATAAATAATGAACAGAATGAATATTTTAATCAGTACTATATACAATGAGGTCCAAAAACCTAACTTTCACAGATGAACTCCAAAAATTATGAAACCAATTTTATTGAATAATTCTTGGAAAGCTATATACAATTAAAGGTGATTTTGAGTGATTTTGAGTTTTTATTTGCAAGATATGGGTCTGTGAAGTTAAGATTCTGGCTTTTTATTCTGTGTATAAAATGTACATTGTGTATCATTTTTGTACAAACTCAATTTTGTAATTTTATTCACATTATTGTCTACAACTTTCATGTACAAAGTTTCTCTATTTGATGAATGATTAATTATATACAAAATAGGTGTCATAAATGCATGAACAAATAAATGAGGTATTTATTGTTCTATTGGCCCTTATCCCCCCTACTTTATTCCTTGTCGACCAATTCCATGCTGGCCTTGGTCTCAGAGTTCGGGTCATAAAATATTTGTAATATTTTATTCCTTTTTCTTTTCTTCTCTTTATTCTTTATTTTTGGCATTAAAAACCTTACTCTATGTACAATGAATGCAACAAATAATGAATGCTTTTATAGACAAATTAATGCTATTTACATGCATTTGCTGGGGTTTTTAAGGCCAAAATGATAGAATAAAGGTGATGAAATGGAGATTCATCAACAGGTCTATTCCAGAATACATTTTCATTTCCAACATTTAGAAATAAACAATGAATGTATTCTAATATCTAGGTCATAGAGACATTCTCTAAGACTAAGTGCTCTCCCATTGAAATTATGAAGTCTATCTATCCAATAGAGAAGTTGCAACAATTGCATCAACATCCATGTGGATGACGATTAAACCTTAAGATCAAATTTTCCAGTCTTCTAAAACATATGCAACCAATTGCAAGTGTTATTAGAAATATGAGATACAATTATTAGACTTTGATCTTATCAAATAAGCAAGTCAATTTCAATGATTATATGTAGACATATAATATGCCGATGCATTATTGAAATATGATAAGATGGGAGCTGCTAAATAATGACCTGACAAATCAGGGTCACTGTCGTTAAGGCGACTTCTCCAACCCTCTCGTTGTTTCAACAATTAATCCATATAGAAAATTAGGCAATTAAAAGCAAGAATTAAAATTTATTATACCCTACTAAGAATGTACAATAGCAAGCAAGTAGAAGTCGAGCATAGGAAGTACAGGAATAAAGCAAGCAAGATAAAAATTGAAGCACAAATTATCACTAAACTACTTAGCCAAGTTGCAATGTTTTGTGGGTTTTTTATTTTTATTCATTTTTATTTTATATTTTTGTATTTTGATATTTTTTATTTTTTGATTTTATATTTTCTTTTTATAATTTTATATAATTTTCTTTTTCTTTTAATTTATATATAAAGCTATATAAAGGATATATATAATATATGATAATATAGAGATAAATAATAATAATAATAATCACAATAAAGAAAATAAAATATTTTTGGATTTAATTAAGTTTCATATTTTTGTGATTTTTTAAGGAATTTTTGCTATTTTTTATATATTTTAAGTAAAAATACCCTAAAATAGGGATAAGATAAATACCCAAAATTAAAATGGAGGAGAAAATACCAAACAATATCAAAATTACTCCAAATTAATTTTTATAGATAGATAAGTATATAATAAAAATTCAGAAACAGAAAATAGAATTTTTGGATTTTTTTAAGGTTTTTTATATTTTTAAAAAGGTTTTAGAGGTTTTTTAATTTTAAGAGTTTTCTTTTGTATCTTTTTATTGATTTTTAACCTGAAGGTTAAATACACATAAATAAACAAAATATATTTTTTAGGGAATTTTTCAATATATTTTTATAATTTTTATGGATTTTCTATTGCAAACAGGGACAAAAAGGAATGTTTTTTATTTTTAGTAAAAATTAAAAGGGTTCTCAATTACAAAATCAAAATAAGGTGTGAATCTAGATGTAATCAAGAGCTTAAGTCTATTTTTTGAGGATTTCTATAGCAATGTAGCTATATAAAATAAATACAAGAAACAACGAGAAACTACATTGCTAACAAGGGCATTAATGTAAATATCAGAAAGTACCGGGGCCAATATGCAATTTCACCAAAATATTTAAACAGGCACAAAATTTTTCTGAACCTTATACAAAATTAAAGACCCACGAGGGCCTTTCTACAAAGTGGCCAAGCTCACGTGCACATGCATGTGAACTAAGTTGGAAAGGACAGAGACGTAAATAGATAAAGCTAGGGGGCTAACTATAATTTTAAAAAAAAATTGTAACTTAGACTCCAAAATTTCTGACTAAACACGAAATAACCAAACCCGTAAGGGTTTGGTTACAAATTTACCAAACTTTGTCAGCTGACCTGGATAAGGACTAATATGTAATTACGAAAAAGTTCGGGGGGATAAACGTAAATATTACATAATTACAAGGTAGCAGATGAAATTTTAAGTACTAATTATTAAAACAAAATAGTTTTGGGTGAAACATGCAAAATACCCAAAGCATAGGGCGCTGGCGGACGGCTGGGATGGAGTCTCTTGCCACGTGTCGACGCCACGACGCCTGATGACGGCTCGCCGATGAGCGGTCCAGATTAGATCCTCCAGCGATGATCAACGACAGACGCTCCAGAGATCCAACAGCTTCTGGAAGACCTGATCATGGGTTCTTGATCCGACTGCGAGGAATGGCGGTGGATGAACAGGGAAGAAGGCTCATCGCAACGAGCTTCCTCCGACGATGGTGGCCTCCTCCGACGTTCCTAGCGGCTCCAAAATGACCCTAGATCCTCCTGGATGACTCCTCGACTTGTCAACGGTGCCAAAATGGCCCGTAGGGCACCGGTGTGTCACCGCGAAGTTGGAAGGAAATGACGGCTACAGGTACCTGACGTTTCCGAATATGTCGCTTTTAAGAATGTGTTTTTATCGTGTTGTGCGTTGTAGGCGGCAATCGGAAACGATCAAGAAAATACCACAAATAAATTATTCAATTTTTAATCTCGTGGTTTTATGTTTATTTTACTTGGGCAAGTCCCAAGGTCGATCACAAGGAGACAAAGGAACAACCTAGAATTAAGTCTATCAAAGTTCGTGTTCGGTTTTCGAGGCGGTCTTTTTTTGGAATTTTTAATGCAATATAGGGTGCAATATGCAAATCCGACCTACTTTATGGACTAAAATGTGAATTTACGTTCAAATTATGTCCGAAAAATACGAAACTTGGCCGAGATGTAAAATATGATGAAATGGGTGTACTGTAATTTTTTTGGAATTTTTGGATGCAATATTAATTTTTTATGGATTTTTAAATGCAAATAAAATGATTTTTAATATTTAATTTTAATAAATATCAAACCTACTTATTTCCAAGAATCAAAATTATCTGAGATCTATCACTAGGTGGCGGATCTCAGAAAAATCCTAATCCTCGAAAATGTGGGGTTTAATACCTATTAAAAATTAAATACTAAAAGATGCAAAATGATTTTTACAGGACAAAATATGCATGCAAATGCAAATCTTTTTGGGCTCAATGTTAAGAATAATTAACTCTACAAGATGTGATTTTTCGAGAATTTTTAGAGCAACGGTTAATCAACTGTGAATTTCAGAGTAGAAAATGGGTAAAATACGCCAATTTTCACAAAACAATTATTTATTAATTAACCATCCGTCACAAAAATACCCACAATATATCAAAGTGTAGAGAATCAATTAACAAACATCATGCAATTTTTGGATTAAGAAAATAATGTAGAGATGAGGTCCAAATATACGAGGGAACACAGGGGTACAGATGCAAATATTATAAATAAATATAAAGCTGCAGGGGGGACTTAAGAGCAATTACCAATAGGCCTAGGGAGACTGCTGCAAAATTTCCAGTGGAGCACGTGCGTGTCACGTGCCCTTGGCTGGCGGGGCTCTTTGCGCAAAATGGAGATCTCTCAGGGGGGTCTTCGCAATTTTTCTCGCGGTCACGAGCGCAGCACGTGACCCTCCTGCTCCTGATGACGTCGGGCTGATGAGGTGCTGACGTGACCCCTCCCGTCACGTGCCTCGCACGCGGGGAGGGCCTCGGGCCTGAGCGCTCGGCGGCTGGTGGCGGAGGGCACGGCCTTGGCGTGGTGGTGCGACGGTGCTTGGACGGTGGAAGTGGGGCGCGTCGTTCGTCGGAGGGGCGCTGGAGTCGATGATGGCGTGTCGAAGACGACGAAGAGACGGCGATGGCGGAGTCGAGGAAGATGGAGGTTGATGGCGTAGCGTTGGCGATGGCGTGTCGGTGAAGCGTCGTTGGAGGTCGAAGCAGACGAAGTCGAGGCGGATGGCGTTGAGGGATCGGTGGCGAGTGAGCGACGGCGTCGAGGCGAAGACGGTGGACTCGGTGGTCGTCGGAGTTCGCAGCAGCTGGAAGTTGATGCAGGCGTTGGCGACGATCGAAGGTCGGAGTAGTGTTGTGTTGTCGAAGACGAACGGTGGCTCAACGAGAGAACTCGGAGCTTGAAGCAGAAGCGGCGATGAAGGTTGCCGTGAGCTGCAACGAGGGTCGATAGACCCTCGGATCTCGCCGCGAAGATGGAGCTCGCCGACGCTGTCACCGCCGCGAGATGGAAATGAAGCGCAAAACGGCGGATGGGTTCCTCGGGTCGCGATGTCTGTGGCTTTATAGGGTTGGAGGGCATCGCCGGCGAAGGAAGGAGATCGCGGGGATTTTGGGGCTGATTGAAGGCGTCGAAAGGAGATCGTGATTTGGCGAGATATGCAAACGATCGGGGCGAGGCGAGGCGGCACGAGATCCGCGGAGGGGCGGAGTTGCGAGGATCGGAGATGGCCGCGATTTGCGGCGGAAATCGCGGGGCGGCGGCGATTTGGGAAAGGGGGTGCGAGGTTGACGAAGCACAGGTGCCGTCCGATCGCGCGTGATCGGACGGCCCCTGATGAGCCACGTGGCGGGTGGAGGCGAAAGGAGAGAGGGCGCACGTGCGGAGCACGTGCCTGGGTGGCACGTGCCTCGCACGTGCGTGGTTTTTAATTTATTTATTTTTATAAAACGAATTATAAATAAAGCCAAAAATGGCTGACACGTGGCGGCACCAGGTGCTGCCACGTGTCAGCACCAGAAAATTCGAGAAATAAATCTTTTGTAAAATCGCAAATAAATAGCAAATGACCTCGGATTGAAAACTTTCTTCACGAAAATTACTCGTCTCGATGAGATCTACAATTTTTATGAAGACAACAAAACCAAACTCAGTCAAATGTAAAAAGTGAATTTTTGGGGTATCCTATGTACATAGAATACCTTGATTTTGGGGTTTTGTAATTTTTTTGTCATTTTTAAAACAGATAAAAATCCGGAAAAATTACGGTAAAATCAAAGATAAATAAAGACACATTAATCTAATTTTTTTGGATTTTTATTAATTGAGAAAATATATACATAAAATAAAGGTCAGAAAACCGCGAAATATGCAATGTACAAAAGAGGCCCAAAACCCAATTTTCACATATGAGCTCCGATTCACTTGAACTTGGTCTTGTTTTGAAGGTAATTAAATGTACATTAGTTCAAAAGTGAGTAGGATTAAATCGGACACTGGGTGGAGGAGATATGTGGCTTTTAGTCCGAAAATCCTGAAATTAGGGTTTGGGTTTTTGGTCCGCTTATTTGGGTTAGTTATTTTTTTGTATTTTTCCTTTATTCTTGTTAGTGATATGTGCACAGTGGAGGTGGTTTTGGGTTATTCGGAGTTAGCATGAATGAGTTAAAAATCTGGGAAGTTAGGCTATTTACAGGTCATTTTGGCTTGGATTTTTGGCTTCTTATTTTATGCAGATTTTTGTGCTAAAATGCCATTCTTATGAAATCATGCCTGAATGCTAATTATGCAGAATAAATGCAGAAATATTGTTTATTTTGAGGGACTTGAGCTTAATTAATGAGACTTAGAATGGTGAATCCGAGATTCATCAGTACCTATGTTTGCACAAGACCCGACCCTAACTGGGGTTCTCGAGCCCCGTGAACCTGCAGGATACGTTAGAGGGAACGAAACGGAGCTGGGGATAGCTCCGTCTGGTCGGGATAGCGATGGGCGCAGGGTGCGGGCCTCTCCAGCGAACGATGGAGGAAGAGAGGCGATGTTCTTGCTCTTAGCAAGAGCAAGGTGGATGGAGGGGCTTCAGGTGATCAGAAAATGACGAGGGAGATGATGAGGGGGTTAGTGGAGGCGGAGCGTGGCTGAGGCTGTCGGAATGGGGGTGGCGGAGCCAAGGCTCCGACGATCGAGAAATTTGAATTTTTACACGACGAGCGACAGAATCAAACGAAAAGGAGTGTTGCACTAAGCTACTGCTACTCTAGGGAGTTCAAACTACAAAAAAAGAGGAAAGAAGCTCATCGGGGGCATTCCCGAAGCAAGCTCCGGCGAAGTGAATCCGATGAACTGGACCGCCTCAATTCTACGTGCGATCGGACCACTTGAGGGCCGGAACGACTCTTGCTATCACCAGGAAGAAGGTCTGGAGCCTAGGTCGAGGGTTCAACGGCTGAAGAGGGACTAAGGAGCGATTGAACTGAGATCGGGTTATATGCAGATGGTGGCGAGGGTTCCAAGGATGAGGAAATGCAGGCGCGGCGGTGATTCAATCGTTGAGGAATCACCCCCGCGTGATTCACCACAGAACGAGGTGCAAATATGCAGAAGAAATCGATCCCAAACGAGTCTCGGATCGACTTGGAAAATGGTGAGACGGAGGGTTAAAATGCATGTCTGACACCCCTTTGACCTCGGTCAGAGAGTTGACCGAGGTCAATTGGGGGTGAAAGCTGGTTGGTCTACGTGGACCAACCAGAAAATCAGACCTGAAAAAGATTTGGAAATTCAATATAAAATAATTTGATTTTATTATTTTTTGGTTCTAAAATATTTTTTATTTTCTGAATTATTTTATTATGATTTTTATTTATTTTTTAGAGCTTTATAATTACAAGTTACTTTTTAGGGTTACATTATAGGTATATTTATCCATGTTTTTATATCTTTTTTTTTAGTTTTTGATTTTATTATTTTGGTTTATTATTTTATAAAATTATAAATTATTTTTATATACATAAATATATTTTTATTATAGTTTTCTGATATAATATATACACTTAAATAAATAGATATATTACTGATATAGGTATATGTATATGTATTTTACCTATGTGTTTTATATACATATTTTATTTTAAGGGTTTCTTTATTGTTATATTCTGGTTTTAATATGTACATATATTATAAATAATATTTACAGAATTATAAAAATATAAGTTTACAAAAATAATAAATAATAAATAAATTGATTATTTTAATCGGGTAAACTATACAATATGGGTCCAAAACCTAACTTCACACCTTAACTCCAAAAAAATGAAACCACCTTCATTAAATAGCCTATTAAAACTTATATACAGTTAAAGGTGATCTTGATATATTTTGAGTTTTTATTTGGGAGATATGGGTCTGGGAAGTTGGGGTTTTGGAATTTTATTCAAACCATAACTTTTATTCTGTATATTATTTTTATATGAAATAAATTTTGTATTTTTTTCATATTTTATTATCTACAACTTTTATGTCCAAAGTTTCTTTATTTGAGGTATAAAAAATGAAAAATAAAATAGGTCCCAAATGTGAATAAAAAGAAATAAATAAAATGGATTTTTAATGTATTTTAGACCCTTATCTCCCCCTGCTTTGTTCCTTGTCGACCTAGTCATCAAGATGCCTTGGTCTCGGGGTTTAGAGTCGTAAAATATCTTCAATATTTTATTCTTTTTCTTTTATTTTCTTTATTCTATAATTTTGACATAAAAACAGTATTTTATACATTATTTACACAACAATACATGAATGTTAAAATGCCTAAATTAAGGGTATTTACACACATTTACTAGGTTTTTAAGGCCAAAATGATAGAATAAAGGTGATGAAATGGATATTCATCAATTATCTGATTCCTTCTCCAAGGATCTTAGATAGTCTAGATAGGCATACTATCAATACATCAGCTTATTGCAGTATTGGCATTCATCCTACTCTTTGGATGTCATGTGAAAATTACAGAAGTACAGACAACTCCTTGATTTTCCTTTTTGCTTGGGTCAGACCCATGCTTCCACTACGTTCCCCTTATCTATAAACAACCATTGCCTAAGACGAAGGATCTCATATGTTGAACTCAAAATATTTCAGAATAAGAGCATTTCAACATGCTTCATTCAATTCATACAATAAGAGTTATGAAGCTTCATGAATGACTTGAGTATAAACAGTAGAATGATGACACTCATCATATTTACATTCATCTAAACTCTAAAAGACTTTGGTTCATGCAGGTACTTAAACATTTTGAATACATCATCTTTTTTAAAGCTGCCATTCTGCAGCAATGAACCATATCATTCATGATTAAATGTTTAGAGTGCATATGTCTGGAAAAACATCTTCTTAGATTTTATAAGGATTTTGGATAATTATGATCATCATCGACATGATACTTCCAAAGCACACTCGATGAGAGATCAATACTAGAGAGACATACAAACCTTAGGTTATTGTCCTATTATCTATTTAATTGTCATTCTTCATTATTATGAGGAACTTGCATATTGCAACCACATACATTATGTGCCCAATTGCAAGTACAATATCTTGATCATGGATCCAATCCATGATATTTTACTGGTTGTTATTGAGTATAGTATTGAGTGAGTTTAATGAGGATTATCTGAGATAAGAAATTTGCATAAATATATATTTTTTTACTTTGATTTAGAAATTTTTATATCAAAGTTGTCTTGCCTTGTCCACTCTGAAAGTTCAATCCCTTATTCACTTTCAAAATAACAGATATACTTACCATTATATATCAAGCAAGATCTAGGATCTCCTTTCTTATCTTTATTACATCCTAATAATATGAGAACTTGCAACTCGGATAAAAAGAAGCGAGAAATCATTCTGTCTTGCAAGTCCAACTTGCATTTCTCATTTCGTTCTTTAACACCCGAGCCCACCACCTCTAAGGAGATGTGGACCCATCGTTAATTGAATAAACCGTCAACATGATTAGAACGCGTTATGCACAATCCAATACTGCCTCAATAATATGAGGACTCGATATTGGGATCATTACGCATACAACCTTACTCTTTCGAGAAGCAAAGAGTTCGATCCAAATGTGCTTGTATGCAGAAGTTGTCACTTCAGACAAGAATCTCCTACGTACAATCCCTGGCGACAGAACCCTTCGCCTTTACGGAAGACCATGGATGTCACTTATGTGATCCTTCATAGCATGTTCAAATTCTAATTAACTATTATGAAACATATTCACATAATTAATTCTTCCAAGGGAAATACCGTTTTAGTTGGATCTAATTAATTTAATCATAATAATCAAATAGTAATCCAATCAATTAATCAACAAATAATTTTGATTACTACTTGAAGGATGGTATAATCTCAAACTACGTATTATTTGAATGTTAATAATTAGAAAAATACATCATGATCGCTTCAAGCATTATCCTTTCCTTACCTGCTATCATGGCCAGTATTGACGGGAGAGGGACAGACCGCTCACAGAGCAACCTGCTACCCCAACGCTCCCCGACTAGACACCATATCTGCCTCAGATCAAGATAATATGATTTAATAATTTTGTATTTGAGATGATAATCGGTATTTCAACTGAAGTTATACCATATAATATTTAGCAAAATCATTTTGATCAATATTATAAGGAGATTTGTTAAACAAATCCTCAATCCTATTTAAGCAACCATGTTTGTTGGAAAGTTCATTATAACCAAATCGATCAAGAACACTATCTTATCGTATTGGTTTTTGCAATGTCATTTAAGGAAATAATCATCATAAATATTTCACAAATATTCATCAGTACTTATTTCAAGAAATTAACAATAATTTAATTAATTAATTAAATGACAATCATAAGGCTCTTGATTAGGAAAGTAATTTTCAATAGTGACCCTCACTTACTAAAATTAGCATATCTCAATCAATTTAAATCCAAAGCATACAAAATAATTTTTTTTAGTTTACCAATTTGATTTATAACAGAACCCAAGTATTGTTCGCATATTTCCAGGCAATTTAAAACCATAACTTACTCTTTAATTATGTCAAGATTCGCCATCCCAAAACAATGGATATATGTTCACTAAAATGATCATAACTTGAGCAAATGGATTCCAAAGCACACAAACTCAAGTCCCATGATTTCCTTATTTAATGGGGAACATAATCCAAGTCATAATTTTGAGTTTAAACACTAGGGCAAAAATCACAAAATTGGATTGCATGAATAAAAATAAAAATTCACACAACCAAAAAATGCCCAAGTCATCTTCGATTTAAGGATCATATCATAAACCTCTAACCTAGCTCTGATACTACTTGAAGGATATGGAAAACTCCTTAAGTGCGTCATGGAAGCGTGATGATCGCATCGTATGTGATCGGGAGCGACTAATCGTACTAGTTGTCTGGGACGATGAAATTAAATAAAAAAATTGAACGATGAAACCACATGATCCAAGAACACTTTTCGGATTGTTTCATATAAAGCACAAACAAGTACTAGGTTTACCTCCTGAAGCATGGTTGCGATCGAGTCTCTAAATGAAGAGACCTCATGTCTTAAGTTCGATCCAACGGAGGAGACGCTTGCGAGCGCGTTGATGAAACGCATGCTCCTCGCAATCCATGTTGATGATCCAAGTGGTAAATATTCTGATCTCGTCTCATGAGATCCGACGTCTTCTTCACGAGCCAAAAGCATCGAAGAAGATGGAGATCCATGAATAGTCAATCCGGCAGCACACCGGCATCGCAATGACTACGACCCTCTCTAGGGTTTAAAGTGGATGGCCACTCTATGGAGGAGAGGGGGCATGTGTAGAGAGAGAGATGGAAAGAGTTTAATTCCTCTTGGAATTATGTGTGTAAGCAAAGGCAAGGTCTACCCTTCCTTTTATACTAGTTGGATGCACATGGATCTCAATCCACGTGCTCTCTAAATCTATGGTATATATTAAAAGTTTATTATTCAATGGCCATGATTTGTTGCTCCAAAAAAACAACAATTAGTTTAAAACAAATTAATTATATCCTTCTTCAAGATGATATTTAGTTCATTTTAAATTTAATCAATATACATAGATAACTAGAAGAAAAATTCTCTTTACTAAATATAGGGTGGATGTCCCCACCTTGAACAATTCAAGGTGGACGACACCAAAAAGAGATAAATTCTCCTTTTTCATCTATATATATTAATATACCATAACAATTATTGCATTTATCTTCACAGAAATAATTCCAAATTAAATATGTTAAAAACTCAATCATGTCATTGACAAATATGAATCATATTCATATATCCAACATAATATGTAAATTAGATTTACAATTAAATGTCTAATGTGAATCCAATTCACAATAGCATTTAATTTGTAATTCTATTTACAACTAAATCTCTCCAACATATTATAAATCATATTTATAATATCCATAATTATTATGGATATTGATATCCACATTAATCATATATATGATAATTAAATCACATTTAATTATCCAAGATAACTCTTCTCATGTGCCTAAATAATATGAAACACATTCCTATTATTCACATCTTTGATAATTAAATCACATTAAATTATCTTAGACAACTTTCATTATATGGTCAAATAATACGAATCACATTCATATTTTCCATGATAATTAAATCACATTTAATTATCAACTTTCCTCAATGCTTAGACACATCATCAACAATGAAATTATTCTTGAACTCTTTTAAGAATAATGCGCTTTCTCTGTAGATACTTGGAGACAAGGACATGGTGATTGTATGCTCCACGTATGCTGACTTGGATATTGAGATCACATCTCAAATCCAGACTTCAGGGACCTCCCACAGATGTTTGATTAAATCAAAATCGTAAATCTAATCTTTTCATTGCATCTGAATCACATTCAGATCACTGCCCAACATCTGGACCAAGATCAGAATACTTCTTTATTGATAAGAGACGCTAAAATCTAAACATATTTCATTACTCTCTCGAAATGGAAGCGTTATGGTTATACAAGAGTTTATGATCACATTACCCTCAAGTATTCCTTATACATGTGCATCCTGCATACTGGAAGACCTAGAATAAACATGAAGTTTTAGATCTATTTAGATTGTCTCCTTTAGAGTTTTATCATTAAGTTTCTCATTTGATCATTGGGAGTCGGTATCGATCATATACTTTCCAAAAGCATATATCATATCTAGATATTGATCATATACTTTCCAAAAGCATATATCAATCCTACAAATTCAGTCAAGCTTCCAAAGCGAGATAATCGTGCACAGAATTTGATTCCCAATATTGCATGAGTGAGCTCATGTCTTCCATTCCAGTAATGAACATGTATGATCCTTTTGAGAGATTGTATTACTCATATGCCCCTGTATGTATACCATCGCACTGGTGTATAGACCTTGATTAGGCCATCAACCTATCAGTCTTCCAATGTATATACTTAAACATATAGTAATACATCTGTCTCCGATCAGAGGATGCGTGCCTATATTGTGATAGCATACGACAAAGGTCTTCATTATCTTGATCTCGTTAAGTCAACTCTTTGACATAACTTATCTAACACCTCCGAATCTCTATTCCTATGCAGAGGACCTGCATCAAGAGGTCGATTAGATATCATCCCATGAGAGAAAGTATTTCCATCTCCTACTCATGCTGGAGATCATCTCTTAATAATCATTTGATGGTGCTTGATGAGTTCTCAATCTAACTCTTTAGGTATTCATACAAGCACCGGCCTCTATGATTCAACAATTGAATCAACAGTTGTACGATCATCAAGATGTCCATGGTACATAACCCTAATTGTACTGAGGGACCTATTATCAAGAAGCGGCGACGGTTGGATCAGAACTTAGGAGAGAGGGAGGTCGATGTGGTGGTGCAGAGAGAGTGGGGTGGAGCATGCGGGGGATGGGGTCGATCATTGACGGACGAGAGGGTCTTGCGTCAACCGTTGGAGAAGGATGGAGAGGAGAGGGAAGAGAAAGGGAGGCGCATCGGGGGCGGGCGATGGTTGTGCGCAGTCGCAGAATGCGGGGGAGTCGCCCGTAGAAGGGATGGGCCACAGGGGAGAGGAAGGGCCATGTGGCGCGCGGGGGCACGACCACGTGGCGAAAAAGGAATATAAATAAAAAAAATAAAACTAAAATTAAAATTAATAATAAAAATAAATAATGAAATAAATTAAATAAATAAATAAAATAAGAGTAAAAAAATAATAAATACATAAATAAATATATAAGTAAATTATAAATAAATACATAAAAATAAAAAATAAAATATTAATACTTAAAATAATAAATCATTATTTAAATAATAAAAGAAAAGAATAGAAAAGAAAATGGGGGTGACACATGGTAGTTCCAAGAGCTGCCATATGTCGCTCACAGAAAATTCAAAAATAAAATATAAAAAAATCTAAAAGAAATAGCAAACGAAGTCAAATAAAAAATTGGTCAGCATAAAAGTTGCTTGTCTCGACGAGATATAGAACTTTTATAAAGGACCAAAAACCAAAAGAGACCAACTATATAAAAAGTATTTTTTTGGTGGTACTCTATAGGTATATATTATCGAGCTTTTATATTTTGCAATTTTTTTACAATTTTAAATAAGAAAAAAATCAAAATAAAATTAGAGAAAATATAAAAAAAATATTTATAACTCATTTTATTTTTTTGGATTTTTCATAATTAGGAAAATAAAGAAATAAAATAAACGGGGCATGTGTACACACTATATATAGATCAGTTGATTTATTTTCTTTGATTTTTGACTCAATTTTTATTTATATTTTTACACATTTTGTTAAAACATAAATCAAAGAAAATAAATGCAAAATAAATAAATCAAAAAGGGTTACTTTGGTGCATAAAACAACAAGTCAAATTAGGCAATATGTACAATATACAGTGAGGCTCCAAAACCCAAGTTTTACATATGAACTCCAATTCTTTTGAATTGATTTTGTATTATAGTAATTGGATGTACATTAATTCAAGAGTGAGTAGGAGTCCATAGGAGACTGTATGAGAGAGATATCAACATCTTACGGACTTTTGTCTCGAACTAGGGTTTGGGTTTTATTGGGCAAACATACATGTTGGTATTTTTGATATTTTTATTTAGTGTTAGTAATATATACATTATAGTGTTGATTTTATTTAATTCTGAGTTAGTGAAAAATAACAAAAAAGAGAGAAAATAAGGTAATATACATGTGATAATTTACCAAGGAATCTAGGCTTCTTATTCATGCAATTATGCATGCTAAAACGCATATATTAGTTCTAAGTACATATTTGATAAAAATGCAGAATAGATGGAGAACTGCAGCTAATTACTCGGTAGTGGAGCTCTATTTTCATCTTTTAGAGTGATCAATCACATATTCATCAATGACGTATAATAAGTTTCTCATAGAATAGAAAAAATATCAATATCTAACAAGTTTAGACGTAGATAATAAGCTCCTTTAACATTTGGAACATAGCGACATTATCTTATTATTAGGGCTCTTTCACTAGATATTAATAGTCTACGTGTTTCAATGGCAATTGCTATAACAATTACATCAAATCTCATCTGGATGACTATCTTTCCTTCATCAAGCATTCTGATTTCCTGAAATAATGCAATAAATTGCAAACATTAACAAATACGCTAGAGTCATAATCCTTCCTTCTCGTCCTACCCGTATGTTTTGATGATGAATATAAATGTAATACCTAATGGTGCTTTACTTTTGCCTTGTCTAAGGTTTTCAGGTATTCTAGATAATATACTTCTAGTGCCTAGACTTATTGCAGTGATGACATACATCATGCATACTTGTATGTTAGATGTGTTGAAGCATTAGAATATTGGAAACTATCTTGACCTTTCTTCTTCTTCTTTTAGATTGGGTCCTTCTGAGATCCTTGCATCCCAATCATTTCCCTTTTACTTGTGCAACCATTATAATACTAGAGGGGTTCTTATTCTTTATCACGTCATCATTACGTCTACTTGGAGAAAGACAATAATATGAAGCTTGTTGCATTTGTACGTCAATCTCAAGCCCAAGGGTCTCCAGTTTAGAGATGTACCCAAACATTTTGAGAACATGTTCTCTAATTATGTTTTCTTCCTGCACCTTGCAATGAAGCATGTCTTTTATCAAGTTTATCCTTGAGTGTACTTCGCATCTCCTTCAAATTCGTTTGTATGTCCTTGATGCAGTATGTGTGTTGTGCGTGTGTGTTGCTTCTGAAATCTCAGAATGTAGAAACAAGAAAATGAATGACCCTTATCCCTCTTATTAAAAACTCGGGCATCCTTGATCCAAATCTCTTCATACTTGACAATGAAGAGCACGTACCTATGTGCACTATTGCAAGTACACTTTTCAAACTACAGATCCAATCCAAGTATCTTGGTTGTGTCAACTAGCAGATTGTAAGTAATTTGTTGAGTGGATTAAGTATCTTCATATGAAATAAAAATAGTTTAAATTTGTTATATTTGATTAAGGTGAAATTATTTTGAATCAAATACATTTCAGTATCTTAAAAGTTCATTTCCTTTCCAACTTTCGAAACATCAAGCATGATAACCAAACAATTCAAATGATAATAAGGAATCCTTTCCATATTAGCAACACCTCAATAATATGATAAACTGTCACAAATATTAAAAAATGAAGACTCTGTCTACTTTGCAAATCCAATTTGCACTTTCAAATTTCAACCTTTAATACCCCTATTCGATGCCTCAAAAGTGAGAGTTGACATGTAGTTAATTAAACCAACTATCAATGAATAAAATTTTATGTGTACACAATCTAATAACACCTCAATTATACGAGGGAAATATCGGTGTTATTACGCATAAGGACCATCTCTTTCGAGAAACGAAGCGGTCGGATTCATATGCACATGTATTTCGGATTTTTGAAATTGTAGAACTCCAAAATACAATCCATGGTTACATTACCCATTGTAGGGACATGAGACCATAGATGTCATCCAGTGACTTTGTCCACTACATATATAAATTGATGAGTTTTCAAGGAGTTTTTCGGAGTTTTCAGTTATTTTTGGTGAATTTTTGAATTATCAATGTCATAAGTGTAATTTTCTAGAAAGCTATGCGCATGTATGTAAAAATGACTAATTTTAATGGCTGAATTTTATTTAAATAAATTATTGGACAGAAGTGGAATCTACCAAATTAAAAAAAATCTAAATGGGTAAATTGCTAAAAAAAGAAATAAACTTTAAGAAATTACAGAAGTTCCTTGAAGGATTAAATTATAATTAAACAGAACTTTAATAAGACTATTACAAATGTCAACGAATAAAAATGCAAAATTGGAGAAATTACAGGGATTAAACAAAAGTTTCACAAAATTGCATTTAGGTACAACTTAAATTTTAAATATATTAAAAATAACAAATTTACAAAGAGGCCCTTATTCTACAAGATCAATGGCTAGGGATGCTCTCGGACGTGCCCGACGTTGTGCGGTGGAGCACGGGGTGGCAGAGGAGCGGTGGAGTGGCGACGAGACTCGACGGAGCGGTGGAGCTTTGGCGGAGGTCAGAGGAGGGAGCACTGCGACGATGGAGATGGGCTCTTTTTTGGGTTTGTGATGTGTTGCGGTCGAGCTCCTGGTTGAGTTCTTGTAATGAGTTCTTCCTTCAATAGCTGCCATCCTCCCATATTTGCAGCCGGGGTCGAGGGAGGGGAGGGGGCGATGGTCTGTGGTGATGAAGAAGAGGGGTCGTAGTAGTTGTGCGTCAGGAGGAGGAGAAGAGGCGCAGGGCACGAGCAAGCATGGCGTATGGGAGGAAGAAGATGGGAGGGGGTTGACGACATGTTGACGTTAGCACCCTTTTTATTTTTAAAATGCAGACGTCAGCTGACATTGGTTATTTTATCCTGTAGTGGTTTTTTCATTTTTTCCAAATAAAAGATAGAGAGGATTGGAGAACCTCCTTTGATCGCTTCTAAAGCACATACATAAAATATAAAAAAATTATTAGATTGGAGAACCTCCTTGGATCGCTTATAAAGCATACCTAAAATATAAAAAAAATTATTAGAAAACTTTAATATGGGCTTGGGAGCCCATATTTATCTACCTAATGCAAATTTAATTTTATTTTTTTGTAGATTTATTTTGCAAGGACTGATATGCATTTTTAAAGATGGTTCAGAATGCAATGAGCATGAAAATTATAGAATAAAAATGCATTAAATCAAGAAAAATACAACATATTTCACATGAATTTTGCTAAAAATGTATAAAAATGATAAATCATTGATTCGTCATACCCCCATACTTAATTTTTGCTAGTCATGAGCAAAACCGTGATATGCAAAGAGAAATCAAAAATAATTAAAGAATGCATAAAGAGGTTTTGCAGAAGACACGCCCACAACATCTAAGAGTTTTTAAGCCAAGATTCAACAAATAATAGACAGACTGAGATGACTTTTAGATTAATAATGGGCTCTGACTTCTTTTAGATTCTAGTATTCAATTCTATAGTTATCAAGTTCTATCAATTTAGTCAGTTCCATTTTAGGTCAAGTCAGATCATCGCAATCAACATATACTCTTTTTAACCTTAAGTTGTTTTTGAACTCTATGTGAAGGTTATAGATCTTCTCAATTTACGAGATAGGCATACCATACCACCTTAAGCAAGGTACCAGGAGATTCGTAAAATCTAAAGCCTCTATTCTCTCTAAGTCTAGGCTTATTCTCATTTCACCTGAATCTGCCAGCAAAAGAAGATGGGTGCAAATTGTAGAGAACTTGTATTTTCTTGGGTTTTCCATAGACTGCTTTGGTCTGTTGCTTTCATTTTTTATTTTTTACAAAGCATAACCATGTGCTTCTTTAGCCTCTTTAAACTAGTAGCAACATTGGTCTACTAGTTGGCTTATTTTGGTAGAGCTGGGTTATTTGAATATATTTTTCTTTGGTAGATCTTCGTTTTGCATTTGCATTTTTGGAATAGGCATGTCTTATTGTACCTTCTTTTTTATTGGATTTTGCGATATTGGGTATCAAGAGTGTACATGTATAAAATGTGACTTTCAATTACATGTACATGGAAAGTTTGATGACATACCCAAACTTATTGAATTTTACTTAACGTGAGATTCAGAGTCACTTCCTTCTCTTACTAGAGATTGAAACAATCCCCTATACAAGCAAACTAAGTGGAACTAAGGTGTAGGGTGCAATTTGTTCAAAAATCAACCAAGAGTAAAAGAGTGATATAGCTGTCAAGATGATCTATTTAGACACATATTTTGATCACCACATAAAATTAGTGGAACCGGAGGAATTAAATCTAAAATAAATCTGAAGAAACAGAATACTTAAACCTAATGAAGTCCTGTAAAATTAAGTGGATTAAGGTCTTCTTGGTCTAAGCCTAAAATTTGTAAAAACCAGACTTCTAATCCCACAAAATAGGAGGAAATAAGGAAAACATTTTGGATTTTTGAAAACAAACATGATTTTTTTAATATTTTTTGGAAATTTTTACAATTTTATGGGATTTTGGGTATATGCAAAAAAATGGAATTTTGAAATATATGCAAAAATGATGTAATGTTTTTAAAATTGTTAGAAAATTTTGAATTTTTTATGATTTTTTTGAAAAAAATAGTGCAAAAAATGGATTTCTTTAAAATAAAAGGAATATAAAATAAATTGAATGTATGAAATGAAATGTATTTTTTTATAAAAATGTGATAAAATAAAAATTACATGCACGAAATGCGATGCATCCCCCCATGCTAGCAGGAGCCATTACCACATGGTCGTAAAATCGTGAAATCCTAGAATGCAGGACAACACGAGTTGAGAGACTAAAAGATGCAAGTTATCAATAATCCTTTTTTATTTTCTAATTGATTTTACCTATTTTTTGTATGGGGTTTCCCCATACTTATGTTGAACTCCAATTATGAGAAATGAAGTAGAAAATAATGCAAGCTGGAGAAAATACCTGAAAGATAACTATGAGAGGTACTCCAAGATTTTTAATGCCCCCATCCAAGCTTCAAGGTTAGGAATACCATGTGCCTCAAGTATGTGCAGCCTCCGTGTTGAAACACTAGGACTAGGCATGTAGTTGGTGTTGTGTAGTGTAAGTGTGGAAAGATGGTAGATGGAGTTAGAAAAGTGACTAACCTAGGTTTCTCAATTGTAGGTATGGAAAATGTTTTCTGGTTGATCCATACAGATAGTATAAAATCTGAATCAAGCGCTACTGGCTCACCGAGTGAGATACCTAGTAAATCTCGAGGCTCGAATCAGGTAGAAAGGTAGGTTGTAGGCCTGTAGCAGATCATTTAATTGTTCACGATAATCTCCCTCCATGATATCACTATAGTTATCCCATATGGTGTCTTTTGTTAATTCTAAGTTAAAATTCAGATCATGCCATTGGGAATTATACTCAATAAACTCAAAGGGCGGGAGGGAGGGCTCTTCCATATCCAAAATTGACTCAGTGTCTGAAGATGTGAGTTGAAAATAATTCTTTCCTTTTGATGGAGGTGGAAATTATTTTTTCGTCCCTGAGAAAGTCATTGGGGAGGACTTCCGATCTAAAGTAAGGGATCAATGAGAAACGATGAGCAAAACTCAGTCTTTTAATTTCTTCATGCATATCATCCATATATTCATCGCAAGAATCATATTCATCTCCAGTCTCAGATTTTATCTCAGAAGTCGAATTCTTCCATGAATCAATATCAATTTCCATCATTTCTTTTTTTACAATGATAAATTCATTCACAATTCATCAATTATTGTAATAACCTCTAGCTCAGAAATTCTATCAGTTGACTCGTGAAGTTTATTTTGATTTATTCGAGTCAGGAATGTTGACATTATATCATTTTGTTCTTTTTCAAAATCAAATCCAAAATCAAGATAGTCCCCAAAATCAAAATCCAAAGTTGACCTTTCCAAATCACATAGTGAAGTCCTATATTCAGAATCCTCAAATTTGTTTAAATTCACATTATCTACTTCTAGATTATTGAGATTTCAAGAATCACATGATGAGCATCAGAGATGTTAACAAAATTATTTGGCTCAAGATTAAAGGAGTAGATAAGAACATGACTGAACAGAGAAACTCCTCTTCTATATTCTCAAAATTTAGTTTATCATATTATAAATTATTCCTCGAATTTGATCAAGAACATCTTCTTTTCTTTCATTCATGATTTCATAAAATCCCCTTTGTTTTTCTCTAATATTCTCAAATAATTCTGATGGTGTACATGGGGATGACATGATTGATCGACATCCAATGAATGGTGCTCCTTAAAAGTGGATGTCTCTAGAAAACGAGGTGAGGGAGTATTAGATTCTGAGTATAGCAAAAATTTGGGCAGGTCCTCTGACAATAGATCTGGGGTGAAGGACTTTTCTATGGAATTGATATTATCTAAACTCAAGCTTCTTCTTTTCTCTCTCTTCTATTAGTCTTGTTATGTCTTTAATGTCGTCCTTCATTGAACATAATATTATGGGCCCTTGCTTGGTCAGTAGAGAAGGATTAAGTATCATATCCAAGATCCATTGTTTTACAAAAGTTATAGAAATGAGGGCTTGTAATCTACTTAGAAATGAAGGATTGACCAAGTCATCCGAATTGATATACTTAGATAACCACCCAAGAGGAACCGAGATATCAAAATCCTTAGGATTTTTCATTTCAAACACAAGATAATGTTTAGTTCACAATACAAGTTGCCGCAAAGCGATTATCTTTTAATTTTCACAAATCAAGCACACATTTATCCTAGATATCTACACGTGAAACAACAACTATCTTGAATTCATATGACTAGTTGCCTCTACTTTTAGCCAGTATGGGTGTAAGTACAGATAGTACAACGATTACCCATGCTTACTTGAGGAAAGAGGCTTACGCGATGTCCTTTAACCACCCAATCTGCTAAGGGAGGTTGTGGTTCCCTCACTGAGAAGCAGCTAATCATTTTTAAATTTCAATAGTCAGAAGTTTCACGAAGATTATGCTCTAACATAGGATTGTGTTTGTGCACGTGAAATTGTGTTCAAAGTACAACAATTCAATCACTTCAAAGAGCTTTCGTCCCAGTGACGCGGTGACTTTCCGGACCTTATCTGATTTAGGTGAACAATAAAGTTGTAATCTTGTTTAATTAGCGAGCAAAGGAAGAGAGATCGCATAAATGAATGCAGCATAAAGAAGTTGATTTTATGATTTTCAGAATTTTCTTAAAAAAACACAAATGCAAGCACCTAGAACCTAGAATGCCTAAGTGATTGGATCTCACAGTGTTTGTCTATTGCGACCCCAAATATTTAAAAAAATATATGCATGAAGCTTCTAAGTAAGAGAGATTGAGAGAGATCAATACTCTTTTTTTTGTACCAGAAAAAAAAGTAAAAATAGTTTACAAAAAATAAAATAAAAAGATCAAAATGCCAAAATAAATTCCGTAAAGTTACCGAATCCTCGGCAACTATGCCAAAATGAAACCATGATTTTACGTGTGCTAAGAAATGTATTTTACTAGTATCTTTGTGCACATACGAAAAACTGAGATATTCAGATAAATTTTCTACAACTACAAGCCAATAGATATTAAAATATGCATATGGAAACTAGAGGATCGATCTAGGATATTTTACGTGAATTTTTTATTGTATTTACATGGGTATTTTTGACGTTATTGACTCAAATCGAATCATATTTTTACTTTTATTTCGAGGATATTAAAATGTGTTGGAATCATTAGGTTTCTGACATCATAAAGATCACACGAGAATTTTATGAAATTTTTTCGAATTTTCTACTATTTTTGGTGAATTTTTGAATCGTTATGGGCATAAGTGTACTTTTCTAGAAAGTTAAGGGCCTGGATGTAAATAAAGACTAATTTTAATACCCGGATTATAATTAAAGAAATTATTATATATAAGTGAAATTTACCAAATAAAAAATGCCTAATAGATAAATTGCTAAGAAAAGTAATAAACTTCAAGAAATTGCAAAAAGCTCCCAAAGGACTAAATTGTAATTAAACAAAGCTTTGATAACAATATTGCAAATGTCATGGAATAAAAATATGGAATTGGAGAAAATACATGGATTAAATAAAAGTTTCACAAAATTTCATTTAGGTCCATCTTAAATTAAAAAAATAACAAATTTGCAAAGAGGCCCTTTGTCTCCAAGACCAAGGGTTAGGGCTGCTCTCGGATGTGCCCGACCTTGTATGGTTGAGCACACAGAGGAGCGATGGGGTTCGACAGAGCTTTAGCAGAGGTCAGAGGAGGGAGAGGTGTGGCGATGGAGATGGGGTTTTTTCTGAGTCTGAGATATATTGCAGTCGAGCCCTCGATTGGGTTCTTGTGATGGGTTCTTCCTTTGTTGGTCGTCCTCCTCCCCTATTTGTAGCTGGACTCAAGGGAGGGGAGGGGGCGGCAGTTCATGGTGATGAAGAGGAGGGGTCACAACGGTTGTGCCCCAGGAGGAGGAGGAGAAGGGGTGCGGAGTACAGGCGACGCTTGGCGTGCGGGAGGAAGAAGATGGGAGGGGGTTGACGCCATGCTCACATCAATGCCCCATTTATTATTTCTATTTTTATTTTGAAATGATGACATCAGCTGACGTCAGATATTTTATCCTATGGTGATTTTTCACTTTTTTGGAAATAAAAGATGGAGAGGATTGGAGAACCTCCTTAGACCGCTAAGCAGAAATATAAAAAAATTATTAGAGACTTTAATATGACCTTGGGAGCCCATATTTATTTACTTAATGCAAATTTTATCTTTTTTCCTTTTTGTAGATTTATTCTGCAAGGACTGGTATATATTTTATTTTTAAAGATGGTTCAGAATTCAATGAACATGAAAAATATGAAATAAAAATTATGTATTAAATCAAGAAAATATACATGATTTTTTGCTAAAAACGGTATAAAAACACGATCAACCATCGATTCATCAGTTACATAAATATTTATGTTTTGGAGTTAACATGAAAATTTAGAAATACTTGATGTTTTATAGGTTTTCTGGTCAATTGTACAATGGTCCAAAAAGCAGGCTCTCAATCCTTTGATTGGGTATTTGTGTTATTTTTAGAATAAAGTATTTATTATAATAAGTTCAAAATTGAGTTTGGATCATTTGAAGTTATATAAAAATACATGCATGCATGGGTGTGTGTTAGATTGTACAATTAGTGTTTGTGTTTCCTTATCGATTATTGATGTTAGTATTTTTTTTACGTTTTGTGTTTATTTTTATGTACACGATGAAGAAAGAATTAGGTTAAAAGGATTTAACCATAAATAGATATGTTTGTTTGAATGTATGTATCATGTACATGTATAAGCATTGTTTATTTGTAAAGTTAGGTGTTTTCTTTGAGAGTTTCCTTTTTTTTTTCAAGTTTTTATTGAGTCGAAAAAGGCCTAAGTTTTAGTCTATAGGTTAGGATCACAAATAGATCCTGCAGTCTCATCTATGTCTTTCTTGGTTAATATGTATCTATAATCTATATGCATGCATACAATCTTCCCTTTTCTCTATCGTTTTGGGTTATCTTCTTTGCACATTTTTATGTGTTTTTATGTGTTAATAAGTGCTTATTCCTAGGAGTATATTCACTAGAATGAATTATTAACACTTCTTTGCAAGTGTTAGTTGAGGGATTATGCTCAAATTACCCAAATAAAAAAGGTACATGTATCAGGGATTCATTAGAGATGTGACCAATAAGGAGAGGGGCAATAATAGGGACTACAATGCATGAGATGGGGGCGTCGATCAGATGGGAGGGGGACGGATTTATGGAGTGAGAAGATTTGGAATTTTGGACACTAGAATAGGGATGTGAAAAGGGTTGAATGCTATTTAAGTCCTTGCATAATGTGAATACAATGTGGTCGTATTGTAGACAAAATATATTTGCGTGTATCATATATAACCACATATGTAGGCGCTGACCATATTTATAACAATACAACTACAATGACATCAAATGTGAAGGAAATATCGATATCGATATCGTTTCGATATCGTGACGATATCGATATATCGGCGATATATCGCTATATCTAGGAATCTTTCTGAAGGAAATGCCTGAAAATCGGATATATCGATTTATCGATTTCGATATCGGTCCCATGTCGATATCGATATATCGGCGATATATCGCGGATATATCGCGACATGGCCTTCCATACTATGTGTATAATGGTACAAACACGTTATTCTTGTATAAGATTTTTTTTCTAATTGGTATTCAATAGGCTCACCGCACCCTATTAAATATCGAATCAATCAATTCAAGTCTAGTTCTTCAGCTAAGGTTAATTCTTCTTTCCTCGTGCAAACAATTTTCAATCTTTGTAAGCATTCATTGAATTTAATAAAAACCTTACAAGTTAATTTCCGACCAGTCACTGAACCTTGTATGCACTTAAGGGTCGTTCCATAGAGAAATACGAGTGAATACGGGTGAAGGGATAAAGAAGGATAAGACATTGTTTCTGTTCTTTTGGAAGGAAGATGATAATGATGAGTAAGAGAGAATAAGGATAGATAAGAGGCAATTATTTGCTATTCTCCATTTGGTTGGTTACACGAGAAATAAGATGGATAATATATGTTTGTAAATTAGGAGAAATAAGGATGGGTAATGTTTGTAACTTAGGGGGGAGACGATTGCGTGGTGGTGGGAAACGAGGAAGGTCGAGGGATAAGCTATTCTTCCTTCCAGAAAAGGGTTCCGTGATGTAAATAACGAGAATAGCACAAAGGATTGGAATTGGGGATGAACCCACCCTTATATTTCCATATCCCTCGCTATATGTTGTAAATGAACAATCCCTTAGTAGTTAGCTCCAATATTCCTTAGGTAGCGTTCGACTACCGGGTTGAACTCCCCTTTGGGGAGTTTACCTCCTTAACCCACATCCCCCTCTCTCCCTGTAGGTCCCACTTTATTCCTTGTTTAAAAATTAAATAAATCAATTTTACATCATCAATCCTATCAAAAAATAATATATTATACCATCATATCATATAAAAATTGTAAACTACTCCACTTCTACTCACTTTTCCAAACTTCAATACAATCACATCACAATAACTAATCACTTTTTCAAACTTCAATACAATCATATCACCCTAACCCACTTCTAACTCATCTCCCAATTTAACCCTCTATCCAAACGCCAAAATCCAAAAACGGGTTACCCTCTACCAGTTTAACCCGTCTTAACCCGCCAACCAAACGCACCCTTAGTGTGATTGATATGTCTTGTCGAGATCCATGAACCTTGACCATGGTTGACCGATCTTGAAGAGCAGCTTCTGCCATAACGAGGGGTCGCGGACCATGGCAAGGCAATCCTTTACTCTCAAGGGTGCTCGAGGTGTGCCTTGTTGAGGTCAACATGCCATGCCACAAAGTGAGGAGATGTTTCTATAAAAAGTCATGATTTTAAGTTCATTGTATAATGATTTCTTCGCAGTACTATGACACATTCGTTATATATGAGAGGACGGATCATCTGCTGTAACAACCCTACAGTAACGTATGAGATCCGTTGGATAAGGATCAGATGACTCTCATAAGAGTCTGGAAATGGTTGGCATGCATCCCGAAGTCGTCCGATCGTCTGTATATATGAAAGCCAAGGAACAGAAGCATATTCTCTACGAGAGACTCTTCCTATGAGAAATAAAAAGTATAGCGCAAATGAACAAAACCTTTATTACACAAATACTAGTGACTAACATGAAACTCAAACACTGTTTGCAGGCAAACTAATTAAAACCATTCCCACGTCTCCTGACGTTCTACTGTGCTTTTGATCTTAATTACAGGTCTTGAACATGGAAGATCCCAACACATCCAATGAGGAGCACATCCCCGCAAGCTCCGGCGACGCGAACGGCTGCCTGAAGCACTCCTCGTCCGCCGCTCCAACGCCTAAGAAGTCTCTCGTGAGCTCAGCACCACCTCCATTCCAGTAATCCCTACCCAGCTGCTCCAATCTCGGCTGCACCGCCGCCACCGTGTTCGATCCTGCAAACCCCGCAAACATGGACGATGACGTGCAACTCCCCACGGCGCCAATCCGTGCGGCTTTCTGGAGGAGCGCGGTGGCCGACAATGCAGATGTCGGCGGGGAGGAGGCGTCGTTGGAGTACATGTGCATTGCATTGTCAGCACTGGTTAGGATTTGAGGTGGGTATATGAGATGGGAGTTGGGCAGCTGCATTGGACCAAGTTGGTGATCATGGTCTCCTGTATTGCCTGTGGGGTTGATGGAAGCTGCTGTTGGGTGTGTCGTGGTCGAAGCGGAAGCCGCGGCGGTCAGCGTCGGCGGAGGAGAGCCGTGCGGGTCTCTTGGATGAGCGCGTCGCAGAAGGCTCTGTGGGTCACGAAGCTGTCCTTCCTAAGAAGACGAAGATATCAATACTGGTTAATGTTAACAACACCTTTATATGAAATATATAGATTTTACTTTTAATATTTGGCATATTTAGGTCCTGGTGGAACAAATTACGATGATCAGCACACGATATAAATTACAGCTCCAATTATTTATGGTCCATACTAATAAAATATCACATTTGATGAGTGTGTCGTTAATCTATATCTGCTTCCCTATTTTATGTAATTGTAATACGTCAACTCCATACGCATTGATAATAAGCTTTTGTGTTTTTGGAGGTGATCCTCTGCTGTTACACTACGCAGAGGAGCCGCTGAATCATCATCGGACGGTCCTCGGAGGGGAGTGGAGATGGTTGGTGCACATCTCGAAGATGGATCCAACGATTCCCTGCGTTAATCCTCATAAGGGAGCGAAGATGATTAGTGCACATCTCGAAGATGATCCAACGATTCCCCTGTGCTCCTCAGAAGGGAGCGAAGATGATTGTGCACATCTCGAAGATGATCCAACGGTTCCGTTGCGTTAATGCAGCGGCTGTAACAGCAGAGGATCCGCTCTAAGTTTTTATATTCGTTCCAGACTAAAAAAACGGAGGATCGATCAGGAACTTGACACATCAACAGTCGAATCATATAATTAACCTTATTTTTTGTCAACTAACTATGTTTAACAGCTTACATTTGATTATTTAGGGCGTGATGATGTTTCGTCACATAATAGGACGCATATTGCTTGAGTGAGGAATCCGATGTACATCACCAATTTTTTTATTTTTAAGTAAAAATCACTGACCTACTATACACACGATTGTTGCACGGTAATAGTTTGAATGCTAAAAAATGTATGAAAGTGTAATCAAAATTACAGATACGATTGACAAGTTCAATTGAGATACTGTACGTTCTGATGAAATTACGTCCGGATTTAATGCCCAATAAAGAGTTGGAAATAGTATAATCAAAAATCGGAAAAACATGCACAACATTGAAAGTTGTAGAAACAATAACTTGAATAGTCAATATTGACTATATTATCCAATTTTACGTATACACGACAAATGCTGCAAAATTATTTTTATTAGTGAAATTCGAAATGAATGTCGTATTTATTGCTAATGGATGAGAAAATGTCTATTATCCGTGATTCCGTAGAAAAAAATGTTAAATCGTGCATTTATCATTGCTAATTTAAAAATGACTAGAAGAAAATTTTGTGAGAACATGACCGTTCTTATAATATTGTTACTATCGTTAATATAAATTACAATATTCACTGCAACAAAACAGTTTATATTAATGTTTTTGGCACTATATCATCGCTTACTCAATATATAAGGACGATACTATTCTTGCAAAATTACTCTTTATACTTAAGTATACTTAAGATTAGTAACAAATGTGATAGTCCTTGCTATATTTTTAGTGATGATCCATATACAACACTTATCTGTCGTAATTGGTCTTCCATATCATGCCTTTCTGTATATGAAAAAAGAAAAATTCATCGATCTTCTCTCCGATGCTTCAATATCCTTCGAGTTCGACCATGCACTCGCTTCCCACTTCTGAACTTGGTCGTGACACCTTCGTAAGAGATGGATACTACGAAGCTTAGACTGAGATGTCGGTAGACATTACTGAAATAAATATTTACTACATAGAACACTAAAAAAGGTAAAGATTTTGCGCACCATGGACTACATTTTCATAATATCGAATTTTTTACAACCGAAGGAAAGAAAATCTTATTTTTCTGCATCACTAATAACAGTTAAGGTTAATTAATCGAATTATGGTCAAATTATACATTTAGAATTTAGAAAAAATACTCACCTTCCCATTATCCCTCTAATATTAAATTGATAAAGGGAAACTTGTCAAAATTACAACTCTAATAATATTGATGAATTTTAGAAATTTAATTACAGATAAAAGTTTTAATATTCGTGTTAAGATAATAAGTTTTAACCTCTCTTTTTTAAGTTAGGAGATGCCAATAGGAAAATAATGGCAACAACAAAACACACAACAAATACATTTTTTCTGATAAATTACATATTTTTATACTTTAGTTATTTTTTTAATTTGTTGATTTTTTGTGTGTACTTGTTTTCAGTAGATTTACCATCTCTATCAACTCTAAGCTCCAACTCCATATGAAACCATGAACAAGTACCTGGCGAAGACGGTGCCGCAGTCGCAGGTGTACTGACGGGTACCGGCAGTCCGGCAGTGCGCCTTCCAGTCCGACTGGACGGCGTACTTCTTCGAGCACTTCTCGCACTTCCACTGCTTCTCCCCGTGCTTCCTGCTGTAGTGCTTCTTGATCCCGGTGAGGTCCCCGAGCGCCCTCGACGCCTCGTGTGCACGCACGCCTCCACCGGGCACACGTACACCTTCCTCCTCGCCTCCTTCCCCGCCCCCTTCTGCCGCAGCTTCCACGGCAGGTTGTGCCCCCTCCTGTGCAGCTGCAGGTTCTGCCTCCCTCTGGAACCCTTCCCGCACGCCTCGCACACGTATCGGTTCTTCGCCATCAGCGACCGAGGTGACAGGCGCCACCACCTCCGCTTCCCGGATCTTCAACAAATCGCACAAAACAAATCACACACTGTATCCATGCACTCAATCAGAATTCTCATGGATCTGATCAGAAGATGGGTATGTGCATACCTGGGTTTCCGGGGAGGTTCCTTCTCTTCTTGGGAAGGGCCTTCTGTTCTTGCATGGGATCAGGATTAGGGTTTGGGTGGGCTGTGACCGGAAGATATCATGGATGGATAGATGGGTAGTGGTGTGTTGGCGGATTCATCTCTCTCACTTCGAGAACAGTATATATCTTTGATATATATGTTGGTTCAGGATGAAGCCCAAGGTTATCAGATCTGGGACTTTGCAGAGCTTCTCTCGATCTATATCAGATGGAGATAAACAAAGGCGAAGAACAGCAGACCACGCCTTCTCTCTCTCTCTCTCTCTCTCTCTCTCTCTCTAAGATAAGAGGGTTTTTGTTTGGAGAGTGACAAGGGAATATTTTTTTTTTAAAGAAAAAAGGGCCATCACCGTATAGGTGTGAGCCCAAAAACTTCACCATTAACCATTTCGAAGATTACAATCCTTTAAAAGGACACAACGTATTAGAAAGCTACTACATACACCAACCCTCCACCAAAGCTTTAGCATGAATCACCACATTCTCGCCATAAAACACGCTCCATTTCGGAATAGTGCCCCATTTCTAGCTGCCCAAATTGCCCAGATCATCGCTATCATCTCTGTCCTCCCCTTTCAGTGCCTGACCAACCGACACCTATACGCTCCCAGAAATCTGTCGTCCCCTCAAACAGCCGCTCCGGTTTCCCCAGTAATCTCCAAGCCTCAATCGAGCACCTGCAATTGAAAAACAAATGCTCCACGTCCTCGGGCCCCTCCCGACACGGCGACAGGCAGATCCGACTCCATCGTAAACCTCGCAAACCGAACGCCTGTCAAAAGCCTTTCCCTCCTAAAAGTCCATAAGAAAACCTTCACCCGATTTGGGACTTTCCACTTCCATATCTGCTGCAGTCACTTTCGCACCCGTCAGGAGGAGAAGATGCCAACATACCCTTAAGCGCTGCATATGCCTTCCGTACGGAGAAAACACCATCGCACCAAACCCAACAATCCCTGCCCTCAGTGGGCCCTGCAGCATCTTCAAGGCTCACAAGCAGCTGCCTCAGGTCTTCCAAACGACGTTCAGATAAGGGAGACCTGAAACGAGGAAGAAAAGTAAGCCCATCCCACTCATCAGCCACAGATGCATTCTTATCCTCAGCTAAGGCCACCAGCCTCGGAAAGAGGGCACCAAGCTCCCCCTTCTCACACCAATCATCCCTCCAGAACTTGAAATTTCTACCATCTCCAAGCACGGGTCTAAGGAAAGGACGAAGCTCTTGAGCCACCCCACAGACTCCTCTCCAAAAACATGATGGTCGTCTCCCCAGCTCATGAGTTTCCGTGATCGAGCAGCTGGTCCTATAAATTTTCCTGATTACCCTGCAAACCATACTATCACAATTTCCCCAAATACGGGAGACCCACCTTCCGAGAAGAGCCTTATTCATTTCCTCCAAACTGCGCACCCCAAGGCCACCTTCCTGCAGTGAACAAGAGATAGTTTTCCAAGCAACCAGCGGGAAGCCCTTCTTCTCCCCAGAAGAGGACCAGAAGAATCTCCTCATGATACCCTCAATTCTTTTACGCACCCCAATCGGCATCAATCTGGAAGAGAGAAAGAAAATCGGGATTGACGCCAAGACGGACTTTAGAAGCACCAGTCTGCCCCCCTTAGACAAACACAGACTTATAAACCAACTTGTTGGGTACGTTATAATGCAAGGGAATATTATAATGCAAGGACTGAAAGTGTAACGTCCCGGGCTTAGGTTCCCGGTCCGTTATTGAGGAAAACTGGCCATGACAACTTGTTGGGTACGTGCTCAAATGGATCCGTTGACAACCACCCAAAATGCTTAAGCCCAAGTTGTCAAGTAGTAATCCACACCACTTATAAACCACACCCACACTTCGTGAGTTTTAGGTATGGCATTATGTTTGGGATTGGGGTGTTACAACCTCCCCTACTTATATTCGCAACGTCCTCGTTGCAACATGGCCCATCACTTATTCCCAGTGATAGTGGCGGTTGCACGCTCCGGGTAGCCATTTCCTCCAACCTCTTTGTAGGGGTGGCTTCACCTCTCGGGTAGCCATTTCCACTATCAGAGAGAAATTGGCTCTGATACCATTTGTAACGTCCCGGACTTAGGTCTCTGGTCCATTATCGAGGAAAATTGGCCCTGACAACTTGTTGGGTTCGAGTCCAGATGGACCCGTTGACAACCACCCAAAATGCTTAAGCCCAATTTGTCAAGTAGTAATCCCCATCACTTATAAACCACACCCACACTTTGTAAGTTTAAGGTATGACACTATGTTTGGGGTTGGGTGTTACAGAAAGAATGCCTGTCATGGGCATTTTCGGCATCGGAAAATGCGACCCATTTAATAAAAATCAACAGGAGTGCATTAATTTATGTGTTTTTGCTCGTCAGGTTTCAGATTTCAGGGGATAGAACTGCAGCAGTGGCGAGTGATTTGCTCGACGACAAAACTGTGCTGCTGCACAAAACGCATATTCTATATCCACAAGTGTCCGTAACCTCATGATCAATTATTAATCCAAACAGCAAGTGAAGTTATTAAAGCTCTCTCGATGTGAACAGCTGCACGTGAATTGTTGTTGGCATGGAGATCGTTATCTACATATGCGTAGCTTGTGAAGAGGCTCGTGGTCATCGGGAAGGAAGCGAAAAGCAGCTTTTCCACTTGGAATGATGGGATTATAATTGCCCAACTTTACTGTTTAACAGGACATGATGTGTGATGTGATCTCTGAGATAATTTGACAGCATGATTGGCCTGTTGGGTACGATTAGATCGTAGATATGTAGGTGATTAAATAAATGGAGACGCACCTACCAACAGGTGCAGATTTTGGTCTGACAGAGCCAGATGGGGCACAGTTCATAAATACGAGCGCAGTGGCAGTGGTACTGGTGCTGATTCATATAATTCTCTGGAAGAGCCGTTGCGAAGATGTGATGAGGGTTTTGAATTGAACAGCATGTAGTGATATGCGCTAGTTTGATTGATCCTTGTGGGAACAAGGACGTCCATATCTGCAGGTGGGTTGAGGGCAATGGTTGCGTGTGTGGATTGTGGACCGTGTGTGGAATGTGGACTGAAGGACATGATGGATGAGTTCTTTGGTCCAGATGTTCTAGATGTTGGGACATGGATGATTGATGAGATGGAGAAGATGCGAGAGTGGTGACGGAGGGAGGGGGGCGGGCGGGTGGGTGCTAAGCCCCCCAACCTTTGTCAATCTCATATATTTTGTAAGGAACAAGTATTCTTGATCCATGTTAAAAATGAAAAAAAAAATAGGCGTAAAGAAAAGATTAAGGTAAATTTAGGGACTCAATCCCGATATCTAAAAAAGTAGGGAGATTGGGGGGGGGGGGGGGGCTAGAAAGGGTAGCATGTTTGGTTAACAAAGAGGGGGGAGGTGTATATGTAATTGAAATACTCATGTGTATAATTTGACAAATTATAATTACTATGATTGGTCTTCATAATTTTATTTTCCAGTAATATACGTAATATATAATAAATTCAATGCCACACTTGATACAATCACAACCTGTGAGACCATTGTCATGAGGGGGTGTCAGAAAAATCTCGAGTTTGATATTCGCTCAAGCTCAATTCGTTAAAGGTTAGATCTATATTCGGTTTTAAAAGAAATGAGCCAAACCTTGATATAGGTTTGGCTCATTTATTTAAATGAATCAAACATCGAAATGGTAGGTTAGCTCAGATTTAGTTCGTTAAAAGCACAGTGCACAATATATATTATATTTATATATTTATATATGTATTTTTTCATCAAAAAATTATATGAGGAATTTGCATCATGATTCAAATAAGGTATATGCATAACCCTTGATCAAGACATATCAAACGATTGTGATCGTTCCACATTCCCAAAACACTTAGATTCTAATGAGATTCACTGCTAATCGAACTTTAAATAAATCAAACCGAACCTTCATGAATCAATGGTGAGCCAAATCGAACCTAAATATCATCTTCATCTTATCGAACCGAATCGAACCCGAGCCTCTAAAAATGCTAAACGAACCGAATCTAGGTAGGTTCGATTTGTTTACACCCCTAATTGTCATATTTTTTATATTCTACTTCCAAGTTGTCATGCTCGTCAAACTAACTCGGCTACCTCCTTTCATGTAAACTCTGATAATATTCACTTATAACCTTTAAAAAGTATATATTTGTTCACATGAAATTCCTTCTATATTATGTTTTTTTATTATTCGATTTCAGGAATCTAATATGAATTGCTAAAGTATGGTGATATCATCATTATGTGGTTGTATTCGTCATTCAAATATTACTCATATAGTTATGTTTCTCTTTTTTTAATCTAGTTAAAAATATTGCTATTTGTAAATAAGAAAAATGCACTATATAATTAAATAAAAATCATATCTTAGATATGATCAATTATTAATGGATTTGGTTTGAAGTTGCGACTTGCGAAGAATGCAATTTAGATAATTTTAGAAATATACACTCAATGCCTTTTTTGTTTAGATTTAATTTTCAAATCGAAATTAATAAAAATATTTTTTTCTATCTTATGAAGTTCAAGTAATTTATTGTTCAATAACTTCATCATATATTTTATACGATATGTTAGGAAAATATAAAAAATGGTATTTATATAACATGTATCCCGGTTTAATCTAGTATTAATATAGCCCCCTGGGTATAAAAGTCTGGCTTCGTCCCTGGATGGAGTGTAAGTCAATCTGGATGTTTGATGCGCGTTGCTGAGACTGGAATATTCAGTAATTCTGTATTTTTATTTTTTTTATGCTTCTTCCTTGCATCACATCCCTTCCTTTTGCTGGAATAAACCCATAATTGTAACACACTGAACATGGTCCCACATCGAAGACTTACAAAGTGTAGGCTATAAGCGGTGGGGATAACTACTTGACCAATTAAGCTTAAGCATTTTAGATGGTAATAAATGAATCCATTTGGACTAGGCATGAGGATCGGGCCGGGCCGGGCCGAGCCTAACCTAGCCCTACCCGAGCCCGGTTCAAATTGGCGAGCTGGCGGGCCGGGCCTGGGCCCTATTTTTTTTTATATTGGTGCCCAAGCCCGAGCCCGGCCCGCAAGTCTATGGGTCGGGTCGGGTCGGGCCGACCCGCTACATGATTATATAATTCTTTTCCCGTTTCCGCTGCGCCAAAGAGGGGATGGTATGACGTTGCTGTTGGATTTTCCTTCACCGAAATTCTGTGTTTGTGCATATATTACATTTGGAACCTCCAATTCATCCTAATTGAAAAAATAACTCTGCTAATTTAAAACTTTTGCACAAATGCCTCTTAGCTTGATACTGTCACAAAATCATGCTTTCTTTAAAAAAATTTATTCGTTTTTAAAATCGGGGTGCGCTTTCTTCGTTTAAAGGGCTTCGGAATTTTTGACCCCCAGAAAAAATCACAATTAACTTAAGGGTGTAATTTCACGCAGTCAATGTTTGCAGAAGGGGCTACATATATACATTTAACATGAAATGTAGGGAGATTTATGTAAAGCCACCTGATATTATATATGTATATAGCCGGGCTGATACTCGGGTCGGGTATATCGGGCTGGAGCTCGGGCCGTAAGTCGGGCCAGCCCGCGGGCTTCGGGCTCGGGTCCGATCATGCCCGAGCCTGGCCCGTTAACTCAATCGGGCTTCCAAATTGGCCCAGGCCCGTCCATTTCTTCGCGGGCTCGGGTCGTGGGCGGGCTTCTTCGGGCCGGGTAACGGGCTGGGTCGGGTCGGCCCGTCTTTTTGCTCATCCCTAATTTGGACCCGAACTTAATAAGTTGTTAGAGCCAGTTTTCCTCGACAACGTACCGGAGGCCTAAGCTCGGGACATTACATATGTGTAGTAAAGGGTGGAGGATTTTTTTGTTGGTATTTTATTATATTTCAAATACTTTTATTACTTTGTTAAAAACATAAAGGTGTATTTATTTTATATTTAGTGGTGCATGAACTTTATTTGGTTAGCATCAATGAGCATGTGATTTATAACATACGTTTTTTGCATGATAATTTATTAGTGATATTATATCACTATCATGTTTTCTAACGTCTTTACATGGATATAATTTATTGTCAATATATTAATAATAATATCATTAATATATTACTTAAATCTTTTGTGTAACGCATGCATGTTGCATGTTACACATATTACCTTATAATACTAATGATGGATGTTGTGCACATTATGAGAATATTGAATCTTCTTTATTACGTTATTTTATGGGTGATTAATATTCAAATTGAATGGAGGATTTAATTGATTGTTTGAATGTGTAGCATTCTCTTATTGTGTATCTTTATAAAGGGGCCTATAGCATTGCTTTTATAACACACAACAAACAATCATTCTATCCCTCTTCTCCTCTTTTCTCATTTGAGTTAATTTATTCCGAAGGAACGATCTATTGTTACTCAATAGATCTCGATGTTGGTACGTGCATACCCATTGAGATCTCGTCGTTGTATCCTGGAGAATAGTCGTACCAATACCGATTGCACCATCGGAATCTCCATGGGGGTACGAATCTATTCTTAAGGTCAGTACATTATGCACGCCTCGGCATGTTGGCTCATCTCATCAAATCCGGTATTATCAAACCCTCCTCATTTTTTATATATTCATATTTATATCTTATAATTTCACCTACAATCTTAAGAATAGATCTTGAGGGTTCGTTATTTCTTTTATCCAAATACCCTCTCTTAAATGTAATCGTAGTTGAGCAAATTTTATGATTAAACATAATGTTGGTGAAAAAATTATTGTTGGATTTTTTTGAAGAGTTAAATGATGTGATTATATTCTTAAATATCTAGCCTAAAATATTCAAAATGTGGGGGTGTAAACTAATATCCTACTTAATGAGCCTTAGAAAAGAAAACAATCATTGCAAAGCTTTTGTATGTTTGGTTATTAGACATGCTCTTAATAATCATGTTGGTCACTATAATATTATGTGTTGATCTATTGTGATTAAAAGAAAAAAAGGAGGTACTTAATTTTTAGTTTGACTTATCATTTGATGTCAGACATGAGAGAAGCAAATACTTGTGATAAATTTTAATTATTAAATTTCTCTCGCATGAATATTATATTGGAAGACTTGCAAAAGATTTTATTCTTTTGAACGCAAGACGGAGAGCACTCCTTCTACTACAAATTCGTTTTAAAATCAGTAAAAGTATACTTCAAATTAGATATGCACAAATTATTGATTGTCTTATACATTAGACAAGATGTTGCATATGTTGTTGAAAGTTATGCAGGTATACTTCAAATCTGGAAGAGAGCAATGAGATTCTTTGTTTTGAATCATTTAATATCTCAAAGAAGAGATAGATTATTGTTTAATATTTTATGGAGATCCTGCGGTTCTTGAAGGATATTATGGTGCAAATTCACTCCATTATTCAGATGAGTCGAAAATTACTACTGGGCATATTCTTATCCTGGAAGAGGAGATATTTTTTGAAATTAATCTAGCAAGCATTCTTTGCTCGATATACATGAGCTTATTGCATTGGAGAATGCATGCACTCGTGATGTGCTTGAAAATTTTCTGGGCAGATCTTTCCATTTGGATGAAGTCAATGTCATTAATATTTCTATTGTGAAAGCCATGCTGCTAAAAATATTTTATAATGTGAAAAAGCAGACATATTTGTCCGAGAGACAATATTATGAGATATCTCATGGAATAATCAATGTATTTTGTGAAGTTAGAGTTAAATTTGATTGATCCTCTAACTAAACCACTAAGCAAAAAGCTTGTGGAGAGTACATCGAGGGGAATGGGATTGTGCCAAATCATTAGTCGAAGTGATGGAAATCCAACCTTCATGAACGGAGATCCCAGGAAGGAGGTTCATATGGGATAAACAATTCACTAGACGACTAAGAGGATACTATCAGTTATTCCCTATTCCTATGGTGTACAATATGATAGTATCATAAGTGGTGAGGTTGAATATACTTGTTCTTAATGGACGTCATAGCCCAAATTGGGTGGTGTGTAAATGCAGTATACACTTGATGATGATCCACCTATGTGGGTGTGGAGGTGAGGCCGCTTCCTATGAGATTTTGGGTAAAATCTCTAGAGCACTCATGAAAATCCAGGTAGACGCATGCCGAAACGTGTCAACCTGCATGAGCAACATAGATAAAAAATATAATGTGAGATATGAGTCAATGGTTTCACAAATAAAGGATTGGTTCATAGGAATTTTAATTCCACCAACCTTTAGAAACCACATTCATATTCTCTAAGTCTTGGTTCATAGTCGATAAGACACCAAGTCTAATGCGTTACATTTTTGAGTTCCTTCAAGTGTCGTCTTTGAGTTTCTCATCTATCTTTTAATATTTATTATCCTTAATTTCTTTTTTGAAATTGTGGGGGATGAAAAGAGGTAATTCAAAAAAAAAGTATTTGAAATAGTGGAGGATTGTTGGTATTTTATTATATTTCAAATACTTTTATTACTTTGTTAAAAACATAAAGGTGTATTTATTTTATATTTAGTGGTGCATGAACTTTATTTGGTTAGCATCAATGAGCATGTGATTTATAACATACGTTTTTTGCATGATAATTTATTAGTGATATTATATCACTATCATGTTTTCTAACGTCTTTACATGGATATAATTTATTGTCAATATATTAATAATAATATCATTAATATATTACTTAAATCTTTTGTGTAACGCATGCATGTTGCATGTTACACATATTACCTTATAATACTAATGATGGATGTTGTGCACATTATGAGAATATTGAATCTTCTTTATTACGTTATTTTATGGATGATTAATATTCAAATTGAATGGAGGATTTAATTGATTGTTTGAATGTGTAGCATTCTCTTATTGTGTATCTTTATAAAGGGGCCTATAGCATTGCTTTTATAACACACAACAAACAATCATTCTATCCCTCTTCTCCTCTTTTCTCATTTGAGTGAGTTTATTCCGAAGGAACGATCTATTGTTGCTCAATAGATCTCGATGTTGGTACGTGCATACCCATTGAGATCTCGTCGTTGTATCCTGGAGAATAGTCGTACCAATACCGATTGCACCATCGGAATCTCCGTGGGGGTACGAATCTATTCTTAAGGTCAGTACATTATGCACGTCTCGGCATGTTGGCTCATCTCATCAAATCCGGTATTATCAAACCCTCCTTATTTTTTTTACATTCATATTTATATCTTATAATTTCACCTACATTTTTCTGCCTTGACGTATTCTTAAAGGTTGATGTCCAAGGCAATCGAGACCTAGAATAATATAATGAGATTTTTACACCTATAACATTCTATATTTTCGTAATTACGTGTCAAACCCTTTATAATTTTGAATTGCAGATATATCAATAGTTTTTTTTGGTAAGTAAGTAATGTGTATATTCCAAAACCAAAAAGTTATACGGAGGCTTTAAGAGCCCCAAACGTTCCTGACCATACGAAAATTATAAGAGAACACAAACAATATTATGAGAAGAGAAAGAGTATACCGAGCATAACAAAATCTCAGGTCAGCAGTCTCAGGTCAGCAGTGATACATGAGTATCCCCCCATAGTATCTTTGCATTTCGCACAGTATCATGAAGGATGACGTCCGGTAGACAAGAGCTTCTCGAGGTCCATCGACAGTTCCTTTCGTTCCAAAGTGCCCAAACAACCATGGCCAACAGAGTTGACAGGAAGTTGCGTTGAACCAAGTCAGAATTGGAGGAGATCCATGCAATAGTATCATCCAGCGGAAGATTAGGCGGGGAAGGCAAGCCACAAGCAGAGCAGGCATCCTTCCAAAGGGTCTTGGCCATGGGGCAACAGAAGAAGAGATGCCCATGGCTTCCCGGCGCCAAATAGCAAAGGTAGCAGTTCTTAGGCTCACTGATTCCCCAAGAAGCCAGCCGATCGGTGGTCGGAAGACGCTGCAGGACCGCCCGGTAGAGCGTACATGAGAATTTAGGTGGAATACCTTTCGCCCAGACAACAGTCGACCACGATTGCAGAACAGCCCTGGGACGAAGAAGGTCGTAGGCATCTTGGTAGGAGAAACCCCTCGGGGAGTGCAGCCATCGAAACGGAGGAGAATCCCCTCCAATAGCAGGACGAAGACGCTCCCTGCTCCGCAAAATCGCCCTCCAAATTCTGGAGTCGGAAGAGGAAGGTTGCAGGTCCCAAAATGATTGCGAATGGAAGTATTTAGATCTCATAAACAAAGCCCAAATAGAGGAGTCTGATGTCAACACCCTCCACAACCAAGAGGTTGTCATGGCAGATCGAAGAGAAGCAAGATCACGCATACCAAGACCACCCTCCGCCTTGGGCAGACAGACTGTGGCCCATGCAATATCATGCCTCGAGCATCCCCATAGGAACCCAGCACAAAGCTGATCAATTATCTTGCAAATGTTAATAGGGACAAAGATACCAGCAATCCAGTAGAGATTGACACCCCGAACGACTGAGTTAAGGAGCTGAATGCGGCCGGTGAAGGAGAGGGCCTTGGCTTTCCAGCCACCAAGCAAGGCCCTCACTTTGTCTTCCATGTATCTGAAGTCCGTTCTCCTCCCACTAGTTGAGACGAGCGGAAGTCCAAGGTACCGAGTGGGTAGTGAGCAGCTCAGGAAACCAATTCTGAGTGTAGAAGAGAAGTCGTCCCGGAATGATTTAGGCCGAAATATACAAGACTTCTTAGCGTTTAGCTTAAGGCCCGACATATTATAGAAAGATTCAAGGACTTCTTTAATGGCCAAGAGGGAGCGGAGGTTTCCTTTGGCGAAGAAAAGAAGATCATCGGCGTAAATGAGGTGGGTCGGGGCCGCCGTGCGGCCTCTACCCAAAGGCTGAATTTTTCCGGCAGTCGTAGCCCTGTCCACCAGGCAGGAAAGGGCCTCCATGCCCACAGTGAAAAGCAGGGGGCTAAGCGGGTCACCTTACCGCAGTCCACGCATTCCCTTGAAGAAGCCATGTGGTGAACCATTCACCATGACAGAGAAGGAGGTGGTTGTAATACAACCCTCGATCCACTTGATCCACTTATTGCAGAAACCCATTCCCTTTAGGGAGTCGAGGAGGAAGTAGTGGTCAACAGAATCAAAGGCCTTAGCTAGATCCACTTTGAGACATGCCTTGGTGGCACTCGCCCGCCTATTAAAACCATGTAATATTTCCTGTGCCAAGCGAATGTTGTCACTGATGGACCGCCCCTTAATGAATGCAAATTGGTTTAGCGAGATGAGTTGCGGAAGCACGACCCCAACCCTAGATGCAATTAGTTTTGCAAATATTTTGTAGATTACGTTGCAGCAGGAGATTGGACGGAAATCAGTAATTCCACTTGGAGACGGAACCTTCGGGACAAGAGTCAAGAATGTATGGTTCACCTGCCGTTGCATGTTCCCTCCCCTGTGAAGGAAAGAGATCGCAGAGCAGATATCATCTTTGACGGTGGACCAATGACGTTTAAAGAATATGGCGTTGAACCCATCTGGTCCCGGCGCGCTAGAGGAAGGAATAGAGCGGACCGCCTCCCAAATTTCATCCACATGGAAGGGCCTGATGAGCCAATCCCTAGCCTGGTCAGAGAGGACTCTTTTATGCGGAGGAATGGGGACCGAAGGGGGACGATTCCGCTCTGGTCCAAGTAAGGCAGCAAAGTGCGTTGTGGCAGCGGTACCAATCTCTTCCGGTCTATCAATCGTTCTTCCATGTTCGTCAAGTAGAGAACTAATGTGGTTCTTTGCAACCCTCGCCTTAGCAGAAAGATGAAAGAATCTAGTGTTACGATCCCCAAGCTTGAGCCAATCAATCCTACTCTTCTGCTTCCAAGCCCATTCCATGTCTGCATCAAGAGCATCAATGTAGGATTTAGCGTCCAGCTCAAGCTGTGCAAGAAGAGGGTCCAAGGGTGCTTGGGACAAGGCGTTACTAATGTAGTCCAAGAAGCAACCAGCCAGCCTAACTTCGGAGAAAACGTTTGTCTCCTTAGAGGCCCACTTCTTTAGCGATGCCTTGACGTTAGCCAGCTTTCGAGCAAGGACGTAGAGCGCGTTCCCGCTTATAGGTATGGCCCACGCCAATTCCACTGCCTCCATGTAGCCGGGTCTGGCCACCCAATAGTCAAAATAACGAAATGGTTTTGGGCGTTTGGCAACACGAGAGAGCTCCACCGAGAGAAGCTGGTGATCACTCGACTGTAGCGGGGAGTAAGTTAACTTTGTGTTAGGCAGGGAGGAGAGCCAAGCAGTGTTTACCAGAGTTGTTAATCATTATATGACATAACCCTATGTTAATTTCTGACAACTCTTGTATGTTAACGTCAACGAAATCCGTTAAGATTTGACATATTTACCCTTCCAAGTTCATAAAATTTGCAATTATTACCCTCATTTCTCCTCTCATTCTTTCTTGGAGCTAGTTCTCTGGAATTGGGGTTGATGGGATTGTAATAACAACTGTACTTATACTTCCTGCCTGATCGAGCTCAATTGCAAAATCCAAGTAGAAAGGAAAGCATGTGTTAGGTAAAAAGAGGCGTTTACTCAAGATTGCTAGAGTGTGTCATCTGAGGACGGAGATTCAGCGGCCTCTAAAATTGACCTGTGCGATGCTTTTCATGTTCTGGTGGCTCCAACTGCATCTATTGGAAATTTGGAATAGAGTCGATGGGTCACAGGAGATTGATAAGGAGGTTGGTGGGTGCATTGCAGAGCTCGATGGTGTTGGCAAAGGCAGAGGTGGAGGCTTTGACAAGGGAGAAGGTGAGGTTGAAGATGATGTCTTGTGAGCATAAGAGGTAACTTTGATGGTGGGGGAGGCAATGATGGTGGGGGTTCAGAGGAGTGGGGTCAAGGGAGGAGGTGGAAGGGTGGGGATTAACAATGGTGGTCACTCGGAGCCTCGGAGGTAGGGGTTCGGTTGAGGAGAAAGGAGTCGATGCAGGAGGAAGGGGGTGGAGTTGTGTTAGTCAAAATAAAATGGAATATATAACCACAATAAAATGAATTTAGTTAATTAAAGCTCAAGACAATGGTTAGGTCAATGGAAGAAAATAACATAGGGGTACGATGTAAATGGAACTCATGCAGAGTTCTACTTGTAATTTGGAATTATGGAGGGTTCAATACGTAATTATGAAAGTATGTAGAATGTAAAAACCCCTCAGGACATGTTTGATAACTTGGTTGGATTGGGTTGGGTTGGGTTGGAGTAATCTCCTGTGAATAGCAGCTATTTAGATGGTTAAAAGGGTTGGATAGGGTTGGAATGATAAATGCGATTTGATGTCACGTTGATAATGTGTTATATTAATTTTTTTATGATTATAATATATTTTTTGTGTTAAGTTTTTTATTTGAACGTGGTTAAAAAAATTATAACAAAGAAGTTGCAAGGTCCATACAATTAATTCCAACCTAGGAATGTAGGGGTAAAGTTATAGGGGTATGCCAGGTTACCCTGAGGTAACCTGACTACCAAACGAGCCCTCATTACACCTCCTCAACTTGGCTTGGCCCCAATTTTCTAACCCAGCCGTAAACTTAAACAGCTTGTCTTCCTCATATATGCCCTTAGAGTTCGTTTGGTTGGTGGTGTAACCCGGGTTACTCCGGGGTAACCCGGTAAATCACCTTACAAATCTAGGTTGGGATTCCATCACAAATCAATGTGACATCACATCACATTCCTTATTCCAACCTTCTACCAACCCTCATAATCATCCAAACATCTAATATTCATAGGAGGTTACCCTAACACAACCCAGCCCAGTAATCAAACTAGCCCTTAATGTCTAACAAGAAAGATGCAAAAAATAATTCACAAACTCGTAAACAATGACGGCATACTTCAAGCATAAAAAACATCTCTGCACTCCACGTAGTGTTCTTCAGTATAAATTGTTTCTTTTCTGATGACTAGCTAGGAAGGAATACTCACTTTCGATAATATTTTATATTTCAAATCTAGTGATTCCAAGAATAACTCTCCTGCATTTATAACTTGCATCATCAAGTGAATGAGGTATTACCATAGACTAGCTATCGAAAATGTTGTGGATGAGATTGCCTTTAATCTGCCTTGAACCTGGCTCGATTTTCGATTTTCGAGCTCGTCTGCTCCCCTCCACTCCCCTCGAGCGCGTCTGCTCCCCTCGAGTTTTGGAAGGTCCGCTCCCCTCGAGCTCGTCTGCTCCCCTTCGCTCCCCTCGAGTTTTGGAAGGTACGCTCCCCTCCGCTCCCCTCGTAAGGTAACTCCGTTGTCCTATCTCCTTTCGCTCGACAGACAACTCCCTCGTCCTATCCCCTTTCGCTAACCGCAGCTCCGCTCACCTTACCCACGGTCGCCAGAATCACGGACGCCATAGTCCACTGAAGGTTAAAACCCTTCCCTCCAGATCTTGGGATCGCAAAACAGTGCGGGACGATATAGTCCTTCGAATATACTCGAAAAAAGAGAGAGAAAATTATGGGTTGCAAAGGCTTCAGAAAGAGAATGGCCCTTCTCTCTAACAAAGAATCTACAATCAAAACCACTCTTCCCACGAAAAAAGTTAGAATACCATCCTCGTCCGAAGAAAATAGAAGATCGAGAGAATACTATCTCGGTGATTCAAAGCAGACTCTGGAGCTTTGCAAAAGTAATAAAAATTCAAAAAAAATGGAAAGAATCTACATCTCAAATCAGGAGGAAGCCATCTTTGTCTTTACCCATGGGAAAGAATCCGCTCAGAGTGGGGACCTCGGAGAGATCGATGAATCTCGAGGGATCAACCTCTCCAGATTTGAAAATAATTGCAACTTCCAAAAGAGGGGTGGGAAGGCTTAATCATGGAAAGAAAATTGGGATGAATGCCATGATGCCAGAAAATTTATTGACCATCATTTTACCATCATCCAGGGCTATTGGATTGAGTGACAAAAAGCAACTGCAGTGCAAACTTGAGTATCGGATTGTCAACAATAAAATAGCTTCATGCTGGATTGAAGCACAAGAACCGGTGGCTTCTCAGACGAACCAGATTTTAAACTCGGGGATCACCAGAAATTGTGTTTCCTCCAAACAATGGAGGGAGGTTGAACGATGCCCGGACTCAACACTTCAGATCTCTTACCCAAGGGTCAACACGTGCAAATTGACAGGGAAAATTAGTGGATATCAAAACATCTACGATATTGGCATAAACATGCCTACAAAGCCTAAATGGATGCTTGACTTCTCCAAAATCTTACAGGCAGAAAACTTCAGCGCAATCAATATTAAGACATTCTCAAAATCAAAGGGAATAGGATGGCGAACAAAGGGAAGAAAAATTGACATAATTGCTTTCGAGGATAATTATCTGAAGGACAATACTTGGTCTAAATCACATTCTGAACAATCCACGGGGATTTCGAAGGATTTTATTAGATTTGGCTCCTTTGCAGAGCGCCCATTACCTATCGGACAAGCACGACCACTCTATGGGAACAGGTCACATCCGCTTGTTGGGTATCAAAACCCGAAGAGGTCCAAAAACACAATCTCCCATAGCGGGGAAAGGGAAGGATGGCGTCTTGTTAAACCCAAAAAATTTAAGATCGATTCGTACCCTATACATCTTGGGAGAAAGGTTGCGGAGCAGAATGTACCCTCAAATCATGTGACAAACCGATGCATTAATGGGAACAGATTTGGCGCACTAGATAAAGATATCAAATTGGGAATGCAACCCAAAAAAATTGGGACGACTGACAGAGGCCATCGGTTTGTTTGGATGGAAAAAAATCGAACCGCTTTGCCCCCAAGACACCTCACATCAGCTCCTCGTTTCTGGAAATCACCTTCTGCTAAGACGAGACACGTGACGACAATTAAAAACGGTCCTCGTTGCTTCCGATGCCTCGAAAAAGGCCATTTCATTCGATTTTGTAAGCGAAGGGTTCGTTGTTTCTTCTGCCATCGCCAATGCTATATTGCAGCTTCTTACAAGCTGAAATCGAGTGACCTTCCTCTACCAAAAACCATGGCCCCCATCGTCCTCAGAAACGCTTCAGGGCATCCTCCCCAAACATCGAGGGTCGAAGCTCTAGCAACACTGCACCAGAGATCCCAACACCCACACCCTCTACCCACCCCATCCATATATCTGAACCCCGTGCGGTGGAGTTTAACATTAAACCCTCCACCCGGTCATCAAAGACACGAGCTGACATCCATGGGAAAACCATCCTCCCATTCTAGAAGTATGAAATATGCGATGAGGCGAAGCGTCTTCGGATGGAGTTCCGAAAATGCTTAATCATCGAATATTCTACACCCTTTGAATCTATTGATATAAAGAGAGACATTCTTTCAAGGGAAGTCTCGAAGGCATCCTTTGGACGTCTTTGGAAAATCTCAGACCGGCAGCTGGTGGGTGAGGTTGACTCTTCAAGCATCTTCGATACGTTGGCGCACTCCACTATACACTGCACAGATGGCAACTGGCTTTGGTTCTTCAAGTGATCCCCCTCTTTTGGTGCTAAAAGGGTGGAAGAGGTAGCAGCATATTGGGCCGATGCTTTGGGTTTGCCACTCCATCACAGGTACCCCTACATTCTATCTAATATGGTCAAGTAATTTGGAAGACTCCTGGATTATGAATGTCCAAACCTGTCAATGGACTACGGGGATGCAGCTGCGGTGAAACTTCTAATTGATATTCCTAACATAAAAAACGTACCACGAGCAATCGAAGTGAGTACGGTTGACGGAGTTTTTGAGGTAACTCTTTTGCCACTATCTCAAAATCGTTCTGTTAAATTTATCCACTACAATACCCCGTTGGTTGATTCCACCACACTGAAAAATGCTCCTGGAACCTACAATCTGGAAGAAGATTTACATGGAAAGTCAAACAAATGGATCAGAAACAATTCATCAATCGGCCCAATCGTCGAATTAGCGGACGAGAAGTTTGACTTATGCCCTGGAATTGATTGGGAAAGAATTAATTTGGATGTCGTCCCTTTCCCAACTCACAAAGGACCCTCAACGGAAAAATATGGCAAACACGTGGATGAACCCACAAGATCTCATCTTGAACAAGCTATTACTTGGTTGCAAAGCAAGGGTCAATCTATAAATCTGCAGATGTGGGAACACATCAAAAATCTTCCAAGCTCGAAAGTACAGGAGGCTTGTAACTTACCTATGGAAACACACATGCATAGTGCTCTAAATCTGGTAGTGGATCTTACCCCCAACGAAAATGACAAGGCTTTGGCAACACCGGATAAACCGGACGCAAAAGGCAAAGGTATGAGACTTTCTCCTTTACCATCAAGCTATGTTGCTGCGCAAATTTTTACATCACCTATGGCTGCACATAGAACTAAAAATCTCCTAGATCTTTTCCAATTTGACTTCCAAAACTCAGCGGAAAAGAATAGGTTTGTTGCTGAACTGTGCAAAGAAAAGATTTCTACATAAAGCAATCACAAGGTATTGGGTGACCCTTGGCTACAATTATAGGTAGTGCAATGTGTGATTACTTTAAACAAAATATGGATTTCACTGTTCTCACTTGGAATATTAGGGGCTTGGGCGGTCCTAGGAAATTGGGACGACTTCAAAACCTAGTGGCAAAACAAAACACTCATGTATTATGTCTACAGGAAACAAAAACAAATTCTGCCCCAAACCATTTACCAAACTCATCAATCGAAAACTTTGCCTGGCACGTAAACAACCTTGGGAAAACTTGCGGAATTCTGACAGGCTAGGATCGTGATAGGGTCTCTTTGATAAACCAAGTAAACTACCCCTACTTCAGTATATTTGAATTCAGACTGCTTCACATCAACTTGCATTGTCGTGTCGTTAATATTTATGGACCGCCGAGAGATGAACGGAAGGCTGAATTCTTGGATTCACTCCGATCATTAACCTTCCCGGGTATTCCATCCATTTTGGTGGGGGACTTTAATATGATTAGAATTAGAACAGACCGCTTATCAAACAAACCATTAAAATCATATGACAAGAGGTTTGATTCGTGAATAAACTCCTCAAACCTTATTGAACAAAAAGAGAGAGGGACGGCTTTCACCTAGTCTGGATCTCCTAATTGCGAATCATGGGACATTCTGGATCGTATCCTAGTTGATATAAATTTCCAAAATACTTTCCCTCGTGGTCACATAAAGAGGTTACCAAAAACATACTCGGATCACAATCCTTTACTATTAGAAGGGGGCTCATTTAAAATGCTCAATCGTATATTTAGAGTTGAAATTTTTTGGCTGGATAAGGAATCCTTTATGCCCATGGTCTCGGATTCTTGGTCTGAGGGGATTATCTCGGACAACCCTTTTGATAGGTGGGCAGTTAAGGTGAAACCTCTACGTGCTTCTTTAAAGCATTGGCGTAAGCTACAAATCTCCGATATTAATGGTGAAATAGCCAAAATTGAGGATGCGATAAGAACGACAGAATTTCTATTAAACTCGGGAGAAAGAGCGATAGGTGAGACTTTGAAAGTGTTGTACGGTCGACTGGAATCTCTAAGAAATGATGAGAGAATCATTTGGGAGCAGCGGGCAAAGATAAACTACATAAGAAAAGGAAATGAGAACACTAGGTTCCTGAAAATTATGGCGTCGACTAAATCCTCCCGAAACCTATTCACGGTTTTGAAAAATGAAAATGGGGAGGTTGTTTACGGTAGAGAGGCAATCAGCAAGGTGATTGTAGATTTCTACACTGATTTATACAATGATAATGAAGGTGAGGCAGGTAGGGGATCTTTGTTGGAAATCCCGGCGGATCTAGTGATCAAAATAGATGATCCAACCATTTTTACAGAACCAATAAGACTAGCGGAAATACAAGACACGATTAGAACCTTCAAAAATAATAAGGCTCCGGGACCCGATGGACTCACAATTGAGTTTTTAAAGAAATGATGGCCTTTGCTGAAAGATGATTTCATGGATATGGTAGCAAATCTACACAGTGCGAACTTTACGGGCTCAAATTTGAGACACTTAAACAACACCCTTGTGTCCCTAATCTATAAGAAGGGTGAGGTTGAAAACATTGAAAACTATCGACCGATTAGCTTGATAAATCTTCCAATACGCATCATCTCGAAAGCCATCGCAAATAGATGGACCACTTTTCTAGCAAGTAACATTCCACCATCTCAATGCGTCTTTTTGAAGAAAAGATCAGTAGCTGATGCCTTCCTTGTTACATCCTCTATTGTTCACGACTGGAGTAGACTGGGTTCTAAGGCTATTATATTAAAAATTGACTTCCGAAAAGCGTTTGATACTCTAAAATGGCCATTCATCCTGGGAGCTTTGCGTGTGGCAAACTACCCACCTATATTTATCAAATGGATTAGCGCCCTTCTAAAAACCACAGGGGTCAGCAAAGGCTGGTAAATTCACTGGTTTCCTAAAAGAGGGAATACAAACTCAGATCACAAACATTCAGTTTGCAGATGGTCTCCTCATTTTCCTGGAATATAGAGATGAAGATCTCAAAAATGTTTTCACAACCTTAAAAATCTTTGGCAAAATGTCGGGTCTGGGCATAAATGAGAAAAAAATTACCTTTTATGGACTCAACCTGTCCGGAGATGAAATTGCTAAAGTCAAAGGGATCCTAAATTAGTCTGAAGGGTCATTTCCTATTGACTATCTTGGATTCACCATCCCGAAAGTTAGGAGGCTGACTAAAGATTGGTCATCTACAATTGATAAATTTGCAGCAAAGCTTCAGGGGTGGAAATCAAAAATCCTTCCCCTTCCAGCTAGAATCAATTTGCTTAACTCAGCCCTAACACCGACAATCATACATGAGATGTCATGTCTTAAGATGCCGACTGGCATAGTAAAAAAATTTGACAAGCTTAGGCGCAACTTCCTTTGGGGAGGCCGTGAGAATCTTAAAATCTCCGCTAAAGTGGCATGGTCAAGAGTGACTCGGCCAAAATCAAACGACTGTTGGGGAATTATTAATCTTCACTTTCCAATGACGCTCTCTTAACCAAATATGCAATTCGCATTGCAGATTTCGTAAGACCATGGGTTTCGAGTGTGATCAGTGCAACTCACTTCAGGGGTGGTCCTATCACACTTACTTCCGGCTCTAAGCGTACCCACTCATCTGTCTGGAAATCACATATTAAGGGCTTTATATCTCTGCTTCCTGTACTCAAAAAGAAACTTGGAGATGGTCTTCATTCTTCACTTTGGAAGGACCAACTAAGTGGCTTTCCTTCGCTTGAACAATCCTTCCCCCTGTTGATACCATATGTTAAAAAGCGTTTCATATCGGTTGATAAAGGTCTAAAATCTTGGCAGGCTAGATTCAACTGGTTTAAATCATTACAAAACCAACTACCTATAGCCTTGTCGAGAGAGGGAGATAGGTTAAAAATAACGTTAAACAATATCTTCGCGGGCTTACACAGGGGTGAGTCTGACTCAACAATATGGCCTATCACTTCACTCAGCAAAAGGGACTCAACAACAAAACAATTATACTACCTGCTTACAGATGGGGGTAGCAGATCCATAGTCTATGAAAACTTTAGAAAAAGACAACTGGAACCGAGAGCTTACTACTTCATATGGTTATTGGCGCACAATAAAATTACAACACAAGATCATTTGGAAAAATTAAAAATTTCATGGGTAAACAGATGCAATCTTTGCAATCAAGATCTGGAGAACTACAAATACCTTTTCAATGACTGTCAAGTAACTAGAGATATCTTTCATTCATGCCGTCTTGAACCAAAGTTCCAGGATCTGTTAAACATGCTTAATGTGAACACTACCACTACTTTGAGAGAGAAGGATTGGAGACTACTCTGCTTTAAAATCACTATTTGGTGGCTAATTTGGAAGAGTCGGTGTTGCCTGATCTTCGACGACATACCTCTCGTTAAACGAAAAATAATTTTGGAAGCAATGATCATTTGCAAAACTAGATTTGGTACTATGGAGGGAGATATATGGAATAATCCAACAGAGTCTAGATAGGACCATCACTAAATTTTGCATTGAAATTATTGCGTTTTTCTCAATGTCTGCTAACAGGAGATCGGCATATGAACTAACATTGTGCAGCTTTGTGGCTATCTTCTGTTCATCCAGTCAAGGAAAGCCCCGGTGTGACCCTCCGTACAAGATCTTCGAAACGTACCTAGGGGCGTGTTCGGATTCCCTAGGAGCCTGGTTCCAGTCTTCAAGATGTGCTCCGTTCTGATGGTGACGATGGTTCCAGACAATTTTTGGCGACTTGGCCTTGTTGAAGTCCACGGAGGTTGGATTACTTATTGTCCTCTGGCATGATCTCCTTGATGTAATTTTGGACCACGGGTGGGGTGGTTACCCCCGTTTTGGATGTTCTGTATCAAACTCTATTATTGCTTTCGCAATTATGATGAATGACTATGAACCGTTTTATCTAAAAAACTACGGTTGAATATTAATATTCACTTTATCAACAACAATAAAACATTTTCCCACAATTAAGTAGGGTCGGTTACATGGATTTTTTGCCTTCATTCATATCTATTTTGAGTCATTCACAAGCGTAAATCCAAATAACTAAGATCCTTCCGATATCTTTTTCCAACACTTCTTGGGCCTTCCTCGTCCTCTGTTAACCGGATCAAAATCCCAAATCTCACATCTTCTATTGGTGCATCAACCGACCTCCTTTGCAGATGGTCAAACTATCTTAAGAGGATTTCTATCATCTCATCCTCTATCGGAGCTACGACAACTTTCCTTATGATCGCATCATTCCGAAACCAGACTTTTCGTGTATGATCACACATATACCGTAGTATTTTCATTTCTGTTACTGTCATTCTCTACCCATGTCTATGATTCATAGGCTAACATTTCGATCCATAGAGCATAGCAGGTTTTACAGTTGCTTTGTACTACTTTCCTTTGACTTTCAAAGAGATTTTCTTATCACAAAAAATACTAGAGGCTCCTCTCCATTTTATCCAACCTTCATTATTCTATGAATAACATATCCACCAATTTCCTCATGTTGCAAAACGGGTCCCAAGTATCTAAAATAATCTTTCTTCTGAATTGTATCATCCCCAATCTTCACCTTGAGTGAATGGTATCCACTAATTTATGATAGTTAACATAATTTATGGAATTTAATTAAGTTAAGCAGAATAATTAAACCAAAGATCAATCCACATGTGCGATGATGTTAACATGGAGACTCAATTGGGTGAAAATCATGACCTAAATCTGTGGCTCAGTATTCTCAATCAGTCATGTTGATTAAATGCTTCACTATACTAGTTATTTATAGATAGGTCAATTATCTACAAAGCTCTTAGATCAAACACCAAAATTCTTTAAAACAATGGATCAGACACTAAGGTCCTTGCTTTATCAAACCTATTTCACATGCATATCAGACACCTAGACATCACCGAGGACTGGTCAGACTTTGAATGTCCTTAGACCTTTTTGGATCAAACACCAAGGCACCTATTAATACTTGGATAAACACTAAGTCTCCCCGCAGAAAATGATTATCTGGATAAGGACAATATACACATTTTTTGGAATAACCTGTTATAGACATATATTGCTAACATATATACAACATAATGAACAATAAAAATATCTCAGAACATTAATATGAGTGAGTATAAGAATATAATCGGGAAAATATCAACAACAGTGTTGTCACATGAACAATAGAGAAAGGAGATCACATGTTTCTCTATTTTGTTTTTTTATTCATTCTTTATATCTTAGGAGTACATTTCTCCTTTATATATATTTATTTTAAGCCAGAATATTCTTCAAGGCTTTAGATGAAGTTTTCACATAAATATTTTCAAACATTATTTCCATAACAAGGATAACGATTTTTTTTGTTATTTATATTTTTTCTAGAATGAAGACACTTTAAGGAAAAGGAACCATATTAAAAGAAGTGAAGGGTTGAAGGTCAATAGATGGAGGAGAAGAATGTACACAAATTATCAAAAGAAGGAAAATAGTAATAAAATATTGTAAAACACTCTTCTAATTAAAACCAATCAATCTATTATGATAACAAGAATCCTAATCATTACATGATTTCCAATAATAACGCTTGTCTACTGTCTAGTAAACATCCATTGAATGCAAAAAAATGATGGCATATTAGTATTGTTAAAGGTACCATTCACAATAGGCCAGGGATAAGAAAACATATTAGTAATGTTGTTTAAGAAAAAGAACTCAACAATATTCAAAATAGCTCGATACCCAATTATTACTTAAAAATCTCAATCCAATCATATAAAATAATAATAAAATAAAATAACAACATTTGTAATAGCATGGATCTCGGGTGACCAGCAGAAACGTACCAAATGCTACGTCAGATCTGAGTATTACTCCAAAGCATAAATAATAGCACAAAGAATGCTAAAGAACCACATGAAATTTTCACATCCATAATAAGAATGGATACCTAAAAATTCCATAACTACTACAAACCAAGATCGCTTATTCCATGAGCATGACAGTATCCTTCCATCGCAACTCGCAATAAGTCTTGAATTGCAATTAAATTTATTTTCACCTTAACCTGCAATAAAAATACAATAATATATGGCATGAGCCTAATGCCCAGTATGTATTGAGTGGGGGTCAAACCAACTAGATGAAAAATAAAGTCTCATTAGTCCAATTCAAATACTTCATATGAACTCATATAGATGAACTTTGTATTTAGTCTTGTTTCCATTTCTGGATAATATTTGCGTAGATGGTCCATGAGTATATTTATTAACATTTGTCATTGATGAAGAAAACAAATTTCTTGTTTGGTTTCCATATTCATTCTCATGAAAACTTATCATGTGATCTACATTAAAAATATCAAATATCATATAAGTAAATGTCTTACATCCATACATTATCATTAGCAATATTCATAATCATATATTCATCTCAATATATGGAAATAAGATTCGTATTCATCATATAACTTGCTCATAACTCTTATCATGAATGAAAAGAATATACATATTGTATAAAATAATATATTTCACATATACACTTACATATGCCCTTTGTTATCACATATGCACTAACTCCACAATAATCACTTTATACATATACACTTAGCTTTTACATAAGCACTTATCTTTCACATGAACAACTCCCTTAAGCACTTAATTTTCAAATAATCACTTAATTTATTCGCTATCTAGATTTGACTTGTTTCAGACACATTGGACGGCTTTGGTAGCTTTTACCGCTAGCACAAGCGGTCAATCGATAACTACACGAAACATAATGACATTAGCTAAGTCAGTTGTGGACTTTTTACTACATTCTATCGAACCCTACACTCTCGGAAGGTGCTTTCTTTTAGGCCATATATGTATGTAACATACTCGTCAAATGGATTCCAGAGGTGGCTTCTGCCTTAGCGTAACACTTAGCTCCATATGTTGTTGTATTATTATTAATACATTTATTGATAATAATGAATCATTTAATTCCTTTAATCAGAGAGATCTTCATTATCAAAAAATACATAGCTTATATATACACACACATTCTTCCCTTTCACCTAACAAACTTTTCGTATACTTGGATTAACACTCCTTAATTCGAGACATTGTCGATATTTCATATGATGCATCATTCACAATAGCATACATAACATTACTATTTTCCAAACAGACATAGATGTTAACAAATTCTCTTGTAAATCGTGAACATGTTCAATACTATTAGTAAATAACATCATTGAAAACCAGTTATTACATTGAACCTTCACACTATCACCTACAATTACACGCACATACACACATCTTGATTTGGATTCCTGTATAATATTTATTGAACATATTTTTCTTGACATCTATGTGTTTTGGATTCAGTGTAATATTATAATTACAAGTAGCCGTATTAAAAGATGTAAGGAAGGTAGCATTGCCCGGACTACTAAATTTCGGTATTTCAATTCATCAACATTTGGAGATAAAAATAACGGTTGTAATCCAAAACAAACACAATCGATTAATACTTAAATTACATCAGTTGAGTATATGATGAGCTGAAGATCGCCTCTTTAAGAATCGATAATAGTAGTATAGGAGGCGAAAAACGAATCGCCAAAAATCACAATCTTTAAATGTTGTGGAAAATTTATACTAGGCAAATCTACCAAGGTCGAACACAGGGACACAAGCTACTTTAATCTTATTTATCGAATTTTGGTCAATTAGAAGCATGTGTGAATAAATCATCATTCTCAAGCCTTCATGCATATGTACCCAATAAAATGCAGAATAATGATACATGCTTTTTTAGTTGATTTTTCAATGCAATTAAAATGATATGCAATGTATAATGTAGGAATAAGCGCAAATGGTATTCATGATAATTACAAAAATGCCCTACAAGTCAGGAGCATGGAATAAGGTCTGAAATCAGAGTCAATTTGAGCATAAAATTATGAGCACTCATCTATTAATAGCAAATACATATAGAGCAAAGGACATCATCTAATAATAAAAATTTGTCATATTTAAAATAGTGTCAGATGAGAAAATTAATCATGACATAAGGTAGATGAAGAAACAAGGTACAAAACGACACTAAAATCATGCAATTTGGACCTACGATGCTCAAGTTATGAAGAAAATGATGCAGGGGCATAAATGTAATAAAAATACAAGAAATAAAAGGATAAATAATTACAAATAAGTCTCTAGAGGGACCTATTTGTAATTTATAAAAACTGGTGGGGCCCCATTGTAATTTTACCATTGTGCGCGGTGGCATACCTGTAATTCTTGAAACCTATGAGGGCCTCCATGTAAAATACCCAAGGCATACATGAGGCACACGCCTAAGGAACAAAGTGCAATTCTGTAAACTTCCTGGGTCTCCTATGCAATTTACCCAGCCTCCACGTGCGATGCACGTGAGGAGACCAGGTTCGGGAGGCAAGGCTGGTTCGAGCCACGTAACTGGCTGTGGTGCTCTGGAGTCTGGTTCAGGTTGCCCGAGCTTGTCGACTCGGTGTGAGGCTCGTGTTACCACGTGGCATCATCAAGACCATCTGATCATGAGGATCAGACGGTAACTGTAGCACCACCATCCACCGTGAGCCGCCGGAGGAGGTAGGGATATGGCGACCTTCATCTAGCTCTGCCTCGTAACTCCGTGCATGCTGGAGCTCCAGGAAGATGCCTAGAGCGTTGGCGATGAATATCCGACTAAGGAGGAGGCGTGGAAGGTCCATGAAGGGGATGGTGATGAAACCTTACTAGAGAACAAGCTCTTGACCAAAGCTTCTTGTAGAGCTCCGGCTATCGAAGTCCAGGGTACCTACATATGTTAGGATAGCTGAAGCGTACAGTGTTGTGAGTGTTGTGAGGTAGATGGTGGTCGTCGAGGTAATGGGAGCGGTGGCCATGAGGCTTCTTCTCCGGCAAGGTGGAGAAGAAGGTGGATCGGATTGGTAGGGCTATGGAGAAGGGAAGGATGTGCACGAGGGGGTCGGCGTGGATGTTTGATGGATGGCAAAGCTGGTCGGATGGTTAGGGAACGATGAGAGGTGGGGTATGCAGTGAGAAAAATCAGAGAAATTGGAAAGAAAATAAATAAAAGGTACCTGGTCGGAGCAGGCGATTGATGGAGTCTATGGCTTGGGCTAAGCGCTTGGGAGGCGCTCCGGTCGTCGCCCGGTGAGGTCAGCCGGGCCTCGGAGCTCAATGACGCAGGGGCGGCCGCAGCATGGTCACGTGATCATGGATCACATCTGGGGATGGCGATCATCGTCAACTCGACAAGACCGCCCTCTGCTGTCACCGGAGGGCAAAGGAAGCTAGGGCGGAGCCCCGTGGATTGGTGGATGTGGTGGAAGTGCGGTGGAGGAGGATATTTTATAGGGGGAAGAAGGAAGTCCGTTATGGTGGGGGCGAGTTTTTGAACGATGATGTTGGGCTCAGCGATTAATGGAGAGGATGTTAAAGAGGTTTGCGAAGATGGCGGAGAAACATGCGTCATGGGGGAGGCATTATGTCAATGAGAGAGGGTCAGAGGTGGTGGCCATAATTGGAAGGGGGTGGCTTGGTGCCAATGGAAACGGTTGAACGGAGGAGGTAACGGAGGTAGGGGACGAAGCCCTAGCCGTTGGATCGTAAGATCTGATGGCCAGGATTAAGGTGTAGGTGGAAGGTTGGATTTTTATCGATCTGATGGTGAGGGAGAAGTTGAAGCGAACGGTTGGGATGGGATTTGAGTTTCATCCTACGGCAGGTGTTGATCGGATGACGTGGACAACACTCAGTCCATGGATGTGAGGATCAAGTGGTTGAGGTGAAGGGGCGATGTGAAGAGAGATTAGCCCTTGGATGGCACTACGATTCGACGGCTGAGGAAAAGGCGGGAGCGGGCGCTTGAGATGGAATCTCAAGGGCGATCTAATGGCTGGTAATAAGGCGGAAGCGGGCGGTAGTGATTGGGCGGACCAAGGAAGATCGGACGGCCAGGAGTAGCGTTGGGTGGTGGAAGGAGGCGGCGGTCACGTGGCGGCTCCAAAGAGCGCCACGAGGCCGCACCAGAAAATTCAGAAAATAGATAAACAAAGAAAAATAAAAAAGAAATAGTAAAAGACAAAATTAGCAAAAAGTCAAAACATACAAGTTGTAGATCTTGATGAGATCTACATGTTTCATGTTGGACAAAAAGACAAACGAGGTCATTTTTACAAAAAGTATTTTGAGGGGGTATTTTTAAAGGGTTAAAAACACCGATTTTTGGTTTTGGTATTTTTTGTATTTTTTAGTTCTTTTAAGGGTTAGGAAAATTATATATAAGTTTTGATCTAATTTTTATGGGTTTTAACAAGAAAATAATTACAAAGTAAATAATAGTATATAAATATAATAATTATATTATAAAACAAGATAATAATGGGGAATTATTAGTGATTTTTATTGGATTCTTTAAGCTAAGGGATTAAAAAATGGATTTTAACATGATGTATACGAGATTTATCATACCCCTATACTTAAATCATGCTCGTCCTCGAGCATCTAAAGAATGAAGGAGTTGGATTAATTCCTAACAGTGCATGTAGATTTTCAAGGCTTGATTCTTCGAAGACCCTAAATTTAAGAGATCCTAAAACTCTAGGTTCAACCATGCTATAGTTAGAAAGAATCCAACTTCTATAATTTTCGACTCTCTTTGTGTACATATAATAGAAGGATATGAAATTTAGTGTGTTGCATTTCATGAGAGTCAAGGCATCACCCGAAGTTCCAGTCCTGGAGACTCTCCTCTAGACCTAATCCTCAACATTAGGGAATAATTCTATTCTTGCTCCAGTCAACCGTCTCTTTAGATTGTCAGACTTGAAATGTAGATGGACGGCCAGATGATGGACATAGGATTGTGTCTATTTTTCTCTCCCTCACATTGGAACAAAGGGCCTCTCGAGTGCCTTATTTCTCAACACATTCATTTTTTAGTTTGTTGATCAATGTGTCCGTCAAGAGAATTCGGAGTCGTCTGCACTTGTTTTTCTGGGAGTACACTAGGGTGCGTCTCTTTTGAATATCTAAGATACCTTCGACATCCATACTTGTATCACTATATGATGCAAAGCCCTTTTATGATGCTATCATGATTCCTTGGTCCTAATTAGCGCTTGGTCCAAGTGGACACTTTAAAATGATTGGGAGGTGCTAGACATTGGTGTAAGCTCATTTGTAATTTGACTTTCAGAGGATAGAGCTTTTCTTTGAACATTTCATTCTTTTCTTTTCTTTTTGGCTAGCTCCATTGGTTTTACCAAAAGTTGACGCGCACTAATCAACAATTAAAATCGAATTTCATCACACCTTGACACATAAGGTAAATATCAAAGAGATAGCATATGAACTTGTTCACATACTGGCTAAGGTTTGCTGACACTCAAGTTTCTTCAAGCCTTCATTAACTTTATATCATCCTCGAATATCATTAGATTGGGTGCAGACTTAAATCTCTAGTCCTAGTTCCTCAAGTGATAACTCAACTCAACTCATCAGTCCTGCATTTATGAAAGTGGAGTGTTGATCATATTCTTAGATGGTAGGGATGAAGAGTACAATATAGCGCTCAAATATTGCAACGGTGCCATTTGTTGAAGAAGATTTTGTGGATGTCTAGAAGTCTCACAAGGCGAGAAATCCGGTCGTCGAGTTGACCTCGCACGAAACCCTGCTTCAAACAACAATTAACCCACAACAGATGATCAAGAAATGAAATGCAAGTGCAGAATCAAAATTTATTATAACTCTACAACAAAGATGTGTATAGGTGCAAGTATATGTAGAGTGTCAAACACAGGGAACAAGCAGGTAGATCGGGGCAAACTAATGCTAAAAAATGAATGTGATGTATTTGTCTATAAGGGTGCTATTTTTGGAGGATTTTTTACTCTATATATTTTTATTTTTTTATTTTTATATTTTGATTTTTATTTTTCTGATTTTTTTGTATTTTATACTTTTTATATTTTCTTTTTCTTTTAAAATATATAAAACTATATAAAGAGTATATATACAATATATGTAAGAGGGAGATAATATATAGGTAAAAATAATAAAAAATACATGAAATAATTATTTTTTGGATTTATATAATTTTTACTATTTTTGTGATTTTTTAATGTTTTTTGCTATTTTTTATAGATTTTTAATGTAAAAAATACCCAAAACGGGGTTTAAATATATATCTGAAATCAAAATGGAGATGAAAAATATCAAACAATGTCAAAAATTCTCCAAATTAAATTTTATATAAAGATAACAAAATAAAAAATTAAGAAACAGAAAATAGAATTTTTGGATTTTTTTTATGGATTTTATAAATTTTTATAAAGGTTTTTAGAATTTTTATTTTTTGAGTTTTCTTTTATATTTTTTAGTGATTTTTGGTATAAAGTTGTAAAATACTTAAATAAATATAAAATATATTTTTTGGAAATTTTCAAAAAGGTTTTCTAATTTTTATGTATTTTCTACTATAAACAAGGCAAAAAGTGGTTGTTTTGATTTTTATAAATAATGATAAGCACCAAAATTGTAAAATAAAAATACGACATTAAAGTGTAATATTACAGGAAGCTATGCCTATTTTTTTGGGGATTCTTAGAGTTTATAAATGCGTGAAATAAATAGCTACAACAAAGAGAAACTACAAAACTATCAAGGGCATATATGTAAATAACCAAAAATCCATGGACCGAAGTGTAAATTTACCAGAAATTTATACCATGCTTAAAAAGTCTCAGGACTGATAGTAAATAAACAAAACCATGAGGGATATCCTGCAAAACCAAAAATCACCAAACCTCACGTGTAGAAACACATGCGCTTGGCGAGGACGGAAATGCAATTATACAAAAATCTGGGGGCTAGTTTGCAAAACATCCAAAAAATTATAACGTTATAGAAAATTTTCTGGAATAAACAATAATACCCAAAAATCCCGGGGTCCGACTGCAAAATTCACCACCCCACGCGAGGCGTCACATGAGGAGACGTGGTGCGGACCCAGTGGCAATTATCTAAAGCACAGGGGTGTTTTCACAAATAATACAAAATAAAATGAGCGGCAGATGAATGTAAGTTCTATATATTAAATACAAAAATTAGCGAGGATTGGAGCGCAAAATACCCACGCTTAGGCGCGAGCGAACGATAGATCTTCAATCACTTGGACACGCATCGCTCCTTGGACGGCCGATGACGGTTCGCTCGGACGGGCACGATTAGATGCCTCAGAAGGATCGGCCGGTGCTAGGCAGGAGCTATCCAACGGCTGTTGTACGCCGGGAAGATCCGACCTCGATCGAACAGTGGCGAGGGGTGGAGGAAGAACAAGGACACATCCCCGGCGAGGCGAGCTTTCCCGAGCTTGATCTCTGTCCTCCGGCTATCTAAAGAGCTCCAAAATGGCTAGAATACTTACTGACGAGGTCCTCTTTCTGCTGGCGACTCAAAAATCCCCACGGACGTCGGAGGGCGAGCGAACGGGCGGCGGAGCTTTGGGGCTCCAGCAACCACGGGTTCCCTCCAAAATGAGCCCCAAGTACCTCCAAGCGCCTTTGGATCTGCAAAATAGAGTAAAGGGGTAGAGGGCAAAATGCCTCGACCCTACATCGTGACGGAATGGGCTAAGGAAGCAAAATGGAAGCTCGCCGGAGCAAGCTTCGGCAAGGTGGTGGGGAAGGCGATCGGTCGAGTGTCAGATGAGAATGAAGGCGGGGATAGATTCCTGAAAAGCGAGAAAACGGGGGCCGCTAAATAGCGGTCTGACAAATCAGACTCACTGTCGCTGATGCGACTACTCAAGTCTCCTCGATCTCCAACAATTAACCCACACAATCAATCAGAGAATGAACAGCAAGGATTAAAATTTATTATACCCTACTAAAGATGTACAATGGCAAGCAAGTAGGGGTCGAACTCAAGGAGCAAAGGCGTAGAGCATAGGTAAAAATCCAAACCTAGGTCTAATAAGCAACTTAGCCAATCTAGAATGTTTGTGGGTTTTTAATATTTAATTTTTTATTTAATTTTTAATTTTTAATTTTTGTGTTTAGATTTTTAATTTTCTAATTTTTATAATCTTATATTTTATATTTTTTTTATTTCTTTTTCAACATTGGAAAAATAAAAACAAAGGAATAAAAGACAAGGTCAATTATTTATAAAAATGCACAAAAATAACTAAAAATTCAGAAATTAAATGTTTTTAGTATTTTTATGATTTTTTACTGTTTTTGTGATTTTTGGGGATTTTTCTAGGTGTTTTTGGTATTTTTAGATACTAAAATAATAGAAAATAGTGGAAAATAGGCTGGTTGGAAACAAAATGAATTTTTAAAAATAGCAAACATCAATCAAAACTTTTCACACTATTTTTCAAATAAAGAGAGCAAAATAAAGGGCAAACAGGAACTGAGTTTTTATTTTTTAGAGTTTTCTTTGATTTTATTTTTTTTTTTGAAGTTTTAGAGTCTTTTTAAATTTTTAAGGTTTTTCTTTTGAGATTTTTAGTGGATTTTGGTCTGCAACTAAAATATAGTAAAATAGACACTATGGAATTTTTTTGGAATTTTTCGAGACTTTTAAATATTTTTTTGGCATTTTCTAAGCTAGACAGTAGAGAAAAAGCATGTTTTTGATTTTTAATAAATATGAAAATAAGATAAAATCCAAAACTAAAAATATAACGTGAAAATAGAAGCACACAGGAGCTAATCCCTATTTTTTAAGAATTTTTCGCAATTAAAAGAGGTATTAAATAAATAAGCTAAGAATACAAAAATCCTAAGCCTGACAGGGGCATAAATGCAATTATGAAAACATCCAGGGGCTCAGATGCAATTTCCACCAAAAAGACACGCGCAGCTCACGTGAAACACCATTCACAGAGGCATAATTGTAATTAAAGAAAACCATCTGGGCATACATGCAAAACTTCCAAAAACATATTATATATTCTACGCACAGGGACGAAATTGCAAATACACCGAAGTTCTGGGCCTAACTTGCAAAATACCCAAAAGTCACACGCCACCGTCACGTGAGGTGACGTGGCGTGGACTGAAGTGAAAATAGTGAAAACGTGAGGGTCTGCTTGCAAATATTACAAAACTTTTTAAACTACAACTAAAAGTTACTGGACTAAAACGTAAATACAAAAAGCGTGGGTTAAAAATGCAAAATACCCACAGGGCGCGATCCAGCGGTCGATGGCGACCCACTTGTCCACGTGGCGCGCATCTGACGGTGCGTACCCCTTCGTCGCGGACGGCTGAGATTAGATCTTCAAGGCTTGATCGGACGGTTGGGGGCGAAGGCGATCGAACGGCTGGCGTCGGATCTGGCGGAGGTGGTCGATCCAACGGCAGGGAGGGGTTCACGAAGAACACCTCCCCGGCGAACTTCGAGCTGCGATTGCGGCCGACACACGGCCGCTCCGGCCCCCGGATCAAGGGCAAAACGATCCTGGGGCCCTTCCACGTCAGCAGGTGGTCTCAGGCGGGGCAGGGACGGCGCGAGGTGCTCGGACGGCGGAGGTGACCTGGCGGATGGTCCTAGGGTCGTCGAAGGTCGATTGAGCCTTCTCTTTGGCTCAGACCTGCAAGGTTAGGCGCACAAAATCCAGGCGAACAAAATGGTGGAGTCCGATGGTTCATATGAGGCGCAAGGTGGTACGGGCGAAGAGCTCCGGCGAGCGGCGGAGAGGGGAGCTCGGTCGGCTCGATCTGAGCGAGATCGAGGGGGGATGATGGGTGGTGCGGAGTGACGGAGTGAAGGGGAGAAGGATGAAGGTGTTTTGGACGGCGATGGATCACTGGAGTGGCCGGAAACGTCGGGCGGAGCTCAGCTCCGCCGTGGCTTCGATCTAGGATTCTCGGCGATTGGGCGAACGAAACTAAAAACTGCTATAGACCTACACTAACCTACGCTACAGCTACAAGAAAACGAAGAGAAATGAGGAGGGGACTCACCAGAGACGTCGGGCGATGAAGCACGGCGGAACTCCGGCGAGGGTCGAATCACTTCGATTCTACACCAAATGCCTTGAACCCAGGCTCTATTCGACGCCTGCTGTCACCAGGAGCACGAAGGACACGGGGTTTGAGGGTGAAAATGGCGGAAGAAGGATTAAAATTTGAATCGAAGTCGGGGGCTCTTTTTGTAGGGTTGACGAACGGCGTGGAAGACGAGGGCCCAGCGGTGGCCACAGTGGTCCATCGTCCAAGATAACGCGAGGGCGGGCATGCCCATAGATCGAGGCATAGATTCGCAAGAGGAACCATCACGAAATGATGCAAGGAATAGCCACGAAAAAGCCAAGAAGATGGCTCAAAAACCAACTTCTGACAGGCACAGGGGGTAGGGCGTCCAGTTGACCGAGGTCAACTGTTGACCCCTCCTGGTTGGTCCACGTGGACCAACCAGGCAAAACCCTGAAAAATTATTTATAAAATCAATAAAAAAAAGAATGAGGTCGAATTAATTAATAGTTATAAAATGAAAAATGCTTGAAATTTTATGTAGTATTTTATGATGATTTTTAATTATTTTTATGAGTTATATTTTTACAAGTTGCCTTTATACCCCTATATAGGTATATTATCTATATATTTTAGTATTTTATTTTTATTTTTGTATTTTTAATTTATTTATTTTTGTTTATTAGTTTATAAAATTATAAAATACTTTTATATATGTAAATATATTTTTATTTTATTTTATTGGTGTGTTTTATATATTTAATAAAATAAAAGTATGGATTCTATAGGTATAGATATATGTATTAATACCTATGTATATGATATATACAAGTATTTTTATTTGTGTTTTATTTATGTTTTTATTCTGATTTTAATGCACATAATTGTTATAAGTAATATTTACAATATTATAAAAATATAAAATTATAAAAATAATAAATAAATAATAAATTGAATATTTTAATATGTACAAGTATACAATGAGGGCCCAAAACTCAACTTTCAAACCGTAGCTCCGCCAAATGCGAAACCACCGCCATTGGATAGCTTATTTTCTTCTATATACAATTAAAGGTGAGTATGCTGCATTTGGAGTTTTCATTTGTGAGATACGGGTCTGGGAAGTTGGGATTCTGGAATTTTATTCAGACCATAACTTTTTATCTATACATTTTTTTTCAGTGAAATCAATTTTGTATTTTTCTTTATTAAATTATCTACAACTTTCATGTACAAAGTTTCTTTATTTGATGCATAAAAAGTGGAACCAAAAATAGGTCCCAAAATGAATAGAAACTATAGGTATTTTATCTGTATTTTGGCCCTTATCTCCCCCTACTTTATTCCTTGTCGACCTATTCATCAAGATGCCTAGGTCTCGGGGTTTCGGGTCATAAAATATTTACAATATTTTATTCTTTTTCTTTTCTTTTCTTTATTCTATAATTTTGGCACTAAAATCCGCATTTTATACAATATTTACACACATATGCATGAATGCTAAAATGCCTATATTAAGCTTATTTACACGCATTTACTAGGGTTTTTAAGGCCAAAATGATAGAATAAAGATGATGAAACGTGGATTCATCATCCCCCTATACTTGCCTTTGCTAGTCCCTAGCAAACACTTATGCAATAAGTGCAGAAAAAGGAAAATTAAAGAAAAGAAAAAGAAGAAAGATGGACTAAATTTAATTATCAAACTTGTCTTCACAAAATCAAAGTTTGGAGCTTAAGTCGGACCTTTGGAATTTTAGTGCGGGCGGAACCTTAGTGAGAACCGTGTTTGAAATTCAACAGTCCTTGAGAATCCCGAAACTCCGTCCAAGTCTCCTCAATAGCCAGGTCAGAAATACTTCAACTCATACGCAGACTCTTATGACTATGAATCTGACTCGTACAGTGTAAGTGATTGTGGCTCTCCTCAGCTAGAATGACAAAAAGACTGATTTCTCCAGTATGACAACCCAATGATTCCCCAATCCAATGACTCCATCCTCGAGGAGCGGGGTATTCCCTTCTAAGTTCAAGTGGCAACCAGCTCAAGAGGAGGGGGTGAAGAGAAGAATGGACGGCAGCCAGTGTAGCTACCTATCCCGGGATGCAAGACCAGTGTAGTCAAGTCATCCTGCTGCAGGCTCACATATTTGACTTTGGAACTCAAGCTTGCTTATTGACTTTATACATACTTGCAGGCTTTTTATTTTTGTACATGCCTGAACTTCTTCTCTTTTTTTTTTTGAATACTATATACAACAGCATTTACATAAGGAGTTTTTTCCTCTTGAGCCAGTAGACTTATCCCTCTTTTGAAGCTTTATTGCAACCCACAACCTCCTGTCTTTAGACTTCCTAATCACTGGACGGGTTGGGGTGCACTTCCCTCCCTGGAGGAGGACAAATGTTTCCACTTGTGTGCGTCTCATACCAGCAAATCCAATCCCCTCACCACTCCAACTGAGTCGAGCCATGTGAAAGGTGCAGGTGTCCAAGTTAGGTCATTATCAACAAGAATCGTGCGTGTGCTCCGAAACACTCTACTTAGGCAGTCAAGAATCCATTGAACCAAGTCTCGTGATCCTCAAAGAATTAAGTCAACTAGACCTGAAGTACCTCAAACCCAGTTCCTATAAGGTTCCTGTTATTAGGTAGATTTTAAGGTCCAATCAAGCTCCAATCTCTGGATTTTACTTAGACTCGTTCAACTATCAAACTCAATCCGAAAAATGCGAATGCCATGCAGTGCAATGCAGAAAATATTTTTGTGATGCAATTTTTCAAGGATTTTGAACTTTTTATGGATTTTTTTTGTAAAGATGATGATGATGCATATGCATTTTTTTTCAAAAAGATTTTTTCAAATGTTTTTGGGTTTTAATTTTTGCAAATGTTTTTGGGAATTTTGAAAACAAAACGATTTTGGCTGAAAACTAGGTTAAAATATGTACACGGGAGTGCTTCTTATATATACAAGAAGTGGATTTTAAGAATTTACAAGGGTAAGTGATCAATTTTATACATTCATATAGTGGATTTTGGTGTGATGTGTGTATTCCTCAAACTTATTTGACACAAGTTTCTCACACAATTTTTGAAAACTATAGTCCAAAATAATTTTTACAAACATTTTACAAACATGTACACACATTTGAAAATCATTTTGCAAAGGCTTTCAAAACAGTATAGATAGATTTTTCAAAACATTTTTGCAACCATTTTTCAAACCATTTGCAAATCATTTTTCAAACATTTTTATTTCACACAAAGAAAAAGAAATTTTTACAAACCACACATTTTTACACAGGTTGAAAACATGTAACAAAATATTTTCAAAATAGTTTTCAATAGATGTTCACACAGATTTTCAAACCATTTTTCAAACATTTTGCAAAAAACATTTTCACCTGATTTATTAATCAGTAATTACAAAAAGAATTTGAGGAATAACCACATCTTTTTATTAAGGATTTTTAATGAATTTTAAAGAATTTTTAAAGAATTATTAGCCATATTTATTAAGAAAATACGAAAGTACGAGTTATGGCTAAAGTATATACGACCCCCCTATACTTAGCTTGAGCTATGTCCTCATAGATCAGAGAGAAAAGAGAAGACATAACTCGTACTGAGTATAGGAAAATCTAAAGAATAAATGAATGAATCAATGAGAAGTTGACCGTCCCCCTATACTTAGGATCAAATAATCCTAAGTATAGCAGACTGTACACAAAGCAGGGAGGGTCAAGGGTGGGAATGAACATATCGTACTCAGATTGTCTCCCCCTATACTTAGGGTAAGATATCCCTAAGTATAGACAAGAAGAGAAGACAATGGAGAGGATCGAAAAGAATGGAGGAAACTCGGGGTGCACAACCCCTATACTTAGGACAAAGTGCGTCCTAAGTATAGAAACTGTCTACAAGGGGTGGCACCTTTTTGATAGATACAGAAGATAGAAAAGGAAAAGAAGAAAAGAAGAAAAGAAGAAAGAGATGAGATTGGATATGAACAACTCGGGATGCACATCCCCCCTATACTTAGGATAAGGTACATCCAAAGTGTAGCAGTGATGAAAGGGATGGCATCAATTCGGTAGAACAAGATAAAAGAAATTGAAAAGAAGAAAAGAAGAAAAGACGAAAAGGAAAATCATTCAAAAATATTTTTATGTACTTCGCCTTCCTCTGCCTGTCTCGAGCTGTTCATCTCATTCTCATATCTTACTTGAATGGAGTCAACGACAGCCATGAATGTGTCATGTTCAAGGTATGGCTTCAGAAGCTGTCCATTGACTACAAAAGGCTGTGCGTCAGATGACAGATTAAATATCAAGACGCTTCCGTTGTCACGCACCTGCCTAACCAAAAACGGACTAGTCCATTTGCTCTTCAATTTGCATGGAAAGATCTTTAATTTCGCATCGAACAACCATACCTTCTGTCCTGGATCAAAGGACTTGTGGCGGATGTGCTTGTCATGCCATGTTTTGACCTTTTCCTTGTACATCAGGCTGTTGTCATATGCATAATCTCTGAATTCCAGTAATCTGTTCAGATCCAGTTTCCTGTTCTGTCCTGCTTGCTTGGAGTCCAAATTACAGATATTAATAGCCCATAAAGATTTGTGAATAAGTTCCACGGGCAAGTGGCATGGCTTGCCATACACCAGGCGGTAGGGAGACATTCCCAAGGGTGACTTGTACGCTGTTATGTAAGCCCAAAGAACGGAATCAAGCAGTTGAGAACAGTTCTTGCAGTCCGGACGCACAAGTTTCTGTAGAATTGTTTTGATCTTCCTGTTTGAACATTCAGCTAAGCCATTGGACTGCGGGTGGTAGGGTGAAGCAACACGATGCTCAATGCAGAATTCCTGGGTCAGCTTCTTCACCTCCCTATTTATGAAATGACTGCCCCCGTCAGATATAAGAATCTTGGGAATCCCGAACCGTGCTATGATGTGATCTCGTAAGAATCGACAGACAGTCCTACTGTCGGCGGCTCGGGCGGGGATAGCCTCCACCCATCGACTGACGTAATCGACAGCAAGCAGAATATACTCATAACCCTAACTGTTAGGAAAAGGGCTCATAAAGTCGATGCCCCATGCGTCAAAGACATCTGAGATCTGAATGTACTTCAGAGGCATCGTATCTCTCATTCCTATGGTTCCACCCATCTTCTGACAGTCAGTGCAACATTTGACGTATTCATTTGCATCTTTGAACAATGAGGGCCACCAGAGGCCACTTTGAAGAACTTTTGCTGCCGTCCGTTTTCCTGAATGATGTCCTCCAGAATCTTGATCATGACATAAAGCGAGGACACTTTGAACTTCCTCCTGAGGAATACACCTTCTCCAGATGCCATCTGCTCCCTCACGAAACAGATACGGATCTTCCCACTTGTAGAAATAGATTTTAGACAAAAATCTGTCTATTTTCAACTTAGGCCAGTCCTGTGGGATTTTCTTGGCAACTAGGTAATTCACAATGTCCGCATACCAAGGAAGTGAGGCGACGGACAGAATCGATTCATCTAGAAAGGTCTCTGTGATAGGCTGCAAGTTCAACTCAGGAGATTCTGGTTCAGGAAGTCTTGACAGATGATCGGCCACTACATTCTTTACCCCAGGTTTATCTCCGATCTCCATGTCAAACTCCTGGAGGAGAAGGATCCACCGGATGAGATGTGGTTTGGCATCCTTCTTCTGCTGTAAATGCCGAATGGCCGAGTGATCAGTGTAAATGATAACTTTGGACCCAAGAAGGTAAGATCTGAACTTTTCCAAAGCAAAGACCACCGCTAGCAGCTCCTTTTCGGTGACAGTGTAATTTCTCTGGGCTTCGTCGAGCGTTCGGCTAGCGTAGTGAATCGCAAATGGCACATTGTCTTTTCTCTGCCCCAGTACAGCTCCGATGGCATAGTCCGACGCGTCGGTCATAATCTCGAAGGGCTGAGTCCAAATCGGTGGCTGTAGGACAGGGGCCTGTGTGATGAACTCTTTCAGCTGATTAAAGGCAAGGAGCACACGGTCGTCTACAATGAATTCATTGTCCTTGCTGAGCAATTCAGTCAGCGGTCTGGCCAGTTTGCTGAAATCTTTAATAAATCGTCGGTAAAAACCGACATGGCCCAAGAATGACCGGACTTGCTTGATATTCGTAGGTGGCTCCAGCTTAGAAATTACATCCACCTTGGCTGGGTTAACCTCCATGCCACGTTTAGAAACAACGTGACCCAGCACGATTCCTTCGGTCACCATGAAATTGCTCTTCTCCCAGGAGAGCACAAGATTCACTTCGCAGCACCTCCGTAAGACTCGGTCTAGATAGTCCAGACATTGATCAAATGAATCCCCATAGGCCGAAAAATCGTCCATAAAGACCTCGAGAAAGCTACCCACCATATCGGCAAAAACTGCAAGCATACACCTCTGAAATGTGGCTGGGGCGTTGCAAAGCCCGAACGACATCCGTCTGAAGGCATATGTGCCAAAAGGACAGGTGAACGTGGTCTTCTCTTGATCTTCAGGAGCAATAGCAACTTGATTATATCCAGAGTAGCCGTCCAAGAAACAGAAATATTCCTTCGCGGCCAATCTCTCCAAGATCTGGTCGATGAAGGGTAGCGGAAAATGATCCTTCTTGGTGGCGAGATTGAGTCTTCTGTAGTCTACGCACACTCGCCAAGAAGTCGGTACTCTGGTTGCGATCTCCTCTCCCTTGTCATTTTTCACAATGGTGATCCCTGATTTCTTGGGCACAACATGCAGAGGGCTCACCCATTTGCTGTCGGAGATGGGATAAATGAATCCCGCGTCACACCATTTCTGGATTTCTTTCATAACCACCTCTCGCAGGTTTGGATTTAATCTTCTTTGCAGTTCGCGAGAGGGTCTGCAGTCGTCTTCCAGAAAGATGCGGTGCGAGCAGAGTGACGGATTGATCCCATGGAGATCGGACGTTCGCCAGCCTATCGCCCTGCGGTTGCGTTCAAGAACCTCCATCAGACGAGATTCTTGGTCTTCGGTCAAATGGGCATTAATGATGACTGGGTACATGTTCGGTTCTCCCGCAAGGAAGGCATACTTCATATTGGAGGGCAAAGGTTTTAGCTCTGGCGGGGTCTGAGCTGCTTCGGTGGTGACCTCAGCTATCAGTGCAGGTGGTGATTCATTCAATTGTTCAGTGTCCACCATGTTCTGATCTGGTTCCTCTCTCAAATCCTGACAAAACTCTCTGATAATGTCATCTTCATCATAAACTGTTTCACCTTTGGGCTCTTGGTTCTGAAGACACATCACCCCCATGGTAGAATCTTGTAGCACATTAGCAAGTTCCTCATCTTGATTGATACAAGGGAATTCGACTGCGGCCTCCACTTCCTCCTCGGGGCGGAGGAGTTCATGGATCTCATTATCATCCAGGAATAGGTTGGTATCTTGGAAAATCGCAGTCTTCATCGTGCTCGATCACCCTTGCACACGACGCAGATGTCGGTTCAGCTGGCGTTCCCTCAGAAAGGGTCTCTACTCGGATAATTTCATTGCCAGCTCCAAAAGTGATTTCTCCCGTCCCATAATTCACCACGGCGTTTGATGTCCGCAGAAATGGCCTTCCAAGTATGATCGGGGTAAGGAGCAACGGAGCTGGGACGTCCATATCTAAGACCACAAAATCGGCCGGGAATGACTTTCCCTGAACCGTGACGATCACGTCCTCCAACAGGCCCCTAGGCCGCTTGACTGATTTGTCCGCAAACTGCAGAATCATCTTTGTAGGCTTGAGCGGTCCTAACTTGAACTCCGTGAGTAGTGAGGCTGGCATCAGATTGACAGATGACCCACTGTCGAGAAGTGTTCGCTCGAATTCTTGCTCGAACATCTGACAACGTACAAGAGGTGCTCCCATATCTGGCTTTTTATCCGGGAGGTTGCTGATGGCGTTGACGGTGGCCATAGTAAGGATGTGCTTTTCAGATTTACCACCTTTGCTTCTAGAATTGTGGGGGGTTGGCCTGCGCTTAGTTGTACATGCCTCCTTCAATCCTTTCTTTACCGCTGGCATGTATTCAAGAGCCTTCATCAACGGCATGTTCAAGACCAAATTTTGAATGATTTCTATAATAGCCGGATCAGACAAAGCACTTTTCAAATTTTTCATTTTTTTGTGTTTTTTCATTGCTTCAGGAAAAGGAATATTTACAAACTCTTCACCGATATCATTCAAAATAGTGTATGTATTGTTGTTTACAGGTAGATGACAAAAAGGAATGGATTCATCTACAATTTGCGGACCACAAATGACAGGCTCGGCTTCAGGTGCCGGCGCTGGACTCGCTGCAGGTGTGGTGCTCCTCCTGCCAGGAGCTGGCTGTAAGGCAGGTGCAGGCGTCTCCAATGCTGGCTGATCTCCACCGAGGTTGCTGCTATCTTTTTGTGTTTTTCTGTTTTCTTCATTTTTTTGTGGTTTTCTGGATGCTGGTGCTGCTCCCAAAAGACTGGCTGGCCCTGGTGTTGGTTGGACTGACGATTCCCCGTCAGATGCGATGTGCTTTCCCTTCGCCGTCGCCGATGGCTGGAGTGTCCTACCGCTCCTGAGAGTAACAGCGTTAGATAAAAAAACAATTAATTTCACCTGATTCGGGTTGGACACTGCCGGCTACCTGCTCCTTGCGTCGGAAATTGTTAGGGTTAGCTTCGACCTGGGCTGGTATGACGGTTTTGGCTGCCGTCAGGTCGTCGATCTTTTGGTTAATCTCAACCATGTTCTTCATTAACTGCTCTAAACAAGCCAGGGCCGGATTGGCAGGTACAATCTCAGAGGATTCCCCCTGCTGGGGTCTAGAATGCTGGTATTGCGGCTGAGATTGCGACTGGTATCCTTGTGCAAATTGTTGAGGCGGGGGGTTTGAGGAGTACTGTGAGTTGTGCTGATTGAATTGGGCAACCGGTTGTTGGTGGTAGCCCTGTCCTCGATATCCGGACTGCTGAGGACCATGTTGGTAATTCTGCCTCCAAGTGTTCCCGCGTGAGGGAGGCTGGTACTGGTAAGGCTGCTGGAAGGGTCTCCCACCCTGTTGTTGCTGATGGAAGGGCCTGTTGCCCATGTTCTGACCCTGAGAGTGTCCCTGAGGACGGGTCAGTTGCGCTTCATTGTTCCAAACACCATTGATCTCCTGGATCAGCGGCGGGGGTGGAGAGAACTGCTCAGAGTATGCGGGCTGGTGCTCTGGTTGGTATACAACCATCTGCGTCTGAGGCTGCGGTGGCTGCTCCGGAACCTGCACGTAGTACACGTGCTGGACAGGCTGGGGCTGCGGTGGAGTCGGCTGAGGGTTTTGCTGCACTGTAGGCTCCTTCTTCTCAGCGTTCGGCTCGGCAGAGGTAGACACAGCGTTGCACATGTTTGCATTCAATGCTCGGACGAGCTGCTCCAGCTGCTTGGAGATCTGGTCGAGCTTCTCCAGACCTTGGGTCCTCTTCTCTATGACTGCCAGCTTTTCGAGGTCCTGCGACCTCTTCTCGATGATATCCACTTTGGACAAGTGGCTCCCAATGATGCTCAAGTTGGAGCTCTCATCTTTGTCCTCGGTGTGAGAAGCCATGTTAACTGGCTTGCTGATGGCGGTTGGTGTCTTCATGTAAACTCTAGACGAGGATTAGGCTGCTTCTCCCTCAGCCATTTCTTCGAAGACGTTCCATACTACATCCTCGTCCTTGTTAAAATGTGAACCGCCGCAAGCTGCATCCACGAGCTTTTGACTCTCAAATGATAGCCCCCCGAAGAAATGTTGTACGAGACTGGTTTTTGGTATTTCATGGTGGGGGCACTTTTCTTGGAGATCTTTGAATCGTTCCCACGCTTCATGGATAGTCTCGTGGGGCCGCTGGCAGAAACTGGAGATCCGGGCACGCATCTGATTTAATCTCCCCAGGGGATAAAATTTATGGAGAAAGGCAGATTTCAACTCCTCCCAGGTGGTGACGACCTTCTCGAGATGGTCGACCCAGTAAAGGGCCTTGTCTTGAAGGCTGAAAGAGAACGCGGTCATCTTGATCACATCCAGGGGGACTCCGGGGTAGTGAGCAGTGGAGCAGATGCGGTTAAACTTCTTGAGAAAAATACATGGCTCTTCAGTGGTGTTCCCATGAAAGGTGGGAAGCAATGACAGAAACTGCGGCTTCAGCTCGAAGTGGGCGTGCATACGCGGAATTTGGATCCACTCAGTGATGCGCCCTGCTCCTGGGTTGTATGTCTGCTTTGAGTGTGGGCTTGGGCTGCGGCGGATCTTCTTCTGCTGCTTCATATTCGGGTCCCACTGAAAACTCATCATTGATTTCATGGTCATTGGGATCGTAGTTCGGATCATCCTCCCGTCGGCCGTCTCTCACATCGGCCCTTCTCCACAGATCATTCAGCATGTCCTGAAAGGCTGTATGGGCCAAGGCCTGATTAGTCAACTGTTGTTGAATGGCTTGAATGGAAGCCAGCAGTTGACTGTTGACCTCACCCTGCGTAGTGTATTGCTCTTCTGCTGCGTTGTCTTCAGGCTCCTGCTGGGGTTGTGGTCCTTTTCCCCTTCCTCCTGCCATTTCTGTCTCTGCTTGGTTGACTGACTCAAGCTCTAAGTCTGCACATGGTAGAATGCCCCGATCTGTCTGAATTGCAGCACCAGATAGAGAGATGCGGTCTGTGTCAAGGTCGACACAGAACTTTGTTAAGGATGGCGATGTGTAAGGAGTGAAATCAATGGCCATCCAAAACGGACAGAGTTCGGGACAAGAGTGGTCCCGGTTTATTGAAGAAGGCAGGGAGTCTGGAGGTCGGTTCATAGGGTTTGAACCAGTGTCTCGGGAATCGCCCTGAATTATTGGACATGGCGAACGGATGGAACTGATGTGAGTGCCGACAGAGCCTCGACTAAACTGTCCATTCGCCGCCATCTTGAAGATCAAGAGGAAGATCGATGTGGATGAAAGATACAGGGGTCAACAAGAAACAAATGGAATGTAAAACAGTAGAAGGCTCACAATGAGCGAGGGTCAACAGGGGGAACACAAAATTGCGCAACGGCGCGGTATTTTTGATCTTGACCTAAAGGTGATTAGCAATCAAACACAAGACAAGGGAGTTCACCAACTCAACGCGTGAAGCCGTGAAGGTTCGGCTTTTATCTTTGTAATTTTTATCTTGATTTCAGGGATTTATCTTTCAACGAGTCCTTAGAGCGCTACGCCTATAGGAGCGAGAGTACTGCCGGAAAAGTATTCCCGTACTTGTCTTCCTCTTGTATAACCTGTAACTTGCGCTTTTTAAGGTCCTTGTAACCCTTCCTGGATCCCTACTCAACCAAAGAAATAGAGGGAGGAAGCCGATAGGCGAAACCGATACTTCGGACCTCGCTCGCAACGGAATCACCCGTGAGCGTGCAAGATCCTACTCGGACGCAGCCGGTGAGACAGACACCCCCGTAAAGGTGTGGCCTATGCTCGGTACTTCGGACAAGGTCGATGCTCACACAATAGTGAGTCACCACTGGCGACCAAGCCCTACTCGACTACGTACGATAGTAGCGCCAATACTTCGGAAATCCAGGCGATACACAAGGCAGCCACAAGTTGGGTTTTGGGCTTTAATCCTCACGAACGCTCACCTCACTTGGAAGGAGACCTTCTCATGCAACCTGAAAACAAGTGAGGGTGTTACTCTCCCCAATCAATGAGTCCAATTACCAATTTTTATTTAGGTCAAAGTTTTCTTAGCAGTCCCTTTTTTTTAATTTTTTTTGTGTTATCGCTTCTTTTGAGTAGATTCAAACAAGCGCCTAACGATTTTGTATTTTCTTTATCCTAATGTATCCAAAATCAGAGGGAGAAAAGAGTCGGGAAAAGCCAATGCAAGTCGGCACCAAGATGGAAATCTCACCTTTGTGCCTATATGATGAATGCAAAGTGAGAAGACTTACAGTGAATCCCAGCTCTCTCCATGTGGGATGCAAGGCAGAAATTTATAAACCTAATCTACATGCCGGTTATGCAATGCGGAAATCGTCCTAGAACAGGCAACTGCTAGCGTGAAGAACCACGAGTTAACCGCTAACTCCCAATCCTAGTGTCCGGTCTAGGCTCACCCCTCCTCTGCTCAACACATTTGAGTTAGGAGAAAGCGCTTGTGTGGAGTGAGCTCGCGGCGTGCGGATCGAGAGCCAATGATTAACTACTTAATTAATCTAAGTCCAAATACGAACTATAGGAGCATGCAAGAGTTATTAGGGTGTTTGGACCTAGGTTACTCGAATCAAGCAGGACCTAATTCTAAAAGCTCAATCCACAAAAGAAACGAAAAAGAAAACAAAACCGGAAAATGACGGTCGAGAAAACACGAAAAAGCCGCGGTGAGCCCCCGGGTGAACAAACACCCGGAAATTAGGCCCGAAGTGTTCAAGTGTCCAAGTCCTGTATTATTACAAATTAATCAAATACTCCCTCTCACAAAAATAAAAGCAACTCTCTTTCTCTCTCTAGTTCTCCTGCTCTCTCCTGCCGGCTAGGGTAGAATAGCCGGCTCCTCCTCCCAAGGCTGCTCAGGATCCCCTAGGCGATCCTCCTCGGTCGGCGGTCCCTCGCAAGAAAACAAAAGAGATGTCAGACAGTTCAAAATAAATAATACACAAGAGACAAGTAAGCAAAAATGGCTAAGTAACTAAAAAGACCCAAAGGTACTCTACAAGCCGATGCTCCCCGGCAACGGCGCCATTTGAAAAGCGAGAAAACGGGAGCCGCTAAATAGCGGTCTGACAAATCAGACTCACTGTCGCTGATGCGACTACTCAAGTCTCCTCGATCTCCAACAATTAACCCACACAATCAATCAGAGAATGAACAGCAAGGATTAAAATTTATTATACCCTACTAAAGATGTACAATGGCAAGCAAGTAGGGGTCGAACTCAAGGAGCAAAGGCGTAGAGCATAGGTAAAAATCCAAACCTAGGTCTAATAAGCAACTTAGCCAATCTAGAATGTTTGTGGGTTTTTAATATTTAATTTTTTATTTAATTTTTAATTTTTAATTTTTGTGTTTTGATTTTTAATTTTCTAATTTTTATAATTTTATATTTTATATTTTTTTATTTCTTTTTCAACATTGGAAAAATAAAAACAAAGGAATAAAAGACAAGGTCAATTATTTATAAAAATGCACAAAAATAACTAAAAATTCAGAAATTAAATGTTTTTAGTATTTTTATGATTTTTTACTATTTTTGTGATTTTTGTGGATTTTTCTAGGTGTTTTTGGTATTTTTAGATACTAAAATAATAGAAAATAGTGGAAAATGGGCTGGATGGAAACAAAATGAATTTTTAAAAATAGAAAACAGCAATCAAAACTTTTCACACTATTTTTCAAATAAAGAGAACAAAATAAAGGGCAAACAGGAACTGAGTTTGTATTTTTTAGAGTTTTCTTTGATTTTATATTTTTTTTGAAGTTTTAAAGTCTTTTTAAATTTTTAAGGTTTTTCTTTTGAGATTTTTAGTGGATTTTGGTCTGCAACTAAAATATAGTAAAATAGACACTATGGAATTTTTTTGGAATTTTTCGAGACTTTTTAATATTTTTTTGGCATTTTCTAAGCTAGACAGTAGAGAAAAAGCATGTTTTTGATTTTTAATAAATATGAAAATAAGATAAAATCCAAAACTAAAAATATAACGTGAAAATAGAAGCACACAGTAGCTAATCCCTATTTTTTAAGAATTTTTCACAATTAAAAGAGGTATTAAATAAATAAGCTAAGAATACAAAAATCCTAAGCCTGACAGGGGCATAAATGCAATTATGAAAACATCCAGGGGCTCAGATGCAATTTCCACCAAAAAGACACGCGCAGCTCACGTGAAACACCATTCAGAGGGGCATAATTGTAATTAAAGAAAACCGGCTGGGCATACATGCAAAACTTCCAAAAACATATTATATATTCTACGCACAGGGACGAAATTGCAAATACACCGAAGTTCTGGGCCTAACTTGCAAAATACCCAAAAGTCGCACGCCACCGTCACGTGAGGTGACGTGGCGTGGACTGAAGTGCAAATAGTGAAAACGTGAGGGTCTGCTTGCAAATATTACAAAACTTTTTAAACTACAACTAAAAGTTACTGGACTAAAACGTAAATACAAAAAGCGTGGGTTAAAAATGCAAAATACCCACAGGGCGCGATCCAACGGTCGATGGCGACCCACTTGTCCACGTGGCGCGCATCTGACGGTGCGTACCCCTTCGTCGCGGACGGCTGAGATTAGATCTTCAAGGCTTGATCGGACGGTTGGGGGCGAAGGCGATCGAACGGCTGGCGTCGGATTTGGCGGAGGTGGTCGATCCAACGGCAGGGAGTGGTTCACGAAGAACACCTCCCCGACGAACTTCGAGTTGCGATTGCGGCCGACACACGGCCGCTCTGGCCCCCGGATCAAGGGCAAAATGATCCTGGGGCCCTTCCGCGTTAGCAGGTGGTCTCAGGCGGGGCAGGGACGGCGCGAGGTGCTCGGACGGCGGAGGTGACCTGGCGGATGGTCCTGGGGTCGTCGAAGGTCGATTGAGCCTTCTCTTTGGCTCAGACCTGCAAGGTTAGGCGCACAAAATCCAGGCGAACAAAATGGTGGAGTCCGATGGTTCAGATGAGGCGCAAGGTGGTACGGGCGAAGAGCTCCGGCGAGCGGCGGAGAGGGAAGCTCGGTCGGCTCGATCTGAGCGAGATCGAGGGGGGATGATGGGTGGTGCGGAGTGACGGAGTGAAGGGGAGAAGGATGAAGGTGTTTTGGACGGCGATGGATCACTGGAGTGGTCGGAAACGTCGGGCGGAGCTCAGCTCCGCCGTGGCTTCGATCTAGGATTCTCGGCGATTGGGTGAACGAAACTAAAAACTGCTATAGACCTACACTAACCTACGCTACAGCTACAAGAAAACGAAGAGAAATGAGGAGGGGACTCACCAGAGACGTCGGGCGATGAAGCACGACGGAACTCCGGCGAGGGTCGAATCACTTCGATTCTACACCAAATGCCTTGAACCCAGGCTCTATTCGACGCCTGCTGTCACCAGGAGCACGAAGGACACGGGGTTTGAGGGTGAAAATGGCGGAAGAAGGATTAAAATTTGAATCGAAGTCGGGGGCTCTTTTTGTAGGGTTGACGAACGACGTGGAAGACGAGGGCCCAGCGGTGGCTACAGTGGTCCATCGTCCAAGATAACGCGAGGGCGGGCATGCCCATAGATCGAGGCATAGATTCGCAAGAGGAACCATCACGAAATGATGCAAGGAATAGCCACGAAAAAGCCAAGAAGATGGCTCAAAAACCAACTTCTGACAGGCGCAGGGGGTAGGGCGTCCAGTTGACCGAGGTCAACTGTTGACCCCTCCTGGTTGGTCCACGTGGACCAACTAGGCAAAACCCTGAAAAATTATTTATAAAATCAATAAAAAAAGAATGAGGTCGAATTAATTAATAGTTATAAAATGAAAAATGCTTGAAATTTTATGTAGTATTTTATGATGATTTTTAATTATTTTTATGAGTTATATTTTTACAAGTTGCCTTTATACCCCTATATAGGTATATTATCTATATATTGTAGTATTTTATTTTTATTTTTGTATTTTTAATTTATTTATTTTTGTTTATTAGTTTATAAAATTATAAAATACTTTTATATATGTAAATATATTTTTATTTTTTTATTGGTATGTTTTATATATTTAATAAAATAAAAGTATGGATTCTATAGGTATAGATATATGTATTAATACCTATGTATATGATATATACAAGTATTTTTATTTGTGTTTTATTTATGTTTTTATTCTGATTTTAATGCACATAATTGTTATAAGTAATATTTACAATATTATAAAAATATAAAATTATAAAAATAATAAATAAATAATAAATTGAATATTTTAATATGTACAAGTATACAATGAGGGCCCAAAACTCAACTTTCAAACCGTAGCTCCGCCAAATGCGAAACCACCGCCATTGGATAGCTTATTTTCTTCTATATACAATTAAAGGTGAGTATGCTGCATTTGGAGTTTTCATTTGTGAGATACGGGTCTGGGAAGTTGGGATTCTGGAATTTTATTCAGACCATAACTTTTTATCTGTACATTATTTTTCAGTGAAATCAATTTTGTATTTTTCTTTATTAAATTATCTACAACTTTCATGTATAAAGTTTCTTTATTTGATGCATAAAAAGTGGAACCAAAAATAGGTCCCAGAATGAATAGAAACTATAGGTATTTTATCTGTATTTTGGCCCTTATCTCCCCCTACTTTATTCCTTGTCGACCTATTCATCAAGATGCCTAGGTCTCGGGGTTTCGGGTCATAAAATATTTACAATATTTTATTCTTTTTCTTTTTTTTTCTTTATTCTATAATTTTGGCACTAAAATCCGCATTTTATACAATATTTACACACATATGCATGAATGCTAAAATGCCTATATTAAGCTTATTTACACGCATTTACTAGGGTTTTTAAGGCCAAAATGATAGAATAAAGATGATGAAATGTGGATTCATCAATTCCTAAAGCTAAGGAGGATCTAAACAAGCAAAAAATGAAGAAAAGATAGGACCTCGAGCCGCAGGACGGCGAGATTGGACCTCACGGCCAGTGACCGAAGATGGAGGTGGAGACCACTCCTCGGCAACACGCGAGCCTCTTAGATGGTTGGGGGAAACCCTATCACGACCTTCGATCCAGAGCACGAAAAGAGGGCCAAGCTAGGTCAAAAAGAGGGTTCAAAAGCTCAAGGAAAAGTCAAGGGATGGTTATGTACAAAAAGGCTGGGCGCTCAAAGATCGAAGGAGATTGGTGAATCCGCGATGCAATCCCCAAGGAAAGAGGCCAGCGTGCAAGACCAATCCTCGAGGACAAAAAGTCGAGAAGGAATCGATGCAAAAGGATGCATGATGCGGTCCCCAAAAAATCGAGAAAATGGTGAAAAACGCAGCTTTGACAGGGAGCAGAGGGGAGTCAGACAGTTGACCTGAGGTCAACTGTCCGAGCCACCTGGTTGGTCCACGTGGACCAACCAGGAAAACTTCTTAAAAAAGAATTCAAAATTCATTTAAAAATAATAATTGATTTTATTAATTTTAGGTTATAAAATGAAAAATATTTATTATTTCCTGAAGTATTTTATTATGATTTTTATTTATTTTTTAGAGTTTTAAAATCACAAGTTACCTTTTAGGGGCTATATATAGGTATATTTGTCTATATATTTTAATATTTTATTTTGTATTTTAAATTTTATTAATTTTGTTTATTATTTTATATATTTATAACTTAATTTTATACACTTAAATATATTTTTATTTTATTTTTCTGATGTATTATATAAATTAAATCTTTGATTATGGACGAGTTGACAAGTCACATCCAGGATGAGTTACCTTGATGTATGTTATTTGCTGATGATATTGTGTTTATTGACGAGACTAGAGATGGAGTAAATGAGAAGCTCGAGGTCTGGAGACATGAGTTGGAGAGTAAAGGATTTCGTATAAGTAGGGCTAAGACAGAATATATGGAGTGCACCTTTGATGGAAGCAATGGTGAAGGAATTGAGGTGAAGATTGGTGATGATAATATTCAGAAGAGAGATTTTTTTAGATATCTGGGATCTATTTTGCAACATGATGGGGAAATTGATGGAGATGTTACTAATAGAATAAATGCAGGCTGGCTAAAGTGGAGAGGAGCCTCTGCTGTTCTCTGTGAGAAGAAGATTCCTTTAAAAAATAAAGGAAAGTTCTACAAAGCAGCCGTGAGACCTGCTCTGCTCTATGGATCTGAATGTTGGCCTGTGAAACACAGACATGTGCAGAGAATGGTTGTAGCAGAAATGAAAATGCTAAGGTGGATGTGTGGACACACACACACACACACGTAAAGATCAGATTCAGAATGATGCAATCAGAAAGAAAGTCGGTGTTGCTCCGATCGAGGATAAGATGAGAGAAAACCACTTAAGATGGTTTGGACATTTGTAAAGAAGATCAGTTGATGCACCAATTAGGAGATACGAGTGTTGGGATGTTGAGCCGGCTAAGAGAGGGCGGGGACGACCCAAGAAGTGTTGGAAAGAGACCATACGAAGGGATCTTTGTTTTGTGGATATAAGCCCGAGATTGACCCAAGATAGATCTGAATGGAGGTGAAGAATCCATGTAGCCGACCCTACTTAATTGTGGAAAAAGTCTTTGTTCTTGTTGTATTATATACAATTAAATAAATAGAAATATTATTTATATATGTGTACTTATAGGTATTTCATATATGTATTTTATACAAGTATTTTATTTTAAGGTTTTCTTGATGTTTTTATTCTTGTTTTAATATGTGCACATATTATAAATAACATTTACAAAATTATAAAAATATAAATTATAAAAATAATAAATAAAATGAATACTTTAATCATGTAAAGTATACAATAGGGGTCCAAAACCTAACTTTCAAACCGTAACTCCAAAAAATATGAAACCACCTTTATTAAATAGCTTATTAAAAGTTATATACAATTAAAGGTGATTTTGATATATTTTGAGTTTTTATTTGAGAGATACATGTCTAGGAAGTTGAGATTCTGGAAACTTATTCAGATCATAACTTTTTATCTGTACATTATTTTTGTATGAAATCAATTTTGTATTTTTTTATATTTAATTATCTACAACTTTCATGTATAAAGTTTCTTTATTTGAAGTATTAAAAATAGAACTAAAAATAAGTCCCAAAAATAAAGAATAAATGAATAAAATAAATAGGAATTTTATTGGATTTTTGGCCCTTATCTCCCCCTACTTTATTCCTTGTCGACCTAGTCATCGAGATACCTAGGTCTCGGGGTTTAGGGTCATAAAATATTGAAAATATTTTATTCTTTTTTCTTTTCTTTTCTTTATTCTATAATTTTGGCTTTAAAAACCGTATTTTATACACATTTTCTACACAAATGCATGAATGCTAAAATGCAGGAATTGAGGGTATTTACACGCATTTACTATGGGTTTTAAGGCCAAAATGATAGAATAATCCGTTTCATCACTCAGGTTTGCTGATACTTAAGTTTCTTCAAGTCTTCATTAACTTTATCTCATCCTCGAATATCATTAGATCGGGTGCAGACTTAAATCTCTAGTCCTAGTTCCTCAAGTGATAACTCAACTCATCTCATCAGTCATGCAGTTGCGAAAGTGGAGCGTTGATCATATTCTTAGAGGGTAGGGATGAAGAGTACAATATAGCGCTCAAATATTTAAAACTAGGGAAGTTTGGATTATTAAGCTTAAAACCCTAATGACTAAGGCATGTTAACTCAGACTCTCAAGATCACAGAAATCGTGTCAAGAATACACCAACTCCTTGGTTGATGGATTTTTGAGATTTTTATTTTGCAAATGTTTATGGATATTTATTTTTCAATTTTTTTTAAATTCTTTTGAGAGACAATGACTGGCCTAGACTCATATGAATATATAGTTGCATCTACTCCCATCCAGTATGGGTGTAAGTACGGACCGTTAAATGGACCCGTGTTACTTGAGGACAGAGCCATATACAGTGTTCTCTAAACCACCCACTCAGCTAAGGGAGGTCGAAGTTCCCTCATTGAAAAGTAGCTACTCATTTTTAAGCTTAGTAGTCAACGTCTCAAAAAAGTTTTTAATTTTTTCCAACTTTTTATGGAGTTTCTTGATAAAGATTATTTTTTAAAAAATTTAATTTTTATAAAAAAGTTAATTTTTACAAAAAAATCAATCCCTCAATTTTTAACAGATTTTTACACTCAGTTCATAGGTTTACTTTAAACCAAGCCGAAAGATTTTCAAAAAGTTTAAAAATATACGAGCTATCGCTAAAGTAGATATACAGTAATATACGATATACCCCTATACCTAGCTTTTGCTATGCCCTCATAGCATAAGTGATATGAAGCCATGGCTCGGCCAAATAAGGGTGATATAGCAGAACTGAGGAGGAGGGTCCCTCTATAGTTAGGTCAAAAATTGACCTAAGTATAAGAGGACTCAGAGAGGGTGGGATGGATGAATCGGGTCCCGCTATACTTAGGCTAAAAATAGCCTAAGTAAAGGATCTGAGTTAGGGAGGGTATGTTGGGAGGATCATTTACACTAATATACAAGGGGGAAGGGGTGTATTTTTACATATGGGGATGTGGGAGGGGGTGATTTTTTACAGATGATTTTAAGGAGGATGAAGGGGGGGGTGTTATGCATTGCGTGAAATATACAAAGAAGGTGAGGGGGGGTAGATCATCTAGTGATCTACTTTTTTTCTTTTCTTTTTTTACATCATGCGAGCCCTCTAATGAGGACCGCTGAAAATGCACGTGCAACACAATTTTTTTACAACATGCAAATGCAAGCAGTGCTGACTAAAATTCCTATAATTCTCAGTCAAATCGTTTGCGGCCTTCTCAGCGAGAGCTCCCAACTCCACGCCTCCATGGAGATCAAGCATCCTCGACCTTCATGGACCTTGCTACAAAAGAGAAATGTTAGAAAATAACAAGTAAAATATTCAACATAAAATGATGCAAAAATGCAAGAAGAGAAGACCTGCAAATTTTGAAAAATATTCAACACAAAGATATGATTCAAAATTCAACAAATAAATAAAGGTGAGTCGTGTCCCTGACAACAGTGACATTTGATGATCGTCAAATTTGCCTCTTTAAGAATCGATATTTGTAATATAGGAGACGAAAAACGAATCGTCAAAAACCAAAATCTTTGAATGTTGTGGAAAATTTATACTTGACAAGTATACTAAGGTCGAACACAGGAACACGAGCTACTTTAATCTTATTTATCGAATTTTGGTCAATTAGAAGCATGTGTGAATATATCATCATTCTCAGGTCTTCATGCATATGTACCCAATAAGATGCAGAATAATGATGCATGCTTTTTTAGTTGATTTTTCAATGCAATTAAAATGATATGCAATGCATAATGTAGGAATAAGTACAAATGATATTCATGATAATTACAAAATGGACTGCAAGTTAGGAGCATGGAATAAGTTCTGAAATCAGAGTCAATTTGAGCATAAAATTATGAACAATCATCTATTAATAGCAAAGACATATATAACAAAGGACATCATCTAACAATAAAAATTCATCATATTTAAAATAGTGTCAGATGAGAAAATTAATCATGCCATAAGATAGATGAAGAAACAAGGAACAAAACGACACTAAAATCATGTAATTTGGACCTGCGATGCTGAAGTTATGAAGAAAACAATGCAGGGGCATAAATGTAATAAAAATACAAGAAGTAAAAGGATAAATAATTACAAATAAGTCCCTGGAGAGATCTATTTGCAATTTGCAAAAATCAACGGGGCCTCATTGTAATTTTGCCTTTGTGCACGGTGGCATATCTGTAATTCTTGAAACCTGCGAGGGGCCTCCATGTAAAATACCCAGGCGCGCATGTGAGGCATGCGCTTGGGGACCAAAGTACAATTCTGTAAACATCATGGGTATCCTATGTAATTTATCCAGCCTCCACGTGCGATGCACGTGAGGAGACCAGGCTCGGGAGGCAAGGCTGGTTCGAGCCACGTGATTGGTTGTGGTGCTATGGAGTTTGGTTCGGGTTGCCCGAGCTTGTCAGCTCAGTGTGAGGCTCAGGTTCCCACGTGGCATCATCGAGACTGTCCGATCGTGAGGATCGGACGGTAACTGTATAATAATCATCATCATCCACCGTGAGCCGCTGGAGGAGGCGGGGATCCGACGACCTTCATCTAGCTCCGCCTCGCCCCTCCATGCATGTTGGAGCTCCGGGAAGTTGCCTGGAGCGTTGGCGATGAAGATCCGACTGAGGAGGATGCGTGGAAGGTCCATGAAGGGGATGGTGATGAAACCTCGCCGGAGAACAAGCTCTTGAACGGAGCTTCTTGTAGAGCTCCAGCTATTGAAGTCCAAGGTACCTGCAGATGTTAGGATAGTCGAAGCGTGCAATGTTGTGAGGTGAGATGGTGGTCGTGGAGGCGATGGGAGCGGTGGCCGCGAGACTTCTTCTCCGGCGAGGTGGAGAAGAAGATGGGTCGGAGTGGTACATCTATGAAGAAGGGAAGGATGTGCGCGAGGGGGTCGGCGTGGATGTTTGATGGATGGCAGAGCTGGTCGGATGGTTAGGAAACGGTGAGAGGTGGGGTGTGCCGTGAGAAAATCAGAGAAATTGGGGAAAAAATAAATAAAAGGCACCTGGCCGGAGCCAGGCGATTGATGGAGGCTATGGCTTGGGCTGAGCACCGGGGAGGCGCTCTGGCCGTCGCCCGACGAGGTCAGCCAGGCCTCGGAGCTCAGCGGCGTATGGGGCGGTCGCGGCATGGTCACGTGACCATGGATCACACATGGGGACGAAAGCCAACGTCGCCTCGACAAGACCGCCCTCCGTTGTCACCGGAGGGCAGAGGAAGCTAGGACCGAGCCCCGTGGATTGGTGGATGTGGTGGAAGTGCGGTAGAGGCGGAGGTTTTATAGGGGGAAGAAGGAGGTCTGTTATGGTGGGGGCAAGTTTTTGAACGGCGATGCTGGGCTCAACGAGTAATGGAGAGGATGTTAATGAGGTTTGCGAAGATGGCGGAGGAACATAGATCGTGGGGGAGGCGTTATGTCAACGAGAGAGGGTAAGAGGTGGTGGCCATAATTGGAACGGGGTGGCTTGGTGGCGATGGAAACGACTAAACGAAGGAGGTAACAGAAGTAGGGGACGAAGCCCTAGCCATTGGATCGTAAGATCCAATGGCCAGGATTAAGGCGCAGATGGAAGGTTGGATTTTGATCGATCCGATCGATCTGACGGTGAGGGAGAAGTTGAGACGAACAGTTGGGATGGGATTTGAGTTTCATCCTATGGCAGGTGTTGATTGGATGACATGGACATCGCTCAGTCCATGGATGTGAGGGATCGGGGGTCGAGGTGAAGGGGCGATGTGGCGAGAGATTAGCCCTTGGATGGCACTACGATCCGTCAGCTGAGGGAAAGGTGGGAGCGGGCGGTTGAGATGGAATCTCAAGGGCGATATGATGGCTGGTAATGAGGCGGGAGCGGACGATAGTGATTGAAGCGGGCCAGGAAGATCGGACGACCAGGAGTAGCGCCGGGTGGCGGAAGGAGGAGGAGACCACGTGACAGCTCCAGAGAGCGCCACGTGGTCGCACCAGAAAATCCAGAAAATAAAAAACAAAGGAGAATAAAAAGAAATAGTTAGAGGTAAAATTAGACAAAAGTTAAAACATGAAAGTTGTAGATCTCGATGAGATCACACGTTTCATGTAGGACAAAAAGCCAAAAGAGATCATTTGTACAAAAAATATTTTTGGGAGGTATTTTTAAAAGGGTTAAAACATCGATTTTTGTTTTTGATATTTTTTTGTATTTTTTGTTCTTTTAAGGGTTAGGAAAATTATAGACAAGTGTTTAACCTAATTTTTATGGGTTTAACAAGAAAATAATTACAAAGTAAATAATAGTAATTAAATACAATACTTATATTATAATACAAGATAATAATGAGGAATTATTAGTGATTTTTATTTGATTCTTTAAGTTAGGGGATTAAAAAGTGGATTTAGCATGATGAATACGAGATTAATCATTATACAAAACAAAGGTATTCAAATTAGTTTTCCTTATATAAATTACGAGATTTGTTGATCGGTATCCGCTCATGTGAAAATTACTTAGCTTTGGGTATAGAACTAACAAAATTTGATATTAAAAAGAAACATCTAGTTTGTTTTCCACAATTTCACACACATGATTAAAATCATCGTAGAGGAAATATAACTAGTTTCCAAGATTCGTTGGGTGAAAAACATACCTAGTTTGGATGCATATTATTGTCTCATGAAATAGGTCCAAACCAAACATTATTCATGTCTTAAGGTAATATGTGATTATTTTATTTCGTGACTCCAAAGAAAGCATTCACGGACTATAATATCATATATCATTCATATAAAGTTGACACCATTATGCTTAATTCGTATATTCATGAGAATAGCATGAAATAGAAAATACTCACGTTAGCTTATCTTCAAGATCATCTTCCTTCATTGATTACGAAAGCCGAAACATATTCATGCTATCTTTGATAAGAATGACAACAATCAAGATGATTACGATAAAAAAGGTGGCTGTCAATTATTCATATTAATCTTAAATGTTCGACACATACCTTGACGACGTGAAAAATCCGTCCACGAAGATAACTTGAAGAAGTCAATCAAACCCGTCGTCGACCACGTTGATGTGCGGCATGTGCCTCCGATTTTACCGGATCAAATTTTGAAATTATGAAATTTGATGTTCGAAATATAAATTAACTCCAAAAAAAGTATCTTTTTGGGTCCGGCTCTTTTGTAAAAATAAAATTCCAATAGACGCTTGATCCAACGGCTGCATGTGCACCGACGGGGATCCAGAATTCCATCGGACGGTTGAGCCCATGTCCACGAGTTAGAACTTAGAATGCAAGAACCTATGCCCCGCGTTTCCACGACGCCAACGAAAATCGAAAATTGGAAACCGCCCACGGAATCCCTTTTTTTGTTTAAAAACGTTTTTAACGTTATGTGAATCTGAAGCAACAAATTTTAAAGCCCTAAAAACGTGGAGGAGCTTATGAAGCACAGGTGGTGTTCGATCTCTCTCGCGGCGATCCTTCTCCTCAGCTCGACCGTGCAATCTTCTTCTTCGATCGGGCCGTTCGATCGCGAGATGGCCACTCTAGGAGGCCCGAGGGATTCGTCGGAGGGCGCGCAGAACAGCCTCGAGATCGAGGACCTCGCGCGATTCGCTGTCGACGAGCATAACAAAAAGGCGTATGATCGGATAATCCGTTCCTTTCCCCTTCAAAAAAAAACTGTGCTTGCGATTTTAGGGTTTCTGAGCCTGTCCGGTTCAGGATTCAGGTGGAGGTGTTGTTAGAGTAGTAAAAAGGGCGTCTTTTAGGGTTTAGGGTATTGGATATGTGGACGCGTGTGATGTGGAAAAAGTACTTTGATTTTGCCCAATCTGTGAAATGGGATGCATGCAATGCTAATTAACTTGCTTTTATGATTGATTCAAGGTTAGCCTTGAATTACGTGGAAGCCAGAATTCATGTATGTTTAGTAAGCCGTGGTCGGTAGACAGAAAATAGAAATGGCATCGGTGATCTGTAACTTTTTGTTGGTCGGACTCGTTTGACAGTGTTTATATTGGGACGATTGAGTTCAGTTGATCTGTGCTTGATTTGTGCGACTTGGTGCAGAATGCGTTTGTGGAGCTATCTAGGGTGGTGGGAGCGAAGGAGCAGGTAGTAGCGGGGACCCTCCACCACCTCACTCTGGAGGTGCTGGAGGCTGGGGAGAAGAAGCTGTATGAGGCCAAGGTTTGGGTCAAGCCCTGGTTAAATTTCAAGGAGCTTCAGGAGTTTAAGCTTGTCGGTGATCAGCCTGCCCCTGTATTCACTGCTGCTGACCTCGGTGCTAAATGCAGTAAGTGGCATGATGTATTTTGGTTGCCCCCAACATAACTTTCTACTTATGTGTTGCTGCATGCCTTGAGTTTGATATGCACATCTTCATCTTTCTTCTTTTTATTGTCATTTGTTGCTATCTTCTAAGCGAAATTAAATTTAATTGCTTTTGATCTGCATAGTTTTCTTTAGGGATTCTTCATTACATGTTGTAATAGCAAACTGTAACTGGGATTTGCTTATACAAAAAAGAATTGTGGGATTTGCGGAGGAGTGGTTGAGCTGCTGCAAAATCCGAAATTGAGATATTAGACAAGGTGGAAGGATGCATGGGGTTGTCCATGGGGAAGTAGAGGAGAGGACAATCTTCCAAAGAATCATTATGTAGAAGGAAAAAAACACGTGGCAGAGTGGAAGCAACAGAGATCTAGACAGAAATGGATAAATCAGGGAAATGCAAACACAAAATATTCACATGTAGTTGCCGGTGGAAGGCGAAGATGTAATCTAATACACACCGTGGTGGTGGAATACATGTGTGTGGAAGGAGAATTAGAGATCAAAAGGTTGCTAGTAGATTACTTCCTCAAATCTTTTGTAGCAAGGGCAATAGACCATGGAGATGGATGGGCATGGGGTCTTTTCTATCTGTGGCTCTCAGGGTTTCCACCTGATGAGGGCATTTGATTGCCTTGAGGTGAAGGTGGTGGTTTGGATACTGAATGTTGATGGTTCACTAGAGCTTGACGGATTCCTAAACTTCTTCTATTGTAGATTCGAGATGTAGTATGGTAGATTTTTCAAAAGCTTATGATATTGTGGATTGGCGGTTCATGTTGTTTGCCCTGGCGAGATGTAGGTACCCATATGTTTGGATCTCATGGATGAAAATGTGTCTCACCTCTGCACCCTACTTAGTACTTCTGAACGGGCACCCGAGGGGGGTTTCTTCCAACCTCAGGGTGGAGTTTGCCAAGGTTGCTCGTTAGCACCCATGCTTTCTGTTCATGCGACAAATTTACTTGTACATATGGTGGAGCAAGTGGCTTGCAAGGAGTTTCTGCATGAAACTTCCTATGAGATATTTTCTTTCCCATTTTACAATATGCAGGTGATGTAAGCACTGATTAGGAGGTTTCCTGCCAATTTAAGTTAATCGTCAATTTATTTTGATTTGAATAAATTAAGATCAATTTAAGATCTCAAAATATTAGGATTTTTTATTTGGTTATTTAAATTAGAGTTATTTCATGAGTTAATTAAGATTTTGATTTTAATTTTCTCCTCTTCCTATTTTTCTAACCTAAGTCTACTTATATAAGGGGTAGTAGGGTATTGTTTAGGGAGTAGTTTTTTTTATTAGGTAATTTCACCCTAGGTAATTTCACCCATCCTATATAAAGGGGATAGTGGTCGTACTAAGGTATCTCAAGTTAATCAAAAATTGGAATTATCTCCCATTGTCTCTCCCTTCCTCCCTCTCTCTTGCGCATCTTCGCACTTCTTCCAAATCCTGTGAAATCGGCATTTTTTTGTTCTTCCTCTCCCAATCCATATTTCTTTCTCCACCTAAATCCTTTTCTGTATGAAGTAGTATTAGAGTAAGGGGATAGAATTTTTCTCTATAATTTGTCGATCCTTTGGAGTATTGGCTATTGAAATACAAAACTTACCATTTTGATTAGACACACATTCATATGCAAAATGACAAAGGATGAAGTTGCGCCATGAAACAAGTATGAAGGTACGGGTTTGGCTGGAATCCTAGTTCGATGAAAATCCAGTTATCCAAGAAAAAGTGGCAGCTTGCATCACATTTGTACAACACAGCTCCAACAACAACTAGAAGAAAGGAAAAAAATAGAAGTGGTCATTGTCAAGGTTTTGATTGTTCCCTAGGGGGTTGCCCAAGATTTTTCAAAGCCATCTCTGGTTGAATCGTTGCTAAAGTCACTATCACAACTTCCCCATCGTGAGGACGATGTGCACAATCGATGCGGATCCATTCCCCTACATTGGCATTGCCTCCCTTGTAGGTGATAATACCCTCCCCCGCACCAACCTTGCTACCATCGACATTGCCCCCCTCCCCATCCACGCAACCTTCTCCCATGCCACCTCCACTGTCGGCATTAATCCCACATCTTGCACCAAAATCGCCACCACCTCCCACTAAACCAACACTATCGTAGTTACCACCCCTTCAACCGTTGACGACAACCCTAACCTCGATACTCGCACCGCCACCACCATCATTGTCGTCAATGCTAACCCCTTCTCGCCACCGATGGGTTAGGAGTAAGCATCACCCTTGACGTCGCACTGAGCCACGACGATGGTCGATTGGCGGTCGTTGACGGTGCTTGGCCCACAAAGACCTCCACCACTGGCCTCGCTGCAAGCATCACCACTGCAACCCTCATGGAGAGTGTCGTCGCCAAACCTCGATGTTGTCACAGTTGTAGGCTACTCCACAACCAAGGTCATCGCCCCTGCTAGTCCCTAACACGCCTCTCGATGCCTCTACCATCTCCCTTGTAGATGTTGACACATCGATCATATCAGGCATCACCTTCATCGGCACGAGTTCCGACAATGGAGCCTTGACCCCACGAAACAACAATGAGTGGTTGGGGTAGGAGAAACCTTACTAGCAACTCCCTTGTCTCCCATTGGGGATGCACTCCCAACTTTTATGATTAGATGGATATCATGAAAGGATTTCAATTTATGATTAGATGGATATCATGAAGAATTTCGAAGAGGCTCCCTTCAGATGTTAAATTTGGGAAGGAAGCAAATATGGAGCATAATTTTCATTGAAGAGGCAATAAAATTGTAGTTAAGCCCCCTCCCTAGAAAAGTTACAAAAGAAGCATGGAGATGGAAAATGTCATTATTGACCAATAGTTGGGCAACACGGAATTAAGTAGGGCCAAAGTTTGGGGTGAAGGTCCGTCTAAATTTTGTCCAATTAGGATTTTCATTAAATTATTCGTCCGCCCAATTAGAGTCTAATCAAATTAGGGTTAGGGTAGTCGTTAATTTTTATCCAATTTGAGTCGGTTGCAATTTTGATTTAAATGATGAGATTGCATGAAGGAGTCAAATTAGAGATTATTTTCTTTTTTTTATAATTCCACCCTTTTATATAAAGGGGTTATGAGGCATTGTATTAGACAGTTCAAGTTGAGTAAAGTCGGAGTCTTCTCCATTATCCTCTCTCCATTTCTCCTCCCTCCACGCATCTTGTGTTTCCATTCCAAAATCCGTGCAAGGGACAAGCTCTTATTCTTTCTCATGCCTTCTCCAAATTTCTCTTCCACCCAAAACCCCCCATTTCCATCAAGTGGTATCAGATCATGGCTTCTAAATCATTCTCCTGATTTAGTTATCCTGCAAAGCACTCAAAGAAGTCTGAAGAAAGAAGTTGTAGTTGATCGGCATATTTTCGACACATGCCCAAGAAGTCAGCAGCTCATCGTTCAAGAAGTTACTACATGTGCTTAGACATTATTGATTCATTCTTAGATATTTATGATTCATGTTCTAATATGTTGAACGCATTAGATACGATGTAACTTTGCTACAAGATTTTAAAAGGGAGTACAAGGAAGAACATGAAGAAATCATGGTGCTCTAAGAATAAGAACTTTCTACATCAACCAAGAAGCCTCATGATCAATCATACATGGCAAATGTCTGATTTTTGCAACGTTGGTACTCCATGGCTCAAAAAGTAGCAAAACAATGACAACGACATCAAATATTTGTATGTGCAAACACCCTCGACGAAGTCTTCCACAACTCTAGGTTTCACAACAACAACGGTTGTGCCATCAAAATTCCTAGCTTCAGTCCTTCTCCACGTGTTAATGTCCATCCAACCATCTAACCTTGTCCTTCTCCACGTGTTAATGTCCATCCAACCATCTAACCTTGTTGTGGGATGACTTTATGGTGGTGGCTACCACTATTGGATCCTTGGGGAGTTACCATACCAACTAAGGCAATTGCTTTGTGTGAGTCCTATGTCGAACACTCGAGCCCCACATGGTGAGTTAGGTGGGAAATTGTGCCTATACAACCACCCTTCTCCTAGTACCGATGCCATTCGAGCTCCAAGGCTCATTGCCTTGGGAGTTGCCTCCATCGTCACTCAGTTTCCACCAGACTAGCTTCCCTTAGGATTGAGGAGAGTCCAAACCTGACAACAGAGCATCCGACAATGCTGTGAGACCACCCAAGTCCCCATGACCCATGCTCGAAGCCCTTCTCACCTATGCGCCGACAAGCATTGGAACCATCGAGGTCGATGCCACCCTTTCAACAAATCCTTTCGCCTTTGTTGCCCGGTATCCTTGAGAATTGGTAGGGTGCATACAATAGACGCGGCAACAACAAGGACTCGAGCTATCACCGCCATTGGTATCTCCACTTGCATCTACGGCGTTGGCTCCTCCCAATCCTTTGTTGCCATAGTTGGTGTAGAGGGGGGAGAATCCTAACATGGTTGAAGCCTTTTACGAAGATTTGGGGCTATTTTGGAAATATTACAAGAAGATCCCTGATTGAAAACATCTTTTACCTAAAGGTTAAAAAAAGGAGAGGCACGTGGATGGGAAGATATATAAGAGAAGGGGTAGATATATTGCATCTACACCCCGTATTGTTGAATTGAAGAATAAATGACTCAAAATTGGGGAGATTGGTCCAACAAACCCAAATGAATTCTCCCTTGCCCTGTCCAAGTCAAAGCAACTCATCACGAGCCAAGTTTTTTAAAGTGGGGGAGAATTGATGCAAGCATGGATTGGGAAACTAGGGTTTTCCATTAGTTTAAGTCAATCACCAATTTTTATTTTGCTATAGGAAAATAAAGATCAATTTATGATCTCAAAATATTGGGATTTTTTATTTGGTTAGTAAAATTAGAGTTATTTTAGGAGTCAATGGAGATTTTGATTTGATTTAATTTTTTTTCTATATTTTTGTATCCCCACCTCTCTAAAATAAATGTTATTCCCCCTTTTTTAGGGTTCCTTTATCGTTCCTCTCTCGACTTGCGAGCCTCGTCATGTCACTCCTCCTATCCCTTCCAAGATTTCTCGATTATCTTTTTCATTGAGGGAGGTAAGGAGGAGGTGATGATAATGACCGCAGTGATTAACATTTTTGCAAACTGTCTGGCTTTAGCTTAACAGGAGCAAATCAATAGTGGTCCCTTTCGGTCTCCCGGAAGTAGAGTTTGCCCTTAAGTTGGGCTTTGGCTATCAGGTTGATTACCAGTTATCAATAAGTTGAATTGAAGGTGGCCGAATGGAATGCATCAATTTTGTCACGGGGAGGACGATCGATCTTTGTAAAGGTTGTGCTTGCGATGATCCATGCTTTCTTCATGGCATTGAGACTGTTGCCAGTTGGGAATCTGCAGTCATCTTAAGATGATAGTGAGGAGATTTTTTGGGATGCGGCAGGGCAGAACGCATAGTTGGTTGATTGGATATTGTTACGCTCGCTCAGGAGAAGAGATGTCTCGGAGTTCCTCACCTAGAACTATGAATAGATCCTCGCTCCTATGTTGCAGTCTAATCTGTGGTATTTATATCATACAGGCTCATCGATCCCTGGTCCACCATTTACAATTCTTTACTTCCTCTTTTTGTTTGAAACAAGAGAGGGAAACATGCACAGATGCATGTCCCAATATTTGAACCCTGGTCCATTGAGTGATAGGCACATTGCTACTAACAGTAGATCATTAAGCGGGTTCCTTTGCTTCTGCTTTTTGGACGGGAATTCGCACCATGCTGCCCAACTTCCTCTGCTCTTCCGCCTCAAGCTTAGGGGATGGATGCTCTTTTGCGTTTTGGACGGATGATTGAACTGATGGACATTGGCAGCTCATTCCCCATGATTGTTTGCGATTGTGGCAAATGGAGATGCGTTGGTTTCCAAGACTTGGATAGACAGTACATGGCTGCCCCCTTCCCGTCAGACTTCTCGGAACATTGTCTATAGGACTTCTTGCAACCTCTCGATGCAACTATAGTGGTATAGAAGGCCTTGTGGATGGCAGAGATCATTGGGCATGGAAAGATGAAATAGTCATGGTGCGGTGGGCTTACAAACCTATTGATAGATAATCGCGATCAATGCCTGAAGAATTGGTTCAAGACTGCAAGTTCATTTGGGATTTGAAGGTCCCAACCATACCAGAATCCTTTTATGGTCGCTGCATCATGGAAAATCCTGAGCAAAGATAGGTGGGCAATGCATTATTTGGGCAACGACAACAACCCTTCTCTTTGTGAAGGGAGGTGTAGATTATTTTCCATCTTTTTTTTTTGCATCTGAGAAGGCAAAGGACACCTGGTTCGAGTTGGGTATCTAATGTGTGGATATTAGTAACCTTGTGGATTTTTGGGAGTCAATATTCAGCACCCATTTTCGTCGAAACAGGGTGCCACTTGTACCAATTGCATTGATCTGATCAATTTCATGGTTACGTAATGGAGTTATTTTCTATTCGAAGCGCTTTTACATAGAAAATGCAATTGTTTTTTGCGAAGACTGTCCTTGAGTCCTGGCTCTTAAATTCTGGTTAATCTGTCTTAATTAATCTACTTGCCCCCACCCCCCAAAAAAACCTTTTTTTGCCTCACAAAAATCCACCTAGTCTTGGATGACCACTGATGTCTAATAATCATACGTTGGCAATTAAAAACACATTACCCATTGTTTATGACAGAATAAATAATTAGAAACAACTATTAACTAGCTAACCTAATATACCAGGTCAGCATGTGTTTTGATAGGGTTATAAGCATTTAGCATGGCATTTTTTCAAGGATGGCTTTGGAGAAGCGGAACATTAAGAGGATCAAGCCTGGGTTGTTTTCTGAATGAAGTGGCGGTGTCCCTCTGTCATGCGGTCATTGTTTGTATGGTTGCTACCAAAGTTGTTCTAATGGGATGCATCAATGGCTTTTATGATGATTATTTGGTTAGAAGGGGAGAAGGCGGGACGCATATAGATAATGCCTTCTGTGTATGACTAGGATGTGGTGAGAATCCTAAGCTTGGAAAGGCGGATTATACGAGTTAGATCATAGGTAAAAAGTGGGTAAAATGGGACATAGTTTCTCTTGATCGAGACCATGGCCTCAAATTTCAGCGAAATTCAGTCGATTTTTTGTCGAATATCGATATCCAGTCGAAATCGAAATTCGATCGAAATGACCGAAATATAGGGGCAGTACAAAAAATGACCGAAATTTCGATCGAAATTCAACCGAAATTTCGTTTTGGTCGGTCACCGAAATGGTGACCGAAACCGACATTTAGGCCTTGATCGAGACATCGGAATGTAGTATCTTGATTTTCATTTGAATGTTGACATTCCCATTGCGTGGCTGTTTCTCAAATATCCATCACAAGTATGGGGAACTTTTCCTGAAGGTTGTCTTGTTGGTTGAGTGTGGTTTAAATACATCAAGCAGGTGTCATCTCCATTTTTCCAAAAATCAGAATCTAATTAGATTGAGGCTCTAGCTGTGATGGGATTTTTTGGATGATCGGTGGTTGACTGGTATAGCCTTTCAGGTTCAATTATTATTGAAAACAGATATTAATAGAGCATAGCTGATGTTTTGTTGTGGGCTATTTTGAAAACCAATAATTACATGCTTTTGTAGAAGGGATGCGGTACATTGATAAGGTCCTTTCCAATGTGGTTTCCTGTAAACAAAATGCGGTGGAAAGTTGTCGAAGTTAGTTTTGTTGAAGTCACTGGACAAAATATCGGAGAATAATCCTATCCTTCAAATCTAAGAAGCAACCCACAGTCTGCTATAAGGTACTTGCATATTGCTACGGAGCATATTATTCCAAGATTCTTTTTAACATCGCAGTCTTCCTATTTAATTAGTATTATTCCAGATTCTTTCTAACATCGCAATCTTCCTATTCTAATCAAATGGTGACTTTTTTTGTTTGGATATGATGGTCGGGGAACATGTGACAGGTAGACAATTATTGATTGTTGGGATCACCACTTGTTCCATATGCAATTAATTAAATTGCTTGTGGTTATTATACATTGCTTTGGACTGGATCTAAGTTGCCTCAGATGACAATTATTTGTAAAGTGGTAACTGAATATTGAGATCCACTCTTTAATTAAATAAAGACTGATTCAATTCATCTCAAGGTTCACTTCTAAAATCATGGATATCTACATATCTACTTATTCATCTCAAAATCTGCAGCTGATGCTGCCGTAGCCATGTGGTTTTCATAACTCATCTTGAATTAATGTCTGTATACGATAGAGCGAGAAAGCCCCACATTTTTTGTCACTGCTTCCTTCACGGCATTGTTGACCATAAGTTGTCCCTTTCATCAATGGAATCTATAAGCAGTGTGAACCAGACCTTTCATTGATCTGGTTTCTTACTATAGCAATCATTTGGAAGTTTATTCCATCTCCCTGGACTTTTTTGCCGTAGAAACATATTAATCGTTGGAGAGCATGTGCTCTGAACAGCGCATGTCGGAGTCACTGCAACTGGAAATGAGTCTCCTCGTTGGAGTACTATGGCCCGCTACAACATGTGGACAACTGCTCCATCTCTGAAAAGGGTCGAACTGAAAAAAGGCTGTGGAAGTGCAATCCTCGTCGGAGTCCACAGTCGCTGGAGAATGGAGTCTGAAAAGTCTTCTCGTCGGAGAACTGGGTCTCTCCCATCTGACACAGAGAATGGTACTCTACTCTGGAGTACCTATGATACCACATGAAAACCCTTACCAACATGGCATAGGGAATGATCCTCTGCTCTGGAGTCCTATGGCTGACATGAAAACTCTGGTTGAAACAACAAGAAGAATGATGGGGGGCTCGAAACTGAAGACGCACACTCGTTTGTGTCTGAAACTGAAGACTCGGAACCATGATCGTTGAGTCTGAAACAGAACTGTAGAGTCTGGAAAAATCTGACTGGTCTGACGAATCTGGAGAAATCCTGAGACCTGTGACTCTACATATACTCTCCATTTCTCCTATACTTGTCGGAGAATGAACATCGACAATATTGGGAGAAGACAAAATAATGGAGGTAAAACATGGAACCAATAAGCCGATCACAAAATTTTTGGCTTCTCAAAACATGGATAAAATTTGGCCGTTTAAATTAAATTTTTTTCCTGGCTCTTCCTTTTTTTTCAAATTTTTTTAAGCGGTTCAACTCTTTTTTTCCTTTCGGCTTTGCAGATCACTTCTTCTTTTCTAATTTGCATACGACTTTTATTGTACTCGCTCTTTTTTTCTTCTTCCTTTTTTCTTTTTTTTTTCTTTTTTCATTTTTTTAACCTAACCTCGGCCCATTTGGGCCTACAAAAGCAGCCTCATCCTTTTTTGTAAAAAGATTAGCCCGCTTGGGCTCTCATACAATAACCCAATCTTTTTTTTAGATCTGCGCCTCTTTAGGGTTCCCTTCGAACCCTATTCAACAACATATGCCCCGATGGGGCTCTTTTCTTGCCGTTGCTGGAGGAAAACGCGGGGGAGGTTGTGCGGGATGCCTCCGCCTGGGAAGGGGTTGGCTACGAGAGGAGAGGCGATGCCCGCGAGGGCAATTCAGCCTGGAGCAGGTCGCGCGCAGCCAAGTGCCGCAACGGAAGAGAAGGGCGTCGCCGAGGGGGAAAGGGTTTCACTGCGAGGGGGCATCGTGCGTCGCTGGGAAGAACCGCCTGGAGGAGTATGTCACTGTAGCTTGGAGCATGCGCGCGAGGGAAGGAGGATTGGGGGCGTCGCCTGTCTGGGGTTGCATTGCGGAGAGGGCGACGCCGCTGGGAGTTGCTTTGGAAGGGAGATGCGCGTCTGGAGTTGAAAGGGGGTTTCGCGCGCCGCTGAGTCTACCTAGGGTACATGTACAGGGGGGTGCGCGCCTTCGTGAGGTCTCGCCATTGAACTGAGAGGTGCGGCTATCACCGCCGTTTGCTGTAGGAGAGGATAGTGCCTGGGATCTTATGGAGTAGGAGAGGAGCCTCCTTCGAGTCTGGGAGAAGAGAGGGGGTCACCGCTGACACCCCAAAACTTGATTGATGTCGATGATCGTGGGAAAGGCCTGGAACCCTCGACCATGAGGACACCATGCATGATCCGGCGCTGCCAATCGGAAGGCTCGTCGCAGAGGAAGGGCGAGAACTCGCATGTGCTCGCTGCAGAGAAGATGGCAAAATATCTGGGTGCCTGGACGAAGGAATTAGGGGTTCGAATCGAAACCCTAGAACATAATCTTTAACTATAAATCTCCAAGAGCATGAATCGAATATTCTCCGTAAACCAAATCTTGAATGAATCAAGAACATAAAAAACCACGAGAATCGAACCTGCTCTGATACCATATTAGAAAATAGGAAGCGGAAGCGGAATGATAAATAGAGCATAATCTAGAAATATGAAACTGGAATAACAAAGATTTAACGTGGAACCCTACTCCCTAAGGAGCGGTATGAAACCACGGGAGAAGCTCTCAAAGGGGCATATGTAGCATTGCTTTTTCTCATCTGATACATGAGGTCTGTGGTTCCTTATATAGTCTCCACAGAGCCTCCAAGTCCCACCACTGATAGATGTGGGACTAAACTCTTGGATGGGGTAAATGGATACTGGAGAGATTCATTTATCCATCTCCCATACATATGGCGCACAACCAAATACTCCAACATATTATTTGATTGTTGGGACCACAAGTGATATTCCTTAAGCAATTAATTAAATTGCTTCTGGTTATTATATATTGCTTTGGACTGGATCTAAGTTTCCTCAGATGTACAATTATTTGTAAAGTGGTAATTGAATATTAGTATCCGATCTTTAAATTGATTCAATTCATCTCAATATTCGCTTCTAAAATCTTGGATATCTACTGTTCAATCTCAAAATTTGTATCTGATGCTGCCGTAGCCATGTGGTTTTAATAACTCATCGAATTAATGTCTCTATACGATAGAGTGAGAAAGCCCCACATTTTTTGTCAGCGCTTCCTTCACGGCCCATCATCTTGGTGGACCATAAGTTGTCCCTTTCATCAATGGAATCTATAAGCAGTATGAAGCAGGACTTTCTTTTGATCTGGTTTTCTTACTATAGCAATCATTTGGAAGTTTATTCCATCTCCCTGGACTTTTTGCCCGTAGAAACATATTAATCTTACTAGTTTGGTTTAACTTTTTATGCTGGATTTGATTTACATTTTACTCTGTATGCTACCATGCTTTCATCATACCCCCTGTCATACACTTCTAAAAATCACTGTGTTACATCAATCATCTAATTTACTTTTAATGAAAAATTGATTTATATTAATGTTTTCTGCTTGGCTTTGCTCTTCTTTCTCCAACTTTTATGTTCCTGGTTTGTCATTTTCGTTGTTAATTAGTAAATGTCGCATGCGTACCCGCGCCCATTTTTTCGCCCCTCTTTTGCCATACTGCTCCCCTCCCTCTCGCTCTCATTGCTCTGCGTTTCTCAAAGTTATGTTTGTCCTCTGTTTTCAGAGTGCTTCTCCCATAGGCTCTCTAACCACATTAGTAGATTAATGCGAAAAACCGATTATCATGTCAGGTGATTCTGAAGAAGGGTGGCGTGCAGTACCGGAACATGACCCCGTTGTGCAAGATGCTGCAGCTCATGCTATAAAGACTATACAGAGCAGATCCAACTCGATCTTTCCGTATGAGTTACTCAAAATCCTTCATTCTAAGGCCGAGGTATCGACTTTCAAATTCCGTCTTTATTTGTATATGAGGAAATATGTGAGAACTCGATGAACTTTGGTGGTTGCTTTAGGTTGTGGATGAAATCGCCAAATTCGATATGCTGCTGAAGGTTAAGAGAGGGGAGAGGGAGGAGAAATTCAAGGTGGAGGTACATAAGAACTTGGAGGGTAATTTCCTTCTAAATCAGATGGAGCTGCATCACTGAAAGACGTATGTTTGTCAGTGCTGGCTTGTCTAAGAATATATATGTACTTAAATGCATAAAAAATCCAAACAATATGCCATGTATGCAAGTAAATAAATAGGTTTTGGATTTTATCTGGCTGATATGCTTCTAGTGACATGGGAGAAAGAGATGACAACTAACAACATCCTGCCCCCACACTTTATCAGTGTTTGGGTTTTCGTTTGTGTGTGCACTGGTCAGGTTTGCTTGGAAATCGTTGACGGGCATTTGAGGAGTGTTTCTTTTAGGGATTTTATCACTTGTGCCCCTCCGATATATCACAATATCAGTTATGCCTCTATCTTTTTGGTAATATCAGTTGTGCCCCTCACTTCTTTCTCAGTCATCAGTTGTGCCCTTCCGTCAGATTGACTGTCAAAAAATTGAAATAACCATAGTTTACTCAAACCATGGTGTGGTTAAGAGGGGTATTATTGTCCAAAGGTGTTCTTCAACCTAGAGATCCAAAGTTGGGGCTTCTCGTCAACGGTAGAACCCACTAGGGATTCAAGCCCAACGCTGCCAGCAACCGCCCGTCGCGGTCCTGGTCCGTCGGGGGAAGGTCGCGCGGTCGTACCGGCGGTGGGCGCAGCACGTTGGGCTGGAGAGGGAAGAGACGGGGCTGTCGTTGGGCGGCGGAGGGCGCGGAAGGGGGTACGGGGAAGCAGAGGCGCGGTCCGCGGGCGGATGGGTTCCGCACAGGCCGGCGAAGGCTTCGCGCAGGGTTGGTGGCGGAGTCGCGTTCGGCAGGTGGCCGCCAGTCGTGCTCCGCCATCGGGGAGGCGCAGAGGGTGATGGGGGTGCGGGGGGGAGGGGGCGGAGGGGGGAGATGCGGGGTCGGAACAAGGGGCAGCGCGGGGGAGGGGAGCAGGGGGCAGCGCGGGGGAGGGGAGGGGGCGGCCCAGGGAGCACAGGGCGACGCGGGGCAGGGGGAGGGGGAGCAGGGGGCGGCGCAGGGGAGGGGGAGCAGGGGACGGTGCGGGGAGCACGGGGCGGCGCATGGGAGGGGAGGGGGTGGCCCAGGAGAGCAGGGGGCGGCACGAGGAGCACAGGGCAGCGCGGGGCAGGGGGAGGCCCAGGAGGAGGAAGAGGATGGGGATAGAAGAGGAAGAAGAAAAGGACGAGGAAGATGGTCTCAAAATGACCATTAAAATTTTTTTAAATTAATTCCGTTTATGTCCTCAATGTTAACGACCGTTTGCACTGTGGATGGGCGGTCACTAACTCGAGGGGCACAAGTGATAAATTAGCAAGAAGTGAGGGGCACAACTGATATTACCAAAAAGATATGGGCATAACTGATATTGCGATATCTCGAAAGGGCACAAGTGATAAAATCCCTTTTTTTTATGAACTTATCATTGTTATAAATATGGGATTTTTACCCGGCAGACCCTGTAATCTTTTGCAATTACTGCTACGACCTCTGAAACATCATAATTCCTCCCTCGACCCTGTAAACTTGTTAACCTTTGTCCGGCAGACCCTATGGTTAACCCTCATCCATTGAGCCGTTAAAATTAACCGGATTCTGTTATATTCTTCTACATTATACCCATTTTATCTATCGAATTTACTATACGTGCCACTCCCTACCTCTGCTTAGCCTCCCCTGCTGGAAGCAAACACCCCTCCCCTCATGCCCGACTGCCGCCGGCCAGCCACCGACTCCCTGACTCGGAGATGCCCCCCCCCGCACACCCCCGCGAGCTCCTCACTGCCCATGCGGCTGCAGAACTCCCCCCGGCGAGCTCCCCTCTGCCCTCCTCGGCACCCGCGAGCTCCTCCCTGCACCCCCCCCCCCCCCCCGTGCCCGCGAAACCCAATCCCCCCTGGCCCTTGCGGAACCTCCCTCCGCCCGCGAGCTCCCCTCCGCCCTCCTCGGCACCCGCGAGCTCCCCCATGCCCCTGAGCTCCCCCTTCCCCTGCGGAACCTCCCTCCGCCCGCGAGCTCCTCCCCGTGAGCTCCCCTCCGCCCTCCTCGGCACCCGCGAGGCGCCCGCGAGCTCCCCCTTCCCCTGCGGAACCCAATCCCCCTCGCACCCCCCGGCCCCTGCGGAACCCCCCTCCGCCCGCGAGCTCCTCCCCGCCCCTCCACCTCCCCGGCATCTCCCCATCGTCCCCGGCCCTCCACCTCCCAATCGGAACACCCCCCGCGCCCCTTCCCCCTCCCCCCTTCCGCCCGCGAGCTCCCCCTGCATCCCCCACCCAACCCAGCATCCCCCCGCCCCTCTCCTGCCACCCGTGGCTTTGCAGCCCCTGGTCGAAGACCCACCCAACCCAGCACCCTCCCTCCCCTACGAAGCTCCAGGTGGAACGCCGGCCCCGCGGCTCCGGCTATCAGGTCGAGACTCGTGGGAGGGGAAGCTGTAGAAGAAGGGATGGATTTTTTTTCTTCTCTTACTTAATTCTAACCGTCTGATCGCGGGTTGGTTAGATTAACTCGTTTTTAACTCAAGGAAGTTAACTCTAGATGTGTCAATTTAACGGTAGGGTTTGTGTGGTAAAACGGAGCAAGTTTACAGGGTCGAGGGAGGAATTAGGATGTTTCAGAGGTCGTAGCGGTAATTGCAAAAGATTAAAGGGTCTGCCGGGTAAAAATCCCTATAAATATATAGCATGTCCTTTGATTTTACAGCATTGATTTGAAGTGCTACATATTTATGTTATGTTCTTTGTGAATATGTCATATTAGTTATTGCACGGGGTACCTGCTATATTTACGGTAGGAGACGGGTTTGTAGTTTGCTATATATTTTTAGAAGTGATTTGAACATGTTTTATGTTATAGAGAAAAGGGATCCTACTCCATTGAGTAGGTAACTTACCTACTCCATTTTCTTCTTTTTAAAAAATTTTTTATTTTTTTTTGAAAAATGCTTCCATTGATTTTCATAACTATATCCCTCTAATATGTTATTCAAATTTCGTCAGAAACAGAGATTCCTACAGCCTCCATCCAGACAATCATTTTTTAACGGTCACAGATTTGCTGTATTTTTCATGTTCTGGATGGAGGCCGTAGGAGTCTCTGTTTCTGACGAAATTTGAATGACGTATTAGAGGGATATAATTATGCAAATTCATGAAAGCATTTTTCAAAAAAAATTGAAAAAAAGAAAGTGGAGTAGGTAAGTTACCTACTCCATGGAGTAGGCCCCTTTCCTCTTATGTATATATAACCTAGTTTATAGTTTGTCCTGGTTATTTTGTCATTTCCTACTACTATTCTATCATTTGATTCTTGTTATTTTCCTTCATAGTTATTTTCTCGGAGGGGGAAGGGTTGAGTTGGATGTTCAATTGACATGGTATTTTTTACACCCATAATTAATTCTCTATACCTGAATAATTATGCTTTGAGTCCTCTGTGGTCACAAATTACATGTAGAACTCTAGATAGATAGTTGTTCTGTCTTACATCTTATGACCTTGTCATTCGAGTCTGTATGTTAAACCCTTAAGTTCGATCATAAGAAAGGTTGCAGTTGGTATTCGGTTGATCAGGTCATTAACTATGGATTAATCGACGTTGAGCGACTAATTGGATGTAGTTGGGCTTTATGCAGTTTTATTTTTCAATATATAAATCAATTTATATTATTCTTATATATTTACATAGATTTAGACATTTTAAATATTATAATACATTCACAAAAAAGAAAAATGAGGTTACCCCTACCTCATATTCTAACGATTTTTTATGCAATTTCATCACTATATCTCTCTATTATGTCATTCTAATTTGGTCAGAAATAAAAACCCTTACAAATGTAATTTTAACGGTTTTGGAATTGTTGTAATCTACATGTTCTAGATGGATGACATGAGTCTCTATTTCTGATGAAACTGGAACGTCGTCATAAAGATAGTGATGAAATACATGATGATATTTCTTGAAAAAAATAAAATTCATTGGAAAATGGGGGCAGGGTAGTCCACTAGGGCAGCTCCATTGTTAAAAAATTAACATTCATAAAAGCCAATAGAATACATATATTAATCAATAGCATTAGCAGTGAATGTATATCATATAAAAATAAATCAATCCTATGTAGATGTTTATAGTCACAATAGCATTAATAATAATACAAAATTGAAGAGCATTAATTACTGATTTCATGAATCCAAACCATTTGATGTTCTCCCGTTGAAGAAGCGTTTAATTTTGGTATGTGGTTTTATTTACAATATAAATTAAATATACAACATGATAGCATGAATTATATACACAACATAAACATAAGATACAATGAAATAACGAAAAAGAGATAATCTGATATACTAAGTTACTAACTGCCAACCACCAGTGAATGCTAAGTTACTAATAATGATACAATATGAGAATAGATGAATAAAAATACCAATAAAAAATTGGTCGACTAATCAGCTTGACTAGTCGACTCAATCGACTATTGGAAAACTAGGTTTAATTCAGTCAGCTACCACTCTGAGTCGACTAATTAAACAGATTAGTTGTCCAACTCAACCGATTTTTACAAGCTTGAATATAAGGATTGGTATGTTAATAAAAGTTTTATACGAGTAAACCCCTTAAATTTTACCATATGTTTTTAGCTTATTATGCATTCCGATTAATAACAAAGTAGTAGCGACTAATAACAAAGTTATATGAATATTTGTTCTCATGGCAACCAAATTAGATGGCACATGAGAATCTAATGGACGCATTACTATGGGTTGACAAGAAATTGATTAGCGTTTATTTGTTTCAGTTGACTTCTTGTTCATCATGATGACTTGTTCGTTGCAGTTGCCAATGGGTTGGGTGGGCTGGGTGAAGAGTAAACTGTGAGGAAGGGGTACCCCTGTGAATAGTACCCAACCCAACCCTACCCAACCCTACAACCAAACGAACCCTAAGTTTTTTTAAAAATTTCCTGACTTTCCTTGTTAACATGGCTACTTCGTCTTCATCCGAGTTTTCCTCTAATGTAGTTAACTATGCTTGTAGAGCTAGGTTTCTCCTCCTTTTGATATTGCGTTCGACTTCCTTCTCGTGTTGCTTTTCCATTTCGTAAGAGAGGAGCCTGCCCATTAGATCATCCATCATTAGTGTATCTGAGACATTTGCTTTCTTGATCGCAGTTGTAGTCAACTCGAATATTCTGTTTCTTGTGAATGATTCACTGCCCAAAAGTGCATCCAAAAATCTACTCATCTTACATGACATGACATATTAGAGTTCATGTAGGATTTAAGATTGCTTATTAGATGAGCAACGCATGGAAGTCGATCCGTCTTTGTACATGATGTGACAACTCTGACAATCGTCTTGCTAAGTTTCGGAATAGATTTCCTTGTATTCATGTCATGTGGCTCATTTTTTATAGTAGGTCTTCGACAACCTCCTATGTAGTTTTTTTGATGATATCATGTGTTAGTTTGTGTTAGATAGCATGTCTTCGAGAACTGCCGTGAGCATTCATTTTTATTGTAGGTTCTCCTACAACCTGCCATGGAGGTCATTCATTTTGATAACATGCGTCCTTCCCACCTGCCATGGGGGACGTTCATTTTGATGCCGATCCTCTCCATTTGTCATGGAGGTTGTTTATTTTGATGGTAAGTGCCTCTTTTAGGTGTTTTGGAGGCCGTTCATTTTGATGGGAAGCGACCGAACATACCACCATCTCCTTCGTCCCACATGACACCCCACCATCACATTACCACAACTCCACCATTGTCAATGCCATCCTAGCGCGACCACTGCACACATCAATGTCGTTGCCATTGTCCGCACAACCATGTGTGTCATCGCTGCCACAGGCACTGCTGTCATCGTCGTTGTTGAATGTATTACCACCACCATCATCACACTACCACCACCGCCACCTGCTCACCATCGAAACCAGCAACATTGCATGCCATCCCACACCACCGTCATGTCTCCCTTGCTTCGCCGCGCACCACCGTCCCGGCTCCATAGTGTCATCGCATATTGCAACGTCTCCTCCTGTCCACTGCACGCCATCATCACATTCCTTCAATGGAAAAATAAGTCGCAGGTGCCAAAGGCTATTTGGAAGATGGACCTCTTAATAATACACGATATGATAAGAGGCGAAATCCAAAAAGAACAAAAAAAAATATCAACCAATGCAATAGCATAAATAGTGTTGCCGTTTAGAATTCACCAAACCTTTCATCTAAGATTTTTTTAGGGCCCGTTCGGTTCGGGAATAAACAGGAATAATGATTGAGAATAAGGAGAATAATGGTCTATTCTTTGTTCGGCTGGAGGATAGGAATAAGGAAAATAAGGTATAAATAAAGATAGGTAAGGTGGGATAAAGATATAAACAAGAGTGAAATAAGATGGAATAATGGGGAATAGTCGTACCACGGGGAACCGTGTTGGAAGGAAAATGGTCTCTTATTCCCCTTATTCCACTCCCCTTATTCACCAAACGAACAGGCCCTAATAGAGAAGATTTTGTTCCCGTTTTACAAGTGCACGCAGTCCGATGATTTGCTCATACAAAACGAGGACATTACAGTCTAATGAAGACCATCCTCGAAAATACCCTAGAGCATGGAAGGCCGTATCGCGATATATCGACGATATATCGGTATCGACAGGTCACCGATATATCGCTGATATGTCCGATATCAGGCATTGACAGGCAAAAAAGGCAAGATTCGGTCCGATGTCGGCGATATGGCATCGATATATCGCTGATATATCGGCGATATTTCGGTATCGACATGGTACAAATATCGATACCGATATGTCCTTCCATGCCCTAGAGAACAAACGCAGTCGAAAAAAGTGTTTGGAGGGAAGAAGAAAAAAAGAATAACCTTCGATACAAAAAGGTACAATTTAGAAAATGATTACAGCTATGGCAAATCACACCATCGCGGTGATCAGTAAAGTCGCATTCTTTGGAAATCGCAATGGAATCCCATACAAAAGTCAAAAGTTGAAACTTGGACGTGGAAGGATCGTGTCGTCATGATGCCTTTCTCTCCCTCCCCGGTCACAATCCACGGAGGTTGAGAAGTCGTCCTCCCCAACACTTTACTGTTTCTGAACCGGTCTATTCTTTCTTACTCATCTTTGTTTTTTCCATGAAGATTTGGCAACTATGTTCTACATAATCCGAAAGTGAAGTCAATTGTCACACTCGATCACGGAGATAAAATTGACATTTAATTTTCCATACGCAGCCATTCAGGTCCAAATCCTCCCTTGCAGGATTGTGTTAAGTAACCGTCAGCTGACATAAAAAATAATCAGACCTTCCACAGATTTGAGTAAGAATCCAACCTTACTTATAGGCCATGTTTGGTTGGAGAATATGCCCTGGAATAAGGGGCCAATTCTCCTACCGACACGGTTTCCAGTGGTACGACTATTCCCCATTATTCCATCTTATTTCACTCTTATTCCTATCTTTATCCCACCTTACCTACCTTTATTTCACCTTATTCTCCTTATTCTTATCCTCCAGGCTCCAGCCGAACGGAGAATAGACCCTTATTCCCCTTATTCTCCATCCTTATTCTTGATTATTCTCCTACCGAACGGGCCCTTAAAGTGGGAGGGGGCTCTGTCAAAAAAATTATAATAGGCACCAGAAATATCTGAACTCAAGTTGTCAAGTAGGTAATCTCACACTCTTGTAACTCCCGGTCCTAGTTCGATATTCAACCTTTGTGAACAGCCAAACGCTAATATAATCTTTCAACCAGCTGAGCAAAATGTGACAGAGCGAAAGAAAAGCCTAAGAAAACTGCAAGAATACCTTTAAAGATGTCTCAGGGACTGCACTTGGGTCTTTTAGCGATAGCATGTTGAACGGAAAAGGGATGGAAGCTCTTTGGTCTTACGTAGCTAGATCCGCCAAAGCCCGCGAGAAGACGACCACTCTCCCAGCTCATTCAAACATTTCGGCTCTGTTCCTAAATCAACAGCATTAGAATAATACATGTGGAACATTTTACCACAATGATGTCGACGCTGAGACAACCATTTTCCAAGTGATTCTTCCACTCTGAGTAAAGAATGCATACCTGCAGATGACATGTAAAACATCTAAATCACAGTAATCTAGAGGTTAATTAAAAATCTCCCACCCTCACAAATCACATACCTGTATTATATTTTCTTGTTCAGGGGGGAAGACCTTCCTTTATTGTCGAAAAAATTTGGATTCCTTTTGTGAACCTGGGATTTGCCTTCACTGAAGAGATCCCCTGTGACCATGATCTCTATTAAAGATCATAATTTAAGCAACTTTAAGAGAGTGTTTCCCTGATAAGTTTTAAGATTGTTGCCTGAGCAGAATATAAGCATACAATCCACGGACGACTAAACCGATCGAGCAGATAAGAATCCAGAGTCCATAAAAAAGTTAAAAGCATCTCCAGCATATTAGGGAGCAGCCAAGTTGGCAGATGAGAGCCATTAAATCACATGACAAAACAACATCAAATGGCAGAGATGTTATCAGCCCAGCACCCTAAAACAGAAGAGGAAGACAACATGGAGTGAAGACAGAAAAGGAAGAGTTGGAGACGGCGGAGGAAGAGGAAGACAAGGAGTTAGGATCAAGGGGCGAGGGAGGATGGAAGGAAGAATAAAGATGACGAAGAACCAAGCAACGGACACCATTGATTTGCAGGTATTACTTACTAGATCAAACAAAATCAAATAGTCTCTCCAACATAGTTCATACCACACATTTCTCCAACAAAATAAAACCAAAAATTTCAAAAATGGAGGAAGAAAGAATAATAGCGCATTGCCTGAGCAGTCTAATCCTATCACTGGCATGCTTGATGAGTTGCATAAAATTCGAGATGGCATTCAGAAATTCATGAGGGTCAAGAAAATATTAGTAGCGAATGTTTGTGCATCTTTGAAATTAATGCTGAGCAAGAAATCACACGTTTCTTGTTCTTTTCAAAAACAAAATCATGTTAAATATTAAAGGAAGTACTCAAGAAGCGCCATCACATCCAAATGGTACCCAGGCATCTCGATAATTCGAATAAATTTACAAGACAAAATCTAAAGATAGCATCTACTGGAAGTCGGAAGAAGAGATCATCGACCTTTTCTTGCACAGATAAGCAAAGCAAACAAGTCAAATAGAGATCAATTCTCCCTCCACCTATTTCTCTAAAATTCAGTCACCAATATTTTCTCCTTGAGAGACACTAAAATTTCATATTTATAAGAGCACTGACTTAAGTTAAAATATGTGACAATTGCAAAAGAGTAGGAAGACCTTGAATAATGTAACAATCTTAGCAACCATATGCCTGAGTACGGAAACATGTACCCTTAGCTCAAGGAGCTCTATCATGGTCAGAAGCTCATTGAGACACTAGTCAGGTAAAGAGACCAGAATGGTGGAGAGCCCAAATTCTCGGCACCAATAGTCTGTCACCAAAGCCCAATCATCGGTGACCAAGTCCAACCATGGGAATTCTCCCTGAACTCAACCAGTATCCACCAATTACGAAACCAGAAGCAACCGTCATTTCTAATCGTCTCTGTTCTCAGTAACAGATGTAGCGCTTTCATCTTTTTTTCGATTTTCTTCTATTTCTAGCCCCCCCCCCCACTACCTATGTACCCTTCTTCTACACATGTTTTCTCCGTTGCAGAAGAAAAGAAGACTGACTACAACTACATAGAATACTGATTTTCCGAATCGGCACTATTGGGCAGCCACCAATGAAGATGATATAAGGACAAATAGATTCACAAGAGGTATGACCGTCACCTTCAGTGACAAGGCCCGCCTCCCCCCCCGCCCGCGGCAATGTGTGTGTGTGTGGGGGGGGGGGGGGCTTGCGGCCACCTCTATAGCTCTCAGAACAGCATCTGGTTTTGGTATCACCGATTTCCATTAAGCAATTAAATGCATTCATAACAGGCCAAGAAGCCTCTGGCAACCATTGTTGTCAGGGGAGAACATAGTGAAGGCATTAGTAGAATGAATGACATAGATGTTGCAAGTACAGGATGGTGTTCTGTGTGTGGAACATGCATGTGAAAATCTACACATGTAATTGAGATATCACTGGAGATGCCAGAAAGAATTGAAAGGCAACAGCCCATTGGTCCTAACTATATATACATATATATATATTATATGACCTACTACTAGTTGACTCAAAAAAATGACCTACTAGGAAAATAATTGCAATAGGCAATAGCTAAATGACGATGAGCAGTATCGCTCACCATAGAACCCCTTTTATTAGATCTAATCCTCTGAGAAAACCAAGAAAATCTACGTATTGCGACCAATTCAAGGTTAAAAAATAGAGATGTTTCCCTCAGCAATACCAGGATAAAGTTGAGTAAGAAGATCCCAATTTAAGATAACTTCATGAAGAGCATCTCTTTACAGTTCACTTCAGTGCCAAGAATTGGTTGGTCACAAAAACTTTGGAAGATTTGACAATTAAGCCTCAATAGAAACGAAAACACAGCACATATAGAGCAGACATATTCCGTATTCCTTTAATAGAGATTCTCCACTTATGCACCAAGAGGAACAAAAACACTCACGGGAGGTAGAAAAGAAGCTCACTGCTTACCCTCAATATTTTACGTAAGATGAATCTTTTGTCATCGATTCTCTTGGGCGTACTGATTTTTTTTAGAAATGAGAAATGCGTCATTCTGAATACATGCTAAATAAGTCTCAAATTCAAAAAACAAAGAAATGGTGCATTAAATGTGCAGCACTAATGCTCCAATCAATGGGTGTATCAACTAACAAGCATGAACCAGACAGAGGTGAAAACCGATCTGTTTACAGGGATGCTGAAAAGGAGATGATACAATCACCATATCCGGAGTTAACAAAAAAACTCAGGATGGGAAAGTAAGTGAGGCATCAATTGCAACTCAAACTCAGGAGAAAAAAGATAAAGGCGTACATAAATTACATAGCATCCAATGTAGAGGTAGACTCCTCATCCAACTATATTGTCTATTAAAAGATATAACAAAGCATCCAAGCGAAGCAAAGGAAACCAAGTAGAAACAATATGACAAGTAAGACTGAAAGAGGGGTGTAAGAGAGTTTTCGTATATTGGTATGCCCGATTAAAGAGGGACTCCATATAATATTGGAATGGCTAAAAGAGAACTTTATCAATCTTTTGACTTAAGGAGACATAATTTTGGAACAAGAAACTTGCATGAAAGGATGGGCGCAAGAACAATTCCCATCGCGCTAAGCTCTTAAAAAAACTGACAAACAAGACATTCTAAACGACCAGAACCTTTATACTTCTCAGGTCTCCTTTCATACTAGCATTGCAACTGAAAATCAGATGACCAACTCAATATTCTTGTCTATTCCACCGGTGCAGATAACCGCAATGTCCGTGTACCTCTCTTATTATGTGTCATATAATCACCAACTAAAAACCCTTAGAACTTCCACCCCCCAATTACTACCACTTGCTTCTTCAAATGCTTTCACATGCTAATTCATAGGACACAAAAAAGGCAGAGCCTTCTCCCACTTTTAAATCGGGTCGGCTACATGGATTATTGCTCAAATCTGTGTTGAAAGATCCGATTATTTTCTATGCCGGTTGCCGGCTACCTAACACAACCACCACAAGGAGGGATTTGAACCCCGGTCTTTTGAGTGGTAGGTACACTGCACTAATTCATAGGACACAGAACAGAATATTAAATTGCAATCCACACAACCTAAAACAAATGGAATGGATCAGATTCGACTGTAGTCACTCATAAATAGGTCTAGACAGATTTTCCCCCCATGCCAATTAAGGATGCCAATCCAACCCAAAATTGGCTATTAAAATACACATGTAAAGAAACAAATAGGATTTTTAAAAATTAGTTATGTAAACAATCTTGATTACAGATATAAGCATGATGATTACATGGTTATTAATTTTAATGCATTGTATAATCCCGATACGGGAGTAACAAAATCCTCAGCAATTCCAATACCAGAATGTTCTCGAAATATTGAAGATGCACTGTGATTAGTGGAACCATTAAAAGATCTAAAAACTAATGCCAAAAAGCCACCAAATAAGCACAAAAAACAAGCACAAATCAAGCAACTGCAGATGCACAAAGATATATAAAAAGGGGGCGTCATCATTAGACTAAGCATTATCTACTTAGGGCAAGTTTGGTAACTGGGTTGGATTGAGTTGGGATATCCTCCTGTAAATAGTAGTTGTTTGGATGGCTGGGAGGATTGGAGAGGGTTGGAATGATAAATGTTACGTGGTGTGACATTGATTATGTGTTATATTAACTTTTTTAATGATTATAATATGCTCTTATGTTAATTTTTTTTATTTGAACATGGTTAAAAAATATTATAACAAAGAAATTGTACAGTCCATATAACTAGCTCCAACCTAGGAATGCGGGGATAGAGCACGGGTATCCTGGCAACCAAACAGTCCTTTAGGGTTTATAAACACTCCATTCAATGATACTACTTCCAGCATAGTTCAAGCCTTGGTACAAGCACTCAACTTCACTTTCAAGCTAACCTTCTACATGAGAAGAAAAGCCTTCACAAAGAATGCTTCAAGGTATAAACCTCGTCAAGGAGTTTATCCATTTGGAAAGAAAGGTATTCACTCAGAAAACCTCTTGGCCAAGAATAAAAAGAGATGTAATGAAGTCGTATAGCCTTCTCAACAATATTCAATGAATATGATATGCAAAAACTATAAGAAATGCTTAAAAAATCCCCAACCAAGGTATAAAATCAAACTGAGGATTTGAACCGCTTTTGGCAATAGCATACTCAAAAGATAAGCTACGATGTGGTCAAATACAAGCCTTGAGCATAAGAACTTGGGAGCTTTCATGGCTTTCTAAGGATGGATAGGCTTAGTCGTAAAGTGTTAAGATATAATGGGTAACCTTGAGAGGCACTTGTATAGGCATTGAACATGCTAAATAAGTTGTATACACAAATATAACAGGGGAAAACAACTATAGATTTGAGATCAACAACTAAGAAGCATGTACCGGTGTAATGGTTCGTATGCAAGTATGAACCGTTATACAAGTTTATGCATCCTCGTTTTTAAAACATCAGGTAGCAATGTTTTTAGAGATTGAAGGTTATTTAAAAGGATTGTTGTAGGGAATCATAGGAGTATACACGGATAAGATCGCATATTCCCGATACCTCAAAGCTTCCCGGCTTGATTGGTGGAAAAGGCAAATCATTTAAGTATACAGGACCTATCATAGAATGCAACCATCATAACATCTAAGCAGAGGCTTATTATATGCTTTTGTTATGCATCCTAATCAATTTACAAAAAAATGTACTTAATTTTGGATCAACAAAAACCTTTTTGCTGATTTAATTACGAGCAACCCTTACTCATCAATGCTTATTAAGTATATCCGACTTGTCATAGAATGTAACCATTCCAATTTTATACAAAGACTTGTTTTGTGTTTTTAGTAGACATCTTAATTTTGGATCATCAAAATCCTTTAATAAAACTATAATTTTTTGGAAGGGAAAAGGTCTCTACCATATAGGTGTTTGCCCAAAAACTATAATGATTTAATAGCAAACAACTCTAATATGCATCCTGTGCAGAATTTCACATGAGATTCAATAGAAAAAAATGTAGATTAAGTGAAAGTATAAACTCATTGTTCTACAAATAGAGTAACTGAGAAAAACATATTCATTTGTGGACGTGATATTAGATCTGAAAGTTCTAACTAAAGACATATCCCAGCATGTGTTGTCATGACACGTGTGTATACGTGTCTTAATACATAATCTTACTTGGGTACATGTAATTGTGTTTTTTTAAGTAACCATGTAAATAATCATAATTTCATCATAATTATATAAGATTTGGTAATTACAAATTCAAGCTTATTTTAGCATTTGAAGTGCCAAAATAAGGAGGAATGTCCATTGGGGCATTTAAGTACCAAAAGCCCCGAAGAGTTCATTTGTTCTCATCCATTGATTTCTATCTTCTATTTTATGTCTCCCTCCCAATTGTGTCTCCATGTATAATATTTTCCTCTCCCCTTGCTAATTATCTTTCACATTCTCCCCTTCAATGGGTTTTCTAGCTCTTGTGATCTTCCCCCAGCTCTGATACGCGACATTCCACCACCAACCCATGATGCACATCTCCTAACTTTGTTGACCATGATACACACGAATCACATTGCATCATCATCATCATTGTCAAGATCATCGCCATCGACTCCTCCGCGAAGGATGATAGTGTGCTTGGGGAAGACACTAAAATTACTGTGTTTATCCCTCCACGAACTCTCCTTTCTGTTGCAAGATATTACAATAGAAAGTTGAATTCAGTGACTAAAATGGAAATACCCGGTGACTTCATGTAAACAAATCAGAAGGTATAACCTCTCTCTTTTAAGATAACACTCCCCGAAATAATAAGTGTGGATGGTTCGCATTGAAGGAAAAATAAAGTCAAATTATTTGCAATCCAACAGGATCTATGAAACGGAAGAAGGTGAGATGAAATAGAAGACAAAATATGCATAGCTTCACAAGATTTATGCAGCACTATGTTGTTGCAAAAACAGTATGACACCACGTGCTTTGACTGCATTGTCGACAAAGCAGCTTAACCCACACACCGGAACTAATCCCGCATGAATAATATGGATTTTTTTAAAGCAATAACATCTTCAACAATGTACCCATAACATTGATAAGAAATGGTGGGCAGTTATCGTGACTGATAATATTTTCAGATTTGAAACCACATGATACAAAACCAAAGTAAAAACAAGGTCTACAACAAAATAAAATCAAACCAATTACACCTAAGAACTATAGTACACTATTTTACACCACCATTGGCGAGATCAAACCACAAATTCCGTGTCAATGAAGTCGGTCACACTCCACTTAACCACATAAGGGTATACATCAAAAGGATTGATACACAAAAGTGGCTGAATAACGAGTCCCCTTTTCTTCTACAAAAATCAATAGAATTTGGTCTACAATTAAGCCAGGCGAAAAAAAAAGGAGAATAGGCAGCAGGCGGCTCTCACCAGAAACGAGCATCAGAATATAACAAGTAGCGAGAAGAGCGTGTATATCAGGAAGCAAGCGTATGCGATCAGCCCCCGGTGTTCATCCCCGCACGATGCCAATTCCACAAGTAGCCGTGTGCAGACCCTCGTCGACCACAGCACGAACACAGCTGCCGAGACGAACACCGCAGCGGAGCGCTGCGGCATGAAGAGTGATGCCGCGGAGAATACGAGGATCGGGAGCATACAGTACCCGATGAGGCTGACGCAGCGGTAGAGATCGAGGTTCCCGTTGCGACCGGCGAGCATGTTGAAGACGACATAGAGGAAGACGGCGGCAACGGTGACCCAGCCGAGGATGATCCCGAAGTGGAGCTTTCCGGCGAGCAACTGGAAGAGGCCGAAGGCCATGAGGAAGAGAAAGGGACCGGAGAGGTCGGCGTCCTCGTGGAGGTTTGGGTTGAGGCGGAAGGGGTTGAGGATGGACCGCGTCTTCCGCCAGATCTGGCGGGTGTTGATGCCGAGCTCCTCGAGGAGGGGAGGCTCGTCGTCGAAGGAGGCGGATGCGGAGGAGGAGGAGGCGGCGGCGAAGACAGGGGCGGAGAAGGAGGAGGCGGAGGGGGCGGAGCCGACGTCGAAGGACATGAAGGGGATGGCGGAGGAGGGTGGCTGGAAGGACGGAGGGGCGGCGGCGGGGATGCGGCGTTGGTGGGGGACTGGGGCGGCGGCGGGGATGCGGCGTTGGTGGGGGACTGGGGCGGCGCCAGTGCCGGAGGGGAAGACGACCGGCGGGATGTTGGCCATCGGGAGTTAGGGCTTCTTCGGCGGGTGGATTCGGGCGGGTTCCAGTCTGGTGGCTTGGTGGACACGGAAGCAGTGGGAGGAATAAAGAAGGGAGGGGGACACGTGGAAGGAGGGATGTAAGCCGTTGGATTGGCAATTTGTGGTGGATGTGGGGTCTAGGTATTTGGGAAAGGTCTCAAGATCCGCACATGTAGAGAGAGAGAGAGAGAGCGTACGCACCACGAAGTTTAGATCCCTGGCGAGTTTGGTGGCCGACGTCCAAAGGCTGATACGCAAGTGAAGGTGAAGGGTAACTATAAGTATCCACTTTTCTAAAAATATATATTTAGTTGAAAATATTCATGGTTAAGATTATTCTTTTATTTTGAATAAACTGCAAAAAAAAGGTTCTCGAACACTGCACCCGATTTTAATATGATAATGAACTTTGAAAAGTAATAATGTGCCTCCCATCTTTAAGATTTGTCCGAACTTTGACTATTGAAACTTAATTGATCATTTTGTCTTTCTAACATTAATTACAACGGCTAAAATCATATTGAGACAGATATTAAAAATCGGCACCGCATTGTTACCTTTTAAAGTTCATGTATGACATTGAAATCAGGTGTATAGTTAAGGAACTTTGTCTAATATATTCTCATTTTATTGATGTGGATTATTTTTTCTAGTATTCATCTCATTTTTTGGTCGTTTGTCTTATTAATTATTCACTCCCGGATCATGAGACTTTGGAATGTGACATTGCTAGGATCAACCGTAGAGCAGATGATTTGACTGAATTAATATATAACATCATCCAAACAATGAAAAGTCAAGAAGAATGGAGAACACCACCAAGCGAACTTGAAATCCACTAGGTGTTGCACATTCATACACATCCACCGCCAACCTCTGACCAACCTATTGACCATTACACCAAAACTGGAAAAAAATGAAAAACCAGAAAATTCAAAAAAGGACAATTCTGAAATGGAAGCATTTTTCAAGAGTATGATCTTAGAGCTTCTATTAATCAACGCCATAGAGTATGTGCATGATCTTAAGATATTCGTAAAGAGTAGATTGATACTTAAAGGTGTGATCAAGGACTGGATTTCACGTAATCTTTGTGGACAGTACGATGGTGATGAATCATACAACCTAAACTCGTCCCTTCGCCAACCACCCTTATCTCCATCACCTATGTCTCTCGCTCTCTCTACTTAAACCCGTCGAGCCCTCAGGTCAACCTCATTTTCCAAATGAGAGGGAGAGAGAGCCCAGTCCCTTATATATTGCTGGTGACATCAGCGACGTGAATAGTCGAGCAATGATGACTCCAGACCTTTTATCTCATGCGAGATCCGCGGGAGCGTATTATACGTTGCAGCCGCTCCTAGCAGTTGCCACGCTTCGAGTCGTACTCCGCCACGGCTCTCGAGGCAACGACGGAGCTCCACTGAGCTCCCTCATTCAGGAGAAACCCCAGGTAAACTTCTTTCCCCTTTTTCTTGCTTCATCTTCCTCTATCTTGCTTCTTCTATGTCCTATGTTTTCCTTCTTTTCCTCTATTTTGGTTTTCTCCTCCTTCCGCCTCGTTCTTTCTCGTCATTCCCGCCGATCCACCCCATCTTCATCTCTGTCACGTCGATCACCACCTTCCTATTCACTGTACGCCCTCCTCATCATCCACTGACTCAGCCTCCTCGCACGGCTTCCGCCGACCGCTACCAGTGCGCAGCTGGGTTGCCACATGGCCGACCTTCGAGCGCCTCCTCCGCCCCGCGGAGCCCTCTCCAGCACACCTCCTCGTCAGGCGTGTGTCACCCACCTCCTACTTCCGCTTCACTCCGTAGCCACACACCTTCACCACGTTTGATCACTGCCATCGCCTGCGGGCCACTACACTGTCCTTGTCATCGACAACCATTCAGTAGCTCACCTCGCAAACCCCGCACAGTCGTCAGTCACGGTCGCCCTCGCCTTCAACGAGCACAACCGCCTCACGTCGTGTGTCGATCGGGGTGGTTGCCCTACCACCGCCACCAACCTCCCTCTGCAGCGCAGCAAGCATCGCCCGCAGCCTTCACTTCGCCTGCCCCAGCCATGCCCTCACATGAGCTTACATTGGGCAGTGTGAAATTTGCATTAGGCCTCCCCTACTGTTCAAGCAATTGGTAGAGCGTCCTCCACATCGAGCCGCACGTGCAAGGCACGTGTGCATCTGGAGAAACTGCTGAGAAGTCCATGCACCTATTGGAAACCACGTAGAGATCCTCACCAGCTAGTGCTCACGTGTGTCACACGCCCCTATGGAAAATTTAAACCGTGCCCCTCATTTCTATGGAAATTTCAGAGAGACTCTCAACAGCAAAGTCACGTACAACGCATGTGCATGCATGGAAAAATTACATAAACATCCTATTGAGTACCGGTAATTGCATCTAAGTCCTTCAAGCACGTCTCTTTCAATAATTTTATTTTTGTATTTGCATGTAGATCCATGTATTTGCATATTTGTTTAAGTTGCATCATCATTTTATTATTCTAAAATTGCATATTGTAGTTCAACTAATTCTTTATTTAATGAGCATATTTTTTTATTTTTATGAGCTATGATTTATTTATTATATATAATTTGGTGAAACTTGCATAGTTTACCCATTTTATATTCTGAAATTGCTATTAAATTATTCAATGCTCTAAAATTACCAAAAAAAATCACATTAGATATACCGTGTTCTACATTATGCCTAAAAATCATTACATTTGCATGCATATCGGGGTCAGAATATAATGTTTTGTGATTTGAGTTATTGATGTTTAATAGGTCATAAAATCAATTATTTTTAGGATCTAATAATTTTCCCAAATTCCTCTCATCATAGACTCATCTAAAATACTTTTATTTTTGTGAAATAAATTAGTTTTGTATTTATTAAAGTTAATTTTCTCAAAATCACCCTATAGTCATATTTAATTCATAATTAATTCATATTGCATCCAAAATTCCAAAAAAATACAATAGCTTAATTTCATCATAATTTACCTTCTAACCAAGTTTGAGCATTTTTGGACTTGATTCGATCGTAAATTATATTAAATCCCCGAACTTCACCAAAATTGCATTTCACTCATTAATTACATTTGAAAAAATTTCAAAAAAAATACCTCTCTGAAAACCTGATTCTAGATCAACTATAGATCAACTTACGGAGACAGTTGCCTCCTTAAGATCGACCTTGGAGCTACCAAGTAAAAAGATAAATTGACCACTTGCTTTTAATTGACATATTAAGTGGTTTTTTTATTAATCCAAGATTGCCTGCCTACAACGAAAATCAACGTTAATTCCACCAAATTAACAAGGGCTTTTTAGAGTTCATCAATCTTGCGATCCAATGGTCCAGGTGGAGGAGCTCAAGAACGGACCAACTATACAAAACGTATTTTTGGAGGTACTCTGTAGATAATAGAATACCGTATTTTAGCATTTTTGTGATTTTTTGTATTTTAATTTGACTTTAATCAGTGTCTTAATTAATATACAATATATACATACTTAATCTAGTTTTTATGGATTTTTATAGGTTAGAAAAAGATAAAATAAATTGACAAAGATAAGATATGTACAATTTATACAAGATCAGATTTTTGTGTTTTCTCTTGATGTTGCTCTTTTATGGATTTTAATTCTTTATGAAAAGTTGGTTAAATGATCAGAGATAGGCTAGAGAAAGAATCATGTTAAAATAGATGATTTTTGTATATAAAATAATAAGCTCAATTCTGGTAAAAAAGGCTATTTGTTTATAGATTTTAATCCTTAATTCGAGCAAAATTAATGAATGTTAATTAATTGATTTTAAGAGGTTTAATTGGTGATTTATTAAGGGGATTGTGCTAAAACATCCATATAAAGTAGATGAATCATGGATTCATCACACGATGACACCCTAACATTGTATCCACACACACACAATAGTTGTACACACACCTTCTACACCACAAACTCACGCCTCACTCACGTATACACACACACACACAAAAAGTTGTTGCACCTCCCTTACGCACACCACGCAAAAGCAGCAACTGCTACTTCTCCGTGGTGCTTCACGTCAATATTAGTTGAGCTGCAGCTCGAGCTCTTCCGCGTTTCTTTGTAGGAGCTCCTTGCTACATGAGGAGAGAGAGAAGGGCAATGCCACCTACCATCAACCATCTCGAAGCAGATGGGGTCGAGCAATACCTAGTCAGAGCCTGAGCGATCTCTACTTGAGCACGTAAACTGCAACCAGGGAAAAGATCTTAGGCAAATGGTTGCCATTCGATCGTATTTTCCATCACAATTAAGATCGTGCGGTTCAATAGAACTCATTCCACTAGATCACTACGATCCACCACACTTAAGCGAGACATATGACGCATTGTGGTTCGCATGATTAGAGCATGTTAGAGCAGCCCTCACATGTAGATCCAGTAGCTTGAGTTGTGTGACTCGCAGCACGTGACTTGAGTTTTTGCACTAAATACCCCTGAAAAATCTGAGCATTTGTAGAAGAGACCCTAATTTGGGCAAGAAAAAAATTTACACTTACTCCTCCAGCTCTTTATTATTATAGACAAGCCGCCTGAAGGACCTGCATTGAATGGAAGCTTTGTTTTACTTTCAGTTTAGTCCTTGAACTTCATTAGTGCATAACTTTCTCATTTTTAATCCATTATTGTGTATTTTATGTCATTTTAAAGCGTGTTCCTCGCTCTTTCATTATAATTAAATTTATGTATATATAAGAGCTTAATTAAATTGAAATATATTTGAGGATTAAAATGATTTGTGCATGCTTAATTTAACATATTTCTATACTCATATTTCGAGGAAATTTATCTCAATGCAGGGACTAAATTTGAGGAGGCTCCTTGATATTCATTCCCTGACTTATTTATGGTTAAAATTTATTTCTCTGATGATTAAATCGCAGGGAAGTTATGACATATTTTCTTAAGAATTGTTATCAACTAATGATCTCAGAAATTCTAAGGGTATATATTTATCTTGTAGCCAGCAGCTTGGAGTTTTGATTATATTTCTTGAAATTATTTTTTGGATTTGTGAAGATATTTTGAGGATTTTATTGATCATTTTGCATTGAGATTAAAAGTCATCTTCACATATCCATTTCTTCTTCTCTATGTTATTTATTTTCATATGCTTTAACTTTCATCTGTTTAATTGCGTGCTCATATGCATATGCAACATTTTCTGTAATAAAAATTATCATTGTAAAAAAATAATTATTTATATTAATTTGAAACCATGTAACTAAAGAATCGATGAGCTCAACCTTGGTACAATGAACAAGTTAAATTTGACACATATTCAAATGTGTGGTTTTTGTTGATATGATTTTCACCTCCTACACTACAATACTTAAAGGTGTGATCAAGGACTGAATTTCACGTAATCTTTGTGGACAGTACGATGGTGATGAATCATAGAACCTAAACCCGTCCCTTCACCAACCACCCTTATCTCCATCATCTCCGTCTCTCGCTCTCTCTACTTAAACCCGTCGAGCCCTCATGTCAACCTCATTTTCCAAATGAGAGGGAGAGAGAGCCCAGTCCCTTATATATTGCCGGTGACATCAGCGACGTGAATAGTCGAGCAATGTTGACTCCAGACCTTTTATCTCATGCGAGATCCGCGGGAGCGTATTCTACGTTGCAGCCGCTCCTAGCAATTGCCACGCTTCGAGCCGTACTCCGCCACGACTCTCGAGGCAACGACGGAGCTCCACTGAGCTCCCTCATTCTAGGAGAAACCCCAGGTAAACTTCTTTCCCCTTTTTCTTGCTTCGTCTTCCTCTATCTTGCTTCTTCTATGTCCAATGTTTTCCTTCTTTTCCTCTGTTTTGGTTTTCTCCTCCTCCCGCCTCGTTCTTTCTTGTCATTCCCGTCGATCCACCCCATCTTCATCTCTGTCACGTCGATCACCACCTTCCTATTCACCGTACGCCCTCCTCATCATCCACTGACTCAGCCTCCTCTCAAGGCTTCCGCCGACCACCACCAGTGCGCAGCTGGGTTGCCACATGGACGACCTTCGAGCGCCTCCTCCGCCTCGCGGAGCCCTCTCCAGCACACCTCCTCGTCAGGCGTGTGTCACCCACCTCCTTCTTCCGCTTCACTCCATAGCCGCACACCTTCACCAGGTTTGATCACTGCCATCGCCCGCGGGCCACTGCACCGTCCTTGTCATCGACAACCATTCAGTAGCTCACCTCGCAAACCCCGCACCAACGTCAGTCACGGTCGCCCTCGCCTCCAACGAGCACAACAGCCTCACGTCGTGTGTCAATCGGGGTGATTGCCCTACAACCGCCACCAACCTCCCTCTGCAGCGCAGCAAGCATCGCCCACAGCCTTCACTTCGCATGCCCCAGCCATGCCCTCGCATGAGCTTACATTGGGCGGTGTGAAATTTGCTTTAGGCCTCCCCTACTGTTCAAGCAATTGGTAGAGCGTCCTCCACATCGAGCCGCACGTGCAAGGCACGTGTGCATCTGGAGAAACTGCTGAGAAGTCCATGCACCTACTGGAAACCATGTAGAGATCCTCACCAGCTAGTGCTCAGGTGTGTCACATGCCCCTACGGAAAATTTACACCGTGCCCCTCATTTCTCTGGAAATTTCATAGAGACCCTCAACAGCAAAGTCACGTACAACGCATGTGCATGCATGGAAAAAATGCATAAACATCCTATTGAGTACCGGTAATTGCATCTAAGTCCTTCAAGCACGTCTCTTTCAATAATTTTATTTCTATATTTGCATGTAGATCCATGTATTTGCATATTTGTTTAAGTTGCGTCATCATTATATTATTCTAAAGTTGCATATTATAGTTCAACTAATTCTTTATTTAATGAGCATATTTTTTATTTTTGTGCGCTATGATTTATTTATTATATATAATTTGGTGAAAACTTGCATAGTTTACCCATTTTATGTTCTGAAATTGCTATTAAATTATTCAATGCTCTAAAATTACCAAAAAAAATCACATTAGGTATACCGTGTTCTACATTATGCCTAAAAATCATTACATTTGCATGCATATCGAGGTCAGAATATAATATTTTGTGATTTGAGTTATTGATGTTTAATAGGTCATAAAATCAATTATTTTTAGGATCTAATAATTTTCCCAAATTCCTCTCATCATATACTCATCTAAAATACTTTTATTTTTGTGAAATGAATTAGTTTTGTATTTATTAAAGTTAATTTTCTCAAAATCACCCTATAGTCATATTTAATTCATAATTAATTCATATTGCATCCAAAATTCCAAAAAAATACAATAGCTTAATTTCATCATAATTTACCTTCTAACCAAGTTTGAGCATTTTTGGACTTGATTCGATCGTAAATTATATTAAATCCCTGAACTTCACCAAAATTGCATTTCACTCATTAATTACATTTGAAAAAATTCAAAAAAAAAATACCTCTCTGAAAACCTGATTCTAGATCAACTATAGATCAACTTACGGAGACAGTTGCCTCCTTAAGATCGATCTTGGAGCTACCAAGTAAAAAGATAAATTGACCACTTGCTTTTAATTGACATAATAAGTATTTTTTTGATTAATCCAAGATTGCCTGCCTACAACGAAAATCAACGTTAATTCCACCAAATTAACTAGGGCTTTTTAGAGTTCATCAATCTTGCGATCCAATGGTCTAGGTGAAGGCGCTCAAGAACGGACCAACTATACAAAACGTATTTTTGGAGGTACTCTGTCGATAATAAAATACCGTATTTTAGCATTTTTGTGATTTTTCGTATTTTAATTTGACTTTAATCAGTGGCTTAATTTATATACAATATATACATACTTAATCTAATTTTTATGGATTTTTATAGGTTAGAAAAAGATAAAATAAATTGACAAATATAAGATATGTACAATTTACACAAGATCAGATTTTTGTTTTTTCTCTTGATGTTGCTCTTTTATGGATTTTAATTCTTTATGAAAAGTTGGTTAAATGATCAGAGATAGGTTAGAGAAAGAATCATGTTAAAATAGATGATTTTTGTATATAAAATAATAAGCTCAATTCAGGTAAAAAAAGGCTATCAATTTATAGATTTTAATCCTTAATTCGAGCAAAATTAATGAATGTTAATTAATTGATTTTAAGAGGTTTAATTGGTGATTTATTAAGGGGATTGTGCTAAAACATCCATATAAAGTAGATGAATCATGGATTCATTACACGATGACACCCTGACACTGTATCCACACACACACAATAGTTGTACACACACCTTCTACACCATAAACTCATGCCTCAGTCACGTACACACACACACACAAAAAGTTGTTGCACCTCCCTTACGCACACCACGCACAAGCAGCAACTGCTACTTCTCCGCGGTGCTTCACGTCAATACTAGTTGAGCTGCAGCTCGAGCTCTTCCGCGTTTCTTTGTAGGAGCTCCTTGCTACATGAGGAGAGAGAGAAGGGCAATGCCACCTACCATCAACCATCTCGAAGCGGATGGGGTCGAGCAATACCTAGTCAGAGCCTGAGCGATCTCTACTTGAGCACGTAAACTGCAACCAGGGAAAAGATCTTAGGCAAATGGTTGCCATTCGATCGTATTTTCCATCACAATTAAGATCGCGCGATTCAATAGAACTCATTCCATTGGATCACTACGATCCACCACACTTAAGCGAGACATATGACGCATTGTGGTTCGCATGATTAGAGCATGTTAGAGCATCCCTCATATGTAGATCCAGTAGCTTGAGTTGTGTGACTCGCAGCATGTGACTTGAGTTTTTGCACTAAATACCCCTGAAAAATCTGAGCATTTGTAGAAGAGACCCTAATTTGGGCAAGAAAAAAAATTTACACTTACTCATCCAGCTCTTTATTATTATAGACAAGCCGCCTGAAGGACCTACATTGAATGGAAGCTTTATTTTACTTGCAATTTAGTCCTTGAACTTCATTAGTGCATAACTTTCTCATTTTTAATCCATTATTGTGTATTTTATGTCATTTTAAAGCTTGTTCCTCGCTCTTTCATTATAATTAAATTTGTGTATATATAAGAGCTTAATTAAATTGAAATATATTTGAGGATTAAAATGATTTGTGCATGCTTAATTTAATATATTTCTATACTCATGTTTCGAGGAAATTTATCTCAATGCAGGGACTAAATTTGAGGAGGCTCCTTGATATTCATTCCCTGACTTATTTATGGTTAAAATTTATTTCTCTGATGATTAAATCGCAGGGAAGTTATGACATATTTTCTTAAGAATTGTTATCAACTAATGATCTCAGAAATTCTAAGGGTATATATTTATCTTGTAGCCAGCAGCTTGGAGTTTTGATTATATTTCTTGAAATTATTTTTTTGATTTGTGAAGATATTTTGAGGCTTTGATTGATCATTTTGCATTGAGATTAAAAGTCATCTTCACGTATCCATTTCTTCTTCTCTATGTTATTTATTTTCATATGCTTTAACTTTCATCTGTTTAATGGCATCCTCATATGCATATGCAACATTTTCTATAATAAAAATTAACATTGTGAAAAAATAATTATTTATATTAATTTGAAACCATGTAACTAAAGAATCGATGAGCTCAACCTTGGTACAATGAACAAGTTAAATTTGACACATATTCAAATGTGTGGTTTTTGTTGATATGATTTTCACCTCCTACACTACAATACATTATTAATAAAGAGGTGGAATTACCGTTCATAAAATGGCATCATAGCCGGGGAACAATGTATTTTAGGGTTTTAAATCAATTTCTGTAATTAAGTTTTGTGATATTGATTTTTGTGCCAGTTTTCTTTCATATTTCCTTTTGTTTTTCATTGAATTTTCTTTCATTCTATGTATTTCACTCTTACATGTACTAACCACATTTTCTCTCTTCACAGAAATGGCTTGGAGCAGTTGAAATCAAGAATTTGCAAGCGGATTCTCATTTTTGTGAGTGAGAGCTTAGATTAGGTTTAATTTTCTGCAATTTTTCTTTGTTTATATGTCTCTCTGACCTTATTATTCACAATAAACAAGACTAAACTCTTTTGGGTGTGTCAAGCCTATTTCAACCCCTTATGTGTGGTTGGGGCCCGACTTGAGTGGCATCAATACTAGATACGCACGCGCTAGCTTAGATATTTATTTTTGTTTGTGCTAGTAATTTCCAGGTCGCACGTTCTCACGAACTAAGATGCATCAGTAGATCGTTCTCACTTAGCCAAATTGAACTCAAATTCTTCCTGTTAATAGAACTATATGCTTAGGGCAATTGTCTCTGTGCATGGCATTTAGTTTAAATTCTAAATTTCTTGTATTGCATTTCACATGAAGGACATGAGAAATCACTGTAAGTCTTCTTCTTAACATGCATCATCATTGATTTCACATTTGCATTGGCTTTTTCAAAACCAGACATACTCTAGCAGCCTCCATTGCGTTGAGTTGGTGAAACAACAAGGTTTGACCTGTGTTTGTATTGTGTGTGTCGAAGTCTTTGCAATTGCAAACAATTTATCAGTGTTCGCAAGTTATTCTCTGCCTTCTCTTAGAAGATGTCGACATGTTGGTATTCATACCTACTTTATATAGGTCTCGCTTACATGACCATGTCCCGATATTCTCCTATATCCTTCTAGGGGATAGGGGTCCCAACTAAAGCACCATATATGCCATAGATGCTTCGCATCAGTCTACCCACCAAATCTTCTTTCTCTCCCCACAATATGAGCGCCCACTTAGTAAGGAGAGCCTTGTTCAAGCATTTAAGCTTCAAGACACCCAACTACCATCCTTTTTAGATTGTGTTATTGTCTCCCAATCAATTAGATACATTCCTCCTCTCTCTTATCTACCATCTGACTAGACAAAACGAATCACCAAAGCCTCAATCTATAACCCCCCACTTCCGAAGGAAGTAACATGGTGGAACAAAGGAAAATGGGGATGGCAGAAAGAGTGTGCTTGAGTAAAATCAGTTCGCCACTTCTATGGAGCATTCTCGCCTTCCAGCCATCCAACTTACACTCCAATATATCAAGAACCACTCTCTAGTCAGTAGAGGATAGTCAACCTACAACGAGAGGGAGACTGACTCAGCCGAGATTCGGTGGTCTTAAGTTCCACACAAAGCGGGAACTCAGTCGAAGCGTTGACCATGCAAAATCTCAACTAAAGTCAACAATTAACCCACAATATTGATATCAAGCAATGAGAAATAAAGTGGAGTTAAAATTTATTTTTAACTCTACATAAAAGATGTATAGATGCAAGTACGTAGAGAGTTCGAACACAGGGAGCAAGGTAGGATAGATCAACAAGTGTGTGTGTGCGAATGTGAAGTATTTGTCTACACTATGCAATGCAAATCTTTTTGTGGGTTTTTAATTTTTAATTTTTTTATTTAATTTTTATTTTTATATTTTGATTTTAAATTTACTGATTTTTTTATTTTTATATTTTATATTTTTTTATCTTTTCTTTTTCAATATTGGAATATATATACAATATAAGAAAGGAGGGGATAGAGTATTTATAAAAATATGTAAAAATGCTTAAAAATTCAGAAATAAAATATTTTTAGTCTTTTTATGAATTTTTACTGTTTTTGTGATTTTTGGAGAATTTTCTAAATATTTTTGGTATCTTTAAAAGCTAAAATAAAGGAAAATAGTGAATTGGAATTCTGGCCGAAATCAAAATGGGAAGGAAAAATATCAAATAATATCAAAATTTTCCCAAATTAATTTTAAAATAAAGATAATAAAATGGGGAACCTACAGGACCCGAGTTTGTATTTTTTTGATTTTTTCTAGAATTTTTTAGATTTTTTGGAAGTTTTTGGGTATTTTCTATTTTTTAAGGTTTTGTTTTGAATTTTTTTAGTGATTTTTGGACTGACACTAAAATATGATAAAATACGTAGTAGGCAATTTTTTTGGAATTTTTCTAGGTGTTGTAATATTTTTTGGTACTTTCTAAGCTAGACAGTAGCTAAAATGCATGTTTTTGATTTTTAATAAATATGAAAATGCAACAAAAATGAAAAATAAAAATATGGCGTGAAAGTGCAAGTTAACAGGAGCCTATGTGAATTTTTTTGGTAATATTTGGAGTTAATATGATGCGTAAAATAAATAAGACAAGCACACAAAAATATTAAGTCTGGCAGGGGTATAAGTGCAAATATTAAAACATCCAAGGGCACAATTGCAATTTTCCCATAAAATATTACACTAATTTTGCAAATTAATGGACCAATCACAAATTTAAATACCCGTGGGGGTACGCCTGCAAAATGTCCACCAGGGCGAGTGACTAGCACGCGCCTGGGAAGGACCTAAGTGCAACTGTCAAAATGCCCGAGGGCTTACATGCAAATATCCCAAAGATTTTACACTGCAATTAAAAGTTCATGTACTAAAAAGAAATACACAAATGGCCGAGGGCCTCGCTGCAAAAAGCCCCGCGCCTCACGTGAATAAGTCATGTGAGGTGACGTGGCCGAGGACCTACTTGCAAATACTAAAAGTTCAAGGGCCTACTTATAAATTTTACAAAATATTTAAACGACACATGAAAGTATAACTACTAAATACTAATTACAAAAAGAGCGCGGGTATACTTGCAAAATTCCCACGCTAAGGCGCTGGCGGACGGCTCAGATGCATCTAGTAATCCACGTGTCCGCGCCTCCTCGTGCGATGACGCTTCGGCCGCCGACGGATGAGATTAGATGCGGTGATGCCGATCGGACGGCTGGAGGAGATCTGATCCGACGGTGCTGAGAAGACCTGGCGGCGAAGCTCGATCGAACGGTCGTGACTCCCATGCATGAACAGGGAAGAACACGGCCTCCGACGAGCTTGGATCGACGATGAGGCTCTGCTCCGGCCTCCTCCCTCGTCGCGGAGGACCTCCTTTGACTCCTGGAAGGGTCCTGAGTCCATCGGTGGAGCCAAAAAGGCTCGAAGAGCTCCGATGCTCTGTGGCGAAGCCCAGGAAGAATGGCGGCCCAGGTACCTTCGACACTCCAAAATCGACCCTTCGCGGGGGTCTTTTGAGCTTCTGCACTTGCAAAAGTGGTCAACGGAGACGAGGGCAAAATGCCTCGGCCTCCAGATGGTTCTCTCACGGGGCGAATAGTGATATGGATGCTCGCCGGAGCTTTCTCCGGCGAGGGGGATCGATTAAGCGATTCGATGGGGGACTGGAAGATAAAAGGGTACCTAAGAGATCCTAGGACTACTAAGAATGAAACGGGGATGAAAAAGAGGAGAATAACACCTCGAGGGCCAAAGCCCGAGGTTGAAATACCTCGACGGGAAGGTCACCGGAGGTGGGGGTGGAACACACCCAGATCGTGGTCGATCCGCCGCCTTGAAGAAGGGAACTTGGAGATGTCACCTCCAGGAAGCTCGAGCGAGTCCAATGAGGGAAAGATCTGGATGAATTGCGGTTCAAAATCGAATTGAAATCCAAGGAGGAGTTTTGTAGGTTTGACGGCCTGGCTGGGAAGACCAAGGCAAAGCGGGTGAATCGATGCTCTATACCCCGAGGTTTCACCTGGGCGTGAATCACTGATAATCGAGGATGAAAAGTCAAGAAGATTCCTTCGCGAGATAGTGCAAGAGGAGTCTTCGAAAAATGGGAGAAGTTGGTCAAAAATGCAGTCTGACAAGGGCTACAGGACCTAGGGCAGACAGTTGACCGAGGTCAACTGTGACTGCCCCCTGGTTGGTCCACGTGGACCAACCACGAAAAAGGTCCTAAAAAACTTCTAAATTCATTAGAAAATAGAAAATGATATTATTAAATTTAGGTTTATAAATAAAATATTTAATATTTTATGTAGTATTTTATTATGATTTTTAATTATTTTTATGAGGTATACTTTTTACAAGTTTACTTTTATGCCCTTTATAAGTATAATATCTATATATTTTGTTCTTGTATTTTTATTTTGTGTATTTTAATTTATTTATTTTTATTTAGTATTTTATAAAATTATAAAATACTTTTATACACGTAAATATATTTTTGTTTTATTTTTATGATGTGTTTTGTATATTAAATAAAATAAAAGTATTAAATATATAGGTATGTTTATACGTATAATACCTATGTCTTTTATATACATATATTTTATTTTAAGTTTTATTTAGGTTTTTATTCTGATTTTAATGTACACATATATTACAAGTAATATTTACAAAATTATAAAAATATAAAAATACAAAAATTATGAATGAATAATAAATTGAATATTTTAATCTGTACAATTATATAATATGGGTCCAAAACTCAACTTTCAAACTGTAGCTCCGCCAAATGCGAAACCACCGCCATTAAATAGCTTATTTTATTATATATACAATTAAAGGTGAGTTTGCTGCAATTGGAGTTTTCATTTGTGAGATACGGGTCTGGGAAGTTGGGATTCTGGATTTTTATTTAGACCATAACTTTTTATCTGTACATTATTTTTCAGTGAAATAAATTTTGTATTTTTCTTTATTTAATTATCTATAGCTTTTATGTACAAAGTTTCTTTATTTTATGTATAAAAAGTGGAACCAAAAATAGATCCCAAAATGAATAAAGAATGGATGAAATGAATGGGTAATTGGCCCTTATCTCCCCCTACTTTATTCCTTGTCGACCTATTCATCAAGATGCCTAGGTCTCGGGGTTTCGGATCATAAAATATTTACAATAATTTATTCTTTTTCTTTTTTTATTTATTCCATAATTTTGGCTTTAATTACATTATTTTATACACTATTTACATGCACATGCATGAATGCTAAAATGATGGTTTTAAGGGTATTTACAAGCATTTACTATGATTTTTGAGGCCAAAATGATAGAATAAAGATGATGAAATGTGGATTCATCAGAGACCCAGGTAGGTCGCATGCAAAGATCCTCCTAAACACCATAACATGATGCAAATCTCTTGTGTCTCCTCTTTAACCAAGGTCAATGAAGGTAGTAAGTCGCAAACCTGAAATGTCATTCCATAATCATCGAGGCTCATCGCACATGTTCCAACCATAATCAAGAAAGATCGTAGTGACATCCGCATAATGGAGAATCTGTCTATATATGTACTCTACGAGATATCCCATACACAGCCCTTCATTCATCGTTAGCCTCATCATAACGGCCAAAGCATCCACCACAATCATGAAAAACAGTGGTGCTCGAGGGCACCCCTGACGAACATCACGCAGGAAGTAGGAAGAAGCCCCTCCCCCTCCCCCCCCCAATCTTACATTCAGGAGGAGCAAATATGACATCATCATAATACATCTCTTCATCCAAGCAATCCACCTATCAAGGAACCCCCTATTCTCTAATGACATTCAAAGAAATCACCATTCCACACTATGATAGGGTTTAGAGAGATAAACTTTCCATAATAGTCCTCTCTTATGGTCTCTCTTCTAATCCAACACCATTTCAGAAGAAAAGCACCCAACAATATGTCATGAGTCTCCCAATCACAATGGCTGACTGCCCAAGGGATGTAATATCATCTAAGACAACTCACAAATGATTCGTGAGCACTTTGGCTTATGATAAGGTAAATCCCATTGGATAAGGATGTAGGTCCGAAGTTTTCTACTCTAATTCAAACCTCCCACTTTGGCAACATAAAAAGATGTGCTTTATTAAGACTTTACAAACCCCGATTGTCCTCTTGGAATTCATGTAGCACAACAAAATTCTCCTCCTTAATTATGTCACAGGATTCTCTACATAAAGTGATCAAAAAACCATCGAGACTAGGAGCACCACCAACATTCAACTGGAAAACAACATGTATAGATTCAGCCTCAGTGAACGGGATCATCAGGCCATTAGCAGAAGACTGTGATGGCATCTTCACATCCCTACACATCAGCCCCATCATGTGCGTGAGACTCTTTTGCATAGAGCGTGATAGTGGTTCCGATGCGCATGTCCAACCTTCAGATCTTTGTTTATCTCCACCCCATCCACAACAATGGAATGAATATAATTCTTGTGTTGCCTCCCACTAGCCATAGAATGAAAGAAATATGTATTATTGCCCCTTTCCTTAAGCCAGTATTGCCTTGATCTTTGCCTCCAGTTCGTTTCTTTTTTTCAATTCTCCAAATGTATATCGTGCAACTGCATCGTCCTCAGATCTAATTGAGTCCTAGTCAATTATGTTCATCCTCCAACATGTCCAGGTGGGTGATCTCCTCTTGACGGATGTTACATATGAGACGACACTGATTACGAATGCCACGACTATACTTCACAAGACGTATATGGGGTAGGGATTACTTCGTGGCAAAGAGAGTTACTATCGACCCCTCCGGTTGGCAATCATGCCAAAAAGCGCCAACAACGTCTCATAAACCCTCTTCAAGGAGCTATGCATGCTCAAGTTTAAAAAGAAAAGTCACCGGGCACATCTCTTTCTCGAGGACCATAAAAGAGAGGTATGATCAGAATGGGCACGCGATAAAGCCCAAGCCCGAGCCAATGGAAAACATAGTAATGCCTCTGCAGAAACCAGGAAACGGTTGATGCATGACCACGACCTGGAATTTCCCTACATGAAATGACAACGACCTGCATCAACGATTTACAAATATAGTTCTTGAGATCAACTGTCAGATGTTGTTTTTACCCCGCAAACACTGGCTAATGGGTGCGGATGGATCTGATATAATAACATGGATAGCTGTAGTATGCAATCATAATAATATAAAAACAACTTCATCGCCATGTAGTGCCTTCAATCATAGATAAACAACCAATCACAAGTCACATGTATTTAACGTGGAAACAATCTGAGGTAAAAACCATGACACGAGTCTCTCCACTATGCTTTCAACTTGATCTACACATATCGTACCACTAAACTAAGTTGCCTACAAGGGCAACCAACTATATCGCAATAAGTTGTTCGGACAAATTACGGTCGTATTACATTTAAGTAACAAACCTAATAACCTTAACATCAAATAAAAAATAAGAGGTAAAACTAAAACAATCCTATGGAGCGAGGAGCAGGCTCGTAAGATTAAGTGCAAAGCTTCAAAGCTGTAGGCACGGAGAATGAAGCATAAAACAACTCTTTGATCTTTTTTCTCATAGTGTAGAGTGGAAAGTGGAGAGATGAGAACTTGGTGATTTTGTTTTTCTTAATGCACGAGATATGGGGCCTATTTACAGGGACAGAGTCCCCATAGGAAAAAAACAGCATTTCAGAAAAAAATAGGAATGGGATCGGCTTCAAAAAACTTCTTGAAACGGAATATGATCAATCATGATGCAAAAGCATGATCGATTGAAATGGAATGATTGATAACATGGGTTTAGGTGATCGATCAGAGATAAAAAATGATTGATCAAAATATAGTTGTTATGATTCAAATAATAATCGACTGGTAAACAAGGTTGATCAATCGGGTATGATTGATCATGTCAAAATGGTTGATCGATCTGATATGATCGATTATTTCACAATGGTAGATCGATCAACTTGACACTTTGACCTGAAAGTCAAAGTCAAATGGTTGAACTGCAAGATGTGTGATACTTGAGGTCCTTTACATTATAAGACAATTACAGAATGCGTGATTCAGTAAAAGAAGAGACTTTGTATGCTTATTAAGCTTGAGGTCCTTCTTTGAGCTTGAGCTCGAGTTCCTTGGTGCTCCTTTGAGTTTTTTAGCATCTTCTTCACTGAAGCATGAGCTCCTCATGCTTGAGTTTATTTTTGGTCTGTTAGCTTTCATGTTCTCAACCTAACTACAAGCTTTACACACAAGTTTGTTATCATCAAAATATGAATGCTCATGCACTAACAATCTCCCCACTTATGCACGAACTCACATCAACACCATCAGACGTAACATCTTATTAAAGTCCCCCCGACCCCTCAATGATACAGACGAAAGAGGGGTATTTCAGCCTCACATTCCGATGATGGATATTATTAATACCAATACTAGTGTTGGGTTCCCGTAGACATTGGTCACAACAAGCTTCAACCTATCCGCCTTCTGTTGGAGCACGATCGATACAGAATGTATGCCCAAAGTAGCAACCTCTAGATACCAGATCAAAGTTGTCACTGTTCCAGCCACTGATGAGCCCCTGGACGCCCTAACTGAATCTAAGGCCTGAATTTTTGAAAGATTCGTGTTGCCAATGGAACTCTAGACCCCTTCCATGTTTTGGAAGATATTGGATTCTTGTAGCAGGATAATATCAGCCTTCACATCCAAACATAGGCCCCTCACCGCTAACCTCTTATCTTACCTCTCCAGTCCCCTAACGTTCCAGGTAATAATCTTCATTCAGCCATAAAGTTCACTCTGCGTGGGGGAACAACTCACAGGAAATTCACCAGGGGACGTCCACCTCAATTGTGACAGGTTGGGCTTCTATAACAATACCTTTCTCCTGCAACAATGACGCATCTGCCAATACAGACTCATCGCCACCGTGTTAAATTAGAAATCGATCTGAATTCAAGGGTAACAAAGTACCTGATGCCATTGCTATGATGTTTGACGTAGCCGTCGATCAACCCACGAAGCAACCCCGGATCTTCCTCTCGAACGTATGCCTCTCAAGCTCTCTCTTGTCGATGGAAAACAATAGAGAAGAGAACATATGTCGATTGGGGACCCTTGGCCTTATTATATTTGGCTAGACAACCAAAATGGTTGCCAATTCACTTTCCTATTTTGTCCATCATAAAGAGCTTTTATTCTCTAATTAATTGGCAATCAAAAGTGCACTAATGGTAATTGTTAATGTTCATATCAATGGAATTTTCAAATCCCAATAATCAATGGGATTTTTAAATCCAACAATCTCCCACTGGACATTGATAATGACCATGTAATGTGCATACTGTATGAGCTCTGAATTATTGCCACCAATCGAGATATAACTGAACAATCTTGTCCATTGGTTACGATAACATGAGATCAAGGAGGTATTCATCGTATTGAGCACGATTAAACCCATCAATGGTCACCAATATTAACACAACCAAATGACATAGATCAATGCCAAATAAATTTGAATCTATATCCAAAGTTGCATTTATAATGAATGGTCTGTTTTCTTAATGGAGAACCTTTAGTGAGAGAACGTGGAATCAACATCAATTGCTTTATTCTGCGCAGAAATTTATTGAACTTCAAATGTTTTAAAACTGTAAAGGGCTGAGCAAAATAATACAAACTCCCACTAGAAGTGGATATCTTTATTTGATACAACACCCATATGAATCATATGTTCATGAAATATATTGGGTGTCACTGCTTTGGTTAGCGGATCCGCCACCATAGAATTTGTCCCAATATGCTCTATGGAAATTTGTCCACTTCGTACTCTCTCTTTCACAACCAAAAACTTTATGTCAATATGCTTTGACTTGGTTGAACTTCTGTTGTTGTTGGAATAAAGCACTGCCGAATTATTGTCACAAAATAACTGTAATGGTTTCTGGATGCTGCATACAATACGCACCCCATTGACAAAATTCTTTAGCCATATTCCATGATTTGATGCCTCATAACATGCTATGAATTCAGCCGCCATAGTGGAGGATGCTACAATTGTTTGTTTAGTACTCCTCCATGATATGGCTCCTCCAGCCATTAGGAATACATAGCCTGAAGTGGATCTTCTACTATCTTGGCATCTAGCGAAATCTGAGTCGGAATATCCAATGATCTCCAGTATATCCGACCTTTGATATGTAAGTCTGTAGTCTTTTGTTCTCTGAAGATATCTCATGACACGTTTGGCAGCCCTCCAATGATCCATACCTGGATTCGCCATGTATCTGCCTAGCATGCCCACAATAAATGCCAGATCCGGACGTGTGCACACTTGTGCATACATAAGACTCCCAATTGCAGATGCATAAGGAATATTACCCATCTCCTGAATTTCAAGGTTATTCTTAGGGCATTGATTGAGACTGAATTTGTCTCCTTTAGCAAGTGGGGTATCAATTGGTTTGCAAAGCTGCACCAAATCTTTGAAGCACCTTATGGATGCAGTTCTCTTGTGACAATCCAAGTACACCTTGAGTTCGATCTCGATGTATCTGGATTTCTAATACAAAAGAAGCATCTCCAAGATCTTTCATTTCAAAATTATTTGAAAGAAATTTCTTTGTTTCATGCAACAAATTCAGATCATTACTAGCAAGCAGTATGTCATCCACATACAAAACTAAGAAAATGTGTTTACTCCCACAAAACTTGTGATATACACAATCATCCACTGGATTAGTCTCAAAACCAAATGAGATAATTACCTGATGGAATTTGTGATACCATTGACGGGATGCTTGCTTGAGTCCATAAATGGATTTCTTTAATTTACAAACCATATTCTTTGCATCTCCCTCAACAAAGTTTTCTAGTTGAACCATATAGATTACCTCCTCAACGTCTCCATTGAGAAAGGTGGTCTTAACATCCATCTGACGAAGCTCAAGATCAAAGTGCGCAACTAATGCCATGATAATTCCAAAGGAATCATTACTAGAAACAGGAGAAAATGTTTCCTTGTAATCAATTCCATCTCTTTGAGTAAATCCTTTAGCTACAAGATGTGCCTTAAACCTTTCAACATTACCATTTGAACCCCTTTTAGTTTTAAATATCTATTTACAACCAATGGGTTTCGCACCTTCTGCCAATGGTACAAGGTCCCAAACTTGATTGTCTTGCATCGATTTGTATTCCTCATTCATGGCTTCGACCCATTTTGTAGAGTTAGAACCTTTCATGGCCTGATGGAAGTTGATTGGATCATCTTCCCTAATTCCATCTTGTTCTTGAAGAAATACTATATAGTCATCTGGAATAGCACTCCTTCGTTCTCTAATAGATCTCCTTAAATTTTGATGTTGTTGATTTTGATCTTGTGTAGCAAAATCCTCTATGAGGGGTTGTTGAATATTGTTATCTTGAGGTTCTTGATTTGTTTCTTGCCCAATGATTGGAATGCACTCTTGTGCATTTTCAATCACAACATCAGGAATCGTGATTGATTCCTCCTCAAAGACAATATCCCTAATATACATCTTCCCCTCCAAATCAACATCCTCAAAAAAAGTTGCGGTTCCCGTTTTAAATATTTTCTTAAGTGTGGGATCATAAAATTTGTAACCCCTTGATCGCTCTGAGTAACCAATAAAGTAGCTGCTCACTGTTTTGGAGTCCAATTTTTTCTCATTTGGCATGTACGGCCTTGCCTCAGCTGGACATCCCCATATGCGTAAATGCTTTAGACTAGGTCTTTTACCAGTCCAGAGCTCATATGGTGTTTTTGCAACCGCTTTTGTTGGTACTCTATTCAAAATGTAAGCTGTTGTTTTTAATGCTTCTCCCCAGAGGGACTCTGGTAAGGAAGAATGATTGATCATACTCCTCACCATATCCTTAAGAGTCATGTTACGTCTCTCAGCTACACCATTCATGCTAGGAGATCCTGACATAGTATACTGAGGAACAATTCCACATTCTTCTAGGAATAAAGCAAAAGCATCATGATGTTGTTCACCTGAACCATCATATCTGCCATAGTATTCACCACCACGATCAGATCTGATGCACTTTATGCTTTTGTTGAGTTGGAGCTCAACTTCGGCCTTGAATGATTTGAACACGTCTAGAGCTTGTGACTTCTCATGAATGAGATATAGGTAACAGTATCTTGAGTAGTCATCTATGAATGATATAAAATACTGTTGGCCATTCCATGATGCCATAGGTAATGGACCACATATATCAGTATGTATTAATTCTAAGACACTAGAAGCTCTATTGGCACCTAATCTCCTTGATTTGGTTTGTTTTCCCTTAATGCAATTGACACATATATCTAAATCTGTAAAATCTAATGAATTTAGGATGTTATCAGATACAAGTCGTTCAATTCTAGATTTGGATATGTGACCCCCAAACGCTTATGCCAAATTGATGCTGAATTTTCTGAATCGGATTTTCGCTTAGTGCCTCTCAATTCAACAACCATAGATTCATTATATGAGGCAATGGCATCAAGCAAATAAAGCTTATCACTAGGCCAGTACCAATCATAGAAGAGTTAAAAGAAAGACTAAATTTTCCATTTCCAAAATTTAGAAAATAACCTAAATTGTCCAATGCAGAAAGAGAAATCAAATTTTGTCTAAAAGATGGAACAACGAAAGTATTCTTTAACTCTAGATAATGACCGGTTCCTAATAAAAGCTTAAAAAATCCAACTGCCTCGACTTCTGCCTTCTTTCCGTCACTTACGTAGATGTATCTTTCAACATCAGTTGGTCTTCGGTAGTTCAGGCAGCCCTGCATTGAAACACTTATGTGAGTAGAGGCATCGGAATCTAACCACCAGTGGAACTGAAGCTAAATTAACTTCAGAACAAACCAAAGTATGAATTGTACCTTTCTTCACGCGTCATGCATGATATTTGGCACAATCTTTCTTGACGTGTCCAGATTTCTTACAGAAGAAGCAACTAATTGCATCCTTATTCTTCTTTATTGGACCTGTCACAGCAGCATTACTCATTTGTTTCCTTTTCTTGCCCTTATCCTTAGAGTTCATAGCTAAATGAGCACTTTCTGGCTTTTCATGCTTCAACCTGTCTTCCTCTTGAGTACAGTACGAAATGAGCTCGTTAAGATTCCATTTCTCCCTTTGGCGGTTATAACTGACCCTAGACTGGTTGTACTGTGATGGAAGTGATAACAAAACCAAATGAACTAGTAAATCATCAGATATTGTTAGTTCTAATTCTTGTAACTTTGAAGCAATATGAGACATTTCAAGAATGTACTCCCTCATGTTTCCCTTGCCGGTATACTTCATGGAAATCAAGTGCTGTAAATAAGTGCTTGTTTCCGCCTTATCATTTTTCGCAAAACGCTCTTCAATTTTAGCAAGGTATTCTTTAGCCGTAGTTATTTTTTCTTCAGCAATCCCTCTAAGGGTTTCCGGAATACCATGCTTTATGATCATGAGACACATGCGATTAAAGTGCTCCCACCTCTCATAGTTCTTCTTTTCATCAGAAGAACTATTTTCCGTAAGAGGAGCGGGAGTCTCCATCCGAAGTGCAAGGTCTAGATCCATGCAGCCAAGCAGTATCATAATGCTCTATTTCCATGCCTTGAAATTTGTGCCTTGAAGCACGTGAATGGAATTCAAGGTGGCAGAGATAGTAGATGCGGAAGCAGAAGCTATGAAATAAAAATCAAAAGAAAACAGAATTAATGCATGTTTCATAAACGTGAATTTGCAAATACAGTCATAAGAAAAAACAAGATACCAAACACATCACTAACTATTAAGTCTTTGGACAATAATGTTAGTTGTAAGTGATACTCTTGATGTGTTGATCAATCGTCAATGATAAATCATGTCAAGTAGTGAGACCATCTTTGGATGTATCTCATTACTCACATGGAACCTTCTAATCATTGCTCAATTATCATCATAGGTATGCGATACACTTAAATAAATATTGTCCCTCCTTTGGGAAGAATAATATTTATAATGCATACAAAATCTGTCCAGATATCTCCAACAATATAATTTTGACGATAGAGGTCACTTTGGGGGCTTATTCGCTAAAATTATATTATTGGTGATATTGTAAATCTTTCATATGGATAATATAACTTTAAGTCACCTTTATTTTGTTATTCCAACAAAAAAATACTGATATCATTTAATTTCATTATACAGTCCTACGACAAGATTAAAAAAAACGATGATAATTTATTATGTGAATGGCAAAAGAAATTATTGCCGTGAATGAAAAAAAAGACAGATGAATTAATGTCGTTAATGGAAAGTGATATGTTATTACAACAATGTTCCCCTTTTATAATCAGGAAATTAATATCATCTTTAATGATTTCCATAAATGGAAGGTGCCACAGAAAACAACGGCAATGCAATAAAAAAATATGCATGATTTTAAAACAAGAATAAATGTAATGGAATAAATTGCATAAATGGAATGACAAGTGATCAATGCAACGTTGAGATCACAAGGAATGAATTTCAGTAAGTTTCTTTAAAAGGAATTTAGAAACCTTATAAATAAAGCAAATGAATCAATAATATACTCGCGCAATGCGAACAACAGAAAGTCATCTAAACAGTTCTGCCATTTAAAAAGACTTGATACAAATTAAACAGCATCCGGTTTAGGTTGAGACAGAGGAATCAATTGATTAAGATTATGAAAGGCATATCTATGTACGCGAGCTTTATACAGATATGATATCATTTTTTTAAAGGAAACAACAACAAGGCCCTACGAAACTTTGTTATTTCCGTGAAAGGAAATTATGGATTTAATGGAGATTCATTTGAATCTCACGACAAACATCATTAGTGGGATATTCGTTGGAATCACAAAATACAAAATACAAGGGATTAATTTCCAATTGCATGTCATAAATCAATTTCAAAAGTATACACTGATATTAACCTTGAGTAATACACAGATCCGGGAAATCCCACATAAAAAAAGTGCAAACATCATAGCCCGAGATGTAACAGAAAACGGGAAATCAAGGTAGATAATATCATCCAATATCAATATTTTCACACCATTGACGATAGGATAAATACAATAATCCGGAAAATGATTATTTTGAATCCATATCACAGGTGTAGAAAAAAATATCAACGAAAATGACATACTAAAATCCTATAAATCAGAATCGAGATGGCTCTGATACCACTTGTTAAATTAGAAATCGATCCGAATTCAAGGGTAACGAAGTACCTGATGCCATTGCTATGATGTTTGACGTAGCCATCGATCAACCCACGAAGCAACCCCGGATCTTCCTCTCAAACGCATGCCTCTCAAGCTCTCTCTTATCGATGGAAAATAATAGAGAAGAGAACATATGTCGATTGGGGACCCTTGGCCTTATTATATTTGGCTAGACAACCAAAATGGTTGCCAATTCACCTTCCTCTTTTGTTCATCATAAAGAGATTTTATTCTCTAATTAATTGGCAATCAAAAGTGCACTAATAGTAATTGTTAATGTCCATATCAATGGGATTTTCAAATCCCAATAATCAATGGGATTTTCAAATCCAACACACCGAGCTTCTCCACATGTATGTCTAGCACGACAATACACCCATCAGCATCGACAACATCCCCGTGAGGTATGTTATGCCCCCATTTTAGATGTCTGAATATGATCACCAACACGTTCCTTCTGTGATTTAAGTACAGAGAAAATTGCTAGACTCAGTAGCCATCTACACTCCTTCGAAGTCCATCCCAAATATTGTTTCCCATATCGTGAAGAGATCAGGACCCAGGGCGAAGGAGACCTTCGCAAGCCACATCCCATCTCACTCAGCCTATACGAGGTGATCAACGTCATTGAGGCTCTGCAATCACCATGCACAGACAAAGAATTCCCAACAGAAGTAGATCTCGCATGTGGGGATCACAATTGGATCTCCAGTATTTAGTCCGAAGATATTTCGGGTCCAAAGAAATGCATTTACGATCAAAATAACCCTACTCTGGTCCGATAAAGCAGCATCTGATCTGCAAGACCCGGAATTCACCCCAAATCAACGAGGATCCATAGCTCGAGCTTTTGACACAAGAATCGAGATGGCTGCGTCGTTTCTACTACCAACAGAAATGGATGTTGGTCGAATCCCACCGCCCCTCCACCGCTTCTGGCGATGCCCATCTCCTCAACCTCCATATGGAAACACACCCCTCCGATCTTTAGGCTCCCCTTTGAAGGAAGCACTTTCGCTCTTACAACAAACTTGATCTTCATGTGAACATCGACTGCCTTCGAGAAACCATCACAGACAATAGAAATTACCTTTCCAAACTCCATCATCAAACTTTCATTTGTTTTAAAGTCCCACACCTGTAATGGAAGATCTTTCAGTGTAAGAATTTTGTAGGACATGACATGAGATGCACCCGTCTTAGGTTCCGTCGCATTAGTACGTAACAGGAATCTCACGTCATTGTCAGAAAGGCCACGCATGTAGACAACAAAGTCCTCGAGTAGACAACGTTGCCCCATAATGGTCTGATCCCTCCCCCATGCAAAACAAGAGTAGAATGATCCTCTGCAGTCTTAGAGAGACTGCTGCAATCAATCCAAGCCGCTCGATCTTGATCGAGCAGTTTACATGAATTTTCACGTTATGGGCCCACAAAAACAGGAAATTTGTGTGAACCACTCGATCAAGATCGAGCAGCTCCGATGTTCCACCATTTTGCAGTAGAATCTGAAGTACTGTAGAGGAACTGCTCCCAAAAAAGAGAATGCATCACGACACATCCTCGCAACATAACCAACCTCGCCACACTTGAAACAGTCGTGCCATCGTGCCAAAGCATGCCCCTTTACACCTTCTTCTCCCATCTGTTGAACCGGATGCCACCTTGTTGCCAGAGACCTTTGTTCACTCCCTCAACCTTTCGTTCCACGACCAAGGAGAAGACCCTGATCTCCCCCCCTCCTAGTCGAAAACACCTTGAGCCAACCATCTCCAGTTGAGAGCGTTCTCACCCTCATCGCCCCTTTCAACTTGAGAGATGTCTTCCATCCAAGTCATTGATGTTAGGCCACAACCAATTGATCCCCATGCTCTCTTGATTTTCAGGGGTATTAGCTTTCACGACTGATTCATTTATGATCAATTTACCGAGTTTGCAAGGTGTTAGAAAACCACCTGATATAAATTGACCATAATGACTTATGATAAGTTTCTCATAGAATAGGGAAGAATATTTGTGTCTAAGCAGCATGTGAACCTATGAGAGGCATCATGAAATAAATATTATTGCAAAATGTTGTCATTCTATGTCTATGAAAAACATAATTATTGATGAGTTCCATTGTGATGTATACCATGACCATCTTGATGTCATACAATTGTTGATCTAAATAGTTAGATCATAGGGTGATGTGATGTTGCAGATCTAAAGAGTTAGATCGATGACACAACAAGCATCGTAATATGATATTTAAGAAGGATATCCGATCCTAAAGAGTAATCTCAATACTTTTATTCTGCTCATGAAATCATAATTCTCATGGCCCTCTTTATCCCAATTTGATGCTAGCATGGAGACGAAGTAATTGACCATCTATATTTGTGTATTACCACCCTCAACGTGAAATTACACCTTCATAGTTTCATAACTAGATACGAACATAGCTATTGCCAGAAAAGGACGTTCGAAGATGATCATGTTAGAGACAACTTTTTTACCATCTTTTTGTCTAATATAATGAGTCTACAGGGAATTTCAAACCATGAATGGTTATTGTAAAGTCATCAAGCACTCACTTTGACACCGTAATTAATCTATCCGTGAACTGAAGGATCATCCTTCTTGGTTTAAAAAATCGATCATGAATTTATCTAACAAATAAGAACGGAGTAGACTAATTAATCGAGGAACTACCATCAAGTAGAGTGTGGTCAAAGGCATTATGGAAAATCTCACATCTGATTAGGCTGGCACTTATGTTTGATTTCTTCTTGGGAAGCACATTCTGTGTGGCATTGGATTTAGGGTTGGCTATCGAGCTCAACGAGCCGAGCCAGACCCTGGCTCGAGCTCAGGCTCGAGCTCGTTCGACCCAGTCAAGCTGGCTCAAGCTCGAGCTCGGTTGGCTCGAGCCTTTTATCGAGCCAGCTCGGGCTCGATAAGGCTCGAGTCAAGCCCATTATCAAGCATGAGTCCCTTATCGAGCCTGGTATGGGCTCGAGCCCGGTCTGGGCACGTTAAGGAAAATAGCCATTTTTTGGTGGAAAAGTGTTGTTACCTGGGCTCGAACTCGCAACCTCCTCTTTGAAGATTGCATTCCTTACCAGTAAGCCACCATCCGAGTTGTATATAAAAGTTAAATATAATATATATTGTAACATTCTATTTGCTAATAAAAAAATAAAAATTACCAATTATCTAATTATAACCCAGATTAACATAGATAAGTGTAGAAAATTCAAGTCTACAAAATAATCTATCAAATATTGTCGTTATATAAATAAAATAGACACATAGTCCGCCATTCACAATGTTGCAAAACTAATACAAATAAAAATAAACATCATTACAATTTCACATATAGAATATATATATATATATATATATTCGAGTCGAGCAGGGCTCGGCTCGTTAAGCTACCGAGCCCAAAAATCTGGCTCGGGCTCGGCTCAATAGCTTAATGAGCCAAGCTCACGAGTCCTTATCGAGCTGAGCCCGAGCATGGCTCATCGAGCCGTGACCCAATAGCCAGCCCTAATTAGATTAGGTCATTATAAATACATGCCCTTTTGTTTAGTTGTCCTATTCCTCTTTTGTTTGCAAGTAGGTCCTTTTTCCATTCAGAAGCTTATGCAATCAAGGAATGGGTTTCGGTGACTTCTAGAAGAGATGATTCGTGTTTGATTTTTTTTCGTACAACTTTTCTATTTGATATTTTTACCCGACAAACCCTATAATCTTTGTCATTACCTCTACGACATTTGAAACATCGTAATTCCTCCCTCACCCCCGTAAACTTGTTAACCTTTACCCTACAAACCTCGTGGTTAACCTCCATCCATTTAACCGTTATAAATAAAGGATTATGTTATCTTCTTTTATATATATCCATTTTATTTATCAAATTTTACTACAAGTGCCACTCCCTCCCACCTTCCACCTCCATCTGCCATTCCCTCCACCTCCAGCTGAACACGGTGCCCCCTCCCTCCGGTCGTCGGCCGGCCTCCTTGCTCGACCCCCCTGCCAGTTCTTGAAGTCCTTCCCCTGCTCACCACACTCCCGCTCAAAGCCCCTCCCTCGCTCACCACACTCCTGCTCGAAGCCACAACCGCTGGTCAGAGCCCTTCCCCCGCCCCGCTGCTCGAAGCCTGCACCCACCACCTCCCACTGCTCGAAGCCCCGGCCCCCCTGCTGCTGCTCGAAGTTCCACACACCTGCTCGAAGCCCACCCCTCCCATGGCCACCTCCCCCCCCCCCCCCCCGTTCTCACTGCCTCCCCTACGACCTCGTCCTGCCGCCTCCCATGCAAGCACCCCCCACACATCCCCTGTCCCGCTGATGAATCCACACTTTATCATCTTTATTCTATTATTTTGGCCTCAAAAACCCTAACAAATGTGTGTAAATACCCTAAATACATCATTTTAGCATTCACACATGTGCATCCAAATAGTGTATAAAATACTGTAATTAAAGCCAAAATTATAGAATAAATAAAGAAAAGAAAAAGAATAAAATATTGTAAATATTTTATGACCTGAAACCCCGAGACCTAGGCATCTTGATGAATAGGTCGACCAGGAATAAAGTAGGGGAGATAAGGGTAAGAATACAGTAGAAATACCTATACTTTTTAATTCATTCTTTATTTATTTTGAGACCTATTTTTTTGGTTCTACTTTTTATACATCAATAAAGAAACTTCGTACATGAAAGTTGTAGATAATTATATATAGAAAAATACAAAATTCATTTCACAAAAAAAAAATAATGTACAGATAAAAAGTTATGGTCTGAATAAAAATCCAGAATCCCAACTTCCCAAACCCGTATCTCACAAATGAAAACTCCAAATGCAACAAGCTCGCTTTAATTGTATATAACTAAAAATAAGCTATTTAATGGCGGTGATTTCGCATTTGGCGGAGCTACGGTTTGAGAGTTGAGTTTTGGACCCACATTGTATACTTGTACAGATTAAAATATTCAATTTATTATTTATTCATTATTTTTATAATTTTATACTTTTATAATTATGTAAATATTATTTATAGTATATATGTATATTAAAATCAGAATAAAAACCCAAAATAAACATAAAATAAAAATACACATATATATATATATATTACACATAGGTATTATACCTATCAATATACCTATATATGTATACTTTTACACAAAATAATTCAGAAAAATAAAATAAAATATAATTATGTGTATAAAAGTATTTTATAATTTTATAAAATAATAAACAAATATAAATAAAATTTAAAATCACAAAATAAAAATAAAATAATAAAAATATATAGATATTATACCTATAAAGGGTATAAAAGTAAACTTGTAAAGATATACTTCATAAAAATAATTAAAAATCAGAATAAAATACTACATAAAATAATAAATATTTTTTATTTTATAACCAAATCTTAATTCGATCATTTTCTATTTTTAATTGAATTAACAAAATCTTTTTCCAAGGTTTTTCCTGGTTGGTCAACGTGGACCAACCAGGTGCAAACTCTAGTTGACCCCAGTCAACTAGGCGTCCTTCACCCCTGTAGCCCTTGTCAGACTAGCCTTTGACCCTTTTTCTCGTCTTTTTCGAGGGTGTATCTTGCACTTTCCTGGGATGATTCCTTCTGCATTTTTTCACCTCGATCATTGCTGATTCACGCCCAAGTGAATTCTTGGGCTTTGGATCTCTGTGCGAGGCATTGTTCCTCGTTCTTTGGAGCCCCCCCAGTCATCGAGTCAAACCACATAAGAATGAAGTCCGACCTTCTTTTGAATTTTTGAACGTCTCCCCCATAGGATTAGCTCCCCTTTCGATCCTTGAACCTCCGGGAAGGTGATAACTTCGTGTTGAGGTCTTCAGGAGGGTCGAGCGAGGCCTGAGGCGCTACCACCACCTCCCCCAACTCCGACGGTTGAGGTACCTTCCCTCCGGTGATACACCATCGAGGCAACCATATTTCCATTACTTTTCTTTTGCTTTTTCTTCGCTTTAGTCCTAGGATCATTTCACCTCAAGAAATCCTCGCTTCCATCCGATCAAATCAACCAATCAGTCCCCCTCGCCGGAGCGCACCTCCGGCCGAGCTCCGCTTCGTCACTTTACGCCACAACTCCGCCACCGCGGGATCCAGGCACTTTTGCCCTGGGTCCTCTCGCGCTTTTCTGCAGGTGCTTGGACGTTAACGCACGCCTGGAGGTCGTTTTGCCCTTCGCAGGAGTCGCTCAAGCTCCTCCAGCTCCGTCAGCAGCCCCAGCGAGCCTCGTCCACCGCCGAGGTGTTTTGGACTTCCCCGCGTGTAGAGGAAGCTCCCAGGAAGGTGCGGCCCCATTTTGAAGCTCAGAAGCCGCCGTAGCACGGAGATCTAGCCCGGGGAGTTCGCCTCGCCGGCGTTCTTCCCCGTTCTTCCTCCGCGCTTCGCCACCGTTGTATCGGGCCGCCACTCCAGATCGCTCGTGGACCGTTGGATCGTCATCATTCCTCCACCGTTAGGTCTCGATATGAGATCTAATCTCAGACGTTGAAGCGAAGCGCCATCGGCCGTCAGATCATCGCCACGTGTCAAGTGAAGAATCCACGGCCGTTGGGATCATGTGCTTAGGGGTATTTTGCATTATTCACCTCGTGCATTTTTGTAATTTTCTTTTAGTTCAGAAACTTTCATTGGTAGTTTAAAATATTTTGTAATATTTATAAGTAGGCCCTTGAACTTTCAGTATTTGCAAGTAGGTCCTGGCCACGTCACCTCACGTGACCAGTACACGTGAGGTGAGGGCATTTTGCACAGGACCCCTCCAAGGTTTATGTATTTCACTTTAGTCCAGGGATTTTTGTATTAAGTGTAAAAGTTTTGGAAAAATTGCAAGTTAACCCTCGTGTATTTTTGATATTACAGAAAGGTCCTTCCCACGCGCGTGCCAGTCACACGCCTTGGTGGACATTTTGCAAGCATACACTTGCGGGTCTTGTATTTTTACAATTGGTCCATTAAATGCAATATTCAGTTATATATTTTGTGTAAAAATTGCAACTGTGCCCCTGGATGTTTGTGTATTTGCACTTATACCCCTGCTAGGCTTAGTTATTTTTGTGTGCTTGTCTTATTTATTTCATGCATTTCTAAAAGCCCAAAAATTCCACAAAAATCAACTTAGGCCCCTGCTGCATTGTAGTTTCACGCCATTATTTTTATTTTGCATTTCATCGCATTTTATTATTTATTAAAAATAAAAAACATGCATTTTAGCTACTGTCTATCTTAGAAAATACCAAAAAAATATTAAAAGACCTCAAAAAATTCCAAAAAAATCACCTATTGTCTATTTTATTGTATTCTAGTTTCACCCAAAAACCACTAAAAAATTTCAAAACCAAAACCTTAAAAATTAGAAAATACCTAAAAACTTCAAAAAATTCTAAAAAATCATAGAAAAATCAAAAAAAAACTAAACTCAAGTTTTGTAGGTTCTTTATTTTATTCTCTTTATTTTAAAATTAATTTGGGAAAATTTTGATACTGTTTGATATTTTTCCTTCCCATTTTAATTTCAACCAGAATCTTAATTCACTGTTTTCCTTTATTTTAGCTTTTAAAAATACCAAAAATATTCTGAAAAATCCCCAAAAATCACAAAAACAGTAAAAACTTTTTAAAAAGACCAAAAAAAAATTTATTTCGTAATTTTTGACTATTTTCCCTATTTTTATAAATAGGCTAGCACCTCTTTTCTTATATTGTAGATATATTCCAATATTGAAAAAGAAAATAAAAAATATAAAATATAAAATTAAAAATATAAAATTAGAAAATTAAAAATCGAAATACAAAAATTAAAAATTAAATAAAAAATATTAAAAATTAAAAACCCACAAAAACATTTGCATTGCATAGTGTAGACAGTACATCACATCCACACACACACACACACACACACACTTGTTGATCTATCCTGCCTTGCTCCCTGTGTTGGAACTCTCTACGTACTTGCATATATACATCTTTTATGTAGAGTTAAAAATAAATTTGACTCCACATTGTTTGTCATTGTTTGATATTTGATTGTGGGCTCATTGTTGATTAAATACGGGATTTTGTAGTGGCCAAGGCATCAACCGCGGTTTCGCCTTGTGAAACCGTACGACCGCTCGATTTCCGTGTTTATCAAATGACGTCGTTGCTGGGGAAGTATAGACATTCCTGATAGAAGCTCGAGACCTTCCTGGCGAAGGCCAAGCTTCCTGACGAAGGCCAAGCTTCCTGGCGAAGGCCAAGCTTCCTGGCGAAGGCCAATCTTCCTGGCGAAGGCCAAGACCGTACGACCGCTCGATTTCTGTGTTCATCAAATGGCAGAAGCTCGAGACCTTCCTGGCGAAGGCCAAGCTTTACCATTGGGAGGATCACGTCCTTTATCATAAAGGAGGGGGCATCATCTGGAGGAGGTGCATTCCTCAAGAAGAGCAGCATAGCGTCCTCACATACTGCCACAAGCTTGAGGCAGGAGGACATCATTCTGGGAAAAGGACAACACAAAAGGTGCTTCAATCCGGCCTTTGGTGGCCTACTCTCTTCAAGGATTCGGATGAGTTCGTGAAGAGATGTACTGACTGTCAGAAGATGGGAACCTGCAGACAGAGAGACTTGATGCCCATGAAACCCATTCACTTTTGTGAGGTTTTTGATGCATGGAGGATTGATTTCATGGGCCCATTGAAGGATATTGAGAATCCTTAAGCGCATCACGGAAGCGTGTCGATCGCATCGTATGCAATCAGAGCGACTAGTCGTACTAGTCGCAAGGTGCAGCGGAAATTAAAAATTTTAACTTTAAAGATGAAACCACATGATCACGAGAACACCTCTCGGATCGTTTCATCAAACCACAAAGTACAAGGAATACCTCTTGAAGCGTGGTTGTGATCGCGAGATCCCAAAGTAGAGATCCTCCTATCTTAAGTCCGACCCACGGAGAATGCGCTTGCGGGCACGATGATGAGTCGTGTCCTTCCCGCAATCCTTGATGAAGATCCAAGCAATAGATCCCCTGATTTCGTCAAGCGAAATCCGTCGTCTTCCTCTACAGCAAGTAGCCACGAAGAAGAAGGAGATCCTCGAGTCGTCGAAGGCGAAGGCGAGAACTTCTCTCCTTTCTCAACAATGGTGGTCGGCCACCCTATGGAGAGAGAGAGAGAGAGAGAGAGAGAGCGATCACGAGAATGAGAGGAAGAGAGAATAGAGTTCTTCAACTCAAGAATGTTGTATCTTGGAAAGGCTACCCTAGCCCTCCTTTTATACTAGTTTAGGATCCAATGGATCTCAATCCATGGGACACATGGATCCAAGGGCTATGCTTGGTCCATGCTAAATCAATGGCTATGATTGTTGTTGGTTAAAACCAACAACATTAATTTTAAATTAAAAAAATGTTGCAACATTATCAACATAATTTAATTTAACATAAACTAATTAAGAAATAATATGATAAATAAAATGGAGTCAACCAACCTCCCTAAAAAAAAGGGGGGCATCACCCATGAACAATTCATGGGTGACGCCACCTATGAATGGTGGTTAATTTTGGCTCCTTTTTATTTATCTTATTATTCCTTAATTAATATTCACTAAATTAATTCCCAATTAATTTTGTGAATATTTTAATCATGCCATTGAATATTATGTGAATCATATTCACAACCCAAACTAGTTAGTAAATTGCATTTCCAATTAATTAATAAATGTGAATCTAATCCACATTATTAATTAACAAATGCTATTCACATTGATTCTCTCTCTTATATATGTATATTATAAATCATATTTATAATACACATATATATCATGGATAGTGTCATCCACATTCTCTTAATCCTTGATAATTAAATCCCATTTAATTATCTTAGATAATCATTCTCACAATATGAATCTTATTCATATTGTACTTGATAATTAAATCTCATTTAATTATCTTGGATACATTCTCATAATATGAATCTTATTAATATTATACTTTGATAATTAAATCTCACTTAATTATCAAAATCTTCTTGCTTGGATACTAAATTCATCACAGGAATTATTCTTGAACTCCTTCAAGAATAATGCGCCTTCTCCGTAGATACTTGGAGATAAGGACAGGGCGATTGTATTGTTCCATGTATAGTGACTTGGATGTTGAGATCTCATCTTAAATCCAGATCTAACGGACCTCCCACAGATGCTTGATTAAATCAAGACCGCAAATCCAATCTTCTCATTGAATCTGAATCCCATTCAGACCAATGTCCAACACTTGGACTAAGATCGGATTGCTTCTCTACTGAAAGGAGTCACTAAAATCCAGACCTGTTTCATCACTCCCTCGGAATGGAAGCGTCATGGATATACAATCGTTTATGATCACATCACCATTCAGGTATTCCCAATACCTATACATCCTGCATACTGGAGGACCAATGATCAACCTGAAGATGAAGATCTATTTTATATTGTCTTCTTCAGGGTTTGATCACCAAGTTTCTCAATCTTGGTTATTGGGATTTGGTATCGATCATATGCTTTCCCAAAGCATATATCATACCTTCAAATTCTTGTCATGCTTCCAAAGCACGACGACCATGCATGGAATTTGATCGGTCCCAATACCTCATGAGTGAGCTCATGTCTTCCGGTTCATAAGTGAACATGTATGATCCCTTTGAGAGATCGTATTACTCATATGCCCTTATATGCACACCAGCTCGCCGGTGTATAGACCTTGATTAGGTCATCAACCTAATGGTCTGCCAAATGTATACACTCAGACATATAGTAACACATATGTCTCTAGTCAGAGGATGTGTGCCTATGCTGTGACAGTATTCAACATAGGACTTAGGTTATCTCGATCTCGCTAAGTCAACCCATTGACTTAACTAATCTGACACCTCCGAATCACTATTCCCATGCAGAGGACCTGCATCAAGAGGTCAGTCAGATATCAGCCTATGTGAGAAAGGATTGTCATCTCCTACTCAGGCTGGAGATCATCTCTTAATAATCATTTGACGGTGCTTGATGAGTCCTCTATCTAACCCATTAGATATTCATCCAAGCACCAGCCTCTATGATTCATTTAATGAATCAACAGCTGTATGATCATTAAGATGGCCATGGTACATAACCCTAATTGTACAGAGGGACCTATTATGCAAATTATTTATTCTTCATTTCAGATCAGGGAATGATACGTGCAATAACATTTATTGCATAATGGCTCGCCGTGGGCTCGCATATCCAACAATCTCCCACTAGCCCAAAGAGCCATTAATGGGCTAATCATTTAAACCTACACTCATGTGACAATCATAGGCTATTTAGAAAATAGCTAGGTAAGCTGACCAGTCACTCGGTTCCCGCGAGACTACGCCAAGTCCTTTTACGACACTTGCATATCCCCAGTAACAGCGCTCGCATCTAATGCGAATGTTGCATCTAATGCAACCAATACTCAATCTTGTCAGTCATAGTATCCTTGATACTACAACTCAAAGAAATATTTATAACCAGCATGTAATTTCTATTATCCTTATCAGAATGCCCTTATCCCTGGAGATCTCCATCTCCTAAGGTATTCGCAGTTAAGACCTTTTAGATCTCCATCTAAAAGTCTTAATTTCTTGAAGATAAGACTTAGAGATCACTATCTCTAAAGCCTTGTCATCTTTGAAGATATTGTTATTACTGCAATTAAGTGTTCTATCTCCATAGTAGGATTAGTAACAGTTTACTACTCCCACTGCATGGCAGATATCTGGCTTTTGTACACATTTAGCATACTTTCAGCTTCTCGTAACTGATGCACAAAAGGGCAACCAGTTTTTAGCATTCACTTCCTCAACTCTTTGAGGTGCTATCCCTTTAGATAGGTGATGATCGCGAAATCCACCTCTTTAATAATGAGGAAATTGTAGTATAGAAAGCGGATTTCGGTCGTCAAAATACCACAATCTTCGAATGTTGTGGAATATTTTTTACTTGGCAAGTTTACCAAGGTCGAACTCAGGGAACGGTGATTTTTAGTTGCGCGGTCTTAAATCAAATTTAATAATTGATTAATGCTCGGTTAATTTCTGTGTTGAGAAAAATATACAATGCAATGATGGATGAGTGATGCAAAAAAAATAAATTGAGAGAACTATGCCCAGGATTTGTGATTTTTACACAAATTAACTCCCCAATAATATAATCTTTATCTCCGCAAAATTTACCACAAATCAAAATGGATTGCTCTTAACTCGTTGCTTCAGGTTAATAAGCAACTAGTATTCAGAATATTGAAGCAGAGTATCCAGCCTCCAAATATCTTCGATTCAGTTCCTCAAATAGTCAGCAAAAATCTCAGAGGAATAAATGTAAATTAACCTCCTGTGACAACAGTAATTTCAATGATTTAATCAAGTAAAATCCTTATCCGAACTCCTATAAAAGATTTATCAATAGTTTCTCAAGCAATATGTGGCACATGTCTATCAAAATTGAGCCTGCATGTCAAATTAGATCCTTGAAGAAAAATAGACAGTAAACAACCTCAGATCTGTTCACAAGGTATGCTAAGTTGTAGAGCATGAAAATAGCTTCGAAACGACATATTATATGCTAAAATCGGAGTCCGTATGACAAAGATATGCTAAAAAGAAATTCCAGGGACTAAAATGTAATTATAATAAAATTATTCTTTCAAAATGGTCCCTAGGAGGACTTATCTGCAATTTCCAAAAGTCGGCGGAGTCTCTTTGTAATTTACCCTTTGGCGGGGGTATATCTGCAAATTCGGAACACTCCAGGGGCCTTCACGCAATTTTCCCACTGCGCACGTGCGGAGCACGTGCGCCTAGCGGGTTGGATAGAAGGCGGGCGGCTCGGGTGGCCGAGCCTGAGGTTCGGGCCCGGGGTAGAGGCTCGGGGGTCCCGAGGCTCAGGCTCGGATGACAAGGCTGTGGCTCGGTAACGAGGCGGAGGCTCGGGCAACGGAGCTGAGGCTCGGATGCCCGATCCTACGTGGTTGAGGGAGGCACTTCGGGGGCCCCGAGCCTCGAGGCTGGGGACGAGGCTCGGGGGGGGGGGGGGGGGCTGACGTGGCGTCTCCTGGCCGTTGGATCAAGGGCTGAAGGCCCGATCCAACGGCAGTTGTACGCTGCGGAAAGGGGGCGGCGAGGCTCGGGTGGCCGAGCACGCACGGTGGCGCCTCCGCGCGCGGAGGTTGGTCGGAGGCGAAAAGGAGGGCTCCGCGCGCGAGATGCGGCGGCCAAGGGCGGCGAGTGAAGCCTTGCGGCGGCGGAGGCTGGGCCGCGAGGCGGTGGTCGACGGAGTGGCGCCGCGCGAGGTGGGCGGAGCGCCTGGGTGAGGGTGGAGGCGGCGCCTCCGCGCGAAGGCGGAGGCTCTGAAGGTGGTGCCTCCGCGCGGGCGGTAGCCGGAGGTGGTGCGGTGGCAGAGGCGTCGCGCGATGCGAAGCCTTGCAGTGGTGGCGAGGCGATGGCCGAAGACGATAGCGAGGGCGGCGATGTGATGGCCGAGGTCGGGGCGGAGCGGCTGAAGGCGCTAGAACCGAGGCGCAACCTGGAGGCTCGACCGATCGACGCCCGTCAGACAATGTCTGACGGCGGCGGTGGCTGGACCTGCATAATGTTAAAGAAAACACCACAAAAATGGGGGAACGACTGACGACGAAGCCCTGTGGTTCGGGGAGTCCGGCCTGTGCAAGGCCAGTGAAGTTGTGTGGGGCGGAGGAGAGGACAAATCGACGGAGGTCAAGAGGAGTACTTGGGGGACGAAACTCGACGGCGAAGTTACTGCCGGAGCTGGGTGTGGTGCCGCGCACAAGGCGGAGGCCTTGGATCTCGTCAACAAGGAGCCGCTGTCACCGGCGAGAGGACGGATGAAGAAACGAGGCCGAAGGTGGAGGCTCTTTATAGGAGGAAGGTGGCGGCGGTTACACGCGAGGGAGGACGAACGACTGGCGGTGATGGTTAAGGCCGTGCATGGCGGCGGTCCTTAATGGTAGGAGAACGACTGAGAGGAAGGAGAGGCAACGGCTGGGGAAGAAGACCAGGGTCACGTGCTGGTCACGTGACCCAGGTTGACCAGGAGAGAGAGGAAAGCGGGGTGCCACGTGGCACGCCCAGGGGCTGCCACGTGGCACCCCAAAAAAATTTCAACTTTAAGGATGGAAAAGAAGGAGAAGGAGACCTCGGATCGAAAAGTTTTCTTCACGAAAGTTGTTCGTCTCGACGAGATCTACAACTTTTATGAAGGGCCCAGAAGCAAAAGAGGTCACCTGTGCAAAGTGGTATTTTTGGTGGCTTTCCTGGTGTACAAAAAACCGCATTTTTGAGATTTGTAATTTTTTTGGTGATTTTAAAGGGGATAAAAATTCTAGAAAAAATACGATAAATAAGAAGAAAATTATTTACACATTAATCTAATTTTTTTGTATTTTTAAAGGATAAGAAATTAGGAAAATAAATTAGAAGTCAGAATCACACGACTTTTGTGCAGACTGACAATGGACACTCGGACTTGGTCAATTTCTTTGATCTCAGTTTTAATCTGGATTTGAATGTTTGCATTTCTTATTAAAACTTTCATCAAAGGACACAAACGAAAAAGAAATAAAATTAAAAGAGTTAATTATTCACATAAAATCTCAGGTCAAAATTAGTAAAAAGTTAAAATGCGCAAAAGAGGCCCAAAACCCAACTTTCACATATGAGCTCCGAATTTTACGAAATTGGTCTTGTTTTGAAGATATTTGAAAATGGAGTGCTTTAAAAGTGAGTAGACCAAAATCGGACATTGTATGTGGGAGATATGCTCATTTTAGTCCGTCAGATGTGAAATTTGACTTTGGGATTATTTGACACTTATTGGGGTTAGTAATTTTTTTGTATTTTTTATTTAATAAGATTAGTGATATCTACACAATAGAGGTAGTTTTAGGTCAATTGGAGTTAGGATGAATTAACTAAAAATGTGAGAAGTTAGCGGCTTTTTAGGCTAATTTACACTTGGGATTTATGCATGATGGAATGCAGATATTGTTTACACATGTATGAATGCTAATAATGCTCTATTAATGATTAATTGCAAGTGGATGATGGGGGACAGAGCCTAAATGACTGATTTTAGCATGATGAATACGAGATTCATCATACCCCTATACTTAGACCATGCTCGTCCCCGAGCATGAATGAATGACTTAGTTGATTACATCCTGACTGTGCATGTGAATTTTCAAGGCTTAATTCATAGAAGACCCTTAATTTGAGTGATCCTAAAATTCTGTCTCAACCAAGCTTTAATCAAAAGGAACCCAACTTCTCTAATTTTCAGACTCTCTTTTTGTACATATAGTATAAGGATATGATTCTTAGTGTACTGCATTCATGAGAGTCAAGTCGGGACATCACTCAAAGTTTCAGTCCCAAAGATCCTCCTCTAGACCTAATCCTCAACACTAGAGAATAAGTCTATTCTTGCTTCAGTCAACCGTCTCATTAGTTTGTCAGACTTGAAAGTGTATATGGACGGCCAGTTGATGGAGGACATAGGATTGTGTGTAATTTTCTCTCCCTTACATTGGAACAAGGTGCCTCTCGAGTGCCTTATTACTCAACACAAGTATATTTTTATTTTGTTGATCAATGTGTCTGTCAAGAGAATTTGGAGTCGTCTGCACTTGTTTTTCTGGGAGTACACCGGGGTGTGTCTCTTTTGAGTATCTAAGATACCTTCGACACCCAGACTTGTATCGCTTACGATGCAGAGCCCTTTTATGGTGTCAGCCCGACTCCTTGGTCCTAATTAGCGCTTGGTCCAAGTGGACACTTTGAAAATGTTTGGGAGCGCTCGCCATTGGTGGAAGCTCATTTGGAATTTTGACTTTGGATGATAGAGCTTTTCTTTGACATTTCTCTTTCTTTTTTTTTTGTCGGCTAGCTCCACTGCTTTTACCAAAAGTTGGCGCACACTGATCAACAATTTTCCTTAAGTTTCATCACACCCTGGCACTTAGGTCAATATCAAAAAGATAGCATATGAATCTTGTTCACATACTGGCTAGTGTTTTGCTGACACTCTGGTTTTCTGAAGCTTTCATTAACTTTATCCCATCCTCGAGTATCATCAGATCGGATCTAGACTCAAATCTCTAGTCCTAGTTCTTCAAGTGATATCTCAACTCATCTCATCAATCATGCAGTTGTGGGAGTGATTGTGCTGATCATATTCTTTTTGAAGGTAGAGATGAAGAGTGCAATATAGCGCTCAAATCTTTCAAACTAGGGAAGTGTGGATTATTAAGTTCTAAAAACCCTAATGACTAAGGCAGGCTAACTCAGAATCTCAAGATTTCAGAAATCAAGTGTCCTCAAAAATCCTCAAGCCTTGAGTGATAGTGAATGTGTCAGGAATATATCAACCAAGGAATGCATGAAATGCGTGATGAAATGCAAGACCATGAGTTTTTTTTTTGTTTTTGTTTTTTTTAAACAGGTATTATACACACTACTTATACCCATCCCCGATGTTAGATAAAAACGATTAAAGTGCGAGCTATGGATAAAGTAGATAAAATATATACCAAAACACCCCCCTATACTTAGCTTGTGCTACGTCCTCATGGCACAAAGTGAAATGGTGACATAGCTCGTACTAAATATAGAAGGACTAAAAACAAGAGAAGTGATGTATAAACAATGGATGCGGTCCCCCTATACTTAGGCTCAGGTCAGCCTAAGTATAATCGGTTAATTATAGATGTGGAACCGGGAAGAATTTCGGATGTACAAGAGAGTGTAGGTCTCGGAGAGGTGTGCTATCTGGGCAGATCAAATTTTTCATCAAAATCTATGTCCTGAGTGAAGGAGATCTGTTCAACTTGTACTAATTGCTCATTGGATTCGACAAAATGTTTAAGCAGCTGACCGTTGACTATAGATGTTTGCGCGCTATCTGCGGTCTCTGAGATCTCAACACTCCCATTATTGTGTACCTCTCTTACAATGAAGGGTCCCGTCCATTTTGATTTCAATTTTCCTTGGAAAATTTTCAACTTTGCATTAAATAGCCAAACTTTCTGCCCTGGGACAAAGATCTTTGTTCGAATGTTCCTGTCATGCCATCTTTTTACTTTTTCTTTGTAGATGATGCTGTTTTCGTAAGCATGATTTCGGATTTCAGACAGTTCATTCAAATTGATGTCTCGGTTCTTCTTTCCTTGGTGACAGTTCCAATTAATCTTTTTGATTGCCCATTCTGATTTATGTACGAGCTCTGCGGGCAAATGGCATGGTTTTCCATATACCATTCTAAACGGGGAGGTGCCCAATGGGGTCTTATAAGCCGTCCGGTAGGCCCACAGAACTTGGTCCAGGAGTTGGGACCAGTTCTTCCTGTCAGGGCGAACGAGCTTCTGTAAAATTCCTTTAACCTCCCTGTTTGACACCTCGGCCATGCCATTGGATTGTGGATGGTAAGGAGTAGCGACACGGTGCTCGATGCCGTATTCCTTAGTCAACTTCTTCACCTCCCGGTTGACAAAGTGGCTTCCCCCATCAGATATTAAAACTTTTGGAATTCCAAACCTCGAAATAATATGATCTTTCAAAAACCTGCAAACAGTTTTTCTATCTGCAGCTCGAGTAGGGATAGCCTCCACCCATCTAGATAAATAATCTACCGCGAGAAGAATATATTCAAATCCTTGACTATTAGGGAATGGGCCCATAAAGTCAATGCCCCATGCATCGAATACGTCACAGATAATCACTGGTTGCATAGGCATGGCATCTTTGGAACCAATGGTTCCTCCCATTCTCTGACAGATGGGGCACACCCTCACAAAATTATAAGCATCCTTAAACAAGGTCGGCCAGTAAAATCCACATTGCAATATCTTCTCAGCGGTCCTCTTCCCAGAGTGATGTCCTCCCGCCTCCAAGGTGTGGCATAGATTGAGGATACTTTGATATTCCTCTTGAGGAATACGTCTTCGCCATATCTAATCCGGTCCTTCAAAGAAAAGGAAAGGATCTTCCCAATGATAGTGTCTCGCTTCAGATATGAGTCGATCGATTTTGTTTCTGGGCCAACCTTGAGGAACTTCATTGGTGACGAGATAATTCACCGTGTCTGCATACCAAGGGAGCGAGTCAATAGCAGAAATTGACTCGTCTGGAAAGGTTTCACGGATCGATTCAGATTCCGGAATTTTGTTATGTTCAATCCGTGATAAATGATCAGCCACGACATTCTTAACACCAGGTTTGTCCTTAATCTCCAAATCAAATTCTTGAAGTAGTAGAATCCATCTCAGAAGTCGTGCTTTTGCATCCTTTTTGGCCATTAAAAAGCGAATGGCAGAATGGTCTGTGTAAACTGTCACCTTAGATCCTAGAAGTATTGATCGAAATTTTTCCAAGGCAAAAACCACAGCAAGCATCTCTTTTTCGGTCACAGTGTAATTTTTCTGAGCAGCGTCTAAAACTTTGCTTGCGTAGTGAATAGCATACGGGATTCCATCTTTTCGTTGTCCTAATACAGCCCCTACAGCGAAATCAGATGCGTCTGTCATGATCTCGAAGGGAAGAGACCAGTCGGGAGCTTGTAGGACGGGTGTCTCAATGATCCTTTTCTTGAGTAATTCGAAGGCTTCTAGACACTTATGATCTACCAGGAATTCAGTGTCTTTCCCAAGAAGGTCTGTTAACGGTCGGGCAATTTTTGAAAAGTCTTTGATAAATCTCCTGTAAAATCCGACATGCCCTAGAAAAGACCGTACTTGTTTCACATTTGTAGGTGGCTCAAGCTTTTTGATCACATCAACTTTGGTAGGGTCAACTTCCATTCCCTTCTTGGAGATGACATGCCCTAGTACAATGCCCTCTTTTACCATGAAATGGCTTTTTTCCCAAGAGAGCACCAGATTCACTTCCCTGTACTTTTGGAGGACTCGATCCAGGTGCGCTAGACAATCATCGAATGAATCACCGTGGACCGAGAAGTCATCCATGAAGACTTCCAGGAAATCCCCAACCATGTCGGCAAAAATTGCAATCATGCATCGTTGAAAGGTGCCGGGGGCATTGCAAAGACCAAAGGGCATTCGCTTGAATGCGTATGTGCCGAAGGGGCATGTGAAAGTAATCTTTTCCTGGTCCTCGGGGGCGATGGCTACTTGATTGTAGCCCGAGTACCCGTCTAAGAAACATAAGTATTCTCTCCCTGCCAATCTCTCCAGGATTTGATCAATAAAAGGCAGCGGAAAGTGATCCTTCTTTGTTGCGGCATTCAGGCGCCTGTAATCCACACAGACACGCCACGATGTAGGTACCCGTGTCGTAATCTCTTCTCCCTCCTCATTAGTGATAATCTGTAGTCCTGACTTTTTCGGGACTACATGCAAAGGTGAAACCCATTTGGAGTCGGAGATGGGATATATGAACCCAGCTTTACACCATTTTTCGATCTCAGTCTTAACCACTTCCCGTAAGTTTGGATTCAATCTACGTTGGCATTCACGGGAGGGTTTAGCATTATCTTCCAAGTAAATATGGTGTGAGCACAGGGCTGGGTTAATCCCTGGAAGATCAGACAATCTCCAGCCTATAGCCTTGCGATTTTTCTCCAAAACATTAAGCAGGCGGATCTCCTGCTCTTCGGTCAGTTGTGAGCTGATAATGACCGGAAATTGTCCTTTTTGTCCTGCAAGGAAGGCATACTTAAGTGTAGGGGGCAATGGTTTGAGTTCAGGTAAGTCAATGATGTTTCTTGAATCTGGTTCTGTCTGTGATGTTTGTTTTTGTGATGTGGACGCTTGTAGTGTATCAATGTTGACCACCATCATGGTTGTATCAGGGATCGGATCGCTAATGATGGAATGAGGTGTGGCAATCACCGCGTCCGATCTGTGTACCCTACTCAAGGATTGTCCATAAGGAGAATGGACTGACAGGTTGAGAGTGGCCTCTGAGTCTCCCAGAGTATAGGTAGATGCATGGATGAGCTGGCAGACTAAGTCATCAACAATTTTCTCACCAGATGAGGTTGATTCTATCATAGCGGCTGGGTTTTGTCTCCAGGACCCAACTGTTGGTTCTGTAGTTTCAGTCTCAGTTTCTGATTTTTCAGACTCGGTGCTCGACTCAGTGTCAGGTCTTTGGAACCTAGTTTGCTGCATTTTAAGTTCAACTTTTCCGAACTGGATTCTCCCGGATGTATAATCAAATATAGCTCCTGCGGTCCTAAGGAAGGGTCGCCCTAGTATCATCTGGGAATCTTTCCAATTTCTAGGGACATCCATGTCAAGAATTGTAAAATCCACTGGGTAGTTTTGTCCCTCTATGTTGATGACAATGTTTTGAATCTCGCCCCTAGGTCGCTTAGTTGAGATGTCTGCGAATTGAAGTACGGCTGTTGATTGCTTAAGAGGACCTAGATTAAGATGCTCATATAGGGTTGTGGGCATGAGATTGATGGATGATCCATTGTCTAACAATGTTCTTGCAAACTTGATTTCGTTGATGTAGCTAGTGACGAAGTGAGCACCCATGTCTCTTTTCTTTCTTGGCAGCTCATTTTTTATAAGACGAGATGTGGCCACTGAGAGTATGTGTTTCTTTGTTTGGCTAGGATTTTGTTTGCTGGCCCTAGTTGGTGTGCATCTCACCTTAAGGTATTTCCGAAAAGCCGAGTCTCTTTCTATCATCTCATCCAAGGACAGAGTGACCTTAATATTTTCCTTGCAGATGCGGGCCATCTCATCATCATTTATTTGGTTTTTCATGTTTTTCTTCTTTCCTGCCGTAAGAGCACGGGGGAAAGGAATGGACTTGGTATGATCAAGAACATCACTTTTATTGAATGAGAAATTTTTTACAGGACTCTGACTCGGACTAAAAACAGGGAAATTTGTGGTTAGAGGTTGGTGTCTTGGTGGCATATCTCTGTCTGACTCAGACTCAGACTCTCCAATATATCCGGGTGGTGTGGGTGGGGCTTGTTCTTTCTCCTCCTATCTTCCTTTGTCAATTCCCCCAGGGTTGTGTGAATTGGTGGACACTGGGGCTATGTCTTCGTGTTCCTTTGCTCGATCAGGCATGGTTACGGTCCTTCCGCTCCTAAGAGAGATATGATAAGAGTCATTATTTGAGGAGGGCTTAAGCTCAGGTATGGAATAGTCAGAGATTAATACCTGATTGTGTCCAAGGCTATTTGGGTTAGCCTGGACTTGAGCTGGAATCACGGTCTGGGGTGCTGTCACCTCATCTCTCCAGCGAGAGAGTCGATTTATGTCGACTCTCATGTCATGAAGCTCATCCAGCACTCGCTGGAGTTCTGGAGAGATAGCAGAAGAGGAGGAGGACCCTTGGCTCTGCCTGGCCTGAGGTCGCTGATATTGCCCTTGTTGGCTTTGGCGTTGATTCTGCTGTGGCTGAGGTTGCGGGTTCTGATATCCCGTGCGATATTGCTGCCTCTGCTGTAGTTGAGGCTGGTAGGTGGGCTGGGCTTGCGGTGGACGAGGGTTTGGAGTAGAGTTTTGGCCTGAGAGATTGACTGGTTCCAAATTGTACCAGACTCCGTTTATCTCCAAGACTTATGGAGGTTCCTCAAAATCAGTCTGAGCGGAGGTTTCATCAGTTTGAGAGGACAAGACTTGGTCTCCACCCCAATGGCTATGTTGCCCTACCCCTTGACCTTGAATGTAGTGAATTTGGTGTATGGGTGCGGGGGTTGCAATCTTTGATACCCTGTCAGCCAATTCCTCCATTTGTTTAGGCAATTTGGCTAATTTCTCCATATCAGATGATTTATGGATCTCATCCACCTTTTTATAAATCTGCTCAACCATAGTTAGCTTATCAGCTATTATTCCCATGTCAGCATTGTGGTCGGTTGTCAGATTATTCACCATCTTTTTGGAGCCGGCCATGTAAGCCCGGCTAGTGGTTTGTGCACGGCTAGACTCAGCAAGTCTTTCGAACACCTTGTATACAGTGTCCTCGTGGCGCCCCATGTAGCTTCCTCCGCAGGATGCACTAACCAACCCTTGAGTCTCAGGGTTCAGCCCGCTCACAAGACTTTGGACCAGCATCATTTTACTTATCCCGTGTCCTGGGCATTTCTGTACTAAGTCTGTGAATCTTTCCCAGGTTTCATGAAATGGTTCGTTCGGGTGTTGGGTAAAACTCGTGAGCTTGATCCTCATTTGATTGATTCTACTAACTGGGTAGAATTTCTTTAAGAACAGAATCTTGAATGTGGCCCATGTCGTGACTATTTCCCCTAGATTTTTTAGCCAGTAAGCCGCCTTATCAGTCAAGGCGAAGGGGACAGCTCTCAACCGTATGTAGTCTTGGCTAACCTTAGGGTGGCAGAGGTTAGCACAGACTAACTCGAAGTCGCGAAGGAAGATATATGGTTCTTCATGGTTATTTCCTCCAAACTTTGGCAATAGTGCAAGGAAATGCGGTTTGTGTTCGAACGCATCCTCAGGGGGGACAGGTCTCAACCAATTATAATCTTCATCTAATTCCGGGAGATACGTGTCTTCCATAGCAGCCTCGACTTGTTGTATTATTGCCAACTGTGTCCTAAGTAGTTCATTGGTTTGTTCGGCAGCAGTTATCCTAGCCAAGAGGGCATGGATGGGGTCATTGTTGTTCTCATCGTCACCAGGGTTCTTCTTTGGAGGCATTGTGATTTACCTTCAGAAAGGAAGATTTAAGTGTTAAGTGCCGGAATTGAATGAGGTTTTTGATAAGGATAAGAGATTCCTTAGCAAAGGAGTGAAAAGAACAAGACAAGGAGCATGGAGAGAATCTCTACTAGGAAGCAGACACAAAGCAAACACCAGCCAATTTTCAAGTTCACCACTCAACACAGATGAAGGCACGTCAGGGTTCGGCCGCTTATCTTTTCAGTTTTAATTTAATGACAAGACAATCTTGCAAATTAAGCGGAGCTGTTAGGTGCCGAAATATTTCATAAAGACTGTCCCGAGTTCATACAACTAGTTTCACCCACTTTCAGCCAGTATAGGTGTAAGTACGGACCGTTTAAACGACTACCCGTGTTACTTGAGGACGGTGCCTTCCGCGGTGTCCTCTAAACCACCTACTCTGCTAAGGGAAGTCGGACCGTAAACGGCTACCCGAGACCCTCACTGAAAAGTAGCTAATTGTTTTTAAAATCAGTAGTCTGAATGAAGTATTTCGGTTTTTGGCTCTACCCTAAGGTGTGCGATCTTGTCCTTAAACAAACAATGAGTGGGTTTCTCTCCACCAAACAAGAGTTAATTTTAGGTCAGTTTATTTGCAGTCACCTTGATTAGCAGTCCCAATTTTAGATTAAGGTTATCACTGTAGTTTAGGTGAGCACAGAAATTCACGCCTAACGAGCAGTCCCAATTCCGTTAAATCCTAAGTTGTAAAACTTGAGGGGGGAGAATCGAAAAAACCGATGCAAGCGTAAATCAATGATGCATGCTTAAGAGAAGGACTTGCAGTGAATCCTCGCGTTCTTCATGCGGGATGCAAGACAAGGAATTTTAAATTTACACTAAATGATATACACAGATGAAAAACGCCCTAAACAGATAGTTCTATTAGCGGGAAGAATTGTTTTAAAATTTGGCTAATGTTGAACGATCTATAGTGCGTTTAATTAGTGAAAAAGTGTGGCCTAGAGATTACGAGCACAATCAATAATAAACAAGCAAACGTATATGTGCCTAAGTCCTACGCCACTCAAGTCGGGTCCCAACCACACAGAAGGGGTTGAATCAGACCCGACACACCACAGGAATGTTCAGTCTTAATTATTACAAGGGTTCAAAGAGAGGGACCCTGGGAATATTGCAAAAATTAACTCTATGCTAAGCTCTCTCTCACAAAAACAAAATTCGGTCTTCTTAGCAGATCCTTGAATTAATATCGAATTCCAGCTCCCAGAAGTCTGCGAAGAGAGAATTTGCGGTTAGTAGCAGAAGTAAGAGAGAAATGCAAAAATGCAGAAAAAGAAAAAAAATGGCACAAAAATTAATTTTCACAAAAAACAATTATCAAATTGATTTAAAACCCTAAAAATTCACCGTTCCCCGGCAACGGCGCCATTTGATGATCGCGAAATCCACCTCTTTAATAATGAGGAAATTGTAGTATAGAAAACAGATTTCGGTCGTCAAAATACCACAATCTTCGAATGTTGTGGAATATTTTTTACTTGGCAAGTTTACCAAGGTCGAACTCAGGGAACGGTGATTTTTAGTTGCGCGGTCTTAAATCAAATTTAATAATTGATTAATGCTCGGTTAATTTCTGTGTTGAGAAAAATATACAATGCAATGATGGAGGAGTGATGCAAAAAAAATAAATTGAGAGAACTATGCCCAGGATTTGTGATTTTTACACAAATTAACTCCCCAATAATATAATCTTTATCTCCGCAAAATTTACCACAAATCAAAATGGATTGCTCTTAACTCGTTGCTTCAGGTTAATAAGCAACTAGTATTCAGAATATTGAAGCAGAGTATCCAGCCTCCAAATATCTTCGATTCAGTTCCTCAAATAGTCAGCAAAAATCTCAGAGGAATAAATGTAAATTAACCTCCTGTGACAACAGTAATTTCAATGATTTAATCAAGTAAAATCCTTATCCGAACTCCTATAAAAGATTTATCAATAGTTTCTCAAGCAATATGTGGCACATGTCTATCAAAATTGAGCCTGCATGTCAAATTAGATCCTTGAAGAAAAATAGACAGTAAACAACCTCAGATCTGTTCACAAGGTATGCTAAGTTGTAGAGCATGAAAATAGCTTCGAAACGACATATTATATGCTAAAATCGGAGTCCGTATGACAAAGATATGCTAAAAAGAAATTCCAGGGACTAAAATGTAATTATAATAAAATTATTCTTTCAAAATGGTCCCTAGGAGGACTTATCTGCAATTTCCAAAAGTCGGCGGAGTCTCTTTGTAATTTACCCTTTGGCGGGGGTATATCTGCAAATTCGGAACACTCCAGGGGCCTTCGCGCAATTTTCCCACTGCGCACGTGCGGAGCACGTGCGCCTGGCGGGTTGGATAGAAGGCGGGCGGCTCGGGTGGCCGAGCCTGAGGTTCGGGCCCGGGGCAGAGGCTCGGGGGTCCCGAGGCTCAGGCTCGGATGACAAGGCTGTGGCTCGGTAACGAGGCGGAGGCTCGGGCAACGGAGCTGAGGCTCGGATGCTCGATCCTTCGTGGTTGAGGGAGGCGCTTCGGGGGCCCCGAGCCTCAAGGCTGGGGACGAGGCTCGGGGGGGGGGGGCTGACGTGGCGTCTCCTGGCCGTTGGATCAAGGGCTGAAGGCCCGATCCAACGGCAGCTGTACGCTGCGGAAAGGGGGCGGCGAGGCTCGGGTGGTCGAGCACGCACGGTGGCGCCTCCGCGCGCGGAGGCTGGTCGGAGGCGAGGAGGAGGGCTCCGCGCGCGAGACACGGCGGCCAAGGGCGGCGAGTGAAGCCTTGCGGCGGCGGAGGCTGGGCCGCGAGGCGGTGGTCGGCGGAGTGGCGCCGCGCGAGGTGGGCGGAGCGCCTGGGTGAGGGTGGAGGCGGCGCTATGCAGCCGAGGCGGCGCCTCCGCGTGAAGGCGGAGGCTCTGAAGGTGGTGCCTCCGCGCGGGCGGTAGCCGGAGGCGGTGCGGTGGCAGAGGCGTCGCGCGATGCGAAGCCTTGCAGTGGTGGCGAGGCGATGGCCTAAGACGATAGCGAGGGCGGCGATGTGATGGCCGAGGTCGGGGCGGAGCGGCTGAAGGCGCTAGAACCGAGGCGCAACCTGGAGGCTCGACCGATCGACGCCCGTCAGACAATGTCTGAAGGCAGCGGTGGCTGGACCTGCATAATGTTAAAGAAAACACCGCAAAAATGGGGGAACGACTGACGACGAAGCCCTGTGGTTCGGGGAGTCCGGCCTGTGCAAGGCCAGTGAAGTTGTGTGGGGCGGAGGAGAGGACAAATCGACGGAGGTCAAGAGGAGTACTTGGGGGACGAAACTCGACGGCGAAGTTACTGCCGGAGCTGGGTGTGGTGCTGCGCACAAGGCGGAGGCCTTGGATCTCGTCAACAAGGAGCCGCTGTCACCGGTGAGAGGACGGATGAAGAAACGAGGCCGGAGGTGGAGGCTCTTTATAGAAGGAAGGTGGCGGCGGTTACACGCGAGGGAGGACGAACGGCTGGCGGTGATGGTTAAGGCCGTGCATGGCGGCGGTCCTTAATGGTAGGAGAACGGCTGAGAGGAAGGAGAGGCAACGGCTGGGGAAGAAGACCAGGGTCACGTGCTGGTCACGTGACCCAGGTTGACCAGGAGAGAGAGGAAAGCGGGGTGCCACATGGCACGCCCAGGGGCTGCCACGTGGCACACCAAAAAAATTTCAACTTTAAGGATGGAAAAGAAGGAGAAGGAGACCTCGGATCGAAAAGTTTTCTTCACGAAAGTTGTTCGTATCGATGAGATCTACAACTTTTATGAAGGGCCCAGAAGCAAAAGAGGTCACCTGTGCAAAGTGGTATTTTTGGTGGCTTTCCTGGTGTACGAAAAACCGCATTTTTGAGATTTGTAATTTTTTTGGTGATTTTAGAGGGGATAAGAATTCTAGAAAAATACGATAAATAAGAAGAAAATTATTTACACATTAATCTAATTTTTTTGTATTTTTAAAGGATAAGAAATTAGGAAAATAAATTAGAAGTCAGAATCACACGACTTTTGTGCAGACTGACAACTGACACTCGGACTTGGTCAATTTCTTTGATCTCAGTTTTAATCTGGATTTGAATGTTTGCATTTCTTATTAAAACTTTCATCAAAGGACACAAATGAAAAAGAAATAAAATTAAAAGAGTTAATTATTCACATAAAATCTCAGGTCAAAATTAGTAAAAAGTTAAAATGCGCAAAAGAGGCCCAAAACCCAACTTTCACATATGAGCTCCGAATTTTACGAAATTGGTCTTGTTTTGAAGGTATTTGAAAATGGAGTGCTTTAAAAGTGAGTAGATCAAAATCGGACATTGTATGTGGGAGATATGCTCATTTTAGTCCGTCAGATGTGAAATTTGACTTTGGGATTATTTGACACTTATTGGGGTTAGTAATTTTTTTGTATTTTTTATTTAATAAGATTAGTGATATCTACACAATGGAGGTAGTTTTAGGTCAATTGGAGTTAGGATGAATTAACTAAAAATGTGAGAAGTTAGCGGCTTTTTAGGCTAATTTACACTTGGGATTTATGCATGATGGAATGCAGATATTGTTTACACGTGTATGAATGCTAATAATGCTCTATTAATGATTAATTGCAAGTGGATGATGGGGGACAGAGCCTAAATGACTGATTTTAGCATGATGAATACGAGATTCATCATACCCCTATACTTAGACCATGCTCGTCCCCGAGCATGAATGAATGACTTAGTTGATTACATCCTGACTGTGCATGTGAATTTTCAAGGCTTAATTCATAGAAGACCCTTAATTTGAGTGATCCTAAAATTCTGTCTCAACCAAGCTTTAATCAAAAGGAACCCAACTTCTCTAATTTTCAGACTCTCTTTTTGTACATATAGTATAAGGATATGATTCTTAGTGTACTGCATTCATGAGAGTCAAGTCGGGACATCACTCAAAGTTTCAGTCCCAAAGATCCTCCTCTAGACCTAATCCTCAACACTAGAGAATAAGTCTATTCTTGCTTCAGTCAACCGTCTCATTAGTTTGTCAGACTTGAAAGTGTATATGGACGGCCAGTTGATGGAGGACATAGGATTGTGTGTAATTTTCTCTCCCTTACATTGGAACAAGGTGCCTCTCGAGTGCCTTATTACTCAACACAAGTATATTTTTATTTTGTTGATCAATGTGTCTGTCAAGAGAATTTGGAGTCGTCTGCACTTGTTTTTCTGGGAGTACACCGGGGTGTGTCTCTTTTGAGTATCTAAGATACCTTCGACACCCAGACTTGTATCGCTTACGATGCAGAGCCCTTTTATGGTGTCAGCCCGACTCCTTGGTCCTAATTAGCGCTTGGTCCAAGTGGACACTTTGAAAATGTTTGGGAGCGCTCGCCATTGGTGGAAGCTCATTTGGAATTTTGACTTTGGATGATAGAGCTTTTCTTTGACATTTCTCTTTCTTTTTTTTTTTGTCGGCTAGCTCCACTGCTTTTACCAAAAGTTGGCGCACACTGATCAACAATTTTCCTTAAGTTTCATCACACCCTGGCACTTAGGTCAATATCAAAAAGATAGCATATGAATCTTGTTCACATACTGGCTAGTGTTTTGCTGACACTCTGGTTTTCTGAAGCTTTCATTAACTTTATCCCATCCTCGAGTATCATCAGATCGGATCTAGACTCAAATCTCTAGTCCTAGTTCTTCAAGTGATATCTCAACTCATCTCATCAATCATGCAGTTGTGGGAGTGATTGTGCTGATCATATTCTTTTTGAAGGTAGAGATGAAGAGTGCAATATAGCGCTCAAATCTTTCAAACTAGGGAAGTGTGGATTATTAAGTTCTAAAAACCCTAATGACTAAGGCAGGCTAACTCAGAATCTCAAGATTTCAGAAATCAAGTGTCCTCAAAAATCCTCAAGCCTTGAGTGATAGTGAATGTGTCAGGAATATATCAACCAAGGAATGCATGAAATGCGTGATGAAATGCAAGACCATGAGTTTTTTTTTTGTTTTTGTTTTTTTTAAACAGGTATTATACACACTACTTATACCCATCCCCGATGTTAGATAAAAACGATTAAAGTGCGAGCTATGGATAAAGTAGATAAAATATATACCAAAACACCCCCCTATACTTAGCTTGTGCTACGTCCTCATGGCACAAAGTGAAATGGTGACATAGCTCGTACTAAATATAGAAGGACTAAAAACAAGAGAAGTGATGTATAAACAATGGATGCGGTCCCCCTATACTTAGGCTCAGGTCAGCCTAAGTATAATCGGTTAATTATAGATGTGGAACCGGGAAGAATTTCGGATGTACAAGAGAGTGTAGGTCTCGGAGAGGTGTGCTATCTGGGCAGATCAAATTTTTCATCAAAATCTATGTCCTGAGTGAAGGAGATCTGTTCAACTTGTACTAATTGCTCATTGGATTCGACAAAATGTTTAAGCAGCTGACCGTTGACTATAGATGTTTGCGCGCTATCTGCGGTCTCTGAGATCTCAACACTCCCATTATTGTGTACCTCTCTTACAATGAAGGGTCCCGTCCATTTTGATTTCAATTTTCCTTGGAAAATTTTCAACTTTGCATTAAATAGCCAAACTTTCTGCCCTGGGACAAAGATCTTTGTTCGAATGTTCCTGTCATGCCATCTTTTTACTTTTTCTTTGTAGATGATGCTGTTTTCGTAAGCATGATTTCGGATTTCAGTATTAGAAATCTTAATGAACCATTCATTAAATTTCTAATTTAGTAGAGTCCACTAGATGCTAGATTATTATCTGAAATATATCCATCATAACTCTTTATGATAGGTTTATTCCAGAATTCATGTTTATTTCCAACATTTAGAAACAAACAATGAGTGTATTCTAATATCTAGGTCATAGAGACATTCTCTAAGACTAAGGCTCTCCCACTGAAATTAAGAAGTATATCAATCCAACAGAGATTGTTACAACAATTGCATCAATGTATATGTGGATAACTATAAACCTTAAGATCAAATTTTTCTAGTCTTCTAAAACATGTGCAACACATTGCAAGTGTTGTTAGAAGATTGAGATACAATTATCAGACTTTATCTTATCAAATAAGCAAGTCAATTTCAATGATCAAATGTAGATATAGATTATTATGATGCACTATCTGAGTCCTTTTCTAAGGATTCTAGACAGACTTGATAGTCATACTATCAACACATCAAGTTATTGCAATATAGGCATTCATCCAACTCTTTGGATGTCATATGGAAGTCACAGAAGTACAATCAACTCTTTGACTTTTCTTCTCACATGGGTCCGACCCACACTTCCACTGTGCTCTCTTCATCTATAAACAACCATTGTTCAAGACTAAGGGTCTCTCATGTTAAATTCAAAAGAATTCAATGTAAGAGCATTTCAACATTTACACATGCTTCATTAAATTCATACAATGTGAATACTATGAAGCTTCATGAATGACTAGAGTATAGACAGTAGAATGATGACACTCATCATGTCTACATCCATCTAGACCCCTAAAACATTGGTTCAGGTAGGTACTCAAATATTTTGAATACATCATCTCTTTCGAGCCACCATTCTGCATAATGCAGAGAACCATGTCATTCATGATTAAATGTTTAGAGCACATATGTATGCCAGAACATCTTCTTAGATTTTATAAGGATTATTCGACAATTACGATCACCATCGACATGTCACTTCTAAAGTACACTCGATGAAAGATCAAGACCATAGAGACATACAAACCCTAAGGTGATGTCTCATTGTCTTATTTAATCGTCATTCCTCATTATGTTGAGGAAACTTGCACATTGCAACTACATACATTATGTGTCCAATTGCAAGTACAATATCTGGATCATGAGTCCAATCCATGATATTTTACTGGTTATTATTGAGTATAACATTGAGTGGGTTTAATGAAGGATTATCTGAAATAAGAAATTTGCATAAGGGTATATATATTATATATACATATTTTACTTTGATTTAGGAATTTTAAATCAAATTTGTCTTGCTATGTCTACTATGAAAGATTATTCCCTAATCATCTTTCAAAGTAAGAGATATACTTACCGCTATATCTCAAGCAAGATCTGGGATCTCCTTTCCTATCATTGTCACATCCCAATAATATGAGAACCTGCGACTCCGATAAAAAGAAGCGGGAACACATTCCGCCTTGCAAGTCCAACTTGCATTTCCCAATTCGATCTTTAACACACGGACCCACCACCCCTAAGGTGATGTTGACCCGCTGCTAATTGAACCAACCGTCAACAGGATTAGAACTCGCTATGCGCAATCCAATATCGCCCCAATAATATGAGGACTCGATATTTGGGGTCATTACACATACGACCTTACTCTTTCGAGAAGCAAAGAGCCCGATCCAGATGCGCTTGCATACAGGAGCTGTCACTTCGGACAGGCGTCTCCTACATACAATCCCTGGCGACGGAAACCCTTCGCCTTGACGGGAGACCATGGATGTCACTTATGTGATCCTCCACCTCGTATTCAAATTTTGTAATTAATTATCGTGAATCATATTCACATAATTAATTCTTCCAAGGGAAATACACATCTATTCATAATAAAGTGTTTCATAGGATATAATTAATTTAATCACATTAAATCAATTATTAATCCTATTATCAATCAACAAACTTTGAATTTTACTTGAATAGTAGGTATAATCTCAAAGTACGTATTATTTCGAATTTTAATAATTAGAAATACACTTTGATTTCTCCAGCATTATCCAATCCCTACCCGCTGTCATGGCCAGTACCGGCGAGAGTGGGACGGACCACATACGTTGCAACCCGCTACCCCAGCGATCTCCGACTAGACACCATATCCACCTCAGGAAAGGATAATGCCAGATAGATCATCATGTACTTTGAGATGCTCATCGGTCTTTCAACCGAAATTATACCATATAATATACATCAAAACCTTTTTGATTATATTATAAGGAGATTTGCTAAACAAATCCCCAATCTTATTCAAGCAAGAGGGGTTTTTCATGTAAATGTTGTCCTACAACTATTGTAGGATAAACTATGGTTTTCATGAAAGCAATGTTTGTTGATGAACCAATGATCAAGATCTAATATCTCATCATTGTGGTTTAGGCAAGTGTCATTCAATGAAATAATTATTTCTTTAAATATTTCACAAATATTTATCACTAATTATTCCAGAAAATTAACAATTAATTTTCATCATGATAATTGAATGACATATCACAAGGTTCAAGATCAAAAAATGTTAATTTCCAGCAGTGACCCCCAATCACTAAAATTAACTTATCTTGATCAATTTAAATCCAAAAAATGCAAACTCAGTTTCCAAAGATTGCCTATTTGATTTATTGAAGAACCCAAGTAATAATTCACGCATTTCGAGGCGGATTAAAACCGCAATTATCTCATTAATCACGTTTAAATCCGCAGTTCCCGCAACAGTGAATATAGTCATATTCAAAAAGCCATATCTTGAGCAAATAAAGTCCAGATTTAGTAAACTCAAGTCCTATGGTTTCCTTGTTTAATGGGAAACAAAATCCAATTGAAAATTTCGTGTTTAAACATTTTAAACAGTACAGAAAAATTCAATAAGACAGAGGTGCGAAAATTGAAATGCAGTAAAAATTTCGCAACCCTTTCAAGAACCAAATCGTCTAAGGTCCATGGATCATATCCAAACCCTTATTCGACCTATGACTCTAATACCACTTGAAGGATATTGAGAATCCTTAAGCGCATCACGGAAGCGTGTCGATCGCATCGTATGCAATCGGAGCGACTAGTCGTACTAGTCGCAAGGTGCAACGGAAATTAAAAATTTTAACTTTAAAGATGAAACCACATGATCACGAGAACACTTCTCGGATCGTTTCATCAAACCACAAAGTACAAGGAATACTTCTTGAAGCGTGGTTGTGATCGCGAGATCCCAAAGTAGAGATCCTCCTATCTTAAGTCCGACCCACGGAGAATGCGCTTGCGGGCACGATGATGAGTCGCGTCCTTCCCGCAATCCTTGATGAAGATCCAAGCAATAGATCCCCTGATTTCGTCAAGCGAAATCCGTCGTCTTCCTCTACAGCAAGTAGCCACGAAGAAGAAGGAGATCCTCGAGTCGTCGAAGGCGAAGGCGAGAACTTCTCTCCTTTCTCAACAATGGTGGTCGGCCACCCTATGGAGAGAGAGAGAGAGAGAGCGATCACGAGAATGAGAGGAAGAGAGAATAGAGTTCTTCAACTCAAGAATGTTGTATCTTGGAAAGGCTACCCTAGCCCTCCTTTTATACTAGTTTAGGATCCAATGGATCTCAATCCATGGGACACATGAATCCAAGGGCTATGCTTGGTCCATGCTAAATCAATGGCTATGATTGTTGTTGGTTAAAACCAACAACATTAATTTTAAATTAAAAAATCTTGCAACATTATCAACATAATTTCATTTAACATAAACTAATTAAGAAATAATATGATAAATAAAATGGAGTCAACCAACCTCCCAAAAAAAGGGGGGCGTCACCCATGAACAATTCATGGGTGACGCCACCTATGAATGGTGGTTAATTTTGGCTCCTTTTTATTTATCTTATTATTCCTTAATTAATATTCACCAAATTAATTCCCAATTAATTTTGTGAATATTTTAATCATGCCATTGAATATTATGTGAATCATATTCACAACCCAAACTAGTTAGTAAATTGCATTTTCAATTAATTAATAAATGTAAATCTAATCCACATTATTAATTAACAAATGCTATTCACATTGATTCTCTCTCTTATATATGTATATTATAAATCATATTTATAATACACATATATATCATGGATAGTGTCATCCACATTCTCTTAATCCTTGATAATTAAATCCCATTTAATTATCTTAGATAATCATTCTCACAATATGAATCTTATTCATATTGTACTTGATAATTAAATCTCATTTAATTATCTTGGATACATTCTCATAATATGAATCTTATTCATATTATACTTTGATAATTAAATCTCACTTAATTATCAAAATCTTCTTGCTTGGATACTAAATTAATCACAGGAATTATTCTTGAAATCCTTCAAGAATAATGCGCCTTCTCCGTAGATACTTGGAGATAAGGACAGGGCGATTGTATTGTTCCACGTATAGTGACTTGGATGTTGAGATCTCATCTTAAATCCATATCTAACGGACCTCCCACAGATGCTTGATTAAATCAAGACCGCAAATCCAATCTTCTCATTGAATCTGAATCCCATTCAGACCAATGTCCAACACTTGGACTAAGATCGGATTGCTTCTCTACTGAAAGGAGTCACTAAAATCCAGACCTGTTTCATCACTCCCTCGGAATGGAAGCGTCATGGATATACAATCGTTTATGATCACATCACCCTTCAGGTATTCCCAATACCTATACATCCTGCATACTGGAAGACCAATGATCAACCTGAAGACGAAGATCTATTTTATATTGTCTTCTTCAGGGTTTGATCACCAAGTTTCTCAATCTTGGTTATTGGGATTTGGTATCGATCATATGCTTTCCCAAAGCATATATCATACCTTCAAATTCTTGTCATGCTTCCAAAGCACGACGACCATGCATGGAATTTGATCGGTCCCAATACCTCATGAGTGAGCTCATGTCTTCCGGTTCATAAGTGAACCTGTATGATCCCTTTGAGAGATCGTATTACTCATATGCCCTTATATGCACACCAGCTCGCCGGTGTATAGACCTTGATTAGGTCATCAACCTAATGGTCTGCCAAATGTACACACTCAGACATATAGTAACACATCTGTCTCTAGTCAGAGGATGTGTGCCTATGCTGTGACAGTATTCAACATAGGACTTAGGTTATCTCGATCTCGCTAAGTCAACCCATTGACCTAACTAATCTGACACCTCCGAATCACTATTCCCATGCAGAGGACCTGCATCAAGAGGTCGGTCAGATATCAACCTATGTGAGAAAGGATTGCCATCTCCTACTCAGGCTGGAGATCATCTCTTAATAATCATTTGACGGTGCTTGATGAGTCCTCTATCTAACCCATTAGATATTCATCCAAGCACCAGCCTCTATGATTCATTTAATGAATCAACAGCTGTATGATCATTAAGATGGCCATGGTACATAACCCTAATTGTACAGAGGGACCTATTATGCAAATTATTTATTCTTCATTTCAGATCAGGGAATGATACGTGCAATAACATTTATTGCATAATGGCTCGCCGTGGGCTCGCATATCCAACACCCATTTCTTAAGAGTCAGGGGTTCGAGCACATTTTGCTCGCTTTAGATTATGTCAGCTGATGGGTTGAGGCCATCCCCGCCCGAGTCGCAGATGCTAAAACCATGTGTAAATTTCTGAGGAAAAATATCATTTCACGGTTCGGGGTACCTAGAGTCTTGATTTCAGACGGGGGGTCTCATTTCATCAATGACAATGTTAGGTCCCTTGCAGACGAGTTCGGCATTGACCATCGTGTTGCCACACCTTATTACCCTCAGACTAATGATCTTGCCGAAGTATCGAACCGGGAGATAAAAACTATCTTACAGAAGGTTGTCCGCCCAGACCGAAAGGATTGGTCACAGCTTTTGGACTCGGTCTTGTGGACCTATCAGATTTCTTTCAAGAATCCATTGGGGACATCTCCCTTTCGACTCGTCTATGGCAAGCCGTGCCATCTTCCTGTGGAAATAAAGCACAAGTCACTTTGGGCAGTCACTGAGTTATTGTTGGATCCCGAGAGTATAGGAGAACAGAGGAGAGCAGAGTTGGTAGCCCTGGAGGAACTGAGAGATACAACCTTTTCTAGTAGCCTACAATACAAGGAAAAAGTGAAAACATGGCACGATTCCCATATCGGCCATAAATAGTTTGAGACAGATCAGCGAGTATGGTTGTTTGATTCCAGGTTAAAATTATTCCCAGGGAAATTACAGAGCAAGTGGAAAGGTCCCTATGTGGTCAGGAAGGTACATGACAATGGCAGTATTGACATATCCGAACCGTCATCTTCCTCTACCTTCCGTGTCAACGGTCAGCGCCTGAAACTATATCTAGATCATGATCCGCCGACCCTTGACGTTGCCCTCATTCTTCTGGTGTGAGATGTGTTCTTTGGCTCTTATCATCTGCATCTCATACATGGTGATCACTTCTATTTTCTGCTGTACAGATCATCTGTCTATATCACTCTTTCATCTGTTGATTTCTTTTCTTCTTTTCTTCTTTTCTTCTTTTCCTTGTCTATCTTCTTTATCTATCAAAAAGGTGCCGCCCTTGTAGACAGTTTTCCATACTTAGGACGTACTTTGTCCTAAGTATAGGGGGGTGTGCACCCCGAGTGGTTCTATTCTTTTCGATCCTCTCCATTGTCTCCTCTTCTTGTCTATATTTAGGGATATCTTACCCTAAGTATAGGGGGAGACAATCTGAGTATGATCTGTTCATTCCCACCCTTGACTCTCCCTGCTTTGTGTACAGTCTGCTATACTTAGGATTAGTTGATCCTAAGTATAGGGGGGACGATCAACTTCTCATTGGTTCATTCATTCATTTATTTATTCTTTAGACTTGCTTATACTTAGTACGAGTTATGTCTTCTCTTTTCTCTCCGATCTATGAGGGAATAACTCAAGCTAAGTATAGGGGTGTCGTATATACTGCGTATATACTTTAGCCATAACTCGTACTTTCGTATTTTCCTAATAATATGACTAATAATTCTTTAAAAATCATTAAAAACCGTAATAAACAGATGTTACAATTCCTCAAATTCTTTTTGTATTTACTGATTAATAAATCAGGTGAAAATGTTTTTTGCAAAATGTTTGGAAAATAGTTTGAAAATCTTTGTGAACACTTATTGAAAACTTTTTTGAAAATGTTTTGTTACATGTTTTCAACCTATGTAAAAATGTGTGGTTTGTAAAATTTATTTTCTTTGCGTGAAATAAAAGTTTGAAAAACGATTTGTAAATGGTTTGAAAAATGGTTGAAAAAAATATATTTTGAAAAATCTATATATAATGTTTTGAAAACCTTTGCAAAATGATTTTCAAATGTGTGTACATGTTTGTAAAATATTTGTAAAAATTATTTTGGACTAGAGTTTTCAAAAATTCTTTGAAAAACCTATGTCAAATAAGTTTGAGGAATACAGACATCATACCTAAAATTCTTTATTGTACATATCTATAAAATTGATCACTTACCCGTGTAAATTCTTAAAATCCACTTCTTGTAAATATAATAAGCACTCTTGTGTACATATTTTAACCTAGCTTCTAGCCAAAAATCTTTTTGTTTTCAAAAATCTCGAAAATATTTGCAAAATTAAAATCCAAAAACATGTGAAAAATCTTTTTGAAAAATACAAAAAATGCACATGCATCATCATCATCTTTTCAAAAATCCATAAAAAAGTTCAAAATATTTGAAAATTGCATCACAAAAATATTTTCTGCATTGCAATTACATAGCATGAGCATTTTTCGGATTAAGTTTGATAGTTGAATGAGTCTAAGTAAAATCCAGAGATTGGAGCTTGATTGGACCTTAAAATCTACCTAATAACATGAACCTTATAGGAACTAGGTTTGAGGTACTTTAGGTCTAGTTGACTTAATTCTTTGAGGATCACACGACTTGGTTCAATGGATTCTTGACTGCCTAAGTAGAGTATTTCGGAACACACGCACGACTCTTGTTGATAATGACCTAACTTGGACACCTGCACCTTTCACATGGCTTAACTCAGTTGGAGTGGTGAGGGGATTCATAATGTGATCCTCCACCTCGTATTCAAATTTTGTAATTAATTATCGTGAATCATATTCACATAATTAATTCTTCCAAGGGAAATACACATCTATTCATAATAGAGTGTTTCATAGGATATAATTAATTTAATCACATTAAATCAATTATTAATCCTATTATCAATCAACAAACTTTGAATTTTACTTGAATAGTAGGTATAATCTCAAAGTACGTATTATTTCGAATTTTAATAATTAGAAATACACTTTGATTTCTCCGGCATTATCCAATCCCTACCCGCTGTCATGGCCAGTACCGGCGAGAGTGGGACGGACCACATACGTTGCAACCCGCTACCCCAGCGATCTCCGACTAGACACCATATCCACCTCAGGAAAGGATAATGCCACATAGATCATCATGTACTTTGAGATGCTCATCGGTCTTTCAACCGAAATTATACCATATAATATACATCAAAACCTTTTTGATTATAATATAAGGAGATTTGCTAAACAAATCCCCAATCTTATTCAAGCAAGAGGGGTTTTTCATGTAAATGTTGTCCTACAACTATTGTAGGATAAACTATGGTTTTCATGAAAGCAATGTTTGTTGATGAACCAATGATCAAGATCTAATATCTCATCATTGTGGTTTAGGCAAGTGTCATTCAATGAAATAATTATTTCTTTAAATATTTCACAAATATTTATTACTAATTATTCCAGAAAATTAACAATTAATTTTCATCATGATAATTGAATGACATATCACAAGGTTCAAGATCAAAAAATGTTAATTTCCAGCAGTGACCCCCAATCACTAAAATTAACTTATCTTGATCAATTTAAATCCAAAAAATGCAAACTCAGTTTTCAAAGATTGCCTATTTGATTTATTGAAGAACCCAAGTAATAATTCACGCATTTCGAGGCGGATTAAAACCACAATTATCTCATTAATCACGTTTAAATCCGCAGTTCCCGCAACAGTGAATATAGTCATATTCAAAAAGCCATATCTTGAGCAAATAAAGTCCAAATTTAGTAAACTCAAGTCCTATGGTTTCCTTGTTTAATGGGAAATAAAATCCAATTGAAAATTTCGTGTTTAAACATTTTAAACAGTACAGAAAAATTCAATTAGACAGAGGTGCGAAAATTGAAATGCAGTAAAAATTTCGCAACCCTTTCAAGAACCTTATAGGAAAATTGATTGGACCTTAAAATCTACCTAATAACATGAACCTTATAGGAACTAGGTTTGAGGTACTTCAGGTCTAGTTGACTTAATTCTTTGAGGATCACGCGACTTGGTTCAATGGATTCTTGACTGCCTAAGTAGAGTATTTCGGAACACACGCACGACTCTTGTTGATAATGACCTAACTTGGACACCTGCATCTTTCACATGGCTTAACTCAGTTGGAGTGGTGAGGGGATTGGATTTGCCGGTATGAGACGCACACAAGTGGAAACACTTGTCCTCCTCTAGGGAGGGAAGTGCACCCCAACCTGTCCAGTGGTGAGGAAGTCTAAAGACAGGAGGTTGTGGGTTGCAATAAAGCTTCAAAAGAGGGATAGTCTACTGGCTCAAGAGGAAAAACTCCTTATGTAAATGCTGCTGTGAATAGTATTTCAAAAAAAAATGTTCAGGCATGTACAAAAATAAAAAGCCTGCAAAGTATGTACAAATGTTGTAAAGCCAATAAGCAAGCTTGAGTTCCAAAGTCAAATATGTGAGCCTGCAGCTGGATGACTTGACTACACTGGTCTTGCATCATAGGATAGGTAGCTACACTGGCTACCGTCCATTCTTCTCTTCACCCCTCCTCTTGAGCTGGTCGCCACTTGAACTTAGAATGGAATACCCCGCTCCTCAAGGATGGAGTTATTGGATTGGGGAATCATTGGGTTGTCGTACTGGAGAAGTCAGTTTCTTTATCATTCTAGTTGGGGAGAGACACCATCACTTACACTGTACGAGTCATACTCATAGTCGTAAGAGTTTGCGTATGAATTGAAATATTTCTGACATGGCTATTGAGGAGACTTGAACAGAGTTTTGGGATTCTCAGGGACTGTTGGATTTCAAATTCGGTTCTCAATAAGGTTCCGCCCGCACTAAAATTCCAAAGGTCCGACTTAAGCTCCAAACTCTGATTTTGTGAAGACAAGTTTGATAATCAAAATTAATCCACCTTCTTCTTTTTCTTTTCTTTGTTTTTCTTTTCTACACTTATTGCGTAAGTGTTTGCTAGGGACTAGCAAAGGTAAAGTATAGGGGGGTGATGAATCCACATTTCATCATCTTTAATTTATCATTTTGGCCTCAAAACCCTAGCAAATGCGTGTAAATACCCTTAAATACATCATCTTAGCATTCATACATGTGCATCCAAAAAGTGTATAAAATACTGTAATTAAAGCCAAAATTATAGAATAAATAAAAGAAAAAAAGAATAAAATATTGTAAATATTTTATGACCCGAAACCCCGAGACCTAGGCATCTTGATGAATAGGTCGACCAGGAATAAAGTAGGGGGAGATAAGGGTCAGAATACAGTAGAAATACCTATACTTTTTAATTCATTCTTTATTCATTTTGGGACCTATTTTTTGGTTCCACCTTTTATACATCAAATAAAGAAACTTTGTACATGAAAGTTGTAGACAATTATATATAGAAAAATACAAAATTCATTTCACAAAAAAATAATGTACAGATAAAAAGTTATGTTCTGAATAAAAATCCAGAATCCCAACTTCCCAGACCCGTATCTCACAAATGAAAACTCCAAATGCAGCAAACTGACTTTAATTGTATATAATTAAAAATAAGCTATTTAATGGCGGTGGTTTCGCATTCGGTGGAGCTACGGTTTGAGAGTTGAGTTTTGGACCCACATTGTATACTTGTACAGATTAAAATATTCAATTTATTATTTATTCATTATTTTTGTAATTTTATATTTTTATAATTATGTAAATATTATTTATAGTATATATATATTAAAATCAGAATAAAAACCCAAAAGAAACATAAAATAAAAATACATATATATTACACATAGGTATTATACCTATCAATATACCTATATAATGTATACTTGTACACAAAACAATTCAGAAAAATAAAATAAAAATATAATTATGTGTATAAAAGTATTTTATAATTTTATAAAATAATAAACAAAATTAAATAAATTAAAATCACAAAATAAAAATAAAATAATAATATATATTATACCTATAAAGGGTATAAAAGTAAACTTGTAAAAATATACTTCATAAAAATAATTAAAAATCAGAATAAAATACTACATAAAATAATAAATATTTTTTATTTTATAACCAAAATTTAAGTCGACCATTTTCTATTTTAAATTGAATTAACAAAATCTTTTTCCAAGGTTTTTCCTGGTTGGTCCACGTGGACCAACCAGGTGCAAACCCTAGTTGACCCCAGTCAACTAGGCGTCCTTCACCCCTGTAGCCCTTGACAGACTAGCCTTTGACCCTTTTTCTCGTCTTTTTCGAGGGTGTATCTTGCACTTTCCTGGGATGATTCCTTCTGCATTTTTTCGCCTCGATCATTGCTGATTCACGCCCAAGTGAATTCCTGGGCTTTGGATCTCTGTGCGAGGCGTTGTTCCTCGTTCTTTGGAGCCCCCCAATCATCGAGTCAAACCACATAAGAATGAAGCCCGACCTTCCTTTGAATTTTTGAACGTCTTCCCCCATAGGATTAGCTCCCCTTTCGATCCTTGAACCTCCAGGAAGGTGACAGCTTCGTGTTGAGATCTTCAGGAGGGTCGAGCGAGGCCTGAGGTGCTTCCACCACCTCCCCCAACTCCGGCGGTTGAGGTACCTTCCCTCCGGTGATACACCGTCGAGGCAACCATCTTTCCATTACTTTTCTTTTGTTTTTTCTTCGCTTTAGTCCTAGGATCATTTCGCCTCAAGAAATTCTCGCTTCCATCGATCAAATCGACCAATCAGTCCCCCTCGCCGGAGCGCACCTCCGACCAAGCTCCGCTTCATCGCTTTACGCCACAACTCCGCCACCGCGAGACCCATGCACTTTGCCCTGGGTCCTCTCACGCTTTTCTGCAGGTGGTTGGACGTTAACGCACGCCTGGAGGTCGTTTTGCCCTTCGCCGGAGTCGCTCGAGCTCCTCTAGCTCCGTCAGCAGCCCCAGCGAGCCTCGGCCACCGCCGAGGTGTTTTGGACCTCCCCACGCATAGAGGAAGCTCCCAGGAAGGTGCGGCCCCATTTTGAAGCTCAGAAGCCGCCGGAGCACGGAGATCTAGCCCGGGGAAGTTCGCCTCGCTGGCGTTCTTCCCCGTTCTTCCTCTGCGCTTCGCCACCGTTGGATCGGGCCACCCCTCCAGATCGCTCGTGGGCCGTCAGATCGTCATCACTCCTCCACCTTATATCTCGATCTGATATCTAATCTCAGACGTTGAAGCGAAGCGCCATCGGCCGTCAGATCGTCGCCACGTGTCAAGTGAAGAAGCCACGGTCGTTGGATCACGCGCTTAGGGATATTTTGCATTATTCACCCCACGCCTTTTTGTAATTTTCTTTTAGTCCAGAAACTTTCATTGGTAGTTTAAAATATTTTGTAATATTTATAAGTAGGCCCTTGAACTTTTAGTATTTGCAAGTAGGTCCTGGCCACGTCACCTCACGTGACCAGTACACGTGAGGTGAGGGCATTTTGCACAGGACCCCTCCAGGGTTTATGTATTTCACTTTAGTCCAGGGATTTTGTATTAAGTGTATAAGTTTTGGAAAATTTGCAAGTTAACCCTCGGGTATTTTTGATATTACAGAAAGGTCCTTCCCAAGTGCGTGCCAATCACGCGTCCTGGTGGACATTTTGCAAGCATACACATGCGGGTCTTGTATTTTTACAGTTGGTCCATTAATTGCAATATTCAGTTATAAATTTTTGTAAAAATTACAGCTGTGCCCCTCGATGTTTGTGTATTTGCACTTATACCCCTGCCAGGCTTAGTTATTTTTGTGTGCTTGTCTTATTTAGTTCATGCATTTCTAAAAGCCCAAAAATTCCACAAAAATCAACTTAGGCCCCTGCTGCTTTGTAGTTTCACGTCATCATTTTTATTTTGCATTTCATCGCATTTTATTATTTATTAAAAATCAAAAACATGCATTTTAGCTATTGTTTATCTTAGAAAATACCAAAAAATATTAAAATACCTCGAAAAATTCCAAAAAATCATCTAGTCTATTTTATTGTATTCTAGTGTTAGTCCAAAAATCACTAGAAATTTCAAAATCAAAACCTTAAAAATTAGAAAATACATAAAACTTCAAAAAATTCTAAAAAATCATAGAAAAATAAAAAATATAAACTCAAGTTCTGTAGGTTCTATATTTTATTCTATTTATTTTAAAATTAATTTGGGAAAATTTTGATACTGTTAGATATTTTTCCTTCTCATTTTAATTTCGACTAGAATCTTAATTCACTATTTTCCTTTATTTTAGCTTTTAAAAATACAAAAAATATTCTAAAAAACCCTAAAAATCACAAAAGCAGTAAAAAATTATAAAAAGATCAAAAATATTTTATTTCCTAATTTTTGACTATTTTCCCTATTTTTATAAATAGCCTAGCACCTCTTTTCTTATATTGTAGATATATTCCAATATTGAAAAAGAAAATAAAAAAAAATATAAAATATAAAAAGAAAATATAAAATCAGAAAATTAAAAATCAAAATACAAAAATTAAAAATTAAATAAAAAATTATTAAAAATTAAAAACCCACAAAAACATTTGCATTGCATAGTGTAGACAATACACCACATTCACACACACACACACACACACACTTGTTGATCTATCCTGCCTTGCTCCCTGTGTTCGAACTCTCTACGTACTTGCATCTATACATCTTTTATGTAGAGTTAAAAATAAATTTGACTCCACATTGTTTGTCATTGTTTGATATTTGATTGTGGGTTCATTGTTGATTAAATACGGGATTTTGTAGCGGTCAAGGCATCGACTGCGGTTTCGCCTTGTGAAACCGTACGACCGCTCGATTTCCGTGTTTATCACCTGCCGCCCTCACCTGCAAGGCCCCCTCCCTCGGCTCCCCTGCCAATCGAAGCCCCCCCTTCCCCTCGGCTCGCCGCCTCTGCAAAGAACCCACCCTCCCACCGCCTCCCCTGCAAAGCCCCCCCGGTCCCCATGCTGGCTCCCATGCCAATCAAATCCCCCCTTTTCCCTTGGCCGATCGAAGCCCCCCCTCCCCCGTGTGAATCAAAGCTCCCCGCCCTGCCGCTTCAAGCTCCTGCTCTTCTCTAACGCAAGCGGCCTCCCTCGACACCCGCCCAATCTCCTCCGGTCGAGCCCCCACCTCGTTGGTGCAGTGGAAAGGGAAACTGTTAGAGGAGGGAGGATTTTCTCCTTTTCTTGGTTAACTCTAGCCGTTCGATCATGGATTGGTTAGATTAACCTGCTTTTAACTTAAGGAAGTTAACTCTAGATGTGTCAATTTATCGATAAGGTTCGCAAGATAAGACAGAGCAAGTTTATGAGGGTGAGGGAGGAAATACGATGTTTCAAAGGTCGTAGAGGTAATTGATAAAGATTATAGGGTCTGCCGGGTAAAAATCCCTTTCTATTTTTCCAACAAATTGTATTTTTTACTTATACCTATAACTCCCTTATGTGAGTGAAGTTCTCCAAGGAAGTGATATATATATATATATATATATATATATATATGGGTTAAATGAAGCTACACCCTTGGTGTAGTCAATTGGTTACTCCCATCCCCATTATTTCCCTATCTGTTTTATTTTTTTCGAAAATGAAAATACGTATTTCAACACTATATCCCCATAACATGTCATTCCAATTTCGTCGGAAATAGAGACTCCTATGCCCTCCATATGAAAAGGATCAATTTCAGCAATTCAGAGACCGTTAAAATTTAACAGTCTTGATGGAGGGGATACAAGTCTCGAATTAAAGTTGAATTTTTAATGACATGATGGTGACATATTGTGATCTAAATTCCAATAGATTTCATTTCAGAAAAATAGTAAAAATACTGGAGAAAAGGGGTGGGAGCATGTGAGTTAGCTACACCCAGGGAACATACTCCTTTTTCCCTATATATATATATATATATCATTCTTGCAATCCTTCATTTCCCAACGGGGTTATCAAAAGCCAAAGGCCATGACTACTGAGAGCGGATCCTCTACAGTATTGTAGAGAATCGTTGTAACTCCTCACCAACCCAGAGCTGCTCGATCAAGGTCGAGCGGTTCATACGGTAAGGGCTTTGAAAAACCCGTATTTTGTGTGAACCGCTCGATCTTGATCGAACGACTCCGGTGTTGTGAGGAGTTACGACAATCCTCTACAGTACTGCAGAAGATCCGCTCGCATTATTACGACCCAGAGGAGTTCCCAAAATATTGACATTACCGTGATGTAGTGATGTGATGACATGGGATACTTGGAGATGATAAGAATGGAATTGGCACTCTATCATCAGGACTACTATTGCTTTGGCATGAATCTTCACATATAATTTGGTGCTGGATGGTGAAAATAACTTGACTCCTAAGGAGGTTGGGATTGTTCAAATATTTGCCCTCAATATTTTCATTAATGAATAAAAAAATTAATTTACCATCATACAAATACTATTCAAAAAAATCAAACAGTACTAGCACTGTGATGCATATGCATCGCATAATTTAGCACTGTGATGCATATGCATCGCATAATTTATAAATAGTAGCAGCAGTAGAGATGATGCTAACATTTATATATCCATGAAAGCACGATAGCAATAGTGACATGGCAATAGTGACTGTAATCGACATGTTCTAGATGAATGCTATATGAGTCTCTGTTTCTGACGAAATTGGAATGACATATTAAAGTGATGTCGTGATGAAAATACGTGACTTTATTTTTGAAAAAAAATAAAAAAATACCAGAAAATGAGGCGAAGGCAGCCCATTGAACCATATATATAAAATCAATTATAAAATGATGTAAAGATACAAATGAATTAATCAACATATCATTTTCATCACTTAAAATCACCAACTTTGTATAATAATCACGCTATTTCAAGTATCATTACCTAGGTTTTACAATTTACATGCATCTACTTTTATTTATTATGAATAATTTACATACTTATTTTTATCAAAGTCAACAAATTACCCCAAAAAAATCTGAAAAAAGATGCTTCAAATCCTTTCTGCACACTATCAACCAACCCAAATATCAACGAGACGGATTTTATCTCCCCCAACGCAATCAAATCCGGAAAAAAATCTGCACCATTCAATTCCCTTCCTCGCACGTATCCGCTGTGAACACGTGCCAACCCTCTCCCCGTTCACACGCGTGAACCCCTCCCTCCCACGTGACCGACGGCCTCCCCACGACACCCCCCCCATATCCACCCCCACATTAAACTATCCAAACTACTCCAGACCCCGCCACCTGTCCTCAACTCTCCTTTACCGTCCGATCAGGTGATCACCTTCCCCCATCCCCCTCAGATCAACCCCGCGGGCCAAGCCCGCAATTCGATCCAACCACGGGGGTATTTTAGTCAAACCACAGGCGGCTGGAGGACAAAGCGGGCACGGGGAATATTTTCTTTTTCCTGTTTCCCCCCTTCCTCCAAATAAATTAGATATTGGGATTAAAATATCAATTTTCCCTGCGGACATGAGGGCGATTCCATTCGGGTTGATGGGGAGCGTTGAAGTCCAGGCTGTGTGGTCTCATTTATCGCTCTCACGTCTTCCGCTTTCTCTCTTCTCCATCTCTCTCCACTTCTTCTCCTCCTCCATATCTCCCCCCTCCCATCGCCGCTCGCTACAGCCTCCTGCCGCCGCCACCGCCGCCCCACGAGAGGCACACGACCGCCGAGATCCGACGACTTTGCGGCCCCTAGACGCCGCTTGCGACCGAAACCCTAGACGGAAGGGGAGAAGGACGGGGAGGAAGAGGCAGAAGGAAGAAAAGGGGGTTTTTAGGTTACCTGGGCGTTAATTTATACCGGAGGGCGACGGATGCCCTTTGGGAGCGCCTTTGATGCCTCCGGAACAGGCGCCGTGGGATAGGAAGGAGTCCGCCTACAGAGAGCGCAAGCACGAGCGGCCGCCTCCCGACGCTGGCGGAGGCGGGCAGTTCCCGGGCGCTCGGTGGCGCGATACGCACCGCGGGCCGCGGGAATTCTACTCCCCTTCGCCCCGCCGCCCGCCTTCGGGTGCGTAATTCCTCCAGATCTGTAGCCGGAAGGGCTCTTCCTTTGTTCTTTTTGGTGATCCTCTGCGTGCTTGTTTCCCCAGGTCACTACAAGCAGGTGTTTGCGGACGACACGCCTCCTCGTTCCGAAGACGAGGGGTTCAGGTGCTATTCGGGTAGGTACGGGAGCAGCAGTGGGAGGGACGGCGTTGGGAGGGGATATTTGAGGCGATCACCGTGGAATCCTGCTGACGGACCCCGCCCGCATCACGATTCCCCAACCGGCTGCGGTGTTCAGAGGTCAGTAGCGACTGATTTGGCGAAAACGGCGGTGTCGCCTTCGGCGGCTGGGTTGTCTTCTCCGTCTGTGTCGTTGAGAGATCACCACGTTAGGTCCGGTGGTGACGGCGTGGATGATGCCCCTGGAACAGGGCGGAGACAAGAGCGGGAAGCGGAACACTCGCTGGGTTCGATTGCGTGGAAGCCTCTTAAATGGCCGCGATCCGGTAGTTTTCCGCCACCCCCGGCGTCGTCTTCTGCGAAGGCTGTTAGTTCAGAGCCGGAGGACAGGAAGTCCGATGCTCCTCCCATGTCTGCTGGGAAGGCAAGTCCTGTCCAGTCGCAGGCGGACTCTCTCCCGGCAGCGGATGATGGCAATCCGAGGAAGAAGCAGCGGCTTGGGTGGGGTCAGGGCCTGGCTAAGTACGAGAAAGAAAAGGTTGAAGGGCCAGAGGTCTGTAGCACACCTACGGGTCCTCCACAGGACGTGAGTGCTTCAATGCCCTTCTTGACGGAGCCAGGTTCTAATCTTACCACATGTGATGATGCTTGCTTGGATTCATCAGCCTCTCCGCTGTCTGTCTGTCGCGGCTCACCCCCTGGTAAGATATCCAAAATACTATGCTGATCGTTTGGGTCAGTCGTTAAAGATCTGGGTTGTTTTTCACTGTACTTAACTAAAGATAGCGTTGTTTTCCATCCTCCTTCACTTTCTTTCAGTATTCTTTCATACAGAATATACTTGCAAAGCTTTGTCACCCATTATTTTTTTATTTACTATGCTGATCGTTTGGGTTAGCCGTTAAAGATCTGGGTTGTTTTTCATCTTTAACCATTCTGTTGTTTTCCCTTCTGCTCAATGTAAAGTTATCTTGGCAGCAGTCCGCGTCGTCTAACATACATCACTTGTTTGCCACATAATTCATAACCAGACTCCTGTTGTCGAACTGCATGCATATTTTTATTTATTTCAGTTACTTGTTTATTTTCTTCTCTGTTGTTTTTTCATGATGTGGTTTTGAATTCAAGATGTTTCCAATGGACAAGCTGCTTTTCTTTTCAAAAAATTACAATTTTGGTGCATTGATAGCCTTTTAATTATATACTTCTGCAGTTTTTGAGGATAAATCACAGGCTGCGGTTGAAGTTAGTATACCCAAGAAGGATTCTAGTGCTTCTCTTGTTCTCATACCTGAAATTATCCTTCCAGACGTGTCTGTTGACATAGAGATTTTGGATGTTAACTCTTTAAGCTGTGTGAGCTCGTATGTTGCGGATCTTTTATCAGCCGTTGATACTTCTGCTGGGGATTTGAGTTCAGTAAGACAGTTGGCTTTGGATAAGTTGCTTCTATTAAAAGGAGAGATCTCTAAGCTTGTAGAGAAGACCGAGGCTGTAATTGACTTATGCGAGATAGAACTTAAGAACTTGAACGACCAAGGTGACAAGACTGACAAAACTACAACCCCACAGCAAGTTGATTGTGTACATGCTGGTAGTATGGATGTTAGTCTGGCTTCCTCTGCCTCGTCGCTGGGGGCTTTCCAGCATGGATGCTCTATAGAAAATTCCGAGGAGATTTGCACTGGTTGTGGTATTAAAAAGGGGTCTCTTCATGCTTCAGATATACAGTCAATAATAGAGGTTACGTCATGTCCTGATGTGAAACTATTACATGGGAACACTTATTACTCTGCTGATAAAAGAGAGGAAGATTCACTTGTCCGAGTCCTTACGCCCACAGTTGCTCAAGTTGTTTCTGGTCCATGCTTAGAAGATCTTTCTCTGAGTATGAAAATCATGGAGTCTAACAGAGATTCCGCAGGAAAGGCCTCAGAAATATTCAGCACATTTTCTCCATGTACAGTATCCCCACTTGATATATTAGAGAATGATAAAGCCTCTAGTACGCACATCAAAGGAAAATTGATGGTTCGCAAGCGTGCTTTGCGGTTTAAAGAACGTGCTCTTACCCTTAAGTTTAGAGCATTGCACCATCTATGGAGAGAGGATTTGCGCTTGTTGGGCTTGCTTTCTGCAAAGAAAAATGCATCTAAACTGCAGAAGCGATGTGAAGTAAGGAGCCATTTGTCGCAGAATGTTCAGCAAAAGCCTCGTTCTTTATCAAAATCACGATTTCCCGGACCTGGTATGTTATGTGCTGCTACCTTTTTCCACATCAGTGGCCATTAAGAATAGTTCTTAATTGCTATCCTTTATGAAAATAATTTTCTTTTCTTAATTGGTGTAAACATTCATAATCTGGAGAATTGAAGTGGTGGACCTTTTATTTGTATAGATAGAATTGGAATACTGATGCATTGAGCACAAGCTTATCTGCATGTAATTTTCTATCCGCCTAAATAATTTGAACACAGCCTTTTTTTGAAAGATATCAAGCTTATTATTTAAACAGAAGTATTGTTATCGTGTATCATCTTACCATCCTTTTGTATTTTTCTTTACTATCATGGTGGTAGCTGTTCTTAAAATGTTACATTGTAGACATTGAACTTGTGTTGTGTATTATTCTGCATTATCATGATTGTAGGATGTATTCCATGTCTACCATCAAATTTTATATCACCAAGAAGTGCTGGCATTGTCGGACCTATCATCATGGACTCAGTTTGTTCTCTCGATGTTGTTCTATTTGCTTGATGTTATTAAAATTCCTTCCAGACAGACCTGATATTTTATTTGTTCTGACATGCACTAAAATTTACGTAGAAAACATGCCATCAAATATTGCGTGTTTTGAATTTTGAAATTTGACAAGGTGGATTTAAAAAACAGATGCACGATGATTAGAGTATAATTAAAATAAATTTAGGCCAAATAGCAAATACTAACATTGAACATTGATTTCTTTGTGTAATTGTAAATGGTGCCTATGATTACATTTAATCATTACTTAAATAATAAATAGTTTTGAATAGCGGAATTTTACGACTTTTGGTTAACCTTAACAATTTGTTTATAGGTATCTGTATTTTTTTCAGCATCTTATTTTTTTTATCTTTTGCATTTTCTCATTGAGGCTATATCTGCTTATGACTGAACTTAGTTGCTTCAAACAAACCGATCTTAGATAAAATGTTGGAAACCGATCGAATTCACCAAAGATCATTGTTATAATTTTGTTATTTATTTTAGCATTTTCACTGTGGCAGTCCTAGTTATTTTTTGAATTTATTTCAATAGCATACAAAGATTATTGTTATAACTTTGCCGATGTTATGATGTCCCTTGTTTTGTCATTCTAGTGGATGAGGTTATCTAGTTTCATACTATTTTTTAATCTAAGTAGTTTGCGCTACGAAATGATACTGCTGTATATATATTATTTGTAAATTTTATTTTGATTAATATTCCCATTAATTTCTATTCTCTAATGTTTCTGTCTCTGTCAAATTTTTCGTTGGTGGTTCTTGTTAGTATTTGTTCTCCAATTTTTGATTTTGTTTCATTTTCCCATTTCGATTGATTAGAAAGTCCAACCTCGACCGTAGTGAGAAGAAGACGGTTAGTTGTCAATTGAAAAACTTGCAGTTTGATATTTATAATAAATCGACTTTTGCTTTTGATACAAGATATTGCAATATTATTATTATTATTATTTTGGATTAGAAAGTTCTGTCCAGTTGTTGATGTCCTTTGCTTAGTTTGCTAGTGGTTTAGAATTAGAATGCATTATATATGTCATAGCCTCAAAATTTGGTGATTTCGATCGAGTTTAGTCGAAGTCGAAATTTCTGTTTCTCTAGGTTAGCAAAATCGAAATGCTATGTTATTTGTTTTAGTATCTGGGCGTGTCAGCAAAATTTCATGGGAATTGCATGTCGTTTCGGCTAAATGACAATAATAAGGGAGTCTAGCCTCTGCTGTCATCGAATTTTACTGATGTCGATGTATTTTCGCTCATGTGCCGAGTTTTCAGTGAGATTATATTGTATGAACAAGCTTCTTTAGTTAAGGGTAATCCCAAATAAGTTCGTTAGATACATTATACGATACTCCAATTCAACTTTGGACCTAATATCGTTTCTGTCTTTTCTTTATTTGATATGTATGTCTTATGGTGCTATTACAAGTGTTACCCTGTTCTTGTTGAAGAGGTTAATATAATGGGTTCTGCTTTCAATTTGGAATCCTTTTCTGACTCTGAGCAGCATGTTGCTAATGTATAACTGCATATGCAGTGATTATGACTATAATACTACTTCTAAGCTTATATTTATACATGTATTTTACAAAAAAATCTATGTATTTCTATCTTTATTATTGGTTTAAGAATGTTGGAAACTATAATTCCATCGAGTTTATAGCTGTTTCCATGATTTCCGACGATTTTAACAAAGTTATCTTTTTTTAATGAACGCGACGAAATGAAAATGAAATTTGAAATTTAATGCCTCGCTCTGCATTATATAGGCTAATATATGAGGTGCACTAAAATGTGTGATTTTGTGATATTTGATTTAAGTTCTTAATTTTCTTATGGAAAACATGAATGCACATGGTAGCTGAATTAAACAACATATACCGTTGAAAAAATGGAGTTTTACAAAGGTCTTCCCTTATGTTTTTTTACCTTGACACATGCCTGGGAAGATTTTGGCTTTTATCGTACTAATTACTCATAAGGATGTAAGTCCCGTTTTGATCTGTTAATTCAGGCGCCATGCCACGCTGTTCTTAAATTATGTATTTATGTGTTTGTTAGAGTAGATTTGAGATATCTCATATGATGTTTTTTAATAAATATCTGTTAGAGTAGATTATATCTCCTGTGTTAATCATGGAATGTACATTTTGTTATTTTTCTTGGTTAATATGCAATATTTGTTTCTATGCTGTTGATAACAGATATATCATTTCGTTTATCATTTTGGTTTAGAATGCGGTGACCATGTTGTTGGGTGCAACTTGATACATGGTTAGAATCAGATAATGTGCTATACATCGCTATGTCTAATATATTTTATTATTTATAAGGTGCGTTATTTGTGTTTTTGCTTTATTTTTTTACTAACATGAATGGGTAAGCTAAGTGAACTAAAAACTTACTGTTGTCAAAATGAAGTTTTATGAAAGACCTCCTATATGTTGTTACTTTGATACGCACCTGGGAGGAATTTGGCTTTTATTGTACTGCTTACTCATAAGTATGTAAATCTTGTTTTGATCTGTGAATTGAGGTGCCATACCATGTGTATGCTCGAATCTTTACTTAAATGTTGGCTAGAGTATATTAGAGATACCTCCCGTGTTCATTATGAAGTGTATATCTGGAAGAGTATTTCTGTTTTGCATAATATAGCTAAGGTATGCAATACTAGATGATAATGCAGTTTGAGTATTGAGATGAACTTGGTTTATTTTAAGAAGGTGTTTCCTGGCTTTCTGGCATGTTTTTTTCTCAAGTATCTTGTGTTAGCCAATCTTTGCTAGAAAGCGTTAAATGAGCGGAACATCTAAAAATTTCCATGTAACAACACAACTTTTTGCTGTGAAAACACCATGATTTGCACTAGTGAACAACAACAATTTGGAATGATTTTTTTTTATAGTTAGTTCATTCTCGGGGTTCAGAAGCTATGGTTCTTTCATTCTGCGGGGTTGGCCCCTTCCGGGACGAGGATAGTGGGTTGCATCATTGTTTATCACTTCGCTTTTGGGGTTAATGAATCTGGAAGATCACTGGCCTCAAGTGCTCATCCTTTGCGTTTGGGAGAAAGATTTGCGATATAAAAGTTCAACAGTTTAATTTTCTAAACTCATTGTTGAAAAAAATCATTTTATTGTACCTTGAATTGTGTAAAGGATCATATTCATTCTAAAATTCTATTTGTCAAAAGATTTGCATGAGCAAAGCAGTGCCTAAATACTAATCTCAAGTTAATTGTTATTGTTTGAATATTATTATTCTCTCCATATTACATGACCATTCAATGGTCTGGTGGTAGTGCAGTGTACCTACCACCCAAAACACTAGGTTTCAAATCCCCCCTCGTGGGGTTGTATTAGGTAGCTGACAACCAACGTAAAAAATAATCGTATCTTTCAACATGGATTTGAGCAAGACTCCATGTAACTGATCCTACTTATAGTTGGAGAAGGCTCTGCTGGACCTCCATGCAGCGGGCAACACTTACGTTCTCTTAGATCAGCGAGGCTATGGGAACGTCTAATGCGACTAATAAATACTCTTTTATTTTATCTTAACATGCTAAAGTCAATAATGGTTGAGGGTGTTGACTCTCAAAGATGTTGTGAAAAGTTTTTTGACAAGTGGCTTAAAGCATGAGTAACATGCTCATCTAATTGTCCATATTGTTGTTTGTTGAGCCAGGTCTATTCTTTGGCTTACTTTCCTCCTAATATTTGGAGAAGTCCTCACCCTCTTGTAGCTAGGAAGATGGTGAATATAAGTGCTCTTTATGTTTTGAATGATGGTTTTAAGTGATGATGAATTTTGGTGGGGAGGTCACTAGCAAGGGGTATTGGAGATAACCTCACCTTCTTTTTTCCGGGAACATGGTCAATGACTGTTCTTTATGTCTTGAATGATGGTTTTAAGTGAGGAGTATTGGTTGGGAGGTCAGCAAGGTAGTGTTCTTATGCATTAGTGCTCTTGGATTCTGTTAGCTTCAAACAACCTCTGTAATATATGCGTGGTTGTCTGTCTAACTGTGGCATGCCTCTTTGCAGCTTCCTTTTCATGCTATACCATCATTCACCTTTTTTTAATGAAAAAATGAGCCATTATGATAGATGCAATTGTTTGTGCGTTTCTAATATTTTGGAGTATCATGTAAAATAAATGGGTAAATTACAAAAAAGGACCTCAATTATGCGTCAATTCCCAATACTCATGTTTCGAATGTAACGAAGGACCTGATCTTATTTTTCTCTCTCAAGTACAGCCTCCATAAGCTTTTACAGCTGTTTTATGTCGACGTTAAACCCTAAAGTTGAAGCTTAAGGCCCATTTCATTTTATTTGGAAAACAAGGCCTCTAATTAGGTATTGATGTATAGTTGGGTCCCTTTTAGGTAGTTCACGAAATAAAAAATTCCAGATCATTTATGTTGGATCTGATATTACCCATGTAATGAGTGTAGAAACTAGCTCATTTTAAAATGCTGCAGTATCCCCTTGCGTTGTCTTGATGGTTTACATTTATGTTTCCATTCTTCTATATTGCTGCTGATATTTGCATTTATGCTTCAAATGGAACTCCTCTGACATATGGTATGTATTTGCAGCTAGTAACAAGGCCCTCTTACCAACTGGTGAGATACTTGATTTGACTAGTCATTTGATCTCAGATTCTGAGATCCATATCTTCAGGAAGAACCTGAAAATGCCTGCACAGGTCCTGGATGATAGTGAAAGAAGACATTCTAGATTTATTACAAATAATGGATTTGTTGAGGATCCTATTATGGTTGAGAAGGAGAAGTCGCTGATTAATCCGTGGACGGAGGAAGAGCAGGAAATTTTCATGGAAAAGCTAAAAGTGATTGGAAAAGATTTTCGAAAAATCGCCTCATTTCTTGATCATAAAACAATCGCCGACTGTGTCGAGTTTTACTACAAAAACCATAAATTGGAAAGTTTTGAGTCTGTGCGGAAGAGCCTTGGTTCTAGAAAGCAGTCTCAGACCTTTTCTTCTAGCAGTTATATGGTGGCGTCCGGAAAGAAATGGAAGAATGAGTCTAATGCTGCTTCCCTGGACATGTTGGGAGCAGCCTCTGCTATTGTTTCTCATTCCCTTGATGCCACAGGAGCTCGTCAGAAATTTAGTGGCAAATCATTGGTGAAAAGTAGCACTGTTCTGAAAATGTCTCGTGGGAGTTGTGGAGGGATAGCTGTTGACAGTCTTGCTGAGACTACAGCGGCAGATGTTTTGGCTGGTATAGGCAGTGCCATGTCATCTGAAGGAGTGAGCTCGTGTGTCACAAGTTCTATTGATCCTAGCGAGAAGGTGGAATCTCTGCCAGTTGATTGCCTTCCTTTTGCTGAAGTGAACCATGCAATTTGCGAGGAAGATGCTTGTTCAGATGAGGCCTGTGGTGAATTGGAGCTTATCGATTGGTCTGATGATGAGAAATCCGTATTCATTAGGGCCTTTCGATTGCATGGGAAGGATTTTGCCAGAATAGCACTTTGCCTTGGAACAAGATCAAGGGAACAATGTAAATCCTTTTTCAGTAAAGCGCGGAGAAGCCTCGGACTGGACATGATTTATCAAGGGTCTTCAACGAATGGAGAGACACCTTTGAGTGATGCCAATGGATGCAGGAGTGACACTGATGAAGCATGCGCAGCTGAAATGGACTCAACCATATGCAGTACTCAATCATTTTCTAAAATGGACACTGATTGGTCGTGCTTCAGGGTAAAATCGAACAGTCAAGAAGCAACACCAGTGGGGAAATGTTTTTCTTCGGTGGTTCCGATGAGGTTGGATGAAAGGTTTGATGCTGGAGACACTAAGGAGGGTTCTGAGACTAGTGGCGAGAAACTGTATCCTGTTTTTACTGACAAGGACAGTCAATTTCCAAAGAAGTCCTTGGATCAATTTGGTTCAACTTCGGGAGATCTGGTAGGTGCCAATCTGAAAAGCTCATCAGAAGCTCTAGTGGATCGGCAGGCATCTGATGATGATATGAATGCCCGGGATACTGATTTTCTATCATTGACGGAGTCTGGTGTCCTCACAGTGCCGGTGGGAGGCTCTAACTTGAATACAAAAGATGCGGTGGAGATGGGATCTGGTAGGTTTCATCTTGATTTTTCAGACTCAAAGCCAGTTTCCCAGCTGGCAAATGAATCATTTATCCATAAAGAAAAAAAGCTGCTGTCAGAAAGCCGCATCGACACAAATGGGATTTTTGATACTGCTTCTGATGGTGGCAACACCTTCCATGGAAAATATGGAAATTACTTCCTTGATACCATATTTGGCCATGTTCCTCAGTTGCAACAGGGTACGAACTTGCCTCCACTTCCCAGGAAGAAATCTCAGGTCATCTCATGTAAACAGAAGGAGAATTCACATTCTTCATCGAAGTCGCTAGTGCAAGATAGTAGTAAATCTACTATTTTTAGCGGCCATGATCAAATAGCTTCTTTGCCAGCAAACTTAATCTTGGAGGGTGGCAGGAAGCGCCATCCTATGCAGAGTAAAGATCATCAACCATATATTCTGGGAAACCAATATCTGTCAGGACTTGATCAGCCTGGGCATGTACTTAGAGGATACCCTTTGCATTTGCTAAATGCGAAAGATGTTGAATTTGACATGCTTTATCAGAAACCCGTCTCTGTGGGCAATATTTCCAAGAAAAATGGAAGCACACATTCAAGTCAGCTATTTACGGCAGATTTTCATGCAGACAAATCCAACAAGGTCGGCCTTTCGGATCCTGAGCCCACTTATGTTCGCCACAATGGGGAGTCAGCTGAGGTGCTGCTAAGGCCTTGTTCACAAGATACTGGTGTAGAGACCGAACCGCAGTCAACTCGGACTGGTGATGTTAAGCTTTTTGGTAAAATCCTGAGCCACCCATCTCCCGTGCCGAAACCTGACAGCGCCGAGGTTACACCTCCCTCTATTAAAGAGAAGAGAATTTTGAATTTTCGCTTTCCAAATGGCAACAACGCTGATGGAACTTCTGATCCTTCAAATGCAGAAACAAGTTCTCACTTGGGTATAGCTTCTGAATTTGATGGAGGCTATGACTGGTTGGATGGAAACAAAATGCAGTCGTGCTTCTCGTCACTGGGCACTTCAGCCCTGTGCTCGTCCAAATGCCCTTCGGTGATATCTGGAGTAGCGTATCATCCAAAGAAGGTTAAACCGGTTAACACTGGGGGCATTCTCGTGCACCGTGGGTTATTTCCTGCAGATGGGAAAGGACAGCTTGTTTTCCCTGACTTGCAGAACCGAGTCAGGATCGACGGCATGGCAGCGTTCCAGCAGCCGGCTAGGATTGCTGTGAACATGGTGGGTGCCATGGAAGCCTTCGGTTGTACCGTCGTTTCGGATCCTGTTGCTGCCTTGAGATTGCATTTTGCGAAACAAGTCGCACCTCTTTGTAGCAGCGAGGATTCACAAAGAGGAGACTTAGGAAGCAGGTAGGTTTTCACTTTTTTTTTTCAAAACCTTGTTGTTTCTATTGTTATAATACAATTAGAATTGTAGTGGAAAGGCCGGTCGGGAATGGGGCGTTGATCGGAGGCGGCGTCGGCTAAAATGCTTCTAGGCTCTGTAGTTTTGGTGCATTGAGCGCCTTGTATTATATTTTCTTGCAACATCAGTGGAAAACGAAATGTCGTCGTCGGGAGAATGGTTTCCCTTTTAGATCTGATATCTGCAGTGATCGTTTTGCATCTCCCTTAAGCTCCTGTTTCTGCAAGCCTTCTGAATCAGGTGCTGCTGATCTTGACAAAGATTTTTGCGGCGTGACGGCACCGGGCAAAGGTTGCTGAACTAACCACCGTCTTCGTTGTCGAAAAAAACAGCTTGGGGGTTTCATCTTTGAGGGTGCTGCTTTCTTTATGGCAAAAACAAATTATCCTGCAAGTCTTGCTTCTTCTTTCTTCTGACATATATTATGATATCCGATGGAGGGAAAGAGATGAGACTTATCTTCGTTGAGGTGTATTAAATAGAAGTGATATGTCAGAGGATGTAATATAGGTTTGACCTGATGCTAGTAGACGGGGCATCACGTCACGTGGTTTGTGTCCCGTCCCTTCCTGTGGTCCTGCTGCTGTCGGTAGGGAACACCGGCCTCTTCGACCGGTCCGCATGGAGTGGGTGCTCACTGTGTTTCATACGTATTGTTGTGCGTGGCACCTTCTCGTATCTTCCAAACCATCTGAGCTCTCTTTATTTAGGGACGGATGTAGGTGAGATGTGAGGAAGAGGAACTTTTTTGCTTAAATTTCGTTTTAATTGTAATATAAATCTAAGGTTTTAATCAATGTTTTTGAAATCGAACCAGAAACCTTACCAAAATAGTCAGATCAGCTTGAATCATGTAATCAAGCCGGTTCAACCGGATGATGACTTCATCATTATTTAAAATCGGGTTAAACTGGATTGGTGAGAAAGAAGTGCTTGAATCGGTTAATCAAATTGAAATGGAATAAAATTTATATAATATATATTTAAATATATTTGAAATATAAATAAAAATACATAGATAATGCATATATTTCACAATATATAAAATATTTTTCGTATATATCATTAGATGACATACATATCATATATATAATATTTGAACTAATTGCTCTATAACATAATAGTAGTTTATTTATGCTTAATTTTCAATATATGTAAAAAGCAAAAAGTTGTGTTAATGTAGATGGTTAGGAGTTTGAAATAAGCAAAGGTCATGAGTTCAACTTTCACCATCCAGATTATTTTTAATTAAATTAAATGCGGTTCAACTTTGGTTGAACCTGGTTAAATTGGGTCAAAAATAGGTTGAATCGGACGATTAAGTAAAATTTGAATATTCGAACCGAATCGGTATAAATTGGTTAACCGGACCGGTCCAAGCCTAGTTCACTGGTCGGTTTGATTTTCAAAACACTGGTTTTAATAGATAACTGGACATCGAATCGGGGGTAAGTATTGATTTTATTTTTTAATAGTTGGATCAGTGCGATCAAACGATCGAATCAGTGATGACAACAACTCATAAGAATCGAAAAAACTTTGAATTATTGTGTTGTTGGTTTGGTTCGTATGGTTTAATCGGATTGAATTGAGTTAAACTGGTACTTCATATAAATAAATACAAACGATGTTACACCAAATATTAAAAGATTTTTATACTTGTGTTCTTTCAATTTTTTTCATTAACACTTGTGCTCAAGGATATAAATGTAGGGGCCACTTGTGTTCCTATATTAGTACACTTGTGTTCTTATATTACACAAACGCAAAGATCGAATTGTGATTTTTTCAGAATGTATGGGCCACAAATATGATTGGTAAAAGTCAAGGACATGAATGTTATTAGAAAATGAAAAGGGCATAATGAATATATTTTGTCGAATTCATATAGATGCATAAATATGAAGTCTACAGTAACAATTTTAAAGCTACTCAAACTTTAATTGATGACAAGTATTGTTAATTTTCTACTTCTCATAATGTAACAAGCTATTTCTTCTTTAAACTGATGCATCGTTTGTTGTCATGCACAATGTGGGAAGATATAGGTAATCTTAAGGCATGGAGGGAGAATCGATATTGGACCATTGGTATACATGGAAGAAGATGAGATAGGAGTATCATATCGTGTGTTGGAATGAAACAAAATTATAGATAAATTTTAAAATGTGCATTTTATTAAATACGTAAAAAATCATTTTTGTCAAAAAAGGAGGGTTGTAACTGTGATTTGGTTCAGTTTGTTCAATCGAGTCAAGCTGTCTAATTGGGTTTTCAGTTTTTAGTTTTTTTAGTAAAAAAATAGACGGTTGGACCGTTTTCCTTCCAGTTCTCGGTTAATCGGTTGAACCGGTTCATTTTTAGAACCATGATTAAAATAGGATTTACAAGGATTTCGTATTTAATTAGACACTACACTTTAACCTCTCAAGATTCAAAAGATGTTTTTTTTTAAAATGACACTTTAGGTGCCCAAATGAGATTAACAATCCCATTTAGTGCCTCGGACATGAGGTCCCATTTGCTATTAGTTTCATCCATGAAGAAGATATGATGAAACAAAGATGATACAATGAGCATTTCAAAGGAATAATGAAAATTTCTCGTCAGCTTTTTTCTCCCTCCTTGCACAATTGGGTCTATTTAAATTGTGGTTACTATATTCTCCTCCTTAAATTTCGTTCCCATGGAATAACAACATATTCCCATGTTTTGTTGTGGATTTACTAATGCTTATGATAAATTGATGGCATTTGAGGATGTTATCATGTTGATGCACTTGAAAGTTGTTATGATGGTAGTAATTATGGTTGCTTAGATGGTTGTTGTTATTATGAGGTTGTTAGTGATTGCATGCATACATGGATAGTTTTAGTGATGATAATAGTTTTTGTTGCACTAGCCTGTATTTTAGATATGTAATAAGCTAGGGATTTGATGCAAAAAGATTGTGATGACGATGATAAACTAAATCCGATTATTATTGCGAAGGATGATATGAAGATGAAGAGGAATTATGGGTTTTGTAATTTATTGAGAAAGTCGCATTGTAGATCACATGCACAACATACAACTCCAGCTCAAGTTAGTTCTCAAAATCAATCAGCTGATCGCCTGGAAATCTAGTGGATCAATTGTTGTCCAACCGACTGATGATTTTGAGGAGCTAGCTAATTTTGTTTAACGATCAACTCAATGGTCACTTTACCACAAGCATCCCTTGATCAGTCTACTAGTCCCCATTCTGATCAATCGATCGAGCCTTATGGTTTGACTAACTAAATATTTTTCAGTCGGTTAATTTTCTCGAGGGCAGTCATTTCGAATGATAACACTTATTTATGTCGACCAACAAATCCTTTCACTTTAGAATGATTGGCAACTGCCCTAAAGCGGCTATTCTTTTCCTACACCCTTATACTCATGCTCTACACTCATTTCTCTATATTCTAGTTTTGAAGGAAGAGAGTCTCTCATTGATTCTGACTTCATTTTTTGTGAGAGAAGAAGAAGGAAAAGCTTCACGTGATCATGCTTTTAGTTCTTCAAGTCAATTATCATATAATTGCATGTCTTTAACAGATATTAGATCAAGCATATCATTGTTACACTCATTTTTTCTTCGTGAAAAAATATTATTCACAAAACATAATGACAATAAATTATATTGAATATCATAAAATGTAGTAATGGTTATACGTAATTGTGAAGTAAAATCTGAGACATCTATTAGCATGGATAAAATCCAATTGATTTAGCCTTAGATGATGAAGTTTGTTCCTCATTGGAGAATGAGTTCGCTAAAAAATACTTCAATTTCGCTCGCATCTATATGTGGAACAAGTTTGGCTAAGAACACGAATAACCATCGCTTGCAATATTGGAGTTGCTCTACTATGCATCTTCCACCATTCAACTATATTAAAAAGATCATATGATATACATGAATTAATTCAATATGAGTATCAATTATATAGCATTTCCTAGTTAAGTATATGGACCCATCTTGATACGATTTAGAATCGTGGAAGGACGCCCAAAACCACCCATAACATCTCTGTACAATAGAAATTCTATGTAAGTAGAATCCATTTTCTCTTCGTCATTATGAAACAAAGTTTCCACATTGTCATGAAAGCATGGGCAAACTTGCATTCCAAGAAGGTAGGGCACGCACACTCCCTTCATCTCCATAATTTCTATAATGTGAACCCCTCTTCTCATGGTATATCCAATCCACATCTTGTTAGTACCCTACATAAATTGCATGAGTTACCACTACCACTCCTATGTCCTACCAATTTTGCTATTTCTCCATAAATTTAAATCCTTTACATATTAAGAATAAGGAATTATGTAGACATGACCATAATAGATGATGTAATCATGTAGTCACTTGACACGTGATAATGTTTATTCATCCAAACAAGGACTAAAACAAAGTATATGTATATGTATATGTGTGTGTAAGGCTGATCCTGTGAGAGTCAAAATCTGTGAGAGCATGCGGGGACTGATTCTGGACCACTAGATTCTGTCATCACTCTCCTCATTGGTTGCAGGAGGAGAGAGAAGAGCAGAATCTAGTGGTCCAGATTCACTGCTCTCATGCTCTCACAGACTTTGGCTCTCGGAGGATTAACCCCCCCTCTCTATATATAGAGGGATCATGTGAGAGCCAAAGTCTGTGAGAGCATGAGAGCAGTGAACTTAGACTACTAGATTCTGCTCTTCTCTCTCCTCCAACAATCAATGAGGAGAGAGATGATAGAATCTTGTGGTCCAGAACCATTGCTCTCATGCTCTCACATGTTTTGACTCTCAAAGGATTAACCCCCCCTCTCTCTATATAGAGAGAGAGAGGTCTGATCCTGTGAGAGCCAAAACCATTAAGAGCATGCGAGCAGTGATTCTGGATCACTAGATTCAACCAGAAGAGAGAAGACAGAAGCTAGTGGTCTAGAATCACTGCTCTCATGCTCTCATGATTTTTTGCTCTCATATGATCACTCTCTCTCTATATATATGGGAAAAATGGGGCTATCCGTTGTCTCCCCTGTCCCATTTTCAGATGATTTTTTGTTTTCTCAAAAATACCACCATGTATTTTCACCCTATATCCATACAATGTCATTCTAATTTCATCAGAAATAGAGACTCCTATGTCATCCATCAAGAACATGTATTTTTAACGGTCTTAGAATGGATGTAATTTTAAAGATCTAGAAATAGAGACTCCTATGTCATCCATCTAGAAATAACCAACATGATAAGATGTTTAAGGACATATATATTTTCGTCATTGTAGAATAATTCATGGTTTAAAGATCCCAACTTTGTGTAGGGGATGACCAAGCTGCATATCTCACTTATCATCAAAGATATCAATATACACCTTGTATTCGGTTGCATTGCTATTAAACACAAGTTTAATAGCTTCCCTTGATCTCTCATTGCCTTATAAATATTGATGGTCTCTAATCACTATTGACAAGGCAAAAAACCCTTATAATCACATTAGCTATACCAACAACCCCTATATATAATCTCCAGAACTATATCTTCAAAATTATCTCATATTTTTTCATGTATTTGTTCATGAGATCTTATACTCAAGCCAATATCTAGATGCAACCATAGAGACAAAAACCATCCTATTTTTGAAGAAGATTGTATTGTCAAAAAATTGTAACAAAGGGGTTGGACGGATAATCTTAGAGTTGCAAAATTTCCGCATCAATTAACAAATAAATTTGTGATGGAGAAAAAACTATGTAATCCTCCTTGCTTCTTCAATTACGTGCTTCACTCTTGGAATTTGATCAAACTTTTCTAAAATCATATCAAGACAATATGCTGTGCATGGACTCTAAAAAAATAACCATAGCATGTTGTGACCGTCTTCCCTGCAACCTAATAGTTTGCAACATTGTTCGGGATAAAATGAATCACATTTTCAAGTCAACATACTCTCTGCACGACCTTTAAAAAGATTAAACAACAAACCTACTATTTTGGAATGCTTTGAAGCCTCAACTGGGAGTAGACAAGAAAACTTATCAATATACGTTGTCTTTGATCCATCCATCTATCAGTCATGACTGCACAACAATTCATTTCCCAGATCTTCTTATGTGTATTGACATATATCTCTTCATCTTTGCAACCTTTTTCTTCATTAACGACTCACGAACTGCATGAGCAGTGGATGCTTTATAGCTATGTCCTGCAAAGGCAATACCATCGATCATCTTCAGAAAATTAGGAATGCTGATGGCATTAAAAGGAATATCAACATCATACATCAAAATACGAAATGAATAGATAGAACTCTTCAATTTAGTTCTGCAGATCCTTCCTATGCAGGATTAAATTGATTCCTGGTAGACCACCAGATGTAGTTCTTGAATAGAAGAAAGATTTCAATTTCTTAGAGGTGCAATCCTTAGCTGAGAGACTTCCTTTTTGAAGTTCTCATTGCTATATGATCAATATCATTTATTTCCACATCATAGGATTTGTTGGATGATTCAATTAAAGCATTTTCCTCTTTTCCGATTTATATTTGTTCAAAATTTCCTCCACCAGAAACTGAATGTGATTATTCATTTTCTTACATCTCGCAACCTGTCTTTTTTAGCCGAATGCTCTTTCACTTTATGTATCCCTCCTCCGTGAAATATCTTCAAACAAAAAGCACATTTCTTCCATCAATCTCCTGTCAAAATGACATATTGCCATGCTATATTACTTTTTTGCCTAATACTTGTTATGATAACATCATCTGATCCATTATCGACAATAATATTAGGTGAATTTGACCTAGATTTTGATCGATCTTCCATTTAAAAAATATCTATTAAATTATAGTGCACAATAAATGTACACATTTATAAAATGTAAACCTTTTGTATAATAGGCTACAACAAAGGCCCATTATATAAAAAGAGTGGAGTGCAGAAGTCCAATGGTATATCTTCACAAACAATGTAGTATATAAGTCCATTTAACATTGACAAAATTTCTTTCAAATGATTCCAATCCACAGATGATGTGATGTAGAGTTGGTCCTTACACGTGAAGCAATCAATTATTTTGGCATTACAAAATATATGATCGACCGTAAAATACAAAAAAAACTTCAACTATATCTCGATTTTCAATTAAAAGCCTCATTTTTCAATTATAACAAATATGGGCCTGAACTTCCAACTTAAGCCTTGACATATAAGGGTCGTTAAAGCTTATAGATGCCTCTATTTGAGACAAAAACATAAGATCATGTCCTTCTTTGTTACAATTGAAAAATGAGCCCCGTAATTGAGAATTGAGGTATAATTGAGGTATTTTTTTATAATTTACCCAATAAAATAAAAAAGGTTGACATTTTTACCTAAGATAATAGGTTAAAGAGTGTAGCATTCTGCAATATACAATATGCTCTCAAAACCGAAGTTTCACATATGAACTCCAATTCTTTTGAATTTGATCTTATTTTGTAGATAACTTAATGCTCTTCAGACTAAAGGTAAACAGAATTTCACATCAAGTATGAGGGTAAAATCAGTTTTTTATTCTTAGTCATCTCAAACTAGAGTTTGTGTTTAATTATATTATATATCAGTTAGTATTTTTTTGATATTTTATTCATCATTGTTTAGTTACATGTACACAATGGAGTTAGTTCCATATCAAATAGACTTAAGATGGATTTATTATAAAAATCAAAATTTGTGCAATATACATGTGATTGTGTACATGATTTAACTTCTTATTTTTTAAAATTTCATTAGATTTTATTTCTTAGACTTATATACAAGTCAATAATATACAAATGATCCATTTTTATTAAGGTTGTTTTTATTATGGAAAAAATGGGGCTGCCCCTGGGGCAGTCAACAGACTATACCCCGCGTCATTTTTTCATAATTTTTTATTTTTTATTTTCGAAATAACAAAATGTATATTCATCTATATATCCCTCTAATATGCCATTCGAATTTCGTTAGAAACGGAGACTCTTATGCCCTCTATCTAGAACATGTAATTTTGACGATATAAACATTGTTGTAATCGATTTGTTCTAGATGGATGACATAAGAGTCTCTGTTTCTAACGAAAATCGAATGACATATTAAAGGGATATACAGATGAATATACATAGTGATATTTTTCAAAAAATAAAAAAATCACGAAAAAATGACGTGGGAGCATCCCGTCAAATCCTTTTATTATTTTGTTGTTTTATGTATTTTCGTTCAGAAATTAATTATTAAATTTTAGTATAATGTAGATGAATAATAGATTCTTCACGTCACCAAACTCCGTCACGGGCGGCTGGGCTCCAGAATGCTCTCCGTGCGCTTTAGGGTTCCCCTGTGAGGATGATCCTTCCCTTTCAGCATCTCCTTTGCCTTGGCCGAATGCATTTTTATAATGTTATTCTTTAGTTTTCTTTTTATTATTTTTTGGACTAATTTGAAAATAGTCTAGATTTTGAGTTTAGCTATGTAACTTTCTCATTTTTGTTTATTTATTCAAGCAGAAATTGTCATTTTATATTTTATTTTTTAATTCTTACAACCAAGTTCTTTAGGGGCTCTTTTGCAATTTAGTAAGCATTCATTTCTTTTTATGCAATTTATCTAAACAATATTTAATTAAAATACCAAAAAAATGGTAAAAAAATGTATTCCTTTCTAAGAATTTTAGAAAATTACAAAATCCCTTAGGTTTGATTTTTATTACACATATGCCCCTAGTTTTCGTAAAATAATAAACAAGCCCCTGTAACTTTCAAAAAATCACCAAAACCACATAAAAAATATTAAATTCCCTTGAGAATTAATACGTGATCTTGAAAACGTCTAGAATCTAGTGGCATCGGTTTCAACACGTTATAAACTTGCATGATAAAAACGAAAAATAGATATTTGGCAGAGTCCAATAAAGTAAAAAAGTATCTGTAATACAATAAAAATTCGTATAAAATATCCAAATCCCTATGGATTTACCATCTACTTGACATATACTTTAATTGATATCTCTTATCTTGTAGTTGCAGAAAATTATCTGAAATCTCTTAACTTTCATGCGTGTGCACGACGACACATAAAACACCTTCTTAGCACATCAGAAATCACAGTTTCAGATGCAAAGGTTAATGGTAAGGTAAAAGATGTTAAGAAAGAAGATTTCTAGAGGTTTCACCAACTTTGAAATAGATACATGTACACACATCTCAATTTATTTAGACTCCTTTAAACTTTTAAATTTACACAAACACCTTTGTTGGAACTTAAGTAAATCAGGATTTTATTGATCTTGATCCTCAAGCATCATATCCATTCATGACAAGGATTTAGGAAGCATATCTTAATCTTCCCAAGTGGATCATCCAGAAAAAAAAGTGATAGTACTATTGTCATTAAAGGAGGAAAAAAAGGAGAGAGCAAAACCCTAGAAAGCAAAAGGGGTGTCACCATGACCAAACCTATCCATTATATTTTAAAAATAACAAAAAGGCAAAAAGCATGTGGACAATTTACCCTTGTTATATCATGGATGTTTTAATAACACATACCCTAAAATTTCCACCTATTTACTTGTAGACCTTATAGAAATTGATTGAAGTTTTTGAGCCTTGAGTAAATTAACAATGACTTCTCTTGAGTCATTATTTTTCCAAGTACATCCAATATGGGAAAAATGGGTCTGCCTTTGGAGAGAGCATACTTGAATCCTCCCATCACATTTTCCTCATTTTTTATTTTTTTTTGAAAAATAAATATGTGGAAATTTACCACTATATCCTTATATTATATCATTCAAGTTTCGTGAGAAATAGGGACTCCTACGGCCTTCATCTAGACAACCATTTTTTAACGGTCACATAATTATTGAAATCGATCCTATCTGAATGGATGCTAACAGGGTCATGAGTCTCTGTTTCGCGTGAAATTTGAATGATATAATATAGAGATATAATTATGAAAATCCGTTGAAGTATTTTTAAAAAAAGATAAAAAAATGAAAGAAAATGAGACGGAGGAGTCCCTTGTTGCTTTTGGATACAAAGCTAAGGATTATTTGGGTGAAGAGTGAAAGCTATGTATGCAATTTTGAGTACTTCAAGGGGCATCCATGTGAAAAACCCAAAAAGAATAGTATAATATAAGGGTGTCTTGTATTATAACATGGACATGGGGACTCAAGCAAGTGCGGTGTATTAGATATAAGGAAAAGCCATCACTACAAGTGTTTGGTGGCAGTAGTGCAAAGAGCGTAGGTAACAAGATTTGCTATCCTATCCACCATCAATCTTCCAAGATCATGTACAGGTTCAGCAACACCGTGATAGGGTACCTGAACCTCCTGACCCTGCTGGCATCCATCCCGATCATCGGCGCGGGCCTCTGGATGACCCGCAGCAGCACGACGTGCCAGAGCTTCCTCCAGACGCCGCTCCTCGCCATCGGCTTCGTCATCCTCATCATCTCCCTCTCGGGCTTCGTCGGCGCCTGCTTCAACGTCGTGTGGGCTCTCTGGCTCTACCTCGTAGCCACGCTCCTCCTCATCGCTGCGCTCCTCGGCCTCACCGTCTTCGGCTTCGCCGTCACGGGGCCCTCGGGAGCCACCGCGGTACCCGGGAGGGTCTACCACGAGTACCACCTCGGCGGGTACTCGGCGTGGCTGAGGGAGAGGGTCGCCGGAGCCGACAACTGGAGGGCCATCACCAGCTGCCTCAAGGGATCAAAGCAGTGCAAAAAGATCGCCCAGTGGACACCGTTGGATTATTTGGAGAAAGATCTCACCCCCATACAGGTACTTTAGTTTACTTTCCCTCCTTTTTTTCCTCTCAAACATAATTAATATATTCAATAAATTCCCTTATTACATTATTTAATATTCCATTTTATTACCAAAAATGAATAAACGACGACTCTTTAATATACAAATTATCCTTTTGATAGTCCTAAATATCTGTTTTAATATATCAGTAGTTTTTCATTCAAAATAAAAAAAAAATTGAGCAAATATCTGTTTTAATATACAAATTATTCTTTTACCTTTTATAAAGCATCTTCTTTTCCCTCTCCCCAAATATGCTTCTTTTTTCGAGTTTAGGAATATTAACTTTTGAAATATCAGTTATACCCCTCTCTTTTTTAATATCAATTGTGCCCTTGACTTCTTACAAATTTGACGATTCTACCCCGAATGTTGCATTTTGCGCGAATTTGGGACAGTCAGGATGCTGCAAGCCGCCGACGGCGTGCAACTACGGGGACGGGGCGGGCTACGTGGCACGGCAGGACGACGACTGCTACCGTTGGAACAACGACGCGGCGGTGCTGTGCTACAACTGCGACTCGTGCAGGGCAGGGGTGCTCGAGGACTTGAGGAAGGACTGGCACAAGCTCTCCGTGCTCGTGATCGTCGTCCTCGTCTTCCTCGTGGGCGTGTACTCCATCGGCTGCTGCGCGTTCCGTAACGCGCGCCGCTCGACCACGGACTACCCTCACGGGGAGAACCGCATGTCCAAAGTCCGTCCACGATGGGACTTCTACTGGTATACTACATCCAAATACTTTAAAAGTCAGGGGTCAAAACCGGTTGAGCTACGATTACGTGATTAATGATCGCGGTGATTGGATGGATTGCAGGTGGAGGAGATGCTACAACTGGAAGGATCTGCTCTATTGATGATCTGATCTGTCTACGTCAGATCCTTTGTGCATGTTTTCATGTCTAAGCAATTGCTTTTTACTACGTGGTAATGCATCTTATACCTTTTTTACTGTGCATGATTCGTGCTGTTCTTCTTCTCCCTCCAAAAGGTCAGAGAATCTGATTCTTGGAAATCGAAGTGATGATGTACGTGGACAGATTCGTGTGCTCCCGTAGTTCTGGTAAACTCTAGGGGTTTGAATGCAATTTGATTCTCAAAGAGGTTGAGGGTGACCTAGAATATAAGTATAGCATATCTCTACGGCTCGCTCCTAGCTCAACTTCACTCTACACTATATATTCGGGTGTTCGCACCCCGAATATCTAGTAGTACACGGCTCCGAAAGTATGTGACTACTCTTTCGGCTCATCATCATCTACTATCGGCTTAGCAACTACCAGACCTTCGACCCTGATCAAGGTTCTCGTGGGTAAAAACAAAGTTTTTTTTACTGTAGCAAAAAATGTGTATGAGTTGGTAAAAGCTTGTTCCTGTTGGAGTATCCCGCGGATCCGTTTCTCCGTTAAATTGGTATCAGAGCCGAAGGTGTCTTTGGATTCTTAGAAGATGTCCTTTGTGTATATGAGAAAGGATGAGTGTATTCAAGTCATCCAGTTGTGTGCGATCGACTGCTTATATATTCGCATTGGGGTCTTCGGTTCCTGATGGGTCCTTTCGAGATCCTTATTTAGGATTGAGCCAAATTTGAGATTGAGAAGGTCGAGATGAAGTCGATCCTAATTTAGCAAAGTAATGCAAATGTACTACTGGGAAAGGAGGAGATGCCCGTAACGATGAATGGCATCAATAAGAAGAGATCGATGCGAAGGAGATTGGCTTTTCGCCTTCGATTGTACTTATCATATTACTTCAAACCAGGATTTTAAAACAGATTGAAATGGCCATTTCAATCGGTTAAACCAGGAATCGGAGGAAAAATGGTCAAATTAGCCGATTTTTACTCAGAAAATAAAACCCATTCAAAACCAGTAGAAATCCAGTTGGACAGCTTGATCCGGTTGAATCAATTGTAACCAAACCAATGGTCCAATCATCCATTTTTTGATCAATTTTTTAATTATTTAATAAAATACAAATTCTTAGAAGCTATTCATAATCTATTTCATTTTAACATAGTATGGTACTCCTTTATCTCTTCTCCTTCCACGTATGCCATATTGCCTCTCCCTTCATCCCTTACAAGCGCCACATCTCTCTTCCCACATTTTGCATAAGGTCGTCTCCTTCCAACAACAACAAAAAAAAACCTCCACGTAAAGAAGTTGTCATATATAGAATATGAGAAGCGTTAAATTAATAACATTTTTCATTAGTTCGAGTTTGAATAGTTTTAGAAATTATTAGCTTTAAACATCATATATATATTTGTATCAATTTGTCAAAATATATTTATCATACCTTTCAAGTTTTTCAAATAGCATTTATACCGCTAGCCTTTTTTGCAATTATACTTGTGCCGTTATATTCTTAAAAAAATAACAATAATTTTCTTATTGGTATAATATAGGAGCACAACTGTGGTAAAAATTGCCACTAATATGAATATTATAAAAAATATAGGCCATGAATATAATTGTAAAAATATAGGCCATGCATATAATAGTAATAATAAAGGTATAAGTCTTATTGGAAAAAACGTGAAAATAAGCATACTATTTGGTTCAATGGTTGACAGTGCAACCAATTTCTTCTTTTTAGAAAACCAAGATAATAAAGTATTCTCCACAAATTGGTAGAAGTCATCATACTTATTGCATCGCATATAAGACTTGTGGAAGTGGTTTCTTATCTGATTTAGTATTTATTAATTTGTGCTTGTTGTTTTAAATATTATTTTATCTGGCCAACACTTGTGATAAGGGTGGAGCATGGGTCGGGCTCGGGCCGGGCCCAACCTAGCCCAGCCCAGGCCCATTTAGGAAACCGAGCTCACGGGCTGGGCCCAGGCCCACTCATTTTCCAACAACTGGGCCCAAGCCCGAGCCCAGCCTGATTCATGATGGGTCGGCCTGGGTCGGGCCGGCCCGCGAATCCTGGATGGTGAGGGAGCACGACGAGCGGAGGAGGTGGTGTGGTGGCGCCGGCCCCTGTATGGTGAGGAAGGGAGGGAGGGAGAGGAAGGAGTTGGAGGACGAGGTGGTGATGGGCAGGAGGGAGGCCGGAGGCGTTGAGCGAGAGGGAGGAGAGGTACAATGGTGCGGGGGTTGGAGTGGGCATTGGGTATGGGCACTAAATCGGGCCGGCCCGTGGGATTTGGGTTCGGGCACGCTCAAGCCCGAACCCGACCCGATTTGATAAATGGGCTAAAATGGCAGCCCAAGCCCGTCCATTTAGATAGTGGGCTCAGGCTCGGGTCGGGCTTGAGAGGGCCGGGCAGCGGGTTGGGTCGGGTCGGCCCGGAACCATGCTCCACCCTACTTGTGATAACTACTAGCCCCTCCACCTCTAATAGTATCCTTCTCCCACATGCATCCACACTTAAGGCGAAAAATTAATGTAGCATTTTGAATTAACCTAGCATAGTGCGAGGTGTTGTCTTGGGTGATGCAAATTCATGTTTGACTGCAACCTTGATATTGAACTTAGAAAAAGCTTCATTTTTGAACTCTTCACCACGATCACTTCTCAACTTAGTAACCGTGGATCCTTTATCATTTTGAATTCCTTTAGCTAACTTTGAAAATTCAAAAAAAAAAAACAACTAAATCTTTACTTGCAAGAAATAAATCCCAAGTAAAATGCGAGAAGTCGGTAACTATAACAAAGCAATATCATCATACGCTTAAGTTTTCGATTTTTGTAGGTCCAAAGAGGTATTAGGTTAAGTTTACTAAGCCTATCAATTTGTTGCATGTGAATGAGATCCATTTTTTATGTTAAAGTAGGGTCTTATCTTATGGGGCTATTATATAGTGTAAAGAGCCATAATCATTAAACTTCATAATGTTTATAGTTTTATGCCTAGAACCTTTCAACATGATTTGTTTTGAATCTTTTTTAGCACATCAAAAGCATCTTTAGTGGAAGTCATTTTAGAGCCTTTATCTTAAAATTGTGATAGATTTAAGAGGTTATGCTTTAATCCTTTAACCAATTTTACATTGTTAAAGAACATACAGGAGTTGACTATTATATGCTCTAATTACACGTGTGGTTGTTTCCTAATGTGATCGAAACACATTCCATGCATTCTATTTTGATGAAGAGGTATGAATCTCTAATCATATGTTCTGCATTTCCACTGTCCATGAACTATTTACCTTAAATGCATATCTTGTAGTCTTCATCACCAATTTCCATGTTTTTTGAGAAGTACATCTTCATTACATGATTCTTCTTTATAACTTTCACTTAAGTCTGAATTTTCCAGTGTATCTTGCATAACCTTTTCCTTAGAAATTGCTTATGATCTCTTGATGAATCGATTTTCTTGAATGAATCTTCATCTTTTCTCTTAGAGAATCCTTTTGCTTTCTTTTTTCCCCTTTTGTTTAAAAGACATTCCTTTTGTAAACCTCACTTTTAAGAAGAAGACACAATATATTGGTTATCGGTCACCTCTCGCAACCACCGGAGAAGAGAATTACTAAGAAAAAGAATAAGCACTATCCATTTGCTCTTTATATATATCTCTCTCTCTTGTTATTGTTTTCTTTGTTGTGTTGTGAACTTACTACTCCTCTTTTAGTGATGAAGCTAGGAATTTCTATTTGGGGGGGGGCATCTATAAAGGAATTATTTGTCTAATTTATTTTGCCTTTATTTGTCATTTTAGTAGTTAGCTTTTTTTAATATCATTGGATGCATTATTTAGGGAAAATGATTTCAATTTGTCATTAATATTTATAAGATTTACAAAAATACCCATAGATTTACAAAGATATTTATGTAAAGGTATGGTTTTACATAAATATATCTACAACTATTGTATAACTAACCAAAAAACTGTTTAATTCTTTATTTTATGAAAATACATTTCAATTAGTATAATGTTAAGTAACACTATTATATTTAAAATTTCTAAATAAATGCTACTATAAAATGCTTCACGTGTAGGGAAAAAATAGGTATAGATATGTCTATATCTTTTTTATTCAATTATATATATATTATAACATTTGTATCAATATCCATCTAAAAATGTGTATAGATAAATATGCCAATTTAATATTTTCAGATATCTGTCTTCACTTGTATCTCCATATAAAATATAGTTGTAGAGTTATTATAACATAGTTTTATACCATTTTCTCCTTATATGGGAGATAATATATATGAAATAAATATAACATATTTTTCTGATGATAAGCCATTCAATTCACATATATTTAAATTAATATGTAAAATATTTCTAATATTATAATATTTGACCCATAACTATTTTGTATCCATAAACTTTTTTTTGTGATAATGTAAAATATTTATCTTATATGCCAAATATCTTCAATATTCATATATTAAACTGATAAAGATATGGTTAGATATGCAAATGAATATACCACTGCAACAAATATGTCCTAATTAGGTATTGAATAATTTGAATATTTATTATTATATCTTTTGAAGTTAAAGATACAAATATGTCCTAATTAGGTAATGAATAATATGAATATTTATTATTATTATTATATCTTTTGAAGGTAGAGATATAATAACGACTATTAGTTATTGCGAAATTATTTTTTGTTCATGTAATTAGCAATAAATATCATATCATTGTTAAAGATTCATATAATTGTGAATTCAAAGCATGAATAAGATGAATAATATTCATTATCACGTATTTAGCTATTGAGAATGACATCAAATATTAAATTATCCACTACCATAGGCAAATTTTGTTGTAGTGGATACCGATTTAGGTGTTACCATTTCCTTTTTGTTTTAAAAAATGGAGTTAAAGATGAAAAATCAATATCTTGCGAGTATTGAAACAAATTATCATAAAGATAAGAAATGCTTTCTCACACTTACGCAAGACTATATATTTTTGTCAAGTTAAAATTAATGGTTGAATAAATAAAAAATACAAAATATATATAACAAAATAAAAAAGTGAAAAAAGTAAAGTTCTAGATGAAATAACTTGTACAATATTTATGTACATAATCGCGCGCGCGCGCGCACACACACACACACATATATATATGTATAAAATGTACTCACACAGATTTAGTAATATGGATATCTGTATCCGTATCTGCAAAAAATATAACCATATTTGTATTCGTATCCTCAAACAAAAAATAAAAACATTATCCATATGCACCCATATTTATATCCGTGAAGAAACAAAAACTCACATCCTTTACATATCTATCTATCCAAATACATATTTATATCTGCTTAAATACATGCACAATAGTGCACATTCCTAATTTTATAATAGATATAACCTTACCCATAACCTCACCATTTAATCTCCAGTTTGGTATATTACATAGTGTAATTACTCTATATATTTTAGATTTAGATGATAGTTTTCATTAATCCCACCTTATATATCATATTCAAAGTGAAAATATTTCAACATTCATAAAAATTATGTAGGTACAAATGCAAAATTCAATAAATTACTTTATATATTTTATTGTAATTAATAATGTATAATAGAAAATTAGGAGTCTTGGGTGTTTGAACGGTTCCGAAAACATGTGACCTTAAGTGGTCAGCAACCGCACCCCGGCCGTTTCGCGGCCGGCGGTTGCGGGATGACCGGAAATGGCGGAAGGGCGTGAGGTTGAGGGGCGGACGGCTCGAGGGGCTAGCGCCCTATAAATGGACTCCTAATGGAGAAGAAGCCGATCATCGGAGCAAAAACCACCTCGAGTTCGGGAGCCCCCAACCATCCCTCTATCCCACTCTCTCTCGCAGCCAAAAAAGAAAGGCATTACTCGCTTCAAACCCCTGACTGGTATCAAAGCTCCGACCGTCTCGCCGCCGCTGCCGTTCATAAATACACTTAGCCGTTTTAGTTAAATTAATTGCATTTTTTTGATCTTTGGTTTATTGCTTGTAATTCCTTAATAGTTTTTTTTGTTAAGTTTTTAAATCTGTACTCATCCTCACACAAACCGATATTTATTTCATTAGATCAACAAAAATGACAAGCAAGATGATTTCCACTGAGGTAGGGAAAATTGAGTACCTGAACGGTACCAATTACGAATTATGGAGTAGAAAGATCTACTATGGCCTGTTACACGATAGTATACACACCATCATAGATAAACCCGGCCCAACTTTATCTGAAAATCCGACTGTGGAGGAAATTAGGTCCCGCGAACAGTGGGAGAAAACAGATAATAGGGCTAGGAGCTTTATGCTGACCCATATGGATCTGAACCTGATTCGGGTGTTTGAGAACTGCGAATCAGCTTACGAGCTCTGGACCGCAGTGAAGGACAAATACCACTCCAAATCGGAAGTGAGCGTCCAGCTTCTTCTACACAAGTACAACTCGTGTAGAATGAAGGAATCTGAGAGCGTCCTCGAGCACGTGAATAAGATGATCGTGATGGCCAAGGATCTTGAGGCTGCTGATTGCGCGATTCCGGAGAGGATGCAGATCGCAGCCATATTAGGAAGTCTCCCTCCGTCATTCGACATGGTTGCCACATCTCTGAGAATGAACGGCAACATTAAGTCTGTGACGGACCTACCTGCACAGCTGGCAATTGAGCAGGACCTCTCCAAACAAAGATCGAAAGCTGAGATCTTTGAGGTCGAGGAGGAAGAAGAAGCGAATGCCGTGCACACGAAGAAAAGGCTAGGCCCCTCCAAGGCGAATTTCAAGGGAAAGAGTGGGAAATACCCACGCGGCTCTTGCTACGGTTGTGGCAAATATGGCCATTTCAAGGTCAATTGCCCCAATAAGAAGAAGCCGGGAAATTCTAAAGTACCTGAAAATAAAGGCAAAAAGAAAATGGAATTCGCGGCTGTCGTGGAATGCAACTCTGTCATCACGGACAGTGAAGGATGGTGGATCGACTCTGGAGCAACCAGACATATCGCGAAGACGAAGGAGGGCCTGGTGGACTTCAAGGAGCTGATAAAAGGCGAACAGAGGATCTTTATGGGGAACAACACCTACCTGGATGTAGAAGGTGTTGGGACTTACAGACTTGACCTTGGGGACAACATTATGGTACTGAATGATGTACTGTATGCCCCAGGGATACGCCGGAATCTGATATCTGTCCCAGTGCTGCTCAAGAAAGACTTTGAAGTTAGGTTTTATAATAAGCGTGTGTCAATAGGCAAGAATAAAAAGGTCTATGCGATGGGAAAGTTTGTACCCGAGCATGACCTATTCTGTCTTCCTGTAATAACTTCTAGTGAATCAATGAATGTCTCTTCTGATTATTCCTTGTGTTGTTTGTCTGATTATGACTTGTGGCACATGCGACTGGGTCATCCAGGAAATTCTAAGATGGATCAAATGATTAAGGTAAATTTGTTGCCTAAGATCACGGGTGCAAGGACATTGCCCTGCGAACACTGTCTGACCGGTAAAATGACGAGAAAACCCTTCTCAACCGGAATTCGGTCAACGGAGTTATTAGGTTTGATCCATTCAGACATATGTGGACCACTGAGCATCAGCACACATAGAAATAAGGAATATTTTATAACATTCATTGATGACTATTCAAAGTTCTCCTATGTCTATCTCTTAGGAAGAAAGTCGGAAGCACTTGAAACATTTAAGAGATACAAGACGGAAGTGGAGACAAGATTGGGAAAACCAATCAAGACTCTTAGGACAGATAGAGGTGGGGAATATACCTCAAAGGAGTTTGAGGATTACTGTATTCAAGCAGGCATTCGTAGGCAGACTACAATGCCCTATACACCACAGCAGAATGGTGTAGCAGAAAGAAAGAATCGAACTTTGATGAATGCAGTAAGGTGTATGCTTTCACACTCAGGACTCTCCAAGAAATTCTGGGGAGAGGCAGTGTTGACTGCGAACTATATACAGAATAGGATTCCCACCAAGTCCGTAGAATCAACGCCATATGAAATATGGAATGGCAGAAAGCCCGAGTTGGGCCATCTCCGGAAATGGGGATGTGTTGCACATGTTCTGGTACCGAGTCAGCTTAGGGACAAGCTAGACTTCAGGACATTAAAGTGCAAGTTTATTGGGTATAGTGAGAATTCTAAAGGATATAGGTTCATCCATGAAAATAAAGATCTGATCGAAAGTCGTGATGCTACTTTCCTTGAAATTCATCAAGAAAAGGAGCATGAAATAGAGGAATCAGATCCTCTGATTGTCTTACAAGACAATGAAGACGACTTGAGCATTAGACAAGAACTTGAGGATGATATCGATCATCCAAATGTAGAGAATGAACCTATGGAACATGATGATCCTTTAGAAGAAGTGGGTGGACCCACACAACCCACGAGTATAATCGGTAACAAGAGACCCAGAACACGGCCCGCATGGATGGAAGATTACCATTTCTATGGATGCGAGGCATCGTGCTACACCGTGGATGAGGATGTCGCGGATTGTACAGATCCCGTATCCTTTAATGAAGCTATGGCTTCATCTGAGTCAGAATCATGGTCGGCCGCCATGAGAGATGAGTTGGACTCAATCGAGCGAAACGGTGTTTGGGAATTATGTGATTTGCCAGAAGGTAGGCAATCCATAGGATGTAAGTGGGTATTTAAGAAAAAGTACCGAGTTGACGGTACTGTTGATAAATACAAAGCCAGATTAGTTGCCAAGGGTTATACTCAGCAAGCTGGAATAGATTTCCAGGAAACCTACTCTCCAGTGGCTAAGTTTGCATCCATTCGGATGATCTTAGCCATAGTCGCATATATGGATTTGGAATCATTCCAAATGAATGTGAAGACAGCCTTCCTTAATGGAGAATTGAGGGAGGAGATTTATATGCGACAACCTGATGGATCTCAGGTTGAAGGTCAGGAGAAAAAGGTTTACAGGTTAAGAAAGTCATTATATGGCTTAAAGCAGTCTTCACGGCAATGGTATCTCAAATTTCATGAGAAAGTTATTCAATTTGGATTTGTTTCAAATAAATTGGATAACTGTGTGTATGTCATGAAGAGTGGGAGCAGGTTTGCAATCATGTCATTGTATGTAGATGACATTCTGCTCGCAGGTAATGACATACAAATGCTCAATGAAATCAAACAGAAATTGAGCAATGAATTTGAGATGAAGGACATGGGCGAAGCATCCTATGTTCTTGGAATTCAAATAACAAGAGACAGGGACTCAAGGACATTGAGCCTTAGTCAGGAAAGATATTTGCATACTGTATTAAGGAGATTTGGAATGCAGAATAGCACTCCAGCTCCAACACCACTTGTGATGGGAAAGAGACTCAGTAAGAGTCAGTGTCCCGGAAAGGGGCAAAAACCTTTAGATGTACCATATGCACAAGCGGTAGGAAGTTTAATGTATGCAATGATGTGTACTCGACCTGATTTAGCTTATCCAGTAAGCTTAGTCAGTAGATATCAAAGCAATCCCGGTCCAGCACATTGGGAAGCTGTAAAGAGGATTCTTCGATATCTGAAAGGAACAGTACATCTGAAACTCGTATATCAAGCAGAATCGCTTGAAGTGGTAGGCTACTCCGATGCCGATTTCGGAGGGGATGTAGATGATAGAAAATCCACATCAGGTTATCTGTTCATGTTTGGTGGTGCAGCCGTTTCTTGGGGTAGCAAGAAACAAGGATGTGTATCTCGACATACACAGGAGGCTGAGTACATTGCATGTAGCATGGCCACCACTCATGCTGTATGGATCAGGCGTTTTCTAGAGAACCTAAGCCTCGAATTGGTAAAAGGGCCAATTGAAATGTATTGTGACAATCAAGCTGCGATAAGCTTGATCAATAGTGGGGCTAATAGTTCTAAAGGAAAACACATTGAGATCCAATATCACTATATACAAGATATAGTGGCGAAGCAAGAAATCACGGTAACCTACATACCTACCAGTGACATGTTGGCGGATTCCCTAACGAAAGGAATAGCAGCAGGAACATACATTAAACATGTTGGTTTAATGGGACTCAGGAATGTATGAGTTAAGAAAGAGGTTTCATAAATAATGATCCTCACAATGATAAATCTCCATGTATATGCTACACGAATAGTGGGAGCATATATGTTTTGACCACTTCGGTCAAGTGGGAGATGTTTGAACGGTTCCGACTTTCCTGACCTTTAGTGGTCAGCAACCGCACCCCGGCCGTTTCGCGGCCGGCGGTTGCGGGATGACCGGAAATGGCGGAAGGGCGTGAGGTTGAGGGGCGGACGGCTCGAGGGGCTAGCGCCCTATAAATGGACTCCTAATGGAGAAGAAGCCGATCATCGGAGCAAAAACCACCTCGAGTTCGGGAGCCCCCAACCATCCCTCTATCCCACTCTCTCTCGCAGCCAAAAAAGAAAGGCATACCTCGCTTCAAACCCCTGATTGGGGACCAAGCCCCCCTGTCTCTGTCCCTGCCCTCTTTACTCTTTAGTGGAACCCCCAGTAGGATTCAGATCCATGTGAGGTTTTAACCATTTATTGGAGAGAAAAAAACAAAATGATCATATAAACTTTCTCAAGAAATTATTCCATTTTCCATTGCTTTTCTTTTACATTCCAGTTATCCCAAAACTGACAAAATCATATTCCTAATAGTATACTTGAATGAGATCATATATCTCCAATGCAGTGTACATATTCAGTAGATCTCAGCCCAATCCAAGAACATCTGGTTAAAAAATTTCAAAGAAATTCGTGCATTACTTGCAAGAGATAAAATATCATTTGCTGACATATCACATGGAAGATTATGTTGAGTTGTTTACTGAAAGACCATTGCTGATCATTGCTGATCTACTGTGATCATGTCTACAATCCATGCTAAGGAGAAGTTGGGCATGTGAAAAATCGAGGGCTACGCTTGTGCTCGTTGATCGGCGATGGAATGCAGGGATGATAGCAACATAGTTCTTACGTTTCATACTTTTCATATTTTGAAGCAGCAATTCTTATAAATCCCATACATTTTACAGTTTTCCTGAAGCATCTGTAAAACAAGTAAAACTTTCTGCATCCATTAATCTTGCAGAAATTACAAGAATCTGAATACAAATCTCTGTATCGATCTGATACAAATCAAACTGGAAGAAATAGATTCTATCATAATACAAAGATTGCAACATCTATTTGTGACATTGCTTTGCTTATGGGAAAAAATGTCTTTCTGTTCATTGATGATCATTCTCTAAGTCTCTCCATCTTTCTAGCGGTTTTTCTCGTTGCAATTCGTCTAGGCGAAGCTGGGAAGAGGTTTGTTCTCGAGGAAGTGTCTGAACAGAATCAGCGCAAGCCTAGGCTGATGGAGAGGAACTTCGTGCCCCGCATCTGTCACCGTTGCAAGGGTGAGACCTTTGTATATTTGGCTCCATCCAGCAACCTATCATGAAAACATATTAGTTTCAGGGTTTCAAATCTTGCTAGCAATTCACTGTTCGATGCGCGTCTATCGCTCTTACCTTTCCATGGTCATACCAAGGATACCAGCTTGTAAGAGTTGGAAGCTTGAGCGCATCGATGGAATATCTGGTTGCGGTTAATGGCACAACCGAGTCGGTATCTCCACTGCAAAGGTGAATGACTTATGTTAGGAAACATTTTCTCTTAGCATCCATGGAATATCTAGTTATGGGTGTGCAGTTAAACACGATTTTTACAAGTCTTAAGTGCATCAAGATATACTGTTGGCTGAACATCTTGTGGATTATTTATATGCTTATGGGGATTACACCGTGATATATTAGTCATTGTTTGAACATTCAGCTGAATATATTAAGAGCTCCTGCATAGTTGAATCCTTCACCTTTTTCAGCAAAGAGAACACAAGCAATCAAGAACAATGCTATGAACTATGTCACATTCAGATTCCATAACCAAAATTTAGAGTTAGTAAAGAAAATACAAATAACGTACCTGTACACCCAAATCCTTAGGCCAGCAGAGATGAGCTCGTGATATATAGGAAGCATCGATCTCGGAGAGTCTGCCCAGATCCTCCCGACAATATCGCTGTTTGAAAGAGAGGTATAAGATTGTTATCCACCATGGAAATTCATCAGCAAATGATATAATGCTCACTGAAAAAAGATGAGGAATTCTTGCACACTGAATTAGACCTGCAAGTGTCCCAAGCATAGCTTATACCAGTGACATTGGCATGGAGCGCTTTCTGCACTTCGGGCCGGTTATAATAAACCTCCGCATGCCTCTCCGTGCACGGATCGTAAGCTCTCGACATCCATGGCTGGGTAAAAGCAAATCAACAAGAACCTCTTAGTCTTTGAACTGTAGTGCCACTTGAGACATCCACAAGCATACATAATGCCCTCTCAATTTGTGCTTGGAGGTTGAGGACTTGTTGCAAGGAGGCGTATAGATGCTATACGGATCGATGTTCCCCTCCTCAGCTTCAGCGATTTGAAGCATCCTCGAACAGGCCTCTGATGGGTGCTCCGAGGATCCGAAGTCGCACGCAATCTTCAAGTTATGGTAAGTCTCGTCGGAGATCAAACCGTGAGTCCACCAGTACTCGAAGGTGCCGATATAGTCGTGGTAGTCATCAGTAACTGCATTCCCCACCTATCACAATAAGCTCACTGAATTGGCAACTGGAACAGATGCCCAATAACAATGTGCATACCAATCTAAAGGAGTAGAGAAGAAATCAACCATAAAGCCCTTGAAATTGATGGATGGATTCTGAACTCGCTTGTTCATTCTGTATATGATTTGTGAGAGCTGAGGCACATAGTGTCCTAAATTCAGATAAAGCATATTGCCTTTTAATCCAAATGAACATCATGGAGATCACATATGGGAGAGTAGAACATCAAGAAAATCTACCTGCGTAGCTCTCCCCGGCAATGTAGAAATCCCTGTGTTTATACTCAGGGAATCTCTCGAACCAATGGACGAGAAAAATATATGCATCCAGAGCTTAAATTACAGAAACCAAGTCAAATTCTCATCAAAGATCCAATCTTTAGCCATACCCACATGCTGAATTCCTTCCAAATACCAACCTGTTCTCTGATCTCCGGCGGAGAACAAATCCGACGAGGTGTTTGTGTACGAGAATCCGACGCCGGCCGGCGACTCCAGGAACAGCAGATTCGCGGCTGTGTTGCACCGAAGAAGAGATCAGCAAGAGCGCTCCGACCACCATTTCGGATCGCAAGCAGTAGCCAAACACTTACCACTGTTCCAAGCATACGGATTCAAGAAGAGGGTCTTCCCGTCCGGATGGATCCTGAAGGGCCCGAGCTCCTCCGATGCGCCGTAAGCGATCGACGAGCAACCCGGTCCACCGTTGAGCCACAGCACCAATGGCGCGGCCTCTGCGGCTACCGGTGTCTCGACCAGCCAGTAGAACAGGGCCCTCCCGGCGGTGGCATTGACGGTCACGTACCCGGAGAACTGCGAAAAGGCGACGCCTTCCGGCTGCCCGGGGAGCTCGAGGATCCTGTCACGCTCCTTCTCGGAATACCCACAAATCACAACCTCGAATTGGAGCAAGAACAGTACCAGAGCTGCACACAGGAGCCGGGAAGGCGCCATCTTGACGACTTCCGGCGAGGTGGGTCGTCGTAGATCTGTGCAGTGGAGCAGTAGAGCAGCTTGGGTGTTGTGTATAGACTATAGATAGAGCTGCTGATTAGTAAATGGTGGCGTATGGGAGTTGGGTTCTATCTTCTATGATGGGTTGGGTCGCGTGGGGTTAATATTATCTTGGATTGGAAGAAGAGAGTAAGGGCACATGTGGAGGGAGTTAATGTGGAAGCGCAGAGGAGGAGTGGCGGGGCATTGATTTGGATCTTCTCACGGTATCTTCGGGAGGAGGAACTGATGCTGGTGGGTTCCCCCTGGAAGGAGGAGAAGGAGGAAAAGAGGGGTTGGAGGCAATGCCAATGTTTTAAAAACCGAACCTAACCGAAAACCCGATTGAAAAGGTTCGATCGGGTTCGCAAAGTCATCCGACTATTTTTCTGATAAAGTGGCTGAACCGACTAATCAAATCAGAATGCATCAGAGACATCATATACAACGCCAAATGTTTACAAGAAGGTAGTTAGTAGCAAGGTTTCGAGAATCAAACTGGATCGGTGGGTTGGATCGGTTGGATCAAGAACCGACCTTACCCCGGTTAGTTCGACAGAAGAGGCAAAACTGATTGATCAGACTAGAATGTATCAAAACATCATATACACCATCAAATGTTTACAAGAAGTTGGTTCATAGAATGGTTTTAAAATTCGAATCGATTAGTGGGATAGACTGGTTAGACCGAGAACTGATCTTGACTCGGCGATTCTGTTGGTTCTATGGAATAATGAATATAATACTAATAAATTAATAAAATCTGATTTGAATAGTTGGTCCAGTTTGGTTCAATGGACCGATCGAACCCAAAATGAATTGATAGTAACATTTTTTAATGATAGGCTTAATAATTTTAAGATTCCAATCTGTCTTGGGATTCAAACCCAAGATCTTTATGATGTAGGAACACTACACTACCACCAGACCGCTCCTTGGATTCTGATAGTAAAAAATTTAAAAGAAGAAGAAGAAGCAATCAACAAAACCCTAAATTAAACTCTCCACAATCGCCTCCCCATCTTCCAATAAAAGTCACCAACACCGCACGACCTCCTCCTTTCTATATATTGTGAGAGTCATAAACCGTGAGAGCATGAGAGCAGTGAATCTGGACCACTAGATTCTACTCTTCTCTCTCCTCCTGCAATCAATGAGGAGAGAGATGACATAATTTAGTGGTTCAGAATCCCTGCTCTCATGCTCTCACAATTTTTGGCTCTCACAGGATTAGCCCTCTACTATATATATATATTTAATTTTTTAAAAAAGTTAGAATGGTACATGAAGCACAGTCTAGTTTTCTACGATTGGTACCAGATGATGTCATCACTGGCCCGACCGATTCGAACCGAAGGTCAGACCCCGATCAGAGCAAACAGATGGTTGACCGGCTCAAAGTGCGTTTGATTTTTAAAACCTTGGTTAGTAGTTGGAGATGGGTAACCCAATGGTGCAGGTTCAACTCCTCCGTTAAATTTAATCACATCACATTTACCATTCCAACCCTTTCAATCATTCAAACAGTACTATTAACAAAAGAAATATAAAAAGAGCTTACTCAAATCCGAGTCAAGGCCTCAAAGGTCAAGCAGATCTACATGGCCTTGGAAGGTGAGGGCCCACTTTGAAACTGGTCTTGATGGGAAGGACCCCTTCCCCACCCCCCTGTTGGCCATTCAACATCATGTCGGTGAATGATTGCTACTCATGCAATCATATTATACTCTTTTTCTTCTTCTTCTAATTCTATATTCCACACATCATTCAGATTTCACTCGGTCATTCTTTTTTAGAACGGGACGTTAATCGATTTGGACACTTTGTTTCAGAGCCATGGAGATTTTTTAGAGAGAGAGAGAGAGGAACTGGCTTTGATTGGACCCATTTCCTTTGAGGTGGTTTTGTGTTTCCATGGAGAAAGGGTCACCATATTTGGTAGATAGTGCCAAACATGTCCAAGTAATGCGAGTTGGATTGTTCTGACAGAGGTGATGGGTTGTGAGACCCTTTGAATATTGGGATTTTTACCCGGCAGACCTTATAAACTTTGCCAATCTCCTCCACGATCTTTGAAACAACCTAATTCTCCCTTCGATCCTGTAAACTTATTAACTCTTACCTCATGAACCCTCCGGGTAATATGTTTTAAGCCCGTAAGGGTTTTTTGGGTAATTTACAGGGTCGATAGGGTAATTACGTTGTGCAAAAGGTCGTAGAGGCATTTTAATACGTTTATAGGGTCTGCTGGGTAAAAATCCCTTGAATATTCGGGCATACAATCATCTGTACCAATCAGAGAGCAGACTGCTGTAAACGGGGAGTGAGCCCGAGCGGCTCGATCAGGTTCGAGCGGTTCGCACGATAAAGGCCTACAAAATCCGAATTTCGTGCGAACCGCTCGATCTTGATCGAGCGGCTCGGACGCACTCCTCATTTTACAGTAGTCCTTTGTTGAACAGCTGAGGATCTGCTCGCGTACCAATCAACCCTCTTTGCATGGGTTGATTATGAGTTTAAACACTATCCCATGCACTCATTTTGGATAAGGAGGAACAATTAAGAAGCTGAATATTCGAGTATTAGGTTATTTTCGGACCAAGTTGGAAGCTTGTTATTTCTCGTTCATGCCTGGTAATAATGTGGGTGAAATTCACATGTATATCGCCCTCCAATTTTGACAAATAGTATTTGAAGTTTTTATTTAGTTTTTGGAAAAAAAATATTCACTGTTATATATTTATATGTATTCATTTTATTTTTTAAAAAACGTAATTTTTCGAAGAATACATAATTTCTGCCTTTCTGTCTATATTTTCTCCTTCCACATGAAAAAGATATGCCTCTCGGTGATTGAATAAGCCATATGGGGGTAAATAGTTTATCGACCCAAAGTTTGAGGCAAAAAAATGTGCCACTCATGCCCAATTCGGGGGTGATGGACAATTTAGTCCAAGGATACATATGCCCAATCAACCGTCCTGTATACTGGTAGACTATGATTAAACATGAAGTTCTGATCTCATTTTGGACTACCTCCTTCATGGCTTTATCGGTAAGTTTCTCATTCGATCATTGGGAGTTGATATCGATCATATGCTTTCCAAAAGCATATATCATACCTTCAAATCTTGTTTTGTTTCCAAAACAAGACGACCATTGTTGGAATTTGGTTTATTCCAATATCTCATGAATGAGCCCATGTCTTCCAGTTCAATAGCAAACATGTATGATCCCTTTGAGAGATAGTATTACTCACATGCCCTCAGATGCACACCAGCTCACGGGCGTAGACCTTGATTAGGTCATCAACCTAATGATCTTCCTAATGTACATACTTAGACATATAGTAACACATATATCTTCGATCAGAGGATGCATACTTGTATCGTGATAGCTTACGATATAGGTCCTGGTTTTCTCGATCTCATTAGGTCAACTATTTGGCTTATCTCATACGACTCCTCTGAATCTTTACTCCTATGTAGAGGACTTGCGTCAAGAGGCCGGTCAGATGTCAGCCTTTGGAGTAATGATTGATATCTCCTTCTCAAGCTGGAGATCCTTTCTTGATAATCACTTGATTGTGTGGTTGAGTACTCACTCTAACTCTTTGAATATTCATCATACACAGGCCTCTATGGTCAAACCTTTGAATCAAAAACTATATGATATTAAGATTGGCATGATACATAACCCTAATTATACTAAGATGATGAATTTCTGATGAATCATCACTATTCTCGCTTTTTATCCTCAAAGAATAAGAACTTTATGGGAAATATTCATTAATTCTGCATCTTTATCAACAATCCCCTCCCTTGTAATTAACACTAACCCTAAATTATTGCATTTAATCACTGACATTTTCTCTATATTCTTTTCTATTAAAACACCCTAAAAATTAGATTAAATATTGTATATATTTTTTTCATCTTTAAAAGAAATAAAAAATACAAAAAATAACAAAACCATTAAAATAAGTATTTTTAATTAATTAAAAATGCTTGCAAAAATTATCATTTGTAAAAATGATTTTCTTTGACTTTTTGTTCAAATAAAACTTGTAGATCTCATCGAGATCTACAACTTTCATGTTTTGACTTTTTGTTGATCCGATCTTCTTTTATTTCTTTTTGAATTTTCTTTCTTTTTCCTATTTTTTAATAATCTGGTCGGGCCACGTGGCGCCCTCTGGGCCCCCACGCGGCCACACCTCCTTTTTCCACCCACAAGCTTCTTGACCGTCTGATCACTCCTGACCGCCCTCATCTCAGCCACACATCCCCGCTAGCTCCTCAACCCTTAGATTTACCTTCCAGATCTCATCTCATCCGCACCCTTCCGCCCTCTTCTAGACCGCACGATCATTCACTCATCTAATGACCCCGTCCTCTCCACGTCACCACTACTCTCTCCGCCCTTGGATAAAGCCCCCTCATCATCCTAGCCGTTCGCCTCCGCCTCAATCTCCACCACTCAATCAAATCACATGATCTGATCCTCACCGCACATCAACGTCTTCATCCCAACCGATAGATCAGATCCTTTAATCTGATCTAAACCGCCTCTCGCGCCCTCATCCTGACCGTTGGATCGCGAGATCCAATGATCCACGAACCATCTTCTATCTCCACCTCCTCTCTTATCCATCCGTTACGCCTACAAGCCTCTTACACCCTTCCTATTTTGGTTGTCGACTCGAGCCTCCTCACATCAATCTAACGCCACCCCTCCATAGCCGTTATCTCCGTCTTCATCGCAGAACTTCATGACATCAACGCCACGCCTCCCGCGCTCCATTCAGCCGTTGTAAAACCCCCTCACCATCATAACAGCCAGCGACCTCACCACCTTAAATACATCTCCTCCGCCCTCGTCACAAGGCGTCCACCATTCATGGTCTGACCCCTAGCTACCCGCCTCCTGTGAGAGGAGGGGATTGATTAGCGATCATGGGCCCTCAAGGCCAGTGTCGACCCGTGGCCATCCAGCCATGTCGTGGTCGCCTTAGGCGCCGCTGAGCTCTCCGATTAGCTGCTTGTATTTGAGTGAAGACCCCGAGGATCCCCAGGAACTCAGCCCAAGCTAACCTCTGCCCAATTTCCCCTCTGACCATGTACTCTTATTCCCTCCATTTTCTTCGGAAGCACCACGTGGCACTCAAAAAATGAAGGATTTAACTGCGCATGCTATTTCTCTGAGGTAGATAAGATTTTACTCATGACTTTTTGAGTGGTAATTAAACTGCTCAGCCACCAAACTATTTGAAAGGCTTGACCAATAACTTTGTAAAGAGAATATATGATCAACCATATCAAAATCAAGCATAAACAATTGCATTAGAAATCCACAAGAGGTCTGCCACACAAGTCGAACTCGGTTACACAAGGCTCGTCCCTCTCCGTCGCTGCCATCATCTGACTACCATTTTCGTTGGATTGCTCCAAGTTAGTCATGCTACAATCGCAAGAAAAAGCATCAACAGAAGTACAGGCTTTTGTAACCATCACTGCTCCAGATCAGGTGCTATTGCAAACAGTATACAGTAAAAAGGATTCCACAAAAACCATGAAAAAACCAATTACGCTCTGGAAAAAGATCACAGTATCGTATTGGTGCAGCAACATGTAGTGCCATGAAATCATGCAATCAACAATCACCTCGAACTCGTTATCTTAAAAAGAATCTACAATGGACAGGATACATCTGCGCAGAAACGATACTCCACCAGTGTTGTGGCGCCATTAGTTGTAAGTAATTCCAGCCATAACAAACCCACAAACATTAGTCAAATAGAACATGTACACTTTGATGTCAGATTACAAGAGTTACATGGGAGAGATCAATCAATCATCTATCCCATAGTCCTCACCAAAGTACTTGTCCACCAAACCATTAGCCATGTTTCTCATACCCTCATTTTCATGAAATTGGAATCTCTCCATGGCATCTATGCCATCTTCCTTCTCAACTAACTTTGGACCTTGACGGTTGGGCAAACCTCTCAAGACCTGCACACAAGCAAGCCAGAAAAAATCCAGATAAGGAAATGTGATCTAAAGCTGGAGCAAGAAGAGCATACACCAATGCAAAGATGGTCATAAGAAAGATGCATGTGGCCACAAAGAGGATGAATTAGTTGACACAAGTTGTGGACATTAAGTGAATACACAATATGACTAAGACTTAACCAATAGCTAAGCTACGTCAAGGTCTAGGAACTCAAGAGCAAGCTCGGATATGATAGACCTGATCCGAGACCACATCAAGTTATCTGATCTATTCCAATCTAGTTTCGAGATCAACTTAACATCTGTTTTAGGGTTCCCGACTCAATAGGAGATCCCCAAAAAATACAGGCAGGCACCAATCTGGTCCCGACAGGACCAATCTTCAGTACTAGTGCTCTATAATGAATGGATTCACCTGAGAAAGAACAAGTCCATTTTTTGTTACAAAAAACTGTGCAGAGATAACTCGTGGAGCAGCTGGACGAGACATTCTAATTTGCACTCAGTATATGATTAGTTGGTCCTTACTTTCCATCATTGCATGTAGAACATGAGAAGACGAGCTTTACATGTTACTTCGCAGATCAATAATCATGAATAAAATAGTGAGACATGACGCACTGCATTCAAAAGAAAAGACTGCTCACCAGTTCCAAGAATTGAAGTCCCAGCTTTGCAGCCTCGATATCTGGTGATCTCACCAAATTTATGAACCCAGGAAGACATCCTCTGTCGACGATCGTCACCAAGTGCTCCACAATAATTGCTGGTGGACTGTGGCCAGCACCCGGAGCAACACATAGGTTGCCCAATGCATAAGCAGCTTCCTTCCTGACATCGAACGTTGCAGTCGATAAAAGATGCAACAAGACTGGTGTGGCCTCACTGGAATATAGTAGCCGCTTATGTTCCACAGAACCCGCGGCAATGTTGGAGAGAACCCATGCTGCTTCCTGGGTAAGTGGGTCCGTAATTAGAACAAGTTGCAATAAGGTAACATCGTAGAACCTAAAAACCAAACTATACCTTTTTTAGGACTCGGTGATCACTCTTCATGCATTTCACAAGTCCCGCTACGACATGTTCTGGAAATATCACCAGGTCAAGTTATAAGTAGATAATGAAATATCTTTATATCGGAAGGCATGAGAGACCAAACATATAGCATCTACCAGTGATCTCCTGCCCTACAACAAGAATGGCATTAGTCGTATAGTTGTCACCAGCAACGAGATTGCCCAGGCTCCGGAGTACCTGTTAGATCAAATATGCCACATGAATAATATGGGCTCTTCAATCTTAAAAAGTTCAAAAAAGAGTATCCATTGAATGAAACCAGAAGAGAAGCATGGTCAACTTGGATGGAATCCAAGCTATTTAACTAGATTTTTCAACACTCGCAATTATACCAAATACACTAGAGAACAAGGGAGCACAACAGAAACAGAATCGTGCATGACATTGAGATAACCAAATATTGTGCATTCAGTCCTGCTGATGCCATTTCAGCTCATAATGCACCATTTCACCTCATAATGTACCTCATAATACCCACTTAAATGGTCTGGTGGTAGTGCAGTGTGTCTGCCACCCAAAAGATCAGAGTTCAAATCCCCCCTTGTGGGGTTGCGTTAGGTAGTCGAAACCAACATAAAAATAGTCGAATCTATCAACATGGATTTGAGCAAGAATCCTTGTAGCCGACCCTACTTATATGGGAGAAGGCTTCGCTATTTTTGCACCCACTTCATTGGTCCGGTGGTAGTGCAGTGTGTCTACCATCCAAAAGATCAGTGCTCAAATCCCCCCTTGTGAAGGTTGTGTTAGGTAACCGACCGCCAACGTAAAAAATAGTCGGACCTTTCAACATGGATTTGAGCAAGAATCCATGTAGCCGACCATACTTAAAGTGGGAGAAGGATTCACCATTTTTTTACTTGGAAGACTGCATTGTTTTTCAACATGTGCAACTCATAAACTATTTCATATTTTAAACAGTTGCTAACATTCCTTCGTGATATATTGAAGATTTGTTTATGAATCAAACTAAAGTGCACCTGCATTATCGAGAATATAACAAGCACACAAAAAACCATGCTCATAAAGGGGCGTAGTACAGAAAAGATATGTAACCATGACTATCTAGTCATATTATAAAAGCACTTCTGATTTTTTTAAAAAAAATTAACTTTTTTGAGATGCATGATTTACGATGCATTTCACCTCTTCAAAATAAAGATTTTAAGACATGCTTCGAATTATTATGTCTTAAAAGTAAGAAGAAATCTTTTCATGATATGTATGTGATCATGCTCTCTAGAGGAAAAAACAAATGATTGCTGATTTTCTTATATAAGAAAGAACACGACCAATATCCACAATGAAATAATGCGAGCAAAGTTGGTTTGTGACATTAGAAACTAATACAACTGTTGGCATTGTGTGCCCTATCAAGCCACTGGATTATATAATGGCTATATGAAAATAATCATCCCAACAATGAATAAATATTTGGGTAATAGGTAATGCATTATAGATGATCAGACTATGACGAGAGAAGGATATGGAACGGTGTCAGAATTTTAGCAATAATATGGGACGACAAACCTTATGAAACTCCCCCTTAGCCACAAAGCTATGTGATTGTTTCAGATATAGCTCATCGTGGGATCTCCACATTAATAAGTAATTCTTTACTTCAAGCTAATGAAGAGATTAATCTTTTTTATATAGAATATTAGCCAAAAAATCCACATAGTGACTAGATTAAACAAGAAGAAAGCGTCAAAGTAGTCGGCGCCATGTGTCTGAGTAGCCCTTGGTCATAAGCGAGCCTTGTATTACTTTACTCGTCCATCAACATGATGCTTGATAGTGAAAAGTTATTTACAGCCAACGATAGCCATATCAATAGGAACACCGACCAAAATTTATATGCCTTTAGAAACCAAAGCATCCCTCTTCTCAATATCATGGAAGGCTTCCTAAAATGTCGGGGGTTTGATAACAAAAAGGCCAGTAGTAAACTATCTACACGATGGTGATAAATGCCCAAGTACGGCATTCCCTATTACATGATGTTGAGTGCACGCCCTCGTCTTTCCTCAAGGCAATAGGACAATCAAGATCAAATCCATCCATTGCATTCGCTAAAATATCACCACTTCCAGAAGTATTATCAATATCTTTTTTTAGTAAAGAAGTACAATCGATATCAAAATGTGCATAGTCGCTTGTAACAGGATTTACCCCAAGGGTTATCACAGACATGGCATCAAATTTTAGCGAAATTCGGTCGAATTTCTGTCGAATATCGATATCCAGTCGAAATCGAAATTCGACCGAAATGACCGAAATATGGGGGTCCTAGTACAAACAATGACCGAAACGACCGAAATTTCGGTCGAAATGCCACCGAAATTCCATCGAAATTCTGTTTTGGTCGATACCGAAATGGTGACCGAAACCGATATTTAGGGCCTTGATCACAGATAGCAAATCAAATAAAGGAGGTCTACCTTTCCTAGTAAAATAAACATCCTCATCAAACTCAAATGTTTGATACTGAGACCATGTAAATAAATGCACTAAAATGGACTTAAAGAAGATACATCGTCTAACACAATGAAAAGATGACGAGAGGGATAAATGCATTTATAACCCTTATGTGTCCTAGAGTAGTACACAAAAATACACTTGGTGGCCATGGGTGTTAGCTTGTCTTGACCACAGGCCAAAGTTATGGACAAGGCAACAAGGCCAAAGATACGTAGAGGAACAAGGAGTGTGCGAGTAACATCAATAATGTATCTGTGTTTACATAGAGCCACTCCATTTTGTTGACAGTTGTAGGAACAAGATGTTTGGTAGATAATCTCATGGCCCTAGAAAATTGATTTGTAATCTTTAACAAAAATCTATAAAATATATCTGGCCTTAGACTTGGTTTTGAGCCTAAAGACTTAAAAATACGAGAAGTCGTCAATAATAACCAAATAAAGACGGTGTCCCTAATGATTAGGAACATGACTGATATCACATATGTAAATGCATAAAGTCAAAGTGGCGACTTAATCTGAGGACATCACGCCTTAGGAATGAGTTTTGATGTTTTCCAAGCTGGACACATTAAACTAGCATGACTCGCACTATAATTTTGATTGAGGAGATAAGTTAGGAAAGACGTGTTTGAGTTTCTAGAAAGGACGTAACCATATCAAAGGCGTTAACAGGAAGCTTGGGTCAACGTCAAAACTCAAAAGTGATGGGAACATGTCCAGCATAGGGAGACGATACCACATCATGCCATAGATACCCTTCTCTTCAAGACCATATCCAATCATTTGTCTCATCATTATATTCTGAAACGACACAGAAAGGGTGTCGACAGTTAAAGTCCTTAGTTATTCGACTGATAGAAATAACTCAATGGGAAATTAGGGGCTAAAAGGACTCCTTAAAGCATGAGGTGGGGAGAGAGTTGTATCCCCCCTAACCAATGATAGGTGAGTCGCATCCATCAAGGAGTTTCATTGTTTGTTTGTTAGAACTAGGCTGGAAAACAGTAAATAATTGTGTATCCCACACAGGTAACAAGATACACTAAATTCATTTAATCACTCAAGCTCATCACCGAAGGTACTTGAAAGTTGAAACCACAACAGAAACACTTGTAATTGTAGAGGACAAAGCTGGTCTAATCGGAGCCTATGTAAGTTGATTATGTCGATTGATCAGCTCATGACATTCGCCGGAGTCATAAGAATCCTGAGAGGAGTACTCATTAGTGACCTAGTGTGAATAGACTAGATGACGATGAATATTCCAACAATAATCCTCAACATGGCATCGCTTGCTACAATATGTGAATTGTCTGGTGGGCCCAGATCCATTGGTGATTACACTCGTCCTAAACTGCATCCACGAACACATTTGCGAGCACAGGAGATTATCATGATAGTTAAGTCTGAAGACTAGTTGCAGGGGAGGCAATGGGCTTAGTTTGTTGCCGGTCTCATCTATAGTAGGGATCTCTTGAAGCATTAATATCCAGCTCCACAACCTCGTATACAGGATCAAAACCTGCAAGGATATTTCTGACCAAGGCATGTGTCCCAAATGCAACTGAGAAGAGGACCGAGCATGTGCATTCAAGAGCATAGTGAATAGCCCTTCAAAATCGGTCTTCATGGTGGAATAGTACTCTGACAATAAACATTTATTTCATATGCATAACATCGATCTAAAGCTGCAAGATTTTCAATGTATTCCTAACAGCTGAAGATGTTGTCCATGGACAGTCCCACATCTCTTTGGTTGTGGGATGGAGTACCTCATTGGCGATCCTAGGTACAACAACAGACCAGAACCATGATTTCCAAACTGTCATCATGCTCTCCAACATGTATTTGTCTTCTCTCAAGGCTTTTCTTCGTTCAGGATATGCTCTTTACCATGTGTACTCCACAACATCAAATTATAAGCCCACAGACCACACCCACACACAGCACACACACACACAGCAGACCCACACCACACACACACACCACACAAGCACATGCACGAAAACCCACGTACACGCACACAGAGAATTAATGCAAGAGTACAAGACTCTGCTTATGCAAATTTTCCAGATAAGCAGGAACTACATCTCTTACATCTAAGCAACAACCATTTTGTAGTGAGAGATGAAGACTTCACATCTAACGGAGTGTGATAGTTGACCTCAGAAAAGACCCATAGGACACAAGGTCAACAGGTTCCATTTTGACTTTCATGGATCATGTATTCAGAGTGGAAAAAAATATGTACCTGAAACAGAAGAAACTACTCTAGCACGGGTTTCCAAATCAACATTGCTTCCTTCCATTTCAAGATTGTTATAACAGAGATTTGCATTGTAAACAGAGCGGTGGCTTCCCATTTTTTTTTAAAAAAACTCATGCTAACAGATTTCAAAAAGATAAAGTGAGCCTACTCACATATCACAGGCCAATCAAGATCTCACAAGCAAAAGAGCAATAACAGACACGCTTCCTTCAGATGATAGCATCTTTAGAAAATAAATATCAAGTAAATCTAATACTCACTGGAATGAGCAATTGAAGGCTTTCTGACTCTCGAAGTCTCTCAATAAGAAGTGGAACAATGTTATTCTTCACAAGAAGAGTAGTGGCACTCTGGGATAATGCAGAAAGATAAACAACCACCCAAGCTACTTCTGTTGCCAACTCCTCATCCCTGAAATCTTCAAAATAAAATTTCAATGTCATGGCAGCTGAATAGGCGTCATAAAAGAAAATGACCTCCATTCTCAGATGACCCATGGATCAGGAAATAGCATTTCAAGAAAGAAAAGATCAGAGAAAAAACCAAAAACAGGGTGAAGAGATTAAACTGCAACTTATTTCGAGTTTTATCACATTCATGTGATGCATTTGTCACTCAGAAATCATGCAAAATTTCCACATTAATTCTAATTCATAGTTTTTCAATCAATATTGGTCCTTGCATTTCACCCAGACTTGGTTCCAAAGCATTGCTTTTATATGAAAATAAGACATGCAGGTGATATGTCACATGCTAATCAAAATAAGAATTTCATCATAGATTACCCAATTAAATTACACTTACGCCTTCTTCAAGTGTCGAATAATTGCTTCCAGAACACCATCTACTTTAATAAGCTCACTTGCAGCCCTCGAATCAGGTCCCTGCAAGAAAAATGACAAACTGGTCAAAATAACATATAGGTGAAAGGACAATTAGATTCCCTGTACGTAAATCAATGGTATGATCAGATCATAAGATTCAAGAATATAACACATGCAGGTTAGTCGCCCATCTGAAATCATCTCTCAGAAAATTCTAAAAAGTCTATCATTATGGGATTAATCAATCAATTAGAAGTGAACCCGACCAGCGAAATCTTAAATATAGGGCCCCATCCTGGACCTAGATCAATAGAATCGACCTCTGTCAGGTGTATTAGGATGGTCTGACCCAATGATTGGATTTTTTTTCTAAATATCTAGAATTTGGCAGATTTTATTAATAACAATTGAAAATGGTACTTATGTTGAAATCATTCAATATTAGCAAACATGGTCCAGCAGAATCATTCGATCTTGGGCCGTCGAACCTCATACCGAAATCTCCATTTCAGATGATTCAACTCTATTTCATGGAAAAGAACAACTCTCCCAACATCTAAATATGTTCACATGACCCAATGTTTATAAAACAAACTAGATTTTAGTATGCATCGTCTCTTTTCATATAAAGATGCAGTTTAAACATTCTTTTAAACTAAAGTACTAACTCAAGTTCTTACATTAGCAAATTGGTAAGATACAGAATTGCCGAACCTTGGTTATAGACCAGCAAATACTATGTAGTAAATAAGAACATTTTGAAATATGCATGTTATCCACAGGCAACTCCATCGTAGTAAGGTGTACGTTCCTATTGTTGATCCCAAGCACACTTAACTCCGGTAAAGGATGGTTGCATAGATAGCGGACAGCCAACATAAAATTGTTGGAACCCATTTAACATGGTTTATGCATACAAACAAAACTCATTGGAGTGCCTTGATGTTGCAATAGTCAACCAACTACGCCGATTAGTCGGCATGTCTATGTGATGCAGTGGGGTGACCAAATAACAACAATAACAACAACAAAGCCTTTTCCCACAATTAAGTAGGGTCGGCTACATGGATTCTTCGCCTCCATTCAGATCTATCTTGGGTCAATCTCGGACTTATATCCAAAAAACTAAGATCCCTTCGTATAGTCTCTTTCCAACACTTCTTGGGTCGTCCTCGCCCTCTCTTAGCCGGCTCAACATCCCACCACTCGCATCTCCTAACCGGTGCATCAGTTGACCTTCTTTGCAAATGACCAAACCATCTTAAGCGGTTTTCTCGCATCTTATCCTCGATCGGAGCTACACCAACTTTCTTTCTGATTGCATCATTCCGAATCCGATCTTTACGTGTATGTCCACACATCCATCTTAGCATTTTCATTTCTGCTACAGCCATTCTCTGCACATGTCTATGGTTCACAGCCAACTCCGTTGTAGTACGATATTACCTTCCCATTGTTGATCCCAAGCCCCCTTTAGCCCTGGTAAAGGATAGCTGCGAAGGTGGCCGACAACCAACATAAAATTGTCAGAACCTATTAACACGGATTATTGCATACAAACAAAACTCATTGGGGTGTCATTGATGTTGCAAACTTGCAGTAGTCAACCAACTAGGCCGAACTGAGGTTCCGTTCAGTGGGGTGGCTGAATATAATACAACTATATTCGATTAATATGTGAACCTACCAAATAATCAGTTCTCACAATCTGGCGACTAATCAACTAATCGGCTGACAATGCTTTTTAATCTCTTTTTTATTTTTTTTCATAATTTTTATTTAATGTAAATTAAAAGTAAAATGTGCAATTTTCAAATAAATTCAATTAATACTTTTATTGTGTTAATTAAAGACCACATATAAAAGCATGGCTTTAAAAAGCGTCGCCTCGAGGCGCAAAGGCGTACGCCTCGAGACGAGGCACACCAAAATCACCTTGAGGCGCACGCCTCAGGTTCTGTAGGTGGGGTGTACGCCTTGACTAGGTGTGAGGCGTTCGATGCACGAGGTGCTCGAGGCGAGGCGGAGGTGCAAGCCTCGAGCACGAGGCATTTTTATCTTTTTGGTTATGTGTTTTGCACGTGGCCCTATTTTTCTGTAAGCATTATATTTTTTATGTTTGTGTTTTTGTTTCCATGTTAAACCTTGCATATTTCTATATATAGCTCCATGCAAAGAGAAGAGATCGCTTGAAACAAGCGAAGCTCCATGATCTTGTATACATCATGTTCAATTTATCATACATCTACACATATCAGTTCTATTGCACACAGATTTTTGTTTGAATTGTAATAAATATTTTATATTAGTTGCAAGTTTGCAACTTGATGTTGTTATTTGGTTGCATAAGTTGTGAGTCTTAGAATAATTATCACATATATGAATAGTTATCACATATATGAAGAAGCAATGTTGAAAAATAAACACGTGAAGTCAAATAATTATTACATTTTATTGGGGTATGATATGGCATGAGGGCATGCAGATAACGGTTCTACAACTACGCCCAACAAGACAAATGGTTGGGATTCAAGGCATATTAATATTTTTTACTTCGCATTAAAGATTAGGGTTATTGTACTTTAGTATTAAGTATAGACTTTAGTTCAATACTCATGTAGAATCATTGAAGTTGGAATTGGAACTTGATATTCCGTATATTAGTGGCTTAGTATTAGTTTTTTTGAACTTCAATGCTTTCATTGGTTATGTATTGTATCTTTTACTAGTTTTAAATTATTCTTAAATGTGTTTTGGTATAAATATTTATTATATACTTTTTTCGATGTATTTTGCTTTAATTTTAATTTTTTCCAAAAAAAATGAGGCTTCCGCCTCGATCGCCTCGAGGCTTACACCTCGCTTCAATTTCGGAAAAACACCTCGGATTGCCTCACACTTTTTTTAAACTTTGTATATAAGAATATATTTATTGATACAATTTCTATGATAATGTAAATTATATTTAACTGAACCCAAGCACAGTTTAATCTTTTATTCTATGACCCTTTAAACTGAATACGGAATACCAACTTCTGCAACCTTGGATGTCCCTACCTACTGACATCTTACATTGATTAAATAGATTGAAAAGTCAACAAGGATCATTCTACCATAGTCCAAGTGTAGTGCAATGCTTGAGAGGGTTCTCATATGAAGAACGCATCGTAAAAAAGCTAGTCTCACTACATCGACATTCGGGAGTGCTCAAATAAGGCACTTCATGGGTGGATGTAAAAGGCAAGGAAGTCTAGAATCAAGTTGCTAATCTTGGAACCTTTGTAATCTCACGTGTAAATTAATAAAGAAAAAGACACTTAGTGGACGGATGTGAAAGGCAAGGAAATCAAAAATCTAGTTGCGGATCCTTGAATATTTATGATCTTACCTACAAGCTAAATAACGAAGATAAAATAGCGTGGAAAAAACTAAAGAGATCGAAGTAATTGGTTTCACTTTATGTGATTTAAGTAAGGAGAAAGCTAGAAATGGGTTAGGCATCATCAATGTTTAGCTATATGGCCTATATGTTCGCATATGTATTATTCGAACACATGACATAAGCAATGCCTTGAGCAGTCCAGAAGCATAATCAGGCCGATTAAACTGCATATACGACAACACATCTGAATAGGGGTTCCATATATAGGATATGTGTAACAACATTGCCTCGCATATACGACCGCATATCTGAATAGGGGTTCCATATATAGGATATGTGTAACAACAATGCCCTGCATAAACCCCAAAGTAAACCCTTGTAACCATCACACCTCTATTGTAGCGGAGCTCCTCGACTTCATATACAATAACGTCGTAGTCCATTGAAGGCCTTTACCTTCTACAAATGGGTGCTAGGATCATAGCTGCAACTGTTAGATCCATCACAATATGCCAGATTGTTGCTTTTTGAAGACCCATTGCATGCTATTTAAGTCACTCTCACTATCATCATCATTGCATCACGTATAATGTCATTTTTATTGTTCTACTACGAGGAGTTATTAAGAACTTTTATTTTATATGTATAAGAAAACTACTTCTAAAAGATCACCATGTATGTTTTTTTACGAAAAGATAAGTAAATTTATGGCAACCAAATTAAATGGTTGAATAAAAGCTAAAGCCTCGTGGTTCCTATCCTCTTTGACAACTCCTCTTGCAGTCATTAACTTATCAACGATAGTGGATTTGTCATCTTGGCATGGATACATCTCAAATAGAGGTTAGCTTATATGCAAAAAGACCAGACAGTTGAGTTGATCGTTGAAGATAATAAATTGCATGCTATAAAAATTGATATTTGATTTTATCAAGTAAAATAGGATGCTCCTTTAGTATATTTTCCGTCATAACTTCGGTAGTTGGAGTTGGAGTTTAATCATCTTTTTTCTCAGAGTTTATTATGCCCCGTTTGCTTATTTCCAAGCTATTGAAACCAAGGAATGTGGGTTGTCTATTAAGGTGTCATTTTATGCTCTCATACATGAACTATAATATAAATTTCTAATATCAGATTTTATTATTGTATTTTCTATTTTTAATTAAAATATTATATTTTGTATTATCCACTTAAATGGTCTGGTGGTAGTGTAGCGTGCCTACCACCTAAAAGACCAAGGTTCAAATCCCCTCTTGTGGGGGTTGTCTTAGGTAGTCGACATCATCGTAAAAATACTAAAAAATGGTCGAATCTTTCAACATGGATTTGAGCAAGAATCCATGTAGCTGACCCTACTTATAGTGGGAGAATCTTCGCTATTTTGTTATAATGTATTATCCACATATGCTCTTGCAACTCTTGTATATTCCTCCCCAAATCCTCTTAATCATTTTATATTGTTGGACCAAGCGAATACAACATATATCATTTATGAACCTTGCCATTATTGTGCATGGAGAGTTAAAGGAGAGTGATAGAAATAAAGATATTTAAAGATCGGATTATATTGATTTTAAGATTAGGGATCCTAATTCTCATTTGTAGATATATACCCCAAGCTGGTCTGGATGAAAGAAAATACAAAAAGTTTTGGGAGAAGGTAGACAAGATCTTTCAATGAGTACCACAAAGAAAAAGATTTATGTTGATTGAGATTTGAATGGACACGTGGGAAAGAGGCTTTGGACTTCTCGATGATATACAGTAGTCATGGTTATGTTGATAAGGACGAAGAACAAATTTTTTTCATAATTTGGCAATTTCTTGAAACTTTGTACAAAAGAATTTCAAGGAAAAAGCCGTGGCACCGAGAAGATGCATACCCAAAAACTTCTATATATGCACATGTTTAATGTATAAATATATCAAAGACCAAAGTCACGTGAAGGATCTTAGCATGCCCAAAGAATAGTCGAAATCCAAATTCAATCCGTCTTAGACTCATGATCCATTTAATTGATTGAATTCTAGACAACCTCCTCACACACTTCGCCACTATACTCAGGCTTGTTACCAACCAGATATCCCTCGAGCCCCTACACCCAAGGAACAAATGATCTTCTTCAACCATCGCAGGTTTGTTATTATCCCCTTGACCCCATAAACATGTTAACTCTTACTTCACAAACCCTATGGTTATCTCCCATCACCTGTTGAATTTAATCGAATTCCATTAAAAAGAGATGCATATTACCCTCTTTTTTTAGCAAATTTACAAAACATACCATCCTTCCATCTTCCCCCATTTTATTACTCTGCTACCACCATCTATCTTCCTCACATCTTCTCTCGATTTGAACCCATAGCCGACCAGAGATCGCCCTCACTAGCCTTCTTGCCTTCTCCTGCTTTCTTACAGATCTACCACCTCTGGCTAAGCATGTCGTCGGAGCGTTGAGCTTACTCCCATGCGAACATTAAAGCTCGCCCACCCATTTTTTCCCTTAATCATTAGCCAAGCTATGAAGCTCGAACAGAAGAAACTCAACTTTCGAAGAACCACACGCAAGCAACTTCTCTTCGAAGTATCTCCTCCAAATCCATGAGTCGTTAGCTATAGTTCTTTGTTGCCTTCACCAAATCAAAGGAAGAGGAGACCCTGAGGATAGATTGACACCACTGAGGAGCGGCATCTACCCATCTTCTGCAATTCTGCTTCAGCCATTGGTCCTTCGCCATACAATAATAAGCTCGGAAGTTGCTCCTCTTGACATGCAACATTACTCCAATCCTTGAGAAACCACCGTTGATTCCTTCTTTGTTCTTCGATCGGCCTTCTGCCTCAATCCATCCGGCCACAACGTACCTTCCAGGCCTGCATCATTATCTTTGAGCAGCAGAGAAGGACCTCAAGGTTCCTCATTCTCACAAAAATGCCTCGCTTATCGAAGCCTCCTCAACCATTGTTCCTCGTAACGTCAAGACCAAGCACGGTATGTATTTAGTCCTCTGATCATCTGCAGATCCCAGTGCTCACCAAACACTTTGCCTCTTGCTAACACCTTCGAGCACCGACCATTGGAGAAGACGTGGCAGCCTGGTCCTTGAACTGCAGAACGACCACTTAACGCCGGAGTTCAGCTTCCCCCTGATCTAAAGGTGCAGTAGAGGCACTGGAGAATGTGGTGCAACCACCGTTTGATGATATGTTCATCTTGCACCACAACCTTTCATGTGTAAAGGAGTTGTAGCCGTTGATTGATGCCTCATCTATGCTTAAGAGTATGCCAAGTGTCACGACATTCCATCGACTGCTCAAAACTAAAGAGGATCTGTTGCTGCAACTCTACAGGAGGCGACGGAGGTGTATCTAGTGGGTCTCATCGAGGACATGAACCTGTTCGCGATCCACGCCAAAAGGGTCACCATCATGGTTGTTGATGGCTCTGCTCCCATCCCCACATGGTGCCCAAAGCTTGGATCCCCTCCCTTCAGCGATGAATAAAGCTCCACCTCCTTCCCCACGTCGCTCGACCGTCGCTACTGCCCCTGGATCGAAGGTGGGTTACATGGAAGGGAAAGGAAGAGGAAGAAGGGGGAGAGAAGGAACTAGGGAGAGAGGAAGAAATCCAACCTATGGATTTCCTATGGTTTGATTAACTCATTTTTAACCCAAGCAAGTTAACCCAAGATGTGTCAAATTAATGGAATGGTTCATAAGGTAAGACGGAGCAAATTTACATGGTCAATGGGATAATAACGATGTTTACAAGGTCAAGAAGGTAATTTACAAAGATTATAGTGCTAACGGGGTAAAAATCCTGTTTAAAAATGGTTTGGTAAAAACATAAATTGTTTATTTTGGATGAAAGAGAGAGGTTGCAATATAAAGACTGCAAAATCATTAGATTCAAAAAAAAAAGATGGCAAAATCATTCAAAATGAAAGTTTACTCAAAGTCATCTCTAAGTTTTGTATGGGTATATATTGAAGCTACAAAAGAAACAAATGGTGTACAAAGAGACAAGCGCTAAGTTTTGTATGGGACCATGGGTATATATTGAAGCTACAAAAGAAACAAATGGTGTATAAAGAGACAAGCACTGGATATGGGATCTTAAAAAGGATAAAGAAAATTTCAAGAAGATTCAACAAGAAGCCTTGGGATCTTATGAAAATAATAATGAAATGCGGCATTTAGTGGTTAGGTATATTAAAAAGTTGTCGAAGATGTTTTAGATGTATATAAGAGAGGTGCATTGATATGGAAGGAAGCTTGGTTGGTTGTACTTGAGAAGATATAAAAGAAGTTTTAGGTGTGTCCATGGAGGTGCACCGATGTAAAAAGAAGCTTGGAGATAAAGTACAAATGACGAAAGGAAACTCACAACAACAACAAACCCTTTTCCCACATTAAGAGGGTCGGCTACATGATTTTTTGCCTCCATTCATATCTATCTTGGCTCAATCTCGGACTTAGATCCAAAAAAATAAGATCCCTTCGTCTAGTCTCATTCCAACACTTCTTGGGCCTTCATTGCCCTCTCTTAGTCGGCTCAACATCCCAAAATTCGCATCTCCGAACCGGTGTATCAGCCGACCTCCTTTGCAAACGGTCAAACCATCTTAAATGGTTTTCTTGCATCTTATCATCTATCGGAGCTACACCAACTATCTTGAATGTGACTTGTCAACTCGTCCATAATCAAAGTAAAAAGGAATGGATTCAAAGCTGATCTTTGATGTAGACCAATGTTGATGTCAAAATAATCAGTCTTCCCAGAATGGATCCTTACACAAGATAAAGCCCTATCATGCGTATCCTTTATGAGGTTGATGTATAGGACAGGTACGTGTCTCTTCTCCAATACTCTCCACAATATCTCTCGTGGAATAGAATCATAAGCCTTCTCCAAATCAAAAATCATATGGAGGTTCTTCCTTTTAGCTCTATAAATCTCCATCGTTCTCCTCAGCAAGTGGATGGCTTCAATAGTTAAGTGACCTGCCATGAATCCGAATTGGATTCCTTTTACTTTGAAAACTTGCATCAACCTTCTTTCGATCACACATTCCCAAATTTTCATAGTATGACTCATCAGCTCGATACCTCTGTAATTTGAACAATTTTGAATGTCTCATTTGTTCTGATAAAGAGGCACCACGATACTTCTCCTCAAATCTTCAAGCATTTTCTTGCTTCATCAAATAACATTGAATATATTTGTAAGCTAAGTCAAACCACGCTCACCTAAAACTCTCCATACTTCTATAGGAATGTCATCAGATCCTACATCTTTCCCAGATCTCATAACCTTCAAAGCCTCCTCTACTTCCTTCCTTTGTATTCGTCTATAGCTTGCAGATACAAGTAACTTTTACTACTAGCTAGATCTCCCAAAATGACCTCTCTATTTCCTTCACCAATGAAAAGCTTATGGAAATACTACTTCCAACTAGTCTCTATATCCTTTTGAGTAACAAACACGTGACCTTCCTCATCATTAATGCATCTCACTTGAGAAAGGTCTTTGGTCTTTCTTTCTTTTGCTTTGGCCAACCTGAATATATCCTTTTAGCCCTCGTTAGAATTGAGATTTTTGTACAAAACTTCATACGCTTTTGACTTAGCTTCGCTTACATCCTTCTTTGCTCTTTCGTTATTTTGTAGTTTGTAATAGTTTCCTTTGTTCTATCCTTAGACATACCTTTAAAGCATGCTATTTTAATTTTGAGCTTCTCTTGCACCCTGCCACTCCACCACCAAGCCTCCTTTTGGCCTGAAGCCCCTCGACTCGCTTGGCATCTCTTTGGCTACCCTTCGAATACAATATGCCACTGCCTCTCACATCTCGTTTGCTGCAATCCCAAGATAAGTCTTTTAAAACCTTCTCCCTGAAGCTTGATTGCTTCATGAAGATTCCACCATCTAGTTCTAGTGATCTTGGAAACTCTCAATTTCTTTACCAGCCCTTTTATTTGCATATCCACGACTAACAAGCGATGTTGGGTTGTCAAACTCTCTCTTGTAATTACTTTGCAGTCTTTGCAACAACTAATTCTTTTCTCCTCAATGCAAAGTAATATATCTATGTTCTAGTCGGGCCACTCTTAAGCAATTAAATGCTCCTCCCTCTTCTTGAAGAGATTGTTTGCTATGAAAAGATCATAAGCAGTTAAAAAATTCAGAAGTGACGTTTCCCTTTTCATTTCTATCCTTGAAGCCATGGCCTCCATGAACACTAGCATGCCCTAAAGTATCCTTTCCGACATGTCCATTAAGATATTCACCTGGGCAAATCGTCTCTCTTTATGGGATTCCTTACGTAATCGTATCCAAATCCTCCTAAAAACTTGTTTAATCCTTTCATCTAAATCAATTTGCGGTACATAAACCGAGATGACATTCAGAATTTCTTCTTTGAGCGTCAATTATAGCAAAATAATCCGATCCCTGAATCTATGCTCCTCAACCACACAATCCTTCAAATCCTTATGAGGAACCACTCCCACACCATTTCTGCCCTTATCTTTACCTGAATAAGTTTAAAGCTAGCCTTCTTGATCTCCCTTACTTTCTCTCCAACCCATTTTACCTCTTGGAGATATAGTATCTAAAGCTTCCTTCTTTCCATCATATCTACAATCTCCATCAATTTGCCAGTCAAAGTGCCAATATTCCAACTACCTATCCGCAACTATGTTTGCAACCTTTTTTAACTAACTTTTTTATTCGCATGCATCCATCATGTGAGAACCCTGCAAATTTTGGACTACATCCGAGCAGCGATGCAACGGAACTAGCTTATTTACTCGAATGCGTTCCTCATTTGAGAACCCTTGCAAATTTTGAATTACGTCCTGATAGCGATGCAGTGGCCCTTACCAACTTCTCATTGCATTCAGGCGATGCAGTGCATCGCTAGGGAATACCCCAACGAGATCTAAATGTTTGCTTAAATCCATGTTGGAAAGATTCAAATTGTTTCGAGACAAATTCCTAAATAGTGTTCTTTTTTAATAACAATATTTAGGAATTTGTCTCTCTTGTGTTGGTTGTCGGCTACCTAATGTGCAGTCCTTCTCAATTTACCCGAGCTTGGAACCGGCCATGACTGAGTTACGTAAGGAAACTTAAAAAGGGAAAAATAGTACTAAGATTTTCTCATGAAATAAGGTAGTTAGTGAAGCAAAGGTAAAATTTGGAAACACTTGGAGGTACTCGTCCTCAAGGTCACGGATCGACAGGTTTCTCATGTTCGTGGAGCCCTTGGAGATGTTCAGCCTGGCGGCGATCAGCTCGTTCCCCATGTCGAGATTTGACCACACTCCCCTTTGCTTGGATACATGCAGTGGTCAGGGCACGTCGTCTTATTTCCATTTCGAGAAAAGATGGTTGTTGGACGAGGGTTTTCGCGAGCAAGTCGTCAACACCTGGACGAGGGCGGTAAGGGAGGAATCGGCCACTGTGGCCTTGTCTGATAAGTTGGCAGCCTTGCATCGTACATTTTTGGAGTTTAGAAGGGTTACAAGACTGAAGCGAGGGTTGAGGAGGGCTCAGGCTCAGGGCGAGTTGGTAGGTTTGGATCAGTTGGATGATAAAAGGGACCTAGATGACGAAGAGATCATGCACTGAGGGACGGTGCAAAAATCTTAGAAGAGGAAGACAGGAAGAGAGAAGTAGAATTGAAACCGAGATCGATGCTGAGGCGAAAGAGGGTGACGCCAATGCCAGATTTTTCCAAACCATGGCAAATGGTAGAAGAAGACGAAGCTTGATATACTCGATTGAGGTCGGCAGAGTGAATGTGTGTGGGGAGGTCGAGGTTGCTCGAGCTGTCACGAACTATTTCAAGACGATGAGCAGAAGACCCCCCCCAATGGCTCTAGGTGGCTGGGTTTGGGGATGAATCACATCTCGGAGGAGGACGTGAAGGCTCTAACAAGACCGTTTGATTTGTTGGAGGTGTGAGAGGCCTGGTTCGATCTGAACCCGGATGGTTGCCCTGGTCCGGATGGGTTCCCAGTTGTCTTTTACAGAGAACTCTGGGATCTCGTCAAGTAGGATGTGATGGAGGTTGTTGGGGAATTTATGGAGGGGAATATGGGTTTGGAGAGGCTCAACCATTCGTTCATTTTCTTGCTCCCCAAGAAGGATGTCGCGACCAGAATTGAGGATTTCCATTCGATCGTGTTGTCGGAATGCCTTCTGTGAAAGAATGATAAGAAAAGATGATTCGTTGTTTATTCAAGAGGTCTAGGGGTCCTTATATAGGACTAAACCCTAGAGAGCTCAAAGGAGAATATTCTATAGAATATTCTTTAGAATATAGAATATTCTCTATAGAATATTCTCTTAACAAATAGCCACATAGAATATTCTCTTAACATAAAAGCCCTCATGGGATTACAATAGAATATAAAGAAGGAAATCTTCTGCAATCTCTAACACTCCCCCTCAAGTTGGAGCATATCCATCGATCATGCCCAACTTGGAAGATATCCAGAAAAGGCGCTTCTTTAATAAGGCCTTTGTGAATATGTCTGCAAGCTGAAGATCTGTTGAGATATGTGGTGTAGAAATCTTGCCTTCTCGTACAACATCACGAACAAAATGATAGTCGATCTCAATGTGTTTGGTCCTCTCATGGAACACAGGATTTGTAGCAATATAAGTGGCAGATTTGTTATCGCAGTATAGAGGAACAGGAGTAGTGATAGCAATATTGAGTTCTTGCAAAAGAGACAGTAACCAGGTAATTTCGCATGTGGCTTGGGCCATTGCCCTATATTCTGCCTCTGCACTGGATCGGGAAACCACCGTCTGCTTCTTGCTCCTCCAACTAACAAGGTTACCTCCTACCATCATCGCATAGCCCGTCGTAGAACGACGATCCTCAAGTGAGCTTGCATAATCAGCATCAGCATAAGCAGCAACCTTAGTGTATCCATTTGCCCCATAGAATAGACCACGTCCAGGGGATTCCTTCAGGTAGCGAAGGATCTGAAGAACATCTTGCCAGTGGCTATAGCATGGTTTCTCCATGTGTTGGCTAGCTCTGTTCACAGCATATGATATGTCTGGCCTAGTAACAGTAAGGTACAGAAGTTTGCCAACCAGGCTTCTGTATCTTGTAGTATCTTCAAAGGCAGGATCATCTGGTGTAGAATGTTTCTTTGGTTCTGCAGGTATGCCAGATGGCTTGCACCCAAGTAATCCTGTTTCAGTTAGTATATCTAAGCAGTACTTTCTTTGTGACATATGAAGCCCCTTCTTGGTGCGTAAGACTTCTATACCTAGAAAATAGCGAAGTTGCCCCAGATCCTTGGTGACAAAAACCTTTTGCAGAAAAGTCTTCACTTCTAGCACTCCTTTATCGTCATCACCTGTAACAACCATGTCATCCACATATACAGCTAGTATGACAGTACTTGTTGATCGTTTTCTGACAAAGACTGAATAGTCAGATGTAGTTCTCTGAAAGCCCAGAGTGTTAATCTCTGAACTAAGTCTCTCAAACCATGCCCTCGGACTTTGCTTTAGACCATAAATTGCTTTGCGAAGTCGGCAAACATACTCCCCCTCGACTTCGTAACCTGGGGGTTGCATCATGTAAACCTCTTCCTTAAGATCACCATATAGAAATGCGTTCTTGACATCCAGTTGAAAAACAGGCCAGCCTTTGTTCACGGCTACAGAGAGGATAGTGCGAATAGACCCCATCCTGGTAACAGGTGAAAAAGTCTCGAAGTAATCAACTCCATATGTCTGTGTAAAGCCTTTTGCCACAAGTCTTGCTTCAGTCTGTCAATAGAACCATCTGGAGAATGTTTCGTAGTAAAGACCCATCTGCAGGCAACAGGCCTGACACCTTCGGGACACGGAACTAGATCCCATGTTCCTCTGGAATTGAGAGCATCCATTTCTTCATTCATAGCTTGTCGCCACCCGTGGTCCTGTAATGCAATGTGATAGTCTCTTGGGACCGAGATTGTCATAAGAGCATCTGCATATCTTTTATCAGAACATGATAGGCTATCAGTGGACGTGAAATTAGACATAGGATGGATAGTGCATTGCCTCTTTGTTCTGCGTAGGGCAATGGGAAGCTCCTGAGGATCATCCGGAGAAGTATTGGTGGGGCCACTTGAAGATGGCATATTTTCCTGCAACAAAGGAACTGGTAGAGGAACAGGAACAAGAGGGGACACATGTTTTCTTTTATAGACAATTGGTGGAGGAGGAAGTTCTAATGGTTGTTCGAAAAAGGTGACATCAGCTGATATATAATAGCGTTTACCACAAGGATCATAGCATCTATACCCTTTCTTTGTTTGGGAATAACCCAGAAAAACACATTTAATTGCACGTGACGATAATTTGTCTGCAGTATGAAAGTTGTGAACAAAGGCGGTGCATCCAAAAATCCGCAGAGGTAGAGGAAATGGTGAGTCATTTGGATACAATAAGGCAAGGGTGTGGAGCCATTTAGGGAGACAGAGGGAACTCTGTTGATTAGATGGACAACAGTGAGAATAGCATCTCCCCAATAGGTTTTGGGGACCTTCATTTGGGTAAGAAGAGAGCGGGCAATGTCGAGGAGATGTCGAAGTTTTCTTTCGGCTACCCCATTCTGTTGGGAGGTATATGGGCAAGAGGTTTGATGGATAGCACCCTGGGAAGCAAAGAAGGATGTCAAATCATTTTGTGTAAATTTCAATGCATTATCAGAACAAAATATTTTAACAGTAGTGGAGAAGATGTTTTTGACATAGTAAAAGAAATTCTTGACAATATTGTTAATTTCTGAGCGTTCCTTTAACAGAAAAACCCAAGATGATCGACTGTAGTCATCCACAAAGACAGCAAAATATTTATGACCACTTATACTTCGGACCGGACAGGGTCCCCAGATATCACAGTGAACAAGTGCAAAAGGAGTACGACGACGAGGCTCAGTTCGTGCAGGAAAGGAGGTTCGATGATGTTTCAGGAACTGACATGCTTCACACTCAAAGGGTTTCAGCATAGAAAGTTCAGGGAACATCATGGAGAGAGCTTTAGCAGAAGGGTGACCAAGACGAAGGTGCCATAGAAAAGGATCTTCAGAGATGGAGACTGCACCAGCAAAGTTGGAATCAGAAGGGATGTCGAGGCAATAGAGGCCGTTCCTCTCATGACCCCCACCAAAAATCTTCCTCGTCCGGATGTCCTGAAAATAACAACAAACCTCATCAAAAATAACACGACAGTTAAGCTGATGACATAGCTTCTGTACTGATAGAAGGCTGAGAGGAAAAGCAGGGGCACAATGAACATCTGTCAGATGCAGCTTGGAAGAAAAGTTGACAGTACCAACATCAGTTACTGGGGAATGATCCCCATTAGCAACCCGAACAGTCTTCACAGAGGAAGACGGCTGGGAGGAGGTTAGCAAACTTCCTTCTCCCGTCAGATGGGTAGAGGCTCCAGAATCAATAATCCATGCATGCTTAGAGGCAGAGACAAAGTTTGCTACTGTACCCGAGGTAGTAGCCAGGCTAGCAGTAGGGGCAGAAGCATTACTATCAGAAGGGCTAGATTCTTGCAGCAGTTGTCGTAGGCGAGCATATTCAGAAGCAGTGAATGCGGTTTGTGCCTCGTTGGTTTGCTGAGTAGATGTTTCTGCAGTTGCATCATACGATACTTCATCATAGGCATTGTTAGCATTAGGTTGCATGCCAAACGTTGCCCAGCAGCGATCAGAAGGGTGATTCCAGCGTCCATAGTGTACACATGCTGGATACCGAGCAGAAGAATCACGACCACGTCCACGATCACGTCCGCGTCCAGAGTCACGGCTGCGTCCAGATTCACGACCACGTCCACACCTGAGTCACGTCCCCGTCCTCCTTGATAGTTATGACGCCGTCTGTATCCTGAGGAGGTATAGTGGGCCATCGTCTCTGTAGAGGTGTGGGTGGTAGAGTGCTGAATCGGAGCCTCTAGCTCCTGTAAGCGTCCGAAGATGGTCTCAAGAGTAGGTAAAGTATCAGCCATCAGAAACTGATCTTTCACAGGCTTATATTTTGGATTTAGCCCCGAGAGAAATCTGTAAACCTGCCATTCAGCACGTTCTCCTACTTGTTTATCACAACATGCAGGCTGAAAAATAAGGAGTTCCTCAAAAAGGCTTGTAAGAAGCCTGTAGTATTCGATAAGACTTGATTCTCCCTGAGTGGCAGACCAAATTTTTGTGTATATGTCTGACAGACGAGACTTAGTCGTCTTTTGAGAATATGTACGCTCAAGGTTTTCCCACATTGCCTAAGCGGTGTCTTTGTAAAGAAGATTCGCAGCAATATTTGGATCGACATTGTTCGTCATCCAAGTGATAACCTGACAATTATCAACAAACCAAGTTTCATAGTCCTTATCAGTTTCCGCAGGTGGAACTTTTGTAAGAACGTAGCTCTTGCGCTGGCCACCAACAAACACTTTGAAAGACCGAGACCATAGAACATAATTTTCGGAGCCCTTCAACTTGATAGAAGTGCCCTGTACCAGCAAAGAAGAAGTAGGGTACGTGGGCTTGATCTCGGCAGACGTCATTGTGGCGGCTTAGGTCAAGAAAAAGTGACTTAGAGAGTATATCTTCCCTCAATTTATCATCAAATATCTAAACCCTCATCAAGAAATAAGAAGGATGAGGCAATGCTCGTTTGACGGCACAAGAGGGGGCATGGTGGAGTCGGCCAGGCGGCGGAAGGAGGCTCTGGGAGGGCTGGCGGAGGCGCCTGGCAGCGAGGCGGGCCTGGCCGACCTGGCGGTGGTACCTGGCTGCCCTAGAGCAGCCTGGCGACGCTCAGCCGAGGCAGCGCGGGGCCGCGGGCCTAAGGCAGGAGGTGCAGAGACCCGAGGCGGCACGCGGTTGTAGATGAACTTGGAGGGCTGGTGGTGGCGGAGGGGTGATTAGGTCAAAACACCGGCCTAGGACCGCTGCTCTGATACCATGTGAAAGAATGATAAGAAAAGATGATTCGTTGTTTATTCAAGAGGTCTAGGGGTCCTTATATAGGACTAAACCCTAGAGGGCTCAAAGGAGAATATTCTATAGAATATTCTTTAGAATATAGAATATTCTCTATAGAATATTCTCTTAACAAATAGCCACATAGAATATTCTCTTAACATAAAAGCCTTCGTGGGATTACAATAGAATATAAAGAAGGAAATCTTCTGCAATCTCTAACACCTTCTATCTGATTGTGGCTAAGGTCCTGGCAAACAGGTTGAGGGGTCCTAAACAAGTTGGTCTCCTCGAATCAAAATGCGTTCCTTCATGGGAGGCAGTTGCTGGATAGCATGGTTCTTGCCTCGGAAATGGTGGCAGACTGGCATAGGTGTAACACAAATGAGGTGCTATGGGAAGTAGATTCTTCTAAGGCCTATGATTGCGCAGATTGGCGCTTTATTTGGGCATCACTACATATGCAGGGTTTCCCCGATCAGTGGGTCGCTTGGATTAAGAGATGTGCCACGACGACGTCTAGTGTGGTTCTGGTGAATGGTCAGCCAATAAGGGGGCTTCTTTCAGTCGCAACATGGAGTCCACCAGGGATGCCCTATTATTCGTTTTGGTCTCGGATGCTCTTTCGATCATGGTCGATCATACGGTATCGAGTGGCTTCCTTATAGGTTACACGAATGGGGAGATCTCTATACCCATCCTGCAATATGCAGATGACACTATCTTGTTTACTGAGGAGGGCCTTTTGGGATGTCATGGCATGTCCACGGTGCTTGATCTTTTTGATCGGGTCTTAAAATTAACAGGGACAAGTCCGAGTTTGTTGCTTTCGGTCTGTCTGATGATGAGGTGGAGAGTTGTGTTGGTTGGTTTCATTCAACGCGGGGACAGTTGCCTTTAAGATACCTTGGCGTTCTTTTGGTAGCGGGAAGGATAAAGGCAACCAATTGGACACTTGTAATCGAAAAGATGGAACAAAGGCTGGCGGGTTGGAAGGCATCATGCCTCTCTAGGGGTGGAAGACGTGTTCTGCTTAAGCCGATTTTATCCGTGATACTGATCTTCCTCTCAACCAATATTCTCCTGTTGAGGTGCGAAAGAGATTGGAGGGTATCATGCGGAGATTCTTTTGGTCGATTTCAGGTAGCGCGAGAGGGATGCACTTGGCGGATTGGAGCGTAGTCACTAGTGCAAGAGAGGATGGAGGTCTTGGGGTGCAAAGTTTGGAAGAGATGAACAAAGCATTGATTTGTAAGTGGATCACCCATGTTTGGGGCGAGTGTGGCAACTTGGTTCGCACTCTCCTCCGCAAGGTCTATGAGGTGGGGGCATCGCTTTTTATTTCCGGGGATATGACCCCCGCTCCATCGTTTTTCTAGCGTGGCATCTGCAAGGTGGTGCAAGAGATTCGTCCTCACCTGCATCTGGTGATGGGGTATGGCAGGGGTTTCAGATTTTAGGCGAATGATTGGTTTGAGGGTGGCTTTCTGGGTCGGCAGTTACCGTGATTGATGGTGCTTTCTTCTTATCTGAATGATTAGGTGGCGGAGGCCTGGGATGGACAGTCGTTCTTCCCTATGTTTAAATCTGAACTATCGGATCAGAGGCTTGAGGAACTGGTGATGATGTTGAGGGAACTCAAGTGCATAGCGAGGCCAAGTGAGGGCAGAGACTGCTGGTGTTGGTGTGATGGAACGTTCTCGGTGGAAAAAGCATATAAAGCCCTAAAGGAGCCCCAAAGTTATGAACCGCGTGGGTGTGTCATGGACTATAGAAGAATTTGGAACTGGAAGATTCTGGCTCGTGTGAAGATCTTCCTGTGGTTGTGCAGAAGGGGTAGATTGCTGACTGGGGAGCGGTTTGCGCATCTTTTCTAGGAACACCATCCGCTTTGCTCTCGTTGTCAGGAGGAGATGGAGGATGTCGATCATTTGTTCTTCAAATGCAAGAGCTCGAATGATGCATGGGCACTTTTGGGGGAGTAGTTTGTTAGTTGCAATGGTATGTCAGGCTTCTGGATCTCAATCGGGGAGCATTGGGGAGGCACGGAAGAAGCGAGGATCGGGTGCATAGCGTTGTTATGGGGTTTATGGTTGGCAAGGAACGTGGTTGTATTTTGCTATGGCAGAATGTATGGGGAGAATGTGGTGGCGCATGCTCAAGCCCTTGTAAAAAAGTTGGATGTTATAATTGTTATGTTTCTGTTTGGCATTTTCTAGATTAGTAATATTTTCTAAGGTAATAATGATTAAGTTTTTGGGTACACACCAATAAGGTGGCAGCCCTTTTTTCTTAAAAAAAGTTGGAAACACTTGTATGTGAAAATCGACTTAAAGGAAGGTCTAAAAAATATGTTCAACCCAGCCAGGACAAGAGAGCGAAGGATCAAAGATTCTACACAAGTTAGGTGCATCAAAGGATGATGAAAGAATACTAGTGTCTAATTATGACATAAGTTCAATGCGGAAAATTATATTTCACACTTTTTGATGAAAATAGTGTTGTCGTGATAAGATACAGGAAGCTCGCAACTTCTAGAAACCACATGAAACATGCTTCTTATTATAGGACCCAAAGGAGTAAGGTAAAAGAGGCTTTAAAATGAAGTCTAGCAAAGCATCGAGGTGGGACAACATTTCTTTTGACATTTGTATGAAGTTTGGGAAGAAGGCATTACTTGTATTTCAAAATTATTCAATACTATTCGGTGAAGTAAGAAAATATTAAATGAATGTAAAAAAAGTATTCTGATATTTTTATGCAAAGGATATATACAAAATTAGGCAAATTATAAAGGTAATAAAAAGGATATATACAAAATTAGGCAAATTATAAAGATAACAAATTGTTGACCCATACAATGAAGTTCGAGTGGATAAATGAAAGGAGATTGAGACAAGTTTTAACAGCGATTCAAATATCAATTTAATTTATGCCACGTAAATCTACAACCAAGGTATAAAAAAATAAAAGGTAGAATGAGGTGTTTTCCTTGGAATCTAGGAAAGGGATAGCCTCAAGGTGGTCGAGGCATAAACCTTAATTTATAGAGAAAAAAACATATAAAAATGACAATTAAATATATGCCAATGAAATTATATATTATCTGACTAGCATATACTATATAACAGTAAGGGACTCAAGATTGACAGATACTCAAAGCATGTGGAAGACAGTTCTCAAGAGAAGGATGCTACTAGACGAGGGAAGATCTAAATGATCGGTGCAGTCGAGACACATTGATCAGTCGGTGCATGAAATGTTGCCCATGGGAAGAGTCATTGTTGTAAAAGTCGACCGACTATGCCAACTAGTCGAGTGTGGGGTAGTTGACTTGACTAGGCCTAGTCGGTCATTATTCGGTCAACCCGACTATTCGGCCTAGTTAGCCGACTTCTACATAGAGATTTTTTTATTTTTTTTATTTTTTGTTTTTTTAAAAGCAAACTTAGTTTAATATGCTATGGAATATGAATTGTCTCATATGTGGTGGTCATGGACACTAAGCATGGTATTACTAAGATCCAATGATGTACTTCACTTGAGGCAAATCGAGCCATCATCATTGCTTCGGACACAAAAAAAGGAAGAGATTTATGGTGGAAAAGTAGTCGATTAAACCTGACACATCGAATCAGTTCTGGTAGGGGTCTACTCGCAACCTTCTTCATGACTACACACAGCCGTGACAAACATAGGGAATATGATCGAAACCTCATTTGGTGGGCATGACATTTAGCTGGAGGACTTTCTGGTGTGCTTAACGGCTTATTGATACAAAAAGGTCTATCTTGTTAGGGGCTGCAAAATATGACATGGTGAGTGGTGATATTTCTTGGCATCGACATTAGTTCACGGATGGTGCCACCCGCTACCCACCTTATCCAGTACAAGAACTTGATGATCGATGGATTAATCGGTGAAAAGGCAATTAGGGGCTTCAGTAGGGTGATTTCAGTCATCTCGGATGGGCTGGTTAGGATAGCATTTTGTTGTGAAAGCGGTGATCTGGAGCAAGGTGGTGTTCTCCCAAGCTCAACAAAGGATTGCACGGGCGTGTTTTATTTTAGAGATCAAAGCGATTTCCTTTGATGGAGTTTGATCGTGTGGCAAAGCGAACTTCGGGGAATCAGTTAGAGAAGGCTAATGGAAGGTGTTGGTTGATATTCCCAAATTGAGACCTCGTGAAGAGCACAGACCGGTATCTAGCATGCACCCTAACCAACGTATCTGCAATAATGCTATGTTGTTTTCTAGTTTTGAGGCACTGCTTCCATATTTTCCTTCAATGATGCCCCATCAGAAGAAATGTTGTTTCTAAGATTTCTCAAACTTTGAGTATATTATATCCCATGATACAGTGTCCTATGATAAACAGGTTGTACCTAGAAGATGACAATAGGAATGCTATGTTGGTCGGCATTGGGGTCCCCAATGCTCCCCGCTTGGATCCGGAAGAGGTAAACAAAGAAAACTCGATCAAAGCAACATTTGGATCAGTCCCAACAAACCTAAACTCGATAAAGAACTGACCCAACATGTGAAGGGCGCGGATTAGGAGGTTTGCAACATGAGGGCTTTGCATATACCGAAAGATATCGCCTAGATAATTCACTCGAGGGAATTGCGACTCTTGAAGGTACCTAAGGAAGATGATAAGGTATCTTACATTGGGAATCAATCGAAGCGGTTGACATCTCTCATCGTTGGATCTGGAGTGGAAGTGAATGGAGTATGTGCCCAACAGAACACTCCAAATGTGATGTCGGCAGAAGAGGTTGGTCCAGCGGAGAGGAGGTTATCTAAATATGGGAGGTTGGGGGAGGCTTCAGATTTAAGGAACGAGGAAGGTGGTTCTCATCCAAGGAATGGTGTTTTATACCTACTGGGCGTTGGTTGTTAAGGGACCTCTGTAGTTACAACCTTCGAGGCATCCAGGCTCATCTCTTTGTAGTTCTTCCACTGGTAGAGAGTAGCGACTACGAACCTATTCACGTATGAGATGCATCGCAAGGAGAAGGTAGCAAAGGAACACAGCTCGGACCTTAGATACCACACTTGGTTCTTGATGGCATGAAGCGAGCCCCTCCAAAGGTCTCAAGAGAATTAGCCAACGCATGCGAAGGGGGAATTGCTCAAACCTTAGCTACGAACCCACTGAGGAATGGTCATTACAAGGATGAATTTTGTAGAGCGATGGTTGAGTTCACGGGGGAGATTCCACCAAAGAGGGTGAAATCGATTGCCAAATGAAATTAATCACCAGAACTATACGGGGTTTGGGGAATCCCAAGTAAAAGAAGGTCGTACATGATAGTCTAGCTAAGTGAAACTTGGGCGTGATCATGCTCCAGCAAACAAAGGTTCTCTCTTAGTTGGATCGAATATGGCGAAGTATTAGCAAAACTCGTCTCACTTGTTTTAGTGTTGTAAATTATATTGGCCAGGCAATAGGGTTAGCTTTGGGCTAAAATGAGGATAAGTTTCATATGGAAGATATGGTGGCGGGACTAAGGCACTCGATCTTAATGGTTCTCCAAAGCATGGAAGGACATATCGATATCGATATCGTTTCGATATTGTGTCGTCGATATCGATATATCGGCGATATATCGCCGATATATCGCCGATATATCGCTATATCTAGGATTCTTTCTGAAGAAAATGCCTGAAATCAGATATATCGATATATCGATTTCGATATTGGTCCCATGTCGATATCGATATATCGGCGATATATCGCCGATATATCGGGATACGACCTTCCATCCAAAGTAACATGGACCAACAAGTGATTCCTTTTGCTAGCATCTTAATGGTGCTGAGCATTTGGAATTATGGAGGATATTCGGTTGCTTTGCCTTGGATAAATTAAGGAGACTTCAACATGATGTTGAGCCCTGATGACATACTAGGAATGAGAAGTGGTTATAAGCCGGGTTCAGCAACTTTCTCGGTTATGATTATGGAATTTCGAGTAGAGGTTATGAATGCCATGAAGTGTCATTATACTTGAAGGAATTCCATATGTTGATCTGGCATCATTAGTTTCCTTATGTAAGTGGACCTTTGCATCCTTTTCAATTAACCTCTACCCTGACGTTGCCATGGTCACACTCGGATAACACACCCTTGTTATGGGAATTTAGAGAGGATAGTAGAGCAAGATCCTTCTTTAAATTCGAGAACTCCTTGTTGGAAGAAGGTTTCCTTGATATGGTGACAAATTTTTAGAGGGGTTGCCAAGGGTCAGGGCTAGGTCAACAGCTCAACAACAACAACAAAGCCTTTTCCCACATTAAGTAGAGTTAGCTACATGGATTCATTGCCTCCATTCATATATATCTTGGTTCAATCTCGGACTTAGATCCAAAAAACTAATATCCCTTCCTATAGTCTCATTCCAACACTTCTTGGGCCTTCATCGCCCTCTTTTAGCCGGCTCAACATCCCAAAACTCGCATCTCCTCACCGATGCATTAGCTGGCCTCCTTTGTAAATGGTCAAACCACCTTAAGTGATTTTCTCGCATATTATCCTTGATCGGAGCTATACCAACTTTCCTTCTGATTGCATCAATCTGAATCCGATCTTTACATGTGTGTATGTACCACACATCTACCTTAGCATTTACATTTCTGCTATTGTCATTCTCTGCACATGTCTACGGTGCATCAGTTGGCTGGCCAAACCAGGTCAGCAGCTCGGTTGGTATTTAAATTAGCAAGCTTAGAAAGCAGTTGATTTCCTACAAGAAAGAAGTGCGGGCCCAGGGTGAGAGTAAGAGTATCGCCCACGACGGAGTAGACATGACATGCTTAAGGAAGAATGGGTGTTGACAGTCGAGGAGTTGCAAAATCAGAATGCTCGGCTACACATCATTCATGATAGAGATAGGAGGTGGAAATTAAGTGGAGGTAAAGATTGAGATAGTGTTGGCTCAAGAATGAAGACTCTGATACCAGAATTTTCCATAACATGGCCAATATGAGACTTCGGAAGAATTATACCCATTTCATCTTGGTGAATGGGATACAGATGTAGGGAGATGGTGAGGTGGGGCATGCTTTGAAGACCCACTTTCACTCAATGAATAAAAGGCTCGACCGGGTTGGTTGGGGCTAGCTTGTTAGAGGGGCATCACCTATCTCACATGAGCAAAGGGAAGGTTTGATTGTTGGAATTCCAAAGGTTAAGGTTGTGATTTTTTAGTTAAATGTGTGAAGGGTCTCCAAATCCGGATGGCTTTCGGAAAGGTGATATCATGAGAGTTTTCCATGAGTTCAAAATGGGTTGTTTCAACTTTGAGCTAATTAACAAAGCCCTTCTTTTCTTGGATGTGCCCACTCATTCTTTCTAATGGCATCTACATTATGATCTCCACGGTCCCAGAGAACCACCTTCACGAGGTGATGAATAACATTATTTACCCTACTCAAAGGACATGACAGACAGATAGCAAATAACTTGGTTATTGATTCTGAGACTGTTATGGTTTGGAAGCGGAGATGCAACAAAGGCATGATGTGGAAAATGAATTTTTCCAAGGCTTATGACAGTGTGGATTGGTGCTTCCTCTAGGCATCCCCTGTGAAGCAGGGTTTTCCTCAACTCTGGGTAACTTGGATGAAGAGGTAGACATCATGACATCATATCCCGTATTCAGCAATGGGCGTCCAGAGGGTGGTTTCTTCCACCCGCAACAAGGGGTCTGCCATGGATGCCCCTTAGTCCCCTTTCTTTTCGTTATTATAATGAACCTGTTACCGGTGTTGAGATAATATTTCCATTTCGATTTTGTAATATGGAAATGACACAATCTTGTTCATCGAGGGTGGAGTTGCACAGGCTAGAAGTGCATCTCGTATTACATACATTTTTTTGTGACATTTCAGGTCTTAATATTAACAGAGAGAAGTATGATTTTGTTCATTTTGGGTTCTCGCAAAAGGAGGTCAATAAGTCGGTTGAAGTGCTTCGCAATGTTTTATACCTCAAACCGCATTGACCAAGCAAGGTACGACCTTCCTAAAGGAGTATGAGGTGTGCACTTCGAAGCTAATTCGGGCCACCTCATGTTTATGCATAAGCCTCAAGGACCTCGATGCACGCCGTTTAATACTACCTCTATAACTAGGGTAATACACTTTATCATATGTATAATGGAAGTTTTAGAATAAGAAAGAGGACCATGATGTGATCTTTACTTATTTGGAGAATGCTTATGATATTGTGCCCCAAAGGATCTCAGAGAAAAAAAAAGGGTTCCTATTAAGAGACATGTATGAACAAGCATTCACATGTACGAGGATTCTAAATGAACTAAGAGGCCATTTTAATATCATTATTTCTATGCAACAAATATCAATCCTATGTCATTACCTTTTAATCTTGATTATGGATGAACTAAAAAACACGTATATGGGGAGGTGCCTTGGTGCATGTCCTTTTTACATGACATTGTTTTAGTGAATGAGATAATTGTTGGAGTGTGTAATAGAGGGGTAATCGGATTTTCCCAAGATCCTATTACCCCTCACCATATTTAGTCACACATCTACTATCTGAGGGACTCCGGTCTGTTTGTGGGGCTACATAAGGAGCCCCACACCCCATGTACTCATTGAGAGATTGCAATAGACGATCCATCCCTTAGAGGCATTCTCCTGTGGTTTCATCCCACTCCGCTCAGAATAGGGTTCCACGTAAAATCTGAGTGTTCCATGTTTCTATTCCTTTATTTTATTGTTCTGATTATCGATTCACTTCCACGTTCTTTATTTTTAACAAGGTCTCAAAGCAAGTCGGTTTAGGGAGTTTCGAGCATGTCTGATTTTTGCGATTTGTTCTTGGAGATTATTCTGATTATATTCTTGAATATTATTTTGTGTTCATCTATTGTTCAAGAATCTTTGCAAGCTCAAATCATCATCAGCGCCAAGTTTTAGGGTTTCATATGAAAACCCTAACTTGTCACACCAACTAAAGCAGCAACGCATCACCAGGTCTTCATCCTCCTTTTAAGGTTCCTGGAACCCTAGATCTACATGTCGCCAACACCATTGCTACAAGCGATTCCAGGAACTACGCACTATCAGTACACCTCCATCTCAAGTGCGCAAGTGGCGTGCAACCATCTCTCTTCGTTGTAAGATGATGCCCCTTCACCCACCACCCCTTCCTCTTTGGGTGATTGGGGCTCTAGGCATACCACCTTTGTACGGCTAGGGCTCAACCTGCCCATGTCGCCCCTCTTTCTCCCACCCATGTGTACAGGAGGTCCGTGATCTCCTTCTCATATGTGTGCAGCAGGTGTGCACCGTCCCTCCCCTCCTTCGTGTGTTGTTGCATAGTTCGTCCATCTGTTGCCAACTACCCGCTCCCCCAGTCCCCATGCCCCCTGCCCCTTTTTGCGCACAACTTCGCCATTCAACTCTATTGTATCCAATCAACGCGGTCCGTCCCCCTTGTTGTGGATGGCATCCATGCTCAAAACTGTCATGTCGATTCATCTCATTCTATTACGATTGCAAGCGGCACCATCAACAGGACCTCTTCCTCTCTATTGTAGAACATCACCCATCGCCCTTCCATGGTCAGCCATAACGGTGGTTGGTCGTGCTTCTATGTCTCTCTGATGCACAATTGCATGCATTCTCCTCTCTCCATCCCCAAGCAGAGATCACACAGGAGGAGGTGTACCAGCCAATGATCGACTCTCTCTGTGAGCATGTTTGGCGGTGGGGACTAGGTTTCTCTGTAGGGTACCCATCTCGTGTGTGGGAACACAGAAAAAGGGGCATGATGTCATCTTTTATGGGGGCTTTAAAGACCATTTAAAAAAAGAGGGAGAGGATTTTATTTGAGGCCCAACGGATCTAGCTCTGCTTTATATTTTAAAAAAACAAGGTTGCTCTTGTATAAGAAAAAAGGGAGAAGTCATTCTCGATGCCCAAGGCCTAGTTAATTTTAAAAAAAAAGGAAACAAGAAAAAAGGGGCATGATTAAAAAAAGGGCCATGAGTTTTGAGCAAAAAAAGTTTTTTGCAAAAAAAAAGGCTACCGTAAAGAAGCCGTACGAAAGAATAGTCGAGGAAAAAAAGAAATAGCTACAAAAGAAAAGGGGAATGATTTGTGCAAAAAAAGCACACAAAAAGAAGAAAAAATGCATGTTTTGGTTTGGTTTCTCCCAACTTGATGATCCATGCTCTTATTTTATCAAGTATGGGAGAAAGGGGGAGTAGATAGGGCATATATTCTTCTTCTTGAGATGTATCTACAGGACTTCTATTGCCCGTTCACGAATGATAGACCAACATTCCAGACTATTACTGCTATCAATCATCTTCACCGAGCATCGACTACTTTGTCGGGGTGTCTCTACCCCAACTAGTACTCTGCGATGGACTTTCTTCCTTTACAGTGTTCTACTCCATGTATGACCTAGTCTACAACCCACGACTGATGTTCTATCCATGTGACCTGATCGTCGAAAACTCATCCTCGAGCAATGTCTTCTACCAGCAACGGTTACTTCAAACGGGGTGTCTCTATCCCCATCTGAGCAGGGTGTCTATGTCCACATTTCTCTCAGATGTATCAAGTGAAAATGTGTTGTATATTTTTCTTCTATTGCAAGCTGCAGCTTTCTCGGCTCCATCTTGAGGGGGAGTGTTGGAGTATGTAATAGAGGGGTAATTGGATATCTCCAAGATCCAATTACCTCCGCTCATGTTTAATCCAACATCTACAGTCTGAGGGACTCCAGTCTGTCTGTAGGGCTATATAAGGAGTCACACACCCCGTGTACTCATTAAGAGATTGCAGTAGACGATCCATCCCTTAGAGGCCTTCTCCCGTGATTCCATCCCGCTAGGGTTCTACGTAAAACCTGATCGTTTCATGTTTCTATTTCTTTCTTTTTATTGTTCCTATTATCTATTCGCTTCTGTGTTCTTTATTTTCAACAGAAACAAATGGAGTAAACACAATGCTTAAGCTTTGTCAGGAGGCTCTAAAGGATAGAGTTCCACCTCTTATACTCAATGACAAGTTAGTAAAGAGTTAAAACGCACAACATATTTCAATCCAAAAACATGATGTTTTAAACTATTTAGTGGAAAATCTAAGAGAAGATGTAAGGAAACTGTGAAGGAAATTGTCTAATAATGTGTATCCATATATCAAATATCTGTATATGGATCGTGAATAGCCATTTTGCATCTGCATTTGTATTTTGAGGATATAATTATTCATTCTATAAATTCATGTCAAATATGTATTAGAAGTTAAAATGGATAAGTATATGATAACAACTACATTCATATGGATATTCAATTATTCTCATCTGACCACTTGCTAAACATGACTATCTCTACCTACCCTCTTATCTTAACTTGAGACCTTTGAATCATCAAGTACTCATCTCAACTTTTCATTCGCTCTCTTTTATGTCGTCCCATGTCATGCTATAAGAGGCCCTATAATATGAGACCACTATGATCAAATGTGCGCCTTTACATCGGTTTCCACCACACTTGCATTCGATTCATCGTCACTTTCTTTCATTTCGTGGGTCTCCTGAACTTGCAATAGGGACGAGGATCTACGGATCAGAGTTCTAATGAAATAAAGTACAAACTAGAAACGTGCACTTTATCATTCCACTACATTGTCAATTAAAGTACATGAGAAATAAGGTACATGAGAACAGTAAAATCATAGTTTTTTAAATCAAGTAAAATATAAAGTACAACTGTACAATACATATTCTCATACATGAGATTATATTAACTAGTAGCAATTCTTGTTCTCAACTTGCATGTTCATCCTTTGAGCAAGTGGCTTGCAATCAAGGTTATCTAAATCATCGGTTTCAGGCATTTTACTTCCTTAAGCTCGAATCCCCTACATGTGATAATCTAAGAAAACTTCATGATTTAATTTTTACTACAAAAGATTTCGCAATTCATTAGTCGGGCAGATAGCTAGAGCGACTACTTGGTTAGACCAAATACTAATCGAATAGAGATATTATATTTATTATTTCCCCCCACCGTATCGTGACACTGCTAATAATCTCAACCGATGTAGAGATCCACTTTGCCTATATCCCCACCCCCCAAATTCATGAAGAAGAGCATATCCAAGGTTGCAGAAAGCGGCAACCGGTACTCAGTCGGCGGGGTCACAGACTAAGGATTAATCGGCAGTCGGACGACTAATCGGATTTAGTCGGTCATTAACTGGTTTTGAATTTTTACTTATTTTAAATATATAAATCATTTTTATACATAGATTTGTACATTTTCTATACTTTCATAATGAAATAAAAGAAGCAATTGACTTTAGATATAACATTATTGCATACTAGAATAAGTTTGTTTATGTATTAACATAGATTTGTATATTTTCTGTACTTACATAATGAAACAAAAGAAGTATTTGACTTTAGATATAACATTAAGCATATTAGAATAAGTTTGCTTTAAAAAAGCAAAAAATAAAAAAAATATATAAAAGCTTGATGTAAAAGTCGGCCGACTAGTCGGGCTGACGGACTAATGGTCGACTAGGCCTAGTCGAGTCAGCTACCCCCCCGACTCGACTAGTCGGCCGAATTTTACAAGTTTGAGCATATCATCTGTGTATTGCAGCACCAGAATAAAGCACTCATTCACTAAATTACCAATGCAAGTCTTCCCTCGGCCATAACTATCATTACCACAAATCTCAAATCATCTAGACACCTTTAAAACAACATCATCAAAGACTTAATACCATGGTGTGCGGTCATACACTCAAGCATGCAGTTGCACCAACCGATCAGAATACCGCTAGACCTATGACTCAGAGTGTGTTGCCAAATGCTAAAAAGGACTAAAATACATCTCACGTATTTACTCTTAAGAAATTAACATTGGAAAATTGGAACATGTCTTTGTTTGTAACTTACTTTAAAGAATTTTGAAAGTAATATTTCCAACCATCATGGATCAGAAACATGGACATACTTCCAACGACGCAAACGTGCCCTATTAATTAGAAAATGATGTGATATTCCTTCTTTTAGAGAAAGATTTTCTATTCTAAAAGGATATGATAACTTCAAATATGTCTCAAAGTGTTAAAGCTACAAAAACATCCCCATCGAAAATAGTAACAAAATCGCACAAGCTTGCAAAAATAATAACACATGCCCTGCATGACATGGGATCATCTTCAGATCTTTCACCCATCATGAATATCTAATTTATATCCAATAACCTATGATTAGAATTGCACATGAATCAGATAAAAATCTGTAATTTGATCAACTCTGGTGTCATTGGTTTGATTTGATTTTATGATTCTAAGGGATTGGATTGGATAGAGATTTTTCAAATTAGTTAAACTACGGATTGGATTCAACCATGGCCAAAATCCAATCCAATCCATCAATCTGTGTACGTATAGAGTATATAGTTATTCTTATGGGAGGCGTATGTGTGATAGTGAGATGGGTAACCTCAACCCTTATTCTCCATTGAAATGAAAGGTGGGGATGGATCACTTTTTTTCCACCCCAACCAATTCCCCTCTTGGAAACTCTTTCCATTCCCTTCCACCCTATCTTTTCTGCACTATTTTTCCCCAACAGTCGATAACATCAACATCCCCCTCCCTTGTGCACTTCTCGACCTCGGTGACATTAAGCTTCCCTCTCCTCTGATGTATCTCATATTGAATTTCCCGTCAGTAGCCCCATTGTGAATCACCTTCCCACTGTCAATGGTCATGTTTCCATCACATGCGACAACTGACATTCCATACCGGATACCGGTCATCGATGATTCGATAATAGCAATGATGACGGTCTCCTCCCTTCCCATCCAGTAAAAGATGACAGCATCTTTCTTGATCCCCATCGTGTTTAACGATGGTGGCGATGCCATCCCTTCCTATTCGTCCAAAGCATTGGCATCCTTATTTACATCAAAAATGACCTCCCATCCTTCCCGTCTTGTTGTTAATGGAGATGGCATCAGTCACCTCCTTATCGAACCAATATATAAATGCTTGTATTTTGCTTTCTACCTAGGAAGCTTCGACCATAGTGTTTAACGATCCGATAGTCGTGTGCAGAATTATCATATGGTCTTATAATGCCCTTTGAACATATGACGCATGCTTTATTAAAAGAAATAAGTAAAGCATCTATGGGCCTCAAATTTGAATGCTCATATCAAACATGATCCATTATGATGTACACATATAGTTGTGAGGATTTCCTAAAAAACACTTGACAAAATGATTCTAACAATCATATTCTCGTCTTATATCAACTATACATAACTTTTTAAATTCTCAATTATTGTCAGAATATAGTAGATCCATATTATTCACAATATTTAATTAGTTGGAGTTGATTGGAAGCTAATACGTTGAAGAGATAAACTTGAGTTTGTATATACAAAGGCATTTTCACTTGATATTTTATGTTTATCCTTAGGTAATTTATACATGTTATGTTGGAGCTAATGTTACAATCTTTGAAGGGTGTGTGTGTGGAGGCCCTTCCAATGAGGTGGGTCTTTCCAGTGTCTATTGAAAGCCATTATAATTTTTTTGAGGCTCCAAAAAAAGGGGGATACACTCGTTGGTGCTCGCCCCAAAATTATATATAACTAAAACGGAAAAAGAGGAGAGATACTTACATAGGGGAGGTGGGGTAGAAGGGAGCAGAAGAAGATTGCGAATACAAGAAAAGTAGCCGCCACAGATGGGCCGTTAAACTATGAAGTACACCAATCGGAAATAAGTCTAATACCCATAATGATGACATTCTCACGATAGAAGCGCTGGCCCGAGAAAATAGCGCCGTTCCTGGCACGCCAAATGCACCACAGCCGCGCAATAGGAGCCAAAACATCAGGCCTGGCCCTGTCCCTGTTCGACCAAAGGATCTTGCAAAAGTCTTCAAAATTGTCCGCACGAGCCCAAGCCACATCGTCCCAGACACCCGCAACCACGGAGCAGCGAAAGAAAAGATGGTCGGCGGTCTCGTCGTCATCACAGCAAAGGGGGCATGAAGCGCTGGTCTGAGGGAAGAACCTGGCGCAACGATCGCGAGTCAACAATCTCCATTGACGAAGTAACCATAGGAAGATGGCAATGCGCTCCAGCAAGCGCAAACCCCAGATGAAGGCGCAGTCACGCACAAGAGGAAATGTCGTAGGAGGCGGAGAAGGGAGCAGTGCCCGGTAGGCCTTCCGAGTGGAGAAGGCCCCGTCTTTCCAACGCCAATGATCCCTCTGCATAGAAGGCGTAGCAGCAGAATTGAGAGCCTCCATCATCAAAACGAAATCATCCACCCGCTGCTCAGAGAAGTTCCCAGAGAACCAAGGGCACCAACAACCGTCAATCCAGCACTCCGCGATAGACGCGTGCCTATTCGAAGCAAGCGCGAACAATCTCAGGAAACGCACCCGAAGAGGGCCCCCTCCCAACCAGTGATCCAGCCAAAACTTGAAGGATTCCCCTGTCCCAAACACCGGAGTGAAGAGCGCCACATTCCTCAGCAATGTGGTCGATACGCTGCGCCAGAAAGGGGAAGAATGAAGCTGCAAGGCCTCCCGCTGCAGTCCGAACCAGTCGCTGCCCAAGAGCACCCGAAGAACGTTGGTGAAAAAGGTATCATCCTTGCCCCAAAGTCTACTCACCCATTTAAGTAGGAGGGCATCATTTACCAGGTCCAATCCCCGAACACCAAGCCCACCGAAGCGCTTAGACATGGACACCACATCCCAAGCGACCAGATGCATGCCCCTACCGTTCCCATCCTTTCGTCCCCACAAGAAGCGTCGCATACACCGCTCCAGGCGCAAGCGGACCCCAGCAGGCATTCTTCGAACCGAGAGGAAATAAACGGGAATAGATGAGAGCACGGATTTGAGAAGGATAAGGCGACCACCACGAGAAAGCAAGGTCGCCCGCCAACCCGCAAGGCGCGACTCCACCCGTTCCGTGATAACACGCCAATCCTTAGATCTGACCTGCCCCACCGATAGAGGAATACCAAGATAAGCAATAGGAAGCTCCTCAGGCGAAGAACCGAGCAACCGGCCACAATCCTCCACCTCCTCAAGCGACAAGCCAAAAGGCACCACGCTCGATTTGGAGGCATTAATCGACAGCCCCGATAATTCACAGAAAAGAGCAAGAGTATTGGCCATACCACACACCTCCTCCGGACCGCCCTCAATGAAGCAAATCGTATCATCAGCGAACTGGATCAAGGGCACGCAAATATCCCCCTTGCGGAACCCATTAGTAAGGCCCGCGTCAACTACGCGGGAGACCATTCGCGCCAACGCATCAGAAGCCAAAACGAAGAGGAGGGGCGCCAGAGGGCAGCCCTGACGCACCCCCCTGTGTGGCTGAAATGATCCACCAGCCGGCCGCCCATTAATCAACACAGAAAGCGAAACCGTGGAGACGCATCTGCGCATCCAAGAAATCCATAAGTTTGGGAAACCCGTCGACGCAAAGCAGACCAAAGGAAGCACCAATCGATGCAATCATAAGCCTTGGCAAAATCGATTTTCCATAGGACCCCCTTCTTATTTTCTTTTTTCCAATCCGCCACCATTTCGGACGCCACGACGATGCAATCAGCGATATGCCTCCCTTTAATGAACGCCGCTTGAACCGGAGAGATAAGTCCATCCAAAACCCGAGACATGCGAGTGGCCAAAATTTTCGCCACGATAAGGTATATACCATTGGAGACGGAAATAGGACGGAAATCCTCAATGCGCAACGCCGGTTCTTTCTTAGGAATGAGAACAATATGAACCCGATTGATGCGGTCGAAAACGAAGTTACCCGAACAAAATTCTGAGACGACATCCAAGACGTTCCCCGACACAGTCTCCCAAAAATCGCGATAGAAAGCGACGGAGAACCCATCCGGCCCCGACGAAGAATCTTGATTTAACACCCATACAGCCGTTTTAATCTCCTCCAAAGAGATGGGGCGAATAAGGGTCGCGGAGTCCGCGTCAGAGATAGAGTAAGCGCCCAGACCAAGCCAATGCCACCTACGCGGGGAAAGGGAAGATGAGGTACGCCTGAGGTAGTCGACGATGGCACACCCCATCTCCCTATCCCCGGTGAAATTGACGTCATTGATAGAGAGGGACCGCATCATGTTATAACGTCTCCGATTGCTCGCCACCCGGTGGAAGAAGGCCGTATTCGCATCGCCTTCTTTAAGCCATTTTAACCGCGAGCGCTGTCGCCACTCGACCGAAAGCCATTATAAGCTCACCCTCAGCCTGGGGAATCCCCTTATCTGAACACTGTCCTACTCGCGATAGTCCTTTCCGCACATTCGAGGCTATGCAGCTTCCAATCGTCTCACTCAGAAAGCAAAAGTGAGGGCGTACCTCCCGGGATGCTTAACGCCACTTCGCCAACTGGCATTACCCGCGCTTTCGTGTCTCTCAGTGTGGTCAGCACTGGGTGTTTCCAGCGATTTTCCCGGATCTCCGAAATGGAAAAGTTTCATCACGACGAGAAATTGCTGGTCTGCCTGTCTTCTTTCCGCAATCGCCTAAAGCAGACAGAAAGTGGAAGCGGCGGCTTACCATCTTAGCTGGTGAAGGTACGAGCCGGAGGAAAGACTTCTTGAAGTTATGCAGGGGCATCCTCTTTTTTCTTTCATCAAAAGAGAAGAGATGCCGGAATTCGGGCCCCTAAAAGCATGCGTGAAATCAGAGGGCAAGCGCCAGCAGAGATCAGACAAGAGAGGGGGGGTGTCGGGATTGAGTCAAAAGAAGAAGTGATTTAGCAAATTGGGTAACAATTTTGCAAAATATAAACTGCACAATGTAAAAAAATGATAAAATGATGATCAGAATGTCTTGTAAAATATAGCATCCATATGTAACCAACGTGTTAACATTTATTATAAATCTATGACATAAAAAAATGTAAAATAAATAGGAAAAATACATGAATTGATGCGTCTTTCCTAAACTCAAGAAAGACCCACCTTATCTGAAATTTCTCCATATATATACATATATATATAATATTCATGATCTGCTCTTAAACATGGTGTTCCGTTTAATTTATTTGTGTTGGAAAAAATAGAATAAGATAAAAGACTACAAGTGACAACTCTGTTTATTTCACCCACAATCTCCTTAGCCGTTTAATTGTTATTTAACATGTAATATCACATTAAGAATAAAAATAAAGATTAATTTATATATAAAATATAAAAAATCCAACAAAATTAGGGTATATATTTATTTATCTACATATATTTGGACTATCAAGCCATGATCCAAATGTCGAGTGCTACAAATATAAAAGTAGACTATTTATGGAATATGTAGGTAAAAAAATTTGATCTAATCCATAATCTGTGGATTGGATTGAGTTGGATTGAAGTGCTTACCGGATTAAAATGGATTGTAGAAAGTTCTAATTCAAAGATAGGATTGGACACGGATTAAGCTAAAACCTGATCCAAAATCTAATCCACATGCACCCCTACCTATGATGGCACAAATTCTCAATAGAAACATAATATCGAATGCATCTCTTAACTTCTTTGCATATATGAACTTCACCTTTATGAGGTTGGACAATGCCCAAGAAGATGTTCTAGCTGTTGAACCTTTGTTGGACAGCAGCATTCTTGCAAGAGGCAGCAAGGCTCCTTGAGCTAATAAAATGTCCCTCAATTGCTCGCTTTCACCAGCAACATTTCCCAATGCCCAAGCACACTGCTCAGCAACAGGCACGGAACTCTTCTCTATTCATTAAAAAAAGTTTCAGAAAAAAGTAAACATCCCTTGAGCTCCAATTAGCATCAGTGCATAAATTATAAATATTCAAGCAATGGACAGCGAAAATTAAAATGTCAGGTTAATGAGATGAATAAAAAGCAATGGTAAAGAAATCCAATGGCAACTATGCATAGTTATAAGATTATTCTCTCGTTATTTGGAAAATGGCTTAATCTTAACAGAAAATTATCAAGTCCAAGTGGCACCTCATCGTGATTATCATATTAACATCATGCTTACAGAATTGCTGGAAAATGAAATCCGTGATCATGCTTATATAAATTGCTATAACTTTCTCAGATAGATACGTGTTTTGTCAGGTAAGTGCCAAGCACGCTTACCTCCAAGGTGGGCAATAAGTAAAGGCAGTGCAGGCAATATAGATTTCGTCTGTTCAGGTTCTCCAGCAGCAATGTTAGTAAGGCACCAAGCTGCTTCAAGCAACTGCATAGCATGCAAAAATATTATGGATAATGATATGTTTATCCAGAGTTGAAACAAGATTAAATATTTTTAAAAAAATGCCCCCTACACTAACTTGTGAATGTGGACAAGCTAAAGCTGGTTCATCAATTAAAATTCCATAAATATAAACATTACAGGAACAAGCAAAAACTAAACCTGTTCCTCCGGTGATCCAAATGAAAGACATTGTACAAGAAGTGAAACTGCACCAGCGTGAATGGCCGCTTCTACTGGAGGGGTGTCAGACTTTGATAACAGCCGCCTAAGATTACGAAGAGCTTCTACTCTTTTCTGAAGAGAGCCCGTACCCCTGAAAGCGTAGGTTCAAGATATTTGTTACCTAGCAAAAATAGACATGACAGAGCGAATAATTGACACATTCCCCACGCATGCACTTAAAATTAGTGCTCAAACCATGGCACCCACTCTAATTAACTTCTGACATGCTGATGTCATTACACTTCAGCAAAGACTTATAACCCTCTAAATTACTTGCGTGTATTCAGATATACTTTCACACGAGTCCCCATCCTCCGAGTCAAAGTATAATACATATCCTAAGAACTATCCCCTGTGCATTATGCCTCTCACAGCTTTATACACAATACTGACAAAGAAGTCCCCTTCCTCCCAAGTCCAATGATCTCTCCCATCCCCCCGGAAGGAGTACTTCATCAATTCTATCATCTAAGAGCTGATTAAAGTCTTGCATCCATCCCTCCAACTTAGACAACGACAAATGACATCCAAGAATTGCCACATGTACCTGACATTGACCCACACTACCCATTCTCAGCCCAAGCATCCATCTAAAATAATCCCCTCCGGGAAAATGAAATAGATGCTCGAGGACTAAGCGTCGATTCCTCTTCCTGACCTCACTAACAACCGCTGAAAATCGATGATCGTAGAGGCTGCCCCTCTGACAGGGTTGATTCACTAGATGCAACAGCCACCACTTCGTCAATCGATTTCTAAAAGCAACATCCACCCCCTTTGTCCTCGATGCAACGGGCTTCGACAACACCCCCTCGAAGGAACTCATGCCTATCTAGAAACCCACCTTCGACTTGAAGGGAGAGTCCCCAGACCCCTTCAGGACCAACACCAGGTCAATACCTGCTGCACAATAGCAAGTCGTCTAACAAATCTCAACCACCACCCTCCCAAATGGTTGCAGAGCCAAAGCCATTGATCATTGGTCATAACAACAGTTTGGTAGCCTGATCACAGAAACACAAAGCTACATGTCGGAGTATATAATAGTGTAATAGTTGGGTAATTGGATCTCTCAAAGATCTAACTACCCCCCCCCCCACTCTGATTTAATCCAACATCTACTATCTGTGGGACTCCGGTCTATCTGTGGGTACATACAAGGAACCCCACACCCCCTCTTGTACTCATTGAGAGATTCAATACATAAGAACAGACCCTTTGAGGCCTTCTCCCGTGATTTCATCCCACTCCTCACGGAGTAGGGTTCCACGTAAAATCTGAGCGTCCACTTTTTATATTTCTTTATGTTCTTGTTCTTGTTTATCAATTTTGCTTCTGTTTTCTATATTTCAACATGATCCATATCATCCCTTTTCAACATATGCATCAACAAAAAGCCCATGGCTGACTTCAACTCTGATAGCTGCCTGTCAATGTCTGCCCACGCTAAATCATGCATGGAAACCACCATGCCAACCAAATGAACATCGCCAGCAAAATCCCAATCCATGCCCAAAGTCTTGCAATCAAACTCATGCAAACCCTTACATTATATCACCAATATCTTGGCAACCACCTTCCAAAACGCTAACCATTTCCCCTACCACTACTCCTAGCCTTGACACACCACACCCCAACCACCATGCATGACCCTCATTAATGGCCCACTTCCCACACTAGAAGCACACCACAAGATCACAGCAATCCTGTCTGAAATGACAGGATTTTTAACAGCGAAGTCATCGATGTTTCACTAAGTAACCTGCGTTTCAAAGCCCTACACATTCTTTCGAGTCAGTTCACACCTTCCTCGACTCCAGCCTTTGATGCCCCCACTTCCCACACTAGAAGCACGCCACAAGATCATGGCAATCTTGTCTGAAATGACATGATTTTTATCAGCGGAGATATCGATGTCTCACTCTGTAACCCGCTTGTCAGCACCCTAAGTGTTCTCTTAGGTCGGTTCACACCCTCTTCGATTCAAGCCATTAATGCACTCGCCTCACAACCTCCACCCACTTGCCCTTATGTGGATGATGACCATCTCTCCCCACATGCTCCACTCTCTAGATATCCATCAAACTACAAGCTCTGCATCATCAATATTAAAAAATATTGGCCATTTTAAAATATACAGAGTAGATTACTAAATATAACTCCATATATTCATCGCTTCCCAATTAGAGTCATCATTTTTAAAATGTAACAAAGAGGATCTAAACCTATTTTTTGTCTCAAATGCAACTTTCAGTAAGCTTAAATCACCCTTTTTTGTAAACCCTAAAACATAAAGGTTTTTTTGAGACCCTAAAACATAAAGTTAAGGACCATCTTTGTTACATTTCAAAAATAGGGACCTTAATTTGAAACCAATGCATGGATGGCGACCTTTTTGTAATTTACCCTACAAAAAATGCTTCGTAGTTCATACTCACATTCGCTATCTCCTACCCTGTATTTGCTTGCCAGCCCCTCCCCTTTGTCTTGCCAACCCATTCCCATTTACTATGATTTTCACTGTTATTTCTATAATGATATTCTCTTTTTTTTATAGTTTTGGGTTATATATCACGAGAAACAACCTCTAACTTCCAATAAGAAATAGAATTCCCTTTTTCCATATTGTCATATTTTTTATTGAACAAATGATCATTAATCTTTAATGGCTATCATTAGCTTTTTTAAAAGAAAAATAATGTCGCTCTCTTTCCTTTTGTATCATTAAATGCATCTCAATTTGAACTAACTTTGAAGAATTGATTAGTGAAATAAGTTGACAACAAATTTTTTTGTTACGAAAGAGAACCTATCATTTTGGGATCGCGAGAATTTACACGTATGATAATGCTGATTTTAAATCCTCCACAGATTGTGAAGTATGTGCATCCAAGGCTGCTTGTTGTTCATCGATGGCCATGCTCTCGTCTGGGAGAATATCATCGTCATTTCCAATATCATCTCTACAAAAGCGCTTCGTGCGAACTAATGCTTCTCTCCTCTCTTTTCCAATGGAAACCGCGTGTTGTCTTCGTCTTTGTGCTGCAACATTGAGTGCTGAAAAGGACAACAGCAAAAGAACATGAAGAATCAGTTATATTGTTCATTTGTTTTGCAAAATAACCAAATATAATTGTAAGGCAGAAATGTGGCTTTCAACTCTATTTTCTACTATATTCATCATTTAAGTTTTACATTTCATGAAGACCTAGAAAATCTAAAGTTCAAACTATTTCATGTGCTAGTTGGAAAAACATATGCAGAATTTAAAGGTGAATGTTCCCGTCATTCCATTAGTTGGAAACAACTACGAATTATCTAATCTGAAAATTCACTTGCGAAGGTCGTGTTCTAGATTTCTAACAACTACTTAGCCTCCAAGTTATGTACTATTTGCATCTCATACATACCAGTATATACGTGGTCGGTATGTTATATTGTTGTAAAGACCTACGTAGTGTGTGTATGGAGTATATGTAATTGTTGTTGTTTATATGAACTACAATTTGTGTTTTATAACTGTAGCGGGCTTCACACATGTCAGTGGTTCATTGAATGAAAAGTACATGAATATGTAAATGACCATGATCAAATATCACCATTAAAAAAAGGGTAAAATGGGGCTGCCCCCTTGAGGGGGGGCTAACTTGGCTCCCCCGCCTATTTTCCCCGTTTTTTTTATTTTTTTTTTTGAAAATTTTTTCCGTGGATTTTCATCAATATATCCCTATATAATGCTATTAAAATTTCGTGCGAAACAGAGACTCATAAGGCCTCCATCCAGACGTGGTCATTTTTAGCAATTCTGTTACTGTTAAAAAATGAATGTCTGGATGGAGGCCGTAGGAGTTTCTGTTTCGCACGAAATTTTAATAGCATAATATAGGGATATAGTGATCGATATTCATGGAAGAAATTTTCAAAAAAAAATGGATGAAATGGCATGGGGGGAGCCAAGTTAGCTCCCTATTAGGGGCAACCACATTAAACCCTTAAAAAATGGTGAATCATTCCCTCACTGTAAGTAAAGTCGGCTACATAGATTCTTGCTCAAATCCATGTTGAAAGATTCGATTATTTTTTACATTGCATGTTGACTACCTAGCGTGACCCCAACAAGGGAGGATTTGAACCATGGTCTTTTGGATGGTAGGCACACTGCACTACCACTGGACCATTTACAAAATGGTGAACCATGGTCCTTTTGTTCAGATATCATCGTTATGATTTCAAAATCAAACATCCACAAATATCATATATGTAGAAAACAAGAATGCAGAAACGTATCAAAGATAAAGAAATATATATTGTGAAAGAATATTGGGATTTTACGTAGAACCTTATGCCATAAGGAGTAGGATAAAACCGTGAGAGAAGGTCTCTCAAGGGTGGGGTATTATGTCATTCCCTTCTCTCACCCGTTACAATGGGTGTGGGGCTTCTTATATAGCCACACCAGAATGACCGAGTCCCACTGACAGACGATGTGAGACTAAACTTGTGGATGTGGTAACTCGATCCAGGAGGGATCCAATTATTCATCTTTTACACATACTCTAACACTCCCCCTCAAGCTGGAGCACGCAATGCTCATCTTGAACAAATAGAAGATATCGTTCACTCAAACAATAAAAGACATTATAGACAGTATCAACTTCAACTCAACGTATACTTTATCAGCTGCATGTTGAGGATGTTGCTTCTCATGTCATGCTAATGAGGAGGAACTGAAGGATAAGAGTGTGATCCGAGTCACCTCATAAGAGAATGTGTGCTTTATACTATGTCTATCAGAGTCACTGGATCCAAACTAGATCTCCTCGTCGGAGAACGTGTGCTTTGTATTGCGTAGAGTCATCGGAATTGAGTTGGGTCTCCTCATCGGGGAATGTGTGCTATGTACTGTGCAGCATCACTGAAACTGGAATGAGACTCCTCGTCAAAGAACTCTGGCCTACAACTGTTCCATCTCTCTAAAGGGCCAAACTAGAGAAAATCGTGGGAACATCTTTGTCAGAGTCCACGGTTGCTAGAGATGGAAGCAGAAACTAGGTCTCTCTAACACTGGCTCAGAGAATGGGATCTCTACTTCGGAGTCCTTATGGATCTCTTCGTATCGATCCTCTAACATAGATCTCTGACATATGTGGCCTACATGAAAACCTTGAGCCCACTAGATCAAGAGTATGGGGACCTCTCAAACAAATGATCGCACAAGTGTACCTCGAACTGGTAGAATCTGAAACTAGAGAATCTAAACCTGACCTATAGAATCTAATTAGAGTTGTACATAATACTCCTCATTTCTTCCATCTTGGTTGGAAATAGATGACGTTCAGCAAGTTAGGAGAAAAATAAAGTGGGGAAACAAAAAAATCATTACCATACTTTTCTTCAAATAAGTTGTTCTATTTTTTCCGCTTTCTTCTCTCTTTTTTCGTACAACTTCTTTTTGTGTGGTAGCCCTTTCCTTTCACTCAAAATTTTATTTTATTTAAAATCACAATGGCTCATTTTTTCTGTAGGCCCACTTTTTTTCAAGACTCCGGCCCATTTGGGTCCAAAAATCTTGTAGTACTTTCCCTTTTCTAATACAAGAGCAGCCCAGTGGACCCAAAGCATGCTCCTCCTTTCCCCCCCTATTTCCATAGCAGCCCAACAATAGATGAAATGCTAAGGTGGCATTAGCAAAGACTGCAAACCATAGACATGTGCGGACAATGGCAGTAGCAGAAATGAAAATGCTAAGGTATATGTGTGGACATACACATAAAAATCAGATTCAGAATGATGCGATCAAAAGGAAAGTTGATGTGGCTCTGATTGAGGATAAAATCTGAGAAAACCGCTTAAGATAGTTTGACCATTTGCAAAGGAGATCGGTTGATGCACCAATTAGGAGATGTGAGATTTTGGATGTTGAGTCGGCTAAGAGAGGGCGAGGAAGGCCCAAGAAAGTCGGAATGAGACTATCCAAAGGGATCTTAGTTTTTTGGATCTATGCACGAGAATGACCCAAGATAGATCTGAATGGAGGCAAAGTATCCATGTAGTCGACCCTATGTAATGTAGGAAAAGACTTTGTTGTTGTTGTAACCCAGCAAGGCTATAAAAGCCCGACATTCTTTAATATTATTTCTCACGCTCGAATAGGATTCCCATCGGGGATCTCTCTCTCTCTCTCTCGAAGTGAGATCATCGCCGTTGTCACGAGTCGAGCATAAGAACCTTAGAGCTAGACGATGATGCTGATGCATCCGTGCCGAGGAGATTGAGGGTGAGGCGGGTGGAGGGAAGGGTCGTTGAGACGTGTTGCATAGAGATATAGTGGAGGTGTGCTGGGGATCGACGAGGATGAAGAGGGCTCACGCCTGGAATTGGAGGCTGAGGGAGATCTCTTGTGCGGTGGAGCGATTGACGCCGCATGGAGGAGTTCTTGTGTGCCATATCCTCTTCTTTCTTCTTCAAGATGGCATCGACGCGAGGAGGTGTCACTTGGGGCCACGTCACCGCCTATGCTAGGAGGGGATCACTACCGGAGTGTTGCGCCTTCATATTTAGGTGGAGGGGATCGCTACCTCCTATTGTGGCTTCTTTGCCAGAGATATGTGCTACCTGGACGAGATATTTCCCGGGGCTGATCCACATGAAAACTAAGGTCTTCTTTCCACCGAAGAGAAGGGTTCTTGAGAATACATTGTCAACCGATGATCTGTAGCTACCGAGGAACTTTCATGAGATGGTGGAAAAGAACTTCCATGGAGAAGATACATCAGCAGAGCATGAATATAGCCTAGATCTGGAGGGTCCGTGAGATCTGGAGCCGCCAAAACTAGGGTTTCAGATAGTCACTGTGTTGAAGTTTGCTTGCCATAACTTGCACCGATGCAAAATTAGGGTTTCAAAAACCCTATAATTTTCTTGAACTTGAACGATCTCGAACATGAATCCAGGAATAAACCCTATAATTTTCTAGAGTGGTGTGGGCGGAGGTGGAGGGGAGGGGATGTGGACGGAGGAACGAGGAGGGGGCTGGAAGAGGAAGGAAGAGAGGAAAGGGTGTTTTATATTATTTTTTGAGTTTAATTAGTAGCCGTTGGATTGAAGTTGGGTTAGATTAACTTGATGGTATGGTTGAGTTAATGGGGTAAACTAACGGAGGGTCATAGGTATGAGACGAAGTGACTATTCAGCAATGCTGTATAAAGCAGTAGTCGATACTCGGTCGACGGGGTCACTAACTAAGGATTAATCGGCAGTCGGGCGACTACTCGGATTTAGTCGACCATTAGTCGGTTTTGATTTTTTTAATTATTTTAAATATATAAATCATTTCTATACATATATTCTTATATATTAATATAGATTTTTACATTTTTTATACTATCATAATGAAACAAAAGCAATTGACTTTAAATATAACATTACGCAAGTTTGCTTTTAAAAAAAGCAAAAAAAACTTGATGTAAAAGCAGGTCGGTTAGCTGACCGACTAAGCCGACTAGTCGGCCCGATTAGTAGAGATGATCGCCTAATGACCGACTAGGCCTATTCGAGTTGGCCACTCCCCAACCCCCTCCCCCCCGACCCTTGAGTCAACTGGTTGGCCTAGTCAGCCGACTTTACAATCTTGTTATTCGGAATTTCTCGTATAATTCGTGACTATTGAAGGTTATATACATAAATACGAAACTACCAAGGGTTAATGGTGTAAATATCCCAAAAAGAACGTGGTATAATATAAAGTAGAAAGTAGGTAAAATATGTAGTACTCTAATATATTTTTATTAGTTTTTATTTTATGATTTTTATTAGTTTTTAATTGTGAAAACAATAAAAAGAAGGGTATGGTTTTGAAATATGATTTACTATATAGTAATAATGCGTATGTATATTAGTGTAGATGGTGGTACTATATAATAGTGGTGTGATATTATATGCGTAAAGTTTTGATTGTGTGTGTAATGTTATAGGTGCGTAAGTGATGTGATTGAACAAGTGTAGAAAAAGTAATAAAAAAATACACAAGAAGATAAAGTATTTGGAAATTCAAAACAAATCAAAACTATAATGAAAATCCCCAAAAGTTGGCTCAAAATATCACCGGGGAAGCGAGAAAACTTAGGTGCAATAAACGATTATTAAACTGTCCAAATTAGGAGATGCGAGTTTTGGATGTTGAGCCGACTAAGAGAGGGCGAAGAAGGCCCAAGAAGCGTTGGAATGAGACTATCTAAAGGGATCTTAGTTTTTTGGATCTATGCATGAGAATGACCCAAGAAAGATCTGAATGGAGGCAAAGAATACATGTAGTCGACCCTATGTAATAAGGGAAAAGACTTTGTTGTTAATGTAGCCCAGCAAGGCTATAAAAGCCCAACGTGCTTTAATTTTATTTCACGTTTGTTAGAGATTATCGTATATGGTTGTTGCTTTATTTAACTCTATTTCCTTATGCATTGTTTCCCTATGCACCTTTGTTTCCTTTTGTACTGTTTCACTATGTAACCCCACAGGGGTATTTATGTAAGCTCTCTCATGAGCACCCTAGGGTTTAGTCCTATATAAGGACCCCCAGACCTCACAGAATATATACAAGATTCTTCTCTTATCATCTCCACATGGTATCAGAGCAGCGGTCCTAGACCGGTGGTCTGACCTAGCATCCCTCCGCCACCAGCCGCCCCTTCCGCCTGTGCCGTTTCCAGTGCTTCTGCGCACTCCCGGCTAGGGCTACGCGCGAGCCCTTGCGCCTCTGCACACTCGCGCATCTCCATCCCGTGCTCCTCCATCGCACGCTGCGCCCCTCCATCGTGTGCTAGGGCTCCGCCCCTGCGCCCCTCCATCGCGTGCTCGGGCTCCGCCCCTGCGCACCTCCATCGTGCGCTCGGGCCCCGTCCCTGCGCCTCTCCATCACACGCTAGGGCTCCGCCCCTGCGCCTCTCCATTGCAGGCAGGGGCTCCGCCCCTCCGCGCCAGGGCTCCATCCCGCGCTCCTCCATCCCGCACTCGCCCCCTCCCCTCCATCGCGCACTCACCTGAGGGCTCCTGCGCCTCCTAGCGAACCAGCGCACCAGCGCCCGGACCCTTGTAACCTGGGCGAGGGTCCCTGCGCCTGTGCCTGCTAGGGCCCAGTACACCTGCGCCAAGCTCACTTGCGCCCTGCACAAGGGCTCCTGCGCATCTACGCTCCTGCAGTCCTCGAGGCAACTGTTGCTGCCGCCCTAAATCTCTTGTTCAAACCTTGGTTTAGGGCGTAGATCCTTCACTACTCTACAAAGATGTGCAACTAAGGAGGTTCTACATATTAACTACAACTGCATCTGGGTCACTTTTCTTGACCTAGAGACGCTATCATGACGTCAATCGAGACCAAGCCTTTGTATCCTCCTTCTCTGATGATACAAGGCACATCTATCAAATTGAAAGGCTCCGAAAACTATGTTCTCTGGTCTCGATCCTTCAAGATATTTATTGGTGGCCAAAGAAAGAGTGCAATCCTCACAAAGACTCCTTCTATCACTGATGCAGATTATGAAAGCTGGTTTGTCGACAATTGCCAGGTAATTACTTTGATGACAAATAGTGTAGATCCAAATATTGCTGCCAATCTTTTATATAAAGATACTGCTAAAGCCATGTGGGAAAATCTTGAGCACACATATTCCCAGAAAACTACCAAATCTCGTCTTTCTGATATATACACAAGAATTTGGTCTACTAATCAAGAAGAGACCAGTCTAACTGAATACTACCGAACACTTACAAGTCTGTCTGAAGAACTTCTTATCTTTCAACCTGCATGTTGTGATAAGCAAGTAGGCGAACGTGCTGAGTGGCAGGTTTACAGGTTCCTCTCAGGACTTCATACGAAGTACAAAATAACCAAAGATCAATTTCTTATGACAGATAAATTACCTACGATCGAAACCATATTTGGTCGACTACAGGAACTAGAAGCTCCGGCTCAAAATTCTCTGGTTCATCCTTCTACGGAGACAGCAGCCCACTATTCATCTGGGCACAGAGGACGTCAGTCTTATCCCGGAGGCCGAGGTCGTGGCCGCGGCCGTGACTCTGGTCGTGGACGTGAATCTGGACGAGGTCGTGGTCGTGATTTCTCTACTGGTTGTTACCCTGCATGCGTACACTGTGGTCGCATGAATCATCCTTCTGAGCGTTGCTGGGCTACATTTGGAAAGCAACCAAGTGCTCATAATACTTATGACGACGAACCACATGATACAAACAATGATACAACCAATCAGAATACAGATGGACAACTTACTCCATTCACTGCTTCTGAATATACTCGTCTATGACAACTTCTAAATGATTCTGCTCCATCAACCAAAGACACGACTGCATCCGCTGCTACTGCTAGCCTTGCCACTACCTCAGGTACAGTAGCCAACTCAGTCTCTGTTACCAAACATGCATGGATTATTGATTCTGGTGCCTCCACTCATCTAACAGGAGATGCCAGTATATTCACCTCCTCTCAACCCTCTACCACTATAAAGAGCGTTCGTGTTGCCAATGGCGATCATTCTCCTGTTACTGCTGTCGGAACTGTTGACTTTTCCAATAAACTCCGACTGACAGATGTGCATTGTGCTCTAGCTTTCCCACTCAGTCTTTTATCGGTTCAGAAGCTATGTCAAGAGCTACATTGTCGTGTTATTTTTTATGAATTCTATTGCTATTTTCAGGACATCCGGACGAGGCAGATTTTTGGTGGGGGACATGAGAGGAATGGCCTATATTACCTCAACAACACGTCTACTTCCAACTTTGCTGGAGCTACTTCCATCTCTGAAGACCCTCTTCTATGGCATCATCGCCTGGGACATCCTTCTGCCAAGGCTATCTCTATGATGTTCCCTGAACTATCTAACCTAAAAACCTTTGAGTGTGAAGCATGTCAGTTCGGAAAACATCATAGAGTTTCCTTTCCTGCTAGAACTGAGTCTCGTCGCACTACTCCTTTCTTCTTAATTCATTGTGATATTTGGGGACCCTGTCCGGTCAAAACTATTAGTGGTCATAAGTACTTTATTGTTTTTGTGGATGACTACAGTCATCTATCTTGGGTTTACCTGTTAAAAGAACGATCAGAAAATTAATATCATTGTCAAGAACTTCTTTTATTATGTCAAAATTTTTTTCTCTACTACCATTAAAATATTTCGGTCTGATAATGCTCTGGAATTTACTCAGAATGACCTGCTAACCTTCTTTGCCTCCCAGAGAACCATACATCAAACTTCTTGTCCATATACATCCCAACAAAATGGGGTTGCTGAAAGAAAATTGAGACACCTTCTTGATATTGCGCGATCCTTGCTCACTCATATGAATGTTCCCAAGATATATTGGGGCAATGTTGTCCTCACTGTTGTTCATCTTATATACAGGGTCCCCTCTGCTTCTCTACATGGCGCCACTCCTTTCAACTTACTTTATCCCAAGGAGAAACCTTTCCCTTTACCATTACGGATTTTTGGATGCACAGCCTTTGTTCATAATTTTCATACCACTAATAAACTATCTGCTCGTGCTATTAAATGTGTTTTTCTAGGGTATTCTCAAACTCAAAAAGGGTACATATGTTATAATCCTACCGGTCATCATTATTACGTTTCTCTTGATGTCACCTTCTTTGAACAAAACAGCTTCTTCACTCAGCCAGTATCCGATATTCCACTACAGTTTCCTCCTCCACCAATTGTGTACAAAAGAAGAACTGTATCCAATCCTGTTCATGTTCCTTTACCTATTCCACTGTTGCAGGAAAATATGCCATCCTCAAGTGCTCCCACCAATGCTGCCCCGGATAGTTCCCAGGAGCTTCCGATCGCTCTACGAAGAACCAAGAGGCAATGTACACTTCATCCAATATCTCATTTCACCTCTACTAATGGGTTATCTTGCTCTGACAAAAGATATGCAGATGCCATAATGACTATTTCTTTTCCCAAAGATCATCATGATGCACTACAAGATGAGGGATGGAGAATGGCAATGAATGGCGAAATGGAAGCATTACAGTCCCGAAAAATATGGGAACTTGTCAAATGCCCTCCTGGATGTAAACCTGTTGCATGTCGCTGGATCTTCACTACAAAGCAGTCCCCTGATGGCTCTATTGATCGTTTAAAGGCACGACTTGTAGTAAAAGGCTTTACTCAAACATATGGGGTAGACTACTTCGAAACATTCTCCCCTGTGGCTAGAATGGGATCCATACGAACTATCATCTCTGTGGCTGTAAACAAAGGGTGGCCTATGTTTCAGCTAAATGTCAAGAATGCATTTCTATATGGTGAGCTTGACGAAGAAGTCTACATGATACAACCCCCAGGTTACGAAGTCGAGGGGGAGTATGTATGCCGACTTCATAAAGCCATCTACGGACTAAAGCAGAGTCCAAGAGCTTGGTTTGATAGACTGAGTACAAAGATTGGCAACATCGGCTTTCAGAGGACTACGTCTGATTATTCGATCTTTGTCAGGAAACGGCAGACTGGCATTGTCATTCTTGTTGTACATGTAGACGATATGATTATTGTTGGGAAACGCGAATGAGATAGTCTATTCCATAGCCCTAGGCTCTCTTATATAGGAGAGTAGCCTATGGGTAAATTACATAAAGAGAATGGCAAGAAAATAAAATAACAAAATGATACAAATAAAGCATATGCGTCAACACTCCCCCTCAAGATGGAGCATAGATATCAATCATGCTCAGCTTGGACGCGCACTTCTGGAATGGGCCTCTAAGTAGTGCCTTGGTGAAAATATCAGCAGTCTGATTCTCTGATGTGACGTGAGATGTAGCAATAAACCCCTTCTGAATCATGTCACGTATGTAATGACAGTCGACCTCAATATGCTTGGTCCTTTCATGAAACGCTGGGTTATTTGCAATGAATAAGGCGGCCTGATTGTCACATTCCAACATCATAGGAAGAGGTATGTCAAGGCATAGATCTGCAAGTAAGGATTTTACCCACATCATTTCTGTGCTAGCCTGGGCCATAGCCCTATATTCTGATTCAGCACTGGATCTGGCTACTACTGTCTGCTTCTTGCTCTTCCACGAAACTATAGCATCTCCAACATAGACTGCAAACCCTGATGTTGACTTCCTGTCCTTGGGGCATCCTGCGTAGTCTGCATCCGCACATGCAGTGACAGAAATCTCCTTTCCTTTCTTAAATAGCAAGCCTGCACCTGGAGATGATTTTAAATATCTCAGAATCATGTGTATTGCATCCATATGGACCTGACGTGGTTGCTCCATGAACTGGCTCACACGACTCACTCCAAACGATATATCAGGTCTAGTGATCGTGACATACAGTAGTTTGCCTACCAGTTCTCTGTACCTTCGCTTGTCGACCTCTTCTGTGTCATCATCATACAACTTCATGCTAGGATCCATTGGTGTCGTAGCAGGCCGACATCCTAGCATACCTGTCTCATTTAGTAGATCTGTGACATACTTCCTCTGTGTCATGACTAACCCATATGGATTTCTAGCAAATTCCAGCCCCAGAAAATATCTAAGGACTCCCAAGTCCTTGGTGACAAACTCAGTCCCCAGCTTTTTCTTTGCCTGCTTAATGCCTTGGTCATCATCACCTGTAATCAAGATATCATCAACATAAACCATGATTACAGTAATACCTCTTGCCGTCTTCTGCACGAACAAGGAATGATCAGCATTGGAGCGTTTATATCCTTGTTTCTCAAAAAGGTCTGACAGCTTCTGGAACCATGCTCTGGGGCTCTGCTTAAGGCCGTAGATGGCCTTATGTAATCGGCAAACCTTGGAACACTCCCCCTCAACAGCAAAACCTGGTGGCTGTTGCATATAGACTTCCTCCTGCAGATCACCATACAGAAAAGCATTCTTCACATCCAGTTGATAGAGCGGCCAGTCTCTAGTAACTGCAACTGATAAGAGTATCCGCAGAGTGGAATGACGAGCTACAGGGGAGAACGTGTCAAGGTAATCTACCCCATATGTCTGTGTGAATCCTCTTGCAACTAAGCGTGCCTTGTACCTGTCAATAGAGCCATCTGCATTATGTTTCACTGTAAACACCCATCTGGAACTCACTGGGGTGACATCTGGAGGTATGGTAACCAAGCTCCATGTACCACGAGACTGAAGAGCCGCCATCTCTTCCTCCATTGCTAGCCGCCATCTAGAATCCTGCAACGCCTCATGGTGGTTCCGTGGAATATCTGTAGCTGAGAGTGCCAATGCAAACGTCCTGAATGGTCCAGATAGCCTCTCAAACGAAACCGCAGCTGATACTGGATACTTGGCACAGCTTCTCTTCTGCTTTCGTAGAGCGATTGGGACATCCAGATCCTCTGTAGTAGCACCCTGCTCCTGTACTGCATCCTGCTGAGAAATGTCGTCAGATTCATCAACATTAATATTTTCATTACATACCATAGGCGAGCTAGTTGACTGGTCATGACCATGAGCTTGATTCGGCCGTCGGGTGTAATGGAATGGTAACGGGGATATTATTGGTGGCGGCGGTGGTGGTGGTGGTACTGGAGGTGACGGTTGTGATGTTGTTGGTGACTGCTGTGATGTTGGTGGCGCCATGAGTACGGTATCAGGAGACAATGGTGGTGGCAGCATGTTCCCGGATTCTGAAAAATACATGATAGATTCAAAGAATGTAACATCTGCACTGATCATATACCGCCGACGCACAGGGTCAAAACACTTGTACCCCTTTTGAGTTCTGGAGTACCCCACAAAGACGCACTTGACAGCCCTAGGAGAGAGCTTGTCAGAACCGGGCGACAACTGATGGACAAATGCGACAGACCCAAAGACACGAGGGGTAAGAGTGAACAACTCCTTGTCAGGATATATAATTGAGAAAGGAATCTGTTCATTCAAGACAGACGAGGGCATACGATTTATAAGATAACATGCAGTAAGGACTGCATCACCCCAGTAGGTATACGGGACATGACTCTGAATGAGAAGAGACCTTGTAACGTCAAGAAGATGACGGTGTTTTCTTTCTGCAACCCCATTTTGTTGAGACGTATGAGCACAGGATGTTTGGTGAACAATCCCTTTTGAGGAGTAGTATTTGGCTAGATTGTTGGTGCACAACTCTAAGGCATTGTCAGTTCTCATAATTTTTACCGTTGTGGAAAAAACATTCTGAATCTCATTTAGAAAGTGAATAATAATATCTCCAGCTTCAGACTTATTTTTCATTAGAAATACCCATGATGCTCTAGAAAAATCATCGACAAATACAATATAAAACCTGTGCCCCTGATGATCAGGAACACGACTCGGACCCCAGACGTCGACATGAAACAACTCAAACTTGGAGTTACTACTCCGACCTTGACTACTGGGAAAAGAAGACCTGTGATGTTTTCCCAACTGACATGCCTCACACTGGACAGTTGTGTGAGACAGACTACAGGGTAGGACTAGACGCAACTTCTGAAGCGGTAAATGACCGAAGCGCAGATGCCACAGGAGAGGAGATACTTGTTCTGCGGGAGAGGCTGTGATTCCGGCAAACGGGGTCTGGTTCAGACGATAAAGGCCTCCTTGCTCATAGCCATGACCAATCACGTTGCCCGTACGGATGTCCTGAAAAATCAAAGAAGATGAATCAAAAATAGCTCGACAATGGAGATCCTTCGTAATCTGACTAATCGACAACAGATTCATGGAAAAGTGCGGTGCATGTAATACATTCTTGAGCTGCATCGAGGTGTCAATCTAATCTCCCCCTGACCCGTGATAGGGGAATGAGTGCCATTGGCAATCACTACTGTCCGTCCTGGAGGGATCTGAGTATATCCTGTAAGTAGACTCTGGTCGCCACATAGGTGATGTGTAGCGCCCGAGTCCATGATCCACGGCAATGTATCTGATCTACTACTGTGAAGAGCAAGTGTACTACCTGAAGTACTCGTAGAGGCAGAATCAGAAGCAGCGGCATCAGTATGATTCTCTGTCGACGGTGCTGGGCCAGATGGTGGTATAATGCCCCTGAGACGGGCAACCAGATCATCAAATCGTTGATCCAGTGTGGATGCAGACGGGGGCTCTATCTGCTCAGCAGCTCGTGCAGATGCAGGAAATCCATGCTTGGAGTAGCATGTGTCTTCAGTATGGCCGACTCTGTGACAATATGAGCATGTTGGCCTAGTGCGACCACCCCTTCCACGGGGAATATGTCCACAGCCCTGGTATTGAGAACCACGGCCTCTGTTGGCTGCCATGGCAGATGGATTCTGACTAGTGGCTGCTGAGGGTACAGTAATCCTGCTCAATCTGTGAAAGGCTTCCTCCATGGGAGGAATAGTCGAGTCCGCCAAAATCTGTGAACGTGTTGCCTCATACTCTGGATCGAGTGCAGCGAGAAACACACCCACCATCGTCGCATTTCTGTATGTCTTCTGCTGCTCTGGTGTGGCGGTAAGAGGTATGAAGCTATGGAGCTTCTCAAACATTCCTCTCAAAGATGTGTAGAGAGAATGTAATGGGCGGCCATTCTGCTTAATTGTGAATATATCATGTTGTAGTTGCAGAATCTTGGTCTCATTCTTCGCCTGGGAATATGTCGCTGCTAGGATATCCCACATGTCTTTGGCTGTGGGTTGATGTAGAATGTCATTGGCGATCTCAATAGCCAATGTGCCAGATAGCCACACCTTTGCATATGCATCGTCAGCCTCCCATGAGGCATGGACTCCAGTCTTCTCTGCAGGCTCGGGCTCTGTGAGAATATGCTTCTTGCTCGTGGACTTCATCATACTCATGAACTGCATTGCCCACAGTTCATAGTTCGTACCGTCCATCTTGACAATGGGCGCTGGACCACGAAATGCGCCCATGGACGGGATATCTGCCTTGCTTTCTGACATACTGGATACGGAAGACTGGAGCGAACTGCAATAGATAATATTTGTCTACAATGACATAGACGGGATTAGTTGCATGTGTAGACCTCAAGCAACTATCCCCATGGATCTATGCGCGCTACGATCCGCACGCGCACAGGTTTCGATTGTAGAAACCCTTGCGCACGATTGAGATGGTGCCCTAGCGCCCACTATGCGCACAGCACAGGAGAGGACTTCCTATGCGCACAGCACTAGGCCACGGGGGCTCAGCACAGGAGCGATATGGCGTTCCCAGGAGAGATTGGCGTTAGGGGTAGAGTCACGCACAGGAGATGTCGCCAGGGGTAGAGTCACGCACAGGAGATGTCGCCAGGGGTAGAGATGTCGCCAGGGGCTTCGTCAGGAGCGATCAGCGGGCTCCAGGGGATGAAGGCTCACGCGCGATCAGGAACGATCAGGAGAAATCGCCCGAGATCGCGCAGGAGATGAGCAGGTGCGCCACGCGATGGGGGCGCTACGCACGATGGGGGCGCCACGCGCGATGGGGGGCGCAGGAGATCAGCAGGTGCGCCACGCGCAGGAGATCAGGAGCAAGGGCTCCAGGCGCGCGCGACGAGGAGGAGGCGCGCCGATCGAGAGAGAGAGGCCGGCTGGGTGGGGTGGGTTAGGGCTAGGGTTTCGAGAACTCCGGTCTAGGACCGTCGCTCTGATACCATGTTGGGAAACGCGAATGAGATAGTCTATTCCATAGCCCTAGGCTCTCTTATATAGGAGAGTAGCCTATGGGTAAATTACATAAAGAGAATGGCAAGAAAATAAAATAACAAAATGATACAAATAAAGCATATGCGTCAACAATTATTACTGGAGACGATGACCAAGGAATACTAGAAACCAAGGCTTTCTTGCAAAAAGTATTCGTCACCAAGGATCTTGGACAACTTCGCTATTTTCTAGGTATAGAAGCCCTACGTACTAAGAAAGGCCTACATATGTCGCAAAGGAAATACTGCCTTGACATACTAACTGAGGCTGGACTACTTGGGAGCAAATCCTCAGGAATTCCAGCAGAGCCTAGAAAACATTCTGCATCAAATGATCCTCTCTTTGAAGACATTACACGATATAGGAGCTTGGTTGGCAAACTTCTATATCTTACAGTCACTAGACCTGATATATCTTATGTTGTTAACAGAGCCAGCCAATATATGGAGAAACCATGCTACAACCATTGGCAAGATGTACTTCAAATACTTCGTTACCTCAAAGACTCGCCAGGTTGAGGAATCTTCTATGGGGCAAATGGTCACACAAATCTGATTGCATATGCTGACGCCGATTATGCAAGCTCTCCTGAAGACCGTCGATCTACAACTGGATATGCTATGATGGTAGAAGGAAACCTGGTGAGTTGGAGAAGCAAGAAACAAGCAGTTGTTTCAAGATCTAGTGCTGAAGCTGAATATAGAGCAATGGCTCATGCTACATGTGAGATCACATGGCTGCTCACTTTTCTACAAGAACTAAATGCTGCTACATCCACTCTTATTCCCTTGTACTGTGACAACAAATCAGCTACCTACATTGCTACCAATCCTGTGTTCCATGAAAGAACAAAACATATTGACATTGATTATCACTTTATCAGAGATGTTGTACGAGGAGGGAAGATAACCACGCCGCACATTTCAACAGATCTTCAACTTGCTGATATCTTTACCAAGGCGGTAACTAAGAAGCGACTTTCCTGGATAACTTCCAAGTTGGGCATGATTGATAAATATGCTCCAACTTGAGGGGGAGTGTTAGAGATTGTCGTATATGGTTGTTGCTTTATTTAACTCTATTTCCTTATGCATTGTTTCCCTATGCACCTCTGTTTCCTTTTGTATTGTTTCCCTATGTAACCCCACAGGGGTATTTATGTAAGCTCTCTCCTGAGCACCCTAGGGTTTAGTCCTATATAAGGACCCCTAGACCTCACAGAATATATACAAGATTCTTCTCTTATCATCTCCACAACGCTCAAATAGGATTCCCATCGGGGATCTCTCTCTCTCTCGAAGTGAGAGCACCGCCGCCGTCACGAGTCGAGCGTAAGAACCTTAGAGCCAAACGATGACGCCGATGCATCCATGCCGAGGAGATTGAGGGTGAGGCGAGTAAAGGGAAGGGTCGTTGAGACGTGTTGTTTCGAGATACAATGGAGGTGCGTTGGGGATCGGCGAGAATGGAGAGGGCTCACGCCTGGAACTAGAGGTTGAGGGAGATCTCTTGTGCGGTGGAGCGATTGACACCGCCTGGATGAGTTCTTAGTGTCGTCTCCTCTTCTTTCTTCTTCAAGATGGGATCGACGCAAGGAGGTGCCACCCGGGGCCACGTCACCACCTATGCTACCGGTGTGTTGCGCCTTCATATCTACGTGGAGGGGATCGCCACCTCCTATTGTGGCTTCTTTGCCAGAGATATGTGCTACATGGACGAGATATTACATCGGCTTGATCCACATGAAAACTAAGGTCTTCTTTCCACCAAAGAAAAGGGTTCTCGAGAATACATTGTCAGCCGTTGATCTGTAGCAATCGAGGAACTTTCACGAGATGGTGGAAAAGAACTTCTGTGGAGAAGATACATCAACAGCGCATGTATATAACCTAGATCTGGAGGGTCTGTGAGATCTGGAGCCACCAAAATTAGGGTTTCAAAAAGAACCCGTGTTGAAGTTTCCTTGCCATAACTTGCACCGATGCAAAATTAGGGTTTCGAAAACCCTATAATTTCCTCGAACTTGAACGATCTCGAACATGAATCCGAGAATAAATCTTCAAGAACAAATACACAAATATAATAATAAAATTTCAAGAACAAAAATCCAATAATCGAGTCCGCTCTGATACCATGTAGAAAACGATAATGTGGAAACGTATCAGAGATAAATAAATATAAAATGTGGAAGAACGCTAGGATTTTACATGGAATCCTACTCCATAAGGAGCGAGATGATACCACAGGAGAAGACCTCTCAAGGGCCAGGTATTTTGTTATTCCTTATTCTCAAATTCTCAATTGTTATAAAGAGTGTGGGGCTTCTTATATATCTCCACCAGAATGACCAGAGTCTCACTGATAGTCGATGTGGGACTAAACTTATAGATGTGGTAATTGGACCCAGGAGGGATCCAATTACCCATCTCTGACACATGCTCTAACAATATCTAACTTGTATCTTTTATCTCAAAATCTTTGTTTTGCAACAGAATGGCGAGTAAAGAATAACTACCACTTACCTTATCCCCTTATCTGCGGTTTTGTACCTTATAAAAGGAATGAGTTTTATTCCTTATGATACACAGGAATTTTCCTCCAACAAAGGAAACCTCGTCAACATGATGCACATGAGTCCGTTCATCGACTACTCATCCCACATCAGAATGAGCTGCGCTCATCTGCGGCATTAAGTTCACTTATCTCCCGACTTCAACCCAATAAGTTGCCAAGATCATTTTTCGTGAATGTTCGGTCACTGCGACGTCAAGAAAATGGCGTGCAGCAAATACGACGCCCTTAGTTTAATGCATAACGGCATTCAAAATTTCCCATAATCTCTTCTTCACACTCTGCATTACCTCTAAAGCATTGAAAAAGCAATCTTTTACATCAAATTAGTGACTTGTAAACATCGAAGACCTTAAAAACCTCTCAAAGATCAAACTCCAAAACCCTATAGCAGAAAAGAAAAGTCGCATCGGAAAACTGCGCAACATCGAATCCCAAGCCCAAGGACATGAACGAAAGCAAGGGGGAGACAGAAAGGATCGAACCTGAGGACTTAATGGCGTCCCTCTTGTGCTTGGGGGTTCCTCCGCCTTCTTCGTCCGCCATCGATTAGTGGGGGGGAGGGAGGTGGGTGTTTGGGCCGTGGGAGAGTGTGGTGCTGGTCTTTGTTTCTTTGAGCGCCGGCGGCGACTAAATGGTTCCGGAGCATGTTCTGCAGCGGGTTTACGGGTCGAGGACCCGATTATTAAATAAACGGGTCGGATCTTTATTCCTTGCAATCGCGGGTTCAACGAATGTGGTTTGATTGTTTATAAGTTCGGAGTTCCTAAAAAGATAATACCATCGCAAGAAATTATGTTCAGTTTTATGACTGAACCAAAGTTAAGGTCTCAAATTAAAATGATGATTGTTTACTCTTTAAATTATTAATCGTGATCGAACATAAAAATGAAACAAAAATTAGTTGTTGTTATATATGTAGTAGTGAATTGGATCAGAGACATTTACGAATCATAGTTGAATCAAATCTCATTTTCGCTTGATCGATCACAATTGAATATCAACATTTTTAATGACACTACGGGTGAAGATAAGGATTTTATACAAGTAGAAATTATGTTTAATCCCTTTTATAGTACAATTTGTGATGCAGCATTCAATGTTTTGAATTCAACTTACTCAGATTTCGTCTTACGTGTAGTCATTGGATCCAATTTTATAGGACGAATCAAACAACATTGATTTTGTGTCAAGTTGTTGAGATTGTTGCAAATTTTATGAATAAAAAATTATACTTTTTAAAAAGCATCGTTAACCAGACATTCATCACTTGGATACAAATTGACACTACAACAAAATTGAGCTATAGTGACGGTTCTGAAAAAATCCGTCATTAAATTAGCCGTTGTTAAATATATAATGACGATATTATTCGTTGTGAAATGAGTTTCCGTACACAAAATTAGCAACGAATATCATATCTGTCGTTATATCATTAACAACGGTCCACATAGCGATGCTTATCCGTTGCTATTTTTCAAAATATCATCTAATCGTCGCTATTTTTTTAGTTCAAAATTTATCGACGATTAATTAAAATTTCGAAAAATAGCAACGAATAAGCGTCTCTATGTGGACCGTTGATATTGATATAACGACAGGTATGATATTCGTTACTAATTTTGAGTACGAAAACTCATTTCGCAACGAATAATATCGTTATTATATATTTAACAACGGCTAATTTAGTGACGGATTTTTTCAAAACCGTCACTATAGCTCAATTTTTTTGTAGTGTGAGGTTGATAAATGAGTAAAAAGCATGATGGTGATGATGTGTGTTTATTGTATTTATGAACTTATTGTAATTAATGATAATTAATTTTCACTGATAATCATGGATGCTTGATATGCATGGGACGAACAATGGGTGGTGGTATGCGATTTTCAAGATGACATGATTACTGATGATATTGACATGTCATCGTCTTGCGTGGTTTGTTCATTGAGATACATCTAATGCCTGCGATAATGATTGGGATGTCGTCGAGGGTTTATATATAGTGTAACAATTCCCTATCTTATTCATATGCGACCATCCAATTCATATCCCACCTTATGTCTAAGGTTGAAAAGTGGAAAGGAGTGAACTGAAGGTAAAAAGAGGCAAATAGAGCATTGTCAGGAATCGTAAGAGAAGAAGCTAGGTGGAGAAAATCATTCTCAATCTAGATAAACGTAAGGAAATGCAGCTTAAACTAGGTCTGTATTCCATTAAGATTTCATTTATTACCATTATTTAGTATAAAGTCGTGATAAATAACTTCTAGTAAAGCTCTACTTGGATGCGAGTTGATAGGTTGTTGATGAACTATTGTTTGGACGTGTACAGTTAGGTCTACAATTTTTGAAGAACATCATAAGGAGGTCTTTCAAATGATTCATCCACCATAATGTGAGGCACCTTGATTCTTCACCATATGCTAATATTAAACTTTATTGTGTTGAGGAATTAGATTAGACCCTTTCGCGTGTGTGGCGTATACCCTTGGAGAACGTATGGCGAGGCATGTATATCGCAGTTTATTGACACATAGCATCATCTTCAAATAGTCTCAAACGTATATTTTTCTACTTGTGATGCATAACTTGCGATAGCCCCTATAGAAGTGAATATGATAAAATCCTTTGTATTTAGTAATATACTTCTAACTTGAAATACCGCGATTCCTTGTTAGTATAAGCTGAATCTTTTTCTCGGTATAATAAGATGTCGCCAAAATATCACCAAGAATATCTATCCATGTAAGGGAAAACTACATCAAAAGTTTTGTTTGTACTTACAAATTTTAAGAATTAAATGTAAGAATCGTAATAGTCAAATCTAGCCTAGTCACACGATAAATAACAAATACGTGGATCATAATGTAAAATTCATTTTTAGTTTGCTGATGAATATTGTAAATGCAAAATCTCTTTAAGTAAGGGCCATTCAACAAAAATTCTCAACAATACAATTACTAAAGTAATTCAAACTAAATTTCTCAAATCTCCACATGTAGATACATGTTTATTGCACAATTTTAATCTAATAGACATTACCAATTTTCAAAAATGGAATTAACTACTCTTTAAAATAAGGAATTGAATAACATTAAATATTCATGTTTAGCCATGTCAACACGTTCCTCCAAATTAGGAAAAAAATTTCAACCGAAGCTATCCACCAAGAAATTGGTGCTTGTATTCATCTCCCTTTCTTTTAGATACAATATATATCGTTATAGCTTGCCATAGAAATACTAAGCTTAGATCTCATTTGAATTGCACCCCCCCCCAATACATATATATTTACATCTATAATTTTGTGTGTACGCATGTGCGCGTTGATATATATTACTGAAGCCGTCTATACAGTTGCTTTACTGAAGTTATAATATCAGATTTACTTGTAACTTCATATATGTTATTAAAGATCTGATATTACTTAATGAAGATTGAATATTTATTATTGACATAATTTATAGATTCTGTATTTACATACAACTTCATGTAAATGATTAAAGCTATGATATCGTATTTATTTGTAACTTCACATAAGTTACTAAAGCTATGATATCACTTGCTTAAGATTGAATTTTTATTACTGAAGTAATTGATAGAATTCGCATTTAATTGTAACTTCATGTAAGTTACTAAAGCTATGAAATTACTTACCAAAACTTGGATATATATTTCTGAAGCTGTCTATAAAGTTCTTATTTACTTTAAACAGCATATACTTTACTAACTATAATATCTCTTACCGAAGCTTGCCTTTTTATTACTAAAGCCACTGGAGATCACCTACGGATGAAGCGTGCTCATCCCATCTCTAAACAGTATGTGACTAATTGGATAAGCCATACACACACACACACACATACATACATATATATAGAGAGACACATATATTTATACATATATATACATATACACATACACACAAGATGACCTTCAAATAAGGTGAAGTTTATCCTAACTTTTTAAAAGCCGCTACTAATTTAGTAAAAATGTGATAAGTTTAGTAAATTATAAACTGAACATTTTATAAAATGAAAAGTAATATTTTGTAAAACACACACACATACAAACATATATGAGGTTGGGGGAGCTCGCACCAAGGTGCATGTAACTTTACATGCACCGGTGCGAACACTGTTTTTTTTATTTTTTAAATGAAATCATATGGAATTTAAATCACCATATATCACCATGATGCCATTCAAAATTCGACTTAATATGAGACTTCTAATCCATCCATCAAGACTGTGAAATTTTAACAGTCTCATAATTGCTGAAATTAAGACCTTCCATATGGACATGTTAGGAATATATGTTTTACATGAAATATGAAGCATGTATCCCACTAATAATTCTAAGTAAATCCTCCAAGATTTTATTTTAAAAAATAGACGTTTGTGGTACTGATGCATGTAAAGTTACATGCATCTTGGTGCAAGATCCCCAACCTATATGTATGTATATATGCATGCATGCATGTATCTATGTATGTAACTGACGATTTTGTCCAATGTAATAATATTTTAATTCTATTTTGATGTACATACGATGTTAATATTTACAATTTGATCTATGGTATAAGAAAATATAAAATATACGAAAAATACCTCAATTAATAGTGGTTTTCCTTAACTCAAGAAAAACCCTATTTTGAAATCCCCCGTTGTATACATATCTATATGGTAAAAAAGGTCCGCGCTAGTCAAGAACTAACTCCCCCCCACCCTCATGTTTTTTATATTATTTTTTTAAAGTATGCATGGAATGACATTATATTATCATTCGAATTTCGACTCAACTAGAGACTTATATATCCTTCATCGAGAATATCGAGCTTCAACACTCTCAAAATTTGCTGAAATAGACCCATTCAAGATGGATAATTTAGTTGTGTCTACTTTACACGAAATTTGAATGATAATATAATGTCATTGTGTAATCAAAATCTTCAAATATATTTTTTAAAAAATGCTGCAACAAATTAAAAAAAAACGGGAGCCAAGTTAGCTTCCTTGTGGGGAGCCTCATTTTACACTTACACACATACATACGTACGTATGGGTAAAATATCAAATGAGCTGGTACTTTTCTATAATGATGAAAAAGTTGTCCATCACATTCATTGATATTTAATTTAGTGTTTAAGATAAATGACACATTAACATTTATTATTTAATTGATTGGAAACATATTTTGGGTATTACCTTGTAAATATACAATGTAACAACACGCCAACCCTAAATTATTTCCACTTGCCTCACTTCTCTTTCCATTTTTCAAAATTCAAATGCAATCCAAAGACGGACTGTGAAGGACGGCGGTGGGCAACATGAAATATTAGATGAGATCAACAGCATCATGATGTTGACACTGTGCGAAGATGGAGAAAAGCAAGCTACTAACATCAGCGTATGGTAGTTCGTGGGTGTAGGGGTGACAATGGTCGCGGGGAAGGTGGAGATAAAAGTGGAGGTGGATGGATGGTAGGTCGAAGGATAGCTTGTGGGCAGAGAGATGGGGGAAAGAATGAAGGAAGGCATCTCATGGACGACGAGGCAACAATGGTTAAAGCAAAGAATGAAGGTCTCAAGTGATGGAGGTATACTTGGGCGTGGGTCGACGGAGGGAACATGTAACGTTGCTTGTGGGTAGAGATCGACTGAGGGGATGTTGGAGTTACGGAGTGGGAAGGCATCACCATGTTAATGTATTGCATCATGAATTTTATTAAGTTTTTATTATGATTGATTAGTATTTTATTTAGCCGATTAATATACTATGTAACTAATTAGTCATTTTACAAATTTATTATTCATTTTTACATGCTATATTCTTAAAAATAATTAGTATGTTCTTTTTGTATAATGCATATAAAATTTACAAAAAAAATGCATTTTTGCTTAAATTTTTTGGTTGATGATGTAACGTTAAACACAATATTATTAACCATAATTTTATTTTATAAAGCAATATATACTGGGAATGTAAGCTTTACAAAGAACATTGTCATTTTGAAGAGTGTGAAATTGCTACAATATTGGTTAGAAACAACATTAAATACTAACAAAAGAATCACAAAAGGTAAAAAAATGTCAAATTAGACGGGCTAAAATAGTAATTTAAAATATTAATTGAAATCGATAATTAACATATAAAAGGATGATAGAAGTGCCCTTTTAGATGAGGAAAAGTCTTAAGTTATAGATCATATTTATAAGATCGTTTTACCATTTTTGTGAAAAAAATATATTGAGGATCCTTAACCGCAACTTACTCTTAACTGAAAGCATTGAGTTTCAAAAATTGAAGCCTTGGTATTTTTCAAGGATGCGATAGAGTCAATTGTTTCCATGTGATTAATCATATTGAATCTTATCCAAAGAGCACAAATGATGCCAACCACTCGAAATCATATGTTCTTAATTTTGAAATATGTAAGAACATCATCACATAGATAAATGGACTTAAGCTCAAATGCAGGTGTTCTTTCTTGGATGTTGTGTTACGAAGAATTGGATTTGCCATCCAAAAGGGATTGTCGGTATAACTTGTTGCATGTCTCCCATCAATCTCTCTGTAAAACCTTTTTATAGTTTCTGCAAAACTATATGACTTTTAATTATAAGAAAAGTGGCTCTATTAGATGCTGTGTAGTTTCGAATTTTGAGATAAATGAGTGATTGAGAGGCAATGAACATGTAAACTTTATGTAGAAGAGTTGCATACTCCCATCCTCTCATACACAATGAGATTAAGGAGTATACAACATAATGCATATAACATCCATGCCCCCTTTTTGATCTTTTTGAAATAAAACCTTTTGATATTTAAATCACAACATATATCCCTATGATATTGTTTCAAATTCAACTTAATTCGAGATTTGTCATCAATAATATCAAAATTTAATGGTAGTAAACTTGCTGAAATTAATTCCTTCGAGATGTACATTTTGGAAATATTTGCTTTACTCAACATTTTCAAAGACATACTCCACATATCATTCTAAGTAAACCCACCTCAAGATTTCATTCTAAAAAGATTGAAAAATAAATAAATAAAGGAGTTAGTACACAGATATTATGTGCACCTTAGTGCATACTCTTCAATCCTTGAGCATTGCACCCTGGGTTTACATAACATCCGTGCATCGATCCTCTTTTTACATATTTTGAATAAAAAATGGATACAATTAGAATAAAAAGTAGAATAAATGTTTCAAATATCGTGTAAAACAAATATTTTTAACATATCCATCGGGAAGAGGTCACACTTTAGGAAGTCTCAGACTATTAAAACTTGTTACTCTTTATTGGTGAGATAAGGTTGAATAAGTTGAATTTAAAATAACATCATGATGATATATAGTAATCTAAATCATCAAAGTTTCATTTAAAAATAAAAATACATATAAAAAGGAGAGAAGCATCTATCTTAAATGAATCTAAGATAGCATACTTCTCTTTATAGAGAAAAATTCGAATGTGCAATCCATGGAGATTCTTATTCCCTACAACCTTAAGTAATCATTTATTTTGTTAAATACCATACGTAAGCTGTCGCCTTTTGAAGAGGAGAGGCTTTTTCCCGAATATCACAACAACTTAGTACTTAACAAAATAAAAAGTTACCCGATGTTATATATTTACTAGTATTAAACCCGTGCTTTGCACCGTGAAGTATAGATAAGGTATTGTAAATACACGATACATGGAATCCATTTCGAATAGCATAATCTAAATATAGCCTCAATTTATAGGTTAAATTGCAGAAGTCCATTGGTCAGATACACGTTACCTGCAAGTTTTTGGTGGTCCCGAATTTTAAAGGGTCCTATCGAGTGCATGAGAGCGAACCCACTGTTATGGAAGTCCAACCATATTTTGTCCAATAATATGTCATTGTTTTGAATTGTTCAGCGAACTTCAAAAGAATCTCCTTGCATCTTTTTTCTATGCATACAAGTGACGACAACAATAGTAAAATCATTATTTATCTACTCCATTTCCATCATTATATATGTATAAAATAATTTATCGTCAATGTATACAAAGGACAATTATCGCAAAATAGGCTAAAATTGTGGTGTTTCACATCATGTCCACTCCGGGAATTATGCCTAACATATGTTTGAAGGATATATTGACTCAGATCATGGTGGCCCTTCTTGTAGACAAGATTGCTCGGTTATCCCTCGTGGCATGTTGCATCAAATGCTTCACATTAAGTTCATATCTAAAAATGCACATTAAAATAATAAATTATAAATAAAGATGATGGAACCAACAATTTAGTTTCCATTATTTTAAAGCTACTCAGATTTAGATGAAGAAACAATCAAAATGTGTTGATGTTCTGGTTATGATACAGAATTCAGCTACACTGAACAAAAGCTTCGCAGGCCTTTCAAAATGTCCAATTCTGCTATATGATGTAGGGAAATCCCATGCTCATATGATCACATTCAAAATTACATACAACATAGTGAAAAATAAATATACATCTATTAGCTCCAAGATTGGGAAACTCTATATAAAAGTTCCCTCTATTATCAAATAGAAACTAACATGAGCATTAATCAGATACGATATTCAATGTAGAATATCTTATTAAAAAATTTGCCAAATTACCTATAAAAATATATGCCTATTTTTCTGAGTTTATTCTTCAAAAAGATAATTAAAATATAATGTTTTTTTCGGGATTAAATCACAAGAAAACAATATAAACAGATGTGCTAAAAGCTGGAAAGGATAAGTGATAAACTGATGCTAATTATTTATATTTAGTCACCCAGAAACTGCCGATTTTGAATAACATTTGACTTGGTCGGATGCAGAAGAATACGTAACAACGTACAATCATCATTGAAAATGCAATAACTTTCCCTATATTTTAATCATAACTCTATGGTAAAAGATGTTAACACCATGACAGTAATGATAGTTCTGAATATTTTATTATAAAAAATGGAAATAAATGTAAGATAATTTCTTAAAGCTAACACTGCATGGAAAAAATTCACTCTTATTGAATGAATTTTTAAATAAAAATCAAAACATTCTGTAAACATGCTAAAGAAGAGAATGAACATAAGAACCTCGAGAATAGATTTTTTACATCCTTGAAACCAACCTTAAATATTAGTTTTTTGTTGTTTTAGGGGTTGATAGTACACCCTCTATCAACATCATTTGATTCTGGTACAAACTGATGCTTTAACTCCACAATCTTCTACTAGAGTTCCTTTTAGTAGAAAAGGAAAGGATACGGGGTCATTCCCGATCAAGCAATAAGCCTTTACTTCTTAATAAATAAATAGTAAAAAAGGCATAAAAAAACCTTCTCGTCTGCTTCTTCCTCTTCCTTCTTATCCTCCTATCTTGTAAACAACAAAGAACACCTTTTCGCTGCTTCACTGTAGACATGTAATAACCAACCGTTAAATATATATCATGCAGCTTCAAAACAAAAATAGGTTGTTAATCAGACTTCAATATGGCGTATGTGGTTTCATGATTTATAGGTTGCATATATCACGATTCAATAAGCATATGTTAATATCATTGAAATCGTCGCATTACTTATTTAAGAAAAAGAGAGAGTTATACGAAAAGAAAACAATAGTACATCTTAATCATATTACGAAAAAAGTAAAAAAAACGCAAGGTCTTGATTTGCCTCAGCTTGCCGAAGCTCAAACACTGTCCTTTTGCCAAAATTAATGAAAACCTTGCAGCACATTTTACTTTTACATATATATGGCGTGTGATCGCAAAAGGAGAGTTGGATAATTTATTTTTTAAAATCAGATTGATTTGTGGTTCTGTAGATTTAAGGAGAGATCGTGCCATCAAAAAAGATACACACTGCATATACCTCAAGAAGGGGAATAAAAACCTTATCTGAAATACATATACCAAAAAAGGCAGTTTAAATCGAGATCACAACCCACATACTCTCTTTCTCGTCCAATTGTGATGATAACGTCGTCGGTGTCGATGTCATAGATAAAGCTTGTGCATCTTGCCATCCGAGGGGCTTCTTGCATTTGGTTGCAACAACGAAGAAGATGGAGAATGTAGTTGATGCTAGCGCCTTACATGCAACGACGATTTGGAGGGAGAGGTGGCATCAACGAGGGGAGAATAGAGGAGGCGGCATTGGCGTGTAGCATTGGCGATGGGAGTCAAAGTGGACAATAACCCATCATCTCCCTCAACGACAGTCCACACCTCTCCCCCAAGGTGCCATGCCTTCAGGGGCATAGTTTTCTTCATCTGGAGTCCACCAATGGAGAGCCAAATCTCTTTTGCCTCTCTTCTTCACGAGCTTGGCAATCGCACCGGTAAAACCATGACGTAAATAGATATGTAGGGCAGTGGATATGCGATGAACGCAAAAATCGCATCTTTAATAATTAGGAACTGTCGTAGTATAAGAGGCAAATTCGGTTCAGCAAAAACCACAACCGTTTGAATGTTGTGGAGTATTTTTACTTGGCAAGTCTACCAAGGTCGAACATAGGGACATGAGTGATTTAGCCGAAATTCACGTGGTCTAAAAGTGGTGTCTCACACAAGGCGGAGACGACCGTCGCTGTGAGGACTCACGATAAATCTCGAACTAAAGTCAACAATTAACCCACACTAAAGATCAATGAATTAGAACTAATGTGGAGCTAAAATTTATTTTTAACTCTACATAAAAGATGTATAGGTGCAAGTATGTAGAGAGTTCGAACACAAGGAGCAAACAGGGTAGTTCAAGCAAATGTGCTCAAGTGTGTGTGTGTGTGATGTGTCTACACTAAGCAATCAAGCAAAAGGGAATTTTTGTGGGTTTTAGTTTTTAATTTTTTTTATTTTTAATTTAATTTTTAATTTTGTATTTTGGTTTTTAATTTTCTGATTTTTATAATTTTATATTTTATATTTTTTTTTCTTTTTCAATATTGGAAAGTAAAGACAATATAATAAAAGACAAGCTAAAATATTTATAAAAATGTGCAAAAATCACCAAAAATTCAGAAAATAAATGTTTTTAGCATTTTTATGATTTTTTTACTGTTTTTGTGATTTTTGGGGATTTTTCAAAGTGTTTTTGATATTTTCAAATACTGAAATAAAGGAAAACAGTGGAAATCATGCTGGCTGTGAACAAAATGCAAGTTAAAAATAGCAACCAGTAGCTAAAAATTTTCACACTATTTTTCAAATAAAAAGGACAAAATAAGGAACAAACAGGAACTGAGTTTTTGATTTTTGGAGTTTTCTACTATTTTATATATTTTTTTGAAGTTTTTGAGTGTTTTTCAATTTTTAGTGTTTTTCTTTTGAGATTTTTAGTGATTTTTGAACTGACACTAAAAGATGATAAAATAGACACTAGGTAATTTTTTTGGAATTTTTAGATGTGTTTTAATATTTTTTTGGTATTTTCTAAGCTAGACAGTGCACAAATAGCATGTTTTTGATTTTTAATAAATATAACAATAAAATAAAATCAAAAACTAAAATGATAGCGTCAAAGTACACGTGTCCAGGAGCTTAACCCTATTTTTGTGGAATTTTTGGAGTTAAAATGATAGGTCAAATAAATACAACAAGCCTCCAATAAATACACAGGCCTGGCAAGGGTATATATGCAATACATCAAACATCCAGGGGCACACATGCAATTTTTCCACAAAAATATACACTGAATAAAACAGTTCCTGCACGAAATGTTAAATGCTAAAACCCGCGAGGGTGCAAGTACAAATCATCCACCAAGGCGCGTGACTTGCACGCGCCTGAGAAGGACCCGATTGCAATATCAAAAATCTACGGGGGTTTAATTGCAGAAGTTCCACAATTTTTACACTGCCTATGAAAGTTTGTAGTCTAGACTGAAATAGCAAGACCCTTGAGGGTCCCTCTGCAAAAAGCCCACCCCCTCACGTGAACTGGTCACGTGAGGTGACGTGGCGAGGGAGCTATTTGTAAATACGTGAAAGTTCGGGGCCTAAACACAAAGATTACAAAACTATTAACGCTGCAGATGAATGTTTACAGAGTTTTAAGTAAATACAGAAAAGGCCGGGTAAATAGTTGCAAAATACCCAACTTAGGCGGGCACGGACGGCAGATGAGAATGGGCTTGACACGTGGCAGCAATCCGTGGCCCGATACCCCTTCGATTATAACGGCCAGGATTAGTCCTGGCCCACGATCTAACGGCTGTGGGGTTCCAAGATCCAAGGGCCCTGATTAGAACTGGGGCGCCTCCAAAATCGAACGGTGGTGAGCAAAGCTCGACGAACTGGGAAGAACTCGCGGAGGTGCGAGCTTCCCCAGCTCCGATCTCCTCTCTCCGTTGCAAATCGACGCTCCAGAGGGTCCAGAAGGCTTCCTGCAGGTGACTGCTACTGTCCGGTGGCCTCAAAAATCGCCGTCGATCATCGGAGCTCTCCTGCGAGGTCGAAGTCGAGGAGGCACTCCAGGAGTCTCCGGCGAGGTGCAAAACGCCCTCCAGGTGCGTTGAACGCCCAGATACCTGCACAAAAAGGTGATGTAATCGGGGGCAAAATGCCCCGATCACGTGGCGCAAAGGGATGGGGGATGTGCGGCGGCGGTTGACACAAAGAGTGACGGTGGCCGGAGGTGTCTCCGGCGACTGATCGACTTGGCGAATCGATGCACGAAAGGAACGAATGAACGGGGGAAATGAAGCGTGAGATGATGAGGAATGAAATGCAAACGAAATTATAGGGGATAAAGCTACCTCAAGCCCAGAATGGGCGAGGGAAGGGGATACCTCGACGACGGCTGCCGGAGGTGTGGAACGCGCCCAAACGTGGCTGGTCCACCGCCCTGACGAGCGCTCCACGGAGCTGTCACCTCCGGGAACTCCAAGCAAGGTCAAGGGGGGGGGGGGGGTTGGCTGGATTTTGCGGTTCAAATTCTCAAATGAAGTCAAGGACAGCTTAAGTATGGTTGACGGTCACGGTGGGAAGAACGAGGTGCGGAGGTGGTTGGCGTGATGCTCGTCCTGATGCAAACACTAGGCGTGCAAGACGGTCCAGCGAGGAAGGATTTTGCAGAAGATTTGAGTCGAAAGGGTGAAAGATCGCTCCTCGAAAAAATAGTGAAAACGGGGGTCAAACATAGTCTGACACAGCCTATGGGTGCAGGTCAGATAGTTGACCCAGGTCAACTATCCGAGCCCCCTGGTTGGTCCACGTGGACCAACCAGGAAAAACCCTGGAGAAAATCTTTGTTAATTCATTTTAAAATACTAAATGGCCGAATTAATTAAAAGTTATAAAATAAAAATGCTTAAAATTTTATGTAGTATTTTATTCTGATTTTTAATTATTTTTATGAGTTATATTTTTACAAGTTCACTTTTTAGCCTTATATAGGTATAATACCTATGTATTTAAGTATTTAATTTTTATTTTGTGTATTTTAATTTCATTATTGTTATTTATTCTTTTCTAAAATTACAAGATACTTTTATGTACACAAATATATTTTTATTTTATTTTTCTGATTTATTTTGTATAACTAATAAAATAGAAGTATATTTTATATAGATATAAGTACAGGTATAATACCTATGTATCAAATATGTATGTATTTTATTTTAAGTTTAATTTAGATTTTTATTTTGATTTTAATGCACATATATATTATAAGTAATATTTACAACATTATAAAAATATAAAAATATAAAAATAATGAATAAATAATAAATTGAATATTTTAATCAGTATAGCTATACAACAGGGGTCCAAAACTCAACTTTCAAACCGTAGCTCCGCCAAATGCGAAACCACCGCCATTAAATAGCTTATTTTCTTCTATATACAATTAAAGGTGAGTATGCTGCATTTGGAGTTTCCGTTTGTAAGATACGGGTCTGGGAAGTTGGCATTCTAGAATTTTATTCAGACCATAACTTTTTATTTGTACATTATTTTTCTGTGAAATCAATGTTGTATTTTTCTTTATTAAATTATCTACAACTTTCATTTACAAAGTTTCTTTATTTGATGCACAAAAAGTGGAACCAAAAATAGGTCCCAAAATGAATAAAGAATGAGTAAAAACTATAGGTATTTTATCTGTATTTTGGCCCTTATCTCCCCCTACTTTATTCCTTGTCGACCTATTCATCAAGATGCCTAGGTCTCGGGGGTTTTGGGTCATAAAATATATACAATATTTTATTCTTTTTCTTTTCTTTATTTATTCTACAATTTTGGCCTTAATTACAATATTTTATACACTATTGTGATGCACATGCATGAATGCTAAGATGCTCTATTTAAGGGTATTTTCAAGCATTTGCTAGGGTTTTTGGTGCCAAAATGATAGAATAAAGATGATGAAATGTGGATTCATCATCCCCCTATACTTTACCTTTGCTAGTCCCTAGCAAACACTTATGCAATAAGTGCAAAAAAAGAAAAGAAAGAAAAGAAAAAGCAGAACTTGGATTTTATTCAATTATCAAACTTGTCTTCACAAAATCAAAGTTTGGAGCTTAAGTCGGACCTTTGGAATTTTGGTGCGGGCGGAACCTTAATGAGAACCGTGTTTGAAATACAACAGTCCTCGAGAATCCCAAAACTCTGTCCAAGTCTCCTCAATAGCCAGGTCAGAAATATCTCAACTCATACGCAAACCCTTACGACTATGAATCTGACTCGTACAGTGTAAGTGATGGTGGCTCTCCCCAACTAGAATGGCAAAGAAACTGACTTCTCCAGTACGACAACCCAATGATTCCCCAATCCAATAACTCCATCCTCGAGGAGCGGGGTATTCCCTTCTAAGTTCAAGTGGCAACCAGCTCAAGAGGAGGGGGTGAAGAGAAGAATGGACGGTAGCCAGTGTAGCTACCTATCCTTGGATGCAAGACCAGTGTAGTCAAGTCATCCAGCTGCAGGCTCACATGATATGACTTTGTAACTCAAGCTTGCTTATTGACTTTACAACATATGTACATACTTTGCAGGCTTTTTATTTTTGTATATGCCTGAACACATTTTTTTGATACTATATACAGCAGCATTTACATAAGGAGTTTTTCCTCTTGAGCCAATAGACTATCCCTCTTTTGAAGCTTTATCGCAACCCACAGCCTCCTGTCTTTAGACTTCCTAATCACTGGACGGGTTGGGGTGCACTTCCCTCCCTAGAGGAGGACAAGTGTTTCCACTTGTGTGCGTCTCATACCGGCAAATCCAATCCCCTCACCACTCCAACTGAGTTGAGCCATGTGAAAGGTGCAGGTGTCCAAGTTAGGTCATTATCAACAAGAGTCGTGCGTGTGCTCCGAAATACTCTACTTAGGCAGTCAAGAATCCATTGAACCAAGTCTCGTGATCTTCAAAGAATTAAGTCAACTAGACCTGAAGTACCTCAAACCCAGTTCCTATAAGGTTCCTGTTATTAGGTAGATTTTAAGGTCCAATCAAGCTCCAATCTCCGGATTTTATTCAGACTCGTTCAACGATCAAACTCAATCTGAAAAATGCTAATGCTATGCAATGCAATGCAGAAAATATTTTTGTGATGCCATTTTCGAGGGTTTTGAACTTTTTATGGATTTTTGAAAAGATGATGCATGCAGATGCAATTTTTTGTATTTTTCAAAGAAATTTTTCAAATGTTTTTGGATTTTAATTTTGCAAATGTTTTTGGGAAATTTTGAAAACAAAAAGTTTTTGGCTGAAAAATAGGTTAAAATATATACACGGGAGTGCTTCTTCATATGTACAAGAGGTGGATTTTAAGAATTTACAAGGGTACGTGATCAATTTTATAGATATATACATATATAGTGGATTTTGGTGTGATGTGTATATTCCTCAAACTTATTTGAAAACCATTTACACACAATTTTGGAAACTATAGTCCAAAATAGTTTTTACAAACATTTTACACACATTTGAAAATCATTTTGCAAAGGCTTTCAAAACAGTATACATAGGTTTTTGAAAACATTTTTGCAACCATTTTTCAAACCATTTGCAAATCATTTTTCAAACATTTTATTTCACACAAAGAAAAGAAGTTTTACAAACCACACATTTTACACAGGTTGAAAACACGAAACAAAATATTTTCAAAATAGTTTTCAATAGATGTTCACAAAGATTTTCAAACTATTTTTCAAACATTTTGCAAAAAACATTTTCACCTGATTTATTAATCAGTAAATACAAAAAGATTTTGAGGAATAACCACATCTTTTTATTAAGGGTTTTTTAATGAATTTTAAAGAATTTTTAGCCATATTATTAAGAAAATACGAAAGTACGAGTTATGGCTAAAGTATATACATAGTATATACGACCCCCCTATACTTAGCTTGAGCTATGTCCTCATAGATCGGAGAGAAAAGAGAAGACATAACTCGTACTAGGTATAGACAAGTCTAAAGAATCAAGGAATGAAGCAATGAATCAATGAATGAGAAGTTGACCGTCCCCCCTATACTTAGGATCAAATAATCCTAAGTATAGCAGACTGTACACAACGTAGGGAGGGTCAAGGGTGGGAATGAACAGATCGTACCCAGATTGTCTCCCCCTATACTTAGGGTAAGATATCCCTGAGTATAGCCAAGAAGAGGAGACAATGGAGAGGATCGAAAAGAATAGAAAAACTCGGGGTGCACGCCCCCCTATACTTAGGACAAAGTACGTCCTAAGTATGGAAAGCTGTCTACAAGGGAGACACCTTTTCGCTAGATGAAGAAGATAGAAAAGGAAAAGAATAAAAGAAGAAAATAAGAAAATAAATCAACAGACAACAGAGTGATATAAACAGATGGATCTGTACAGCGGGAGATAGATTTGATCACCATGTATGAGATGCAGATGATGAGAGTCAAAGGACACATCTCATACCAGAAGAATGGGGGCAACGTCAATGGTCGGCGGATCATGATCAAGATATAGTTTCAAGCGTTGACCATTGACGCGGAAGATAGAGGAAGATGACGGTTCGGATATGTCGATGCTGCCATTGTCATGTACCTTCCTGACCATATGCGGTCCTTTCCACTTGCTCTGCAACTTCCCTGGAAATAACTTCAGCCTGGAATCAAACAACCATACTCTCTGATCTGGCTCAAACTGTTTATGGCTGATATGCGAATCGTGCCATGTCTTCACTTTCTCTTTGTACTGTAAGCTGTTTGAAAAGGCGGTATCTCTCAATTCTTCCAGGGCTGCCAATTCTGCTCTTCTCTGTTCTCCTATACTCTCGGGGTCTAGAAGCAACTCAGTAACTGCCCAAAAAGATTTGTGCTTGATCTCCACTGGCAAATGGCACGGCTTGCCATAGACGAGACGAAAGGGAGATGTCCCCAATGGATTTTTGAAAGAAGTCCGATAAGCCCATAAGACCGAGTCCAAAAGCTGTGACCAATCCTTTCGGTCTGGGCGGACAACTTTCTGCAAGATAGTCTTTATCTCCCGATTCGATACTTCGGCAAGACCATTAGTCTGAGGGTGATAAGGAGTGGCAACCCGATGGTCAATGTCGAACTCGTTTGCAAGGGCCCTGACCTTGTCATTGATGAAATGAGACCCCCCGTCTGAAATCAGGACTCTAGGTACTCCGAACCGTGAAATGATATTTTTCCTCAAAAATTTGCAAACGGTTTTAGCATCTGCGGCTCGGGCGGGGATGGCCTCAACCCATCGGCTGACATAATCTACAGCGAGCAAAATATGCTCGAATCCCTGACTTTTAGGAAATGGGCCCATGAAATCAATCCCCCATGCATCAAAAACCTCACAGAAGTGAATGGGTTGCATGGGCATCATGTCTCTCTATCCGCAGGTTCCCATTTTCTGACAGTCAGTACATCTCTTCACGAACTCATCAGAATCCTTGAAGAGAGTAGGCCACCATAGGCCAGATTGAAGCACCTTTTGTGCTGTTCTTTTTCCAGAATGATGTCCTCCTGCCTCAAGCTTGTGGCAGTATGTGAGGACGCTATGCTGCTCTTCTTGAGGAATGCACCTCCTCCAGATACTATCCCCTCCTTCATGATAAAGGACGAGATCCTCCCAATGGTAAAACTTGGCCTTAGCTAGGAAGGTCTCAAGTTTCTGCCTGGGCCAACCCTGAGGGACTGTCTTGGCAACAAGATAGTTTACAAAGTCAGCATACCACGGGAGTGAGGTGACAGCCAAGATCGCCTCATCTAGAAATGTCTCTGTGATAGGTGCGCTGGGCTCAGATTCCTCAAGATTCTCCAATCTGGAGAGATGATCCGCCACCACATTCTTGACTCCAGGCTTATCCTTAATTTCAATATCAAATTCCTGGAGTAAAAGGATCCATCTGGTGAGACGTGCTTTGGCATCCTTCTTAGCCATTAAGTACCGGATGGCGGTATGATCAGTGTAGATTGTCACTCTAGATCCGAGAATATATGATCGATACTTATCAAGAGCAAAGACTACAGCCAGCATCTCTTTCTCAGTCACAGTGTAATTCCGCTGCGCGGCATCCAAAGTCCGGCTGGCGTAGTGAATGGCAAAGGGTAGTCCATCCCTTCTCTGTCCAACCACAGCCCCAACGGCATAATCTGAAGCATCCGTCATGATCTCGAATGGAAGAGACCAATCGGGTGGCTGAAGGACAGGAGCTGAAACAACCATATTCTTGAGAGTTTCAAAAGATTCAAGACACTTATCATTAACTATAAACTCGGTGTCTTTGGTCAGCAAGTCAGTGAGCGGTCGGGCAATTCGGCTGAAGTCCTGAATGAACCGTCGGTAGAAACCGAAATGCCCCAGAAAAGACCGTAACTGACGCAAGTTGGACGGCGGATTGAGTTTTCTGATGATATCCACCTTAGCCGGATTGACCTCCATGCCCCTGTTGGAGACGATATGACCAAGGACCGTCCCCTGAGTCACCATAAAATGACTCTTCTCCCAGGATAAAACAAGGTTAACCTCAATGCAGCGCTTGAGCACACGGTCCAGGCAGTCAAGACAAGCGTCGAACCCGTCGCCATAGACCGAGAAGTCATCCATGAAGACCTCTAAACAGTCACCCACCATGTCCGAGAAGATGGACAACATGCACCTTTGGAATGTCGCCGGAGCGTTACATAGACCAAAGGGCATCCGTCTGAAAGCATAAATCCCAAACGGACAGGTGAATGTCGTTTTCTCCTGGTCTTCGGGCGCAATGGCCACTTGATTGTATCCAAAGTACCCGTCAAGAAAGCAGTAATGACTCTTCCCGGCTAACCGCTCGATAATCTGATCAATGAAAGGTAGCGGGAAGTGATCCTTCTTGGTGGCCTCATTCAATCGTCTGTAGTCCACACAGACCCTCCAAGAAGTCGGTACTCTGGTCGCGATCTCCTCTCCAGACTCATTGACAACTGTAGCGATACCCGTTTTCTTGGGTACCACATGGAGTGGACTAACCCATTTAGAGTCGGAGATGGGGTAAATGAAATCGGCGCTCCACCACTTGGAAATTTCTTTCATGACAACGTCCCGAAGATTCGGATTCAGTCGTCGTTGGAACTCACGCGACGGCCTAGCGTTATCCTCGAGATAAATGTGGTGGGAGCAAAGATTAGGGCTCAGCCCATGGAGATCGGATATATTCCATCCTATTACCTTGCGGTTTCTTTCAAGAACCTCCATCAGACGAGATTCTTGCTTTCCAGTCAAATCTGCTGAGATAATGACTGGATGCATTTCTGGTTCACCCGCAAGGAATCTGTACTTCAACGACTGCGGCAGAGGTTTCCGTTCCGGACAGCTGGGAGGTGGCAGATCTGGCTTCTGATATGTCTGTGTAAATGCGACCAGGTCTGCATGGGAGAACTCTCGCTCTGCATGAATTTCTGACGAAGGGCGGCCTTCTGAATTAACTATAAACTGCACCGGCTCGCACTCTGTCATGGTTGTTGGCTCAGTAGGAATCAGACAAGGTAAATAGTCATCAAAGTCATCCCAATCAATATCTGAATCCGAGGGATCTGAAGAAGATGAGCATGATTGAAATTCCTCAGCACCACTCATCACAACACTGTCAGCCTCAGAGATATCTTCATCCAGGGATGTGCTCTCCCGGCTCTCGACTGCCATGAGCTTGAGATATAGTGAATCTGTAGACAAGGCGAGGGTCGGTGCTACAGGATCTTTCCAGTTGGATTCATCATCATTCATCTCAAAATCACAGGCCTGGTGGATGTCTAGCTCCTCCTCTGTCATCTGCGCTGCTTCACTGGACTGCTCGGAGCACTCTACCTCTCTGGCTCTGATCTCTTCGATCGTCTCTATTTGTATGGTTTCGCCCTCTACGCAAAAGCATACCTTCCCACTATCATGGTCAGTCACCGCCTTGGCTGTGGCCAAGAATGGACGTCCGAGAATGATGGGGGCATCAGTTACCGACTCAGGGATCTCTATGTCCAACACAACGAAGTCCACGGGGAATTTCAGGCCCTGAATGGTAACGACCACATCTTTCAATAACCCCTTCGGCCTCTTAATCGACCTATCAGCAAACTGAAGGACCGTTCTGCTTCGAAGAAGAGGACCAAACTCGAATTGCTTGAGTAAGGCTGCCGGAAGGAGGTTAATTGAAGAGCCGCTGTCTAATAGAGTACGATCAAACTGCTGCTCCTGAATCTCGCATCTGACATAGGGAGCTCCTGCGTCTGGTCGCTTGGCTGGCAGCTTGTTCTGGATGATGCAACATGTGTCATGAGTGAGCATATGGATTTGATCTCTGTGCCTCTTCTTCCTTCGAACAGTAGTTGTCTCTTTCAAGTTCTTTTTGAAGAAGGGGATATGCTCAAATGCTTCCCGTAGAGTCAGCTGAATGTGAAATCTATCAATCATTTGGTCGCCGAACTCTACCTGCTGATTCTTTTTTGGATTTTCTTTTTTGTTCCCCTTCGCCCGGCGGAGTGCTTCGGGAAAGGGGATGGTAGGGGCCTCCTCAGATGGAGGACTAGGAATCGGTCTCTGTGCCTGTGAAGACGGAGAATCCATACAATAATCATCATTCATCACATATGGATCCGCAATTTGAACAGAAACCTTTCCTTTATTCATATTTTTGTTTTTGTTTTTGTTCCCACAGTCTCTAGGTACAAAATGTGGTAACATCACAGTTGGTGGCTCAACAAAAGTAGATGTGGTGGCCTCAGCACCACTAGCACCGGTCTTCACGGCATCAGCACCGCGCTCTGGTTCAGCATCCAAAATGGTGGCTTCAGCACCACCGTCTGCATCTGATATCACGACGGCATCAGTACCGTCGTCCTGGACTCCATCATTGGTGGCATCAGCACCACCGTCTTCAACATCATCATTAGCGGCATCAGTACCGCTAGTCTGCTCCTCTGGCGCTCCTGGTTCAGCATCTGGTTGTCGCTCAGAAGAGGCGCCGCCGGCTGGCATCCTACCGCTCCTAGTAGTCACAAAATTAGCATCATTCAAAGAATAAGACATATCATTCAAATCGTCACTAGGAGAGGTATCCTCTGTGAACTCTACCTGCTCAGATTTTCTTTTTAGGTTATTAGGATTAGGTTCGATCTGAGCGGGTATGGCGGCTTTGCCTTTGATGATATCCCGCATCTCCTGCCGGAACTCATCCATTTCTTGCCTGAAAGATGCTCGCTGTTCAGATAGCAAGCGGGCAAGATCGTCAAGGGCTGGGTTCTCAAAGGCGGGACCCTGAGAACCGGATGTCTGTCCTTGCTGGAAATGGGGTTGCTGCTGCTGGTGTTGCTGCTGATACTGGGGGGAGGCTGGTGATAAGACTGCTGAGGCGGCTGTCGCTGCCTCCACTGTTGTCCCTAATAGGAGGGACGAGGACCACTCTGGTATTGTTGCTGATGGGCATACTGGGGCTGTTGCTGCTGTATCGGGTGGCTGTTCTGCTGTCCTTGGGCGGGAGGATGCTGCTGGGATGAGGATCCACCATTGCCCCAACGGAATCCGGGGTGATCCCTACGAATTGCGGGCTGAGGGTATCGGTCATACCAAATCCCATTGACTTCCATCAATGGTTCATACTCAAAGGAGGGTGGAGGAAGAACTGCCAGTGGCTGCTCTGGCTGATAAACCACCATCTGCGTGTCCGAAGATGGCGGTTGCTCTGAATGGTATTGCAGCAATAGAACCGGCTCCGCCTGGATATGGTTCACCTGGCGGTATGAGGTAGAGGCCTGGTTGGGATTGCTGCTGCTGGAAGCAACCTGTGACCTGGGAGGCTGTTGGGAATGGGCTTGTGCCTCCTGAATACATAGAATTTGAGTCTTCAGGTCACTCATGGTTTTGGTGAGAAGGTCCATCTGGGCTAGACCTTGGTTCTGCTTCTTTTCAAGGATCTCCATACGGTCCAACTTTTCACTAATAATGCCCATGTCGGCTGCGGCTGATTCGGCTTGAGCTGCGGCTACCGACGTTGTGTTGGGACCGGCATCGATGCGGGCGATCCTCTGAAATGATCCCGCTCCTTGCGGGGGCTTCTGCTGTGTATAGACTCGGGCCTGAGCCATCACTGTGGAGTTTTCTGCCATGCCTTCGTAGATGGCCCAGACGTCATCTTCTCCCTTGGAGAAATAGGACCCACCGCAAGAGGCGTTCACAAGCCCCTGCAGCTCCGGTGTCAGCCCACAGAAGAAACTCTGTACGAGATTGGGCTTGGAGATATCATGGTGCGGACACCGGTCGATGAGCTCTCTGAATCGATCCCATACTTCATGGAACTGTTCATTTGGGATCATGACGAAATTGCTAATCATAGCTCTAGCTGCATTGGTCCGGCCGAGAGGATAGTATTTCTTCAAATATGCGGTCCGGAGATCTGCCCAAGTATCGACGAATCGCCCAAGATGTTTGAGCCAATATGCGGCTCTATCAACCAATGAGAACGGGAAGGCGATCATCTTAATGGTGTCCTCGGTCATCAACCGATCATGGATAGTACTGCATATCATTTCAAATTCTTGGAGGTGGAGGTGCGACTCTTCGGTCGGCAACCCATGGAATTTGGGAAGAAGCTGGATCGTATGGGGCCGAAGCTCGAAATCTCCGTGGATTGGCGGGAGTCTGATCCACCGGTGAGTGAGGGATGCAGCTGGGTTGTGCAGTTCCCTCATGATGGTCTGTGGCGGTCGCTCAGCGTCTGGATCACCTCCTCCTGCATCGGGTCCTCCTCCTCCACCGCCACCGCCCCCAGGTCGGTTCTCTCTCAGCTGTGCTATCTCTCTCATCAGATCACCCATGAATGTCCCCTGATCCCGGATCTGTCTCTGCATGGTCTCCAGGGATGCTAACAAGGAGTTGTTGATGGCCACTTGATCGATTATGAACGGAGGGTGATCGTGGTCATCTGGGTGCTCGCCTCTGTCTGCCATTGCTGGATTTTCTGAAAAAGCAAAAGAGGCCATCTCAGGTGCTGTTGAATGAGCCGAACTCTGTGATGCATTGAATTCTGAAACGATTGGACTGAGAGAAGGAGAATGGGAAGGGTGGTCGAGGGGGAACAGGGTGGATGTGAACTCGGGCTCGGAGAGCGGACTCTCCGAGGCATTCCTAGATGAGTAAGGAGGAGTGCTAGATAGCGGTGCCGACAAGGTCGGCCTAAGAGATCTCCGTCCCATCATCTTGATTATTCGAGAAGAGTGGGGATAATGCAAGAGAAGAAGAAGATGATATGCAACAAAATTGTGCACAATTGTGCGGTGTTTTGATCTTGACCTAAATAAATCTAGCAATCAAACGCAAAGCAAGGGTGAATTCACCAACTCAACTCGTGAAGCCGTGAAGGTTTGGCTTTTATCTTGTCAATTTTAGCTTGTTTTCAGGTATTTATCTTTTCACGAGTCCTTAGAACGCTACGCCTATAGGAGCGAGAGTACTGCCAGGAAAGTGTCCCCGTACTTGTCCTCCTCCTGTGTAACCTGTAACTTGCGCTTTTTGAGGTCCTTGTAACCCTTCCTGGATCCCTACTCAGCCAAAGAAATAGAGGGAGGAAGCCGATGGGCGAAACCGATACTTCGGACCTCGCTCGCAACGGAATCACCCGTGAGCGTACAAGGTCCTACTCGGACGCAGCCGGTGAGACAGACACACCCGTGAAGGCGTGGCCTAAGCTCGGTACTTCGGACAAGGTCAGTGCTCACACAATAGCGAGTCACCAATGGCGACCAAGCCCTACTCGACTACGTACGATAGTAGCGCCAATACTTCGGAAATCCAGGCGATACACAAGGCAGCCACAAGTTGGGTTTTGGGCTCTAATCCTTACGAAGCGCTCAACTCACTTGGAAGGAAACCTTCCCATGCAACCTGAAGACAAGTGAGGGTGTTACTCTCCCCAAGCAATGAATCCAATTACCAAATTTTATTTTGGTCAAGTTTTCTTAGCAGTCCCTTTTTTAATTTTTTTGGTGTTATCGCTTCTTTTGAGTAAATTCAAACAAGCGCCTAACGGTTTTTGTATTTTTCCTTTATCCTACTTTGTTCCAAAAACAGAGGGAGAATAGAGTCGGAAAAAGCCGTGCAAGTCGACACCAAGGTGGAAATCTCACCTTTGTGCCTAAATGATGCATGCAAAGTAAGAAGACTTACAGCGAATCCCAGCTCTCTCCATGCGGGATGCAAAGCAGAATTTTTAAACCTAAGCTATATGGCGATATGCAAGCGGAAATCGTCCTAGAACAGGCAACTGCTAGCGTGAAGAACCACAAGCTAACTATTAACTCCTAATCCGAGTGTCCGGTCTAGGCTCACCCCTCCTCTGCTCAACACATTTGAGTTAGGAGAAAGCGCTTGTTCGGGTGTGAGCTCGCGGCGCGTGGATCGGAAGCTACTAGCTAACTGTTTAATTAGTCTAAGTCCAAATACGAATCTATAGAAGCATGCAAAGATAATTAGGTGTTTGGACCTATTCTAATCGAATCAAGCAGGACCTAGAACTAAGAGCTCAATCCACAAAAGAAAGTGAAAAATGAAAACAAAACCGGAAAATGACGGCGATAAAAACTCGTCAAAAACTGCGGTGAGCCCCCGGGTGAACAAACACCCGGAAATTAGGCCCGATAGTCTGAGTGTCCAAGTCCAAGTGCCTGTATTATTACAAATTAATAGGTCTCTCTCTCACAAAAATAAATGTAAGCTAATCTAATCACTCTCCCTCACTCCTCCTGCTCTCTCCTGCCGGCGTGACCTAAGAAGACCGGCTCCGCTTCCCAAGGATGCTCCGAATCACCTAAGCAATCCGCCTTGCTCCGCGGTCCCTCGCAAGAAGACAAGAAAAGAGACGGTCAGATAGATCAACAAGATATATCAAAAATGTAAGAGATGGAAAATAATGCTATGGTAAACAATCACACAATCAAACAAAATGTGAACTACTCGCTGTTGCTCCCCGGCAACGGCGCCATTTGATTTATCCGAAATTCACGTGGTCTAAAAGTGGTGTCTCACACAAGGCGGAGACGACCGTCGCTGTGAGGACTCACGATAAATCTCGAACTAAAGTCAACAATTAACCCACACTAAAGATCAATGAATTAGAACTAATGTGGAGCTAAAATTTATTTTTAACTCTACATAAAAGATGTATAGGTGCAAGTATGTAGAGAGTTCGAACACAGGGAGCAAACAGGGTAGTTCAAGCAAATGTGCTCAAGTGTGTGTGTGTGTGATGTGTCTACACTAAGCAATCAAGCAAAAGGGAATTTTTGTGGGTTTTTAGTTTTTAATTTTTTTATTTTTAATTTAATTTTTAATTTTGTATTTTGGTTTTAATTTTCTGATTTTTATAATTTTATATTTTATATTTTTTTTCTTTTTCAATATTGGAAAGTAATGACAATATAATAAAAGACAAGCTAAAATATTTATAAAAATGTGCAAAAATCACCAAAAATTCAGAAAATAAATGTTTTTAGCATTTTTATGATTTTTTTACTGTTTTTGTGATTTTTGGGGATTTTTCAAAGTGTTTTTGATATTTTCAAATACTGAAATAAAGGAAAACAGTGGAAATCATGCTGGCTGTGAACAAAATGCAAGTTAAAAATAGCAACCAGTAGCTAAAAATTTTCACACTATTTTTCAAATAAAAAGGACAAAATAAGGAACAAACAGGAACTGAGTTTTTGATTTTTGGAGTTTTCTACTATTTTATATATTTTTTTGAAGTTTTTGAGTGTTTTTCAATTTTTAGTGTTTTTCTTTTGAGATTTTTAGTGATTTTTGAACTGACACTAAAAGATGATAAAATAGACACTAGGTAATTTTTTTGGAATTTTTAGATGTGTTTTAATATTTTTTTGGTATTTTCTAAGCTAGACAGTGCACAAATAGCATGTTTTTGATTTTTAATAAATATAACAATAAAATAAAATCAAAACTAAAATGATAGCGTCAAAGTACACGTGTCCAGGAGCTTAACCCTATTTTTGTGGAATTTTTGGAGTTAAAATGATAGGTCAAATAAATACAACAAGCCTCCAATAAATACACAGGCCTGGCAAGGGTATATATGCAATACATCAAACATCCAGGGGCACACATGCAATTTTTCCACAAAAATATACACTGAATAAAACAGTTCCTGCACGAAATGTTAAATGCTAAAACCCGCGAGGGTGCAAGTACAAATCATCCACCAAGGCGCGTGACTTGCACGCGCCTGAGAAGGACCCGATTGCAATATCAAAAATCTACGGGGGTTTAATTGCAGAAGTTCCACAATTTTTACACTGCCTATGAAAGTTTGTAGTCTAGACTGAAATAGCAAGACCCTTGAGGGTCCCTCTGCAAAAAGCCCACCCCCTCACGTGAACTGGTCACGTGAGGTGACGTGGCGAGGGAGCTATTTGTAAATACGTGAAAGTTCGGGGCCTAAACGCAAAGATTACAAAACTATTAACGCTGCAGATGAATGTTTACAGAGTTTTAAGTAAATACAGAAAAGGCCGGGTAAATAGTTGCAAAATACCCAACTTAGGCGGGCACGGACGGCAGATGAGAATGGGCTTGACACGTGGCAGCAATCCGTGGCCCGATACCCCTTCGATTATAACGGCCAGGATTAGATCCTGGCCCACGATCTAACGGCTGTGGGGTTCCAAGATCCAAGGGCCCTGATTAGAACTGGGGCGCCTCCAAAATCGAACGGTGGCGAGCAAAGCTCGACGAACTGGGAAGAACTCGCGGAGGTGCGAGCTTCCCCAGCTCCGATCTCCTCTCTCCGTTGCAAATCGACGCTCCAGAGGGTCCAGAAGGCTTCCTGCAGGTGACTGCTAGTGTCCGGTGGCCTCAAAAATCGTCGTCGATCATCGGAGCTCTCCTGCGAGGTCGAAGTCGAGGAGGCACTCCAGGAGTCTCCGGCGAGGTGCGAAACGCCCTCCAGGTGCGTTGAACGCCCAGATACCTGCACAAAAAGGTGTTGTAATTGGGGGCAAAATGCCCCGATCACGTGGCGCAAAGGGATGGGGGATGTGCGGCGGCGGTTGACACAAAGAGTGACGGTGGCCGGAGGTGTCTCCGGCGACTGATCGACTTGGCGAATCGATGCACGAAAGGAACGAATGAACGGGGGAAATGAAGCGCGAGATGATGAGGAATGAAATGCAAACGAAATTATAGGGGATAAAGCTACCTCAAGCCCAGAATGGGCGAGGGAAGGGGATACCTCAACGACGGCTGCCGGAGGTGTGGAACGCGCCCAAACGTGGCTGGTCCACCGCCCTGACGAGCGCTCCACGGAGCTGTCACCTCCGGGAACTCCAAGCAAGGTCAAGGGGGGAGGTTTGGCTGGATTTTGCGGTTCAAATTCTCAAATGAAGTCAAGGGCAGCTTAAGTATGGTTGACGGTCGTGGTGGGAAGAACGAGGTGCGGAGGTGGTTGGCGTGATGCTCGTCCCGATGCAAACACTAGGCGTGCAAGACGGTCCAGCGAGGAAGGATTTTGCAGAAGATTTGAGTCGAAAGGGTGAAAGATCGCTCCTCGAAAAAATAGTGTAAACGGGGGTCAAACATAGTCTGACACAGCCTATGGGTGCAGGTCAGATAGTTGACCCAGGTCAACTATCCGAGCCCCCTGGTTGGTCCACGTGGACCAACCAGGAAAAACCCTGGAGAAAATCTTTGTTAATTCATTTTAAAATACTAAATGGCTGAATTAATTAAAAGTTATAAAATAAAAATGCTTAAAATTTTATGTAGTATTTTATTCTGATTTTTAATTATTTTTATGAGTTATATTTTTACAAGTTCACTTTTTAGCCTTATATAGGTATAATACCTATGTATTTAAGTATTTAATTTTTATTTTGTGTATTTTAATTTCATTATTGTTATTTATTCTTTTCTAAAATTACAAGATACTTTTATGTACACAAATATATTTTTATTTTATTTTTCTAATTTATTTTGTATAATTAATAAAATAGAAGTATATTTTATATAGATATAAGTACAGGTATAATACCTATGTATCAAATATGTATGTATTTTATTTTAAGTTTAATTTAGGTTTTTATTTTGATTTTAATGCACATATATATTATAAGTAATATTTACAACATTATAAAAATATAAAAATATAAAAATAATGAATAAATAATAAATTGAATATTTTAATCAGTATAACTATACAACAGGGGTCCAAAACTCAACTTTCAAACCGTAGCTCCGCCAAATGCGAAACCACCGCCATTAAATTGCTTATTTTCTTCTATATACAATTAAAGGTGAGTATGCTGCATTTAGTGTTTCCGTTTGTAAGATACGGGTCTGGGAAGTTGGCATTCTAGAATTTTATTCAGACCATAACTTTTTATCTGTACATTATTTTTCTGTGAAATCAATGTTGTATTTTTCTTTATTAAATTATCTACAACTTTCATTTACAAAGTTTCTTTATTTGATGCACAAAAAGTGGAACCAAAAATAGGTCCCAAAATGAATAAAGAATGAGTAAAAACTATAGGTATTTTATCTGTATTTTGGCCCTTATCTCCCCCTACTTTATTCCTTGTCGACCTATTCATCAAGATGCCTAGGTCTCGGGGGTTTTGGGTCATAAAATATTTACAATATTTTATTCTTTTTCTTTTCTTTATTTATTCTATAATTTTGGCCTTAATTACAGTATTTTATACACTATTGTGATGCACATGCATGAATGCTAAGATGCTCTATTTAAGGGTATTTTCAAGCATTTGCTAGGGTTTTTGGTGCCAAAATGATAGAATAAAGATGATGAAATGTGGATTCATCAATGAGCTACTCCATCTATTTATTTAATTTCGTTCATTTTAGAGCAAGTGTGAACAAATTCCAAATCCAAGATCTTCATGCGTATGCTCAGAGTAAAATGCAGATAAAGGCAGACATATGATGCATGCAATTTTTAGTTGATTTTTATGCAATTATAGGATGGTGAATGAACAATAATGCAAGGTTAGATATATGCTGTGAGAATGTAAACAATTATGCCGAAGAAAGATTCATAAAAGAGCAACAGAATACGGGTTGAAATTAGAGTCGCATTGAACATAACAATAAGATCAATCATCTAATCAGGACACACATATATGGAGCACAGAATCTCATCTAACATAAAAATTCACTTATTTAAAATGATGGCAGATGAGAAAATTAAACATGTCATGAGATAGATGAAGAAACAAGGATCAAAACGACACTAAAATCATGCATTTGGACCTACGATGCTCAAGTTATGAAGAAAATAATGCATGGGCATAATTGTAATAAAAATGCAAGAAATAAAAAGATAAATATTACATTTAGGTCTCCAGAGGGACCTAAATATAAATACCAAAAACCGCTTGGGCCCTGACATAATTTCTCCATGCGCGCATGGGCATTTCTATAAATTCCAAAATTAGCGAGGACATCCCTGTAAATTACCCAGGCACGCACATGAGGCACGTGCCTGGGGACCAATATGTAATTATCGAAACTTCCTGGGTCTTTTGTGTAAATTACCCAGGCTCTCACGCACGATACACATGAGGGACTAGGCTCGGGAGACTCGCAGGCTCAGACAACGTGGCATCACATGGATGGATCGGATCGAGGTTCAGTGGACCCGAGCATGTAGGTTCGGCTGAGGCTTGGTCATCCACGTGTCATCATCTCAGCCGTCCGATCCAGATGATCGGACAGAACCTGTAGCGTCTTCTCCTCCGCAGGCCACCGGAGAAGGCGGGGCTCCAACGAGCTGTTGTTTGCTCCTCCGTGCTCTGATGGCCTGCATGATGGTCGAGGAAGCTCCGTGAGGGTTGGGCGTTGAAGCTCGAACGACGATGTAGCTCCATCGGTGTCTGGAAGAGCGAGGCGAAGAAGCATCATCGGAGTTGGAGCTTGGATCGGCGAGGCATTGCGAACTCCGGCCATTGAAGTCATGCGGATGTTAGATAGCCGAAGCGTACGGTTGTGAATGCGTGAGAGTATTTTGTGAGTGATATGGAGGCTGTGGGGAGCGACGGGAGTGGTGGCCTGGGTTCTTCTTCTCCGGCGAAGTGGAGCAGAAGGGGGTCAGAGCGGGGGAGGTCCTGGAGAAGGGAGGGGTGGTCGGTAAGGGTGAGGGTGAACTTGCGGAGATGGTCGGATGATCAATGGAGGGTAGGAGTGAAGCACGGTGATGCGATAATTAGGAGAAAAAGTAAGAAAAGGTAGAGGAGATGACCTGGCGGTCGGAGAGGAATCAACGGAGGAGGTGACTTGGGCTGATGATCTACGCAATCCTCGAGTCGTCGCCCAGCTAGGTAGCCTATCCAGCGAGCTCGGGGGGGAGGGGGGGGGGGGCAAAGCCACCACAGCACAACCATGGCGGATGTGGGTCGACACCGGGAAATCACCCATTGTCGCCAGCCAATTCTGCCTCCTCTTGTCACGAGGAGGGAACGACGGCTAGGGAGAAAGCCTGTAAATGGTGGATGAGGGTTGACGGTGGCAGGGCGAGGGGATTTATAGAAGGCGATGGCCGAGCGTTACAGTAGGGGCGAAGCATTTTTGAATGGTTTTCTTGATGACTATGAGTGAAGGCAAGGTGCGGTGAAGATGGCGCGAGGAAGGCGGATCTGAGGGTTACGGAAAGGATACGTTTTGATGTGGGAGAGATGGTTGTGGTACCTTCCAAATTTGGAAGGGGGGAAGCTATCTTGCGAGGTGTAACGGACCAGGCAGGGGAGGCGATAGAGGTCAGAGATGACGTTCGGACCGTTGGATCATGTAATCCAACAGTCAGGAAGGGGGCGCTGGCGGAGGGATGGGATTAGAACAAAGATCTGATCCAGCGGCGGAGAATTAGGCGGTAGCGAATGGCTAGGATGTGACCTGGCAGAGATCTAACAGTGGGAAAGAGTGGGATGTCGTGTAGGCTTGAGAGGCTTAGGATGAGACGCGATCGAGCGACTGAGGTAAAGGGGCGACGTGGCATGAGGAGGAGCGTTGGATGGAATGACAATCAGGTGGTTGTGGATAAGGCGCAAATGAGCCGCGATGATAAGATCTCTGGAGCGATCTGACGGCTGAAGATGGAGCAGGATTGTGTGTCTCAGATTGAGGCGGGAGGTGAAGATCCGGCGGATGGAGATGAGGGTGGGTGGCAGAGAGAGAAGCAACCACGTGGGTGGCCCAGAGGGTGTCACGTAGCTGCACCAGAAAATTAGAAAAATGCTAAATGCAAAGAAAAATACAAAAGAAATAGTTAGAGACAAAATTAGGAAAAAGTCAAAACATGAAAGTTGTTCGTCTCAATGAAATCTACAAGTTTCATGTTGGAGAAAAAGCCAAAAGAGGTCATTTCTACAAAAACTATTTTTGGAGGGTATTTTTGAGTGGGTAAGAACACTGATTTTTATCTTTTGAGTTGTTTTGTATTTTTAGTCTTTTTAAAGTTTAGGGAGTTATGGACAATTACTCTACCTAATTTTAGGGATTTTTGATGAGAAAATAAATACAAAGAAAATAATGGTAATTAAATACAATTAATTAAGGTTAATTATACACAATATAATACAAGATAAAAATAAGAAATTAATGGTGATTTTTATTGGATTGATTAAGCGAGAGGTTTAATTAATGATTTTAGCATGATGAATACGAGATTCATCAATATGGGAGAGATGGGGATAAGATCTTTTGACATGAGATGGACAAGAGATAACTTGTAACAGAAGATAAATGGAGAAGGGATGGGGAAAAGGTCGGCGGTATGCTACACACGTCGCGGAGAGGGTGATGCATGGCTTCTATTCAACACCTGTAGAGGTTGACAACACGTATGAAACCAGTAGATTAGCATGCAATGGACAACATATATCTACAAGGGCATAATTAGAATTTTATGGAACAAAATTAATAGCTACGGCTGGAGTGTAAATTACATAACAGGACCCGTGGAGATAGGCCATGAACAATGCCTACTCCACGGGCTTTCATATATGGGTAAAATAGGGCTGTCTCCATGGGGGGAGCTAACTTGACTCCTCCCGCATCATTTCATCTGGTTTTTTATTTTTTTTGAAAATTTCTTCCGTGGATTTCATTAATATATCCTTATATTATGTCATCAAAATTTCGTGCGAAATAGAGATTCATACGACCTCCATCCAGACGGGGTCGATTTTAGCAATTCTGTTGCCGTTAAAAAATTATTGTATGGATGGAGGCCGTTGGAGCTTCTGTTTCTCACGAAATTTTAATGGCATAATATAGGGATATAGTAATGAAATCTAACGGAAGAATTTTTCAAAAAAAAACCCGGACGAAATGAGACGAGGGAGTCAAGTTGGCTCTCCCTAGAGGGCAGCCCCATTTAACCCTTCATATATTGTATGATATGTTTTGAGGGAGAAAGGACGGGAAGGTACTTCCAATCCCTTGATCGGACGGCCTATAATTTCCGTATCTGAACATCGACGACAAGCATGGAACCATCCACTTCTGCCACCTCGATCTCCATTCCCAACGGTTCCCATCCATCCTCGGATCCCCTCACCTTCCCTCCTCATCCCTCCCAAACACCCACCACCTCCCGGCAGTGACCACATCCACAATGTCCCTCACTCTCCTCCTCCTCCTCCTCCTCAACTCGGTCGAGTCAACTCGGTTCGACTTCGGCACGCTCACACCGGATACCCTCAAGCTCCTCGGCGACGCTCACCTCGACAACGGCACCCTCCGCCTCTCCCGCGACCTCCCTGTGCCCACCTCCGCCGCCGGCAGAGCTCTCTACGCCCACCCTATCCTCCTACCAATTTCCTCCTTCTCCACCTTCTTCTCCTTCTCCATCTCTCACCTCCATCCACCTTCCCACGGCGCCGGCTTCGCCTTCCTCCTAGCCTCCGACGACCACTCCATCGGAGACCCAGATGGGTTCCTCGGCCTCGTCAAGAAGACCACCAACGTCAGCACGTTCCCATCTCCCAACGTCTTGGCGGTAGAGTTTGACACCATGATGGACGTCGAGCTTGGGGACGTCGACGGGAACCACGTCGGCATCGATATCAACAGTGTGGTATCGACCCATGTCGCGAAGTTGGACGTGGAAGGCGTCAATCTCAAGAGCGGGGACCTTGTGAATGCGTGGCTGGAGTACAACGGCTTTGATGGTCTCCTCCGTGTTTACGTCTCGTACTCTACTGTTCGACCAGTGGACCCCGTGATCTCCTTCGAGGTCGACCTCGGGAGGTTCTTCGGGGATCTCGTGTTTGTGGGTTTTTCAGGTTCGACGCAGAGAAGCACCGAGAGGCATTGCATAGAGTGGTGGAGCTTCGCGTCGTCTTCTATTGTTCCTGCAGCCCCGTCGCCGTTGATAGCGACGGCGCCTTCTGTTTCTTTAATGGTGGTAGCTGCGGCGGCTTCTTCTCGCGGCGGTGCAGCGGTGGTCGGAGCGGCCACCACCGCTGGAGTCTTCTTCGTTGTGGCTTGTGTTGGCGTTTCCTTGTGGGTCACCTCCCGGAGATCAGAAACTATTAAGAGAGCTAAAGATGAGAACTTGGTCGTTGCTGCCGTACGGACGCCACGCGAGTTCGGCTACAAGGAGCTCGTTGGTGCCACCGATGGCTTTGATCCGTCACGCATTGTTGGCGGCAGCACGCGCAGCGCTGTCTACAGAGGCGTCCTTTGCGACGGCACCACCATTGCGGTGAAGCGCTGCCCTGGAAACTGCGGCAATTGTGAGGTCTCTATCGTCGCCGGGCTCCGGCACCGCCACATCGTGAAGCTACAGGGGTGGTGCAATGCCAAGAACGAGACCCTCCTTGTCTATGACTACATATCCAATGGCAGCCTTGACGCGGCCCTCGTCCATGGCCAGTTATCTTGGCGACGATGTCGGGAGGTCCTGGCCAGTGTGGCCTCTGCTCTCGCATACCTCCACAGCGAATGCGAGCACCGGATCATCCATGGTAATGTGAATTCCGGCAATGTACTGCTCGACGAGGACTTTCAGGCACGTCTCGGTGGCTTTAGCCACGCACGGCATGGGGGGTCTTCTGAAGAGAAGGCGGATGTGCACAGCTTCGGGGTGGTGATACTGGAAGTGGTGAGTGGGAGGAGGGCCAATCATGGCAACTTGGTCGAGTGGGCATGGAGACTGCATGACGAGGGGCGAGCAATGTATGGGGTCGACACAAGGATCACAGAAGGATGGGAGGAGGTAGAGGCGAGGAGGATGGTGATGGTGGGATTGGCGTGCACACATCCGTTCATGGCAGCAAGGCCTGGGATGAGGGCGGTGGTGCAGATGCTGAGCGGAGAGGCGGAGGTGCCAGACATCGCGAGGTCAAGAGCCGGACAGAGGTCGGAGGGGTTGCTGCTGAGCTCGTCGGAGTTTGACAATGGACTGTGCTCTTCTTCTGACCGTGAAGTGTAGAAGAGTAAGATCTATTCTCGATTTGGATATGATTCTAACTGAAATTATATTTTTTTGTTGTTCAAAATCTTGAATGGAATTAAGAAACATATTCAGATGTTATTGGGCGTGTTTACTGATTGAAATCATAGATTTATGTTGAAAATTTAGATTGGATACAATGCCTTTTGTTAGTAAAACAAACATGCAAACAGGAATGGATCATGATCAACAAGAGAACATAAAACTATGATGCTCTCTCCTCACGAACCTTGTAAATCTCTCTGTTCATTGTCCGACTACTTTGATCACAATTCAAACAGCATGTGCTTGATCAGACAGCGGTTTTATATTCTGTCCGATTTAGATAGATGAGGTTTTATGCCATAGTGAAGTTCACAATCTGAAAGTTAATGTATTCACATTAGATTACATAGTCTGGCTTAAACATACATCGCCGCGAATGTATGCGCAATCGCGTCTCAGAACCCGGATCTCCTTCTTCCAAAATGCGGGTTCGCGGAAGCACCGGATGATGGTTTTCTAAAAAAAAATCAGCAGAGTCTTTCAGGTTCATTCTGATTCTGCTTCCTCCTCTTCCCCCGCTTCCGATTCCGAATCCGACTCCGACTCCGACTCCGATCCGTCCTCTTGTTGAGACTTCTGATGTGCAACGGCCTTCTTACGTTCCTTCTCATCCCTTGAAGAATCGGAGGAGCTGGAACTGGAAGACTTGGTCTTTTTGGGAGCTGGCGCGGCCTGTTCGGAAGCAGGTGGTTGGCATTGAAGGAAGCTCAAAGTAATGACCACGTCGGCCATCAACGGGCGGACCATGGATTCCTCCTGGAGGCACATCGCAGCTACCGCGACTGCTTGATTCAGGTCCCGTACCGGGTAATTCAGCCCAAGGAGAGGATCCACGAGCTCTGGAAATCTCTTCTGGTCCTTGAACATCGGCTGAGCCTGTTTAGATCACACAAGAACTATATCAGCATCTTTAACCAATCAACCAGATCGAGGAGCCGATCATAGACGTACCCACGCGACGAGGTTCTGCTCGTTTGCTGGCTTGGTGGGATCCATGGCCCTCCTCCCTGTGATCAGCTCGAGCATCAGGACTCCGAAGCTGTAGACGTCCGACTTCAACGTGAGCTCTCCTGATCTCGCATACTCGGGCGCGCAATAGCCGTATGTTCCCATAACCATCGAGGCTGCGTGCAAGTTGCTATCTCCCATGAGGCCGAGCTTGGCGAGACCGAAGTCAGAGATCTTCGCGGTGTGCTCCTCGTTGAGTAAGATGTTCGCGGATTTGAGGTCACGGTAGATGATGGGCGGGTTCGCTTTGTCGTGAAGATACTCCAGGCCCGTCGCGGCACCGGTAGCTATCCTCATTCTAGTATACCAGCTTAGAGGTTTCCGATCCGGCGGCAGATCTGACATTAAAAGGAAACAATCCCGTTCAGATGAAGGATAACGAGTCAAAGACGAGTCAGGAATAAGTACGATCATTCTTGTTCAGTTGATTTGGGAGTTATGGAAAGCATACGCGTTGTTGACAAAGATATGATAGATGATGTAATGTTGCAAAAGTCGGTATTCGATATTATGTCACACGACTCACTGAATAAAGAACAAATGGTATTCGAGTGAATATTATGAATTATCCAGTGTTCTAATTATTTTAAATACAGGAATTTTACATACTATATTCTTATATATTTATATATTTATTTTCACCAGTTAACAAGATAAAAGTACCAATTGAAATCTAATTAAATATTTTCTCATCTTACTTTTATTTTACATTTTTCGGGCGTAAATTGTAATTCTGTCAGTTTATTTGTGACAGTAACAGTTTATCAGCTAGTTTGATGCATTTTCTGCTTGTTGTTTGCTTTCAGAGTTTTGTCCTTTGTTTCTTTTCCAGCAAATTTATCAGTTAGTACCAGAACATTTTAAGGGGGTACACATTGTAATTTCACCAGGCAGGTTTTGACAGTTTGTTCGTTATATTACTTTCTGCAGAATTAACATAATGAATAATATGTTTTTTTTTGCAGATTTGACCCCTTACCAAAGAGATGCTTGTCCAAGGAGCCCAAGGACATGAACTCGTACACCAAGAGCCGCTGATCGCCGTCCGCGCAATATCCTATGAGGTTCACGAGGTTCGTGTGATTGAGAAGGCTGAGCGTCAAGACCTCGGTGAGGAACTCCTTGTTTCCTTGCATCCCATTCCGGTCTAGCTGCTTGATAGCCACATCCTGAGGAGAAGAAAAATATCAAAAAAATCCAAGCTGAAAATTTTGGATGTGAATTTTGGCGGAGGAAAATCGGGCTCGTACCCGACCAGTGCTCTCGATGACACCTTTGTAGACCCTTCCGAACCCGCCCTCGCCCAACAGGCAGTCCGGCCGGAAGTTCCTGGTGGCCGAGGCTAGTTCGCGGAACGTGAAGGATTGCGCTGCAATATTTCCATTGCCTTCCTTCTTGTCTGCATCAGAGGAGGGGATTTCTGCAAAGAAGAAAAACTGAGACGCCATCTTGAAAATTTAATTTCCAATAGTTATTCAAGCTTGCAAAAATTTAGCTAAAATTAGTGATTAAATAGCAGTCACCATGCCCCCCCCCTAAAATATTGTTCACTTACGTTTTGGCACCCAAAATTTCTGTAATTGCACAACAGCCCTATAATCTTACTCTATAATGCATATGCTCTAGCCCAAGGTTTCTGGTGTGTTATGAGGTTTATTTGTATGATTTTTTTATGGTTGCGCCCCTCTTAGATTTTACAATATCATTTGTGCTCATCACTTTTTTTAATATCAGTTGTGCATCACCTTTTTGTGCAATTAACAAATATGCTCATCATGTTAGTTTTCTCGTGAGATAAATCAAACCATGATTTATACAAACCAAAGTGTAATTTAGTATATCTTTTCTTATAGTTGTGTCCCTACAATTTTGAAAAAATTACACTTGTATCCCTCCTTTTTCTTTCCAATTACACTTGTATCTCCTAGATAGGGAAGGGAATAGACGGAAACTAACCTGAGGGGTACAACTAGTAATTGTCCAAGAAGGTAGGCGCAAAATTGATATTGCAAAAAATAGGAGTATAATTGATATTGTAGAACCTAAGAAGAGCACAATTGTAAAAAAAAATCCTTATTTGTAATATGCAATTTAGTTGTGAATAGAATTTTTCTAGAACGTTCTTCTCTTGAATCGAGGGGTATAATTGATATTGTAGTAGAACCTAAGGACACAATTGTAAAAAACCCCTTATTTGTAATGTGCAATTTAGTTGTGAATAGGAGGGGTATAATTGATATTGTAGAACCTAAGAAGGGCACAATTGTAAAAAACCCTTATTTGTAATATGCAATTTAGTTGTGAATAGGAGGGGTATAATTGATATTGTTGAACCTAAGAAGGGCACAATTGTAAAAAAACCCTTATTTGTTTAGTTGTGAATAAGAGGGGGTATAATTGATATTGCAGAACCTAAGAAGGACACAATTGTAAAAAAACCCTTATTTGTAATGTGCAATTTAGTTGTGAATAGGAGGGGTATAATTGATATTGTAGAACCTAAGAAGGGCACAACTGTAAAAAACCCCTTATTTGTAATACGCACTTTAGTTGTGAATAGGAGGGGTATAATTGATATTGTAGAACCTAAGAAGGGCACAATTGTAAAAAAAAACCCTTATTTGTAATATGCAATTTAGTTGTGAATAGGAGGGGTATAATTGATATTGTAGAGCCTAAGAAGGGCACAATTGTAAAAAACCCTTAAAATTTGTTTAGTTGTGAATAAGAGGGTATGATTGATATTGTAGAACCTAAGAAAGGCGCAATTTTAAAAAACCTCTTATTTGTAATATGCAATTTAGTTGTGAATATGAGGGGTATAATTGATATTGTAGAAGCTAAGAAGGGAACAATTGTAAAAAACCCCTTATTTGTAATATGCAATTTAGTTGATTTAGTTGTGAATAGGAGGGGTATAATTGATATTGTAGAACCTAAGAAGGGCACAATTGTAAAAAAACCCTTATTTGTTTAGTTGTGAATAAGAGGGGTATAATTGATATTGCAGAACCTAAGAAGGACACAATTGTAAAAAAAACCCTTATTTGTAATGTGCAATTTAGTTGTGAATTGGAGGGGTATAATTGATATTTAGAACCTAAGAAGGGCACAATTGTAAAAAACCCCTTATTTGTAATATGCAATTTAGTTGTGAATAGGAGGGGTATAATTGATATTGTAGAACCTAAGAAGGGCACAATTCTAAAAAAACCCTTATTTGTTTAGTTGTGAACAAGAGGGGTATAATTGATATTGTAGAGCCTAAGAAGGGCACAATTGTAAAAAAATCCTTATTTGTAATATGCAATTAGTTGTGGGTAAGGTCCCCATCTTATTCTTTTCCCGAAATGTGGACAATTACATTGTAACCCTTATAATCTTACTCCAATTAACGCACATGTCCCTTTCTCTTTTACTTGGTCGTTTCCGCTGACGGGAGCCATCACCGACGCCTCTAAGAACTCACCGTGGGGTTTCGGCGCGGCGGCGACGACGACGTCTTCATTGAAGGAGTTCGATCGGGAATTCTCCCTCGATTTGCTCTTTGACTTTGAGAAACACGGGAAGCAGCTCATCTCCGCGCCAACAATCCCCGAAGCCTCCCCCCCTCAAATCGCCCTTCTCCTAAAACACGAGCAACTCCAGATCCTCAGGTATGTAATCGCCAACGGACGTCGAAAATCGAGCTTCTCGCATGATCCAGGAGCTGAATCTCTTCCAAGAGTCGCTCCCGAGAGGTCTAGAAGGGCTGGAGGAGGGAGACGAGCGGCGACGGGAGATCGAGGGAGACGGCGCGGACTAGCCCCGTGAGCATGGACGGATCCGAGGAAAGGCCAGCGGGGGGGACGCATTCCCCATCCGGATCGTTGAAAAGGGAGACGCCAGAAGAAAAAATTGGGGATTAACTGCAGTCCCCTAATTTTCAGGCAAATCTGTGCTCTCTCCCCGAAATAGGATCTGACCATTAATAGCATTGCCGGTTCTTAGGGGTAAGAACACTCGTAGTTGATTCTTCATCTTAAGGCCATTTATCTGCTTGTATTGTTGATGTTCTTGCAGATTTCATAATCAAGAACTTGAAAAAACAATTGGCCAACACGAACTGCTGCCACCTGATATAATTTAAATCCAAGTAATGATGTATTTGGTATATCATATACATGGTTATTAATTAAATTACTTGGCAATATAAGTTTACTTCATTTTTTTAAATTTTTTTCTTAAAGGTTTATGTCTAACAGTTGGATTTAGAGATGGTTCTAAATATTATTGTGATCTTTCTCCCAAGCATAGTTGGTTTTTCACAGGACTTTCAGATCTAGGTCTTTCACTGGTTAGTCCTGGTAGAGCCTCCAATATTTTTTTGAAAAGAAAGTCCTTGGTAACAAGGTATAAAAACATCTCTATTTTATTAAAATTTCAAAAAATGAAATAAATCCGTAAATAATAAATCAAAAAAATGAATTAAATAACAGGAAAAAAACATAGTAAATTTATGGAAGTACTATAAACAATTAAACACAGGGGTTGCTCTCATTGGAGGTTTTAACCCCAACATCTTATAGCACGAGTTGGCACTGGCTATGCACCACCTATCTTTGCATTCCCCAGATTTTTTCTTTCAAGAGGATTCATTGACTGCCAAGCCTTGGTAAGTATCACACCCCAAACTTGATGCTCGAGAATGTGCATGCATACACGATGGCGGAGGCACGAGCATGAGCGATGTGACACACTTCGAGAGGAGATGCAAAAGTAGTTAACTCAGTTGTTATCCACTGGGGCCTTGGCGGGCTTACTCGTCATCAACAGTACGTGGCAATGGAAAACGCCACAAGAAGACACTAGCTTGGAGGCGGAGTAGCATTGAAATCATGGTACATGCATAAATGCAAGACATGATACTGGATGCATATATCGGTACAAATGCAAGCGTTAGAGCAATATGCGTGGTGAAACATTAGAGACGTTGAGAAGCAATGAGACGTGTCATGCATGTGAGTACGAGCATGGACATGCATGTTCGCTGATGTACGTATGAGAGTGATCTAGAGGCAATGACAACGGGGTCCTGGAGGACTTCTCCTTACATGTGCATGGCGAAAGACGAGTATCACATGAAGGCTCGAAGGTTGTAGGTTCCCTTTGGCACAATGTCAGGCGTTTGGAGGCACTTGATAGGAATCTGGCAAAGTTCTATCAACATGCACTGGAGTACTGGTGTAATGACGACTAGGCATATGATGTGGCATCATTCCTAGAAGATGAAAAGATAACAAGGTAGTCGAAGGGACACAAAGAAGATGAAAGGTTGTTGTATAATGCAAAGGGTTGTTGTGGAACACGAATGGTCTTTAGTACTAATTTCATTATGAATGTAAATGTAATAACGAGAGTCCTTTGACCTTCCTAGAGTCTTGTATATAAGTGGGGTGTGGGTTCTCCACAACACAACCCATCCTACACATATGTAGTTCCCTTTTGAATAAGAGAACAAAGGAGCTTTGTGACTATCCTCGCGTTCATGTTTGTGCTTGTGTTTGAGTGTGTGTGCGAACAAGTGGAAATGCAGGGAGATTTAGAGCTTATTCATGACAATTTTACTCATGAGAAGGCTGGTTAGCTTGCAAAAAGCTAATGCCACACAAGTTAGTTCCAAAAATAAGTTAGGGATTTTCACCCTGTGACAACTGGTATCAAAGCTGATGATATTGCACTTCATTAGCTTGAAGTCATATCAGAGAAAGTTAAAGCTTGGGCGGTTGTTGGATGCATTTGTTCTCAGAACAGAGTACCCTTATTGGCGCAAGTTCGTCTTCAACTTCAGAAGGAAGAGGGTAGGAGTGCCAGTATTGGACAGGGAGCCCATGACGAGCTACTTCGTAGTAAATATTATTGTATATTTATATCATCCATATTTGAATTATAACATATTTATGGTAGCATTATTACCCTTAATACGACTAGGGATACGTACCCGTAACCACTTTGATTATCATAATCATAATTGTTGATCTAAATGGTTAGATCATAGATATTGATAAGTAGTTGTAGACATATGGAGATAGATTGAGGACATAGCTCGAGTTTGAGAAGACATGGAAATCTTCTCTAAAGACTAACATCTGTATGACACTCTTGATGCAGTTCCTCTGTTTATGAATAGAGATTTGGATGTGTCGGATGATTCAAGTTAAAGAGTTAACTTGACGAGATCGAGAAAACTAAGACTTGTATTGTAGACTGTTAGGAAACATGCATACATCCTTGAACTGGAGGCGGATATACATCTATATGTCTAAGTATGTAGATTTAACATACCGGTAAGTTGATGACCTGACAAAGTCTATATATCGACAAGATGGTATGTATACGAGGACATATGAGATGTTTGATGAGACATTGGGGTCAAAGCGAAGTCCACCAATGACCATCCTATATAGGAACCATGATATGAATTTGAGAATGCTAATATATGCTTTTGGAAAGTATATGTCTAACATTGTCCCAATGGTCAATTGAGAAATCTTCTTGATAAAACCTAGAAGGAGACAACCAAAATGTGGGTTAAAACTTCAGCTTAATCACAGTCTTCCAAGTATGTAGGATGCATGAGTACTAGGAATACTCTAGGTTGATGCGATTATAGTAGATTGCATACTATGACATTTCCACTCCGAGGGAGTGATGAAACCGGACAGATTTTAGTGACTCCATCTTCAAGCATTAGTGGATGAGATTTGATCTCAGTTTACGGAATCAAATCTAGATCCAAAGAGTTGGAAATTGATCTGAAAGTGTTTTAGGGTGAATTAGAGGTTTGGTTCAATATCCGACTCAATCATACGGCTCAAAATTGTTTGAGCCCAAATATTAGATCATATTAACTTTCTCATAACTATACACCATTTATACAATCTCCTGGAAATTATATCCAAGTAATCGCAAGTTATATAATTGTCCTAGTAGGATTGGGACTTATATAATATGAGAAATTGAGGATTAATGTGTGAATATGAATAACAAATATAAGCTAATATGAATGTGATTCACAATTATTGGGAATGATATAAATTTGATTCACTAATTAAATAATGTGAATATGTTTCACATTTAATAGTAGGAATTATGTGACTATGATTCACATATTAATTAATTAGAATCTGATTGGATTCACATTCACTAACTATAAATGTAAAATATGATTTGCATTTTATTTTTGGTGTTCTATGAACTAGATCCATTCTTTGTAAAGAATATGCAAAATCTACCATTCAAATATCATATTCCTACAAGGAGTATAATCGATAAAAATCAATTGTTCACCACATATTCCTAATAGGATAATGTGGAAAATTGCCTCTCTTCCCCATACATGCCCCCCCCTCCCCCCCCCACACATACACGTGAGGAGAGGTAGGGCCCTTCCCACCACATGCATAAACCCTAAGATAAGTGAGAAGCCTCTCTTCTCTCCCAAACCCTAGCCATCCTCACCATCTCTCCCTTTCCAACCCTTGCTTTGTAGTCCCCCTCTTCCCCTTCTCTCTCCCTTGTGGTCCACATTAAGAGAAGAAGAAGATCATCTTCTTCACGTCGTCAACTCACAATGAAGAAGGCGATCCCTGTATGATGTGGAGATCATGACAAGAGAGAGGAGTCTCTCTTGCATACATGGGATACATGTGACTCATCCTAGCCCTTGTGTGTGCAATGCTTACATATTAGACGATTTGAAGGTCCCTTCGAAGAGGTTATCTGCGCCACCCAAGGTAATCTTCTTTACTATTATGTGTTGTGAAATGGGGCAAGAATCGTTCTTGCATACATGTGCTTTCACTTCACATATAAATTATGTTGTGACTATATCATCGCTCAAACGATTATCAATTTTTTTCTACAGATAGGATGCACTTTTTCTATATATTACATGATGCATGAGGTTCAGAATCTCCTTCACTCATCATATTGATGCTTTGTAACGAGCTGTCGCAGAGATTGAGTCTACCATTGAGACTCATGGGCACCACATCGCAAGCCATGAAGATCATTCTTCAAAGAGATTGGACATTGAGGACGACACCCAACGCCCCTTTGTACATATCAAGTCCTTGACGGACAAGCATGATGCGTTCAATGTGATGATGGTTGATCTTCGTGACGAGATCATCCTTATCATGAAGGTGTAAACATGTAGCGAGGGGTGCGACAACCAAAGGTACCTGAACCCAAACCCTTCACATGCACTCATAGTGTGAAGGATTTGGATAACTTCCTATTGGACATGGAAATAACATCGAGGCAACCAGGACAAGGCAAGCATAGAAGGCATGCTTGGCATCTTGTACTTGTCTAGCGACACCAAGTTATGGTGGATAAGTCATGCAACATATGAGTAGAGATAGAGGATCTCCATATGGGAAGATTTAGTCATGGAGCTGAAGGAGCCGTTCATGCTGAAGTACATGACATCGATTACACGAGAAGCTCTTTGGTGCTTGAAGCAGACATGCATTGTTTGTGACTATCTAAAGCAAATCATGTCTTTGTAGCTGGACATCAAGCACATGCCCGAGGATGACAATTTGTTCAACTTCATGGCCAGATTGCAATGTTGGGCCCATGATGAATTGAGGAGGCATGGTGTGAAGGACATAAATTCAATGATCACTGTGGCAAACTCTTTGTTATACTACAATGTCCAACCAGCCCTCGTTAAAGTACTAGCAAACCAAAGGCAAGATCAAAGGACAAGTACAAAGGCATTGCTCAGGAGCCACAAATGAAGTAACAGAATACTCCAAGAAGAAGGATCATCCCAAGATCAAAGGGTGCGTCATATGCGATAGACTGTATCGGGTACGAGGAAGTGGAAGAACACGACGAGGTTCAATTTGGTGCAATGAAGACTATCCACAATATTTACCTCACAACACATTGTAGTAGAACTAAAAACTCAATGGAAGGAGGGACCTCTGCCATGTAGATCAGGTCTATGGAGAGATCCAAGAGCTTTGGAACTTCCAAGGCTCTATCGAGAATGCACTGCTAAGAAACAACATGTGCGAAGGAGTTGCACAATAGAAGTTGCAGACAAGAGAACATCCTTGTACATAAAATAATGCAAAGCCTTGAAGGGAACTACAAGAGCATGGACAAAGTGCTAAACATATGTGTGGGTGAAGTGGTGATGAACCACCTTGTCAATGATCTTGCTAGGAGCGAGATACCAAAGATGCTCGGAGCGCAGGAGGTGCTCACCTCTCAAGATATGGGGTCACCCACAGAGAAGGTGGAGACTAGCAATGAGCAAGCATAGATGTATATACTTTACAAACGGATCCGGAGCTACCATTCACCAACAACAGAGATGGTAGATCCTCTCATGAAGTCGAAAGGGTTACATTGCGGATGTGAGCTGATATGGAAGATCCTCTTCTCAGGGCAAAGGTGAAGTAAGGTATATTATTATTGGTATTATACAATTTTTATATCATTTATTTATTATAAAGAATTTGTAGGCATATATATACAGAAAACAATGTGTTATTGTGTCAAAATAATTTGTACCCCGTAAAATATTTTTGCAAACCATGTCAAATAGATATAATTTTTTTTCAAATATTTTAAAAAATATTTTTGCAAACATTTTCAAATCTCTATACCCATAACCCATGATAAATATACAAAACATGTGAAAGGACGAGCTATGAATAAAAGTATATATGCAATATACACCTGTATTACTCTAATTTTTATTAATAAAGAAATCCATAAATTATAAGCGTAATAATATAATTATTTATAACTACATAATTAGGATTACTTATTTGCAAGGATTTATTTGTTAATTAATATTATGGTTAATTATAGTTAATGAATTTCTTGAGATAGAGGGTTAATGAATCCAAATAATAATGATAAATATGGGACTTATCAGAAGGCCAATTCTTTGAAGGCCAAGTCTATGGAGGATGATAGTTCACAAGAAGAATAGGTGTGCAAATCACAACAGTTGTGACTTGAGCTTTCGTAGTTTGCACCAGATTTAAGGCTATATTTTCACTGGTAGAGTTGTACTAGTTGTTGCACTACTTTTATAGCTTCCACATTTTAAGTTCATCATTTATGTAAATATATTTTGTGGACTCTATGTAAATATTGTGGACTATGTGTAAATATATGTAACTTCATCATAAATATATGTATGATAGGACTTCATCTTGTTTAAGGATCCAGAAGACGGGCTCTTTTAACTTCAGCATCGGTATGCATCAAGGTTCATCTTTGAGTCCATTCCTTTTTACTTTGATTATGTACGAGTTGACTCGTCACATTCTGGATGAGATACCTTGGTGTATGTTGTTTTACCGATGATATTGCGTTGATTGATGCGACACGATATGTAGTATGAGAAGCTAGAGGTTTGGAGACATGCCTTAGAGACTAAAGGCTTTCGTATAAGTATGGCTAAGACTGAATATATAGAGTGCACATTTGATTGGAATAACGACGAAGGACTCGATGTGAAGATTGGAGAACTCAGAACTAATGAAGCATTTTCTATGATCAAATAACTAAGTTTCCGCTGTAACTGCTCTAACCGTTGGCAACCGAACTAATGTAAAATGTTAAATTAAAATCCTAATGCATTGAAAAACCTTTTGATATATGGGGAGAATGCTATCCAGAAAGAAACATACAAGTTACCTTTATATATTTTACATGCCTGCTACAGATTTCATCTTCAATTTGATATTTTTTCCCTTTTGTTTAACGAAGATGAGGTCTCAATATGATCTCTTTGAAAAATTGATATAAGTAGTATGGTGTGAGTCTGACATTAGCATGACATGGAACCTTTGTGTATTTTAATTATTTAGGATGCCATCCCATTATCTTCGATTCTATTCAACAATAGATAGCATCTCTCCACTGTACATACCAAATTCTTGCTTTATCCACCACAAAAAAACGCGAAAAAGACACAATTCAAGAATAATAGTTAAAAAGAAGAAGTACAACACCCCCACCCCTCTCTCAGTAATTGGAATAACTAAATCTCAATCAACCAATATTCCAATGAAGTTCTATCAAATTTTTACATAGTTATACATATGAGGTATTTCTCCTTTCAGGGCAAGGAAGGCTTCCTTAGAAGTAGACCTGGCTAATGGGCTCGCGACCTGCCTGCCTAGCCCGCTCATGAGCTGAGTTTTAGCCAGGAGAATTGCGGTCCACAAACAATAATATATATAAACCAGAAAAGACGCGTATTAATATGATATATTCAAGTTTTTCGTATGTGATGCTAGTTTTACATTAAATTTAACAGTTACACGTCAGAAAAACTACTTATATTAGTTATATAAAGTATACGGTGGTAATAAAATCATCTATACTTAATAAGTAACATTAAAAAATCAATAAAAAAGGACTTGTGGCAGGCTTTGGGCAGAGGTTTATACCCTCAACCCGTTCAGCCCGAGTGCAGATCCTCTGCTGGCCAGCAGGGATCTGCTGTAAGGGGTCAGGGTGTCCGAGCCGCTCGATCGAGATCGAGCGGTTCGCACGAAATCAGGAGTTTTGTGGGCCCTTTTCGTGCGAACCGCTCGATCTCGATCGAGCGGCTCGGACACCCTCCCCCCTTACAGCAGGTCCCTGCTGGCCAGCAGAGGACCCACTCCCTCAGCCCAACCCATGGGCTGGCTCAAAATGCATTTTGGCTAGGCATATTTAGAAGGCACATCTACTTCCTTTCAACGCTTGACGTCCTGAGACATGCGAGGATAAGCTCGAGGGGAAGGACGAAGGGTGCCTACATTATGTCTATAGAGAGGAAGGAAATCGAGCGAGGTCAATCCAGACGTCGACTCTCGGACTCTATGATATCTTTTTTTTTTCATTCCAATCCACAATCATCCTCTATTTAGACCATGGTAGAATATAGGATATAAATATAGGTATAGTCATATCCGTATCTATTTTAAAATAGGAACACGATTGCGGATACAAATATTGACGGATATGAAAATATGTTACCATATCTTAAAAAACGAATAAGAATATAAAACGAATACGCATCGGATCCCAATAATAACAGATATATTTCATAGTAGTTAAAATATATATGTTTACACATAAAATATACATACAGATGTATCCATTTCATAACACTATAAAAAAACTGTGAATGCAATCATAAAATTTTGTTGCACACAATTATAAATAAATCAAAGACTGCATCTATGTACCAAAACAAATATAAGAATAGGAATGCAAATATTTGTGAATATCAAAGTGATATCCGCATCTATTTTAAAACTAAAACGAATATAAATGACAATATCTGTATAAAAAGAATACGATAGCGGATCTTATAAGAGTATTTTCATGCTCGTTTTCATCCCCACAGGTACATCTTATTACCTCATGTATGGGTCGTTAGACGTATACGGTGGGGCTCTGCCAATAGCTCATTTTTTAGTCATGAATCATGATGTACACATAGCCTCTTGTTGGTCTAGAGGGATGGGGGCTAGATTAGCCGAAAGATGATTTTCAAAACGAGTAAAGTTTGTAAAGGTAACATTTGTTTTTTTTTCAGGGCTTTTGACTATCTGGTAGGGGAGATACCTCAAGAGTCAAGCCAATGTCTGAGTATTAGGCTAGATGACGTTGAAGTAACCCATGCAATAATCCCAGGAAAAGCTCGAACGACCTTCAGCAAAAAAAAACATTCTTTAAGAATTGATTGGATACAACTCTACTGTATTAAGACTCTAATTGCTAAAAAAATCAATCCTAATCCCTCCATTCGATTGAGATCCAGATAAGCAAACATTACACAATTCCATACATAAAAATTCCAAATAATGAAAGAATGAATCAGCCGAGCTCGAACATTACTGAGGCGTGAATAAAAAAGAAACCTTAAGTAAGTCGAAGCTCGGTCTTTTAAGGTGTTTCCGGACCACAGCCAGTGCAATCCACAGCTTTCTCCAAGCATGGCACTGCGGATGTCCCTCTCGAAACACATGGGCTGTACCATTAAGGAGGCAGGAGCAGCGGTTATCATACCTCCACGGGGTGCCAGCTTCTCTCCATCTAGATATGGTTGAACGGGTTTAATTGCGCAATGCCGGGTCCCCACAACAAGGACAAGGATTGGCATGGATTGCCCTCCCCCGCTGTCCTCTTCCTCCGCCCCACGCTTGGGCTGGCAGCTGTGCAGAAAGGACAGGAACCCCATGCTCCAAACTGTATAAATAACCGGTCTTCCACTGTCCACTCCGCGGCCAGATGGCGCCCAAGTCGACTCTTGCTGCAATGGTCATGCTTGTTCTTCTGTTCACAGGGCCTTCCGTCTGCTCACAAGGTTCCGATCCATGTCGTCCTTTTCACTGACTATGTTCAGGTTTTTTACGATGTCGATCTCCAATTGCTGACAGGAATGCACCCTGCTGAGGTATATGAGATAGACTATAGGGGGCCAGAGACGCACTCATCTTTGCCGCCACCGCAACTGTCACGTGGAGGTAAGCAGCTTCTCGATCTCTCGCGCTCTGGTTTTCAAATCTGCAATACTGACATCCAGCAATCTGGATAACTGTAGAGCCAAAGCCAAAGCATTCAGAGAAAAGAAATGCTGGTGGAAATGTAAGACCACATTGAAACTCTTTGTGCTCACAAAACTATGATCTTCATGGTGATCTTGATGTGTTTTTGCTGGCAGAAGAAGACGGTTCATGGATAACGCCATAACAGGAAAGCGATCACTGGAGATACGAGACTGAAATGTAAGACCCAATCCCCTCAACATATATTTGGCAGTGCCATTTTGCTGATGTATGGAGATGATTCACGAGCCACAAAGGCAGCAGCGATAGATTCGCGAGGCTTTTTCTTATTGCATCTGTATGTATGCGTATATGCATGTGTGTGTATGAGTACGATTCGTGTAGCCACCAGCAAGGACAATGGCCTATATGAAATATGTATATAGTCCTTTCATATGAATTTGCAAGCACGTTTCTTAGTAATTGTTGGCTTTTTTTGAAGGAAAAAAAGGGCATTCATCGGAGCAACTCCCTCTACGAGGGAAGAACAGATTAATATGGTAAAAAATGACGAGCTAGCATGAGGATAAGTAAAAGTTTCAGCATTTCATTGCCAAACAATTGTTTTGCAACCTTAGCACTTCCAAGTTTTAAACAGTTGAGTTAAACTTTAGAAGCCGGGTAGAATACTAGCATAGTTGCATAGAAAGTGATGATCGCTGACAATGGTGGAATAATTCAGGATCAGTAAATCATATAACACTGCACATGCTGCACCGACACTTTCAGAGTCTGATTCAAAGCATCAATGGGTGTTAATGCCTCTTTTCTTTGTCTTTCTGAACAGACCAGTTAATGCCTTTTCGAAAGTTCCAAATGAGTTTTAGAAACTATAATCCGATTCCTTCCGAGAATTCAACTAGATCAAGGCCTGACACTACATAGATCGCTCACTGAGTTGACCAAATCAAGCTCAACTTTAGATGCCCAGATCAATCCTATTGATCCACCACATACTACGGTGAATACGATACATGCAGTTCATCGAACATAACCAGGAAACTAACACTCATAGACAGATGACCATCATGTGGTCACCTACCACAAGTTGTCCAATTGTCATTTGTCCATAGCTTATCTACATAATTCCCACACCAATTGGATCAAACACTATTTCAACAACATGATAGACCACTCACAATAGCAACACTATTTTCAAATGCAGGACGCATCACTTTGGGCACTTTAACTACATAGATCCAAGTGGTTTTTGACAGGAGAAAAGTTCATATTGACAATGACAGGGTGAGCCCAGGTTGTCACTGGTCGTATTATAGAGATCTATAAAAAGGAAATTGATGGATATTTAATAATCCTGCATCTGCAGAACAAGAGAGCTTACAATCAGATTTATATGCAAAATGATGGATGCTCTACATGATGGTTAATCCCTCCAAAGTTGCAAAAGGAAAAACTTTTTAACAAAAACCTGACCATTTGAAGCAAGGCATCTCATTCATACAGCAATCGCCAGGAATCCGTACCTGGCAATGCAGAGTGCATACAGCCTCCACCAATACAGGAAAGTAAAAAACTGAAGCTAATCCAACCAGTAAAGAAGCAGCATATCAAATCCCTAAGATCAAAGCAAAAGATAGAAATTTTTATGTTAAAGCCGGTCCAACAACTTTGCGGTTTGTACCGTGCTTTGTGCTGATTAATATCCAATATGCTTCAGGAACCATCTTTCTCAAGTGAGCAAACTATTTAAATACAATCCTGATCATGTAAATATCAAAGCATCTCTCATCAATTATGGTTCAGTGTCACCAACTATCGACTGTTCCTTTCCATCGTCATTCGCACATCACCTGCCAACAATAGAGGCCATCCTTACAATCACAGAAATACCATATACAGGGGCTTCTATGATAGGATTTTGAAGAATTGATATTGGAATTTTCCGAAACCCCGTGTGAAGAGCAGATGGAACCCAGGAGAAGAGGAAGTGGAGCAAGAGGTAACAAAAGAAGTGACGATCAGTTTTTGTAATGGATGAACAAGGGAGATGTGTATCAGACGAAACTTCACATGGCCCACAATTGACCACTTGCACACAACCTCTAGATCCAAGTCGCATAATAAACATTGCACTTTTTAAGCAAATTATATATAAACTAGTATTTCTTTATTTTATGCAAATAGGAATCGATTTTTTCAGTGAGGAAATATCTAATGGGTTCGGGTGCAATTTTTTTCCATTTTTGTATATGAATTCTGTAGCTTTATTTGGATTTTCATATATAAACTCTGTAGCTTTATTCTCTTATACGCGTATGTAATGGTAAAAAACATCAGCATTCTCTAGTTCCATGATGATCTAATAAAATTCTGGAGTCCATCAAGTCAATCTGGTATCAAACATCTACATAGGAATCAAACATTGACCTGAGTTGTCACTGAGCTGCCTCGTCTTCCATCCACCAATCTTTCCGCACATATCCACACTATTTTAAGGCGACAAGGACGCCATGACCCTATATACAACCCCACCAACATCCCTGACCCCTAAACACCCCCTCCCCGGCAAAATACACACACACACACAAACAAAATCCGCACACCATTATCATCCCTTATCAATGACGAATGTTCAAAGCCCCACGCAACCATAACTTAAGGAAACCATGCTTTTTTTTGTTATTGTTGTTCCACCATGTTGCCATCAAGACACCCTATACCTTCATCGCCAGTCATAAGGGACATATATATACCAGATCATCTCTCGTACTAATCTACAGTACCTTCACCTGCAGTATTACACTGAATATACTGCAGCTGAGTTTAGATAATCCCCTCCCAAGTTGTGGACCTCTACATACATCTACCAATAAGCGACAAGCCCTGATCTTTCAAGTGACTTGTGCCACCAATCCTGATGGGAACCATCTTTAAGTATAGAAGGTTATTAGTCATATTCATATAGCTATCGCCAGCCCCACGATAAGAAAGCTCACAGATAATCTATTTAATATCCTAGACAGCTAAAAAACCCACATTACTCAGAGACAGGACCATGAAGAACCACATGGTGACAACCAGGTATGCATGTTAAAGTTAACCACATGAAGAACGACTTCTGTCCACTTCCCAATCCAAAGAATAAAGAGAACGACGCAAACCATGTCATCTCTTAGTCAATAAGTAGGAAAAACAATGCTGGCAATATGAAATGCCACTACTCCACGCTAAACATGACCAGTCGGGCCTTCCAGGGCTAATTGCACAGATCCTCTCTGCAGATCCGGAAAAGTTTACAAGCACTCCTATTCCATCCATTGCTCTGCAATCTTATGGTCAATGGATAACTACCTAAAAAAACTGCCAGTAGGCACTGCATATTCATTTCTATGAATGAGCAAACCAATAGTTCAATTTATGGAAGCGTGAATTATTCTTGAAACAGTAAAATTATGAAGAATGACTGACCTACCTACATGATAATGTTAGCAGCATTCCCTCCCAATTTTTTTGCTGGAGGGTAAGTACTATACGTCATCAACACACCAATATCCATCCCGCAACAACTACATATCAAACATCCAGTGATGCTCTCGTTCAACCAGAAGTTCTTCATCCTCTTTATCAAAGCATCCACGAAAAAACCCGTACATTTTAAGACGTGTGATACTTCAAACAGGAGCATTGAAGGTTTAGTGAGATCTATAGCACGTATCATCAACCATAAATGTAAGTTTTCTATAAGCCACACTTGTCACTGGCAATCCATCCGACCAAGACCACCCTGTAGGCACATCGAGTCATGGCAGTAGTCGATGGTGCAACCAATAAACAACTGACAAGTTCAAAAAATCACGAGCCTATAGTTCCATTGCTTCCTAGAAAGAGAAAAAAACATCAACCAGACACCATCCATGCTTGCTCAGTTCCCCCAAAATTTTGCAACCATGATTATCCCCATCCAAAATAAGAATGAAACTAAAATGCCAAATGTCATTGAACATACAAATTGCCAGCTAATACCTTTAATTTGGTGACACCCCAACCGTGGCAAAAAAAGGGAGAATCCATGAAGTGCTGATGATTGCAACTTCAGCACAGTATACTTACTGTAGTAACAAATCAAGCAAAATGCCAAAAGAAACCATGAGATAAAGATGTCAGCAAACTCGTTAATCAACATGGCAGAGAAATTTAACAGCAGCTGGAGTCTGTGTGGGTTAGGAGGGTAGAGGATGACTGCATGACAACTTGCAGTAACACATTTTGGGTGGTTGCCAGTAGGCCCAATCTTGCTCAAACCCAATAAGTTGTTAGGGCCAGTTTTAAAGAGATAGAAGAAAAAGAAAAGAGCACTCGAGAGTGCTATTGCCATTATCACTATGAAAATGGTCAAACCATGCCACAAAGGATGAATACTTGACAGTGTGGGATTAAGCATTTCAAGTTGTTGTCAAGATGTAGAAGTATCCTCTATCCCGACTAGTTGTCCATGCCCGTTCTCCTCAACAACGGCTCGGGTTTAAGTCAATGATATAAAACCCTCATATTACGATATAATTCCTTTGATTCCAAAGCAACATCCCAAACCTCAACAATACGCTGATGCCCAACCATGACATAAAGTCCAACGGCAACAAAGGGCATGAATAAGATCAACAGAGGTGATAATAATAACCCAAAGGTCAAACGACCAAGATTGAAGCCAAAAACAAACTTAAATATAGATATGCAACATCGGGATGGTAACTACAAGATAACGTCAAGATATTTAAGACAACATTCCAATGTTCGATGGAAGGTCCATGCTAAGATTGTAGAAAGCGGTAGTCGGTACTCGGTTGACGGGGACACTGACTAAAATTAATCGACAGTCGAGCGACTAATCAGATTTAGTCGGTCATTAGCCGGTTTTAATTTTTTTAATTATTATTATATATAAATTAATGCTAAGATGGATGTGTGGACATACACGTAAAGATCGGATTCGGAATGATGCAATTAGAAAGAAAGTTGGTGTAGCTCCGATCGAGGATAAGATGCGAGAAAACCGCTTAAGATGGTTTGGTCATTTGCAAAGAAGGTCAACTGATGCACCGGTTAGGAGATGCGAGTGTTGGGATGTTGAGCCGGCTAAGAGAGGGCGAGGACGACCCAAGAAGTGTTGGAAAGAGACTATACGAAGGGATCTTAGCTTTTTGGATATAAGTCCGGGATTGACCCAAGATAGATCTGAATGGAGGCGAAGAATCCATGTAGCCGACCCTACTTAATTGTGGGAAAAGGCTTTGTTGTTGTTGTTGTTGTATTATTATATATAAATCATTTTTATACATATATTATTATATATTAACATAGATTTTTACATTTTCTATACTATCATAATGAAACAAAAGAAGTAATTGACTTTAATTATAACATTAAGCATATTAGTATAAGTTTGCTTTTAAAAAAATAAAAAAATAAAAAAGCTTGATGTAAAAGTCGGCCGATTAATCGGGGTGGCTGACTAGACCTAATCGAGTCAGTTACCCCCTTGCGTCTACTAGTTGACTTAGTCGAGCAACTTTTGCAAACTTGTCCCTGCTAACCATTTTTTAAAAAGGATAAGACCATCCAACTGATCCATCATCTGGAAAACCTCTCTTTACCAAGACCTTCCACAGGAAATCCCAATCTATACTGTCATAAGCTTTAACAAAATCCACCTTCCATATTATTGAGATAGTTGTATCTCTTTATATTTATTTCTTATTTCCATTTCTTCATGTACCTCTTCTGTAATTAACTCAGGGCTTTTCTCCTATATAAGAGAGCCCTAGGGTCTCTTCAATGACATGTTATTCTATTCTTCCAACATGGTATCGGATCAACGGTCCTAGATCAGGGTTCTTGTATCTCACCAAAACCCTAACCCTACCCCCCCTCCCGGCATCCACCAGCCGGTCCGGCCCTCTAGCCCACCCGTCTGCCCGTTCATAGGCCGCCCCGCCCACTGCTGCCTGTGGCTGGTCGCCAGTCGTGGGCTGCCACCCCACCTCCGGCCGACCGCTGCCCAATCCTTGGTAGGCTTCTCCACCTTCGTAGGGTTGTCGTTCGACCAATGCTGAAGTCGAATACAGTCTGATTTCGATCAGGGATCGTGATTTCGGACAAATAAATCATGCTTTCCGATCCTAGACCTCAACAAGGATTGAAGAGGATGGTTGTCTGAGTCTACACGTACAACCGCTCCGCCATATGATTGTGTAGACTCGCTCAGAGTAGTCTACTCCCAGTTTTGTCCCGGATTTTTTCGACATTCTTTTTATCATGTCAGAGAACAAGGGTGACGTTTTTTCATCTTTCGGGGCCTTCAAGGGCCCGACATCCATTGTAAAGATGGATGGGACCAACTACGAGTTGTGGTCCATGCAGTTTCGCACCCTTATGCGATGCCATAACAAGGAGCACATTCTGACGGACTCTGATCCGACGGACAAGACTGGGGCTAATGCTTCTTGGAAGCAAGATGATGCCTATGCATGGATTTGGCTCTCCGGGACGCTCACCACGGAGATTGCCAATGACATCGTCAATCAACCCACAAGCAAGGCTATGTGGGACATCTTTGCAGACACATATGGGCAAGCTAAGAATGAGGGCAATATTCTACAGTTGCAATATGACATATTTTCGACCAAGCAGAATGGTCGGCCTCTTCATGCCCACTTCTCGCATCTTCGAGGCATGTTTGAGTCCTTGCATAGTTTATGCCTATTACTACTAACGACTTAAATTTCGCGAAATTTCAGTGAAATTTCTGTTTCGAGAGGTCATGGGTATTGAAACTCCTATATATGTCGATTTCCCGGATTTTCGACCAAAATTTCGGTGATATTTCGACATATCGATCCATTTCAACCCATTTCGGTTGAAATTCATGGATTTCAGTACAAAATTTCCTGGATTTCGACCGAAATTTCGGTGATATTTCAACATATCGACCCATTTCGGTTGAAATTCATGGATGCAGGGTATGGTGCGTCAGGAGGGTACATACATCGCTTATTCAACTTGGGGAGCTTCCACCCCTTTGAGTTTAAGCAATGGAGATGAAAAAACTCTATAACTTCTATATATTTGATATAGTTTGGTCCTTTCATTCGTTTGTCATTTATCTTTGTAAATAGATGCATCTTTATTGTAAGTATGTAATTAATTATGTAATTCATTCGAACTTTGTCTGTGACAGTTATTTCTACAAACAAGACATTATTTAATTAACCATTATCTACATTTTAAAATAAAAAAGCTCGTCTACTTTTATGAGAAAAAGACGTCTTCTAAGTGTTGTTAACTTAGTTATTTTGATTTCCATTTCCAGTATCTATCAGTCATCTCAACAATATGTCTGATATGACCGATATGGTGTGATATAAGGCACACGGTGAGAGATGTGTATGATATAAGTGTGCATTTGTAAGCTGTTGTTATTTTAAGATCTTGGATTGGATGATATTAATTTCCAGTATGTATCAGTCAAGAGTCAACATTAACATCGATTTGGCCGATATGACCGATATGTGCGATATAAGGGGCATATATAAGCAATATGTGTGATATAAGTGTGTATTTGTAAGCTATTTATTGTGTAATAACTCAGAAGATCTTAATTTGCAAAAAAAAGATCGAAAACTGTATTTTTGAGTCATTTTCGACATTTCCATCGAAAAGGTTGAAATTCCCGAAATTTTACCGAAATTTCAGTTTTGGAGGGGACCGAAACGAAATTGAAATCAAGATTTCGAACCTTGACTACCAGCACTGAGGAGCAACAGCCAACAGGCATACCGGAATGTCACAATGGCAGGATTCTTTCTGTCATCCCTTAACTCTGAGTACGATGCAACACGTACTCAACTACTTAATAGAGAGAAGATACCTCCAATGGATGGGGTCTACAAGAGGCACACCATGATCACTACCAAGGTTTTAAAAATGTGAGGCGGATCGAGGTGGTTTTCCGTTATTGAGGCGAGGCGTAAGCCTTGATTTATATAGAAAATACATGTCAAAATTATTATTAAGCATATTTATATTATCATAAAATCGTAAACTTCAAATATTGTCAATCTATGATCATAAATCCTGAATTTGAATATTTTAAATTTAATAGATGTACGAAATATACCATATTAACCATATATGCTAGTTTTAATTTGTGATCAAGTAATATTAATATTGCAAATATGTGAATTCCTAATATTCTTACAAAAATATACAGTCTCTTAAATATATATTATACTCATTGTAACGATACAAGCAATTGAATATCATTTTACACTTGCATGATTTCTCCGATGTAACGATGACTGTAATATATATGTACAACTATATTTTTAGGAAATGTTATGTTTCGAGAGTAACATATAATGATACTATAATACAAATTGTGATTGTGACTTGTATGTTTGTAACTATTATAACTTTAATATTATTATAAAAATATAGCTTTATATGGTTTTTTATTTATTTATCCAAAAAATGCACAGCAGACCAGGCGACGCCTCGAGACCGCCTCGAGCACCTCGGTATCGCCTCGGGTCTCTGAGGCTTACGCCTCAGATATCCAGATTGAGACTATAGCATCGAGGTGGTTTTCATGAAAAACCGCCTTGAGGCACGTTTTTTAAAACCATGATCACTACTTCATCTACTACCATGGCCCAGACTCCCTCTTTATGGCAGCTTCTCGCGACAGAGGAGGTACTTCACAGTTTCGCGGGCGAGCATCCCGTGGTTGAGGAGGAGGACATCATCGTGGCACATGCTTACATTGTCACCGTCTAGGTCATTTAGAGGAGACATGCTATATGAAGCATAGGTATCCTGCGTCTGCCCGTGTAGCTGAGCAGACATAGCCTACTAGATCTCCTTCTCATGATGCGTGGTTTGATGATATTGTTTCCAGATGAAAGAGATGATGACTACACTGTAAACATATATTATTCACTTATGTATCTTTTTGTTATTTTTCTTTCCAGTTGGACTCTTCATGTAATTTACCCATAGGCTACTCTCCTATATAAGAGAGCCTAGGGCTGATGGAATAAACAAGTCCTCTTATTTTCCCAACATGGTATCAGAGCGACGGTCCTAGACCGGAGTTCTCGAGCCAAATCCTAACCCTAGCCCCACCTACAAGCCCTCGCCCCTCCGCGCGCCCTCCACCTTTGCGCTCCCTCCGTCTCCGCGCGCCCTCCGCCTCTGCGCTTCTGCACACTGCACACGGTGCACGGTGCGATTTCGTCTCTACGCACGGTGCACGGCTAACTCTTGCACGCTCCTTGTGTGCGTGCTATGTGCACTGTGCGCCTCCGTGTGCTAGGGCACAGTGCTCATCACCTCCTTGCGTGCTCCTTGCGTGCGCACTGTGCACGCTGAATCCCTGCGCACGGTGAATCGGCGTGCTATATGCGCCATCTGTGCACGTGATTCGTGCGGGTGATCTCCACGTGTCCGGCGAGTGGTCCCTGCACGTGACTTTCTAAAGCTCTTGACTCCGGTGCATACAAAGGCTTACAAAGTAATGGGTTTAGTTGCTTGAGTCTACACATGCAACTAAACCCGTCTATGTCCGTGTAGACGATCTTATCTTCAATCTACCACTCCAGTCTTCTATTGTCAGTATGTCAGAAAGCAAGGCAGAAATTCCATCTATAGGCGCCTTCCGAGGTCCAGCGCCGATTGTGAAGATGGATGGTTCGAACTATGAACTGTGGGCTATGCAGTTCATGAGTATGATGAAGTCAACCGGTAAGAAACACATTATTACTGAAGAAAATCCTGCTGAAAAGACTGTAGTTCATGCCTCATAGGAGGCAGATGATGCATATGCCAAAGTATGGCTATCTGGAACTCTGGCAATCGAGATTGTCAATGATATTCTTCATCAGCCCACAGCCAAAGCAATGTGGGATATTCTGGCTGCCACATATTCTCAAGCGAAGAATAAGACAAAGATTCTGCAACTCCAGCATGACATATTTACTATCAAGCAGAATGGACGTCCTCTACACTCACTGTACACATCTCTACGAGGAATGTTCGAGAAGCTTTACAGCTTCATGCCCCTGACAGCCACACCAGAGCAACAGAAGACCTACCGGAATGCTACTATGGTAGGAGTTTTCCTCGTTGCCCTTGATCCTGAGTATGAGGCAGCACGGTCCCAGATCTTGGTAGATTCTACTATTCCTCCTATGGAGGAAGCCTTTCACAGACTGAGCCGCATCACTGTTCCTTCTACGACTACGAATCAGACTGCTTCAGCCATGGCTGCCAACCGAGGTCGTGGAAGTCACCATCATTAGGCCCGTGGCCGTGGCCCTCGTGGCAGAGGAGGCCGTGTTCGGCCAACGTGTACCTACTGCCATCGCACTGGACATACCGAAGACACATGCTACTCTAAGCATGGATTTCCTGCATCTGCACGAGTCGCTGAGCAGATAGAGCCTCCATCTGCTGTCTCTTTGGATCAGCGCTTTGATGATCTTGTTGCCCGTCTAAGGGGCATTATTCCTCCATCTGGCCCAACACCCACTACTGAGAACCAGTCTGACTCTGCTGCATCCGCCTCTGCATCTATCAGTGCATCAGGTAGCACATATGCATTTACTAGTAGTGGATCAGATACTTTAGCATGGATTATGGACTCTGGCACCACACATCACCTATGTGGCAATCAAAGTCTACTTACAGGGTACAGACAAATCCCTCCAGGTCAAACAATGGTCATTGCTAATGGTACACATTCCCCGATTACTGGTCAGGGGGAGATTAGACTAACGTCATCTATGCAGCTCAAGAATGTTTTACACGCACCTGATTTCTCTATGAATTTGTTGTCTATTATTCAAATTACAAAGGATTTACAGTGTCGGGCGATTTTTGATCCATCTTCTCTTGTTTTTCAGAACATCCTTACGGGCAACGTGATTGGGCGTGGCTATGAGCAAGGAGGCCTCTATCGCCTCAGTCAGACTCCCTTTGCTGGAACCTCATCTCTACCTCATGGATCCGTCTCTCCTCTGCTATGGCACATGCGCTTTGGACATCTACCGCTTCAGAAACTGCGTCGTGTGTTACCCCAAGTTTCGCCTCACACGTCTATTCAATGTGAGGCTTGTCAGTTGGGAAAGCATCATCGGTCTACCTTTCCCAGTCATCAATGTCGGAGTAGTACCTCCAAGTTTGAGTTATTTCACGTCGATATCTGGGGTCCGAGTCGTGTTCCTAATCATCAGGGACACAGATTTTATATAGTTATTGTGGACGACTTCTCTCGTGTGACATGGGTATTTTTGTTAAAGAATAAATCTGAAGCAGGGAATATTATTATCAATTTTCTTAATGAGATTCGTAATATTTTTTCTGCATCTGTTAAAGTTGTGAGAAGTGATAATGCTCTGTAATTGTGTACTCATGTCCTATCCAGTTATTTCTCATCTCAAGGGATCATCCACCAGACATCCTGTGCCTATACCTCCCAATAAAATGGGGTCGCTGAAAGGAAACATCGCCATTTACTGGATGTAACCAGGTCGCTCCTTATACAGAGTCATGCTCCTTATTCTTTCTGGGGGGATGCTGTTCTTACAGCATGTTACCTAATCAATCGTATGCCGTCATCTGTTTTAGGTGAGAAGATCCCTTTCTCTCTTATCTTCCCTGGAAGAGAATTATTCTCCCTTACTCTTCGTGTGTTCGGTTCGGTTGCTTTTGTCCACCAGTTGTCTCCCAGGACTGACAAGCTCTCTCCTAGGGCTGTCAAGTGTGTATTCGTTGGGTACTCCAGAACTCAGAAGGAGTACAAGTGTTATGATCCTTTGCACAGGCGGTACCTTGTCAGTACATATGTTACATTTTTTGAATCTATTATGTATTTCTCAGCCTCTGGTGATCAGTTGATACCCCCTGCGAATAATGATGCCATTTACATGTCACCACCACCACCACCACCATTACCACCAACACCACCATCAGAACCGTTACCATCTTCTACACCTCCTGTCACTATACTTGTTTCACCATTACCATTTCATTATACCCGCAGGCCTACTTCAGCTCATGATCATTGCTCATCATCCAGCTCGCCTAAGGTATGTTCTGAAGATATTACTATTGATGGATCTGATGATTTTTCTGAGCAGGATGTGTTACAGAGGCCAGACGAGGACACAAATGATTTAGATGTTCCTATTGCTATACGGAAGTCAAAGCGGAGTTGCGCATCATATCCTTTAGTAGCTTCTGTGTCATTTGATCGACTGACTGGAGATTTCAGGAATTTCGTTGTCGCATTATCAGCAGTAGCTATTCCACGGAATTACCAAGACGCGCTGAAGGATAGCAGATGGCGTCTAGCCATGGAGAAAGAAATGGCAGCTCTTCAGTCTAGAGGAACTTGGAGTCTGGTTCCTGTACCTGTTGATGTGTCACCAGTGAGCTGCAAGTGGGTATTTACAGTCAAGCAGAATGCATATGGCAGTATTGACAGGTAGAAGGCTCGTCTTGTTGCTCGTGGCTTTACACAGACATATGGGGTGGATTATCTTGATACATTCTCGCCAGTGGCCCGCCATTCCACTCTACGGATCTTGTTGTCTGTTGCAGTCACTCGTGAGTGGCCGCTATACCAGTTGGATGTGAAGAATGCGTTTTTATATGGTGACTTACAGGAGGAAGTCTACATGCAACAACCACCTGGTTTTGCTGTTGAGGGGGAGTATTCTATAGTGTGCAAACTTCATAAGGCTATCTATGGCCTTAAGCAGAGCCCCAGAGCGTGGTTCCAGAAGCTCTCCGATCTCTTTGAGAAACAGGGACACAAACGTTCTAATGCTGATCATTTCTTGTTTGTACAAAAGACTTCCAGAGGTATTATTGCAATCATGGTCTATGTAGATGACATTCTGATTACAGGTGATGATGAACATGGAATAAAGGAGGCGAAAGAAATGCTGGGTCGTGAATTTGTTACCAAGGACCTTGGAGCTCTTAGATATTTTCCGGGACTGGAGTTCGCCAGAAATCCTTATGGGTTGGTAATGTCTCAGAGGAAATATGTCATTGACCTGTTGAATGAAACATGAATGCTTGGTTGCCGACCTGCAACCACACCTATGGACCCTAGTATGAAGTTATATGATGGTGATACAGAGGAGGTGGATAGGAGAAGATATAGAGAACTGGTGGGCAAACTTCTTTATGTCACTATTACTAGGCCCGATATATCCTTTACTGTGAGTCGAGTGAGCCAGTTCATGGAGCAACCACGTCAGGTACACATGGATGCCATACATATGATACTCAGGTATCTCAAGTCATCTCCAGGTGCGGGTTTGTTGTTCAAGAAAGGCAAGGTGATTACTATTTCAGCATGTGCAGATGCAGATTACGTAGGGTGTCCCAAGGACAGGAAGTCCACCTTTGGGTTTGCTGTATATGTTGGAGATTCTCTAGTCTCATGGAGGAGCAAGAAACAAACTGTGGTGGCAAGGTCTAGTGCTGAATCTGAATATAGAGCTATGGCACAGGTTAGCACAAAAATGATATGGGTAAAGGCTGTACTTACATATTTACTTATAGAAGTCCCATTTCCGATGGCTTTGGAATGTGACAATCAGTCGGCCTTGTTCATTGCAAATAATCCAGCATTCCATGAATGGACCAAGCACATTGAAGTTGACTATCACTTTATACGTGACATGATTCAGAAGGGGTTCATTGCTACATCCCATGTTAGTTCAGAGAATCAAACAGATGATATTTTTACCAAGGCATTACTGCGAGGCCCCTTTCAGAAGTGTGTGTCCAAGCTGAGCATGATTGATATCTATGCTCCATCTTGAGGGGGAGTGTAAACATATATTATTCACTTATGTATCTTTTTATTATTTTTCTTTCCCGTTGGACTCTTCATGTAATTTACCCATAGGCTACTCTCCTATATAAGAGAGCCTAGGGCTGATGGAATAAACAAGTCCTCTTATTTTCCCAACATACACCAACCACTCCAGCTGCATGATCTTCAGATGTCGCAGCTGCTGCCGGTGCTTCTACGAGTTCGTCAGGTATTGCTTATGCACTTACCATTTGTAGCAATTCAGATTTGACTGATTGGATCATGGACTCCGGAGCATCTCATTATATGGGTGGCGATGGGAGCATAGTTCAGTTCTTACAGGTCTATTCCTCTTGGTAGATCAGTGGTGATTGCTAATGGGGTGTCTACCCATAGTTGGTTAGAGGGAAATTGTCCTAGCTCCCTCGATGCGCCTGCAGAATGTCTTACATGCTCCTGCATTTCAGATGAATCTTTTGTCTATTAGTCGGATTATAAAAGATTTACATTGTCATGCCATATTTGATCCATCTTCTCTTGTGTTTCAGGACATACTCACGGGCAGGGTGATTGGATGTATCCGTAAGTAGAGAGGACTTTACAGACTGGTCCAATATCCGTGTGCTGGTGCTGCTACCATTCCTTCTACATCAGTTTCTCCTTACAAGTGCCATCTTCGCTTTAGACAACTTCCTCTAAAGAAGCTGTCATATTCTCCCTCAGATCTCTACTCGCACTACCTTGGAGTGTAAGGCATGTCAGCTTGGGAAGCACCATCAACCTTCTTTTCCGAGTCGCTATGGTCGTCACAGTAGTCAGTCGTTTGAGTTGTTTCATTTTGATATATGGGGTCTTAGTCTATTTTGATTATCAGGGACACCGGTTCTATATGGTTGTTGTGGATGAGTTTTCTAGATTACCTCGGGTTTTCTTGTTAAAGAATAAGTTCGAAGCTAGCCCTATCATTAAATCGTTTCTTATTGAAATTAAGAATATTGTTCTGCTAATGTGAAGTTTATTCGCACTGACAATGCCTTAGAATTTTCTACATTACAGTTGTCTGACTTCTTTCAGATCTCTTGGTATTATTCACCAAACTTCTTGTGCTTACACTTCGCAACATAATGGTGTTGCTGAATACAAACACCGTCATCTTCTTGATGTCACGAGGATTCTTTTGTTTCAGAGACGAGTTCCTCATTCTTTCCGGGGTGATGCAGTTCTCAATGTTTGTTACCTTGTGAATCGCATACCTTCCACGATCCTTAGAGAAAAGGTTCATTTCTTGATTGCGTTTCCCGAGAAGGACCTATTCTCCCTTACTTTTGGGGTTTTTTTGAATCTGTGGCCTTTGTCCATAATTTTACTCCTGATAGAAGAATGCGCAATGTTGAATGTCTGTCAACCGGTGAAAAGGTATCCTGATAGTCCACCCCATAAGTCTGGGTAAACGCTCGTGCTATAAGTCTTGCCTTGTAGCGATCTACACTCCCATCTACCCGATGCTTCACTATAAAGATCCATTTGTACCCTATAACAGATGCACCTCGAGGAGCAGAAACAAAACTCCAGGTACCATGAGACTGCAAAACGGCCATCTCCTCCTCCATGGCAAAACACCAGCTACTATCCTGGACGACCTCCTGGTATGTACGTGGTATAGTAACAACTGAGAGTCCAATGACAAACCTCAAATACTCCTCTGACATATGATCCAAGGAAACATGAGCAACTAGAGGATAAGTGTCACAGTTACGACACGACTTCCTCGAGGCAATAGGTACACCAAGATCATCATCCTCTATGTTCTCTGTTATCAATTCCTCCTGTCTAGTATCCTGTGCTACAAGCATATCACCAGTGTCATTAGTAGAAATATTGTGTTCATTACATAACCGAGGCATGCTGGATGACGAAGAAGGCGTATGAGCAGAGGGGTGAGTGGAGGACCCGCGAATGTAGAAACATGACAGGAACTGTGTCGGGGTAGAGGGCGGTGGAGGTGGTAGAGGAGGTGGTGGTGGAGATGATTGTAACTCATCATGAGGTGGTGGCGGTCGTGGAGATAGTGATTAAATGAAATTCAGTTCTAGATCTTTTTCTGCCCGTCTTCTTGGGTGATAATCGCCTCTTCACAAATCTCTAATAATCGGGCACATACTCTATGGCCTTAATAATGGAAGCTCTAAGATTAAACTTTTACAAAATGCTTCCATATCAATGTTGTCCAATTTTTTTGAGTTTTCTATTTTTCTAATTTTTGGTATTTTCATTGGAGTCAGTTGAAGGGTCAGTGGGCTGGTCAGATGCATGTGGTGTTTGTTTCTGAAAATTTTGCACATGATATGTCTCGGGTTCGCTTTGTGGTATCCTCACTTCTCCTTGATTGTCCATCATATTTTTAACCATTTGGATGGCATCTATACTAATAGAGCACATTTATAATATTTTCTTTGAGCTTCAAAGACATATTATCACAAATAATACCTGAAGCAAGCAACCCATCTCTCTGTTTCTTTCATCTCAATAAAACTTATACATATATAAGTGTATTCTAAATAAGAAAAATATCTCCCAAATTATACCTTACACGGATTCCATGGTACGACAAACCAAAAAAATCGTAAAATTCATCTTTAAAATGAAGATGCAACAACAACAACAACAACACAGCCTTTTCCCACAATTAAGTAGGGTCGGCTACATGGATTCTTCGCCTCCATTCAGATCTATCTTGGGTTAATCCTGGGCTTATATCCACAAAACAAAGATCCCTTCGTATGGTCTCTTTCCAACACTTCTTGGGCCGTCCTCGCCCTCTCTTAGCCGGCTCAACATCCCAACACTCGCATCTCCTAACTGGTGCATCAGCTGGTCTTCTTTGCAAATGACCAAACCATCTTAAACGGTTTTCTCGCATCTTATCCTCGATCGGAGCAACACCAACTTTCTTTCTGATTGCATCATTCTGAATCCGATCTTTACGTGTGTGTCCACACATCCACCTTAGCATTTTCATTTCTGCTACAACCATTCTCTGCACATGTCTATGGTTCACAGGCCAACATTCAGATCCATAGAGCATAGCAGGTCTCACGGCTGCTTTGTAAAACTTCCTTTAATTTTTAAAGGAATTTTTTTTATCACAGAGAACATCAGAGGCTCCTCTCCACTTTAGCCAACCTGCATTTATTCTATTAGTAACATCTCCATCAATTTCCCCATCATGTTGCAAAATAGATCCCAGATATCTAAAAGAATCTCTCTTCCGAATGTTATCATCACCAATCTTCACCTCAATTCCTTCACCATTGCTTCCATCAAAGGTGCACTCCATATATTCTGTGTTAGCCCTACTTATACGAAATCCTTTACTCTCCAACTCATGTCTCCAGACTTCAAGCTTCTCATTTACTCCATCTCTAGTCTCGTCAATCAACACAATATCATCAACAAATAACATACACCGAGGTAACTCATCCTGAATGTGACTTGTCAACTCGTCCGTAATCAAACTGAAGATGATTTCACTAAAATCAAATCAAACTCACTTTGTTATTCTCAAAATAAAATTCTCTCTAAAATGAAGGTAGTTTCACTAAAATCAGAGTTAATATGTAAAAGTTCAACTTTAGAGTACTCTGGATATCTGTATAACAAAATATCTCCAATCGGATAACTTAAAGATCACATACTATCTCTTTACTTAAGCAAAATTGTAATTGACTCAAATAAAACTAACCTAATCCTACTTTAAGTTAATGACTCTAATTAAATGAACGAAAATCTTAATTTAATTGCAACCCAAATTTTGCCTTAATTCTGGATTTCATGCTGCAACAAATTGAGTGTCATAACGCTTAAGGCATACTTGAACAGGGGAAGGGATGCCAACATGGATTTTTATGCTCAATGACCTGTGGGAGATGAAGGAGAAACCACATTTGTTAGGTAGACGTCTCTAGGTCACGGGTCCAAGGAGATGAGCATCTGGTGATAGCAATAGAGTACTTTTCAATGAGCTATGAGAGGTTGTGATATCATATGTTATGGAGATGGTGGAGTTTCGAGGGGGAACCCTAATTTTGGTAGGCTAAATAAGGTGTTGATCTTTCTCATCCATGTGAAGGACGTCATCCTGGTAATGACGACTATAGAACTATCACCCTCTCCAATGCTATTGACATGATCGTGGCTAAGTTGGTTGCTAATAGGCTGCAAGTGGGTGTCGTAGGAGCTCATTAGCCCTCTGCAGATGATTTTTCTGCACTCTAGATTAACAATGAACATGTCAATCATGGCCACTAAAATTATGGCCGATCGGAAAGGAGGAAATGTGACAAGGATGTCTTTGATGGTGTACTTCTCTAGGGAATATGATAGCATATCTATTGATCGTCAAGAAGGTCTATAATGCCATCTCTACATAGTGTTGACATGGGGATGCTAACATAATAAAAGACCATAGACTGATTACAAACACATGACTCCCTTTCAAGGTGAAGATTTTCTTGTGGTTGTTGTAGAGAGCTAGAGGGATGACACGTTTAGAGCATGATTTTCCCCACCACAGATGCCGGCTACCCTCTTTGCATTAAACATCTTTTCTTCACATGTGATTCACATGGTAGGTTTGGAGCATGGCCTCAAATTTCAGCGAAATTCGATCGAATTTCTGTCGAATATCGATATCCAGTCGAAATCGAAAATCGACTGAAATTATCGAAATGACCGAAATATGGGGTCCTAGTACAAAAAATGACCGAAATGACCGAAATTTCGGTCGAAATTCCACCGAAATTCCATCGAAATTCTGTTTTTGTCGACATCGAAATGGTGACCGAAACCGACATTTAGGGCCTTGGTTTGGAGAAGAGTCAAGGTGGAGTGGATAGAGACTTTTGGTCTGAATAATCTCTGAAGAAGTAAAGGTGGCACAATCTATTACTCCAAAAATGAGAGGGTGAGGTCTCTCTTTGGCTAGCAAGGAATGCTTTGATGTTATGTAACGAGTGCTTTTATGTGGATAATGTTATTACTCACATAATTTTTTGTATGGATCCTGGTCCATGTGCTTGTGTTTTTTCCATTGTGGATTAATAGAGATTCCGCCTACCAAGGCCAAGCATCCACCATTTCCTCAAAAAAAAAACTATTATCCATCCATAAATGCAACACCAGATGGGAATAGTCTCCGTGTCCCTTTTCGTCCCATCAATTTACATTCTTCTTCAACTCAAACAAAAATCTAGATTTGATTTGGGAGAGGGAATCTAGATCACCATCTTTCCTAAGATATTGTAGCCAATGTAGTCCGCCGCCTCTCAGTTTTTCCACTCGAAGGGACAGGGGATGGTAATGATTCGAAGGTAGAAGTTAGACCGTGGTACAAAACTCGAGCGACACTGATCTTAATAATTCCATGCTAGAAGCTATGGTGCAAAACTCAAGCAGTGATGGAACAACAAGGCAAAGTAATAGAGTTCGACAACATGGTTAGGCATGTTATTGGAGAGTAAGTAATTCCAAACACCCTCACAAAAGTTATCGAATCAGTCATTGCCACAAAGGAAGCACATGATCACTAAGATTAGAGGGGGAAGGCCCTTCTCGTATTCCTGCACATAGAATGCAGAAATCATCAGGCTTGCTATCTTAGTTTTTAAGTGTGTTTGTGGTATTCAGGAGAAATTCATACATGCAGATCCACCCAACCCATCCTTACATACATGATACATTTAAGGTTCAGTTGTCATTTTCTGTCTTATTTTCCCTCTTGGCTTCATGTTGGATAGTCAATTGAGATCTCCAATTGAAGTATGAAACAACCAACCTCATGGCTCACATCACTGACTTTGATGCCAAAACGCTCAATTATGATCTTCGCTTTGCTAGAATTTCAAGATATCCTCAAACTTTCTTTCACCTTTTTCTCACAGATTCCCCCACTCAAATGATAGCATCATTAATTTGGATTAGACAAGTTGTATGGATCAATTGGATGGGACATGTCGTCTCTATTCCACTCTAAAAGATGTACTTCCTCTATCGTAAATCTTTGATCGTAGGGATCTTTCTACTTCCCCCCATTGCCTCAAGAAAAAAAAGTGTATCAGATTTTTTTTTCTTTTATGATAGTAAATGAAAAGTACAATCACAAGATAAACACACATATCATAAACCTACTTTTACTTCTTTTCAGCCAGCCTTAGGTTTAATTTTTTTTTTTGAAAGACAGCCTTAGGTTTAAACCCCGAGGGTTTCATTTTTCAATACAAATGTCGAGATTGAATTCAATTTGTAACCATATGAAAGGAAAACATCCAGAAAGACATTTCATTGTTGCATCTAATAATTTCAAACTGCAGATAACCACTAGAAAGTTGATTTTTTTAGGCATAGAAAGTGAGGATAATTGTACATGTATACTATGCTACGAAACAAAGACATCCAAAGAGCCAAACAGGTGCACGCATATACTCGTGAATGTGGTCACTTTTCCTACTAGTGTCTGGAACATGATCAGGGGTCAGTGATTCAGTGAATAGTGGAAAACGTACATCAGCCTCTCAATTGCAATAATCAGTGACCTCAGCAAAAAAAAATCGCTCCTCCTTTTTTCTTCCAAAGGTTTCATCTTCCTGCACTGACTAAATTATATGGGTTAGATCCTTTTTTTGGACCGACACATAACATGAACTTCATACACCAAGCCAAGCTGTCCTGACTAATCATAGTTGGTAAGTATTAGGTATACATCCCTGTTCAGTGTAAACTAAATGGAATTGTTATAAAATATATAAAAACACAAAATTTGACAACAAGTGGGTATTGAACTCCATCTGATAAAACAAAACCTACAGATCCAACTCACATCTGACTAACACCTTCCGGCTTCAGTCTTCCGCCACTTTCTCGGCCTTTCTGCGTGCAGCCCTTGCGTTATCGTATTCGAACTTGAGCACATTCGATATATGTGATGAGTCCTTGATATACAGCATCCTCCCCAGCACGCTCTCCTCAATCATGGGAAAGAAGTCCACCAGCACAGAATTCACCACCCAGAACCACCCCAGTCCCAGCACCAATCCGAGCCCCGCGCCAGCAAACACCTTTTAAAGATCCAACACCAACCCAATTCAGCAACCATTTATCAAGACAAACCACCAAATCAAGAATTCGAAAAAAAACACAATTGTCTGATCGGATCAAATATACCACCATTATCAAAATAAAAAAAAAACCGTTTTCTTCTCGCCTAGGAGAATGAGTGGTAACCCTAGAGGTGATCAGACAACCAGAGCCGTAAACGATCACATTTTTCTTAACAGACCCGAAGGAGCAAACATGTCAACCTTCTCAAAATTCAGAAAGATCAGACCTTCCTTTCCGAGACCATGGAATAAAATATACAAACGTTTATCGAAATTCTAGAAATATCACATCTTTCTCACCGGACCCGAAAAATAGAAGGTAACAGAACCCGCCATTTTGCCCAAATTCAAAAAGATTGCGTCATTCCTACCAAACCCACAAAATCAAGCGTACCAACATTGCCCAAATCCAAAAAAGATCACACTTTTCTTGCCAAAATCCAAAAGGGTTGCATCTTGCATACGAAACCCGAAGAATCAAAGGTACCACAAATTCCAAAACCCCAAAAGAGGGCATCATTCTGACCTGGGCGACGGAGTGGTAGCCCAGGTAGACCCTGGAGTACATGGTGAGGAGCGCGGGTGGCCACGGCAGCAAGGCAACGAGGATCCTCCCGGCGCGGGTGGAGACGCCGAGCCCGCGAAGGGCGAGGAGGGAGAAGTAGGAGGCGAAGAAGAACATGTACTGGGAGTGGCTGGAGGGCCAGCCGTGGGAGTCGCAGGCCTCGAGGAGGGCGCAGGTGGCGGGGCGGGACTGCTGGACGGAGGTCTTGACGAGCTCGTTGAGGATCTGGGACAGGGCGAGGCCGAGGGCGAAGAAGAGGCCCTGGAGCTCGCGGCGGAAGAGGAAGTGGGAGACGAAGCCCCCGAGGCTTATGAAGACCGGCACGAGGGAGACCCACGCCAGGAAGTGCCCCAAGGGGTCCCCCCGCCGGTACCGGACGTGGGTAAGGGTCACCGCCTTCAGGCTCACCGGAGGAGGAGTTGCCATGACGACGACGACGACGAGTAGGAATAAATTGTGGGATTTTGGATCTCTTTTGTTTGAAATGTGCACATAAGAATTGGTTAGAAGCACAACGATGCGCTCTTATTAATAATAGTAATTGAGTTTATTATTTTTGGTAAAAATGTCAAGATCCAAGTGGTATCATTAGATGGTAGCATGTACTCTTTTCCGATGATATTATTTAGTTTTATTTTTATTTTTTGCAAAATGGATATGTATCCTCACAAAAATGGAAAAAATTGGAGCAGCGGGCAGGCTACCCCCGCTCCTATTTTTTATAATTTTTTTATTTTTTTGAAAAATATCACCATGTATATTCATCTATATATCTCTCCAATATAACATTCGAATTTCATCAGAAACAGATAATGTTATGCCATCCATCTAGAACATGTAATTTTACGGTCTAAACATTGTTGTAATCAACATGTTCTAGATGGAGGGCATAGGAGCCTCTATTTCTGACGAAATTCGAATGATATATATGAGAGATATATAAATGAATATACATTGTGATATTTTTGAAAAAAAAACGTTGAAAATGAGGCGGGAGTAGTCTCATTGAACCTCACAAAAATAGGGCAAATATACCTTTTTTTCACCTCTCTCTCCTTTCCCTCGTTCATTCTCTCTTTTTGCTCTTTTTTCTGTCTTTTTCCTCCATGCATTTCTTCTTTCTCTCTTCCAATACATCTCTTCCTTATTTCCCTAGTTGCAATTACAAGTAAGATACTTTCCACCATTATTCTTCCTTGCAAGTTCACATAATCATAGTCCTTTCATCTCCTCGTATCCCGTTAGACTTGTTTTGTTTTGCCTTTGTATTGGTACAAGGATAAGGGTAAATTACAAAAAAGGGGCTGATCTTTACATGGATTCTCAAATTAGGGTATGATCTTCAATTTGTAACAAATAGAGGACCGAAGTTTAACTTAACTTTCTATCCCCAAACGCCATCAATTGACGGCTCAATACATGATTTTATTTGACCAAATTACCCCTCTAGCCTCTTCTCCTTCCCTGAACTGATCGGTATGGGGCAATGGCTCGTTCCTTTCCCCTTCCTCTCCACCTCCTCGTCGGCCATGCCGTAGAGAAGCATGGGGTCGTCGGGCACCGACACCTTCCGCTTGCTCCATGCCGCCACTAGCACCGCCGCAATCTGCGTGAGCAAGCTCCTCACCAGCTTCTTGAACCGGTACCTCCTCGTACTGGACACGAACACGACCAGCCTGATGAGTATGGACGCCACACAAATTCCATACCCTCACCGCCTCCCGAGGTTGTCTTGGATGTAGACCAACACCGTAACAACAAGGAGCGAGCCCTAGCTGATGAAGAAGAAGAAGAACAAGATGAAGAATTTCACCATTCATTTTTCTCCGACATGTTCGACTCATCGAATTGGTCGGAATCTCCTCCCGAGGTTGTCTTGGATGTAGACCAGAACCAAAGCTTGACACGCTTGACTTCAGCCCTCCGGTCTCGAGGGTTGTCAAGTAGAGGGCCAAGTTGAGCATGGAAACTATGTGTCGGTTGCCGGCACGCAGGTCCATGTCGATGGGGAGCACTTCAGCGGACATAGCCCATGGATTATTGTGAAAATCATTAGGTCACACCCTGCTAAAAAAGGATGATTTGAAGTTTTGGATGTGCAAATTAGGATACTAGATGGGTGACACTTAACGAAGCTTGAACGGTGGGAAGATGACGATTGTGAGATACCAGCCCAGGAAGGTGTCGGTAATGAAGCCGCCGAAGAGACTGAGCATGAAGGAGGTCCCGAGGAAGGTGGTTATGGCATTGGCGGAGACCGCATTGCCAAGGTGCATTGTGCCGGCCAGGTACGTGATGAGGTTCATGGCGTTGCCGAGCGACGCCAGCTGCTCGTTGAGCTCCACAGCTGGGGAGAGCAGTTTCAAAAACTAGTTGGGCAATGGTGGTCATGACTGACGGTTGTGTGCTCATTGGAACATTTTTTTTTTCTGTGAAGTGAAAAGGGTAAACTTAGTTGGGATGTTAGTTACCCAAGATGGTGGTGGCATTGGTCTAGCCGCCAGTGGATGCATGGGAGGTTGGATGGCCAGCGTAGTCTCATGCGTCGGAGAGGATCTTGTCGACGTTGGATTTCGGAAGGGAGGGAGCCATCTCCGTCGTCCATAGCGAGGGGAAGGAGAAGAGGCCGGAGGGTGCTCTTCACCATAGAGAGGGGAAGGAGAAAATGCTAGAGGGGTAATTTCGTCAAGTAAAATTATGGATTGAGCCTCTCATTGACGGAATTGGGGACTGGAACGTTAAATTAAACTTTAATCCTTTATTTGTTACAAACTAAAGATCAGTCTCTAATTTGAGAATTCATGCAAAGATCAGTTCCCTTTTTTAAATTTACCCTAAGGATAATGTGTCAAACTTTCCTATTGTTGCATCTTTTTCAATACCCCTGCACTCCCACCAACACTTCAGTTTCTTTGTTGCTCACCATTTCTAATTTTTATCCATACCAACACTAATTCCTACATGCAACTTGTCATTGTTAGGCCAATGCAACCACCGTTCGCATTGTAATTGCTTTTGAAATAATGCAATACATCCATATTTGTATCATGTTTTCTCTTTATCGAGATCTTATTTTGTAAACTCCAATTTCTCATTATTTGATAAAGGGTTTTTATCAATTGTGCTCCACCGACATATTTCAATATCAGTTATGCCTTTCTCTTTTTGAGAATATCAGTTGTGCCCTCGACTTCTTGCCATTCTATCACTTGTACCTCTCGAGTTAGTTGCCGTCCATCCCCAACTCAAACGGGCGTTAACTTTAGGGATACATTATGAATTAAATTTTAAAATATAGGATGGAAAGTCAATCTTCTTCCTCCCCCTCTCTTCATCATCTCCAACCTCCTACTCCTCCTCCAACACCTCCTCTCCTCCTCCCACCCTAGCACCTCCCCCTCCGCCCTGAGCTCCTCCCCCAACCCTGCACCTCCCCTCTGCTCCCGCACCTTTTTCTCCGCCCCCCAGCTCCTCCCGCCACCCCGCAGCTCCACCTCCACCCTGAGCTCCTCCCAACCCCCGGTTCCTCCCATCGCCCTCGCACCTCCTCTCCGCCCCCTCCCTCTCTGCCCCGCACCTCCCTCTCGACCCCCATCACCTCTCCTCCGCTCCCGCTCCTCCCCTTCGCCTCCAGAACCTCTCCGCCCCAGCACTTCCCTCTCCGCCTCGCACTTCCCTCTCATCCCCCAGTACCTCTCCTTTGCACTCGCTCCTCCCCTCCTCCTCCAGCACCTCCGTTCCGCCCCCTCACATCCCCTCTGCCAAGCTCGTTGACTTCAGTTGTGTCAGGATCGTCGATTGTGCCTGCCAACCCATTGGCAACACGTCGCTAGTAATCTCACGGAGGCGACATGTGTAAAAGAACGGGGGACACGCACTAGAAAATGGCCATAGAAAGAGGTGTCGCTGAACTCGTAATGCGTGCAAAGGGAGTGGGCGTCGCGATGCGTGAGGATGGAAAGGGGAGGAGCAGGCTGTGGGCTGAAAAACCTTCAGCATTTGTTTAGTTAATATAAATTTCTTATTAATTGGTTCATAAAAATTCGTCAAAAAATTTAATAAAATTTACCACTTGATCCGCAATGAGAGATATGTCCATGAAAATACAAAAATTTTAGCGTTTTAATAGATGCAAGAAGGTGTAATTAAGAGAGAGAAATTATGAAGAGAAAGGAAGGATATATGGAGGAAGAAGAAGATAAAGAAGTCTGGACAATTTTGCCCCTCTTAACTTGACCATGGTTTGAAAAAATCATGTTTACGTTCAACTCGTTGACGGTTAAACTAAAGGAGGGGCACAAGTGATAGAACGACAAGAAGACGGGGGGCACAACTGATATTCTCAAAAAGGGAGGGGCATAACTGATATTGGAATATCTCAGAGGGGCACAACTGATAAAAACCCTTTGATAAAATAGAGTAACAACTTGTTATCTAAGGCTCGTTAGTGAGAATTATTTGTGTTAGATTTTAGTACTTGTTTTCATTATACCATTTTTTATTTTAAGACACAACGAGTTACATGTATAATGATAACTTTGTTTAATTCATGTCATGCTCGTGCTAAGCATTTTCTTTTGAATAATGTTAAATAAGTTTATTCATTGCTTTTAAAATACTAAGTATGCGAAATCATGCATCACATGCTTGGCTGGATAGCTTGATATCATGGTCGACATGGCTTCAACACCTCTGTTCAAATAATTATCGCCACAAGCAGTCCTCACCCATCCTTTGAGGTGAGTCGGTCCATTTATAGAAATTATGCATCTAGAGAGACTTGGTAATCTTGTGGTGCGGACATTTCTCAAGTATGCCTTTGAATCTTTCCCAAGCGTTATGTAGAGGCTCATGGGATAGATGTGAGAAGTTAGGTATTTGACTCCTCATTTGATTTGTCCAATCTAATGGATAGAAGTTCTTCAAAAGGGCGGACCTCAAATTTTCCATGGTGTGATTTCTCTTCCCAAAAGGTTTTCTCAATAAGTGGCTTCATCCATCATAACAAAAGTCAATGCTCGCAATCGCCTCACCTCTCGAGTCACGTTAGCATAAATAACAAGTACTACATATTAACTCGTTGTTGGAGGAAGGTGAAGGATTCCTCGACAGTTGCAGTGCCCCGCTTCTCAGTGGACGTCGATGAATGCCAAAGTCCCCCACTCCCAAAATTGTGATACTAGGAAACCCACCTTATGCATGTTAGGTCTACATTCGAAATATGCAGTTGCATGCGAAAAGCAAGAAAAACATTGTGTTCATTCACATTATCATTTCCACAATATATAGAGTACGTGTCCATGGATATCATCATAATATGTCCACAAAATATATATGTACCTCCATAATATCTCTTAAAAGCATAATAGAAACAAAATTAAACTATACCAAAAACTATGCAACCTATCTGTTTGGTTACTGGGTTGGGTTGGGTTGGGATATCCCTGTGAATAGTAAATCGTGAGGAGGGTTGGGAGGGTTGGAAGGAGGGGTACACCGGTGTACCCTAACCCAACCCAGCAACCAAACGGTCCCTATGTGATTTAGATCGGTAGTGGTGATATTCCAACCAGTTTCAGCTACTACTGTTGTAGAAACTTTGGAATGCATGTTGGGTCCACACAAAAGGTTAATGTTATGAGTAAATTACCCAATAACGATGCTAACACTAACAACTCATGTAAAGGTAACGAAAAGAGTGTACACGTGCTCTCGGGTGTAGACAAACACTTACTATGAAATGGACATCTACATTGCATATCTCATCTAACACCAAGTCAGATGTCCGATAAGTGGGTTCGACCCATAATATTTAATCATATATGGAAAATACATCGCAAACAACCCAAGTCCACAACTCATTGGTGAAGGACCTCAATGACATAGGACATGATTCATGGCTAAATTATAATTCCATAGAACTATGCACTATGTAATAGGCTAAAATGCTCGAGTTATCATTATTTTCCCTCTAATATAGAAAATTGAACCATTAATCTTTAAACCATAGTATCAAGGATAAATAACCAAACTATCTCTATTTTTCTATGAAAACATGAAATCGATTGTCATCCTCCTCCTTCATTAACCACTTCCCAAAAGATCCCCTACAGAGCGTTAATACTCGAAAAACTAATTGATGCGGTTGAACATCAACTAATATTTAGATACTAACTCTATATGTGAAAGCGAATCTTAAACAATCAATTAAGCTACTTGGTATCAAATTATGTTGAGTAGACAAAAAAAAGCTTCGTCGGCTACCAAAGTATATGCCACCTAAATTGTCCATTTTGATCGTGCCATCTAAGTTTCTACCCATGGCTAATGGTGCATGCCAATCCATATGAAATCAGATTCCATCCACCTTAGTATTAAAACTGAGCTAATTACCTCAACAAATAAATTCATGCATCTATTAATATCGGTTTATTATAATTTCATGTCTAAAAAGTGCATAAATTAATACTCAGAAACCGCTAAAATGTAAAAAAAAATCTAAAAACGAATAAGGAAATGGAAAAAATTATATGATTTCGTACATAAAAATATAGAATTATGAATATACACATAAATATACATACTTCAAATAGTTATACTTTTTTATACAACTTCTATTAACTTGATTTCTTTTACATTAATTTGATAAAAATGCATGGAAATATATAAAAATATCACCTTGTATAATTGACAACTAAATTGATTCACTTTTCTAATATGTTTGCATTTAGAATTTTATATCTGAGCAAATGAACTCTAATCCACTACTACTTACTTTTAACTTTCATCACTTAAAATATTTTAAATTAAAAAATATTTTGAATATTTAAACGTATACCATTTATAAAAAGTTGTTTCATGAGACCCATTTGTATTATTATTTATGGCTCGATGTTTTACATTGATTTTGTTTTAAATCCGTTTAACTTGGTTTCAATTTTATTTTATTACTCGTATGTTATTTTCTCCTAAAATTATAAAATAAACTAAAAAGTACAAATTCAAAAAGAACAAAAAATATATCTCTAAATACAAGTCTTTTGTACTAGTACTCCACCTTTCTCATTTTTTATTTTTTTTTATTTCACAAAATTGAAATAAAAAAATGTACAAGTAGCTTGTTAAATATGATTTTGTTATCAAATATAATAGGATTTTTATCAGTTGTGTCCCTCTGAGACATTGTAATATTAATTATGTCCCTCCCTTTTTGGGAATATCAGTTCTACCCGTAACTTTTTCTACAATGATCACTTGTGCCATTTGGATAGTTGTCGTCCATCCTCATCCCAAACAGATGTTAATTTCGAGGACACATATGTGATTTGAAAAATAACAAGGGTGGACATGTCCTCCTCCCCCTCCAACAACCCCTCCTCCTCTACCACCATCCTCAACCTCCCCTTCCGACCTCTCTTCCTCCTCTGACCACCCTCCCCTTCCATCCTCTCCTCTTCTTCCTCTCCACATCCGACCACCCTCCCATTTCAATTCATATTCCATCGCATCCTCTGTAGCCGTCGCTGCCCTCCTCTTTGCCCCATCCTCCACCACCCATTTCAGCCTCTCCTCCTCCGCCCCATCCTCCACCACCCATTCCAGCCCCTCCTCATCCTCCGACCGCCCTGTCCTTCCACCCTATCATCTTCCTCCTCCTCTGCCACATCCTCCTCATCCAACCATTCCTCCCTTTGCAACCCCTCCGTCGTCGCCACCCATCATCCGCCACGAGTTGCACCTACCCCACCTCACCGCCTGCGACCTCCTCCATCTCTTCCCCACCACCTACCCTACCACCCCACCTCCTTCCCCGACTCCACAGGTTGCTGCTCCAGGTGATGAGTTCTTCTTCTTCTTCCATTCTTGTTCTTCTTCATCATCTTTATTTTCTCTCTCCAAACTACACCTCCATTCGTGCACCAAATCATCAATTTTTTTGTATTTTCACGGATAAATCATCATTCTGATCATGAATATGATTTTGCTGATTTTTTTGAGAAAATTTCTTGGATTGATTAAGTCATCATTTACAACTGCTAACAATTCCCGATTGCAACAAACAATCCCTTGGAGGAGGAGGTGTGATTTTTTTCATGTTATGCTCCTCTTAACAACACTATGGTTTTGAATAAATAATATTTTAATTCAACTCATGACGGTCCGACTAACGAAAGAATACAATGGTCACTGCACAAGAAGTCAGGGGTTGAACTGATAATCCCAAAAAGAGGGACATAAACTGATATTGCAACATCCCAGATGGACACAAATGATAAAAATTCAATATAATATGGTATTTTTATTATTAAAAAAATAAAAAATAAAAAAGTTAAAAAATATACATCTTATATGCAGAAAGCCACAAAAGAAAACGACTTGCTACTATGGGCATCAAATGTAAAAACTTCCTTCTTGAAAGTTGTGAGCTACTTTCATTTTATCTGATTTTTTATTTACTTTTTGGATTTATCATTTCTTCTATTTTTTATTGGTCCATGTTCACCATCGGTCCAAATTTGGTCAAACTCCACTTTGATTGGATGTTACCCCTCAACTATACCACCTCCTAAAACATCCCCTATTTTGTTAAATAACCCAACAACTTCTTCCATCATCAACAACTACCTCAATCTCTCCCCGTCGAGCACCACTTTGTGCTTTCTCTTCCTCGATCAGAGATCGTCCTCCTCTTCGATTTTTACCTTTGACCGAGAAACTTGGATCTTTTCCCTCTTTTCCTTTGATCTCTCATTCCCTCAGCTCCTTATAGGTATACTCATCACGTCTCTCCTCTGTGGAGATGTAATATGTTGAGTTTGCATCTTCTGGAGTGCCAAATTTGATATACTAGTTGAATTCCTACTCTCCAATAAAAACACCTAATTTATATTTCATTTGCCGATATTAGGACCACTCTTTCGCTTGACTCGATGTCCTGATAGTGGAGAAGAAGTCCAAGCCACGATGACAGAAGTAGTCTTCTGTGCGCAATACAACAAAGTGTATACCCACTGCAGCAAGTTCTCCGAGCTTGGTGATGTCATCAATCACTTGATTCACCACCATCATTGTTCTGATCGATGAGCTTCACAGCCCAGGTCTTCATCCATTAACTTTGGTAGTAGTCCAGGTAGCAGTTCTTCTTCTTCTTCTTATGTAGATTTCCTTTTCTGGTTGTAGTGTAGACCAATTGTTTGCTTTGGCCATTCCATCATCTTCTCGCACTTAACATTTCCTCCATGGAATCTGCTTCTCTGCACACACCTATGCGGCCTATCCCCCTCCAACCAAAACCATGTTTTGAGGCCAACCTCTGCTCCATCCCCATGGAAGTAACCTCTAAGCCGAGCATCAGTTCGAGTTTCCTCCTCTTTGTTCTCGGACTTTTTTTAAAAAAAATACTAATCTAATCTTAATTAAATAAATAGGCATGAAATTTACTATTTAAAATTTGGTATAAATCAACACTGTCGATTTGGAAAGAAAGTCCAGAATGGCACCTCAAGTGCCGATTTGGGAAGGACAATTACACCAACATCCAAACATTTTACATATGCATCCTTTCAAAAAAAATAATTATATAAATAATCGTCTCTCGTAGATATCAAAGAGACACGTATTATATCATAGTATTTTATGATGCATTAATTTTTAAATTCCTAATGAAAAAGTAGTTAATTAGTTATCGTATCCGCATCTTATTTTTGCGTATATGGATATATAATTTTTATTTTGGTTGATACGATGAATACAAAATAGAATATATATTTCAATTTTTTTGCATATCATTTTCATTTTCATTTTTATATGGATGTTGATGTAAGTATTGGTTGTAGGTTAATTTGTGAATGCTCGCTCCTCCCATCATAGCGATACAACTGGATTATCTGTATTTGTCCCTATCGATTACATTCTAAGAGAATATGGATATGTATTTTTATTTTGACGAATATGAATATGTAATTTTATTTTGACAAATAAACTACAGATAATGATATAAGATTTCAATTTTTTTAGAGACACATATAGATACCGGTTATTGTTTTCATTTTTTTGTTATGGATATAGATCTAATATTAGTTCTAAGTTGTTTGTTTTTAGGATATGAATATGTAATTTTATTTTTGACGAATATGAATATGGACAAATTATTAGGATTCGGATTAATTTTACAAATACGAATATAAATACGAATAATGTTTCATAATTTATATATGCGGATACAGATCTAAGCACTAATTTTAATTTTGTCTATCCGTGTTAACCTCTATCATAGTGATGCGGCATGATAGCATGTATTTGTCCTCTATTTTGTTTTTATGCAGATATATATTTGTAATTCTATTTTACAGATATAAACATGTAAGTTTGTTTTGACAGTTAAATATGCGGAAATGAATATGTTGTTTCAATTATTTTTTATGAAATCATTTCCCGTTTTTCAAATAATATTCATTTATACATACAATAAAATATATCTATAAAATTTACATGTTTCCGAATAATATATGTCTATACATACAACAACATATATCTATAAAATTTACACATGTTACACGTTTTAGTTAATTGAGTATAATAGATATCCATATCCATATCCTAAAAATTTATACAATTTTGTCCATTTCTACATTTTAAAGAATGAAAACTATATTAATATTCATATTTGCACATAAATTGAAGCACATTTTCTTATCATTATACATATATACCAAAATAAATATATATCCATGGAATAATAAATCTTCATCATAATCGTAAAGTTAATAATTAGTGTTCCATTGGGATTATGAAAATCAATGCATCAAGAAACATACAATATAATGTGCTTTGGCGATATATAAGAGAGGATTATTTATATAATTAGTTTTTTTGAATAGGATACATTTACTATTTAAAAATTTGGGTATAAAATCAGTATATGCGGCGGTGTTTTGAGCTTTTTTCTCAAATCGGCACCTGTGCCGATTTATACTCAAAAATTTAAATAATAAATTTTCATGCCTATTTAATTAATTAAAATTAAATTATTAACCATTTAAAAAAATCTCCCTTGTTCTCGCAAGTCATCGGAGAAGCAAGCAAGTCCCTCGTCGCTTCTCATCTAGGGATGAAAACGAATGTGAATATATTTGTATCCGATCCGCTATCGTATTCGTTTTATACATATTTTGACATTCATATTCGTATTCATTTTAAAATGGATGCGGATATGTATATCACTTTGATATTCACTAATATTCACATTCGTATATTCATTTTCGTACATAAGTATAGTAACATATTTATTTATAACTATGTGTAATAATATTTTATGATTCCATTCACCATTATTGATATAATTAATATAAAATTACTATATCTGGTATATCTATTTGATGTGTAAACCATCATAAACATGTATATTTTAGTTAATCTATTACAACTTTTGTTATTATTCATATCCGATTCGTATTCATTTTACAATTATATTCGTTTTTAAGAATATGGTAACACATTTTTTACATCCGTTGATATTCGTATCTACGTTCGTATTCGTATTATAAAATGGTTAAGGATATTCATATCTGTATCCGGTCGTTTTCATCCCTATTCTCATCCCTCACAGCACCAATGTCGACTTGTCTTGTCTTCTATGCTTGTCACCATTGGGAGAACATCCCCCTCACGACAAGGAGAGGAGTGTGGGTTGGCGATGTAAGCTAGTAGTGCTACGCTTCCACCTCAAGTTTTGTCCAAACTGCAAAAACCAATTTTGTTGTACTCCTGACATTGTGATATACAATGTATTCAAGTTTAATGATTTTCTGATGTCTAATTAATTATGAATATTTGAGATCACCTCAATATTTAATTATTAATTAATTATACACTGAATATCTTTGGCTCATTTTTGAATATATTATAGATCTAATATAATCCTAATTTTCCCCCATGTTTTATTGAAATACCTTGAATTGTAGCATGGAATTTTTTACAAGATTTTATGTAATTGGTTTATTATCGTATATTAGGCATTATCTTAAAAATATGAAAAATAATGTTGTGTAGCCTGACATTTCTTTACATCAAGAATTTTTGATAGGATTTTAGTGCATGTAGCTAAAAAATAAAAAAACCAATGTTTTCAACCTTTTGTAGCATTATATTTTAGTTTATTCATATCCTCTCAAAAAATACCAAAAAAATAGTGTACATTCCTCTAACTTAGCTTAGCATCATATCTAAATATCTCGAGAGTGATATTGCGTCAACTTAAAAATATCACAAAAGACCAAGAAACTTAGAAGAAACAATAAAAATCCATATAAATTCAGAAAATACAAAAAAAGGTGTTATGGATTCTAATTTGAACTTATTTTGAAGAGAAAATATATCCATTGATTTTTATCCACAATTTTGAACTAAAATTCTATTTTCAAATTTGAGCTCATTTTCCTTATTTTTTTCAAAATTTTCTTTTGATTTAGTATTATTTTATATGTTTACTTGCTTGGAAAATGTCCAAACATATTTAAAGAATATTGAAATATTGTCATAATTTTATTACATTTATTTTATTTTAAAACTCCCTTTCTCCTTTTCTTTATCTATATCAATATATTTAAATTAATTTCTTTTTCTTTTTTAATTTAGTTTATTTTATTTTCAGAGTAAAAAAATAAAAAAACTACAATAATAAAAATTGAAATGTTAAAATTAGAAAATAAAATACACCAAAAGCCTCGAAACACATAAACAAGCACAAGCAACTGAACATAGATTGAGTGTGTGAATCCCATTCTAATGATTGAGCTGCCTTATTGTGTTCAACCTAAGGTATACTTACATGATTATTAGAAGTGCTTTTAATAATAATATTTTGTATATATCTTTTGAGGTTACTACAACTCGACCTATTTAGCATACCTTGAAAGTCACATTGTCAAAATGGCAATGTTGCTAGGGAGTCATGACAAATCAAGTCGATTTTTCTATGTTGAGTTTTCTTCACTTGTATACTTGTTTATTTATTTGCACTACTGTTTAATTACATTATTTTACATACTTGTGTCTAATGATGTTTCTTTTTCTTTTGAAGGTACTAGAGTGACTGAGAGGATGTATTAAGAAGCTGAGCAACTTGGGAAACTAGAGGTCGGTCTCGAGCTGGGAGGTGACGGCCGAGGAGCATGGAGAAGAGTGATTAGTGTAGCATGCGTAATATTATGTAGTTAGTTTTATTCCTAGTATTCATTACTTATTTGTAAATTGAATAGAACTTGCAAGCTCATTTTTAATAGTTAGTCTGTAATAATCGTAGACACTAGATACTCGAGATCCGATTTCAACTATCCATATAATTAGAGTTGGTACCTTATCATGGTGTTCATCACCTTTGTTTTATTGTTTTGAGTTTTGGGTCTTATTTTCTTTTGTTTCTTGTGAGTGACTAAAGCCCCTAAGTATCTTTTCTTGATTCTGCTGTAGAACCTAGGTCCAGACAACCCTAATACAATTCATGTACCTGTAAATTCAATTTGGACTTAGTCAAACAAAAGATTCTTTCCTGTTAATAGAAGTACATGATTAGGATATTTCTCGCTGTAGAAAAACAAGAAGAACAAGACAAGAGATTTACGTGGAAAACCCTTCGATCAGGGGAAAACCACGGGAGCACAATACCCTAATCTCCACACCGAGATTAGGGTTTTCTTCACTAACAAATGAGAAAGAGAGGGGGGATGAGTACATATATAGGAGTCAGGGGGTAAATGGTCCCTCATCCAAAGATCCATTTACCCGCCCACTTATATTACAGAACTCAACACTCTCCCTCAAGTTGGGCATACATGTCAACCATGCCCAACTTGCCTACATTCAACTCGTATTGCGTCGTAGGCAGCCCTTTGTGAAGAGGTCAGCAATATGATCTCCAGATTTCAAGTAAGGAAGACACAACTGCCCATCATCAATTTTTTTGCGAATGAAATGTCGATCGATCTCCACATGGTTTGGTTCTATCATGCATCACTGGATTGTTGGCTAAATTTATAGCGGCTTTATGTCACAGGAACATCTTCATAGGCATACAAGCTTCTGTCCCTAATTCTATAAATAGCAACTGTAGCCATAAAACTTCTGTCACGCCATTAGCAAGAGCCCTGTATTTAGCTTCTACACTTGACCTTGAAACAACATGTTGTTTTTGCTTCTCCAAATAACAAGATTCCCACACAAGTACACAGCATATCCAGATGTAGATCTCCTATCATCAACAGACCCGACCCAATCAATATCGGTATATCCTTCAATAGTAGCATTACCTCGTTTTTGAACATAAGTCCTTTGCCAGGGCACTTCTTTATGTAGCTCAAGATCTTGTTAACAACGTCACATGGACAATAGTAGGAGCGTGCATAAACTGGCCGATTATATTCACTGCATAGGTGATGTCTGGTCTTGTGAGAGTAAAGGTAGATTAGTTTTCCAACTAACCTCTGATATCTACCTTTCTCTTCATCATCAAGAAGTTCCCATCATTCTTACTCATTTTATGATTAGCCTCCATAGGGTACGAAGCAGATTTACAACCTATCATCCCTGAGTCATGAAGAAGATTAAGAGCATAATTTCGTTGATTTAAAACACATACCATGTGGAGATCTGGCCATCTCAATACCAAAGAAATACTTCAGTTGTCCCAAATCTTCAATTCAAACTCTGCTGAAAGAGTTCTCTTCAAGCTAGACAATTCTTCATCGTCATCTCCAGTAAGGATCATATCATCGACGTAGACCAGAAGGATAGATCTCTTTTGGTCCCTCCTCTTGATGAAAAGGGTATGATCTCCATTAGCCTGTCTGTAGCCATTTTTTATCATCACAATTCGAAGTCGTTCAAACCAAGCTCTTTGGCGACTGTTTCAGACCATACAAAGCCTTTTTTAGCTTACAACATTTATCCTTTTGGTCATATCCTGGTGGCATTTTCATGTAAACTTCCTCTTTGAGTTTCCATTTAGGAAGGCATTTTTTACATCCAATTGATACATTTTCCAGGAGAATTGAACGGCAAGACAAATAATAACTCTGACAGTGTTCATCTTTGCAACATGAGCAAGGGTCTCGAGGTAATCAATACCATTATTTCTGACTGTACCTCTTGCAACTAATCGGGCTTTGAATCTGTCAATTTTTCCATCGCCTTATACTTGATTGTGTAGACCCATTTTGAACCAACCAAATGAGCATCTTTTGGAATTTTCACAATATCCCATATATCATTTTTTTCTAAAAGCTTCCATTTCTTCCTTCATAGCTTTTGCCCATCTGGGATCACACCGAGCTTCAACAGAACTCTTCGGGATAACATGTGAATTACTTTGAACTTACCCGAGAGTAAGAGACATAATTTTCCATAGGATAACAAGAAGGAGGCCTGATTGTTCTTGCAGCCTTCCTTACAGCAATAGGAAGGTCCTCCTCAACATCTTCAGTATCACCAACCTGGTCATTCAAGCTATTGTTAGTGTTCTCAACCAAATCATCAGGGGAAGGAGAACTACTTACAGTGTGATCATGACTTGGATCATCCGAGGCGAGATTAGGATTGTGGTTTGGTATCATATTTTTCTCGTTGTCATCATTGTCATCCACAGTCTCTCGTCTGTCATCATCGTCCAAACTCTCAGCATTGTTATCAATATTCTCATGTCTGTCAGTATTGTTACCAAAGGGAATAGCAGTGTCATCATCGATCATATCCCAGCTTTCGTTCATGAAGCGAAGTTCGTCTTTATTTTTCTCAACCGTCATTTTACTACACTCCCTCTGAGAAAAATTCTTTGTGTAGTAGAATTCATGCTCATGAAAAGTAACATCCCTTGTAACATGAAGTTTCCTTCCAATTGGGTCAAAGCATTTGTACCCCTTTTTTGTACTCGAGTATCCAAGGAAGATATATTTCACAGCTCGAGGATCCAATTTCCGCATGCCAGGACCAGAAATGTGAACATAGCAAACACTCCCAAAAACACTAGGGGCTAAGCTGAAAGGAACTTTATCCGGATGTAATAGTGTAAACGGTGTATTCTTTCCGACCACATTAGAAGGACGCCTATTTATAAGATAAACGACAGCGAGAACTGCTTCTCTCCAATAACTTTTGGGAGTATTCCTTTGGAAAAGAAGAGCCCTTGTAACTTCTAATATGTGACGATTTTTCCGCTCAGCAATGCCATTCTGTTGAGGTGTGTAACTGCAAGACGTTTCATGAATAATTCCATTGTCTTCTAGAAATGTACTGAGGGATCCCTCCAGATACTCCTTAGCATTGTCAGTTCTTAATACTTTTATAATGGTATCATACGGGGTTTTTATCATGTTGACAAAGCCTCGAATTATACTTGGAACCTCACTTCTGTTTTTCATTAAGTACACATGGGAGTATCGAGAAAAATCATTAATTAAAGTCATAAAATAGCGATGACCTCCCAAACTTGGCAAATTAGATGGTCCCCAAACATCAGAATGAACAATATTAAAAACGGACTTGCTTTTATTGTTAGAGATGGCATAAACAGTTCTAGTGTGCTTAGCGAACTCACACACTTCACAAAAACGAATGTCTGATCCAACTTTATTGCATAATTCAGGAAATAAACTATTGGGAACAAGATAACCCAGGGTGTCCAAGGCGCTCATGCCATCGCTTCAAGGCCAACTTATCATCAGATTCTCTTGCATCAGTTGCAGCAATCCAAGCAGAAACCACACGTATAGGAAGGCGATAGAGACCATCAACAACCAAACCAATCCCAATCTGCTTCCTCATCACCAAGTCCTGCAACACACATGATGTCTCATCAAAAATTATCTGACAATGTAAATCTTTGGCAATTCGATATACAGAGAGTAAGTTAATTGGAAAATCAGGGACATGGAGTGCATCTATTAACAAAAATTTATCTATGATAGATTATCTCCCTTTTCCAGCCACCGTGACAGAAGACCCGTCAGCCAAATTTACACGTTCTCTACCTGAAGCAAGTCTATATTCAAGAAACATTCTTGCGTTCCCTGTCATATGATCTGAAGCACCACTATCAATAACCATTCATTATTAAATAAGTGATTACCTTCAGTTTTATTCGCGGCCAAAGCAGTATTCACAATATCAGCATCATTAGTACTCTTAGATATTTTTTTGATGTAAGTCTGAAGGTCTTTAATTTGCTCCTCTGTCAGCTTCTTGCTATCAGCAGTCATGGCAATGGGTTTCTTTCCTTTATTATTCTTCCTTTCCGGATGAAGTTTCCAGCAATAATCGATCCCATGACCAGTCTTTTTACAATGAGCACATCTTTTGTTTTTCCAGTGGCCACTTTTTCCCTCTTTACTAAGTAAAGCAGATTTCTCAAATGACGATACATGTTCGTCTCTCATCGCGACACGACGTTGCTCCTCAGATTCAATTGCATGATAGGTCTCCTCAATGTCAGAGCCTACCCCTGTTGTGAGAAGTTGACTCCTGATAGATTCAAAATCATTATTAAGGCCTCCCAGAAAAATGAAGATCCTCTATTTCCATATCTCCTCCCAAAACTTCTTTTGATCTGCTGGACTAGTCCATGTGTCATCACAATAATAGTCAATCTCTTCCCACTTTGCTTTCAATGCAGCATAATATTCTGCAACATACATGTCTCCTTGTTTCATATTGTAGACTTCCCTGCTCAACTGGTACATTCTTATATCTTGTTTTTTCTGACCATACATGCTCTCAAGAGTGAGCCACTGCTCTCTAGCAGACTTCTTCCTGAGCACTAGAGGTTGGATTTCTAGAGAAACAGCATTTATGATCCAATTTCTGCATTGGCTATCCTCAATGTACCACTGCTCATACAACTTATCAGTAACCGCAAGAGCCTTTTTCCGCCCATCAATGTAGCCTCCACGACCTCTTGAGGCTAACGCAACTTCCATAGCCGTAGACCAAATCAGGTAGTTATTTTTTATTAATTTGATCATTGTGATATTAGCTGGATGTTCTCAATCTCGAATTCCATAGTCTCACCAATATCTTCTTAAGCCATAGATAACCACAAGCAACCAAAGAATAAAGAGCAAGTAAAAAGAGCTTAACTCACAGAGAGAGGCCACGCACAGATCTGATCTGATAGATGCAGGGGCTCCCACAAGAGCCAAGAGCCAAGGCAAAGAATGCCACAGTAAGAGCCACAGTAAGAGCCAAAAAAATGCCACAGTACAGGAGGCAGATCGCGTAGTAAGAGCCAAAAAATGCCACAGTAAAGGAGCCAAAAAATGCCACGAGGGGCAAAGTAGCCAAGGCAGATCGCGCAGCAGGGGGGCGCGTTGTGGATGACCGTACGCCGCAGGGGATGACCGTACGGGTCTCGTGGCGCACCAAGGATGAACGCGCAACATGTGCACCCCGCACGCCGCTAGGGCACATGAGGGCGCGCTAGGGCATTGGGGGGGGGGGCGCTAGGGTTGATGTTGATTGCCGCCGGAGGTCTGATCGCGCACAGGGTGCGCTAGGATGTTGATCGCCGCCTGAGGTCTGATCACGCACAGGATCACGCACAGGGTGCGCACAGGGGCACAGGGGGGCGTGCTAGGGCACAGGGGGCGCGCCAAGGATCGCGCAAAGGGGGCATGCAGGTCTGATCATGCAGGTCGTGCAGATCGTGCCAAGGATCACACCAAGGATCATGCACAGGGGGCGCGCCAAGGATCACGCACAGGCAGATCGTGTAGGTCGCAGGGGCTGATCAACACGGGGAAGCTCTCGTCAACAGCAGGGTAGGGTACGATCACAACCCAACAAGAGGCTCTGATACCATGTAGAAAAACAAGAAGAACAAGACAAGAGATTTACGTGGAAAACCCTTCGATCAGGGAAAAACCACGGGAGCACAATAACCCTAATCTCCACACGAGATTAGGGTTTTCTTCACTAACATAATGAGAAAGAGAGGGGGGATGAGTACATATATAGGAGTCAGGGGTAAATGGTCCCTCATCCAAAGATCCATTTACCCGCCCACTTATATTACAGAACTCAACACTCGCCTTGCATTAGCATATAACTTAGATTTATCAATTTCTGCCTTGTTTCCACTGTGGAGAACGTTGGGATATGCCATGGATATTCCTGAACCAGTGCATTCATCATGTGATTTCCGGCTTGCATCACATTTCTACTTTTCCCTCAGTTTCAATTCACTTAGGATAAATAAATAATCAGGAAACTTGATATTTTTTGAAACACCCCAAAAATTTAAAGCTAAAGATTAAAAAAGGTTCATTAATCTCACTTCGACCCAAATAAAATCGATAATGAATTCCTTGTCTTGGGCTCATAAAGCCGTCATTGAGTAAAGCCCAAAGCTCTGGTCCCAGGTATTTATCGGCTCCTCAGGTTAGATGAAAGTTGAGCGCTGTAAGAGTATAAGAGAATTGATTTGTTTTCACCTTGGTGGAGTGCAATCTGAAGTCATTTAGTTATCGAAACAAGGAATCCTCAAGCCAAGGAGATATACCCTGATCATTTGCTATCATAGGGTCTTTACGAGTCATTGTTTTAAAAGATTGAAAGTTCAAAAAAAAACCCATAAAACTAAAAGGAAAAAAGATGAGCTATCATTCATCACTTGGGTGTTGAATCCATGCTTGCTTGTCGTGGTGTTAAATCCATCCTCTCCCCCCCCCCCCCCCCCCCCAGTTAATATATCTCTACTTCCATTCCACTTGTAGTCATGATGGAGTCCTGCATGCATACCCAACAGGTCGATTCCATCCTCGTTCCTCACTTCTTCTACTCGATCGAGAGAATCCTCTCTTTGAGTTGTTCCACCCTTCCATTTCTATTCTCCTATCACAAGAGGAGCCTTACCCCGTACATTCTCAGTACATTGGATGTGCACCTGCTCGATTCTTTGTTGAGAGAAAATGTTTGTTTTGATTCTTATCATTTCTTATTTTGCGACGAGCCTGCATTTTGTACTTCATTATCCTAACACTTGTACTCGGCTACGGGCGTAAAATGTGGTGCTTGTTAAGAGGCATCTCAACCATTATCGTGATGGATCGTGATTATTCTTTGTCGCCTTATTTATCATTTTCTTTTATTCTATTCATATTCTTCTAGATTTGTCGTCAATCTTCCCCATGTCGTCTCTGGATTTTTTGCTATACATAGGATGATTTGATCTTAAGTATCAGAGAGAAGATCGATTGGATTTTCTCCATTCTTTCATTTGATCCCTTCTTCATATTTTTCTATACTCAGGATACGGGAAATCCTAAGTATGGGGGGGGGGGGGTTGATGTTCGCTACTTCCAACTCGTTGATTATTTCAATTCTCGTGATTTGTCTCTCTTGTACTCAGGCCTGCTAAGACCTAAGTATGGTGGGGGTTGCCCTTCTCACATTTTTCAACCTATATATGTTCAATATGAGTTATGCCTTCTCTCTTTTTGACCTACGAGGACATAGCTGAAATTACATATAAAGTCGTTATATATATATATTACATGTATACTTTACCCATAACTCATAGTTTATCTATTGTTGAGGGTATAAAATACACAAACAATTCATATTCCTACTTTCTTGGAGTGTCATTAAAATTTGTAAAAATATATTTTGAAAAACCTTCTAAGCAAGCATATTGTAAAAAGATGCATATTTTCAAAATCCGAAATAATTTCAAGCTTGCATATTTTCAAAATCACATATTTGAAACTCGCATTGCATTATTTTTATATTTTCAAAATTACAAACTTGCATTGCATATTTGTCATATTTTCAAACTTGGATGATATCGAACTTGCATTTTTTCAAAATGACATATTTTCAAAGTTGCGTGGATATATATATATATATATATATATATATATATATCAAAATTTACTATTTTCAAAAGCATTTTATACTTGAAAAATCATAAAAATGTAAAAATGTTTTAAAAATGTTGTCATGAAAATTTCAAAATAAAAAATCATTTCACAAAAGACATGCATTCCATCTTTGCATCTCATGCATTTACATTTGCATCTAATAAACATCATCCGGTTCTGACTCGCGCTGTAAATGGAAATCGAGAGTGATCTTGACATGATCTTAATCTACTTTATTTAAGTGAAACTTCAACAGAGGCTGTATTTTAGAAGCTTCAGGTCCATTAATTTTTCGAGTTCAGAGACAACACTCAATCTTCACTCCTTATCACATCATAAGCTCTTCTAATAAATAGTGAGCTACTCTATACTCATGCACATTACACTTACCTCGACCTAAATGAGATTGAAAGATCGGATTAATCTGAATGAAAGTCTGCAAACAACTGCTCTGCCATGCGCAGTAGACGGCATTACCATGGAAACTATCAGATATTGACGATGAATCCTATTTTCTCCGGTTACATGGATATCTAAAAGCCAAATAATGGGTTGAAACAGAGGTTCACATGAGGGATAGTCTATTAGCATAAGTCTATTAGCATATTATAAACCATACACAAATTTTTAAATCACAAACCATGTACTTATATCGATACAAACATGGAAACATATATATGTGATTCGGACGACGATAGTTTTAAGATGGATGACAAATTATTCTTTCGATAATAATATATATGTAACGTCTCGGGCTTACATCCCCGGTCCGTTATCGAGGAAAACTGGTCCTGACAACTTGTTGGTTTCGGACCCAATTAGACCCATTGACAACCACCCAAAATGCTTAAGCCCAAGTTAACAAGTAGTAATCCCCACCACTTATAAACCACACCCACACTTTGTGAGTTTTCCATGTGGTACTATGTTTGGGTTGGGGTGTTACAACCTCCCCACTTATATTCGCAACATCCTCGTTGCGACATGTCCCATCACTTATTCCCAGTGATAGTGGCGGCTGCACGCTCCGGGTAGCCATTTCCTCCAACCTCTTTGTAAATAAAAATGTAATTTTATTATAAATTTCATTTATCAAACTTTATTTTCACGACATGTTCTTACCATAACTCCATACAAACAGCAAGCAATTGCACAGTTTCACCCCTAATCTAAATAATATGTTATTGCGTGAGTATTCAAATTAAACGTTATTTACGAATTTTATGGCAATAATATTTTTATTCGCGAAAGTGTAAGCTCGAGTGGACGTTGTCGAGGTGGAGCGGGCTTGTATGAATAAAGGGAGACATTGCTGGTGACATCGAGATGGAGTGAATTGCATGATAGAAGACTCAAATGGAAATGGAAATGAATGAATATATCATTACCGTATCCGTTTTTTTATATTTAAATGGATATGGATATAGATGGCAATATCTTCATGTTAGATCCATCAATATATATATATGTGTAAATTTAATCTAATTTGTATATTTCTATTAGGGTAAAATGGGCTCCCCATCCCGTTTCGTCCCGTTTTTTTTATTTTTATTTGAAAATTTCTTCCGTGGATTTTCATCAACATATCTCTATATTATGTCATTAAAATTTTGTGCGGAACAGAGACTCCTACGACTCCCATCCAGACGGGGTCGTTTTTATCATTTTTGTTACCGTTAAAAAACGACTGTCTGGATGGAGGTCGTAGGAGTATCTATTTCGCACGAAATTTTAATGACATAATATAGGCATATAGTGATGAAATTCCACGGAAGAAAATTTCAAAAAAAAATAGACGAAATGGGGCGGGGGGAGCCAAGTTAGCTCCCCCATGAGGGCAGCCCTTTTCTGGGTAAAATGGGGCTGCCCTCACGGGGGAGCTAACTTGGCTCCCCCGCCCCGTTTCGCCCGATTTTTTTATTTTTATTTGAAATTTTCTATCATTACACATATTTGATCAGCATCCATTTCATATTCTAGTGGTTTTTACGGACTTGGCAGTAGAATTTTCGTATTTTGCAATACCGGAATTTTATTCATATTTCAGTATAGATAAAAATAATATAACATCTATATCTTTATATGGGTATGACCTTGGCGTCATTTTGAACCAATAGAGGTAGTTGAAGCTTCCAAATGGGCACGACCTAACGGGCACGTGCTATTTCAAATTGGTATTTTGAACGAGTCATTGGTCATGGTATAATAAGTACTCGACTCGGTATTTTCCAACAATACCCATGAGATTTTAGGGTCAATACATAGAGATTGGTCGAAATATCTAGAAACTGAAATATAATTATATGGGATCATGAGTTGCCATATATGCCACTTTTCTGAGCATTCATAAGTCTGGGTGGATTGAAACAACCCCAACCCATTTATTAAAGGGGCTAAAGTTTTGTCCAAGCCCGACCCAATGTAAATCAAGCTCGAGTTCGGACCAAGCTCTCCTAGGTCAGGCTTGTGGGATGGGTCGTGTTGGCTGAACCCAATGCTCATATCTACGATGTCTCCTCTCTACTTTTTTGCAAAATACTTATGAAAGATCCAATTATATCAATCAAATCTATCGATATTGCTCTAGAAGCCAAAGAGCTTTCTACCATGGAGCTTACTCTCTCGAGCGACTCTGCTCTTCAGGTCGGGCATGCATTGTTCCACTTTCTCATGCGCCTGCGCCCTGAGTTCAAGCATTATGTATTTGACCCTAGGCCAGTGTCAATATTCCCTAGGAGGGACATGTGTTTTTATACTCTATTCTCTTTAGAAACTGACTTATATAATTGTTTTACACCATTGATCCTCAAGTTTACTTTTGGGACCTTATTATTTTTCGGGACTTGAAAAGATTTAAAAAAGAGAGGCATAATTCTGTCAAACTTCAGTCCGAAATCCAAAAAGATCTAATCGAATCCGGAAGATCGTGAAGGGGAATCACAGAAATAGAGAGGATCGTCTGCTGCAGGTTGAAATGCAGTAGATTCTGCAATAACTGTGTGCACCGTTCGGTCCCAATCGAGCGGTTCGCACGATTTTGCACTTTTTGTGGATTTGTATCGTGCAAAATCGCTCCCTCACAGAAAAGCAACGCGTGTAAAAACGCAACCCATCGCAAGAAGGAAGAAAGGGCCCATCGCAGTCGTCCTCATCATCGGCAGATGGGCGGACAACGACGCATGCTTACTTGACTCGACCACCTCCCACCCCCAAAGTGGTTGGACCATATATATAAATATATGGCAGCAAGAGTTGAACGTTGAAATATTGACCGTCCAATCCCATGCACATGCAGCAGTAGCTGTTAATCTAACCATCGGTATAAGCAACGAAGCACTTTGAAGCAAAGGCTGTGGTATCCTTCCAAGTCTTTCTCTGCTGGCTTGTCGGTCCATGAAGATGTCATGGTTGCTGAAGCCATAAATATTTACTTGGGTAAATTATAAAAAGGTTCCTAAACTATACGCCCGATTTCAATATTATAATCGAACGTTAAAAGGTAACAATGTGGTATCTAAACTTTAAGATGTGTCTCAGTGTAGATCTTTACTATTGAAATTTAATTGATGCTTTCATCTTTCTAATTTTACAATTTAATTATCAAGGACCACGTTCAGATAAATCTTAAAGTTCAGGTACTATATTGTTACCTTTTAGCGTTCGAGTATGCCATTGAAATTGTTGTTCTGGGATATTTTTTGTAATTTACTCCGGTTAATTTGAGGGGGGCAAATTGTTGAAGTATTATTTGTCTAATTAATCGCATCATTCTTCACGATTAATTTCATTGGATTTCACTACCAGCATAATTTAGGAGAAATGATTCCGAAATATTTAACACAAAGAGTTACATGAGATTTTTTTTACAAAAACCAATGTACATTAACAATTATATGTACATAATTATATATAATATTTACATTAACAAAAATACTTCTACTAATGGAGAATTGGTTGATGATATGTATATTGTGACATTGTATTCAATGCATATCTTTTGGATTGATTTTTGTGGCTTGCATTGCTAAAAAGATAAATCGCATTTGCTTATGCTATCTAAGCTATCTATCTTTAAAGAATAACTCCTAACGATTTCAAGGCTATCAGGAATGCAAATATTCCTCAACGATTCATAGGTTGTTAGGAATGCTTGAGAGGTTAAAAATGTAGACATCCATAGGTCTGAGGGTGCTTTAGGTTCGGGAATAAGGGTGAGGAATAAGCTAGAATAACACTCTGTTCCTGTTCGGCTGGAAGGATAGGAATAAGATGGAATATCGTTGAATAAGAATAGATAAGATGGAATAAAAGATATGATAATGATGATAGTGGTGTGTATGATAGATGAAATAAGAAATCCCTCTCAAATCATTTTAATCAACATTTTTCGAAAAATAACATTTGAGTTGGTAGTCTTTTTTTGTGGTCAGGAGCAATGTTATTGAAATCGGATCCGACCGATCGGTTCAACCGGTTGGACTAGTGAATCGAGCCTAGACCAATTCGGTTAATCAGTTCTCAGAAGTTGAGTCAAATTAGCACAATTTTGGTTCGACCATCGGTCCGATTGACTATTTGTAACCTGATTTAACCCGATTAAATCGGAATTGAACCACCACAAGAATTTAGGCTTTTCGAGACGACAACTAACGACGGTTCCATATCGATCGTCCCTATTGATAGTTTTCAGGGACGGTCGAACGACAACCGTCGCTAATACCCACATCCTGGGAGACGGTCTGCGGGGCATCGTCTTCTTTTATAATGAGGGAATAGGGACGGTCGTTGCGACCGTCCCCTCTGCCCTCCCCAAGTTGCTGCTCTTTTTTACCCTCCTGAGGAGCTTTTGGGGACGGTTCTGACCGTCCTCAATAGTCTTCTGTTGGTGTCGCGACCAATCTGGGGGCATGGGTGGTGGACCAAAGGGGACGGTCGTCAATGGTCGTCCCCTCTGCCCTCACCAAGTCACTGCTCTATTTTACCCTCCTAAGGGGCCTTTGGGGATGGTTATGACCGTCTCCAATTATCTTCTATTGGCATCGCAATCGGGTATGGGTGGTGGACTAAAGGGGACGATCGTTAATGACCGTCCCCTCTACCCTCACCAAGTCACTGCTCTATTTTACCCTCCTGAGGAGCCTTTGGGGACGGTTCTGACCGTCCTTAATTGTCTTATGTTGACGTTGCGACCTATCTAGGGGCATGGATGGTGGACCAAAGGATACAATCATTAATGACCGTCTCCGTGTCCTCACCAAGTCACTGCTCTATTTTACCTTTTTGAGGGGCCTTTGGGGACGGTTCTAACCGTCTCCAATTGTCTTCTGTTGACGTCGCGACCGATCTGGAGGCATGGGTGGTGGACCAACGGGGACGCCGTGGCGACCGTCCCCTCTGCCCGCTCACGACCGTCCCCATAGGTGCGGAGCAGATATTTTCACTTAGACGCAACCATCGGGGACGGTCAAAACGACCGTCCCCGATTGTCAGATCGAAAAAACCCCTTTCGGCTTCCTTACTTTCCCATTTCATCCCAAGCTCTCACCTTCAACCTCCCGCTCCCCCGCCGCCCGACGTTCCCGTCGCCGTCTCGCAGACTCTCGTGCTCGTCGGCTTCCAACATCTTAGTTTCTGGTGATTACCAACAGCCCTTTACGTTCATTCTTCTTCATTTTGCTCCGTGAAAGAGGTACAAAATTACTATAACACAATATTATTATTTTTCTTTGCAATAATTTTCATCTTCTTTGCAATCATATACTATTACTATATTAAACTATATAAAATATCTTCTTTGAATAGTTTATTTCATTTTCTTTATAATTATATTCAACTTTATTATTTTACTATGTTCCTTACCTCATTCCTATAGTGTGGGGAAAGAGTAAAGAATACATATAACTTAATTTTCTTATTGTGCAACGAAATATATAAGACATAGATGGATAAGAGATACGATGATTTTCAGGAATATAAGAGGAGTGATCATGTTCTTGGATTGGCCATTTCAACTAGAAAGTGTTAATAAAAAGTTTGGTGGTATCAAAATTTATTGTCCGTGTGTGAGATGTAAGAATATTAAATGTAATGTTAGAGAGGAAGTTTAAAATCATCTCATATTCAACGTATTTTGGTTGCATTACTCCATTTGAACTAAACATGGAGAGGTTATAGAGCATATACGAATGGATGATGATATGGATGTAGGTGTAATTACCACTACACAATCTTTGAATAATATTAATCATTAGTTATTTGATTTAACAGATGACTTAAGAATACCTGAAATACAAGACACCGGTTTAAATGATAGGTTTGAGAGTAGTTTGCCATATACAGAAGTCATTTTGGCTCCTGGGGTTGAAATGATGCGTCTACAATTTTTATTAGAGCTGTTTAAGACGAAAGTAGAGAACGGACCAACTGCTGCAATGATAACAGATGTATTGGCTTTAATCTAAAAGTTATTGAATAATCATGAGAAGTTTCCAAAGGATTGGAAAGAGGCGAGGCAATGATTCTGTTCGTTCAAATAAACGAGATGCTAATGGAATTATAAGACATCCATTTAATGCAGAAGAATGAATAAAATTTGATCAGAGATATCCTCATTCCTCTCAAGATGAGAGAAATATTCAGTTGGGATTAGTTCTAGATGGTTTCAATCCGTTTGGTAAAATGATTTTGAATTACAACATTTGGTCTGTAATTTTTATGGTCTATAGTCTACCACCATGGATGTCAATGAGTTCTTCATTTATGATCATGACATTGTTGATTTCCTATCCTAAAGGTCTAGGTAATGCAATCAATGTGTACCTACAACCGTTAATAGATGAATTAAAACTATTATGGATCACATGAATACCTACATATAATGCATGTAGAAAAGAAACATTTGCATTGCATGCCGTACTGTTGTGTACTATAAATGATTTCCTAGCATACACAAATATGTCTGGTTGGAGTACTAAAGAAAAATTGCGTGCCCTGTCAGTCTTGAAAAAACACATTCAACTTGGCTTACTAGAAGAATGAAGCATTGCTTTTTGGATCATCGTCGATTCCTGCCACCGAAGTATAGATGGAAAAGGGTATATAATATTAAGAAGTTTGATGGTTTATCATTTGGACGCCGACTTGATTTTAACTCGTGTGAATGTCATCAATATTTGGGAACAACAATTACTTGTACAAATCGATTGTTTAGGACAGACTTAGAAGAAAAGTACGGAACTGGAGCCTGAAGAACTACTAATGGAGCAATGGCCGATGGATGGAGGAAACAAAGTGTTTTTTCAGAGATTATCATACTGGAAATATTTACAAACTCGTCATAATTTGGATGTTATGCTTATTGAGAATAATATTTTGGAAAATGTTTTGGAGATGTTAAATCTTTCAGGACAATCGAAAGATAATTTAAGGATGAGACGTGATTTAATTCAACTTGGTATACACGAAGATTTACAACCAATTGAATTAGACAATGGACAGATTACTATACATTGAGTAATATATACATTAACTAACAGTGAGCGTGATAAAATTCTCGGCTTCCTAAAAAATTTGAAAGTGTCAGAGGGGTTCTCATCACAGTTGTCGAGATGTATAAATGAGAGAGAACGTAAGATAACTGGATTAAAAAGTCATGAATGTGATGTTTACATGGAAGTATTACTCCCATTCGCTATTCACGGGATTGTTGATGATGTTGTCCTACAATCCTTAACAGAATCGAGGATTTTTCAAAGTCTTGTGTTCGAAGGTTTTAGATCCGTTGATCTTACAAAGACTTGAAGAAGACATTGTTATGACATTATGTAAATTAGAGCAGATATTCCCACATGTTTTTTGATGTAATGGTTCATCTAATAGTTCATTTAGCAGGTGAAGAAAGTATCGGTGGACCAGTGCAATATCATTAGATGTATCTAATAGAAAAATACCTTCGAAAATTAAAAAATATAGTCTTTAATAAGGCTCAACCTGAAGGATATATTGCTGAGGGTTATCTTTGTGAAGAGTGTATTATTTTTTGTGAAATGTATACGAAAGGCGGAAGCATACATTTCAATCGATTTGAACGAAATGATGAAGGAGAAGTCATGGTGGAAGACGACGAATTAAAATTGTGGGTCTTTCAATCATGTGACAGGTATATTCAATGGTATCTGTAGTGTAATATCTAACGAGGATAGAGAACTCATACACTATTATATTTTGATGCAGTTATCAGAGATTGATGAGTTTTTGATGACTACAATTCATTATTTAGTGAGACTCACCTTAAATCTCATTCATCAATTGGTTTCGTTCACGTGTAAAATAGTTAAAGGAAATGAAAGATGATAGGTGGAACTATAACCTTAACATTCTTGGACGTATACCGTATTCACAAATTATTTCATACAAGGGTTATATTGTGATTGGCTATAGATTTAGAACAAAGTCCACCGACGAGGTGAAATCAACGCAAATATCTGGTGTTATAGTAAAAACAGACTTACCTTCAAGTTTAGATGGCTACTATGGGAAAATAGTTGACATAATAGAGATCAGCTTTACTCATGAATGTCGATGCGTTCTTTTTATGTGCAATTGGTTCGATGTCAATCGCGAGATATAGGATATTGAAAAGATAGAAATGTGATTATTTCTTTAAAACAATCATAGAAATTGCAAACAAATGAGCCATTTACTCTTGTCAGTCAAGTAGAACAAGTATTCTACATTCCAGACAACTTAAGTCATGGGTGGATCATACCTGTAGGACAATACCAAGAGATTTTTTTGATGTCAATGTTGATGATGAGTTATTAAATATACACGATGCATATCAAGCTGGGATCTAAGAACATCCATATGGTGTTGTAGATGCGGATGTGATAACATGTACGGGAAGGTTTTGTGATAGTGTTATCAATGTTTAAAGTGTAAGTTCGTTGATAATTTTTTCCAAAATTGTTTGATTTAATATGTGAAATAATAAATTCTTGTTAAATCATTTAAGGGATTTTTACTCGGCAGACCCTATAATCTTTGCCAATTACCTTCACGACCTTTAAAACAACCTAATTCCCCCCTCGACCCCGTAAACTTGCTAACCCTTACCCTATAGGCCCTATGGTTAACCTCCATCCGTTTATCAATTAAAAGTATCCTGATTCTGTTATGTTACTTTACATTACACCCATTTTTTTTTATCAAATTTACATTAAATGCCCCTCACCCTCCTCATCTCTCTTTCCCCACCCACCACCTCATCGACCTCAAACGGCTGACCTCAAGTCCTCCCCGACCTCGCCCTCCACCTTCCCATCCTCCACCACTCTGCCCTCCAGGTCCTCTCTGACCTCGCCTTCAACTACGCCGCCCTGCCTTCCAGGTTCTTCCCGACCTCATCCTCCTTCTCTAGCTTGCCGGCCTCACCCAGGTCCTCCCTGACCTCGCCCTAAACATCAGCCACCCTGCCCTCCAGATCCTCTCCGACCTTACCCTCCTCCAGGTTGCCGGCCTCACCCTCCAGGTCCTCCCCGACCTCGTCCTCAACCTCCGCCGCCCTGTCCTCCAGGTCCTCCCCAATCTCTCCTACAACCTCTGCTGCCCGCCCTCCAGGTCCTCCCCGACCTCACCCTCCTCATCCAGGTTTCGACCTCACCCTCCAGGTCCTCCCCGACCTCGCACTCCACCTCCATCGCCCTGCCCTCTAGGTCCTCCCTGACCTCGCCCTCCACCTCCAATTCCTCCCACCGTCTCCCTCCTCCTCCCATTCTTCTTCCCCCAACGACCTCCTCCTCCATTTGCTCCGCCCCAATGACCTCCAGTTGCACCTCCGCCTCTGCCCCCTTCTCCACCTCCTTCCCTCACTTATCTACGCCCTTTGTCGCCTCCTCCTCCCATTGCTTCGTCCAGCTGCCTCTGTCTCCGCCCCTTACACCACTTCCTACGCTAGGAAGAACAAACACCCGTCGTCGATTTGAAGCACGAGAAGAAGAAACGGTCACTGTCGATTTGAAGCACATAAAGAACAAACATTGTGTAGATCTGTCGCCAGGAAGAATCCGTTAAATGTTGTGTGGATTTGAATAAGTTTGCTCATAACCGTCGATTTGAATACGAAAATAAAGAAGTACCATCAAATATACCAAGTCTCCTCTAGTTAAATTAACCAAAGGCACTGACTCAAGTAAAGTAAAATTTAACGGTAGGGTCCGTGGGGTAAGACAAAGCAAGTTTACGGGGTCGAGGAGGGAATTAGGTTGTTTCAAAGATCGTAGAGGTAATTGGCAAAGATTATAGGATCTGCCTGATAAATCCCATCATTTAAATGTTTCATTATATATGCATAAATGCCTCCATGTCCTAGATGCATTCGGGATGCACCGCCTGCACCACACGCAGGGAGTGAGACCTCCGATCCTAATGAATCGAGTGGTTCAGCTAGACGTAGAGGCCCATCACAATGGCGAGTATTGGACCGACCGTGTCCCAGTGAGACACTTAGGGTACGGATAGTTGGAGGTGATGTAATGGGGGAGAACTCGGTTGTGTTTCAGAGTTACAGATTGACGTTTAGTGGAGCAGTCAATAAATGATGCCATTCTTCATGATTTGGAGATATTTAAAACTAATAACAAATCAAAGTTGTTGTGAGTGTATAAAATCAACTTAATTTTTTTTTGCATCCTTTACTTTGCAGTCTAGTTTTTCATGGGATCGTGACCTGGCCACTGATGCTCTAATTCTAGGACATGTCGCGGAATTACTGTGTAGATATCGATGTCGTATGAAGGCCCGAGTAAGTACAGTAACTTGGTTTTTCATTTTTTACAAAATGTATGTAAGTATTTTTTTTTACAAATTTTCAGTACTTCGACTCGGAGCTTCCATTGGAAATACTTTTGGCGAATTGTCCTCCAAATGTACCCGCTGAACACTGGAGGGCGTTGATATATATATATATATATATGTGTGTGTGTGTGTGTGTGTGTGTGTGTGTGTATGCGGGAAGAACATGTGGTACGATACATATGTGCGTATTATCAATTATTTGGAATTATATTGTTGCAATTACTACCTTTATATAGGGTATCTCAAAGCGAAATGCTCAAAATTGAATGAAAGATTTCAAGTCTACCCATAGAACGAGAAGAAGGAAAACAAATCAACTCAAGGATGACCTTGTAAGTAATCTACACTATATGCATTATGTTTAAATTTCATCTAATATTATATCTTAAAATCATATCATAAGTTCTACTTATCTTTTTCACATTAGGCAGTGGATAACAATCGTATGCCCAGCTGGATGGAAGTCTTTGAGAAGTATAAGAATCGCGATGTGGGCGGGAAAGTTCATTGGGTAGATCCTGCCTATGATCCAATTGATATAATCCATTAATAACAATTCTGCATCTGTTTTAACAATTAAAATGGATTTGAACTAACTTTAATAAAATTTCAGGAGGAGATGACCAGACTCATGATCACTGGCTCTCTAGACAGCACTAGTACGAGTCAGACACCTCTTACTCCTGATGCGGCCTTCCTCCAAGTGACCGATCTAGAGCATCAAGGACGAGTCTATTGTGGTGATCGTGGTACCACCATACAGAATTGTATGGAGTAGGGAGCATCTCACCATCTTCCTCTCAAAAGACACAAAGGAAGAGGGAATTAGAGTCAGGTGTCTAGCATGAATGTTGAGATTCATGATTTCCGACAATAAATGATAATTTTTAATGCATTCATGCGGGCACATCAAGGTGCAGCGTCGACTAGCCACCCAATGCAAGTGGGTAATCTAGTTGCAAGTTAGGCGATGATGAAGAAGGAGAATAAGAAGATGATGATGACGACGACGACAACAATACGGATGATGTCGACGCTTAGTATTACTTTAGATGTTTATTTTAATTGGTAGGATATATAGTTTAGTATATTGTATAATTAATTTGAACAATTACTTTGCAAAGTAGCTTACTTTGTTTAAATAGTTTGAATTGTTTATGGTAGATTAGTTTATTTGAATCTCTTAACGTAGTCGCTATTTCAAACATTTCTTGTAAATTTGAATGTGGAATGAATGTTATTTTCTGTGTTGACGTTACTTTTTATGATGAAGAGACAAATATTGTTACAGGTACTTAATGTTTAATGTCACTCTTTGCAGGGTAAAATGAAGAGCATATCAGTAGTATTGATATTTTTTTGGTAGCTGATGAATCTCTATTTCATCACCTTTATTCTATCATTTTGGCCTCAAAAACCCCAGCAAATGCATAGAAATAGCATCAAATTGTACATAATAGCATTCATGATTCATTGTATTAATTACACAATAAATAAGGTTCTTAATGACAAAATTATAGAATAAAGAGGAAAAAACAAAAAGGAATAAAATATTGTAAATATTTTATGACCCAAACCCCGAGACCAAGGCCAACATGGTATTGGTCGACAAGGAACAAAGTAGGGGGAGATAAGGGCCAGTGTACAATAAATACCTCATTTATTAATTCATTCATTTATGCATTTTTGGCACCTATTTTGTACATAATTATTTCTTCATCAAATAAAGAAACTTTGTACATGAAAGTTGTAGATAATAATGTAAGTAAAAATACAAAATTGAGTTTGTGCAAAAATAATACCCAATGTACATTTTATACACAGAATAAAAAGCCAAAATCTCAACTTCACAGACCCATATCTTGCAAATAAAAACTCCAAATCACCCAAACTCACCTTTAATTGTATATAGCATTCCAAGAACTATTTTATAAAATTGGTTTCATAATTTTTGGAGTCCATATGCAGAAGTTAGGTTTTTGGCCCTCCTTGTATATAGGACTGATTAAAATATGCATTTTATTCAATATTCATTATTTGTATAAATTCATATTTTTAGAATTTTGTAAATAATGTATATAATGCATACATATATTAGAAGATAAAGAAAACCAAAAATAATTTGTAAAATAAAATAAGTCTACAAATTCATAGACAAAATACCTATGCTATATACCTATACATAAATAAAAAGGATTTTATTCCTTGGTTCTTTTAGTCTTTTATATTTTTATAATAATGTATACATTATACATAACTCATTAAAAATGTAAATCCAAAATAAAAATCAAGAAAATACAATAAATAAATTAAGTGTATAAAATACATAAATAAAACACCTATAAGTATACCTACATACACCTATACCTATTTATTTAAAAATATAAATAAACTCCTAAAAATTAAATAAAAATACCTTTATACTCACAAAAACAAATTATAAATTTATAAAATAAGCTAATAAAATAATAAAAGAAAATAAACAAATTAAAAATAAAATACACAAAAATACATGTAAATACATACATACACACATTATTCAAATAAAACTATAATAAAACACCTCAGAAAATTCAATAAAAATCATAAATAAATACTAGACGAAATAATACACATTTTTTATTTTATAAGAAAAAATTAATAAAATCATTTAGGGTATCAAATAAATCAATCTCTAATCAGGTCCCCTATTTTGGCGGCTAGCGGCCGACGTGGACCAATCGCAAGCCGGCCTTCGTTGACTTCTGGTCAACAGTCCCATCCAAAGCCCTGCGCCTCTGGACAGTCCATTCCCCCGATTTCATGCATTTTTCCCGGGTACACCATCCATCAATCGACGATGCTTCCTTCACAAGAATTGCTCTCTAATCTTCCATGATGCCCGCCAAAATCTTAGATCAATTAGATATTCATTGGATCAGCCAATAATCGCCGGTCAATAAGGCTACTCGTCAATGTCCATAAATAAGTAGCTTCGCCTCCTTCCTCCAATTTGGCCATTTTCATTCCACCCAAACACCTTGATCTTGCTCCTAGACCATTCCTCGTGACAGGGGGAGTCGCCCAGCGCCTCGACTTGGCCGGAGGACAGAGAATTTTGACGCGGCGGAGCTCCGCCGTCCGCCCTGCTCCCTGAAGGCCCCGAGGTATAAGAGCTGCTCTTTTATGCATTTTTAGTTCGCTTTTAATGTTAGTTTCCCATTCCAGTCATTAGATTAGGTCTTAGTTAACTCCTGTAGTTTAAAAACCAAAATTCGAAGTTCGCCGGAGCTCCGCTTCGGCGACTTCTTCACCGTAAACCCCACTGTTTCCGCCCGCCATTCGCATCCCATCTCGTTCCTTGTCGCCTTCTCAATCGTTCTATCATCTTGGACCAACCCAGGACCCTCGGTCTTGGCGAATCGGGGCTCCTCCTCCGCCGTTCGTCGGAGCCCCTCCGCCCACCTCCATCTTGCATCGCAGCTTCAAAACCCTCGGTCGAGGGATCTCCCCTCGAGCCGCGTGAGTTCTTTCCTGCAGGTTAGGAGCAAAGAGGAGCTCCAGGAGACGCTTTCAGAGTTCATCGGAGGTACCTGGAGCCCCTCGACTTCTTCAACGTCGTGGTGGCGCTCCAGTGCCCCTCCGTCCGATCAGACACCTCCAGCAGCAAGAGCCACCTCAGTCAGTGAAGAAGATGTGAGGTCATTCCTGGGGTATGTGAGATTTTACAGACGATTCGTCAATGATTTCAGCCGCATCGCCCGACCTCTGACAGAACTTTTGTGCAAGGAAATCGAGTTCATTGTCGATCAGCCGGTTCTCCTTGCTTTCAATCAATTGAAGGAGCTTATCACTCAGGCTCCAATCTTGCAGCCTCCTGACTGGACTCTTCCCTTTGAGATAATGACCGATGCGTCAGATTTTGCAGTCGGAGCTGTTCTTGGGCAGAGGAAAGACAGAGCGCCCTATGTCATTCACTATGCCAGCAGAACATTAGATGAACCACAGAGAAATTATACAGTGACAGAGAAAGAACTGTTGGCTGTGGTTTTCGCCTTAGAGAAGTTCAGATCCTATTTGTTGGGATCAAAAGTCACAATTTTCACGGACCACTCTGCTATCCGATACCTACAACAGAAGAAGGATGCTAAGCCAAGACTGATTCGTTGGATCCTTCTCCTCCAGGGAATTCGATCTGGAAATCAAGGACAAGCCTGGAGTTCAGAATGTGGTAGCAGATCATCTCTCCAGAATAGAGTAACATGAGTCTCCTCTGAGCAATGCACCTATCACAGAAACCTTCCCTGACGAAGCCATCTTAGCCGTGGATTCTCTCCCTTGGTATGCTGATATAGTCAATTACCTCGCCTCTGGGGTAATACCTTCGGATTGGACGAAGAACCAAAAGAACAAATTCATGTCGACCATCCGCTTCTACCAATGGGAGGATCCTCTTTTATTCAGAGAAGGAGCAGATTGTATTTGGCGCAGGTGCATCCCTCAGACGGAGCAATCTAGTGTCCTCGAGCATTGTCATTAGCTCGAATATGGTGGACACCATTCTGGAGATCGTATGGCAGCGAAAGTATTGCAATGTGGCTTCTGGTGGCCTACATTATTCAAGGATGCAGCAGAGTTTGTTAAAAGATGTATTGACTGTCAGCGACTGAAAGGTACACTCACTGCCAAAGATTCAATGCCTCTAAAAATCATTCAGATAGCAGACGTTTTCGATGCATGGGGCATTGACTTCATGGGACCTTTCCCTAACAGTCAAGGTTTTGAGCATATCCTTCTTGCCGTCGATTACGTGAGTCGTTGGGTTGAAGCTATTCCTGCCCGAGCCGCCGACAGCAAAACAGTTTGCCAATTTCTGAAGAAGAACATCATTTCGCGGTTTGGGATACCAAAGATTCTCATCTCCGACGGGGGTAGTCACTTCATCAACAAAGAGGTTAAGAAATTAACGAAGGAGTACGGCATCGATCATCGTGTCGCATCTCCTTATCATCCACAGACCAATGGCATGGCGGAATTATCAAACAGAGAAATCAAGACCATATTGTAGAAACTTGTTAGGCCAAACAGAAAAGACTGGTCTCAACTCTTGGACTCAGTTCTATGGGCTTACCGAACCGCCTACAAGTCTCCCTTGGGCATGTCGCCCTACCGTCTTGTAAATGGGAAACCATGCCATCTGCCCGTGGAATTAATTCACAAATCTCTTTGGGCAATCAACAGTTGTAATTTGGACTCACGCAGAAGTGGTCAGAAGAGAAAAGACGATCTGAACAAGCTCTTGGAATTCCGAGACTATGCATACGATAACACCTTAATGTACAAGGAGAAGGTGAAACGCTGGCATGACCGACACATCAGACGAAAGACCTTCGATGTTGGAAAGAAAGTGTGGTTATTTGATGCAAAGTTGCGGATATTCCCAGGCAAATTAAAGAGTAAGTGGACAGGGCCATTCTGAGTATGTGAAGTGCGTGACAATGGAAGCATCGCTATATCAGAATTGTCCCCTGACGCACAGCCCTTCGTCGTCAACGGCCAACTACTGAAGCCTTACCTCGAACTAGATGCGTTCTTGGCCGTTGTAGACTCTATTCAGCTAGTGCACCACGATGACATCTCCACAGCACCTGCGGCATCGAAAGATTAAGACGATGTACTCCAACCACTGTTTCTCTGATTTTCTCCTTTTCTTCTTTTCTTCTTTTCTTCTTTTCCTTTTCTATTTTCTTTTTCTATCTAAAAGGTGCCACCCTTGTAGACAGTTTTCTATACTTAGGACGTACTTTGTCCTAAGTATAGGGGGGATGTGCACCTAGAGTTTTTCATTTCATTCCGATCCTCTCCATTGTCTCCTCTTCTTGTCTATACTTAGGAGTATCTTACCCTAAGTATAGGGGGAGACAATTTGAGTACGATCTGTGTATTCCCACCCTTGACCCTCCCTACTTTTTGTACAGTCTGCTATACTTAGGATTATTTGATCCTAAGTATAGGGGAGACGGTCAACTTCTCATTCATCCATTTCATTCATATTTATTCTTTAGAGCTGTCTATACTCAGTACGAGTTATGTCTTTGCTTTTCCTTACGATCTATGAGGACATAGCTCAAGCTAAGTATAGGGGGGTCGTATATACCATGTATATGCTATAAGCCATAACTCATACTGAAAAATAAAATATATAATCCCAATATAAATTAAAATGTAATAAGTAACTATATAATAATGAAAGATGATTGTGAATTCCTCAGACTCTTTATACGTGTACTGATTACTGAGTCAGAAAAGTGTTTTGTGCAAAACATTCTCTTTTGAAAAATCTTGTGAAAAATGTTTGAAAAATAGTGTGTACAAGTATTCAACGCTTGAAAAATTAGTTTTGTGTGTAAAATTTATTTTCTTTGAGTGAAACCAAAATATGTGAAAATCAGTGTGCAAATGATTGTGAAAATTTGATTGACAAAATTGTTTTGAAAAATCTATCTATGCTGTGCAAACCTTTGTAAAAGGATTTTCAAAGACGTGAACATGTTTGCAAAATTATCTTGGACTATAGTTTTCAAAATCCTTGTGAAAATGATTCTCGATTAAGTTTGAGGAGTCCGCACAAAAATCTCTCATTTGAAAATAATGAATAAGCCCAAACAAGGTCTAAAGAACCAAAACCATATTGTACATCAAATACAATTTTTCTTCTTTTGTATCTACTGATTAATAAATCAGATACCTATACATTATGATTGGAAAAATAGTGTGACCAGTTTTGAAAAATTTGATGTGAAAGTATTTCAAATGTGTGAAAATATTTTGATTGCAAAACTTTTCTTTGTGTGAAAGAAAGGATTTGAAAAATCTATGCGCAAATGTTTTGAAAAATGCTTATCAAAACTATTGTGAAAATTGTATATATAGTGTGAAAAATCTTTGCAAAATAGTTTTCAAATGTGTGTAAATGATTGCGAAAATTATTGTGTACTATAGTTTGCAAAATTATTTTCAAAAACTAATAAGAACACCATTACAAATACTTGTAAATCCTGAATAAGACACATACAAGTCTTGCAATAAAATTCTAAATAAAACACTTCATTCAAACCTGTAAAGTTTTTAGAAATTCAACTTTTTTGTAAAGAAAGCAGCACGCCCATGTAAATAATTGTATATACTTTTTGTATATGTCCAGTTCTTAGTTTATTTGCAAAAATTCTTTGTGTAAAAACATTCTTTGATTCTTTCAAACTTTTTGTGAAAAATTTGCATCATTCATTGTGCATAGCATAAGCATACCATTCATATTCTTTTTGAGTGAGCTTGATGATTGAATCAGTCTAATAAAGTCTCAAATTGGAGCTTGGTTGGACCTTACCGCACCTAACTGCACTGGAACCTTATGGGAACTAGGTTTAAGGTACTTCAGGTCTATGCAGACTTAATTCTTTGAGAAATCAGGGCTGGGTTCAAGTCACCTCAGTGGACTAACTAGAACTTTTCGAGACACACGTATGACTCTTACCGACCGTGACCTAACTTGGACACTTGCACCTTTCACTTGGCTCAACTCAGTTGGAGTGGTGAGGGGGTTGGATTTGCCAGTCTGAGATGCACACGGGTGGAAACATTCGTCCTCGTCTAGGGAGGGAAGTGCACCCCAACCTGGTCCAATAGCCATGAGGTCTAAAGACAGGAGATTGTGGGTTGCGATAAAGCTTCAAAAGAGGGATAGTCTACTAGCTCAAGAGGAAAAACTCCTTATGTAAATGCTGTTGTGAATAGTATGTTGAAAAAAAATGGTCATGCTTGTACAAAAATAAAACGCCTGCAAAGTATGTACAAAGTCAATAAGCAAGCTTGAATTCCAAAGACAAATATGTGATCCTGCAGCTGGATGACTTGACTACACTGGTCTTGCATCCCGGGATAGGTAGCTACACTGGCTACCGTCCATTCTTCTCTTCACCCCCTCCTCTTGAGCTGGTTGCCACTTGATCTTAGAAGGGAATACCCCGCTCCTCGAGGAAAGAGCTGTTGGATTGAGGAATCATTGGGTTGTCATTCTGGAGAAGTCAGCTCCTTTATCATTTCAGTTGGGGAAGCCACTATCACTTACACCGTACAAGTCAGCTTCATAGTTATAAGGTTTGCGTATGATGTAGACTAGTTCTGACCCGGCTATTGAGGTGGGTTGAACCGAGTTCTGCGACTATCGAAGGCTGTTGTATTTTAGAGCTGGTTCCCGACTAGGTTCCACACACATTCACACCCAAGGTCTGACAGGAGCTCCAAATTCAGATTTTGTAAAGACATGCATTGCACTGAAAGCACCCCTATTCACTCTACCTTTCTTTCATTTTCCTTCTTCTTTACTTCATTCTTTTTGTACTTATTGCATAAGTGTTTGCTAGGGACTAGCAAAGGCAAGTATAGGGGGGTGATGAATCTCCATTTCATCACCTTTATTCTATCATTTTGACCTCAAAAACCCCAGCAAATGCATAGAAATAGTATCAAATTGTACATAATAGCATTCATGATTCATTGTATTAATTACACAATAAATAAGGTTCTTAATGCCAAAATTATAGAATAAAGAGGAAAAAAGAAAAAGGAATAAAATATTGTAAATATTTTATGACCCAAACCCCGAGACCAAGGCCAGCATGGTATTGGTCGACAAGGAATAAAGTTGGGGGAGATAAGGGCCAGTGTACAATAAATACCTCATTTATTAATTCATTCATTTATGCATTTTTGGCACCTATTTTGTACATAATTATTTCTTCATCAAATAAAGAAACTTTGTACATGAAAGTTGTAGATAATAATGTAAATAAAAATACAAAATTGAGTTTGTGCAAAAATAACACCCAGTGTACATTTTATACACAGAATAAAAAGCCAAAATCTCAACTTCACAGACCCATATCTTGCAAATAAAAACTCCAAATCACCCAAACTCAACTTTAATTGTATATAGCATTCCAAGAACTATTTTATAAAATTGGTTTCATAATTTTTGGAGTCCATATGCAGAAGTTAGGTTTTTGGCCCTCCTTGTATATAGGACTGATTAAAATATGCATTTTATTCAATATTCATTATTTGTATAAATTCATATTTTTAGAATTTTGTAAATAATGTATATAATGCATACATATATTAGAAGATAAAGAAAATCAAAAATAATTTGTAAAATAAAATAAGTCTACAAATTCATAGACAAAATACCTATGCTATATACCTATACATAAATAAATAGGATTTTATTCCTTGGTTCTTTTAGTCTTTTATATTTTTATAATAATGTATACATTATACATAACTCATTAAAAATGTAAATCCAAAATAAAAATCAAGAAAATACAATAAATAAATTAAGTGTATAAAATACATAGATAAAACACCTATAAGTATACCTACATACACCTATACCTATTTATTTAAAAATATAAATAAACTCCTAAAAATTAAATAAAAATACCTTTATACTCACAAAAACAAATTATAAATTTATAAAATAAGCTAATAAAATAATAAAAGAAAATAAACAAATTAAAAATAAAATACACAAAAATACATGTAAATACATACATACACACATTATTCAAATAAAACTATAATAAAACACCTCGAAAAATTCAATAAAAATCATAAATAAATACTAGACGAAATAATACACATTTTTTATTTTATAAGAAAAAAATAATAAAATCATTTAGGGTGTCAAATAAATCAATCTCTAATCAGGTCCCCTATTTTGGCGGCTAGCGGCCGACGTGGACCAATCGCAAGCCGGCCTTCGTTGACCTCTGGTCAACTGTCCCATCCAAAGCCCTGCGCCTCTGGACTGTCCATTCCCCCGATTTCATGCATTTTTCCCGAGCACACCATCCATCAATCGACGATGCTTCCTTCACAAGAATGCTCTCTAATCTTCCATGATGCCCGCCAAAATCTTAGATCAATTAGATATTCATTGGATCAGCCAATAATCGCCGGTCAATAAGGCTACTCGTCAATGTCTATAAATAAGTAGTTCCACCTCCTTCCTCGAATTTGGCCTTTTTCATTCCACCCAAACGCCTTGATCTTGCTCCTGGACCATTCCTCGTGACAGGGGGAGTCGCCCAGCGCCTCGACTTGGCCGGAGGATGGAGAATTTTGACGCGGCGGAGCTCCGGCGTCCGCCCTGCTCCCTGGAGGCCCCCGGGTATAAGAGCTGCTCTTTTATGCATTTTTAGTTCGCTTTTAATGTTAGTTTCCAATTCCAGTCATTAGATTAGGTCTTAGTTAACTCATGTAGTTTAAAAACCAAAATTCGAAGTTCGCTTCTTCACCGTAAACCCCACTGTTTCCGCCTGCCATTCGCATCCCATCTCGTTCCTCATCGCCTTCTCCATCGTTCTATCATCTTGGACCAACCCAGGACCCTCGGTCTTGGCGAATCGGGGCTCCTCCTCCGCCGTTCGCCGGAGCCCCTCCGCCCACCTCCATCTTGCATCGCAGCTTCAAAACCCCGAGTCGAGGAGATAGCTCTCTCGCCCGCGGTTCTTCCTATGCATGTATATCGAAGAATAGAGCCCATCTGGGCTTGCATTGAACCAGGAAGAGGTTCCTGGGGGTCCCCTTCTTCTCCGACCTCGCTCCATCGACTCAGACCTCCAGGAGCCATGAAAGAACCGTCAGACGATGCGGGATACCTCCAGCTACGTGTAGACCACCTCAGACGTACCGGAGAGCCTTGGAGGAGCCCAAGCTCCTCGATCAAAGCTCGCCAGCTCCGAGCTTCTTCCCCGTTCTTCCAGGGAGCTTCAGCACCGTCGGATCAGGAGGCGAGGCCCAGATCGAAGGAGAGCCGTCCGATGAAGTCATGTGCCAACCGTCAGATCAACCCGGATCGTCTAATCCAGACCCTTCATCGTCGAACCGGTACCCACCGTCGGATGCTTGACGCGTGGATAAGTGGCGCCTCCAGCGCCGTTGGATGACACGCCTTATTTGGGGGTAAACTTCACATATCACCCCTCGTTTTTTGTATTTAGAGTTTAATCCCCAAAATAAAAGTTTTAGTTGTAAATAAGTTGTAAAAATTGCAGAACACCCCCTTATGTTTGGTTATTTACGTTTTAGTCCTTCCGCACCTCACGTGCAACACCCACGTGAGGCGCGTGAAATTTGCATGTAAACCCTGCCGGTTTTTGGTAATTGTAAAATGGTCCTGAAAATAAAAGTTCACGTGTATTTTTATTGTGATTTTTGCATGTATGCCCCTGAGAGATATTTTATTTGCAAAAATACCCCTACCAGGCCATTTAATTTTTGAATGCTTGGTCTATTTATTTTGTGCTCCATATTAAATCGAAAAATCTTGCAAAAATAGACTTAAGTTCCTGTTTAGTTGTGCTTGAACGTTATATTTTTAGTTTTGCATTTTGTTGCACTTTTGTATTTATTAAAAATAAAAAATATGTCTTTTATTCACTGTCTAACTTATAAAATCCCAAAAAAATATGAAAATGCCTTGAAAAATTCCAAAAAAAATTCCCTATGATGTATTTTGACCTATCTTAGTGTCAATCCAAAAATCCCTAAAAATCTCAAAAGGAAAACCTTAAAAATTCAAAAATACCCAAAAACTTCAAAAAAATATAAAAAATCAAAGAAAAATCAGAAAATTATAAACTCAAGCCCTATTTATGCTTTGTTTTATTTCTTTATTAGAAAAATAGTGTGGAAAATTTTTGAGCCCGTTAGCTATTTTTAAGGTCTATTTTTGTGACAGCCAGAACCTATTCCACTGTTTGCTATTATTTAGCTATTTAAAAATACTAAAAATATTTGCAAAAATGCCCAAAAATCACAAAAACAGTGAAAAACCATGAAAATCCCAAAAAGACTTTATTCCTGAATTTTTGACCATTTTTGAGTATTTTTGTAATAGTACCCCTTTATGTATATATATGTATTTCAAAAAAAAGATATCTATATATATATATCTAATTATTTATATATATTCTTATATCTATTTATTAACCTTAATATAAAAAAAAGAAAAAAAAATATATTTATTTTATTATATTTATATATACCTATATATATTGTATGTATTATAAGCTACATACTAACCCTCTATGGGTATACATTTTTTTGTACTTATATTATATATATATTACCTAATTATATTATTATAAAAAGATATATAAAAAATATATAATAAATAAATAAAATATAATAATAAATAAAAAATTTTAAAAATAAAAAACCCACACAAGGATGACTCTGAGATACATGTAGGCTATTGCATTTTGGTTTGCTCTCTGTGGTTCGACCTCTACATGCTTGTTCCCTATACATTTTATGGTAGAGTAAATAAAGATTAATTCACATTTATTTTTGAGCTAGATTGTTGTATTCTTTGGATTGTGGGTTAATTGCTGATCAACCCGGGTGTTTTGCGGGTGGTCGCCTCAGCGACACTTTTCATTTTATTTATGGTGACCCTCGCAATATATCTGTTGTTATCAGTAGCAAAGGAACAAAGGGGACAGTCGCGACCGTTCCTTCCTGACCGTCCCCTTAGTTATCGTATAAGACGGTCATGACCATCCTCCCTTTTCAAACTTTATGACGGTTACGAAGCAGACCGTCTCCTCTGCTCTTAATATTAGGGGACAGTCATGACCATCCCCTCTAGGTTTCCTTTAAGGGACGGTCAGTGACTTTAAGGGACGATCACGACTGTCCCCTATGTATTATTATAGGGGACAGTGCAAATGAGATGCAAGCTATGGAGACAATCTTTTGACCGTCCCCTCTGATCAAAGAGGACGGTCGCCTTGTCAACGGAGACGGATAATGACTATCGCCTGTTCTATACTTTCCTGTAGTGAACCACTCAACCATGATTCAAATTTGAATTTATATTAAAGTAATAATGAAATGATGAGTATTGAATTCATGACCTCTTCTAACCTACTCCAACCTAACTTTTTGAAAGGATTGGTTAATAAATATAATTAATCTACCATTATGCTAAAGTATTTAGTTCAAATATTATTTATATCTATATTAATACCATTTATTGTTGCATATTCAAGAAAATATTTTATGCATAAAGTCATAAACTTTAATTGTTTGTATAATTTATATTTATTTTAAGTGTGTTTGAGTGTATATTCTGTACATGTTCTAATCCATTCCGATTTAATTACCCTGTTCAACCATTTTTCCTTATCAGTTCGGTCTAATCCGATTTTTAAAAAATAATAACAGCATCATACGGTTGATCCAGTTTGATTTCATGGTCTAACCCGATCCAACCCTTTTGTTGGAATTTCTGGTTCAATCTCTGTTCGGTTTCAAAAACCTTGATTATGAGGGATGGGTAAGATTTAAGGTAATTTTTTTATGGGAGATTTTTTCCCCAATTCCTGTAATTTTATTTTATTAGAAAATATGGAATCATTACAGTACCTACTAGAATAGTACAAGGAATGGAGTCCCACATGATGATGCATTTCACAGTGATGTATTTTTAACAATAAGGGATTTTATCACTTGTGCCCCTCCGAGATATCGCAATATCAGTTATGCCCCTATCTTTTTGGTAATATCAGTTGTGCCCCTCACTTCTTACTATTTTATCACTTGTGCCCCTCGGGTTAGTGACCGTCCATCTACAGTGCAAACGGACGTTAACTTTGAGGACATAAGCGGTATTAAGTTTAAAAAAAGGGATATATGGTCATTTTATACCCTCTTCTTCTTCCTCCTCTTCCCCCATCCTCCTCCTCCTCCCTCTCCAAAACTCCTCCCCAGCACTCACCTCCTCCCAGCTCCGCCCCGAGCTCTCCGCACCTCCGTATATTTATCTCCGATCGTACCGACGTGGACATGATCTTTATCTCACATCCTCTGTTCTCCTTATCGTCATCATCGCCTCTCCATCTGCTTCACTCCAATGGCAGCAACTTCTACGCACCTCCCCTTCTTCGCCCTCTCCCATCCCCGCAAATCACACTCCCCCATCTCCCTTGCACTAATACCTCAGCACACCTCTTCTTCCGCCGGAAACAACGGCGAGGGGACTTTGATCAGCATCCAAAGGAAAAGGGCGAGAGGCGCGTGCCTCGTAGTGGCCGAAAGCCTGGACGTGAAGGGCCAAAGGAAAAGGGCGAGAGGGGACTTAACAGGATTATGTTCGACTGCAGCTCCCGGAAGGCGCGAAGATACCGAGATCTGCGTGCGCAAAGGTCTACAAGATGAAGGACAACCAAGGTGTCATGTGGGTATGGATGTCGGAGAAGAGCGACCCCGACGAGTCCAAACTTCCGTGGTTCGAGCACTTCGCCCGGCCGGGCTTCTAGGACGCCTCCACCATCCATGAGCTTCCCGATGACCATTCCATCCTCCTGGAGAACCTCATGGATCCCGCCCATGTCCCCATCTCCCACGACCGCACCGACTGGCAGTCCAAGCGCGAGGACGCGCAGCCCCTCGTCTTCCAGCTCTTGGAACGTAGCGACCGTGGCTTCGCCGGCTACTGGTGGCGCTCGAGCAACCCCGCCATGAAGAGTCTTGTCAGATTCCAAGCCCCCTGCATGATCCAGAGCAACAGGGAGGTGGTGGACAAGAAGGGAGGGGCGCGATACTTCTCAGCGCTCTTCCTCTGCCGACCCGCAGGGCAAGGGAAGACCTCGCCGGTAGCAAATCACGTTCATCTCAATCTCACGCTCTTCGCACTTTGATTTCGATCCCGAAAAGTTTGCTTATTTTGTTCACCGCTTTTTCGTGGATTTTCGACTAAATCGGTCTTTTGCAACCGCTTTTCACGATCTTTTCCACCCAGGTCGCCCCCTGCCGGCCTCCTCCCTGCGCCCTTTAGCCCCGTCGCCCCAGGTCGTCCCCCTGTCGGCCTCCTCCCACTCCCAGGTCGCCCCTAGCCTCGTCACCAATAAAATTCACCATTTGATCCGTAATGAGGGATATATCTGTGAAAATGCAAAAATTTTAAAGATTCGATGGATGCATGAAGGTGCAACTAAGAGAGAGAAATTATGAAGAGATGAAGAAGAACAAATGGAGGAGGAAGAAGATGAAGAAGATGTGTGGATAATAATACCCATCTTAACTGCACCAAGGTTTGAAAAAACCATGGTTAAGTCAACTCATTGACGGTCAATCTGACAGAAGGGCACAAGTGATGACGGAGCAAGAAGTGAGGGGCACAACTGATATTACCAAAAAGATAGGGGCATAACTGATATTGCGATATCTCGGAGGGGCACAAGTGATAAAATCCCTAACAATAAATACATGTTGATTTAATGCACCTAATTCCTTGTCGCCTCTAAAAATTATTTTTTATTCTTGTAGACACGTTTTTTTATCTCCCTTGAAAATATGTAGGCATCCGAGAAAAAATGGATCAAATGGACGAAATATTGCTCACTCATAAAAATATTTGTCTACATTTTTTAATTATATCGTGGTTATTTTATAATTTAAGTAAATAATATATTTGAAAGCGAAATCGATGTTTTTTAGCCATGACTACCCTTGCCGATTTTGTATTTACAAAAATATCCCAGTAAAATCTAGATTTCGTAAAAATAATTCATTGTTAGTTTGCATTAGGGTTTTTTTTGGTGCAATTTAAAATTTTGCATGGGTATTTTCTGAAATAGATGGTGTTTTTGTAAAACAGAGAGTTTATATGGGTATTTTTGTGTACGTAAAGTTTTCAGAGTATTGATGTCAAACGGATATCAATATACGGATATTTTGTGGATATTTTATGTAGAGTTTAACATACGAATATGTAACTGTTTTAAAAGGGACATAACTACTAATATCGATTTGATATCTACAAATATATGTATTAGAACTGTATTCACGTATCTATTTTAACATATAAATATGATGTAGATCTATTTTAATTAAGGTTTTTATCAGTTGTTCCCTTTTGAGATATTCAAATATCAATTATGCATCTTCTTTTTGGGAATATCAGAAGTGCCCTCAACTTCTTATCATTCTATCATTTGTGTCCCTCCGTTACCTTGATTGTCAAAAAGTTAAACTTAACCAAACCATGGTGTAGTTGAGAGGGACAAATCCAGGAAAAAATCCCCTATCTCCTTCCTTCTCACCCTCCATGGTTATACTTCATCAACCTCGTTAGAAACACAGAGCAACTCTTGAATGCCTGCACACCCAACCTATCCATCACCGTGGGGATGCCATCCACACTCTTCCTGCTCCCATTCGCCTTCGACTTCTTGCGCGAATCTGATAGAGGGAACCTGTCCTTCCTGGTAATGAAGTTTGAATTTCGGTAGAACTGGGTGGACTTCAGTGTCCACTTCTCCTTCTCCAATAAAACCTGATGTTGCTGCTCAAGGGCCGTTGCAACATGCTGCTGTTGCTACTTCTGCACCTCGAGCTAGATGTGACCTCGAACCTGCTTGAGCTCCTCCACGTGCTTCCTCCACGATCACTGCAACCATTGGGGGCAGAAAGGGAGGTGTAGGGGTGGGGGGGAGGTGCGAGGACAAGGGGAGGAGCTGCATGGCAGAGGGAGGAGCTCATGGCAGAGGGGAGCTGCGAGGGTGGGGGGAGGAGCACGAGGTAGAGGGGAGGTGCGGGGTAGGAGCTCGGGGTGGAAGGGACGGGGGGATGAACTCTGGGCGGAGGAGGCGACAGAGGAGGAGGGGGTGGAGCTTGGTGCGAAGGGAGTTCTCGGGCGAAGGGGGAGGAGCGCGGGTGTGGGGAGGAAGTTGGGGCGGAGGGAGCTCGGGCTGGATGAGGGTGAGGTGCGTGGGCAGGGGAGGAACTCGGGGTGGAGGGGGAGGCGTGGGAGCGGAAGGAGGGGCTTGGAGGGGGGGGGGGTGAGGGGGTGGAGGTGTTGTAAATAAGAATATCAGTGCATACATTAAACAATATAATATCGGATCCAAATGAATTAACAGAGAAACGAAACAGATTAAAATCATATTAACCAAATGTTTCCCAATCATTATCCGATTATTCAATGCAAACAGGAACCGATTAAAAGAACAGAAAAAAAAATAACACGGGCATGATCCAGAAAGGGTAAAGCAATAAACATATTGCGGCAAGCAAAATAAAACAGAGATCAGTTTAGAAGTCACCGAAGCGTCCATGTAATGGACTGTCCTTAGAGAAGATATCGCCCCCACAATACCGGAGGGTACTGGCGATCTGCTCCCAGGATACGACGGTTCACGATCGTCGTCGGCGCACACCAACGGGATCGTCCTCGATTGTACCTCAGAGAACTGCAGCCGAGAGAGGAAGAAGAGAACGCTCGTCCGTGAGAGGAAGAACCAGAGAGAAACGGCGTGAGAGAGGTTTTTCCTGCGAGTGAAGAAAAAACCGAGTCGAGTGAGGGATATAAATAGAGGGGCTCGTGTCCTAAAAACGCAACCTTTGGTTTCCAAAAATGCGTCCCGAAAACGCATCCTTTCGGATCCCAAAAAAAGCGCCTATAATGGCGAGTTGAATTCCCATTTAAATCGACTTACCAAATTAATCGTGTGATTAATTTAATCGACTTACCAAATGAAACCCACAGCAAAAGTATCGAGATCCGAGATCCGAATTGACTCTCCCGAGCCCGAGCCCGAGCCGGAGCGGAGCGCGCGCGCGCGCGTGTGTGGTCCTCCATTCCTCCTCTCTACTATTGCTACAAGAGCTTGGGGTGTGGACTCATATATAAGTCCACCAAAAGTTTAGATCTCCAAGGTATGGTACTAAACTTCCACCCAAACTCAACCATGTTTCAAATTTGGGAATTCCCACTTTCCCTCCAAACCATTTGGTTTCGCAATTGAAACCAAATTGAATGTCAATTGTAACCAATAGATTTTCCAATTAAAACCTATATATACAATTTTAATACAACAATCCCCCACGAATTCACCAATTTGAAAAAGAGATTCAAAAGGTATTCAAGAGACTTCTTTCGGCTATCCACACTTTGCTTTCAGTAAAGGTACCTTCCGGTTTGAACCTCTACCTGAGTTTAATACTTTCACTTTAACAGGAACGAAGTGAACTACGTCTTGAACTTCAGACCTTGATGTTAAAGCATACGGTAGAAACAACAAAGAGTTGTTCTTGGTACAATCTTCAGGGTTGGTGCTCTTAAAGGCCATGCACCCTTATCCTGTTTCATGAGTGTGTTCAGGAAAGACCCTCTTCCTTTAACTGTGGCCCACAGTAACACTCACATAGGTGGCGTTCTCCAAGGATGCACTGCTAACATCCTGCCCAAAGGCTTGAACCCATTCAGAGCCTACGCTCTTCCTAAACTTGCAGCTTAAATGGCACTCAGGCTTCCAGGGATAAGACACTCATGCTTACGCATTAAACTTAGAGTGCCAACCAGTTCTCCTAACAGCTTGTTATTACCACATTGAACCTACTTTGTGGGATCTCCACTCAGTTAGGTTGGGTTGCTACTGTAGAGGAACTCCCAATGGGTCTCAGTCCCATCCCAAGCCTAGACTTTAGGACTAAAGATCTATCAAGTCCCTTAGTCAACGGATCTACCGTGTTGTCTTTGGATCCTACAAAATCCACAGCCAACACTCCTCGAGACACCAAATCCCTTAACGTCTTAAGTCTGATTTGTATGTGTCTCCTTGTTTTCTGATTGAACTTCGAACTCTTGATCTTGGCAATTGTGGTCATATTATCATAATGTACCGAGATCGCAGGAACAGGCTGACCTACCATGGGAATTTCAGACAGAAGTTCCCTTAGCCATTCAGCCTCAATTCCAGTGGTGTCCAAAGCACACAGCTCGGCCTCAAAAGTGGATCGAGCTAGAATGGTCTGCTTCACAGACCTCCAGGAGACTGCACCGCCTCCAAGGATAAATACATACCCTGTAACACCATTACTCCCAGACTCCTCTATTTTCCCTATCCAGCTTGCATCACTGTATCCTTCCAGTACCGATGGATGTCTACCATAATGCAAACTAAGGGAAATAGTTCCCTTCAAGTACTTCAGTACTCGATCCAGAGCCTCCCAGTGAGTACGGTCAGGACAGCTAGTGTATCTACTCAGCTTTGCAACCGAGAATGAAATATCAGGTCTCGTGCAATTTGCAAGATACATTAAACTTCCTATTACTTGTGAATACCTTAGCTGGGCTATAGGTACTCCACTTTTATTCTTAAACAGCGTTTTGGATGAATCATAAGGAGTGCTTACAGCTTTGCAATCTTGATATCTAAATTTCTCAAGTACCTTCTCAACATAGTGAGATTGAGAAATTACAATCCCATCAACTGACCTTGTCAGTTTGAGACCCAAGATTACATCAGCAACACCCATGTCCTTCATCTCAAACTTGCTACTCAAGAATGCCTTAGTCTCATTAATAATCCTCATATGTGATCCAAACAACAATATGTCATCAACATATAGGCACAAGACAATACACTCATCACCTTTCACCTTGGAATAGACACACTTGTCGGATTCATGAACCTTAAAGCCACATGACAAAATGGTTTTGTCAAATTTTTCATGCCACTGCTTTGGTGCTTGTTTCAATCCGTAAAGGGATTTGACAAGCTTGCAAACCTTTCCCTCATTCCCAGGAGTCACAAGCCCATCAGGTTGATCCATATAGATCTCTTCCTCAAGATCGCCATGCAAGAAAGCGGTCTTCACATCCATCTGATGGATAGAGAGATCATATACAGATGCCAATGCTATGAGCATCCGGATTGTGGTCATCCTAGTCACAGGGGAATATGTATCAAAATAATCGATACCTTCCTTTTGCCTAAAGCCCTTGGCAACTAATCTGGCTTTGTACTTTTCAATTGATCCGTCAGGTCTAAGCTTTCTCTTAAACACCCACTTGCACCCAATAGTAGAGCACCCTTTGGGTAAATCAACCAACTCCCAAGTTCCATTAGTCATAATGGAATCCATCTCAGATTTGATGACTTCCTTCCATTGTTTTGCTTCAGACGAAGCCATGGCTTCCTTGTAACTTGGTGGATCACCCTCGATCTGGTAGACTACAAAGTCGCTACCCAGATCCTTGGCTATCCGAGGTCTTTTACTCCTTCTTGGCTCAATCTCTTCAGAAAGATCATTGGGTTCAGGTTGAGTCTCAACCCCCACATTCGATATCCTTTCCACTTGATCTGGAATAGATCCTGATGTAGAGGCGCCCTCAATAGTCAGATTCTGAGGAATCCCAGTCTTCAATGGGAAGACATCCTCAAACAAGGTAGCATCACGGAGTTCAACAATAGTGTTGACATCTATGCCCGGTATCTCGGACCGAATTACCAAGAACCTATATGCATAGCTGTTTTCTAGATAACCTAAGAAGACCGCATCAACAGTTTTAGGACCAAGCTTCTTTCTCTTGTGTTCTGGGACTAAAACCTTAGCGAGACAGCCCCACACTTTGAGATATCTTAAACTCGGTTTCCTATTTCTCCAAAGTTCAAAGGGACACTTTTCCATATGTCTTGGAGGCACCCTATTCAGAATATGGCAAGCCGTATTCAAGGCTTCTCCCCACATATAGGTTGGAAGTCCAGAACTCTGTAGGAGAGCATTGATCATGTCAGTTAAGGTTCTATTTTTCCGTTCTGCTATCCCATTTGATTGCGATGAATATGGGGCCGTAACTTCATGAACTATGCCAAAAGATTTGCATTGTTCATCAAATAAGTTAGAGGTATATTCACCTCCTCTATCTGACCAAAGGCGTTTAAGCACTTTTCCTGTTTGTGTCTCAGCCTCATTCTTAAAAATAAGAAATTTCTCTAAGGCTTCATCCTTGGTTTTCATTAGATGTACATAGCAGTATCTACTACCATCATCTATAAAGGTGATAAAGTATTTCTTATTGTCTCGGGTCAACACACCATTAAACTCACAGATATCTGTGTGCACTAGATCCAAGATCTCACTATCTCTAGAGACAGACTGAAAAGACTTCCTAGGTGTCTTTGCTTGCACACATATCTCACATTTTTGAGTTTTGTCAATCGTGTGTTTAGGGATCAATTCTAAATTCATCATTCTTTTAATTGAATTTAGATTTACATGTCCCAATCTACCATGCCACAGATCACAAGATTCAAGATTATTCACAACATGAGACACAGAACTAGAACATTCAGCATTCAAAACATTCAATTCATTAATGTTTACTGAATCACATCTAATTCTAAATAACAAATCAAAGTCGGCCAAATAGCCTTTACCATAAAAGACACCATGTCTCAGAATAACAACTTTATTACATTTAAAGTTTAATTCAAAACCATTTCTAACTAAGATAGAGACAGATAACACATTCTTCTTGATGTCAGGAACATGCAGCACCCTGTGCAACGTCCAGACACGTCCAGAGGAGAACCTCAAGTTGACTTGTCCCGACCCTAGCACCCTGGCTGCAGAATCGTTCCCCATCTTCACAGTCCCACCGCTGCAGGTCTGATACGAAGAAAATAACGTTCTGTCAGAACATATATTTACATTGGCTCCCATATCCACGAGCCACTCATTTGGATCATGGATACTGTATAGTTCAGGTTTTACAGAGACATACCCCTCGCTAGCCCCGAGTCCCATAGTGATCATGTTCACTTGTGGACTCCCGTCTATAGCCTTAGGTTGAGCCTTCAAGGACGGAAAATCCTTCTTCCAATGGCCAACCTGATTACAGTGCCAGCAGGGTTTATTCTTTGCCTTTTTCTGGATCTTGCCCTTTGGTTTCATTTTATTGTTATTGGGTCCCTTTCCCTTCTTATCCTTGCCCTTCGAGGTCACAAGATTAACCTTAGCCTGAATATTATCAGGAAGCACAGGTTTTTATTTCCTGTGTTCCTCCTCTATGGCAATTGCCACCATCAAGTCATCCATAGAAATTTTCCCCATTCTGTGTTTCAGGTTCATACCGAAGTCTTCCCACGACTTTGGAAATTTTTCTATGATGCACATGACCTGAAACTTCTCTGGAAGTTTCATTTCGGCATCCTCTAAACCATGGAGCAGGAGTAAAAACTCGTGTGCCTGTTCAAAAACAGACTTCCCTTCGGCCATGGAAAACTTCAAGAATTTGGCTACGGAGTATTTCTCAATACCGAGATCTTCGATGTTTATACTTCCGATCCAAGTCTTCCCATAGCCCCTTCGCAGTCTGCGTGGACGAACAATATACGTCAAACAAAGTGTTGGACATAGCCAACAAGATGCAACCATGACATATACGGTCGCGTTCCTTCCACACGGATTGCGCCTTATGGCTATCGGGTGAGGGGTTTTCCGCCTCCACCGTAGGACAGTCAGTTTCAAGCATCGAGATTAACCCTATGGTGGTTAACCAGATCCTCATGCGTTGTTGCCAACGCTTAAAATTCTGTCCACCGAATTTTTCAGGCATGCCCGTCATATCTACCCTCGATTTAAACATTGTTTCCGACATTTTAGAATCGGTTTCAGATATCTTCTCTAAGATTGTTGGAAATAAGATTACCAGTGCATACATTAAACAATATAATATCGGATCCAAATGAATTAACAGAGAAACGAAACAGATTAAAATCATATTAACCAAATGTTTCCCAATCATTATCCGATTATTCAATGCAAACAGGAACCGATTAAAAGAACAGAAACAAATATAACACGGGCATGATCCAGAAAGGGTAAAGCAATAAACATATTGCGACAATCAAAATAAAACAGAGATCAGTTTAGAAGTCACCGAAGCGTCCATGTAATGGACTGTCCTTAGAGAAGATATCGCCCCCACAATACCGGTGCGTAGGGTACTGGCGATCTGCTCCCAGGATACGACGGTTCACGATCGTCGTCGGCGCACACCAACGGGATCGTCCTCGATTGTACCTCAGAGAACTGCAGCCGAGAGAGGAAGAAGAGAACGCTCGTCCGTGAGAGGAAGAACCAGATAGAAACGGCGTGAGAGAGGTTTTTCCTGCGAGTGAAGAAAAAACCGAGTCGAGTGAGGGATATAAATAGAGGGGCTCGCGTCCTAAAAACGCAACCTTTGGTTTCCAAAAATGCGTCCCGAAAACGCATCCTTTCGGATCCCAAAAAAAGCGCCCATAATGGCGAGTTGAATTCCCATTTAAATCGACTTACCAAATTAATCGTGTGATTAATTTAATCGACTTACCAAATGAAACCCACAGCAAAAGTATTGAGACGGAGCGGAGCGCGCGCGCGCGCGCGTGTGGTCCTCCATTCCTCCTCTCTACTATTGCTACAAGAGCTTGGGGTATGGACTCATATATAAGTCCACCAAAAGTTTAGATCTCCAAGGTATGGTACTAAACTTCCACCCAAACTCAACCATGTTTCAAATTTGGGAATTCCCACTTTCCCTCCAAACCATTTGGTTTCCCAATTGAAACCAAATTGAATGTCAATTGTAACCAATAGATTTTCCAATTAAAACCTATATATACAATTTTAATACAACAGGAGGAGCTAGAGGCTAGTAGGAGGGAGAGGAAGATGACGGGGGAGGAGGAAGAAGTAGGGGATGGGCATTTCAATCCATCTTTTTACTATTAATTCTCGCAATGTCCCCAAAGTTAACGTACATTTGCATTGGATATGGACGGTAACTAACTCGAGGGGCATAAGTGATAAAATGGCAAGAAGTTGAGGGTACAATTGATATTCCTAAAAGGAAGGGGTATAATTGATATTGCAATATCTTAGAATGGCACAACTGATAAAAACTCTTTTAATTATTTATATTTAACAAAAATCGATACCTTCTTTCGTCATATTTGATGTAACTATTATGAAACAAATACATTCACTTTATTTATTTCATATGCAAGGCACATGAAAATGTATATTTAAACTAATATATGAAGAGTTTTTGCTACTATTTGTATCCGATTCACATCCAATCTAAATCGTTATCGGATTTTGAGGATATAATAACACAACTTTCATACTCATCAATATTTGTATCCGCATAGCATATAAGGATATGATAACACATACATCTGTATTCATATTGCATCTCTATTTGTCATCCTTTCCGGTATTTTTTCCCGAGACTGGAAATAAAATACGAGATAAATTTTTGAACATAAAAAAAACCTTATATGGCAATGATATCATATAAAAACAGACGCAAGTAAAGAGGCAATAAAGTTGTCGTAAGAATGTAATTATTCGGTAGGAAATTTCCTCAATAAGATGCCTTTTGAAAGGACATGTTACAGCTATAACATTGTGCTACTTGTGTTTGGATAAATTACAAAAAAAAAGGTCACAGAGTGTAACAAAGAAGGATCTGGCCTTTATTTTTAATAAGCTTCCGCGATGCTTATACGTCGACTTTAAATCTTGAAGTTGAAAGTTCGGGTCTTTCTTTGTTACATTTGAAAATTGAAGTCCCTCATCGAGAATCGACACATGTTTAGGATTTTTTTTGTAATTTACCCAAAATACCTTTTCAGCTAAGATGCCATTACATATATATATATATATACACTGCAGAATGAACTTCTACATCTGCTAATGAAAGTGTACTTCATCCTAAAAGCATCACTAGAGTAGTTCTTTTGAAGATAAAGGTTCAAATTACATCAGAATTGAGAAATCACATGATCGATCAAGGATCAATGCTCGAAAGGCGAGGGGGTGAACTGTGATTTTGATACAAAGAACATACGTTCTATTTTTTTATTGGCAAAATCCTTGTGAAAAATTCAACCTTACATATTGAATCTATAAAATTGTTCTTTACTGATAATTAAAAGAAATCTAACATTTATGTGACTTAAAAAGCTACTTTAAAATTGAGTAAACCTTGATCTTTAAGATAAAACTGATACAATTATCGGATTTTGATGAAATCTAATAAGTTTATAAAACAATATTTACAGATTCAATCAATAAGATAAGATTTTTCATGAGGGCTTTCAAAGAAAAAAAATAAAGGGTACCAAAGAGAGATAGGATCATACTGTTGTAATGTATTTTACAACAGAGATGCTGTAATTCTAATTTTTTTTGCGATTTTCATTTTGAAAACCAAATCTTACGGATTATATCTTCTACTAATGTTCCACATATAATTCAAATTTCGCTCAAATTTAAGGTAGTTTGCTATTTTATCTTAATGGTCAAAAATTCGTTTTTTAAATGAGATTTAAGTATCTTAAATGTCAACCGTATATTTGACCATTAAGATAAAATAGCACATGATCTCGGATTTGAGCGAAATTTGAAGGATACGAGGAACATTAATAGAAGATATAGTCTATGAGGTTAGATTTTAAAAATGAAAATTGCAAAGAAACAAATAATAGAATTACATGACCTCTCCTGTAAAATACATTACAACAGAGTATCCTATCTCCACTAAAGAACCTGTTGAGCAGAGGATCTGCTTCTCTGACACCCGGGATGATGGCGGCGAATCCACGCATCTATGATTCTCAGCACGGAGGAGGAGAACACAGAGCGGCAAGAGGACACGCACACGTCCACGGCTTCTCGATTCTTTCCAACAATCAAAACCCCCTCCAAAACTTCTATAATCACAAACACCCGAAACAGAACTAAGAGAAGATGGACATCGAAATTTATAACAAGAGCACAGAGATTGGAAGATCTCGGATTCTCAATGCAGCAGTGGCTGTGGGAAGGCCTCGTCTGCCAAAGCCAACAGCTTCTTCTTCTCCCATCTCCTCGCAGGCTCCGAGTTGCACCTTGTCAGGAACGGAGGCCTCGACGAGAAGGAAGGAGAGAGACTAATGTCCCCTTGCCGTTCCACTTTCCTCGAGCTCTCCTCCACTACTGCTTCGGTCGCCGCCTCAGGAGGCTCGACCTCCTTCTCCTTGAGCTCTTCTTGGGGTACCCATAAATGGGAATCCAAGAAGGAGCCCCTCTGAGGCGCGGATCTGCACCTCATGAGGAGGAGAGCGTTCTTGGGTGGAGCCACCGGTGGACCGGTAGCTTCTTCTCCCTCGAGAAATGGCTTCTCCTTGGGTTCCTCCTCCTCGAGGAGATGCCTCTTGTCCTTCCTGGCCAACCACGTTCGCCACTTGGAGTTGGAGGGCCACTTGGCAGTGGAGAAGAGGTTGCAGAACAGAGAGCTCCACGGGCACTTGCTGTGCTTGTTCTTCTTCTTGGTGTTTTGGCGAATGTGCTCTCTCTGGTTCTGGCTCTTCTTCTTGTGGATGCGGACCTGACCCATGCAGGTGACCTTGGGGGAAACGGGGTCCTCCTCCTCCAGGAGCTCGGTGGATCTGCGCTTCATGGCGAGCACTGGGCTGGAGCGGCCGCGGGGGTGGGGCCTCCCTCGGCTGCGGCTCCCTCCTTTGCCCTTGAGGAGCCTGGAGAAGGGAGGCGCAGGGAGCTTCTCCGCCCTGCCGGGGCTCGAGCCTATCAGCAGCTTCGGTGGAGCCTTCATGCCGACAGGAGAAATGGCGTCACTGGTCCTCTGTTGGGTTTGGTTTGTGGGGGAGAGGAAGAAGGAGAAGAAGACGACCCACACCCACACATACACATGAAAGGTCTTAACCCAATCTATCACCCATGCAGGAAAACCCAATCACTCGCTCTCTCTCTCTCTCGTTAAATCGGAGGGTTGTAACTTCGTCGGAGTTGATGGAAGTTGCAGGTTTCCTCCATTATTGGAGAGGGTTGAGAAAAAAACCTAGTCAGTCCGGTCTAAAAGCCCAATAGACCGGTTCAAAACCCGAGCCCAGTGCTGCAGTGGGCCATTCCTGAACCGCAAAAGAGGCCTGTTAGAAATTTTCCATGTTTGAGAAAATTACCATTTTCACCCTAAACTGTTCCACCTTGTTTGGTATCGGATGTGGGATAAGGAGGGAGAAGGGTAGATGGGTTGCATCTAGGGTTTATTGGATCGGGTTTTAGCTTAATCCATGTCCAATTCAATCTTAACGGATTTTAACTTTTCAGATGCATCAAAATTGGAATGCAAACCATTCCGATCCATCGGATTACAATTGGATCAGATTTTTTGTACTCACATATTTCTGTTCGTTATTTTACACTGTAATGTTTGTATTTTATAGCACACTAGCATTTGATATTTCAATTATATCTTTGAAGTTGGTAATATGGATAGATATGCTAAAAAGAATATTTGAAGAGCATATAATCAAATTAAAATTTAAGGACTTCATTAATCCATTATAAAAAGTTGAAGACCATACGATGAAGCTAAACGATTATATTGAATTTGGTATCTAATTTCTTTTTTATTAATGATGCATTAACATGTTTTTTGTAAATGATTTCCGACATATGATTCAAATATGAACTATGCAAGTTGCCAAATACAGACACAAAAACTAGTTAAATAACAAAAAAATATGATTTCTTTGTATGGATATTGATGAAATCGTGATGAATATATACTGTTAAGCTATGAATATATACTTGTGTTTGGATAAATTACAAAAAGGTCACAGAGCTGGCCTTTATTTTTAATAAGCTTCTACGATACTTATAGGTCGACTTTAAATCTTGAAGTTGAAAGTTCGGGTCTTTCTTTGTTACATTTGAAAATTGAAGCCCCTCATCGAGAATCGACACATGTTTAGGATTTTTTTGTAATTTACCCAAAATACTTTTTCACCTAAGATACTATTACATATATACACTGCAGAATGAACTTCTACATCTGCTAATGAAAGTGTACTTCATCCTAAAAGCATCACTAGAGTAGTTCTTTAGAAGATAAAGGTTCAAATTACATCAGAATTGGGAAATCACATGATCGATCAAGGATCAATGCTCGAAAGGCGAGGGGGCGAACCGTGATTTTGATACAAAGAACATACCCACGGTAGGGACTGTCGTGCGTTCTATTTTTTTATTCGCAAAATCCTTGTGAAAAATCTAACCTTATATATTGAATCTATAAAATTGTTCTTTACCGATCAAAGTTTCATCAAAATCGTTTTTTACTGATAATTAAAAGAAATCTAACATTTATGTGACTTAAAAAGCTATTTTAAATTTGACTAAACCTTGATCTTTGAGATAAAATCGATACAATTATCAGATTTTGATGAAACTTAATAAGTATATAAAACAGTATTTACAGATTCAATCAATAAGATTAGATTTTTCACAAGGCTTTCAAAGAAAAAAATAAAGGGTCAAGAGAGAGAGAGAGAGGATCCTCTGCTGTAATTTTATAGCAGAAATTACAGCGGAGGTGTTGTAATTCTATTTTTTCTTTGAGATTTTCATTTTGAAAATAGAATCTTATAGATTTATATCTTCTACTAATGTTCCAAGTATGCTTCAAATTTTGCTCAAATTCAAGGTAATTTGCTATTTTATCTTAATGGTAAAAAATCATTTCTTTTTTAAATGGGATTTAAGTAGTTTAAATGTCAACCAAACCTTTGACCATTAAGATAAAATATTACTGATCTCGCAATAACCATTTACTTGATTATTATATATATATTATTGACTTGGGTATTTGGATCTTGATTTTATGCAAGAAATCATCGATTCGAATGTTTTCTTTCCAAAACGTTCTTCTTATTTTTTAGGACGCGATATAATTGGAATACTACTTATTGTTAAATCGCTTTGCATATTAATCTCCTTCTAAAAACAACATCCTTCAAAATAGGTAACCACTCAATTGGTAATACATGTGTGTGGCCTACAAATGGTGCTCTCCGAAATGCTAATGAGCCTTGTGCGTATTGGATAAAAATCACACACACACACACACACACACACACACACATATATATATATATATAGAGAGAGAGAGAGAGAGAGATTAATGGGGCTGTCCCCGCATCATTTTCGGTGTTTTTTTTTTTATTTTTTTTGAAAAATATCACCATATATAATCATCCCTATATCCCTCCTATATGACATTCGAATTCGTCAGAAACATAGACTCCTATGACCTCCATCTATATAATCATTTTTAACGGTCGCATGATTTTTTAAATCGACACTATCTCGATGGAGCCGTAGGAGTATCTGTTTATAACGAAATTCGAAGGACACCTAGGAGGGATATAGGGATGAATATACATGGTGATATTTTTCACAAAAAATGCCAAAATAGGGGGCAGGGCAGCCATGTTAGGGGCAACCCCATTAAATCCATATATATATATATATATATATATATGGGAAAAATGAACACGGCTGCCCCCACCCCATTTTTCGTAATTTTTTTATTTTTTAGAAAAATATCACCATGTATATTCATCCCTATATCCCGTAGGAGTCTCTGTTTCTGACGAAATTTGAATGACATATTAAAGGGATATAATTATGAAAATCATGGTGGTATTTTTCAAAAAAAATAAAAAATTTACAAAAAAATGAAATGTGAAGTAGGTAAGTTACCTACTCCATGGAGTAGGATCCCTTTTATATATATATATACTCCATGGAGTAGGTAACTTACCTACTCCACTTTCTTTTTTTTTTCAATTTTTTTATTTTGTTGAAAAATACTTCCATAGATTTTCATAACTATATCCCTCTAATATGTCATTCAAATTTTGTCAAAAACAGAGACTCCTATGGTCTCCATCCCGACAATCATTTTTAACGGTCACAGATTTGCTGTATTTTTCATGTTCTGGATGGAGGTCGTAGGAGTCTCTGTTTCTGACGAAATTTGAATGACATATTAGAGGGATATAATTATGAAAATCTATGGAAGTATTTAAAAAAATAAAAAAATAAAAAAATTTTGAAAAAAAAGAAAGTGGAGCAGGTAAGTTACCTACTCCATGGAGTAGGATCCCTTTCCTCTCTCTCTCTCTATATGTGTGTGTGTGTGTGGGGGGGGGGGTTAAATGAGGCTACTCCATGGGAGTAGCCAATTGGCTACTCCCACCCCTATTTTCCCTCTATTTTTTATTATTTTGGAAATAAAAAATATGTATATTCATCACTATATCCCCCTAACATGCCATTCGAATTCAGTCAGAAACAAAAACTCCTATACCCTACATCTGAAGAGGATCAATTTCATCAATTCTAAGACCGTTAAAATTTGATAGTCTTCATGGAGGGGATAAAAATCTCGAATTAAATTGGATTTTGAATGATACCATGGTGACATATTGTGATCTAAATTCCAATAGGTTTTATTTCAGAAAAATAAAAAAATAAGGGAAAAGGGTGGGAGCATGTAAGTTGGCTACAACCAGGGAGCATACTCCCTTTTTCATATATATATATATATGTATACGTATATAATGAGGAAAGGGATCTTACTCCATGGAGTAGGTAACTTACCTACTCCACTTTCTTTTTTTTTTCAAAATTTTTCTATTTTTTTTGAAAAATGCTTCCATGGATTTGCATAATTATATCCCTCTAATATGTCATTCAAATTTCGTCAGAAACAAAGACTCCTACGGCCTCCATCCAGAACATGAAAAATACAGCAAATCTGTGACCGTTAAAAAATGTCTGTCTGGATGGAGGCCGTAGGAGTCTCTGTTTCTGATAAATTTGAATGACATATTAGAGGGATATATAGTTATGAAATCCATGGAAGTATTTTTTTAAAAAAGATAAAAAATTGAAAAAGAAGAAAATGGAGTAGGTAAGTTACCTACTCCATGGAGTAGGATCCCTTCTCTCTCTCTCTCTCTCTCTCTCTCTATATATATATATATATATATATATATATATATATATATATAGGGAATTTATCCAATGGGCACTGTGCCCATTAGCGTTTCGGTGAGCACTATTTGTAGGCCACACACGTGTATTACCAATTGAGTGGTTACCTATTTCGAAGAATGTTATTTTTGGAAGGAGATTAATATGCAAAGCGATTTTAACAATGAGTGGTATTCCAATTATATCACGTCCTAAAAAAAGGAAGAACATTTTGGAAAGAAAACGTTCGAATCGATGATTTCTTGTAGAAAATCGAGATCCAAATACTGAGGTCAGTAATATATATACAATAGTCAAGTAAATGGTTGTTGCGAGATCAGTAATATCCAAACAATGGTCAGTAATTTACATTCATTTTATTATATGGTGCAGAATTCAGTAATATATACACACTGGTCAAGTAAGCACTTGTTGTGAAGTCAGTAAAACCATAACAATTGGTCCGTAATTTCTATATGTATTATTACTTTGAAAAGAATTCAGTAATTTAGAGACGATACTCAAGTAATATATATACAATTCTCAAGTAAATTATTGTTGTGTGTTCAGTAATGTATATATCTATGTCTTATATCACATGTTTAGTAATATGTGTATGATTCTCAAGTAATAGCTGCTATGAGATTAGTAATAACAAAGTAATGGTCAGTAAGTCGTGTACATTGCTCAAGTAAGAAAGTAACTACTTGTTAATGCAATGCGCATTACATACACAATGGTATTACTAATCATTTCTTATATTATTACTGATCTCACAACACACATTTACTTGTCCATTGTATACATATTACTAAATTCTGTACAAGATAACTACTTGGATGTAAATTATTGATCATTATCTTGATACCGATCTCACAACAAGCATTTACTTGATCGAATTATATTTATTACTATCACAACATTTGGATCTTAATCATCCGCACAGAATCATTTATTTGAATCGTTTCTTTCCAAAACCGTCTTCCCATTTTTAAGAACGTTAGTATAATTAGAAATATAGTTATTGCTAATACACGTGTATGACCCAGAATGGGTACTCACCGAAATGTTAATGGGCACAGGGTCCTCTAGATAAGTCCTATATATATATATATATATATATGAGAAAAGGGATCCTACTCCATGGAGTAGGTAACTTACCTACTCCACTTTCCTTTTTTTCCTTTTTTTATTTTTTTTGAAAAATACTTCCGTGAATTTTTCATAACTATATCCCTCTAATATGTCATTCAAATTTCATCAGAAACAGATACTCCTACGGCCTCCATCCAGACAGTTATTTCTTAACAGTCACTGATTTGCTGTATTTTTCATGTTTTGGATGGAGGTCGTAGGAGTTGACGAAATTTGAATGATATATTAGAGGGATATAATTATGAAAATCCATGGAAGCTTTTTTCAAAAAAAAAATATTTTTTTTGAAAAAAAGAAAGTGACACACACACACGAGTCTCTGTTTCTGACGAAATCCGAGTGACATATAATTGGATATAGAGATGAATATATACGATGACATTTTGCAAAAAAAATATAAAATTTTTACGTGAAAATGGGGCGAGGGCATCCTCATTGCACCTATATATATGACTTATCCAATGGGTCCTGTGCCCATTTGCGTATTCGTGAGCACTCATTTTAGGCCATACATGTGTATTAACAATAACTATATTAATAATTAGAGACTAACACGTATTTAACAAATACTATATTTTCAATTATGCAGTGTCCTTATAAAAAGGAAAGATGACCTTGGAAAGAAAAACTTCAAATAAATGGTTTCGTGCAGAAGATTAAGATCCAAATGCTAGGATAATATATATATACTTCAGTCATGTAAATGATTGTTGTGAGATCAGTAATACCAAACAACGATCAATAATTTACATCAAAATTATTACCTTGTACATCATTTAATAATATACATATACACAATGGTCAAGTAAATATGTGTTGCGAGATCAATAATACTATAACAAATGGTTAGTAATACCATTGTATATGTAATGAGCATTGCATCCATTTTCGTAATATAATTTTTTTCTTTTTCCTCAACGAAGCATTCCATTTATTATACTAATTCATTTTTCCTTATGTGCATGTGTTTAGTAATTTTCTTTTTAAAGTATCATTTCCATATTGATCGTACAGAAGGAGGATAAGCTAATGATTATATGTTAATCTCTTACTTGAGCAGTGTTTGTGCCTTACTGACCATTATTTTATTATTACTGATCTCATAATAGACATTATTTGAGAATTATATATATACTACGGGACCTGTGTTATAAGACATAGATATATACATTACTGAACACACAACAACGATTTACTTAAGAACTGTATATATATCACTTGAGTATTGTCTTTAAATTACCGAATTCCGTTCAAAGTAATAATACAAAGAGAAATTACTGACCATTTGTTATGATTTGGCTGTAGTCTATACATATATATATATATATATTACTGAATTCTGTACCATATAATAAAATTAATATAAATTACTGATATTGTTCGGGTATTACTGATCTCGCAACAATCATTTACTTGACTACTGTATATATATTACTGATTTAAGTATTTGGATCTCAATTTTCTCCACGAAATCATTGATTCGAAATTTTCTTTCCAAAACTTTCTTCCTTTTTTAAGGACACAATATAATTGAAATAATATACAGTGTTAAGTCGTCTTACATATTAATATCCTTCCAAAAACAACACCCTTTAAAATAAGTAATCACTCAAATGACACATGCACACACGCACACATGCGCGCACACGCGCACACTCACACACGCACGTATGCACACAGGCACGCACGCGCACCCGCATACGCACACATGGGCACACGCACGCACCCACGCATGCACGCACACACGCACACACGCACGCACGCGCACACACCCACCCACTCACGCTCGCACGCACGCACGCACGCACACAAACTCAGTGGCGATCCTCTGATATTTTTATTTTGCGAGATTGTAAGATGCGTAATCTCAAGCACTCATTTTACTATCATTAACAACATGAAACCTTAGGGGATTTAGATAGAATAATTAGTGAAATGTGTTGGTTCAAATTTTATGTAAAAAACACCCCTACATATCCATGTGGAGGGGGTCGATTTCAACAATTTTAAGACCGCTAAAATTTGACACTTTTAAAAATCACCTCTTCAACACTAACCAAATCCATATCTAACATCCGCATATATAATACCCAAAACATCATAACCAACTGATATGTATACAGAACCAAAAATCATCGCAATGTCTCATATGATTCATATTTCCTTTTACCAAAAATTTCCAAGTGTTCCGTGATGAGTACATGATTCATGTCATTTATTCCTTCATTTTGTCTAAAATCCTTGGTAAAATGCATGTAAATATCAACTAATTCTCGTTAATTAGTATGTTAACTATATTTTTTAATAGTACATATTTAACACGCCAAGAAGTGTACCTTCATTTTTGAAGTCATTTAACATATTTAACTCCATTTTGAAGACATTGAGAACTCAACAATTATTTGTTTACCTCAAGAAGTGCACATTCATGTTCTTGGGATATATTTTATCTGTGCATGGACTCAAAGTTGACCCATCCAAGGTTCACGCCATTCATAACTAGTCAGTGCCTCGAACTATCACTGAGATTCACAGTTTCCTAGGGTCGGTCTCATTCTATCGATGATTCATTTGAAATTCTAGTGCTTACGCTGCTCTCATGGTTGATTGCACTTGTAAAGGCACAACCACTAGATCCCAAAAGCTGAAGCTAGCTCCATAAACTGAAGCATCGGTATACTAATGCCCATGTTTTAACACTTCCTGATTTTTCTGAGATTTTCGTAGTCTATTGTGATGCCTCGCACATGGGGATAGGTGTTTTCCTGAGCCAAGAAGGACGCCCCTTGACCTTCTTCAGTGAAAAGTTAAATGAAGCTAGATCACGATACTCCACGTATGATATTGAATTCTGTAGTGCAAGCCCTTAAGCATTAGAGGCATTACTTAATTTAGCGTAAAAATGTCCTTTACTATCATCATGAGGCATTGTGTTATCTAAACTCCCAAAAAACTGTTAGTAAACGCAATGCCAAATGGGTTATCTTCCTACATGAATATATCTTTCACCTCAAGCATAAAGCCAGAATCTGAATCGAGTATGCCATAACCACAATGTCCATGAGCGTGACATGACTTGATACGCTAAAAAATCTCTACCCCACTGAACCTGATTTTGGCACCATTTATTCAAAATATGTTGACAAGGGGTAAGATTTCACGACCACATACATTCTTTACGAGGGATTTTTATTCAAGGCACATCAACTTTGGATTCCCTCCACTTCACTTCGTGAGAACCTCATTTCAAAACTACAAAACGAAGAGTTAGCTGACCACTTTAGACGAGTGGTAAAACCTTGGCTATCCTCCAAGAGCGATTTTATTGGCATCTATTGCAGGATATAACACAATTTGTGCAGAAATGTCTAACATACCAAAGATTCAAAGGACACATACATAACACTAGACTCTATACACCCATCCCAATCCCAATGCGACAGTGGGAAGACATCACCGTGGACTTTGGGTTTGGCTTATCTCTCACCTTCAGGAAAGTTAATTCTATTTTTGAGTGGTAGATAGATTTTCCAAAATGACACATTTCCTTACATGTAGAAAAAACTCGAATGCATCTCATATCGTTGATTTGCTTTTTCGTGATATTGTTCATCTCCATGGTGTTCCTCGCTCCTTCATGCCAGATTACGATACTATACTTTTTAGTCATTTTTGACATACACTGTGGTCTTGTGTGGCACTCATCAGCAAAATATCATTGCTTAACATCCACAAACAGATGGTCAAACCGAAGCGATTAATTGATCTTTAGGGAACTCACAGTGTCACCTTGTAGGGGATTCTATAACCAAATGGGGCCTAATTCTTCCTCAAGACAAGTGCTCCTATAATAGCTTTACTAACATATCCATCTACAAATTTCCATTTGAGAGTGTATGGTTTCCCAGTTCCTTAATTCCTAGACCTCATACCCACGACCATGCATTGGAGGACCAATGCATTTGTTGAAGACCTAGTTGAACACCTGACCCACCTTCATACTGAAATCCGAGCCAAGCTTCAAGCAATGACCCATAAACACCAAACCCAGGCTAAATTACCCCATTGAGAGAATGAGTTCAAAGTTGGGATTTAGTGATGGTCTACCTAAAAAGAGAGAGGTTCCCTTTGAGTGTCTACCAAAAATTGAGCACAAAATTTAGCCCTTTCAGAATCCTCAAATACATCTAACAAAATATTTACCTCATGGATCTACCACCAGATGTTCGGACATCACCAATTTTCCAAGTCTATGATATCTTCCTAAAGCATGGAAAGGACCAGTCGGATGGGACCCTGCTAGTCAATTCCATCGAGCCTTCAGCCCAACACCATATGCTTAACTTTATTGATGCATGCAAAATAGAGAATATTACAGAGGTTCGAGATATGACTATTAGATGAGGTCTTTCTCGACGATATCTAGTCAAATAGAAGGAAGGTCTACTGACATATTGCACATGGATCGATGAGAAAGAATTTCGACAACACCATCCCAAATATACTTCAGAGCTATCATGAAGCCATCTCTTTAGCAGGAGGATTAGATGCAACACATAATCCAGAGTCATATTTTATGCAATACACAAACTTTCCTTTATTCAATCCATCATGCATTACATATGTATGCGAATTACCCAACATAAGAACCTTAGCAACTATCAGGATATGTTTTCTTTCCCCTCTTGTCAGCAAGTTCGTTGAGTGTCTACTGTCAAGATATGTTTTTTTCTGTTCCAAAGGAAGAATATTGTTCCATCACTTATCTCCCCACCCCTCTCTCTCTTGCCCTTTCTTCTCCTATCCTGCACTCTCCTCCCCTTGTCCCACCCCTCCCCTTTGATAAAGAAATTTTTCATGGCATTTGTGCCTCCGTCTTCCTCTTCTTCTTCCTTTATCCTGTTGATGACATGGCAAGCGACAAGGAGGGCCATCGAGAGTCGGTGGCAGAGGCACTGTTAGCGATGCGGACGGGAGAGATGGAGTAAAGGCAGCAGTGGTTGCACATAACTAGGGACGGCGGTGCATAGCCACACGGGGCAACGATGATGTGTAGTGCTAAGGGGCACTGAGGCGGTAGTGCTACACCAAGCACAAGAATGTAGGAGCACAAGTGTTATTGCAAAAAAGTACAAGCATAAGTATAGCTACATAAACTCAAAGGGACACAAGCATAAAAATCCCTAATTTCTGACTACACATCAAAGCAACTATTCTACTTTATAGTATTAACACAAATATATTAAAGCCAAAAATTAATAACACTCATTTCCCCTTCATTCTTGTTAGAAAATTGGAAGCGGAAGCGTAACATGGAAAAACATAAACAAAATAATAACAGCGGGATTTTTACGTGGAACCCTACTCCGTGAGGAGCGGGATGAAACCACGGGAGAAGCCCTCAAAGGGACGGATACTTCATTCCTTTTTCTCAACTGTTACAGGAGGCCTAGGGCTCCTTATATAGCCTCCACAGGGCCTCCAAATCCCACCACTGGACGATGTGGGACTAAACACTGGGATTGGGTAAATGGATCCTGGAGGTATCCATTTACCCATCTACAACTCAATAGGCACACTACCAAATACTCCAACAATTCTCATCCATTGAAGGAATGAAAAAAAAACATATATAATTTCTTGTCAACTAAAACAAATTGTTCCATGCCAAACTAAAAACTACTACTCGAAAGCACATACAGAAACCAGCGAAAATCTAATTGCATCATCTCAACAAATGGGTGTCAACTATGAATGTCATTCCACTGTTCTAATTGGTACAACAATAAATACATAAATAAATCTAAAACCAGATACTAAGAACAAGAATAAAAATACAGAAAGGGAGAAATGCAATAGGTCAAATTTGAAATTGGTAATCTAGGGCTAGTATGGGTCAGTTTATCTTTCAAAAAGCATCACCATTTCACAATGCGGCGTATGCGGGAACATATCAACAGCCACTGCTCTGATGGGCTGAAACGGTTCTGAATGAGGCATCGACTTCGTTCTCTGCCTGGCTAAACCTGCACTGCTCATCTTTCTCCACCCTCTATTGCCTTTGGATTTTTCTCGGTCTTCCGAGGTTGGCGTGCACAGCTCAATAGCATTAGCCACCAAGGTTTCAGGGTTACAAGATATATAACTGCATGATTTTGCAAATGAAAAAGATTAAAATCTTCCCAAAAGAAATATTTTAAAGATAGTGAAAGAACACTTTAGTAAAAGTTGAAGGAAATATTAACGACATCAATTACAAAGCTGAAAGATGCATACACGAGACGCCGCAAACGGGGATGAGTCCTCAAAGCTTTAATCACCTGAATTTTTAAAATCTCATCAGGGCAGATATACAAATACCAACATCTTATTGACAGCACCAACACGCCTATATGCGGTTAATCATGAAAAAAGGACAGTTAGGTGAAACAGGAATCAGGCCATGCCAATTACGAATAAAATGGAAATATATCCCTCGATGCATCATAGCAATGTAAATGATGGATTCACAAGTACATGCTGCATTGTGGATCGAGTTTGTGCTGCATCTTACACTAAGCATGTCTACTTGTTACGAGTTTCTCTGAATGGGCTAGCATCATGCATATCTTTAATCCTATCAAATGGATGTAAATCTATGCTCACGCATGGCCCATGGCATGCTGGATCACCCGTGGCATTGAGACGTATAGACCCAAAATAGTATACTAGTTTTTATTCAAAAAATTCAACAGGACAAATGGTCGGGAGTGGCTAAAGTAAATATGGCAACGTAAAAAACATTTCTAAAAAGCTAAGACAAAAATGATCGGTGAGCTGAGATACATATAAATGAAATAAGCACCCAGATCGTATTGAACTAATTAAATTTCATATCCTCTGCAAAGTAGCTTAGCAGTGGGAAATCGTGTTTTTATTCAACTCAAATAACAGATATTGGAACGAAAAGTTCCAACTTACAGTAGGGTGAAGACCTGCACGAGGAGGATCAACTATAACCACCACATCTTCGAACTGCTTGAGAGGTGTTGAGATTCCTTTCTTCTCCTTGATGCCAAATTCCTCACCGGTTTCTTTATTTTCTGTTGTGCAACTTTTCAAAAGACAAGCTGAACTTTTATTGTGATCTGATGGGCGGGCCTCGGAAGCTATAAAAACATTGGAAAGTTTGTCATATATGCAGGTGTCTGAGAAACTAATTTTACCTCCCCGACATGCAGAGTGCAGACCTGTTTCGTTCACTTCTGGAGAAACAGTGGACTGGCATGCACCATAATCAACTTCGTTGCTGGTGTCATTCACATCATCTATGTCACTGTCTGTGCCTTGCTCCGGACCCTCAGATAAATACTCTTTGAGAAGAACACTGATCACATCCTCCGCCTATCAGCGACCAAGTCAAAAATAAATGAGTGCTGCGTATACACTTTTCTAGGACAGCAAAAAGAACTCGCCAGTATTTATGATACACAAAGAGCATACACTTTCTTTCAGCTTTTGCATATTATTTGAAGTAAAAAAGCATACACTTTCTTTCAGCTTTTGCATACTCATTACAGTAAATATTTAAAGGTAAATACCATTGAGTAATGGAGCATTAATGGTGTTAATAAATGTAAAGTTGCATTAATTAGCAGTTGGATCTCCTCGTAAATCCAAATTGGAAATATGTGGTCAAGTTGCCAGTCACATATCACCTCTTGGATAACCGTTTGAGAGAGTAGATTCTATATAGACTATGTACTATTTAATTTGGGGATATTTACACCTATAACCCTGAGTAGTATTGTAATTACGTATGTAACCCTTGATAAACGTGAATGACATCCAGAACCCTGAATAGTAATTCTCACATGGCATAACCATGTGTTAACTTCCATCCGTTTCTACGTTTAATATAAAGGAATCCGTCAAATATTAAAATAATCTACTTTTTAAGTTTACCTAAATTACAATTGATGCCACTACTCCTTCACCTCTTCCACACATATTGCCACTGCCCATGGCATCATCGTCCTCCTCCTGAGATGCCTGACATCCATGCAGTCCCTCCATGGCATCATTGTCCTCCTGCGATGTCAGGCACTCAGAAAACCCAAACCTCTATCCCCTTCCTCTGAAAAATGTGTGTTCATGATGGAGGTTGAGTAGGCGGAGGGAGCTTGAATGGGTGGCGGAGGCCGGATGAGGGGACGGTGGAGGAAGGCGAACGAGGGGCCTGGAGGGAGGAGGGCTGAAGGAGGGGCATGGAGGAGGGCGAAGAGAAGATGGCAAAGCGGCGGAGTTCCGTCATCTTGCGTCGTAGACCTCGGATTGGAGGTATCGTGAGTTTTACAGCTCTGAGTGGATGAATAGAGGAGGAAGGGGGGGGGAGCGGTAAATATCGAGGGGACTTGAAGGGTCGGAGAGAGAATGAGAGGGCGGGGGAGGTGGTCGACAGGGGAAGGGGGGGGGGGAGAGGGGGTCGGCGGAGGAAAGAGTGGGCGAAAGGGGAGGGAGGTGTTCGTCGGAGGAAGGGGGAGGGGGTTGGGTGGAGGGGGTAGGGGTTGAGCGGAGGAGGGAAGAGGTCGGAGGAGGAGGTGTGGGCAGAGGGGGGAGGTGATTGGCGAGGCAGGAGCTGTAGGAATAGGGGGTAAGAGGTTGCAGGAGGAGGAGGTGTGGGCAGAGGAGGGAAGTAGTTGGTGGGGGAAGGATCTATGGGCGGAGGAGGGGGGAGGTGGTCGAGGGGGGAAGGGGGATGGTCTAGAGGAGGAAGGCGGAGGGGTGGGGCGTTTTTTCTTTTTCCTTTTTTGCTTTTGATTTAATTCAACCGTTGGATCGAGGATAGGTTAGATTAACTCAACGGTCTGGTTGAGTTAATGGACTGGACTAATGGAAGGTTATGAGAGTAGGGCGAATCACTTATTCAGGGTCCTAGATGTAATTCATGTTTATCGAGGGTTACGTACGTAATTATGAAACTACTCAAGATCAAGGGTGTAAATATCATATTAATTTGTTGACATGCTTTAAATCCTAACCTATCTATTCAGCCAATAACTTCACAGAGCGTGATGGGCAACATTGCCCACATCGTTGATGAACGAAGCCTACCGTTCCAAAAGGGGGATCTCACTAGGGGATTCGAAACAACATTTGATTATGGCTCCTATTTGTATTAGGATTAGTGAATCCGTCCATTTAAGGGAAACAATTTGTATGAGGCACTAAATAAACCTCCTTAAGGTTAAGGTTGTTGCCAGACATTTGTATTATCGTTTTTTCACAATACTTGAGAGAAATTCATCATTATTGCAGACGATGTAGCTCAATTAGAGGCGAACCTTTTATTCTTGTGTGTTCAGAGAAATTCATCATTATTGCAGATGATGTAGCTCAATTAGAGGCGAACCTTTTATTCTTGTGTCGGGGTAATTTCTGCTTGTTACGGGATTCATGATCATGGGGAGAAGAAGCCATGCCGTCAAGTCACATTGATAGGTTTAGTTGACTCACCATTATCAAATTATCGTTTTACATGTATGGGTCCAGAGACAAATATCGAGGTCCCATCCACGTAGATGAGTCCACTTTCTTGATGTCAATGGTGATCACCAAGCCACAGACCTTGTTGGACCATATGCCTCTAATTTACATCTTGAATGATGTAAAATCATCCTTGTCTCCACCTCAACCTAGAACTTCACATTGTTGCCTGAAGTAATAGGTGAACGAGCACCATTAGATAATTGAGCAGATGTCACACTGGATGATTGTTTTGGGGAAGCCAAAAGTTTACCTTTCCTAGTTAAATGAATAGATGCTCCAGAATGAATACTCCAAGCTGGCGCAAATGCAGAAACAGAAAAGGCTATTATACCTGAGATAGTAGACAAACTAGAGGCAATGAGTAGTCAGATGAAGATAGAGCAAAACTTTGTCGAAGATGCATCGATCGAGAGTATTCAGTAGTGGAGCGTAGGGCGATCTAACCCAAATATTGTTAGCAACAGATTCAACGTAATATCAAGATAGAGCAGAACTTTGCTTAATCTGATGTCATCTTTTTAGCAGCAGATTCAACATAATATGTAGAGGTCATATTGGCCAGAGGATGTCTATCGAACTTCGCCCAATACCCTATCAAACAAATTATTAGATCTCTGGCACTGGATGCAAGAAGAATAGTTGCAGCCACGAGCCCGGCAAAAATCACGACATCGACCTCTTTGAGAATGGGTGTATAGAAAACGACAATGCGGAAGTGTATTAGAGATAAATAGATATAAACAATGGAAGAACATCAAGATTTTATGCAGGGTTCTAGTCCAAAAGGAGTGGGATGAAACCATGGGAGAAGGCCTCTCAAGGGCCGTATCTACCTCATGATTTGTTGTGTTCATAGGGAGCTCTTTGGAGTCATGGAAGAGCAAGAAGCATACAATAGTTGCCAGAACTAGTGTAGAGTCAGAGTACAGAGCCATAGCACATGGAGTACCGATATGATGTTGGTCAGATCCATTCTGACTGACCTAGATATTGACGTGCATCTTCCCATGCATCTCCAATGAGATAACCGGACTGCTCTTTTCATTGCCAACAATCATGTCCTCCATGAGAGGACCAAGCATATCGAGGTCGATTATCACTATACTCGTGACATAAGTGTTGTAAAAGTCGGTCGACTGACCCGACTAGTAGGTTCGACTAGTCTATCGGTGGGGTGGTCGACCGAGTATTGACTAATTCCGACTAGGTCGACTAGTCGATCAATTTTCGCTTGGAGCTACCATATTTTTTATTTTTTACTTTTTTAAAGCAAACATATTCTAAGACACTTAATGTTTTATTTAAATTTAAATGCATCTTTTCTTTTATTTTGATAGTAAAAAAAAGTACAAATCTATGTAAATATATAAGAATATATGTATTAAAATTATGTTTAAAATAATTAAAAAAATCAAAGCTAACTAAAACCTAACTATATCCAATTAGTCGCCTGACTTGCGATTAATCCTTAGTCAGTGACCTGATCGATCAAGTATTGACTCTTGATTTTTGCAACCATGTGTAACATGATTCAGAAGGGCTTTATCTCCACCTACCACGTCAGCACATGGGAATAGACAAAAGATGTGTTCACCAAGACCCTAGCCAGAGGACCATTTCAGAGATGTTTTTCCAAGCTGAATATGACTGATATCCATACTCTATTGTCAGGGGTAGTGTTGAGAAATTATTTATCTTTTCATATTTTATGCATTATCTTTTCTTTCCATCTATATAATGTAATTTGCCAAACAGGATTCTCCTTTTATATAAGAGAACTCTAGGGCCTCATTATCAATCAATCCATTCTTTTCTCTCTACAATTCTTGAAAAAGTCAAGTGATCGATCCAAAATTCAAGTGATTGATCAGTCAAAAGTACTCAAAATTCAAATAGTGATCGATCATGTCATAAGGTTGATATACCAATCTAATAGTAGCAAACCAAAGTGATCAAGCTAAGTATCGATCGGAATTTTGATGGAAGCTTGAAGTAATCTACTAGGTAACTATGGGCAATCGATAAGTTTTGAAACAATGGCAAAGGTTAATTGATCATATCAAATTTGATGGTCAATCATGGTAGGGGTATGTATGGGAATCTTCAAAATAGGTGGGAATTTTGCAATCTTATAACCATTTATGAAAGCCTATATATTGTGGGCTTTTACGGGCGCAATTATACTAAAAATAACAATAAAATTTGAGTCATTCAAAGCAAAGATTGTTTTTGTCTTTTGAAGCATGTAATCAAACAGTCTGATTAATCATGCATATTGGAAATAAAAACAAATTCAGGTGTTTGTCGATAATTTTCTCGTTATTAATACAGTGGCTTGGGGCATATTTTGTTAACACTCCCTATCAAATAGGAATTGGTACTGCTGCATATACACAGTGAATGATCACCATGTTGTCATCTTAATTTCCAAAGCTCACTTACAACTTCAACTATCTTCCTTGTTATTGCCTACCAGGGTGTAGATCTGCAAAGGGAGCTATTTCAAGTCACATACTGATTTACCCCAAGGCTGTGGTGTCCACTTTTCTAGTTAATCCACAAATTTAATGTGAAGCAGGTTCCTCAGCCTATTAACCTTCGAGATTTCTGAATGAAGTTAGTTACAACTAAAGAACAGAAAGGTGCGCAAGTTTTCTTAAACAGATTCATCACTGCATCATTTCTACTTGCATCTAGGAATATTAATTAGCCCCTTTTGTGATATGGTATTATAATCAAAACTCGCACTGAAATTCGATTGAAATAAATGTAAAGAATGAACCCCAGGGTAATATACTTTCCATCATCTAGTAAATTAGTAGCACATGTCATGAAAGAGAAAATTATACCTTCGCGCATACAAATCTGCAGTTGGTTATACAATTAATATCTGCATTTCTTTGTGCATCTCTAACTGCAGAATGGTTCATCTCGATGCCAACAACCTGATGATTCGTGAGTCAATTACCGCATACAAACAAGAAGCAGATCTTATTGCAAATTACAATAGATCACCAAAAGTATCTCCGCATATACCAGTAAAAAATAGGTATATCCGATAGTCCAGAGTGGATAATAAATAAACATTAAAGTTTAGAAAAATCAACAATAATGAAAGCAAAAAAATATAGTTCAATGAAAATGTATGATGTATTTAGCATGATGGAGTCAGGCTTAACTCAATTAAAGTACATGTGCATGCATATTTTTATGTTTAATCAGAGCTTTGTATGGTCTGGTGGTAGTGCAATCTGCCTACCACCTAAAAGACCAGGGTTCAAATCCCTCCTTGTAGGGGTTGCGTTAGGTAGCAGGCAACCAGTGTAAAAAATAGTTGGATCTTTCATCATGGATTTGAGCAAGGATCCATGTAGCTGATCCTTCGCCATTTTTTAATCATATTTTTGTATGGTTAAAGTAGTAGTTCTTAAGGGTGAGATTTAATCTTGGTTATAGAAAGCCCACCGGCAGATTATTAAAATATCAAACTACATATTATCATCAATGGATGTGTGAATTATACAGGATAAACCACATTGAACTATGACTAGATATAAAGAGGCAAATGGAATATTGCAACATATTTGATTAAAGATGTGTAGAAGACAAACAGTTACTCTAATTAAACGCCCAAAGCACTCCCACTTCAACTTGGACCGCACACATGTCTCACGCATAGGTTGTAACTAATCGCATATTCTACATAATGTCAAACAAGTGCCTGTGTGAAGACATCAACAATTTTTTACATTAAATGAAGTAGAGACTAATCCAGGTTAAGCCTCAACATTGATAACATGAAAATCCACTCTAAAATGTAATATGCATTCAAGAAAAGCTAGACTGGCAATCAATGCTGCAGCCTAATTATCATCACATAGGTTTGGGTAGATTAACAAACACCCAAAGATATCTCAAATTGTCACCGGTAATGAGAAGAGTATCGTTAATATAAACAAGACAATTAGCTAATCAGCTTCATGATGCATTTTAAACAATCAGAGGTGGATCTGGTAAACAAAAAATCAACAAGTCCCTATTCAATGTTCAAAATGAGATTCCCTTAAATAGATTTATCTAGCCTGCACACTTAACCAGACTCCCCTAAATGGCAAACCACATATTGCTCCATATAAATCCCCACCTGAAATTCACCATATAAGAAGCATTTTTGATCCAATTAAGAATCCTAGCCACAATTAACTACCAGTAACAGTGGAATTGAAATTGATTGATATGAGCCACAAGGGGAAGGTTTCGAAGTAGTCTACCCTATATTTCTGACTATAATCTTCCATGCTCAGCTGAGTCTTGAAACAGTCAACTAATCCGTCTGGAAAATATCTAACAGTAAACTGCCATCACCACTACATAATCTCAGCATCATGCGGATGATGAACCAGTATCCATCTCTTCACTATTGTGGATCCAAGAATACTCGATTATCAAATAACTGAAACCCTGTCCAATAAACTGAGCTTGATCTTAGTCAGAGATTAATGGTGTACATCAATATATTAAATATCAATATGAAGTTATGATACAAACTAATTAAAATTTGAGATTATACCGGAGTCGCTTAGAACAGGAGATTATATTTACATTTACTGTCAAATAATCTTGATTGGACCTAAATATTCAGACATGAGTTGATCCAAAGGCTGGTTTAGCCTAAATATCATGATATGAAGTTATGATACAAACTAATTAAAATTTGAGATTATACCGGAGTCGCTTTGAAGAGGAGACTATATTTACATTTACAGTCAAATAATCTTGATTGGACCCAAATATTCAGATATGAGTTGATCCAGAGGTCGGGTTAGCCTAGACTTAAACGAGAATAAACCAAAATGTAATATGTAATTAGGAGGGGACACCAAAGAAAGGTGGGCCATATAATCAACTATAAATCACGTGGATTTGGAAGAGCCATTTGTTGCAACAAACTTGGACAACTGATGTAATGAATGATAAGTCTAAGCTCCACTAGCAGAGCAAATAGAACTTTCAAGTGGGAATTCATGTGCCTAAATTCCTTAGCGCCACCCCCCCTCCAGTCTACACGAGGCTTGATTGGAGTGTTCGTGCAAGTCCAAGATTATTATATCTATTACCCTTGAATTTAAAAAGGTGAGATTAATGTCCTGTATATTTTGGCTCAGATGAGAAGCACCTTGAATGGTCAAGAAATATTATCGAAGAGCCTATTGGATTTGGGTGTTGCAAACTAACTTGACAGCAAGCAGCAATGATCTAATTTGCAAGCCTTGATTTAGGTTAAGTCCATGGTGTTGGATTACGAGCAACTGGATGTCTTCCTTGTCTTTCAACTAGCCGTGATTAAGTCAAGAAACCTGATCTGGATTCTTAATTGAGGTTAGTTGACACTCAGAACTGAATGAGTTTTTGAAATTGAATGAGTACTTGAGGGCTCCTTATGTAGGTGAAGTCATGGCGTTAGGGTTACAGCAGGAGTCTACTCATATATAGAGTAGACCGGAGCACCCCTGGACCGTTAGATCTTTAAATCCAACGGTTGTTCATTCTCCTGACAAGCGCTTTCACAGCCATTGGATCTCCAGATCAAACAGTGCTTGTATCTGCACCTTTCTACCCTCGCCTAGCCACGTGGTTCCATCTGGGCTACCCGCTTCTCTCTTGATCTAACGGCCCAGAGGTCATCTCCTGCCTCACGCCCCACATCACCCACGCCCAACAGCGTTCTTTAAATCGATTTATCCTGAGGCCTCCACCTGTCCCTCCGACCCACTCTTGTCAAGGATTGACGCCCCAATGACCCCTCTCGCCAACTGTTCAGTCTTCGCGCTCGACCACTCTCCAGCTCACCCCACTCCATTGAAATCCATCCGCACTCGCTGGCAACCGTTGAGCCCTATTCTTCAAAACCACCCTCAGCTCGACCATTCGTGCCTATCTTCCTCCACCTCCAGTTGAGCCTAGAACCCTCTCTCTCTCTCTCTCCAAGAGATAGCTGCAAGTGCCATAGATCGTGCAACGACAACTCTAACCTCGACATGATCTGGCAAGCTCCGCCCACAGCCTTAACACCCACTGAGGCGTTGCTCAAGCTCTGAAGCTCACTTCTTCACCAAGAAAGGACCCTGGAGTTCCTCTCCGAGCTCCAAGCCTAGGCCATAACCTCCCCCACTCCCCATGTAGTCTATCTACTTCTCTTTTTCCTTCGTTTGATTTTTTCATCCCCGTTCTTCCTCCGGCTCCTACTCAGCTCCGTGGACCTTCGCCATAGTTTGTTGTTTGCACATCCTCGCGTACACATCTTCGGCTTGCTATGACTATTCCTCCTCTCCATCAAAACCTCGTCGCTTACCTCCATCTCAAGGTATTGCAAAGGCCTGGAACCATCAACCCTCCAGTTGCTACGCCCCGATTAGGTTCTCCATCCCATCCCTCACCTCGTTTTGCGCCTAACACCAATAGGTACACCAAGGGCTTCGCTGATTGAAGCCCGCATCGCATCACCGATCTTGTGCCCTGCCTCCGATGATCATCTTGATCAGATGGTCCCCGCTCGCCTCCCGAGCCTCGCTCCACACCTCCAACCTCGAGCAGCTCGAGCCTCTTGCGCATGCCACTTCAACTCGAGCCCCCGCCTCGCCTGGTACCAAACCTTGGGCGCGTCACGTGCTTGGGTCATGCGAATGGGCAAACTGCACCCAAGTCGTGTCGGGTCCAAGGAATTGCTAATCTACCCCGTATGCTCGGGCAATTGGATAGGAACCCTCTCAGGTTCTTCTATTTACAGATAAGCCATTTTTCTTTGTTTGATTAGTTTCTAATAGTTTGTGTTTATGCCCGTGGAGTATTTATGCCTGTGGGTAATCATCCTAATATGATGGTTTTTAATCCTTGATTTAAGTTTGAACTGAATTAGGTCCCTTAGGACTTAAGTATATATATCCACTCCTCATCTAAATGAAATTTGTACCATGTTGGCCTACATATTGGAAAAATAAACTTGCTAAATCCATGGTTTTGGTTGTGCACTAAATTCCAGACTTTATTGTGCGTGTCCTTGCATATTCATTCATAGCATTATATTGCACAATATATTTGCATAAAATTCACAAAAATTTGCATACATTCATCGAGATGAAGATCGAGTAGAAATCAATAGCTTAATTGATCAAGTGACTCATAACACAACTAGCCGAGTGTAGCCGTTTCCTATCGTCGACCCTTGAGATTGCCTACGACCCGCACCTTCTCACGAGGACATTTTAGTGCAGTTCTCTACGACCCGAATTGTCCCTCTCTCTATATGTCGATGATAAAAACACATTATTAACATATGTGGAAAGTAGTATATCAATAGTCAACCTCCACATGTTTAGAGCATTCGTAGGACATGGGGTTGATGGCTATGTGCATAACTGCACTGTTACCGCATCTGAGCTCCATGATATTGCTGGGAGTAATGGAGATCAATGTGTATGGATCGAATCCAAACTAATTCTATCGTGAAATGAGCTATGGTTATTTATTCACTCTCAGCACTTAAGTTGGAGACCACAGTTTGTTTCTTGCTCCTCCAAGTAACTAAATTTCATGTTAAGCAGGTGCGGAAACCTTTAGTGGATTTTCTATCTGTCGTGCATCCTCCATTGTCTGCAGTCAACCATGAGATCGAAGATGTTGCCTTTGGTGAATAATAGCCTTTCCTTGGAGAGGATCATGCATGCATCGAAGTGAGCTGAAGTAAAAGAGTTCATGAAATGACTCAGTTTCCCAATAGTAAGAGATATATCTGGTCGAGTGATGGTAAGATATAGTAGCTTTCCCATTTGGGTAGTGCATTGGACACAACTCGACCCGACACGGGAAAGCCTAGCCTGAGCTTGGCAATTTTCGTTGATCCTTGGCTTCGGCCAAGTCCCTCATTTTGAGCAAATAAAGGAACCCGACCGGTCCAAGGCCCGTGTGATCGAGCTCGGGTTTGGGCCGAGCTTAAACTGAGCCCATTTTGGTTCCATGAAGATGCACATTCATGAAATTTCAAGGAAATACTGAATGTACGATGAGTTCCCCAATTTGGTTCCAATATGATTTACGTGAGGATTGTTGTACGTAGATTGTCAAAATCTAGAAAGATTCCATGGAATTCTTTTCTATGTGATCGAATGGAATGTAAATTTTGCAAGAATATATGGCAAAAGCTTGTTAGATTATAATAATAGGTGGCATGTTATATTTAGTTAATGTCAAATATTAGAATATGAGAAGACAAGGAAATAAAGTGATTTCATAGAATCATTGTGTTGGGAACTAATGTACATTGTGCGGATTGTTGATTTTCTTGATCAAATCTAAGCGAGGATTTAATGTATTATTAAAAGAGAGATCATGGGTGGAGTTTGTCATAGACAAATGGAATAAAATAGGAGACAAAAGAGGAAATGTGCATAACACAGTAGAACCGACGTGGGGTAGGCGAGCGGGTTGGGCCAACCCAAGCCTCCATGGGTTAAGACTGGACCCATCTCGAGCTTTATATCTTAGAAATACGAGGGCTCGGGCCCGATCCATTTGTACATTGGGTCCGAGCCAATTCGGGCTTTTACAGGTCGGGTTCGGGCCGACTCGGTCCAATGCTCCATCCTATTGCCCAATAGTCGTCTGTGTCGATCCGTATCTTCAATAGCCTATGACTCACAGATGCCTCCCATATGCTCCATGGGTATGTGTGTTGTCTTGGATCCTAGCATCCATGTTTCCTGAAGCATATCATTAGCATGCTTCCATTGAGACATAACTAATCCTCGCTTGGATCTTGTTATCCTAATCCTCAGAAAGTATCGTAGTGGCTCCAAGTCTTTGATCATATATTGCTCTGCTAGCTGCTTCTTCACCTTTATAATGTCGTCAGAGTCATCTCCAGTGAGGATAATGTCATCAACACAGATAAACATTACCATAAGATCCATGGGTATTTGTGTTGTCTTGGATCCTAGCATCCATGTTTCCTGAAGCATATCATTAGCATGCTTCCATTGAGATATAACTAATCCATGCTTGGATCTTGTTATCTCAATCCTCAGAAAGTATCGTAGTGACCCCAAGTATCGTCATCAACATAGACAATCATTACCTTAGGATCCATGGGTATTTGTGTTGTCTTGGATCCTAGCATCCGCATTTCTTGAAGCATATCATTAGCATGCTTCTATTGAGATATAACTAATCCTCGCTCAGATCTTCTTATCTCAATCATCAGAAAATATCATAGTGGCCCCAAGTCTTTGATCACAAATTGTTCTGCTAATTGCTTTTTCACCTTTATAATATCGACAAAGTCATCTCCAGTGAGGAAAATGTCATCAACATAGACGAGAATTACCACGGTTCTTTTTCCATTCTTTCTTAGTAACAAGGAATGGTCTGTCGATGATCTGATAAGGCTTATTGCTCTAGTACTTCTAATAGTTTTTGAAACCAGATGTAAAGTCTCTGCTTGAGTCCATATATGACCTTACGTAGTAGGAAAACCTTTTGATACTTCCCTTACGCCTCAAAGATGCGAGGTAGTTGCATGTATACAATCTTCGAAGGCCGTCATATAGGAATGCATTCTTTACATCAAGCTAACGCAAGGGTCAATCAAGTTTCACTACAACTACCATGTGAATCCATACCGTGGACACGAGTAACTTGAGAAAATGTGTCAATAAAGTCAATACCTGACTCGGGATTTCTCATTTAGCCGAGCCAACCAACTATTCCATTATCTCGTATTATTTCCCCATGGATAACTCAATCATTTACAGATGCTTTGGATCACACACCAAAGTCTTTTCCCACAACTTGGATCAAACACCAAGTTCTTTATACACTTTGGCTCAAACACCATGTGTTACATACAACAATAAAGTGAAGATTATAATAATACATAAAGCATCAAATATAAATATGCAACGAGAATAATGAGGCTAAGAAAATACACGTTATAATAAATAATTGAATTATAAATCAAGCGTATAGACGACTAACTCTCAAAAGATGTGCTTTTGAAGTAGAGAGTAAGAGAGTCACGAATATAGCTTTGACAGATGCTAGAGAGAATGAATTGAGTTGTATGCCTACAACACAAGTTTAGTGCTTTATTTATAGTTGTGGGGGACGATCATTCAAAAATATAGCTTTAGAAATAAACATGGAAAGAAATCATCAAGATTTGATACATATGAATGATCATACAAAGAAGGTTATCGATCATGTCACGTTGATCGAACGTGTAGATTAATTGATCGATCGTAATCGAGTCGTTGAAGGTTTGAATTCAAATAGTAATCGATCATAAAAGGTAGTTGGTTGATCAAGGGTGATCAATCAAATCAAGTGGATTGATCGATCAGTGATGGTCGATCAAGTCAATTAGGTTGGTTGATCAGAGGGAGTTAATCAACCAGATTAGGAGTGTTGATCGATCAATGAAGCTTGGATTTAGTATGCCCGCATACTACACATGCTTATATATTTGAGACTTCTTACACATGCCTATTACAAAAGTCTTCATTCTTCTTCTTTACTTTGTCCAAAGCTTTCAGCTTATCCACGGCTTTTGTGATTCATACTTGGGGTGAACTTGTCATGAAATTTATAGTACTATATGTACTCGCGAAGTTTGTTATCATCAAAACAATGATACAATTAGTATGCAATCAAGGTACTAACATTTACTGCTTTGACAACAAGCTCGTCCTTACCAAGACCAAGTAAACGAATAAAGGTGACCCACCCAAAGACCTTGGGACGAACATGAAACACATCTTTTCCAGGAAAAAAGACCTCAATAGGTACATGCTCATCAATAGAGGTATATGGCATGCGATTGATAAGAAATGTGATAGTGATGATGGCATCACTACAATATATAGAAGGAACATGATAATCTATGAGTATGATAGGCACAATGTCAAGGATATGTAATGCATGCACTCAGCCATTCCATTTTATTGGGATGTATGAGCACAAGGGGTCTGATGTACGATCCCTTGTATAAAAGTAAAGACTGCATGTCATGAGACGCAACATTATCAGACAGAAGGGCTTTGATGGTGGTACCAAATTGAGTCTGTATTTCAATTATAAAACGAACAATAATATGAAAAACATCAAACTTATTTTTCAATAGAAAGATTCATGACACGAGAAAAATCATATATAAGAACCAAATAATATATGCTTCCCAGACGATAAGAATATCGATTAGGTCCACATGTGTCAAGATGGACAAGCTCAAAAAGACGAATGGAATGGATGGTACAAGATGAAGGAAAAGATCTCATGTAATGCTTCCCGATTGGTAGGCCTCACACTTAACGTTGACAGTGGGAGGGAGTTGTGGAAGAACCCAACGAAGTTTCTGAAGAAAATAATGACCAGACATAGTAAGCAACAGTCCCAAATGACTAGACAAGGTGGTAAACGCCCCCTTCACTGCCGGAACCAATCATCCTCCTAGTATGCCCTGAAAAATAAGGAACATCATCAAATATATGTCGGTAATTGAGTACCTTGCAAATCTGATCGAGAGAAAGAGGACTAATGGGGAACTCAAAGACAAAGAGAACTTTACTAAGCCAGATATTAGAAGTGAGGTGTACAACTGCTCTCCCCTTAATGGGAGAAAATATGTCGTCTGCAACTTGCACCGTCCGTCAGAGAACTTGGCGCAGCCGAAGAAGTATAAATTGTTCCCCGCAATGGTAGGTGGATGCACTGGTTTTAATCAATCACTCCGTTATCGCAAAGTTATTTGTGGAGGCAACAAAAATACATGTACGAGATACAATCATTGTTTTTGTAAGATTAGTCTAGTGTGGATGCGTAGCCCCTTCGGGTGGAGCTAGTTCGGGCGTTACATCAAATCTTCGAAGTCCCTCGTGGGTGAGGGGCATCACCCTTAATAGTAATGGTCCAAACAACAGGAGCAGAATAGCCATGTTTGTTGAAGCAAATGGCCTTTGTGTGCCCGAACTTGTGACAGTAAGTGCACTAGATTGTGCACCATCCATGTCCTATACCGAAGCTGCCTCAGCTACTGAATTGTCCACGACCTCTTCGCCTGAAAGGGGAAGCAAGCACAGTACATGTCCCTGAACGTCAGTTGCATCTCTTATGGTAGGGACAACAAGGCGGCTTAGGGTACTATAGGTCTCCTAAATATTGGGGAGAACATCTGCAGTTATCATCTGGTCACAGGCTACAGCATAGCTCGAGTCAAGCCCAACCAGAAAAACAAGGTAGCCATGTGTTGGCAATGTTGCCTCTGTGTAAGGTAAGTGCATCCAAGAATGCAAGCATTGTATCATCAAGCAAGGATTTTAAGAGAGAGTACTTAGCTAGTGGATAACATGCTTGCTTCATATTCATCATGGAAATATGTATTGCACATATTGTTGGAGTTCTCCTAACCATACGTGGCCAGAAGTCCGCATGTCACGATCAGTGGTGAAATAGACCAACTTGTCACCAATCATATGGATGATGCTGACCATAATCCAGGAATTGGCAATCCCATCATCTTTCTCCCATGTAGTGTATCGTCTAGGCTTGTCAGAATGCTTTGAGTCCAACAAAATATGTTCAGAGTTGTATCCTGGTACGATCATTATGAACATGCACGACCACCTGGGATAATTGGTTTCTTTCAACTTATAGATCGAGCCAAATGAGGGTAGGCGAGCGCTCCATCTGTCATATCCCTGAGATGTCACCTCTGATTCTGACATCTTCGTACTAACGTGTCAGGCCAGTTGTAGAGAATTCTGAAGGACAAGACAACTTCTCAAATCATGCTAGAACCCGTGGGGGTTGTAGAATCAACGAAAACTAGGTGGTGGTAGTGGGATAATTATTTGGTGGATAAGAAACCGACGGGATCCTATGGGGTGCCGACATCTTAGAAACGATGAAGGTTGGGGGGATAACCGTTTGATACAAAGAAATTTAAAAAGAATTGTGCACTCTCATATACATATATTATATACATGAAACTAAATACCATTCATATATGTGATAAATTAGGAATTCATAATGAGAATATCAGCATTATGACCTCTTATATAGAGGAGACCCAAAGAACGATTACAAAGATAATCATAGACAAAAGACACTACAAGAAAATCCCTTGTGAATTCTCCACTCAAGCTAAAGTATTGAAATCCCCATTCTCAACTTGAAACTACATCTCTCAAAGGGATCTCGAGAAGTAGCTTGGAGAAGATGCTTAATGCTCCCCTCAAGCTAGAGTAAAGAAATACATCATGCTCAACTTGAAACTACATCTCTCAAAGGGATCTCGAGAAGTGGCTCACAGAAGATGCTTAATACTCCCCTCAAGCTAGAGTACAGAGATACATCATGCTCAACTTGAAACTACATCTCTCAAAGGCAACTAGAGGAAGTAGCTTGGAACATATGTTTGTAATATGCTATGTAGAAGAAACATTAGAGGAAATCAATAAGGCATCATGATCCCTTATATAGAGGAGACCAGAGGAATACAAGAAAATCCACCATGCTATCAAATTCTCAACGCATCCCTTAAGTTGAAGTCTAGAATCCATCATGCTCAACCTAGAACTACATATCTCAATGTCAACTTGATGAAGTGGCTTGGAGAAGACGTATTCAGTCTACTCTGTAGAAGAAACACGAGATAGTTAAATATCCCTTCTATAACATATCCCTAGTATGGTGCAAGTATATATTTACATGATTGGTTTATCACGAAAATTGGAAGTGATGGTAATATATATTTTCTAATTGTCACATCTCCATTGTATCGATAGAGTTATCTCTTCAAGAAGATTGGTCATAACTGGCTTGACCTACATGACCTCGGCAATGTCCTAAGCTATACCTCTCTACTCTAATTCTGCACTGGATCCAGCTACAACAATTAGCTTTTTGCTTCACCAACTAAAAAATTTCCTTCTTTGAAAAAATGAGTGGTAAAATTTTGTCGATAAGACAACCAAAATAGCCAGTGCATATCAAGGGATGTTTTATTAAGGAATAAAAGTCCATTTTCTGGCGTAGTCTTAAGATATATGATTATTACCATTGGAGCATCCTAGTAAACCTTCTAAGGCAGGCCATAATTCACTACAAGGCAATGTCTGAGTGAGTGACAATAACATAACATCATCATAAAGTTGAGAATTGAGATCCATACGAACAAAGGTTGGATGAGATCCCAACATTTATGATTCCTATAGAAGATCTATCATATACTTTTGCTGGAACACGATAGGACCTGTTATTTTTGACAAGTAGTAGACCTAAGAAATGATACAAATCACCAAGATCCTTGGTAACAAAGTGCTTTTCAAATAGGGCTGGGCATTGGGCATAAATATACCATGATGATCATCACATGTAATAAATGATGTCAATTATATAGAGGAGTAGAACAATGTAACCTCTAATAGCCTTTTGCGCGAAGAGTGAATGATCTAAGGTAGAGTGTACAAATCTTCCACTCTCCAACATCACCAGGATCGTATAAACCAGTCTCCACACTCTTCAGGTCATAGAGGCCATGTATAGTCTACAAACTTTTTGATACTCTTGCTATGCTTATACTTCTACTTACAGTTCAAAATACACGAGAATTGAGAAAAACTGAACTGGTCCTGAAGGGTTATAATTCTTATATACTATAATATATTTATATGTTATACTTGACAAGATGACAGTAGGTTACATTCCCAAACGTCGGTACAACTGATCTTATGCCAATTATAAGTTTCAATTGTGTTTGAAAATCATCCATGGATCAAACAAATAGGTGGATGCTTATGATAATTTATCTATACAACTGCCGAGTGGCGACTAGGTGGGTTGAAGGTCATACTTCTCGTGACATGTGTAGTCAATATGGCCTAGTGTCTGACATAAGGAGCACTGCTGCCACAAGCCACCACAACCAGCACCATGTCCCCGACCACCATGACCTCTCACTGCAAAAGATCCTCTACTCAGATAAACAAGTCCAATGAAAACTGCAATCCAACAAACACAACTGCAAGCCTCCACTATATGAGGAATCAATGCACCAGTGAGTAATTAATTGTTTGTTAAAATTATAGATAGGATCAAGACCATCATGGAAACCTCCTACATAAACATTTCTCTCTAAGCCATTTAGGAGACTTTTGTACAAAATGTAGTGAATGACCATGATAAAATCTATCAAAAACAACAACAACAAAGACTTTTCCCACGTTAAGTAGGGTCGGCAATATGGATTATGTGCCTCCATTCAGATCTATCTTGATTCAATCTCAAACTTAGATCCAAAAAACCAAGACTCCTTCGTATAGTCCCATTCCAACACTTCTTGGGTCTTCCTCGCCTTCTCTTAGCAGGCTCAACATCCCAAAACTCGCATCCCTAATCGGCACATCAGCCGACCTCCTTTGCAAATGGCCAAATCACCTTAAATGGTTTTCTCGCATCTTATCCTTGATCAGAGCTACACTATCTTTCCGAATATGATCTTTACGTATGTGTCCACACATCCACCTTAGCATTTTCATTCATGCTACTGCCATTCTCGGCACATGTCTATGGTTCACAAGCAAACATTCAGATCCAAAGAGCATAGCAGATCTCACAACTGCTTTGTACAACTTTCCTTTGAATTTAACAAAAACCCTTGGCATATTGTAAGTCTATCAAAAACAAATTTAAATTTTTTTAAGAAACCGATCTCTCAACAATATTAGACTATGCATGAACATATGAGAACAAATTGGACAAATATCTACTAAATCAAAATCTTAAAAGATCAAAAGATTTAAAATAAAACAACTTTTCACAAGTAGAATTAAGACCGTCGGATCAATAGGGAAGATTAAAGATATCACATCAATGATATCAAATAAATGGGGGAATATGTACTTCACTTCTTGCATTTCGACAATATCGCATATAGAAACCAATATATCACCAATATATCATTATAAGTCAATCAATACCATGAGACAATGATATATGTGCCATATTGGTACCAAATTCCACAAATACAATATATATATATATATCAATCTCGATATATCAGTGATATACCATATCAATCAATGATTATGAGTGTTGTATTAGCATGACAAGGTCGTAACATGATGTCACATGTTGTCAAGTCGCTTCGACCCTTCCTTGGTGATGTTGTGGTTCCATCGAATCTTTATTTTTGCTCCTCTTTGCATGCATGTGGCGATTTCCTAAAATTCCACTCAGCATACATGACAACTCGAGTGCCATCATGTTGTTTTATGCCATGAGTTGTGCTTTGTCGAGTTGCTTTAGCTCTCTCTCTCTCTCTCTTTCGGTGACATCACAATTCCGTCGCTTCTTCGACTCATACTAAACCTTCATCCACACACAGTGTCGGTCTCAAGCATAAATGTTTCCCCACGGCTTCACAGGAGTGATAGCTTAGCCAATTATGTTTGCTAGACCATTTTTTAAAGAGAAAGGGTGGAAGCTCAAGGTGAGTTACACCCAACATCAATTAAAAAGATGTATAATTACAGGGACCAATCCTTACATAAGGCCCAAAAATAAAAATACATGTTATCCATGTAATAACGCTCTTGGAGGAAAATAACCTCATTGTGTGAAAGCCAAATCATCCATAGAATAACGAAAGGTCTAAAACAATCATTATGAGACAAGATGCATGTTGAAATGATAGAGATCAAAAATTCATCTGAAGTAGCATGTCACAACAAAGGTAGGTCTGCCTGGGTCTATTGATCAATAGACGGATGACAGGAGAAAAACATATGTTCTCCTTCCTCCTCACAGAGTCCACAACGAGAGCATAAGGTGTCATTAGAGTTCACTCGACCAGATTTGAGAGACCAAGTAGTCAATCTGCCCCTATTCATATGCTAGAGTAACATCTTTATCCTCTGAGGAATTGGACATCGCCAAATAAGCATGTATGACTCTGCTTGAGTACCCATAACATGCCCAATGTTAGCAGAAAACGACTTGTATGCCATCTTCACAAAAAATGCCCTATCATCCCACTACCGGTCATCTTCTGATAGAGGGAGCATCAACCTCTTCCAAATCGTGCATCAGGTTCATAAAATCAGGTACTCGTTAATCCAAAACTCCCTACTAGAAAAAGGACAACTATGTGCCAATCTGCATGCCTCCAAAACGTGTATTTAATGGTCGATAGCAAAAGTAAACAACCTCGGATATTGATCTGCCAAACAACCTTCACTAGTCCAACATCCTCCCAAAATCGCAATAGGGTACCATCACCCAAGAATGGTTTCATCAACCTCATCATCTTCGGAAGCACCTTGCAAATACCCTTCTTCCAAAACAATGAAGGATATGAAACACTATTTGGATAAGCTTCCATGCTCATACCAATGTCATAAAGTCCACATAGTAATCTGGTCAATAGATCCTCCCAGGGTCCCCAACTCTGAGTAACTCATTTCATAAGGAGAACTCGGATCAATTCTTTCAACCTTTTGATCCCAAGACAACCACGATGCATAGGTAGAATGACAATATCACATGCTAGACAATTTTTGTAGCTATACGTTTTGTAATCAAGCTCGATACCATACATTGCATGTCATATGTCCGCCTCGCCATGCCACATGCATCCACTTATGTGTTTGCCGCTCACTCCAGCAATAAATGCAACAATCACATATCTCTTAAATTTCAAGAACTTCAAGGAACCCAAATAATCAAAACACAATAGAAATTTTAAATGAACTCTAGAAAAATGGCTATGCTACCATATTGAAAATAAAACAAAGATAAGCATAATAAAAAATTTAAAATATAAATTTAAGTTATTTAAGATAGTCAACATTAAACTCGACAACGACCGATCCTAAGCTCGAGTAAATGAGGATAGTTGCGTAAGGTAGCCGATGGTCAGTGTAAAACAGTCTAGGACGAATTCCTAAATAAGATTCTCAATTGAGAACAACATTTAGAAATTTACCTCAAGACAGTCCGATCTTTTTCAACATGGGGCTCAACAAACATTTGAATTTCATTAGGGCACTCCCTACTAGCGATGTGTTGCATCAAACAAATGCAAGGAGAAGTTGGCAAAAGCTGCTCACTCCTGGATGTAGTTGAAATTTTGCAAGGGTTTTCGCATGAGGAACATGTCCGAGTAAATAAGCAAGTTCAGTAGCATCGTCGTCCGGACGCAGTCCAAAATTTGCAAGGGTTCTTCCATGATGGATGCGTGCAAGTAAAGAAGTTAGTCCAAAAGAGGTCGCAAAAGAAGTTGTGGATAGCTAGTTAAATTAATGGCACTTAAACTAGCAAATCGACGGAGATAGTAGACACAATAGAGAAAATGAAGATTGGGATACTATGTCTCAAGAGACCAAATGGGTTGGAGAGAAAGCATGGGAGATTAACAAGAGGAATTCCATTAAAGAGAAGGGTAGAAATGGTCATGGAGTGGTTATTCAAAAGGATTTGAAGGATAGTGTGGTTGAGGTGCAAAGATATGAGGATTGAATTATTTTGCTAAAATCGATTTTTGAAGAAGAAATTCTAAACATCATCTCAAATTGTGCACGGTTAATTCGTTAAAAATAGAGGATTAAACAAGTTTTTTTCGGAGTATTTGGATAAGATTATGCAATGAATCTCACAAAGAGAGATGACTTGCATATGTGGATATCTTAATGGATATGTGAGAAAGGATGCTTTCGAGTACGTTAGTGTTCATGGAGGTCATGGCTTCGGGGATAGAAATGAAAAGGGAAAAGTCATTCTGAATTTTGTAATGGCTTATGACCATATCATAAACTCAGCCATGACCGCTCCCAAAACCCAGGCAAATTGAGGAGGGATGTATGTTAGTTAGTCAACAACCAACACAAGACAAACAAATTCCTAAATAATGTTTCAAAACAGGTCGAATGTTTTCAACATGGATTTAAGAAAATAGAAAAACTTTTGTTTCACATTTCCCGAAAGACCACCTATTTGTTCGTTTACCGGGTTCAGCACGAAAACATGAATAAGCTCTACCAAGGATTGCCAAGCATTTGGCACTGACTTTTCCGAGTTAGATCTTCCAAGCAAGATACTAGTACATAGCTTGGGAAAGTCCTTTCAAAATAGCTTAACTTTCTCACTTTTGAAAATCTTTTAGTTGGGGGTCTTAGGGGCTAACTAGTTGCTGTCTCCCTGGACTCACTCGCTTTTTTCCCTTCTCACTTCCATACCTCTTTCTTCGCCTACCCTCACCTACACAGGGTTCCTAAAGATGAAGAGAGGGAATAGAACTTCTTTTTTTAGATTCTGTTGGGGTGTTCCCTACTAGCGACGTGTTGCATCGCCTGAATGCAATGGGAAGTTAGCAAGGGTCGCTATATCGCTGCTCGGATGTAATTAAAATTTTGCAAGGGTTCTTGCATGAGGAACACATGCCAGAAAATAAGCTAGTTTCGTTGCATCGTCGTCTGGATGCAGTCCAAAAATTGCAAGAATTCTCGCATGATGGACGCATGCGAGTAAAGAAGTTAGTGCAAAAGAGGTTGAAAAAAAAGTTGTGGTTAGGTAGGTAGAATATTGGCACTTTGACTAACAAATCAATGGAGATTGTAGATACGATGGAAAAAAGGAAGATTCAAATACTATGTCTCTAAGAGATAAAAAGGATTGGAGAAAAAACAAGGGGATCGAGAAGACATGCTTTAAACTTTAGTACTTCGGTAAAGATAAGGGCAAAAATGGTGTTGGAGTGATTGTTCATAAAGATTTGAAGGATTGTGTGGTTGATGTGTAACGATTAAGGGATCGGATTATTTTGTTAAAATTGGTGCTCGAAGATGAAATTCTGAATATCATCTTAATTTATGCACCGCAAATTGGTTTAGATGAAAAGATTAAACAAGCTTTTTGGGAGGATTTGGATAAGATTACACAAGGAATCTTATAAAGAGAGATGATTTACATAGGTGGAGATCTTAATTGACATATGGGAAAGGATGCTTCAGGGTATACAAGTGTTCATGGAGGCCGTGACTCCGGGGATAGAAATGAAGAGGGGAAAGTCATTCTGGATTTTGTAATGGCTTATGATCTTCTCATAGCAAACACTCTCTTCAAGAAGAGAGGGAGCATTTAATTACTTGTAAGAGTGGCCCGACTAGAAAATAGATAGATTACTTTGCATTGAGGAGAAGAAATCGGTTATGTCACAAAGACTGTAAAGTAATCCCAGGAGAGAGTTTGAGAATCCAATATCGCTTGTTAGTCATCGACGTGTAAAATAAAAGGGCTGGTAAAGAAAAGGAGTGTTTCCAAGATCACTAAAACTAGATGGTGGAATCTTCAATTGAAGCGATCAAGCTTCGGGAGAAGGTTTTAGAAGACTTATCGTGGGATAGTAACGGAAGTGCAAATGATATGTGGGAGGCGATGGCATTTTGTATATGAAGGGTAGCCAAAGAGATGCTTGGTGAGTCAAAGGGAGGAGTTCCAAGCCAAAAGGAGACTTGGTAGCGGAGTGGAGGGGTGCAAGAGAAGCGAAAAATTAAAAGAACTTGCTTTAAATCAATGTCTAAGGATAGAATAGAGGAAGTTGTTACAGACTACAAAATAACGAAGGAAGCAAAGAAGGCTGTGAGCGAAGCTAAGTCAAAAGCTTATGAAGTTTTCTACTAAAATCTCGATTCTAAAGAGGGCAAAAACGATATATTCATGTTGGCCAAAGTAAGAGAAAAAAGATCAAAGACCTTTCTCAAGTGAGATGCATTAATGAGAAAAAGTGAATTTGCTTAATGGTACTTCTGATAGTTTGGAACAATTAGAAATTAAAAAAATGAAACCTTTCATTTTTTTTAGGCTCAAAGAAAGGGGGAAGCACTCGTTGGTGCTCGCCCATTTATGTATTAACTAAAAACTGGAAAGGCGAGATATACTTACAGTGGGTAGAAGGGAAGGAAAGACGCAGAAGAAGATTAGTATACAAGAGAGGAATTCGGCAAGCAACTGCCTAGACACAATTAAGTACACCAGTCGGATATAAGTCTATTAGCTGAAATGGTAACATTCTCCCAATAGAAGCACATGCCCGAGAAGATAGCCTCATTCCTAGCACGCCAGATGGACCAAAGCCGCGCAATGGGACCCAAAACATCAGCTTTGTCCCTCGTCCTGTTCGACCAAAGGATGTCGCAAAAGTCCTCAATATTGTCCGCACGAGCCCAAGCAACGTCGTCTCAGACCCCCGCAACCAAAATACATCGAAAGAACAGAAGATCGGCAGTTTCATCGACATCACCGCATAGCTGGCAAGTGGCGTTAGTCTGGGGAAAAAACTTGGCGCATCGATCCCGGGTCAACAAACGCCGTTAACGAAGTAACCATAAGAAGAAGGCGATACGCTCCGGTAAGCGTAATCCCCAGAAGAAAGCACAATCGCGCACAAGGGGGGCAGACAAGGCAGGCGTGGGAGAGAGCAAAGTCCTGTAAGCCTTGCGAGTGGAAAAAACCCCATACTTCCAACGCCAATGGTCCCGCTGCAGAGAGGGGGCGGCCGCAGTGCTAAGAGCCTCCATCATCGAGGCGAATTCAACCACGCGCTGATCAGATAAGATCCCAGAGAATGTAAGGCACCAACATCCGTTAGTCCAGCAATCCGCAACAGTTGCGAGCCTATTCGAGGCAAGCGCATACAACCTCGGAAAACGCACCTGTAAGGGACCTCCCCCCAACCAGTCGTCCTGCCAAAACTTGAAAGCTTCCCCCGTCCCAAGCACCGGGGTGAAGAGCGCAAGATTCCTCATCACCGTAGAAGAGACACAGCGCCAGAAATGTGAGGAATGGAATTGCAAAGCCTCCCGCTGAAGGCCAAACCAGTCTCTTCCCAAGAGCGCCCGAAGGACGTTGCAAAAAAAAGAATCATCCTTGCCCAAATTTTACTCACCCATTTAAGAAGGAGGGCGTCATTGACGCGGTCCAAACTCCGGACGCCAAGGCCACCGGACCGCTTAGGCATGGTCACCACCTCCCAAGCGACCAAATGCATCCCACGACCGCCGTCGCCCGAGCGACCCCATAAGAAGCGACGCATACACTTCTCCAGGCGTAAGCGAATCCCCACAGGCATTCTACGCACCGATAGGAAATAAACCGGAATAGATGAAAGGACGGATTTTTAGAAGGATAAGACGACCACCCCGACAAAGCAAGGTGGCCCTCCATCCCGCAATACGCGCCTCCGTCCGCTCCGTGATAGCCCGCCAATCCGCAGAACGGGCCCGCCCAACCGAAAGAGGAACACCAAGATAAGGGAGAGGAAGCTCCCCCGGCATAGAACCAAGCAGTCGGCCACGCGCTTCCGCCTCCGAAGGCGACATGCCGAACGGCACCACGATGCTTTTGGAGGTGTTAATCGACATCCCAGAAAGCTCACAGAAAATATCAGGAGTATAAGCCATACCCGCCACCTCTTCCTAACCCCCTTCAATGAAGCAAAGCGTATCGTCCGCGAATTGGATTAAAGGCACGCAAAACACCCCCTTGCGGAACCCATTAGTAAGGCCCGCACAAATGACACGGTCAACCATACGCGTCAACACATCAGAGGCGAGGACGAAGAGAAGGGGCGCCAGGGGGCAGCCCTGACGCACCCCCCTACGAGGCGGAAAAGAACCACCAGCCGGCCGGCCATTAATTAAGACAGAGAGCGAGACCGTGGTGACACATCTGCGCATCCAAGCAATCCATAGATTAGGGAAACCCCGCCTACGCAAGGCGGACCAGAGGAAGCGCCAATCAATGGAGTCATAGGCCTTGGCAAAATCAATTTTCCACAGGACCCCCTTCCTTTTCTCCTTCTTCCAATCAGCCACCATTTCCGACGCGACGACAATGCAGTCCGCGATATGCCTTCCCTTAATGAACGCCCCTTGAACTGGCGAGATAAGCCCATCCAAGATCCGAGATAGGCGATTGGCCAAAGTTTTGGCCACAATGAGTTAAATACCATTGGATACGGCAATAGGCCTAAAGTCGTCAAAGCGCAGCGCCGGACTTTTTTTTGGAATAAGCACAATATTTGCCCGGTTGATGCGGTCGAAGCCGAGGTTACCAGCACAAAACTCCGAGACGACGTCGAAGACATCCCCCGATACCGTCTCCCAGAAGTCTCGATAAAAAGCGACAGAAAAGCTGTCCGGCCCCGGGGACGAGTCAATATTTAGACCCCATACAGCAGCTTTAATCTCATCCAAGGAAATAGGACGAACAAGGAACACAGAATCCTCGTCCGAAATAGAGGGAACATCAATCCCAAGCCAACGCCACCGCCGCGTAGGGAGAGCAGAAGAGATACGTCTGAAGTGATCAATGATGGCGCTCCCCATCTCCCTATCCCCCGTGAAGACCGCGTCATTGATAGAGAGGGACCGCATAAAATTACAACGCCTCCGATTGCTAGCCGCCCTGTGAAAGAATGCCGTGTTCGCATCGCAATCTTTTAACCATTTTTCCCGCGAGCGTTGGCGCCACTCAACAGATCTCTTCTTATCCTCCTCCTGCACTCGAGCAATGGCAGAAGTGCGATCCCGAAGCTCGTCAACAGAAAGTTCACGCTCGTTCTCCGTGGAATCTAAATGCATGATAATGTCCTCCGCCTCGGCGCGAGCAGCACGCCGTGCCTGTCTGGTAGAGATTCTGAACTCAGCGAGGACCCTCCGTAGTGAAGCAAGTTTCTGATTAAGTTTAGCAGCCGCCGAGCCAGAGACAGGGACCTGGTTCCAATGATTCTGAACGATATTTTTGAAATTAGGTTCCAATAGCCAACATTTTTCATAGCGGAATATCCCCCGAGGGTTAATGCCATCACCAGAGTCCCAAATAATTGGAGAATGATCCGAGAAGGATCGGCGGCGAGAGCCAACAGAGCAAAGTGGGAAGGAGTCCATAGCCAAGGCGTTAGCCAAGAAGCGATCAATCCGAGAGCGAGAGGAACTATTTCTCCAAGTGTAAGAGATATCGTTCAGGACCAAGTTAACAAGCGCCAAATCATCAAGTGCGTCCAAAAAATCTTGCGAGCCAGGGTCGCGGCCTCCCCTGCCGCGAGGCCGATCGGAAGAGTGAATGGTGACATTGAAGTCACCCCCCAGAATCCAAGGAATCCCCGAGTAAAAATTTGCAGCCTCACGCATGTCATCCCATAATTCCCGACGTAAAATATGGCACGTAGGCGCGTATATGCATGAGAATACCATCAGAGCAGAAGAGTCGACTCTTTCTAACGCAACTGAAATCATGTGACGACCTGCAAGCATGGAGCTAAAAGAAAAAGAACGAGATCGCCATGTCACAAGTAAACCCCCAGCGGATCCAACCGCATCAATCGCACGGAACTCATCAAAGGGACCGGCACCAAAAGAACGCCACGTATAGTCGTCAATAGCAACCAATTTTGTTTCTTGGATAAAAACAATGTCACAATACCATTCTGAGAGACGCGAGCCCAGGGAACGACGTTTATCCAAATCCCCGAGATCACGGATATTCCATGAAAGAAGCTTCATTAAGAGAAACCAGCAGTTCGCCCCCAAAAAACACGCATGAACCAAGGAGCCACCTCTCAGCAACCGCCGGAGTTCGCCACAGGGGCATCAACCTCTGGGCCTCCCTCGCGACCACTAATGTCACGAACACCCGCCGCCTCAGCCACTGCCTCCCGCATAGTAGCGCAAGATTGAAGCACTCGAGCCGCATGGATAGAAGGAGTGCGCCTGTTGTACGTAGACCCGAAGCGTCTGAAAGAAGAGTCCAACCCTGCCCCTGAAAGGAGAGATCCCGTAGGCCGAGGGGAGAAGGCCTCAATAATGATAGGGGAAGTTCGCACCGGAGACGTAGAGACCAGAGGAGGGTTATCAACTAGGCGTAGAGCCTCAACTTGAATCACAAAGGAGTCGGGCCGAGATGTATGAACATTGTTATAAATGGGCCTCGGCCACGAACCGAATTGCCCCATAGCCTCTCCCCGCGAGATGGGAAGATCCGCCGAACAACCCGAATAGGCAAACCGCATAGCTGGGACGGATCCGAACCGAGGGAAATGAGAGGGCGTATCGACCTCGGGAACCTCCACGACAGGAAGTTCAGAAGATACAGGCGAAAGATGCGGAACCTGAAAGGGCGTCTCGAAGGATCCCAAAACGTCATGCGTGCATGGCAACTCCTCGGAATAAACCACAGAGCACTCCACGTGGCACCACGGAGACGAAGCGTCACGTTCCACGTGAGGAGGCGAAATCGAAGCGTCAGCCTCCCGCCCCGACTCGACGACGACCAGCGAAGCATGGAAAGTCGGGACGACGGCCAACTCCGGCGAAGCGGGAACCGATGAAGAAGGGGGAATAACAGATAGCTCGGGCTTGAACCTCCATCGGCCAATCTTGAGAGACCCAAAGAACGTCCGGCCAGTCGCCTCGCTGAGGAAGCCCGAACTGCATTCGAAGAGGACCGTAATAGACTTCCAGTTGGCCTTTGGAGTGAGGCCATCGACGAAGATGGAAAGAACAGACCCCCATCGGTGAAACGCCTTGTTGAGCACAGGAAGAGTTCTAGAAAGGAAGGGAACACCTGTAATAGAGGCCATGCAAACCTCGGTTGAAGAAGAGGCACCATCAGCCACCCGAGCGGCCCGCCAAAAAACGTCATCGTTAGAGCCCTTATCCAGCAAGCGATCCCGAAGCTGTAGGGAAAGACCGCGCACGCAGCAGTGAGACTGATCCAGTAAACAGAAGTCCCCAAGGAACAAAGGTCCCAGAGTGTCTTGAACATGTGTCTTCACCACCTCCCATTCGACGTCGGGGCGGCATGCAACCCCAATAAGCACCGAGCGGGAAGAGCCGAGGCCCTCCTCCAAACCAAACGAAGACGGGCCCAACACATGCAAGCCCTGAGCAATAGAGATATCCTTCGTCGCGGCACCCCCAAGCGCATATGAAGTAGCACCAAACACAGAGCCGCCCTCCGCGGACTCCCCAGGGTGATGAGAGGCCCCCAGGTTATATATAGAGACCATAGGCGGGGGTTGAGGACGAGGAGCAACCACCTGAGCGTATGAGCGTACCGGGACCTCCCGCCACGCGGAGTAACCGGGACGAGGGCCATGCACCGAACGCACGGAGAACGATGAGTGAAGCATCCCTGACTGCGTCGAGCGTCGTTGTCGAACCCACCTGCAAGAGGCACAACGGTGCCCCGTATCCCCGCATGCAAAGCAACGTGGAGGAAGGGGACAACGAGAGGCGAGATGTCCCCTCTCCCCACACCGGAAGCAGCGCCTGCCTGCCTTCTTGTGAGAAACCGCCTTCCATTCGCCCACCGCAGCATCCACCTGAGCCTCAGCACCCTCGTCGAGGAAGACGACTCCCTTCCCTTTCGCAGCCGCAACCACTTGCTTCGAACCTTCAGCGAAACCCCCTTCTATCTGCGACGCGCCCCGGAGAATCTCGTCAGAGATCCTCGCCTCAGTCTCCCTCGCACTTCCAACGATCGCCCTTGACCTCGCACCGCTCGCACCGCTCCCGCTCCCTTTCGAAGTCGCCATCTTTTTCACCGCTCGCACCGCTCCCCTGAAACCTTTCATTTTTAACGACTTTGAGCCATTAATCAGGTCCGACAACGACTTTTTCAGCAAGCCTTAGAGGGGGGTTTGGGGACTCTAAACACTTGTTTGAATAGTGAATTACATTTTCGTACCATCAATGCTAATATTGGCATCCTAGGGACCATGTAAGAAATAACTAATCAGTCCTTCTTCTACTTTAGTTTATAGTCCAGGTATTATTTTTTCTCTATGTTTCTGATGAGGAAGGTCACATGCTTGTTACTCAGAAGGATATGGAGACTATATGGAAGCAGCATTTCCATAAGCTTTTCATTGAGAAAGGAAATAGAGAGGTCACATTAGGAGATCTAGCTAGTAGTGAAAGTTACTTGAATTATGCAAGCTATAGACGAATACAAAGGAAGTAAATGAGGCTTTGAAGGTGATGAGACCTGGGAAAGGTGTAGGACCTGTTGACAATCCTATAGAAGTATGAAGAGTTTTAGGTGAGCATGGTTTGACTTGTCTTACAAAATTATTCAACGTTATTTGGTGAAGCAAGAAAACGCGTGAAGATTGGAGGAGAAGCATCTGGTGCCTCTCTATAGGAACAAAGGAGACATCAAAATTGTTCAAATTATAGAGGTATCAAGCTGATAATTCGCACTATGAAAATTTGGGAACATGTGATCGAAAGAATGTTGGGTTAAGTTTCCAAAGTAAAAGAAAACCAATTCGGATTCATGTCAGGTCCTTAACTATTGAAGTCGTCCGCTTATTGAGGAGAATGACGGAGATTAATAGAGAAAAAAGGAAGAACCTCCATGTGATTTTTATTGATTTGGAGAAGGCTTATGATTTTGTCCCAAGGGAGATATTGTGGAGAGATTTGGAGAAGAGACAAGTACATGTCCTATACATTAACCTCATAAAGGAGGTTAATACGTATGATAGAGCTTCATCTTGTGTAAGGATCCAGTTTGGGAAGAGTGATTATTTTGACATCAACATTGATCTGCATCAAGGTTCAGCTTGGAGTCCATTCCTTTTTACTTTGATTATGGATGAGTTGACTAAGTCATATTCGGGATGAGATACATTAGTGTATGTTATTCACTGATGATATTGCGTTGATTGATGGGACTAGAGATGAAGTAAATGAAGAGCTTAAGGTATGGATACATGCATTGGAGACTAAAGAATTTCGTATAAGTAGGGCTAAGGCAGAATATATGGTGTGTACTTTTGATGGAAGAAATGGTGAAGGAATTGAGTTGAAGATTGGTGACGATAAAGTTCAGAAGAGAGAGTCTTTTAAATATTTGGGATCAATTTTACAACATGATGAGGAAACTGATGGAGATGTTAGTGATAGAATAAATGCAAGTTGGCTAGAGTGGAGAGAAGCATCTACTATTCACTGTGATAAGAAAACTCCATTGAAAATCAAAGGAATGTTTTACAAAGCAACCGCGAGACCTACTATGCTCTATGGATCTGAATGTTGGCTTGTGAACCATAAACATGTGCAGAGAATGGCAGTAGCATAAATGAAAATGTTAAGATGGATGTGTGGACATACACGTAAAGATAAGTTTCGGAATGATGCAATTAGCGAAAGTTGGTGTAGCTCTGATCGAGGATAAGACACGAGAAAACCGCTTAAGGTGGTTTGGCTATTAAAAAAGAGGTCGGCTGATGCACAAGTTAGAATATGCGAGTTTTAGGATGTTGAGCCGATTAAGAGGATATTTGCATACATCTCAAAAATGATAGCCTTGCATGTTCAATGCCTAAAACGATCATGTCTTTCCACAAGTTTCAGTGACACTAAGAAATTCACAATGAAATCAATTTTTCTATCAATTTTAATTGCCAGACAGCCGTGTCTGGACAAGAAATGGCACACTCCCTAGGACGCGCAAGCGCCAAGCGCGCCACGACGTCCCAAGGCATGCGCCATTTCTTGTCCAGGCAAGGCGCCAGACCCAGGACGCCCGGGCAGCCGCCTAGGTGCACGCCTTGACAACCATGGTTAAGAGAGGGCAAGGAAGGCTCAAGAAGTGTTGGAATGAGACTACACAAAAGGATCTTAGTTTTTGGATCTAAGTCCAAGATTGACCCAAGATAGATCTGAATGGAGGCAAAGAATCCATGTAGGCGACCCAACTTAATATGAGAAAAGGCTTTATTGTTGTTGTTATGACCTTTTCATAGTGTGGAGAAATAATTGAAAATGAATGAGATTCTTTATTTAATGGGTATGGGGTTTCTAATATAGCGTAAAACCTAGAGCCTAAAAAAGATAATTACATAAGTGATCTAAACGGGGCTACAAGACTTGATAAATAAAAAGATATAGAAATAATCAAATACAAATAACTCCAAAACTCCCTCTCAAGTTGGAACATATCAATCGATCATGTCCAACCTGGAAATCAACCAAGAGATGTGTTTCTTTGATAAGGCCTTCGTGAACCCGTAAACTAAAGATATGTGGAGATATGAGTAGTGATCTTCCCTCCTTGTATTGCATCTCGAATGAAATGACAATCAACTTCAATGTGCTTGGTTCGCTCACTGGATTGGTGACAATATATGTAGCGAACTTGTTGTCATAATACAAAAGTAGGAGAGTAGCAACAGGGAGTCGAGGTTCCTGTAGAAAGGAGACTAGCTACGTAATCTCACAAATGGCTGGCGCCGTCACATATATTCAGCCTATGCACTCTCTCTAGAAACCATTGTCTGCATCTTACTTCGTCATATAACAAGGTTGGTACCAACGAACCATCTGGTCGAGTGCTAGTGAGATCGAGTAGTTTGCCCACTAAGCTCCTATATCGTGTATCAAACTCAGGATTAGTGTATGTAGCATGTTTCTGAAACTTTGATGGGATGCCAGATGGTTTGCATTTAAGTAAGCCAGCCTTTATCGGAATATCTAGGCAATACTTTCATTGTGATATGTGTAGTCCCTCTGCAGTGTGTATCGCCTCAATGCAAAGAAAGTGTCTATTTTGACCAAGGTCATTGGTGACAAATACCTTCTGAAGGATGGCCTTCGTTTTTAGAATACATGATTCATCATCACTTACCACCACCATATCATCAACATAAATTGCATGTATCACAGTTCTGGTAGACCATTGCCCAAAGAACACAACATAATCAGATGTCATCATGTGGAAGCCAAGAAAGCTGATCTCAATGCTAAGCATGTCAAACCATGCTCGCGAACTCTACTTTGGGACGCACATGGTCATACGGAGTCGCCACATCTGTTCCCCCTTGACGGAGTATGCCCGGTGGCTCCATCATGCAGACCCCATCTTCGAGGACACCATACAGAAGACAATCTTCACATCAAGTTGAAAGTTGGGGCAATTCTTATTGGTGGCAACTGAAAGAATAGTGTGAATTTGATGCAAATGCGATTTTGGCGCGGCGATAAAAATTTGATTTGACGGTGGATAATTGGTGGAAGAAGAAAGAGAAGGGTTGAGAAGAAGAAACTCGTCGGGAACGAGGGGTTGAGGGAGAAGAAGCGCGAAGACCGCGAGGGGAAGAGAGGAGAGAGAGAGAGAGGGATAGAGAATAATTCTCAACTTTTCAAAAATCTGAACTCCTAAAAACATTGGATCCTCATCCCTTTATATAGGAGGGATGATATTACAAAAATAGAAACTAATTTTAAATTGACAACTAATTATCCTAATTAGACTCTAACTAATTAACCGACAAATTTGAAATTCAAATTGACCACTAATTGAGATCACAAGCGATCCCATTTATTTAATTAAAAATTCGTCGACTTTAAATAAACGTAAATAAAATTGACCACTAAATTTAAATAAATAGACGGCCCTATATTTTAACTCCACGCTGCATCAACTCTCCTCCGCTTAAAAAAAATCGTCTCCTGACGAATTGCTGGATCTGCCGGCTTGGAGGTCGAATCTGCATGCTCAGTCATCTTCTGGAAGAACTGGTGGGGAGTGAATGGCGGAATCTATACGCGGGCGTGGGTGACGCGGCCTTCGTGGTTGAAGAACATGTGTCGCGCGAACGGCGGCATTTTCTTTATTGTTGTCTCCTCCTTGTGATGATCGAAGAATTGATGGGGCATGAACAACATGGCCTTTGGAGACTCCATAGCGAAGCAATGACACAAGGAGAGGAGGGGAGGAGATATGTCCAAGGAATGAAGCCATGGGGTCCTTATATAGGGGAAGCCCAAGGCCCTAGTCCTATTTGGATAAGGAGGGCCCCCAGATTTCTGATTTGCAGCCTTTTTTTAAATATTTGTGCCGTCGGGGGCTTGGATGCAATTTTCGCACTCCTTCATTCTTCCTGAATTTCCTACTACTTTTGGTTTTTCTGTAAATAGGGGGTTCATGGGGTTTTTCTTTGCAATTCTTCCAATTAATCTCCAATCACACATGACGTGGGACTCACATCCCGTGACCAGCGGCCCTCTGGTTAGGGTTCGTCCGAGCGTCTTGCGGATATCGCGCGGGCGGAGAAGGCGGTTTTGCAAGGCTTGGTGCGGCACTATGGGGAGGTGCACGGGAAGGATATGGCGCACGGGAAGGGCGGCGGCCTCGGTAATGGCGAGGAGAGGGGGGTCGGCGGGAGGTTAGCAGCGATGAGGGGGGGCTGGGTTGCGCGAGCAACGCGCGGGAGAGGGGGAATCCGGGAGGGGCGAGGTGAGGGAGGGAATCGGGTGTGGAGGGCGGCGCAGTGGGGTGCGCAGGGGTTGTGGCTTGAGGGTGCGCGGGCCAAGGGGAGAAGAAGGGTGGGGTGGAAGGTTGGCGGGCGGCGAAGGAAGAGGGGATGGGAGGCGGCGGGGGCGAGTGGGGTCCGGAGAAGGGGAGGCGCAGGGGGTGGCAGGGAAAGGTGGGTGGCGGAAGCGAGCGGGAGGGGGAGGGCAAGGCGCGGTATGCGAGAGGGGGGCGGGGGTGGGTAGGAGGCGGCGGGATGGGTTGGAACTGGGAGGAGGAGGCGCCGACGAAGCTGGGGGCGGTGTTGGGGTCGCCGGGGTTGCGGGAGGGGGTCGCGGGGATGCGACGAGGGTCTGGTCGTCCTGGGGAACCGCTGGGGGTGCCATCGGGGACACCGTTGGTGACGGGGGCTGATCTGCAACCTTCTGGACAGCAACCGTTTCGGCTTCGAATTCAGATTCTTCGTCCGCACTTTCATCAAATATTGGGCCCGTATCATCATCGTATGGTTGCACAGGAGTCGTATCAAATAAATCTTCATCCGTAATGAGAATACCTTTGTTTTTTGCTTCGAAATCGAGTTGAACAGCGGTTGCAAAAATCTGATTTTTGTCGTTGGCAGTTGAATCTTCGTCGATTAGCGCATCCAACCATGCATGTACCTTGATGCATGATATAAGTCGCTGCTGGAACTTCTTTGAACGTGAATGCGAGCGCGAACCATGAGATAGACGGCTGAGATCAAACTTCAAACGCCAATACTCGACAGGATCGTCGAATCGTAAGGACGACTCGGTTGCCATGCTCTGATACCAATTGATGCAAATGCGATTTTGGCGCGACGATAAAAATTTGATTTGACGGTGGATAATTGGTGGAAGAAGAAAGAGAAGGGTTGAGAAGAAGAAACTCATCGGGAACGAGGGGTTGAGGGAGAAGAAGCGCGAAGACCGCGAGGGGAAGAAGAGGAGAGAGAGGGATAGAGAATAATTCTCAACTTTTCATAAATCTGAACTCCTAAAAACATTGGACCCTCATCCCTTTATATAGGAGGGATGATATTACAAAAATAGAAAACTAATTTTAAATTGACAACTAATTATCCTAATTAGACTCTAACTAATTAACCGACAAATTTGAAATTCAAATTGACTACTAATTGAGATCACAGGCGATCCCATTTATTTAATTAAAAATCCGTTGACGTAAATAAACGTAAATAAAATTGACTGCTAAATTTAAATAAATAGACGGCCCTATATTTTAACTCCACGCTGCATCAGAATTGCTCTCATCCTATTAAGGATGAAAACGGACGGATACGGATACAAATGTAGGTATTATCGTACTCTTATCTGTTTTTTAGTATGAATACGGATCTCGATACGGATATAGACGAATATTAAAATTATCTTACCGCATCCTTAAAAACGGATATAAATGTAAAACGGATACTGATCGCATATGTCTAATGTTCGAAATACTCTATAGAATCGACTTAAATATATACGAATTGCATGGAAAACACATAATATAAATTTACTAAATGTGTTTCTCTCATAAAAATTATACAAACATGGTAAAAAGGTATAAAATTATGATATAGGGTTAAAAATAAATGTATGATTATATTTACATACGAAAACAGATAATACGGATACAGATGTTTGCGGATATCAAAATGATATCCATATCCGTATCCTTTATAAAACGGATACGGATACAGATGTCAAAATATGTATAAAACAGATATAATGACGGATCGGATATGGCCATCTGTAATCGTTTGCATCCCTACATCCTCGCTACCGGAGAAACGGTCTCAAAGTAATCCAAACCCTAAGTTTGGGTGAATCCCTTTACCAAAAGCATGGACTTCAGCCAAACAATATAGCCATCAGGGGATTGTTTAGTCATGAAGTTCCATCGGCAACAACATGCTTGACAAATGGAGGACATGACACAAGATCCCAAATGCCCCCATTTCCTTATCCATGACTTTTTTCCAACCACAGTCATGCAGTGCACTATAATGATCACGAGGAATGGTAAGAGCTATAAGAGCATCTGAAAATCGCCTACTACAACTGGATAGACTATCAGTAGAAGTAAATTGTGGCATATAATGTATAGTATATTCCAATTTTTGTCCTCCACGGACCAATAGGGAGTTCTAGTGGAGCATCATAGCTGCAGTGGTGGGTAAATTAGAAGAGGGCACATCATATGGGCCCTGCAAATAAGGAATCTAATTAGTACATGATCAGAATGAATAGTGTTTTTCATTTGGGAGACAAGCGGTGGAGCGGGAGCTCCAAGGGTACAGACAGACAGACAGAGTAAGTAGCCAGTCTATTCAAAGAAAGTACATCAATAAGAAATGTATTATGATAATAAGTAGATGGTAGCACATTTACCCCATTTTGGGTGTAAGAATAACCAAGGAAACACATTTGATAGCATGAGAAGACAAATTATCGGCAATCTGGAAATTATAAACAAAAACCACTACAACAAAAATCCTCAAGGGGAGCGGGAAAGTGTGTTCATCGGGTTATAAGAGAGAAAGGAGTACCCCATTGATGACAGAAGACGGGACCTGATTGATGAGATAAGTGGCACTGAGAATGCCATCCCCCCAGTAGGTATTGAGAACCTTCATGTCAGTAATCAAAGTACGAGCTATTTCTAGAAGGTGGCAAAGTTTCCTTCTGCTACCCCATTTTTGCTGAGAGATATATGAACACGAAGTTTTGATTAAGGGTTCGATGAGATGCAAAGAAAAACACCAAGTCATGTTGGAGAAACTTAAGAGCATTATCAGTATGTATACTCTGAATATAATTGAGAAAGATGTTTTAATAAACTGAAAGAATGTCTTGACAATTTTATTGATACACTAATGGTTCCCTTATTGTACCCACTTAATGGTCTAGTGGTAGTACAGTGTGTCTACCACACAAAAGACCACGGTTTCAAATCCCACTCTTGCAGGGGTTGCGTTAGGTAGTCGACGGCCAGCGTAAAAAATAGTCGAATCTTTCAACATGGATTTGAGCAAGAATCCATGGAGCCGACCCTACTTATAGTGGGAGAAGGCTTTAGTACATTTTTTACTAATGTTCCCTTATTAAATAGACCTAAGAACTGTTATAATCATCTATAAAGACAACAAAATATCCATGACCACCAATAGTACGACTAGACAAGGTCCAGACATCACAGGACTAAAGAAAAGGGTACAGATCGACATAGCCCAACCCTCGTACTCAAACGACTTTAGCGAGGAGAGTTCAGGAAAACATCTGGGAAAGAGCTTTAGCAGAAAGGCAACCAAGCCGCAAATGTTATAGGAACAGATCAGTAGAAATGGAGAATGCGCCGGCAAAGGTAGAACGTCAAGAATACCGAGGTAATAAAGGTTGTTCTTCTCATGTCCCCCAACAAAAATCGGCATCGTCCAGATGTCCTAAAAATAACAATGGAGCTCGTCAATAATCACACAACAATTGAGCTCAATACGTAGCTTGCGAACAGAAAATAGGCTCAAAGGAAAGTCAAGAGCGTAGTGAACTCAGGTAAACCTTAGCTTGGAGGAAAACACCATGGTCCCAACGGCATGGAAGGAGATATCGATATCGATATCGTTTCGATATCGTGTCGATATCGATATATCGACGATATATCGTCGATATATCGACGATATATCGCTATATCTAGGAATCTTTCTGAAGAAAATGCCTGAAATCGGATATATCGATATATCGATTTCGATATCGGTCCCATGTCGATATCGATATATCGGCGATATATCGCCGATATATCGGGATACGGCCTTCCATGCCCAACGGTAGTAATAAGAGAATGAGCAATGTTACCAACCTGAACAAACTCCATGATGGAAGAGGGTTAAGAGTAGGTCAGCAAGTTAGCTTCACCCATCAGATGAGTAGACGCACCAGAGTCAATAATCCATGTCAGTGCCGTAGCAGTAGTAGAGTTGGCTATCGTACCTAACATAGTCGCTAGGTAAACAATGTGAGTAGTCTCACTGGAATTGGCGTCAGATCTCTATATCAGTTGCATCAGGTACGAGTGATCTGTAGTGAAGAGTTGGACTTCTGTCCATTTGGATCATGATCAGAAGCTACCTCTATCACAAATGTATCATATTCAGATGCAGTGCAGGCCTGTGGGGGCATGCCAAAATTGGCCCAACACCTCTTAGAAGGGTAATTGGTCTTCTAGCAGTGAATACACAGCACGCGACCAAGGCCGCGCCTAAGACTAGAGTGACAACCTCGGCCTCTATGGTAGCTAAAACGGCTTCCTCGTCTAGACGAAGAAACAAAGGCGAAATTCTCCACAGGTTGCGGAGTGAGGACAATAGAAGTCTCAATCTATTGTATATGACTAAAGATGACCTTAATGTACACAATTTATCATATGTAAGGAACAATTACTTTGCATTCTGATAAAGACGATGAAGATCAGCTAGAAATCTATAGACCTACCATTTTGATATCTTTGTTACTTGTTTCATACAACATGCCAGCCATGGAATGAAATTTCACAAAATTTCAGTGAAATTGAAATTTCAATTTCAACATGTCATGACTATCGAAACTCCCCTATATATCGATTTCCCGGATTTCGACAGAGATGGGTCGAAATATCGGTAATATTTCAACATATCGACCCATTTCCATTAAAATTCACGATTTCCATTGCAACATTTCCAGAATTTCGACTGATAACAGCGAAATTTCGTCGATACCTATATATATCAACGATATTATCTATGTGAGACCCATGTCTCGTAGGGGACAGAGATGGGTCGAAATATCGGTAATATTTCAACATATCGACCCATTTCCATTGAAATTCACAATTTCCATTATAAAATTTCCAGAATTTCGACTGATAACAGCGAAATTTCGTCGATACCTATGTATATCAATGATATTATCTATGTGAGACCCATGTCTCGTAGGGTATGGTGTGACAGTGGAGTTACATATGACGATTCTTCAACTTGGGGAGCTTCCATCCCTTTAGATCTAAACAATGGAGATGAAACAACTCTATAGCTTCTAGATATCTGATATAGCTTATTCGCTTCATTCAGTTTATCATTTATCTTCGTAAATAGATGCATCTTTACCGTAAGTATGTAATTAATTCTAAAATACATTAGAACTTTGTCCACGATAGTTATTTCTATGAATAAAACATTATTTAATTAATCATTATCTACATTTTAGAATCAAATAAGCATCTACTTTTGTGAACAAAAGACAGCTTTTATGTGTTGTTAACTTAGTTATTTCGATTTTCATTTCCATTATCTATCAGTCGGCTCAACAATATGTCTGATATGGTTGATATGTGTGATATAAGATGTATAGATGAGATGATATAAGTGTGCATTTGTAAGGTATTGTGGTTTTAAGATCTTACATTGGATGATATCGATTTCCAGTATGTATCAGCTAAGAATTAACATTAACATCGGTTTAGTCAATATAACTGCTATATGTGTTATAAAGGGGCATATATGAGCAATGTGTGTGATATAAGGGAGTATTTGTAAGTTTTTTATTGTTGTAATAACTTGGAAGATCTTAATTTGCACAAAAAAATTAGTCGAAAAATGGCTTTTTGAGCCAATTTCGACATTCCCACTGAAAAAATTGAAATTACCAGAAATATTGATTTGGGGGGGAGAGACGAAACAAAATTGAAATCGAGATTTCAAACCTTGAATGCCAGATGAAATATGGTAAGTTCCTTATAGAGACCAGTGAGGTGGCGATAACACTCCATAAGAGTAGGCTCTCCCTGAGATGTGCACCAAATCAGCATGTGGATGTCGCCAAGAAAAGACTAAGTAGTATGTTGAGAGTATGTAAGCCCCATTTCATCCAACATTCATATGTTGTGTCCTTATACAAGAGGTTCGCCTCAATGTGGGACTCAAGTCAATTGGTCATCCATGTCATGACATGATAGTTGTCCCTAAGCCAGGACTCATAGTCCTTAACTGCCTCCTTCAGAGCACATAACTCTCTGCACATTTGAGATTGATAGAAGTATCTGACATCATCACAGAGGATGTAGAAAACATGGGTTGTCATGGTGGAAGTCGTAGTCATAGCGGTCGGATAGAAAGGACAAGAAGATGTTGCAGAGGAATAAACTCGCATGAGAGTATGGCTCAAGTGCCATATTTGCTGCATTAGGCCCCTACGCTCAAACTAGGCGGGCCTTGTTGGCTGATGAACTCGTACATAGAATGATCCCGGCGATCTGAAGAGGGTTTCAAACCCTTGGGAAGGGACTTGGGACTAGGGATGCAACGGGATACATAAATATCAATATTTGACAGTCATCGTATCTGTTTTTAAGAGGAATGGATATGTATTTTCTATTTTGGCAGATATGGATACGGATATGGATATTGTTTTTACTTTTTTATGGATGGATACGGATATCGCTTTTAATTTTTATGCGGATATGGATACGAATATAGTTACAATTTTTGTAGCACATATGAATATATGTATTACTAAAAATCTATGTGTATGTATCATAGACATATCTATGAATGTGTGTATAAACAAATATCTAATATATTATAGAATTACACGTAATATAATGTGTTTGAGTCATTTCAAATGCAGGAAGAAAAATAAATAAAAAGGTAACTTACAAAAAAGCCGCAACTATAGCATGATTCCCAAGTAAAGCCTTACTTGGAAACATTACAATAAAGGGTTCGATCTTGTTATTTTGTCTTAAATATATGCGTCTGTAAGCTTCAACAACCCTTCTATATCAATATTAAAGCATAAAGTTGAAAATTTATTACCTTCTTAATATTATTTCAAAATTGAGACCCCTAATTGGGAATTGATGCATAGTTGGGACCAATTTTCTTGGTAATTTACCTAAGTACATATCTTATGGTGTTTAATTATATGTTATAAAAGTTTTGTTTAACATATTACTTTATTTTCTTTTTATTTTATTGTATCAGTTTGTGTAATTTTGACATTGAACTTAAATCTTGGGAAAAAGTTAGTATCTATAGGATAATCCATATCCATTTGATAAATATCCGTATCCAAATTATGATTACCCGTTTCAATATATGTATCAATATTTAAGTATATGTTTTGAGATTGTCAATATCTGCAAGAGAAATGTTTTCGTATCTGTATCCAGATTTTAAAAAGGATAAGGATATGGTAACAACTATATATGTATGTGTCTCCATCTGTTTGCATCCCTACTTAAGACTACATCGGTCCCAAAAGGGATCTAGTCTATCTGTTGAAGGCCCTTGAGACTACCGACAAGCTTATGCGACGAAAAGAGTTACCTCCCACAAGTGCTTAATCAACAGCAGGCCTCTGGTAATGTGTATGGGTGGTTGTCGATCTTCTGGTAGCGCGTGGTGTTGCTGCCCAGGTCCATGGCGGTTGGTAGTGTCACCACGTGGGACCAAGCGACGCTATGCAAGCCTTGCACGATTGTTCTAGAGCATTGCATGGGGTTACGAAGTCTCTCTGAAGATGTCCACGAAGGCTGGACGACGAGGGCTTGGTGGTGGTTGTAGGGAAATGGGTATGAATCTCAATCTAGAACCGTTGCTATGTTACCATGTGGAGATATAATTGAAAATGAATGAGATTCTTTATTCAAGGGGTTTTGGGTTTCTAATATAGCATGAAAACCTATAGCCCAAAAGAGATAACTACATAAGTGATCCCAAAGGGGTTACAAGACTCAATAAAAAAAGAGATAAAGAAATAATCAAATACAAATAACTCTAACACAAAGCAAACACTCGCTTCAAAAAGAGGGAGGAGCATTTAATTACTTATAGAATGGTCCGACTAAAACACAGATGGATTATTTTGCGTGAAGAGAAGAGATCGGTTGTGTTGCAAAGACCTCAAAGTAATCCCATAAGAGAGCTTGGCTTCTAAACATCACTTATTAGTCATGGATCTGCAAATAAAAGGGTTGGTAAAAAAGGATGGCTCCCAAGAACAATGAAATTAGATGGTGGAATCTTCAATTGAAGCAATCAAGCTTCAATGATATCTTGGGTTGTAACAAAAGTGCAAATGAGATCTGGGAGGTGGTAGCATCATGTATCTGAATGGTAGTCAAAGAGATGTTAGAAGAGTCTAAGGAAGGTTGTACGGAGCAAAGAAGGTTGTACGTGAAGCTATGTCAAAAACTTACGAAGTTTTGTAAAAAAAATCTTGACTCTCCAAAAGAATATATTCAGATTGGCTAAAGCAAGAAAAAGAAAAACCAAAGATCTTTCTAAAGTGAGATACATTAAGGATGAGGAAGGACGTGTTCTTTTCACTTAGAATGATATAGAGACTATATGGAAGCAGTACTTCCATAAGCTTTTCATTGGGAAAAGAATAAAGAGATCGAGAGATCTAGCTAGTAGTGAAAGTTGCCTGAATTGTGCAAGCTATAGACGAATACAAAGGAAGAAGATGAGGCTTTGAAGATTATGAAAACTGAGAAAGGTGTAGGACCTAGTGACATTCTTATAGAAGTATGGAGAGTTCTAGGTGAAAGTGATTTGACTTGGCTCACAAATTTATTCAATGTTATTTGGCAAAGCAAGAAAATACTTAAAGAATGGAGGAGAAGCAAAGAAGGTGATGTTCTTTATAAGATACCTAAAGTATCGTGGTGCTCTTTATAAGATAAATGAGACATTCAAAATTGTTCAATTTACATAGGTATCAAACAAATGACTCATATTATGAAAATCGGGGCACTTTCCAAAGTAACAAAAAAACCAATTAAGAATCATAATAGGCCGTTCAACTATTGAAGTTGTCCACTTGTTAAGGAGAACAATGAAGATTTATGGAGTTAACAGGAAGAACCTTCCAATGATTTTTTTTCATTTGGAGAAGGCTTGTAATTCAGTCCCGTGTGAGATATTGTGGAGAGTTTTGGAGAAGAGACACGTACATGTCCTATACAATTAATCTTATAAATGATATGAATGTTGAGGCTTCATGTTGTTTAAGGATCAAGTCTGGGAAAACTAACTATTTTGACATCAACATCGGTCTGCATCAAATGTCAGCTTTGAGACCATTCTTTTTTACTTTAATTATGGATGAGTTGAGTGGCCACATTCAAGAAGAGATAGATTGGTGTATGTTATTTGTCAATGATATTGTGTTGATTGATGAGATTAGAGATCGAGCAAATGAGATCTCAAGCATAAAATTAATAATATGATGTTTTCCCTTTTAGATATGGTTACAAGGGTAGATTTTATAGGGTATTTCAAGGAAATCGGCAACATTGTATAAAGGGAGGGAATGAATCTATATAGACAACCCTACTTAATGTGGGAAAAGGCGTTGTTGTTGTCGAAGACAGTCAACATTATCTCTCTACTACATGAAAGAAGCATTCTACTGGACATGTTGCTTTATTATTTCTTCTCACCAGAACATGTACCAAGTTGCCCTATATATGCCATGCTCACGTACAAAAAAGCTCATCACGAACAATGCTAGATTAAACACGATGCCACACGATGGTCATTACATAATAGATGAATCTTCCACAAGATCTAATTACCTAATTACCGAAAACATTTATCATTCTCAACAAATAGGAACCCATAAGAAACAAGTATCTCATCCTTTCCCCTTTCTCCATGCTCCACAAGCAAAGTCTTAGGATAACTCCAATATTTCGTGGCAAACCCATCCCCACTTTACAGATGAGGCCATAACTTGATCCCATTTATTGTTGAAGGGAGGCAAAACCATGACCAATCAGATCAGACGAACACTGTTTTCTTGCATTATTATCTCATCCAAGAGATGGAACTCCTTGCAAGACGAGAAACCAACAAGCACGTAAATGCAATACTATCACATAGTCTAACATGAGTGACTACCTTCCACGGGATATCTTATTGTAGCTAGTAATGACGCTATTGGGAAGTCACTCTGAAACAATTCCATTGATTTTGACACGGCCAGTTTTCTGCAGTGGGTAAAGACCATCCATGTGTCCTCTTAGAAAAAAAACAGATTCTTGGATTGTGCCCACTATACTTCTGTGCAGGGATGGGAATTCTTATACTTTTTCTGAAAAAAACCTTGATCCAGATTTTACCAATGACTTCTTCCGGCTAGGATACTTTCTCACCTTAACTGATGAGGAATGAGCGACAAGGCAGTCCTGACCACAGTCCGAAGTGCTTGATTCTTCCGACCTATTTGTGGACCTATTCCTTGCAGATACCAGTAGTACAAGACCCTTTATATGTCATGAACACCCACCAGTACCCAAGTCAAACGAAAAATGAATAGATCTTGGAGAAGATCCAATCATACATCCTTCTTTAGAAACATGAAAAAGCTAAATGACCAGGAAGCAACACAATTCAAGTTTACAATGACCTCAATAGTGAAGCAAATAACATAGATGTAGCATCCGGTTTCCAATCAAACCTGAAGTCGTCCGATTTTGGGTCTAATGAACCCAAAAACGTTATCGATCAATACTAAACAACCTAAAATGACCAATTGATCAAGAATCAAAAGTCGTTCGGACGAAATCGGCCAAAAATCGGTCACTTTGTAATTCGTGCCGCGAAAAGCCGCGACGTAAATTCGGAAACCGCGAAACGAACCGAGACCGTCATTAGATCCGATTTGACGATACGAGACCAACGGAATCGACCGTTCGTCAATCGGAGGTCGTTTGATATTTTATATCACAAAATTTAGTCTTAGACAAAAGCCGTATCCGAAAATTTCGGGTATTCAAAACCTGACCGAAAGTATATTGATATTATACTCATTTTGATCGTCATTTTGAGACGGTCAAATCGAGATACTATGCGTCGAAATCCGACACTCGAGGCCCAAATTCGATTAACTTTAAGTATAGCATATAAAGAGATAATTGTTAAAAATATAATGATATAAAAAAAAATTATTTTTGAATAGTACAGGCACAGCCTGTACTATTCAGTCAGCCGTGGTTTTTCCCCCACCCCTTTTTCTCTTTTCCATTTTTTTTCTCCCTCCATTTGGCACTTGAGAGCCTTCCACATGTCAATTTAAATACCACTCACCTCCCTTATTTATAACCCAACTCCTATCCTCTCTTTTCTCCCAATAGCTCCACCGAGAAACAAAGTCCGGTTCTTTTATTTTCCCTCTTTTTCTGCTGGAAAGTTCTATTGGAAGACCCTGGAGTACGTAATTGCTGCTCCCCTAATTACTGGTTGCACAGTCCAGCAGTTGATCAAGCTTGGGTTGTTGCATGCATGCCCAGAATTCTTCCAAAAATTAGGGATTTTCAAGGTACCTTCCTATGCCCTCCTCCTTGCTGCCATGCATGTACAATAAGTCCCTTCTTTTTGATGCCTTGCATGAAATTTATAGATCAAAGATGTACAACTCTATCTTCCCTTCTCTCTGCTGCCAGGCATGATATTCCTACATAATTTGGTGCAAATTTGCAATCCATATATATTGACATGCAGGAAGTCCAGTAAGAACACAAACAGATAGCAAATTCTTCTTCACCAAAACAAAATTTTGACAGGACAAAAGAAATTTTCTTTTAATGAATAGAAACTGGAGAATTGCAATGTAGTGCTGGAAACAGAAAATATAAATGCAAATAATAATAATAATTGGAAGAGTTGAGCAACCCTGTTTCCTTGATTCTGTTGTTAGTATAAACAGACTAAAGGATATTCATGGATACTTATGTTTATCAATCTAGTTTGAAAACCATATCTATTTTCCTATAACATAACACTAAATGTAACCATATCCGTACACTTTTCATAATGTATAAATATTGCTATAAAAGGTATGGAAAGACATGTGGTGATAGTTTAATAACATGTCTAGCTACTTAATATTCTTTCATTAGAATAATTGTATCAAAAAAATTTTTTTATTAAAATTTGATAGGAAATCATTGTAGTACTCGATATTAAGCTTATCCAGTTACTCTCCTCACATTTGCTTTTATAGATATAATGAAATAGATTCTTCCTTGTTTTAAAAATATAATAAGTTTTCATTCTCATCATCATACATATATTTTTGGAAACTAAAATGGAAAGATTTCATAAGCATTTATCTCTATATCAAATTTAGTCCTATGCATCATGCCTTACTAGTATGACAATAGAGCTTCCACAACAAGTTCAAATTTAGGCAATAATAGTTGTGATATAAAGAATGAAAGGTCATGGTGGGAATAAACATGTACCAGAAACACTATCTGGCTAAAGTTTTGGAATTTCCTGTTCTCAAATAAAGAAAAGAACAACAACTGATATAAATTGTAAAAAAAAAAAGAGAGAAAATTTCTTAAGGAAAAATCCGACTTCTTAAATTTGATCAATTTCCAATGTTTAATATAGTTCTCAGGTTGGTCTGTTCACAGAAATAGAAAGGTAAGAAAGAATTATCAATTATTATAATATTCTTTATAGCTACCTTAATATAACTCCTTTTGATTTCCCATTTTAAATCCAGGTTTTGACAATCAAGCTAAAAGTAAATAAGCATGCAAGTTAAGAATAAATTCAGATTTGACAAGTAACTCATAATATTATGACTAAATAAGAAACGTCAGACTTTCGGTATTAATATAAGCTCGGATCTACAATCTTCGTGAATTAATTCGTTAAATACACATTACTATGTATTGACCACTACTGATAAGATTGCCATCCAAAAGACCTAGATTGGAAAGTCAACTACAGAATATATTGAGAACGATTAGAGAAGACAAATATCTGAAATGAATAATGAATCAGTATTGATAATGATTTCGCCGGTCATGATGAACTTTACACTTGACCGTGCGAGAGCGCGGTGACTCTCAACTGGGCGGGAGATAGGAAGCCCAGTTAGGGCAGCGGCCGCTTAATGCGCGGGTCTAGGATCCCAGTCTTTTACACGGTTTTTACGCGAGCTCGCAGTGTTTTTACGCCTCGTTGGGATCCAAACTTTAGACCAGTACCGCTGACCCTGTCTTTTAGGATACCCAGGCGGGGGATCCTTGGTTTTCAGTTTTTACGTACGAGCTCGTCCGCCCGTACTAGTCGGGTTGTTTTTTTTTAGAGCGACTTTTCTAGGGAGTCTCTCTCACCCGTCTCAGTGGCGTAGTTGGGGAGTAGACCTATCCCTCTATTGGACCGCGCTTCCAATTAGAGGGCGAGACGGAAGAGCCATTTGCAGGCTTCTTCACCGCTTGAGTTACTTCGCCAAACAGACTTGGCGATTCTATATCTAGATCATTAGTATCTATATCTACAACATCCGGAGCTATATCTGAAACATTGAAGTTAAGAATTGGAGAAATTATGATCAAAAGACCATTCTCTCTACCCAAGAAATTAAATAAATAGATCTCTACAATCTCAACTTTTCTATTTTTCACTTACCAACATGATCTCGGGAGAAAATGATATATGCATTTACGCTCATACACTCATGATTACGCAACTGCTATATAAATATGTTACATATGGGAAATGCCTGGTTCTGGGGAAAACATTAGAAACACATTACAAACAAATCCTTTTTACTTACGCAAGTAGATGTAGATGTTACTAGTACCACCTTTCTACTTGCCGGCTTTTGCACATATTAAATGTCTAGTTATTTTTATAAGTTTTTGGGAGGTACCAGCAATGGCTGACGCCTCTTCTTTCCTAATGTGTTTGGCAGGCAAACAGCCTGCGGTTTAGTAGCAGCTCAGTAGCTACATGCTTCCAGGAGACAAAGTATACACTAGACGGTATGAATTACTTGTCTCAGTTTTTGTTCAAATGGTGATGTAAATGTTATCTCTTTTTGAATCATACTTGGGATATATGTTGTAAAATGGAAGATGCTTGTACATGTAAATTGATATGAATATTAATGAAAGGAACTTTGGTGCCATTTGTCTCTTCTTTTATTTGTGGTCATGTGTTGAGAATGAATGTCATTGTTGCGCGAAAAAAAAAAATTTCCCTGCTTTCCTACAACTTCTGCGATCAATGTGAAAGAAATATTGCGAATTTTGTCGTAAACGGGTACCCGGATCCTTGGGAGTTCACAGTTTGGTATCAGAGCAGTGGTACCCCGATACACACATTTGCAGTATTACAATTCCGATCGCATTAAGTTCTCGGATAGCGACAGTCTTCCGACTTGTCGTGAGTTCGAAAAGGGAAATATGACATTCATATTCAATAACCACAGATGTCACCAAGTTCATTAATTTTCATATTATATCCCAAGAAGAGAAAACATTTATGATAAATATCTGTCTAGGGTATCTTTATGACTAATTATGGTTCTCATGCAGAGCCATGGCATCTCGACCAGGTCAGGATACTTCTGATCAGCTGGCACGCATACTGAGCGCACTTACTGATCTTCAGCAGCAGCAGGCTGCTATGAGAGGCCAGCAGGAGCAGATATTGGCCCAGCAGACCGAGATTGCTGACAGGCAGACGAACATAGAGATGAGATTTGAGGACGTGTCTGATTTCACGTACCATCCATCCCAGTATGGGATACGACAGGACCAGCACCATTCCGTTGAGGTGGAGCAGCCTCATCCTGATGATCCACTAGAGGGCATACCAGAGCATGGAGCTGAGGAGGATGCAGACTTAGACAGGGAGCAGGACCCTGTTGACTTCGCTGGTGAGGATGCACACGATTATTCAGCCATTCACAGACACCAGTCAGTCTTCACTTCTTATCAGCGGGCCAACATACCCCTGTTTGAGGGCACCGGTTCACCAGATGATGCTGAGCAATGGCTGAAGAGAGTGATGAAGGTGCTCAGGGCGATTCATGCGCCACGAAATACGTGGCTATCTTTCATAGAATACTCACTGACAGACTTCGCCGAGCGATGGTGGGAGGCCGTAGTGTCCGAGTTAGGCCGAGAGCCTACTTGGAACGATTTCGAGACGAAGTTCAGAGGCCACTTCTTTTCTGCGAAGTGGAAGGAGTCCCAGCGTCGACTTTTTGCAGAGCTTCGTCAGGGACATATGACTGCCAGAGATTATTTCATCCGATACACAGAACTATCACGACATACCCGAGCAGCTGGCGCATTTCCAGAGGAGAATCTGGAAAAATTCATTGGCGGCATGCGAGAGGAGGTGCAGGAGAAGCTGGCAGGGTTACACATCACTTCTATCTCTGAGGCTACCGATGCTGCAGAGAAGTTCGAGGACATCAGGGGGAGACGTTTCGGGAGCTCATCTGGAGCAGTGCCTAGACCGCGGCGATCTTTTGGACCGATACGTCAACCGTTTCAGCAGCAGAGGTCAGACAGACGGTTCCGACCTACAGGTTCGTCCTTCACGGGCAGTGCCCGCTCTTCTCCATCGACTACTCTAGGAGGAGCACTCGCCGGACGTGGCACAGAGTCCGCTCGACCATCTGGATCGCAGCGAGCAGATAGACCACCTGCAGGACCAGCTCGGAGTACAGGCACAACTACTCCACCTACCAGGCCAGTCAGATGCTATCGATGTCACGAGTGGGGACATTACCGAGCACAGTGCCCACAGGCTTCTGGCGAGCCTCAGCCACAGCCTTCACAGTCACAGCCTCAGACACAGCGTTCAGGGAGTTTCCGTGACAGGAACTCCAATTTTAGGCGACAGCAGCAGAGACAGACGCAGAGTGTGGCGGGATGATCTAGTGCTGCATCAGCCATGCAGGGACAGTTACATGCCGTTACTGAGGAGCAGGCACGTTCAGCGGCTACAGTGGTGAAAGGTATGGTCTCAGTCTTGGGTCGACCTTTCCATGTTTTATTCGATTCCGGCGCGACACACTCTTTCCTTGCTTCGAGGTTGCTTGTTTCTTTAGATAGAGTTGCAGAGACGCTATCGTCTCCATATCACATCCGAGGGCCAGGTGGCCAGTTATTTGTCATATCTCTGATAGTCAGGCACTTGCCCGTACTGATTGGCGGTCATGAGATGATTGCAGACTGTCTACTCCTACAGCTTGATGAGTTCGATTTGATTTTAGGCATGGATTGGTTATCCACTCATCATGCACTTGTTGATTGCTTTAGGAAGACCGTTGTCTTCAGGATTCCTGATCTACCCGAGTTCACTTTTGAGGGTACTTTGCATGACTCCACCATAAAGTATATTTCAGTGTTGCGGGCCCAGCGACTTGTTGATCAGGGTTGTGATTCATACCTTGCATTTGTGCGGGAGGTATCTGATCAGGAGCCGATGATACAGGACATCCGAGTAGTATCAGAATATCCAGATGTCTTTCCTGATGAGCTACCAGGGCTACCTCCTGAGAGAGAGATCGAGTTCGAGATTACATTGCTGCCAGATACACAGCCGATCTCTATGGCACCTTATCGCATGACACCAGCTGAGTTGAGGGAGCTGAAGGTGCAGTTGCAGGAGTTATTAGATTTGGGATTCGTGAGACCAAGCACTTCACCTTGGGGTGCTCCGGTTCTATTTGTCAAGAAGAAGGATGGATCCATGAGACTATGCATCGATTACAGGCAGCTGAACAAGAGAACGGTGAAGAACCGTTATCCTTTGTCACGTATCGATGATTTGTTTGACCAGCTACAGGGATCTTCGGTTTTCTCGAAGATCGATCTTCGCTCAGGTTATCATCAGCTAAGGATCCGCGAGTCGGATATTCCGAGGACAGCCTTCAGGACTCGCTATGGACACTATGAGTTTGTGGTGATGCCGTTTGGGCTCACCAATGCACCTGCGGCTTTCATGGATATGATGAACCGTATCTTCCGTCCATACTTGGACAAGTTTGTAGTGGTGTTCATCGATGATGTGCTCATCTATTCATGGAATGAATGGGATCATGCGAATGATCTACGAATTGTCTTAGATACATTGCGGGAGCACAAGCTATATGCCAAGTTGAGCAAGTGCGAGTTCTGGTTATCCCAGGTCTCATTTTTGGGGAACATCATTTCTGGAGCAGGTATCGCGGTTGATCCTGCGAAGATAGATGCAGTTATGTCTTGGGAGCAGCCCAAGACAGTTACTCAGATTCGGAGTTTCCTCGGATTAGCGGACTATTACAGACGCTTTGTCAGCGGATTTTCACGCATCGTCCGTCCATTGACACGATTGACACAGAAGGGAGTTCCATTCATTTGGGACGATTCATGTGAACAGGCCTTCCAGACACTGAAGGAGAGATTGACTACAGCGCCTATTCTTGCTCTTCCTTCAGGCACTCAGGATTATGCAGTCTACACAGATGCATCTGGAGAAGGTCTAGGAGCCGTGTTGATGCAGAGAGGACAGGTGATTGCTTACGCATCACGGCAGTTGAGACCGCACGAGCGGAACTACCCCACGCATGACTTGGAGTTGGCGGCAGTTGTCTTCGCTTTGAAGATCTGGCGCCACTATCTATATGGGGTGAACTTCGAGATTTTCACAGACCACAAGAGTCTGAAGTACATCTTTGATCAGAAGGAGCTGAACATGAGGCAGCGTAGATGGCTCGAATTGCTGAAGGATTATGATTGCACGATCTCTTACCATCCCGGTAAGGGAAACGTGGTGGCTGATGCACTTAGCAGGAGAGCGCATGCTGATGGTACGGCGAACTGGCTATACACGTGGGATACGCTTGCAGCTTTGACCGATTGGCATCCTCAGGAGAGCGCATCCATTTCTACCGCCGTGCCTCCACGATACAGCAGCCTTTGGGATCGTATTGTAGAGGGCCAGAAGACAGATCCTTGGATCCGAGATAGATACATGCGCGCCGTCAAGGACGAATTTGACGACTTTGTTGTGATGGAGTCTATTTTATGGAAGGCAGGACGGGTCGTTGTACCCAATGATGAGCAGCTTCGCAGAGACATTTTGGACGAGGCACACAGTTCACGGTTATCTATCCATCCAGGTAGCACGAAGATGTACCGTGATTTGCGTCGACATTTCTGGTGGGATGGAATGAAGCGCGATGTGGCGCTACATGTTAGCAGATGCATGACCTGTCAGATGGTCAAGGCTGAACACAGGAGACCGCCAGGATTACTGCAGTCTCTCCGCATTCCCGAGTGGAAGTGGGAGAGCATTTCTATGGATTTTGTCACAGGTCTGCCGAAGACACCTGGAGGCCATGATTCTATATGGGTCGTTATTGATAGGTTGACCAAGTCAGCCCATTTTATACCTGTCAACACGACTTACACTCCATCCAGATTGGCCAAACTCTATGTGCAGAACATTATCAGGCTGCATGGTATACCACGAGAGGTGGTGTCTGACAGGGATTCGAGATTTACATCTCACTATTGGCATCAGTTCATGTCAGCACTACAGACAGAGCTGAAGATGAGTTCTGCTTATCATCCGCAGACAGACGGACAGAGTGAGCGCACCATTCAGACGCTTGAGGATCTACTTCGCGCATGCACTTTGGAGTGGAAAGGGTCCTGGAAGGACCATCTGCCGTTGGTGGAGTTCACGTACAACAACAGCTATCACTCCAGTATTGGCATGGCACCATTCGAAGCCCTATACGGGCGGAGATGCCTCACACCTCTCAGTTGGCGTGAGGTAGGTGATCATGCTCTCTATTCCGTAGATCTCCTGGAGGAGACTGCGAGAGCTGTTGATCTTGTGAGACGGAGGCTTCTGACGGCACAGAGTCGCCAGAAGAGTTATGCAGACCGTCGGAGGAGAGACTTAGAGTTTCAGGTAATCTAATTATTTTCTCCTCATCCACTCAATTATGATATATATGCGTTCAACTTAATCTCATACTAATTATGTTCCTATAAATTATAGGTCGGAGATTGGGTATTTTTGCGAGTATCTCCCATGAAGGGAGTGCAGAGATTCGGTGTTCGTGGCAAGTTGGCGCCGCGATATGTTGGACCGTTCGAGATTCTGCTAGAGTGGGGAAGGTTGCTTATCGAGTAGCCCTTCCTCCACATCTTTCAGCTATTCATGATGTTTTCCATATATCCAACCTGAGGAAATATGTCCACGATCCTCGGCACGTCATCAGTTACGAGAATCTTGACGTAGAGCCAGATCTGACTTATGAGGAGAAGCCTGTCCAGATACTTGACCGTGCTGTGAAGAAGCTTCGCAGCAAAGAGATTTCATTGGTCAAGGTTTTGTGGCACCGACACGGCGTCAAAGAAGCAACATGGGAGACTGAAGCCGATATGCGGGCACGATACCCGCAGCTTTTCTGATGTAATCATCAAAACAAGCTTTTGTAATTAAATGCATTATAAATATATGACTTGTTTTCTCTTTGAGGTTTTTATGGGTTCAAAACCCTTTGAGGTTTTTATGGACATATGAAATTCAAACAAGTCACCGAATAGCCTTAACTCGAGTCTCGAGGACGAGACTCCCTTTGAGGTTTTTATATTTGTAGCATCCGGTTTCCAATCAAACCTGAAGTCGTCCGATTTTGGGTCTAATGAACCCAAAAACATTATCGATCAATACTAAACAACCTAAAATGACCAATTGATCAAGAATCAAAAGTCGTTCGGACGAAATCGGCCAAAAATCGGTCACTTTGTAATTCGTGCCGCGAAAAGCCGCGACGCAAATTCGGAAACCGCGAAACGAACCGAGACCGTCATTAGATCCGATTTGACGATACGAGACCAACGGAATCGACCGTTCGTCAATCGGAGGTCGTTTGATATTTTATATCACAAAATTTAGTCTTAGACAAAAGCCGTATCCGAAAATTTCGGGTATTCAAAACCTGACCGAAAGTATATTGATATTATACTCATTTTGATCGTCATTTTGAGACGGTCAAATCGAGATACTATGCGTCGAAATCCGACACTCGAGGCCCAAATTCGATTAACTTTAAGTATAGCATATAAAGAGATAATTGTTAAAAATATAATGATATAAAAAAAAATATTTTTGAATAGTACAGGCACAGCCTGTACTATTCAGTCAGCCGTGGTTTTTCCCCCACCCCTTTTTCTCTTTTCCATTTTTTTTCTCCCTCCATTTGGCACTTGAGAGCCTTCCACATGTCAATTTAAATACCACTCACCTCCCTTATTTATAACCCAACTCCTATCCTCTCTTTTCTCCCAATAGCTCCACCGAGAAACAAAGTCCGGTTCTTTTATTTTCCCCCTTTTTCTGCTGGAAAGTTCTATTGGAAGACCCTGGAGTACGTAATTGCTGCTCCCCTAATTACTGGTTGCACAGTCCAGCAGTTGATCAAGCTTGGGTTGTTGCATGCATGCCCAGAATTCTTCCAAAAATTAGGGATTTTCAAGGTACCTTCCTATGCCCTCCTCCTTGCTGCCATGCATGTACAATAAGTCCCTTCTTTTTGATGCCTTGCATGAAATTTATAGATCAAAGATGTACAACTCTATCTTCCCTTCTCTCTGCTGCCAGGCATGATATTCCTACATAATTTGGTGCAAATTTGCAATCCATATATATTGACATGCAGGAAGTCCAGTAAGAACACAAACAGATAGCAAATTCTTCTTCACCAAAACAAAATTTTGACAGGACAAAAGAAATTTTCTTTTAATGAATAGAAACTGGAGAATTGCAATGTAGTGCTGGAAACAGAAAATATAAATGCAAATAATAATAATAATTGGAAGAGTTGAGCAACCCTGTTTCCTTGATTCTGTTGTTAGTATAAACAGACTAAAGGATATTCATGGATACTTATGTTTATCAATCTAGTTTGAAAACCATATCTATTTTCCTATAACATAACACTAAATGTAACCATATCCGTACACTTTTCATAATGTATAAATATTGCTATAAAAGGTATGGAAATGACATGTGGTGATAGTTTAATAACATGTCTAGCTACTTAATATTCTTTCATTAGAATAATTGTATCAAAAAAATTTTTTTATTAAAATTTGATAGGAAATCATTGTAGTACTCGATATTAAGCTTATCCAGTTACTCTCCTCACATTTGCTTTTATAGATATAATGAAATAGATTCTTCCTTGTTTTAAAAATATAATAAGTTTTCATTCTCATCATCATACATATATTTTTGGAAACTAAAATGGAAAGATTTCATAAGCATTTATCTCTATATCAAATTTAGTCCTATGCATCATGCCTTACTAGTATGACAATAGAGCTTCCACAACAAGTTCAAATTTAGGCAATAATAGTTGTGATATAAAGAATGAAAGGTCATGGTGAGAATAAACATGTACCAGAAACACTATCTGGCTAAAGTTTTGGAATTTCCTGTTATCAAATAAAGAAAAGAACAACAACTGATATAAATTGTAAAAAAAAAAGAGAGAAAATTTCTTAAGGAAAAATCCGACTTCTTAAATTTGATCAATTTCCAATGTTTAATATAGTTCTCAGGTTGGTCTGTTCACAGAAATAGAAAGGTAAGAAAGAATTATCAATTATTATAATATTCTTTATAGCTACCTTAATATAACTCCTTTTGATTTCCCATTTTAAATCCAGGTTTTGACAATCAAGCTAAAAGTAAATAAGCATGCAAGTTAAGAATAAATTCAGATTTGACAAGTAACTCATAATATTATGACTAAATAAGAAACGTCAGACTTTCGGTATTAATATAAGCTCGGATCTACAATCTTCGTGAATTAATTCGTTAAATACACATTACTATGTATTGACCACTACTGATAAGATTGCCATCCAAAAGACCTAGATTGGAAAGTCAACTACAGAATATATTGAGAACGATTAGAGAAGACAAATATCTGAAATGAATAATGAATCAGTATTGATAATGATTTCGCCGGTCATGATGAACTTTACACTTGACCGTGCGAGAGCGCGGTGACTCTCAACTGGGCGGGAGATAGGAAGCCCAGTTAGGGCAGCGGCCGCTTAATGCGCGGGTCTAGGATCCCAGTCTTTTACACGGTTTTTACGCGAGCTCGCAGTGTTTTTACGCCTCGTTGGGATCCAAACTTTAGACCAGTACCGCTGACCCTGTCTTTTAGGATACCCAGGCGGGGGATCCTTGGTTTTCAGTTTTTACGTACGAGCTCGTCCGCCCGTACTAGTCGGGCTGTTTTTTTTTAGAGCGACTTTTCTAGGGAGTCTCTCTCACCCGTCTCAGTGGCGTAGTTGGGGAGTAGACCTATCCCTCTATTGGACCGCGCTTCCAATTAGAGGGCGAGACGGAAGAGCCATTTGCAGGCTTCTTCACCGCTTGAGTTACTTCGCCAAACAGACTTGGCGATTCTATATCTAGATCATTAGTATCTATATCTACAACATCCGGAGCTATATCTGAAACATTGAAGTTAAGAATTGGAGAAATTATGATCAAAAGACCATTCTCTCTACCCAAGAAATTAAATAAATAGATCTCTACAATCTCAACTTTTCTATTTTTCACTTACCAACATGATCTCGGGAGAAAATGATATATGCATTTACGCTCATACACTCATGATTACGCAACTGCTATATAAATATGTTACATATGGGAAATGCCTGGTTCTGGGGAAAACATTAGAAACACATTACAAACAAATCCTTTTTACTTACGCAAGTAGATGTAGATGTTACTAGTACCACCTTTCTACTTGCCGGCTTTTGCACATATTAAATGTCTAGTTATTTTTATAAGTTTTTGGGAGGTACCAGCAATGGCTGACGCCTCTTCTTTCCTAATGTGTTTGGCAGGCAAACAGCCTGCGGTTTAGTAGCAGCTCAGTAGCTACATGCTTCCAGGAGACAAAGTATACACTAGACGGTATGAATTACTTGTCTCAGTTTTTGTTCAAATGGTGATGTAAATGTTATCTCTTTTTGAATCATACTTGGGATATATGTTGTAAAATGGAAGATGCTTGTACATGTAAATTGATATGAATATTAATGAAAGGAACTTTGGTGCCATTTGTCTCTTCTTTTATTTGTGGTCATGTGTTGAGAATGAATGTCATTGTTGCGCGAAAAAAAAATTTCCCTGCTTTCCTACAACTTCTGCGATCAATGTGAAAGAAATATTGCGAATTTTGTCGTAAACGGGTACCCGGATCCTGAGGGGTTCACAATAGAAGGGAGAATTATGGTGCCATGAGAAGCAAATCTACAACTGTCCAAGTGAAGTGCAGGTAGCTGACTAAATCCAGAATTGTTACCAATCCAACACGGTGAGCCAGGGTCAATCCAATAGTTCCCGTCCCACAACATATGTCAAAAAGTAGTGTATTAGCAGTCAAATTTGCCCAATCACCAGCAAGGGAGTATAATTTCTCAGCAGCAAGAGTGTTAACCTGCAGTTTTATTCATTAGAAAGACACAATGCTTCTTCACAGCGGAAAAAATGTGAAGTCAGGTTACAAACTTGAAAAAATGCTGTTGGGGAGATGCAGAACTTAAGGTTGCACAGGAAATCATGAATCCTAGCTTCAGAGACAAGTTCTTGAGAGCTGTCCTCTCCCGGGAAAGGTATAGAAAGAGGAAATAAAGGACAATCAGCCGGAGCAGCATTACATATTCCCATGTGATCCTGCAAGAAATCTATGCAGTGAGAACATGAAGGGTTTGCTCCAAGAAATATTCTCAACATCCAAAGCATTAAACAAATATCTTAAAAGCAAAATTACAGAGTAACATGTAAAAAAATAAGCTCCCAGGCATTTACTTATTTAAGTTGACTTTGTTCTTTTGTCCAGTAAATGGACCAGGATAAGGGAGGAAGTTTATTTATTTGATATCATTTGTTTTGCCCCGCCATTTGCAGTTTGGCTACTAAGATGCATAATTTGTTCTACTCGTGTGCATGCACTAATCATGTTTGGGATTCGGCTGCATTGCTTAGAAAGATATCTGTCACATATGAATTTTTGGGACATCTTAGTCATGAATCATTTCAGACCTGCCATTGAAGTGTGAAGACTTATACCATGTTATGGGTCAGTTTGGTTACTAGGATGGGGTGGGTTGGGGTAACCTCATGTGAAAAGTAGCTGTTTGGATGGTTATGAGGATTGGAATAAGGAATGTGATGGGATGTCACATTGATTTGTGATGGAATTCCAACCCAAGAATGTAGGGGGGATAAAGCGAGTTACCCAGGGGTAACCCAGTAACCAAACGGACCCTATAGGCTATCTGATTGACACAACGATGTTATTTAAGAGCAGAATGAATTTATGTTGAGAATGTAATTCACTTGGCTAGATCTCTCCTCAAGACGGTTTTGGTACGGACACTACCACGGGTGCTTCGTCCTTTTGATTAAAAAATCAGTCGCTTTTACCCGTAAAAAGACCAGGATCAATTGCAGGTCATCAACTTTAAATTTGATCAATTTTCGACTCTCACACTGCATCAAAATTAGCAAAAGAAAATGCTAAGTACCCTCTTTGAATTCCAGGGATGATGCTCCTTTAATACATTCACACCTAATCCTAAGCCACAATAGTTTCTAGCTCTGTTCGATTTCAAATAACAGTAAACAATGAATAAAATCTAAGCTAATATCCATGCCAATCCATCCCTGCATAGCGCCTTGTATGTTTCCAAACAATCTCGAAATGCAAATGGATGCAATAGCTTATCGTGACAAACTACTTAGAGTTACATGTAAAACATTTGCGTGAATTGTACATAGGTTATGATTTACATATCACTAACAGATTGCACTTGTTAGCAAAAGCATAAAGCAGAATGGCGAGAAAATTATACCTGAACAATTACTGAAGTAAGGGGTAGTGGAGGAGAGCATGAAGATGCACCTTGAGCAAAGCTCTTCACCATCCTCTTGAACTCACTTTTCATTAGTTCTGCATCAACTTCTAACGAGCAGACCTGCATTGTTGACAGAAAATAACTAAGGTTTTTATCACTTTCGCAACATTGGTCAAGCCCTTCATTTCCTTGCAATATCAGTTTTGCCCCTACCTTCTAACAAAATTCACAGTCCTGCCCTTCCGTTCAGGTAAAGTAGGGGCATAACTGATACTGCAAAAGGACAGAATTGTGAATTTTGTAAGAATATAGGGGCACGACTGACATACAAAAAAGGAAGGGGCATAATTGAAATTGCAGAAGTTAAGAAAGGTGCAAGCGATAAAAACCCAATTAATTAATGTGTCAGACATATATTTGATTTTCAATATATCAGGCATTAAGGTCAATGATATCAAGATCATCATTAAGATGAATAATATCAAGATCATGTATACGCTATAACGAAAATTCATGTGCAAACAGCTTAATAACGATCCTACATAAGCTCTATATCCAAAGAAAAATACAAGTGTTATATATCACTTGCAAAATGGCCATAACATAAAAGTCAATGTAGTGAGAAAAATTAAAACTAATGGACATGGAATGGCTAGACCATGTTTGATCATAAGCAAATTCAGTTCGCAATGATGACAAGACATTCTCGTATAAGATAAACTAAAGAAGTTAAAAAGGTGGCAAGGAAAAAATAGACATCTAGGAGTCCCTATGTCCTTGGAACCTACATCTAGGTCCGAAATTGGCAGCAGTTTTGAATGTCATTAGATATCACTTCTTAAAAACATTGAAAAAATGAGAGGGTATATCCTTGGGAAGGGACCCGCCACGAATGCATTAAGCTAAGCCAACAAAGTACATAAGACCAGGCTAAAACAAGAGACTGGCTATGTTCAATAACATTAATTATAAAATCTTTGACCATGAAAGACGAGCTCATTCCTGGCACACCAAATTTTTTTTTTTTGAAGCTCAAAAACGGGAGACGCACTCGTTGGTGCTCGTCCCATATTTATTAAAAAGCAAAGTTGAAAAAAGACTTACAGCGGGTAGACGGAGAGACGAAGGGAGATAGAAGGAAAACAAAAAAAACCGAGGGTATGACCAAACGATACCCCCACTACATCAAGGACTTTTTAAATAGCAGACCAATCATAGATCATACGGGACGCAGAAATAAGAACGTTTTCCGAATAAAATCTCTGGCACACCAAATTGATGATCTTTTTCATCAGTCATAGGGAGCAGCGGGGTTCTCCAAGATCGATCTACGGTCTCGATACCACCAGTTGAGGATCAAGGACACAGACGTGATGAAGTCCGCATTTCGTATGATATATGGTCACTGCGAGTTCGTGATGATGCCTTTTGGACTTACGAAAGCACATGTTGGATCTGATGAACCCACTCTTCTGTCCGTACTTGGACATGTCCGTGATTGTGTTCATTGATGATGTTCTGGTATACTCCCATGATGAGCAGAGCACGAGTCCCATCTTCGCACTATGGGGAGGCCTTTAGAGAGCATCAGTTGTATGCAAAGAACACAAGTGCGAGTACTGACTTTCTGATGTGGCATTCCAAAGGCCACGTGATTTCAAGGCGGGGACGTCAATTGACCTTGCCATGATAGATGCAGTTGTGTCTTGGTGCAACATAAGACAATTACAAAGGTCTGCAATTTCCTTAGCCTTATCGGGTACTATAGGTGCTTTCTCAGAGGTTTTTCTCAATTAGCCCTACCTCTCACCCCTGATGCAGAAGGACGTGCCATTTGTTTGGAGTGACAAATTTGAGTTGAGCTTTTGTATGCTCAAAGAGTGGTTGACATCCGCGTCCATTCTAACCCTTATTACAGTTTACACCGATGCTTCCAAGAAAGGACTGGACGTTCTACTGATGCAACAAGGACAGGTTGTGGCTGACGCACCATGACAGCAAAAGAGCTATGAGCGCAACTACCCCATGCACAACATGGAGTCGACGGTTGTAGCTTTCACACTGAAGATATGATGCCACTATTTGTATGGTGTGACATTTGAGATTTTCACGAAGCATAAGAGCATGCGGTATATTTTTGATGAGCGAGAACTAAATATGAGGCGGAGACAATGGACGAAGTTGCTGAAGGATTATGATTGTACCATCTCCCACCATCCTGGTAAGGAGAATGTGGTTCCAGATGCCTTGAGCAGGCGATCACATACAGAGGGTTCAACATGTTGGTTCTTGTTGAGATATTTCTACATTCCTATGTAACTTTCCAGTCATTTTATCTCTTTATGTCTATCTTATGTAATTTACCCATAGGTCTCTCCCCTATATAAGAGAGCCTAGGGTTACGGGAATAAACAATTCTCTTATTATTCTCCAACATGGTATCAGAACGGCGGTCCTAGATCGGAGCTCTCGTATCTGAAACCCTAGCCCCCCCCCCCACCGGCCTCCGCGCGCCCGCCTTCGCGCGCGCAGTGCCCCCCCTCATGCGCCGCCACCTAGCGTCGGGCACCGCGCCGCCTGCACGCAGTCCGACCGTGGGATGCTCCTCACGCACTGTTCCTTCGCGTACGGACCTTTTCCTTGTGTTGCATCTACGTGCTCCGACGTCGGGGTCTCCGTTTGGTTAATGGATTTGGGTGCATAAGTCTACATATGCATTCAAATCCACGTATGTTTGTGTAGACATTGATTCTTTGGTCTACAAAACCCTAGTCTTCTACATCCAGCAAGATATCTGAGAACAAAGTCGTGTATCCATTACAGGCGCATTCAGAGATCCATCACCTATTGTCAAAATGGACGGGACAAATTATGAGCTCCGGGCTACACAATTTATGAGCCAGATGAAGTCAAATGGTAAGAAACATATTCTTACCGAGGAAGAGCCAGTGGAGAGGACTGGGGTAAATGCCTCGTGGGAGGCGGACGATGCTTATGCCAAATTTTGGCTCTCCGGTATATTTATGATTGAGATCACCAATGATGTGTTACATCAGCTGACTGCTAAGGCGATGCGGGATATCCTCGCAGCAACATATTCTCAAGCGAGAAACGAGACGAAGATCCTCCAACTTTAGCATGACATATTCACTATCAAGCAGAACGGGCCCCCTCTGCATTCACTGTATACATCCTTGCGTGGGATGTTTGAGAAGCTCCATAATTTCATGCCTCTAACGGCAACTCCAGAGCAGCAGAAGACATATAGGAATGCTACCATGGTTGGGGTTTTCCTAGCAGCCCTTGTCCCTGAATAGGATGATGCTTGTTTACAGATTCTAGCGGATGTCACTATCCCCCCATGGAGGACGTGTTCCGCAGACTCGGCAGGATTACCATTCGGTTGCAATGCTCTGATAACAATTGATGCAGATGGGAAATCGGAAGAGATGTGGAGAGAAATTAGAATCGCGGCGTGCTTCGCGTGGAGAGAGGAATGGGGTGAGAGGAGAAAGAATTTGGGGGGAAGGGGGATAATGTTGGAGGCTCTCTCCAAATAAAAACTTAATATTTTAATTCATAACACGATCTGACCTACAATGGACTAGTGCCCCCATTATATAGAGAAGACGTCTAATTACAAAATTGGAAACTCAATAAAATAACAATTAAAAAATCCAATTTAATCCTAATTGGACTCTAATTGACTCACTAACTAAATTAATCTACTATAAATATTGAGATTACAATCAATCTCAATTTATTTAACGTAAATAAAAATACACGAATAATAAATAAACTGAACAATTAAGGACGGAAAACCTTAATTTTAAAAATCCGCAAACTGGCAATTTGCTTGCATTCGATTCGACCAGTCAATTTGAGAATAGTAACATCACAATTCCTTACAGGATTCTTGCCATGTCTCTCAGTGAGGACAAAACCAGGTGCTATTCAAGCGAAATGAGGTTCTTTGGTCAAACGAAAGTTCTTTGCCTTGAATGGAGGTCGGAGGAGAATGACCAACCTGGACATCAAAAGGGGGACACTTGAAGGCAATTTTGAAAAAAGTAGTGGTGCACATGAAGGGAAAGAAATGGAAAGTGAATGGAAGACTCAGGACTTCAAATAAAAAGCAAGTCTTTCTCAAGATCAATTTCCTCTATGTATATGATGCATTCTGGTGCATCAATAGAGACGAAACTTGAAAATCTTACAAAGACCGCCATTGAAAAATGAAAAAAAAAAGTCAGACATCAATGCTAACTTTATACGAAGTAAAGAACATCAGACTAGCTTATCACTTCAATGAAAGGAAAGAACTAAACCGTGCTCCAATTAATTAATACTACCTAATAATTAAACAATTCAATGATGCAGTTGTTGATAATATTAGACCTTCTATTTGACTGCGGTTGCACTGTCACATGGCACCAAAGCCACGCTACCTACCACAAAGTTCCTAAATTCCTACAGTAATTTAATCACTGCATTGCCATTTATTTTAGCCTTCTAAAGGGCTAAAAGAAGGTCGAATCTTTACAGCCAGAACAAGAAGTACAGAATCTCCTAAAGCTTGAGCATAACAAAACTACGTCACTACATCTTGTCAAAATAATGCAATACTTGTAATCAAGAGCACAATACATCTAGATAAAACACAAAACAATTATGAGTTTAAAGGATGAGTTTGATGATAAAACAAGTAAATGCAGACCTGGATAATGAGCATAACTTCAGCAACTGGTACTTCCATAGCCATGCCATTAGTATGATGACGAGGATCTCGTCCCTCTCGAACCTAACCATGCAGATTAGAAAATAATTACAGATAAAGGATAAAAACAGATATTGGAAATCTTTGCTTAGAAGACCCCTGAAAGAAATCCAGATATAATTTAAAGCAAACAGCATAATAGAACTAACTATATATTAGATACAGGAAATCAAAAGCGGAATAACTCGAGAATAACAAATTCTCTGGGTTTATTAAGTACAACATTTAGTATATGATAGATTCAAAATGTTAGCATTGGCCAGCATTGCCCTACAGGAACTATGAGATGTAAACATTTGGCCGCATTCCTCGGAACTGCCTTTGCTGATTCCATTCACCAAAAAGATGCAGTTAGGGTGCTCATGGACTGGATTGGATCATATTTTATCTTAATATCTCCAATTCCATCTCGATGGACTGAATTTTTTTAAATTCAATCTCTAATCCATTAAAAACTGATCAAATCCATTCATATCCACCAGATCACACAATGGATTAACTTTTAAATACCTTAATATTTTCGCCTAATAACCTACTTTCTACTTCAGAACACTTGACATCGAACATTAAAAGCATCAGTTTAGAGTGATGATGTCAAATAAAAATCAAATAATTCATGCATAAACAATGCATAAACAGCTTGTACTAGTCATAGCGTTATCTGCGGTTTGTTTATCCTACCGAATTTAGAAAGAAACTGAATAATTATAAATACTTTTTAGCCCGTTCGGTTGGGGGATTACCCCCCACTTTGGGTGGGTTACCCTCCCTAAACCCATATTTTTAACCAGTGGAGCCCACTCTCTTTCCATCAAAAAAAATATATATTACACAATCATATCATCTAAAAATCATAAAATACTCAACATTACTCACTATTCCAAACTTCAATACAATCACATCACAACAACTAGCCACTTTTTCAAATTTCAATAAAATCATATCATAATAACTACCAACTTTTTCCAATTTCAATACAATCATATCACAAAAATCATCCCAACTCTAAACCGACCAACCAAACAACAAAACACAAAAATGGGTTACCCTCCCCCAGATAACCCACGAACCAAACGCACCCTTAAAAATCATGCGATCCAGAAGGCAGTGCTCAACAGATGAGAACTCAACTCTGGAGATTATGTTGATGGTTTGTTGTTGGGGTTGGGGAAGGCATGTCTGGAGGGACAAGGTGGGGCTCACGTTGACTTGCAGCAGAGCTGGGGAAGCACTGCATGCGCAAAAGTAGCAGACAGGTGGGTGAAGTTGTTGGTGGCAATTGGAAGATGTTGGGGAAGATGAAAGTAGAAAAGGTGGTAGTGCATGCATGCATACACAGACATATTGTGTGCGTGTTTAAGGATTGAATCAGATTGAATATAAATTATGATCAAATCCAATCCATTATTTAACAAAGCTGGAAAACTTTGATCCAATCAAATCCATTCGAACGACAACCAAACAGAGTCTATCTAAAAAAATCAATTTGGATCAGAATACAGATTTTAGCTATTCGTCGGCATTCCAAAATACAGCAATAATATCAATGTTGTGTCAATGCAACTCACTGGATCTATGTAGCTGTCGCAGGGTCCTCCACCTTCCTTATAATATACACAACTAGAAAGTCCTCAACTTTTAGATGTGTTGAGAATAATGAAGGATTGAGACAAAATAGGAAATTGGATGTACAAATAAAAGGGCGGTAAAGAAGAGGATCTATTCGGGCGGTCGGTCTTGGGTCATCCGGCGATGTCTCCAAGCCATTTGCCGCGCTCTGGGCTATTTGGCTTGGCAGGAATGAGACAATCTTCAAGGGACATCGGTTTTACTTTGAAAATGTACTTGCTAAATGTAATGCCTTGTACAATTTCTGGATTTCCAACGGATGTAACCTCTCGCTTATTAATGAATGTGTTGGTGTGGTGACTCTCGCCTTGGGAGGGCACCCCCGTCTTTCTTAGTCAAAAAAAAAGAAGAGGATAGTTCGCAGGATCATTAGAACTAAATGGTGAAATCTTCAATTGAAGCAATCAAGTTTCAAAGAGAAGGTTTTAGAAGACTTATCTTGGGATTGTAACAGAAATGCAAACGAGATGTGAGAGACGGTAGCACCGTGGCCAAAGAGATGCTAGGCGAGTTTAAAGGAGGAATTCCATGCCAAAAGGAGGTTTGGCGGTGGAGTAAATGGGTGCAAGAGAAGACTAAAATTAAAAAAGCTTGCTTTAAAGCTATGTAAGTGAAGCTAGTAAAGCTTATTAAGTTTTGTGCAGAAAGCTAGACTCGAAGGAGGGCCGAAAGGATATATTCTAATATTCAGATTCGCTAAAGCATGAGAAAGAAAGACCAAAGATCTTTCTCAAGTGAGATGCATCAAGGACGAGGAAGGACATGTGCTAGTTACTCAAAAGGATATAGAGACTAGATGGAAGCAACATTTCCATAAGCATCTCGTTGGGAAAACGAATAAAGAGATTACTTTAGAAGATCTTGTTGGTAGTGAATGTTACCCGAATCGTGCAAGCTACATACGAATACAAAGGAAGAAATTAGAGGAGACTTTAAAGGTTATGAAATCTGAGAAAGGGATAGGAACTGATAACATTCCTATAGAAGTTTGAAGAGTTCTAGGTGGACGGGGTTTGACTTGGCTCACAAATTTATTCAATGTTATTTGATGAAGCAAGAAAATGTCTGAAGAATGGAGAACAAGCATTGTGGTACCTATTTATAAGAATAAAGAAGACATTTAAAATTGTTCAAATTATAGAGATATCAAACCGATGAGTCATACTATGAAAATTTGAGAATGTATGATCGAAAGAAAGATGAAAGAAATTTCCAAAGTAACTGAAAATCAATTCAGATTTGTTGAGAGAATTCTTATATATCTTTGTCTTTATTTATATTTCTCATGTTTTTCCGTCTTCTATATGTAATTTCTCCCTAGAGCCTTTCTCCTATATAAGAGGGTTCTAAGGCTATGTGATATACAATGTTTTCTTGTCACATTCTCAACATAGTATCAGAGCGATGGTCCTAGACTGGAGCCAGATCTAACCCTAGCCCTTCCCCACCAAGATCCCTCCGTACGGGTCGTCGCCTCCTTCCACACGGGGGTCGCCGCCCATCGCCACCTCCCTCCAAATGGGGGTCGCCGCCCATCGTCGCATCCCTCCTCGCGGGGGGTTACTCCTTGCGCGATCACGCGCTCCTCTCCACATGCGTGTGTCCCCTCGCACGTGATCTCGCGGGCTGCCGCGTGGACCGCAACCGCCGCTTCTCGCGGGCCTCCTTGCAAGTAGCCGGCACCGTGGTTATACTCTTGTCGTCCCCGCTCATCTCGATCTCGATTTAGGTCCCCTTTTGGACCTCTAGGGTGTAAAGTGATCGTCTAAAAACATCTTAATCTCCCAAAGGCAGCTTCGACGAATGGAAAAGGTTGTGGTATGAGTCTACACCCGCAACCATCTTCTCATATGTCTGTGTAGACAAATGTCTTATTTGTTCCAGCCCCAGTCTTAGTGATAGTTGTCATCATAGTTGACAACAAAGCTAATGTTCCATCCATAGGGGGCTTCAAAGGTCCAACCCCCATCGTCAAGATGGATGGCACTAACTATGAATTGTGGGCCATGCAGTTCATGAGTCTAATGCAGTGTAATGGCAAGAAGCATATCCTTACAGTGGAGGAGCCAAGTGACAAGACTAGGATAAATGCCTCATGGGAGACAGATGATGCCTATGCACGGGTATGGCTATCATGGACGGTGTCTACAGAGATAGTAAATGACATACTGAGTCAGCCTACTGAAAGTCGATGTGGGACATTCTCGCTGCAACATATTCTCCAGCGAAGAATGAATCGAAGATATTACAGCTTCAACATGATAACTTTACATCGAAGTAGAATGCTCGACCCCTCCATACCCTCTACCCTTCCTTGAGGGGCATGTTTGAGAAGCTACACTGCTACATTCCCTTGATTGCTACGCCAGAGCTGCTCAAAGCTTACAGAGACTCTGTGATGACTGGGGACTTTCTAGTGGCTCTTGATCCCGAATATGACTCCGTTCGCACCCAGATTCTTACAGACGCTACCATACCTCCAATGGAGGAGGCATATTGCAGATTCAGCAGGCTGTCTAACTCCTCTAGTGGTAATGTGCAGTCTCAGACATCATCAGCTATGGTTGCATCTCATGGTAGGGGAAACCCTACTCCATATTGTGGTAGGGGAGGATCTTCACGTGGCAGAGGAGGTGGTCGATCATGTTAGTCGTGCACCTTCTGCCACAGGACCGGCCACTATGAGGAAACCTGCTATTCTAAACATGGGTTTCCTTCTTCACCTAAAGTTGCAGAACATACTTAAGTTGGGAGTTCCACTCCAGTTGTTGATCGGAGATTTGACGAATTTGTGGCCAGACTCAGGGAGATCATACCTACTTCAGGACCACCCAGCTCTCCTTCAGGATCTTCAGAGGTAGCTGCCTCTGCTGTTGCGTCTTCTTCAGATATAGCATATGCCTCCACTAGTTGTTACAGGGCAGATTTGTCAGAATGGATTATGGACTCAGGTGCATCCCATCACCTCTGTGGTGATAGAAGTCAGTTTACTGTTTTTGGTCCAACACAGCCGGGACGATCTGTTGTGATAGCAGATGCAATACATTCTTCATGGAAGGCCGTATCGATATCGATATCGTTTCAGTCCGCCCGGAAATAAGATATATCGGGATATATCAACGATATATCGACGATATCGATGGAAATGCTGAAAATAGCTCAAAAAAACCAATTTTTTGGCATTTTTTCATAAATTAAGATCATCCAAGATATTAGAACAACAAATAACCTACAAATACACACTTATATCACACATATCGGTCATTTATAGACCATATACCGCATATATCGATCATCATATCGAACATATCGTTGTTATTGTTTATTCCTGACCTTTAGATATTGGAAATGGATTCCATTCAAGTTCTTATAACATTAAATAACTTACGAATATACACTTAAATGACAGATATAGATCATTTGTGACTATGATCCTTATTGCACATATCGATCATATCGAAATATCGATGGCACGGTTAGTTGTTGACCTATATATATTGAAAATAGAGTTCATCCAAGTTCTTAGATCACTAAATAGCTTACAAATATACTCTTAGATCACACATATCGATCAATCTATGAAGCTTATATTGCATATATCGATCATTTTGAACATATCGATATTAATGTTTGACTCTTGACTTATAGATATTTTGTTTTTGAAGAATCAACTTATAGATATTGGAAATCGATTTCATTCAAGTCTTACAACATAAATAACTTGTAAACATACACAAAGTTGAAGAACCATTGTATGCACCCTCCTATCGCACCATACCATACTCTACCATTGTGTGTTTTAATACTAAGTGTAGCTAGATATATGTGTTTTAATACTAGGTATTGAATCAATCTTCCATGAATAATAGCATTGACATATAGAGATATTGGCGAAATATCGACGATATCGATCGATATCCAGGATTTTTCTACTGAAACCAGTCATTTTTGACCGATATGAGCCGATATGGCGATATATCACCAATATCCCTGTAAAAGGATATACTGGGTAATATCGAAACCCCTACCCTGTCGAAATCGATATATCGGCGATATATCGCCGATATGTCACCGATAGGGCCTTCCATGACATTCTCTTATTACTGGTCAGGGGGAGGTGCAGCTAACTCCTGCGATGAGGCTTAAGAATGTTCTTCATACTCCCGATTTTTCAATGAACTTATTATCTATTAGTCAAATCATCAAAGATTTACATTGTCGTGCCATTTTTGACCCATCTGCTCTTGTGTTTCAGGAATATCTAACGGGCAAGGTGATTGGCACTGGCCGTAAGCAAGGAGGTCTCTACAGACTAGTGCAATCTCCTTATGTCGGTGCTTCTTCTATTCGCATTGGGTCTGCTTCTCCTTACATATGGCATCTTCGCTTCAGTCATCCTCCTCTGCAAAAGCTGTGTCACGTTCTTCCATAGATTTCCCCTCGTTCTACCTTTCATTGTGAGGCTTGCCAGCTTGGGAAGCATCATCGGTCTACATTCCAGAGTCGTCAGGGTAGAAGTAGTCATGATCTGTTTGAGTTGTTCCATTTCGACATTTGGGGTCCCAGTCGTGTCCCTGATCATCAGGGCATAGGTTTTATCTTGTTATTGTCGATGAATTTTCAAGATTGTCATGGGTTTATCTTCTTAAAAACAAATTTGACGCTGGTCCTGTTATTCAGTCCTTCATTATTTAAATAAAGAACATTTTCTCTGCAAAAATCAAGTATAAACGTTCTGACGATGCTTTTGAGTTTTGCCCTAATCAGCTTGCCACTTTTCTTGTGTCTCATGGTATTATCCATCAAACTTCGTGTGCATACTTCGCAACAGAATGGAGTGGCTGAAAGAAAACACCGTCATCTTCTAGATGTTACAAGGACCCTTTTGATCCAAAGTCGTGCTCCTCATTCATATCCTGGGGGGATGCAGTCCTAACTGCTTGTTACCTTGTCAATCGTATGCCCTCTTCTGCTCTAGGAGAAAAGATCCCATTCTTGATTGCATTTCCCAAGACGGATCTTTTCTCTCTCACACCTCGAGATTCTGGTTTTGTGGCTTTTGTTCATCAAATGTCCCCTGGTCTTTGCAAGCTCTCTCCTAGAGCGGTCAAATGTGTGTTTGTTGGGTACTATAAGACCTAAAAAGGATATTGTTACTTCGATGAAGGTATTATGTTAGTGCCGATGTAACATTTTTTGAGTCTATTATATACTTCTCTTCGACAGGTGACAAGCTCATTTCTTCAGAGGATGGGGAAGAGGTATATATGCCTCTACCTCTGATCTCTATCCACCACCGCCACCACATCTACCACTACCTACATCTCCTTTACCACCGCCACCACCGCTACCACCTACATTCTTTACCCAGGTTTATCAGTGTAATTTCGGTGACCTGGAAAACCAAAATTTCGCCACCACCTCGATCTCGTTTTGGTGACCTGGAAAACCGAAATTTCGCCGAAATTTCGGAAAATTTCGACGATTTCGGTGGAAATGTCGAAAAGCCTCAAAAATCCGATTTTTTCCCAATAAAATTGGAAATTTCGATATTCCAAGTTATTAGAACAATAAATAACATATAAATACATAATTATTTCACCCATATTGGTCATATATACCCCTTATATAGACATATCAGTCATATCGGTGATATTGTTGTAACATTGTCAATACATAATAAAACAGAGTAATAGTCTTACAACAAGTTACAACAAGTGAAAATTATTAAGAACATGCATATTAATGATCAATGCAATAAAAGATTAAAATATAGTACACGGTGACATGTTTTGTTCAGAGCCAAGAGTTCCGTGGTGGATCTGAATGCCCCCCCTTCCTTGTCGTCTCTCATAACGCATCGCAGATTCAATGAGCTCGCAGTAGTTCTCCCATGTCATGTACGAGCACATGGCCTTGTAATCCATCACATGCTGCCTGTATTGGTGGTCATCGATGCCTATGAGTATCCCGAGACGAGGATAAGCATCACTGGATTCGGTATCACGAGTGGCACGACGAGCCTGCGAACTACTGCCCTGAGATCCTCGGGACGACGACGACGGAGTAGGAGAAGATGTCTGCGGAGGAGGAGGAGGAACTGGCGTGTACTCTGGGAAGAAACCGTAGTTGTCACCCCCAAAGAAGCTTCCCTGGCTCTGCTCAGGTTGGATACCTTGGTAGTTGTCTCCGTTGTAGCTACTGTATCCCCCATACCCACTGTAACCAATGTAGTACTGAGGAGAAGGACAAGGAGGTCCTGGCGGAGGAGCATGAAAGTATTCCGGGAAGACGTCAAATGATCTCTCATCGTACGACGATCCATATCCGCCTAAAGGACTTGGTGCTCCTCCGCGATATGGGCTATCAATGTCCATGAAGCTCAAAGAACCTACAGATGATGTCAAATCGTCCATGTAGTTGTCGGTCGGACGATGGCCTCGACCGTACTCGTAATCCATAGGCCCTGGACTCGAACTTAAAACAAATTGTCCGTGTGTGTTCCGATGTCGCTCCATATATTCACGTCATGCATGTAGCCCTTCCTTAAGTCTGGTATCTTGTGGTCCACGAGCACTCCCTCCTGACCCGCCTGAGTTTGTCTCCCCACCGCCACCAGGTCCACCACGATCAACATCATCATCATCATCATCTCCACTGGCATCCTTTGACCTTGATTTGGATTTGGAGCTACTCAAGAGGATTTCATCAACAGCCGCATCAATCTCGCCCTCCAACCCTCCAACAGGGTCTGTAATCCGCTCGGAATTTGCCAAATAGTCACCAACGTCTGCTCCCATTTGCTGGCTTATGTTCTCATTTGGTCTTCCACCTGGCTGATCGAGAACGGGGGCACCATTGGAATCCATCCACCTCTGGAGAACGTCTTCATCAGCGTCGTCATCGTGCATCTTGAAAATGTATGCAAGATCAATAGGATCTGTGTAGTCATCTTTGTCTTGTCCCTCCCTTGCATGTTTCAACTTCAGCCTCAAGTTGTAATGCACGTAGACAAGGTCATTGAGCTTCTTTTCTCCCAACCTGTTCCGTCTCTTGGAATGGATCAAATTGAACGTGCTCCAGTTCCTCTCACAACCGCCAGCAGATGCGGTTTGAGACAACACTTTCACTGCCACAATTGAAGGTTGGGAGCTTCCATCCCGTATAACAACCACCATTCGGCTGCAAAAAAAGAAAAAGAGAGAAATCAATAGTAGGAATAAATGAATAAACAAATAATGGTTTTATTTGCCTTCGTCCCTACCAGGAAGAGTATTGCCCCGTCCGTTGGCCGCAGTAATCCGACCGAAGGAACCCAACGCATCCCGGAAATACTTAACCTGCACAGTGCACACATAGGTTTAAGTCGTACTACATCTTTACGGAATTTCTTGTGACTCCAAATTTAGCTAGAAATTGAGGATTACCTCGTTCATGCACATGATCTGTAACTTCTCGTCCTTGACGAGCTTCTCCACCACAATCTGTACGGCTGCTAGAAGGTCGGCATTTGTACCAAGTCCATTCTTGTACCGGTACTTAGGATTGAAGTAATAAGCTGCACACAAAGTCACGAACAAGCTCATTTATGATGTCCAACCATAGAAATTTAAAAAATGAAAAAAAAAATCCATTTTTACATAATACATACCGACCTTGTGAAGAGGATGTGAGAGCATCTTGGACCATCGCTCGTCTATGATGTCCAACCATGCTTTCGATCCCTTTCCAACCGCTTCTCTGATCTATTCTCCCATGCAGCGCATTGCCTCGTAGATGACTCCCATGGTGGGCTTCTTGTCGCCATCCACCATCCGTAATGTAGGAACAACTGGATCCATGATCCTCGTGACCCGAATCACGTCATCCCAAAAGGAGATATCATTGATCAATATCTCCACCTTCCGTCCTCCTTCAGTTCGAGCTTCAGGTATCTCGAACAACTAACCCTAGCAATACATGGTTTTCAAACCCGTCTTATGTTGCTTGAGGCTTTGCAACGCTATAAAATTGGTTGCAAAGCGTGTGATGCCAGACCTCACCAACTCCCCATTGCACATCCGCCTCATCAGTGCAAGCACTTCGTCGTGGTTGTAGATGAATGTGGTGATCATTCGTGCTTTCTCCACCACCCTTGAGACGAGCTTCCTCTTGCAGAAATCCTAAAGGATCAAATCAATGACATGTGCAGCACACGGTGTCCAAAAATTTCCATAGCTGTTGGACTTCATTATTGTTTCACTAGCCTTTTTGAAGTTGATGCCGTTATCCGTCACAATTTGCACAATGTGCTCTTTCCCAACCTCCTTTATAACATCCTCCATCAACTTCAGAGGGTACATGTGGTCCTTAACATGCTCAGATGCATCAACAGAATTCAAGAAGATTGTCTTCCCATCGCAGTAGACAAGAAAGTTGATGATCTGCTTCCTCGTGTAGCTCGTCCACCCATCACACATCAATGTCACACCGTACTCTGGCCATCTCCTCCTCAACTCGGCGATGTACTCATTCATCTCCTCTTTCTCCATCCCCAGATATTTGTTCATGATCTCGTAGGATGTAGGAGCCTTCACTCCCGTTCCCGCTGCAGCGATCTCATCAATGACATGCTGCAAGAATGGCTCGCCTGCAATGTTGGCAGGAATGCTCTCCCCAAAGAAGAGCTTGCTGATGGCTTTTCCCACCCTTTCCCGTGCATTGGTGAAATTCCCTTCACCATTTTCTGTCTCGGATCCTTGATTGCCTTGTATTGCATGGATCCGCTCTCCGTCAAGAAGGGCTCAATTCCCTTCCCCTTGTGTTTCTTGGTGGGTGGTGGTACTGGTGCACCTCCAGAACCACTCCCACTCACACCTGCACCATAGAAGCCGCCTCGTACACCACCGAGTTCTCTCCTCTCGAACTCGTTCCTCAATGATTCTTGTGTAGCCCTTCTGTATGTCCTCTCCGCTGCAGTTTGAATGTCGCCGGGGTACACAAATTCATCGTCGTCTGAATCGGAAATGACGTTGAATTCTTTCTCGAATAAGAACTCCTTCATTTGTTCTTCCCTTCTTACTCTCTCAGTCTCCTTTTCCTTCTTTCCGTCCAAGCTCGCCTTGACCTTGTCCCTCACATCTTTGGGACAACGCGTGCACTTGGCAACATTCTTGTTGTTGCCAACAAGATGTTGCTTCATCCTTGTGATCCCGCCTCCTCCCAACTTCTTCCCACAAAAATTGCATTGTGGCTTCGCCTTATTTCCATCAGGAGCGGAGGTATACCTCCAGCCAATGTCCCCAATGAATTCGCCCCTCTGATCATCAGAACTATCAGATCCAGGACCGGAACCAGAATGTGCCATGGTGATGATCGTTGAAATCTGCGATGAAATTCAAGAACAAACATTAAGTTGGCATATAATGCAACCGCTTATGAATATGCAAATTATTTTATGTTTTTAATTTCAGAATTATTATATATTTAATTTTTCTAACACCTACTTTTTCGATTTACAGAAAAAGGACCTTAGATCTATACATTAGGATCTTAGATCTACAAATTAGGGGACCATTTTCAAGAAAAACTACCTAGTACCTAAGTGACACAAAATATGAACAAAAACCTAAATATTCAACAAATGATTTTCGGATTTTCTGTATTTTTAAATTTTATTAATTCAAAAAAAATCCTGATTATGATTTCTACTTCCAACACTCAAGATCCGAATATATAATACCCCAACTCATTATCGTTCCACATTAAACCTCAAAAGCCCCAATTTCCTCTAACATATATCCAATAAAATGTTCTCCAACTATGTTTTACTTTATGTTAACTTCAGATCTGAGATACAATGATCATAGCTAGCAGCACTATTGTGCAATAAAAACACAAAAGCCCTAATTTTCGTCTCCAAATTTATAGCTATTTTTGGGGAAATCTCTCAAATTAAACACCATGGCAAGCTATATCAACATCCTAACAGTGAAACCCCTAAAAAATTTATTAATTTGATGAAGAATTAGCCTAATTTGGCTTACCTCGAAGGAAGAAGAGCTTGGAAGAGGAAGGAGAAGCTCCTGCCTGAACTCGGTCGAAATGGGGTGGATTCGACCGAAATTTCGACATATCTCGACATATCCGTGATTTTTTTAATGCAAGATTCCATATGTCGGCCGATATCTCGAGATGGTCCGATATCTCGCCGAGATCTCGCGAGATTTCGCTCGAAGCCGTGGATATCGATATATATAGTAGTTTCGAAAGTCTGGACCCGTCGAAACCGAAATTTCGACGAAATTTCGTCGAAATTTCGCGAAATTTCATTCCATGGTGTCGACCTCGTGCTCATGTGACTCGCCAATCATCCAGCGCACCCGAGGGATGTTCTGAACATTTGAGTTATGCTAATGGCAATGGTGATTTGCATATACAACAGGTGATGCACAATATCCAAGATGCTCCACCTCCTGTGAGTACTGAAGATCTAGATGTGCATATTGCTTTACGAAAGCAGAAGCGTGCATGCACTATGCATCCTCTTGCTTCCCATGTGTCCTTGGATCGTCTTTCCGAGGAGTTTCAGAAGTTCGTTCTGGGGTAGTCAGCAGTAGACATACCACGTTCTTATCATGAAGCGTTGCAGATTAATCAGTGGAGTCTAGCAAAGGAAGAAGAAATGGCGGCTTTACAATCTCGAGGTACGTGGACATTGTGCAAGCTCCTCCAAGTGCATCTATTGTTGGCAGCAAGTGGGTGTTTAATGTGAAACACCGTCCAGATGGTACAGTTGACCGATATAATGCCAGATTGGTGGCTCGTGGATTCACCCAAACGTATGGAGTGGACTATCAGGATACCTTTTCACCAGTTGCACGTCATTCGACATTGCGGATTCTTATTGCAAATGGTGTCTGTGACTGGCCGCTTACCAGCTGGATGTGAAAAATGCTTTCTTGTATGGTGATCTGCAAGAAGAGGTTTACATGCAGCAGCCACCGGGATTTGCTGCTGGGGGGGGGTCTACTATGGTGTGTCGACTTCACAAGGCTATATATGGCCTCAAGCAAAGTCCGAGGGCTTGGTTTCTGAGGCTCTCAGAGTTGATTGAACAAAACGATTTTGTCAGATCTACTGCAGATCATTCTTTTTTTGTTAAGAGGACTTAGGGAGGTATGGTTGATGTTCTAGTTTATGTTGATGACATTGTTGTTACTGGTAGTGATGAACAGGGTATTCATGCTACCAAGGAGTTCCTTGGAAGATAGTTTTTTACCAAGGATCTTGACAAGTTACGTTATTTTCTTGACTTGGAGTTTGCACGCAGTCAACAGGGTATGATTGTGACGCAAAGGAAGTATGCTACTGATCTTCTGGCTGAGACAAGTATGACAGGCTGCAGACCTGCTAATACACCAATGGATCCTAATGCTAGACTCTATGATGATGACTCTGAGTAGATAGATAAGAGACGATATAGGGAACTGTAGGAAAGTTGCTTTATGTTACTATTACCATACCTGACATATCATTTGTTGTGAGTAGAGTTAGCCAATTCATGGAGCAACCTAGACAAGTTCATATGGATGCAGTTTGTATGATCTTGAGATATCTGAAATCCTCTCCATGTGCAGGTCTACTTTTCAGAAGAGACACGTCACTCTCAGTTACAGGATGTGCTGACGCAGATTATGCTGGGTGTCCCAAGGACAGAAAGTCCACTTCAGGCTTCACCGTGTACATCGGTAGCTCCTTGGTCTCATGGAAGAGTAAGAAACAAACTGTTATTGCTCGATCCAACGATGAATCAGAATATAGGGTGATGGCCCAAGGGAGCACAGAAATTATGTGGGTCAAGCATGTTCTAACTGATCTTGCTGTTGAGGTGCCTCTTCCAATGCATCTCAAATGCGATAATCAAGCAGCTCTATTTATAGCTAATAATCCAGCCTTTCATGAGAGAACGCGCATCGAAGTTGACTATCATTATACCCGTGACATGATCCAAAAGAGGTTTATTTCCACCTCTCATGTTGCTTCAGGTAAACATATTGCAGACATGTTCACCAAAGCCCTTGCAAGAGGTCCTTTCCAACGTTATTCCAAGCTGAGCATGATAGATATCTATGCTCCAGCTTGAGGGGACTGTTGAGAGAAATCTTATATATATCTTTGTATTTATTTATATTTCTCATGTTTTTCCGTCTTCTATATGTAATTTTTCCCTAGAGCCTTTCTCCTATATAAAAGGGTTCTAGGGCTACGTGATATATAACTTTTTTTTTCACATTCTCAACAAGATTCATGCCAGGTCGTTAAACTGTTGAAGTTATCCACTTGTTGAGGAGAATAACGGAGATTTATAGAGCTAAAAAGAAACTTCATATGATTTTTATTTATTTGGAGAAGGCGCGTGATCAGTCCCACAGGAGATATTATGGAAAGTTTGGGAGAAAAGGCAAGTACATGTCATATACATTAACCTTATAAAGGATATGTATGATGGGGCTTCATCTTGTGTAAAGATCCAGTCTTGGAACACTGAATACTTTAATATCAGCACCAGTCTACATCATGGTTCAACTTTGAGTCCATTCCTTTTTACTTTGATTATGGAAGAATGACTAGTCATGTTCAGAATGAGATGCATTGGTGTATGTCGTTCGCCAATGATATTGTGTTGATTGATAAGACAAGAGATTGAGTGATTGAGAAGCTAGAAGTTCGAAGACATGCCTTAGAGAATAAAGGATTTCGTATAAGTAGGGCTAAGATTGAATATATAGAATGCACATTCGATGGAAACATGCTTCAAAAAAATATTTGACGGAAACAACGGTGAAGGACTCAAGGTTAAGATTGGAGACGATAACATTCAGCAGAAAGATTCTATTAGGCAGTTGGGATCTATTTTGCAACAAGATGGGAAAATTGATGGAGATGTTAGTTATAGAATAAATGCAGGTTAGCTAAAGTAGAGAGGAACATCTAATGTTCTTTATGATAAGAAAATCTCTCTAAAAGTTAAAGAAAAGTATTACAAAGCAGCCATGAGACATGTTATATTCAATGGTTCTAAATGTTGGCATGTGAACCATAGACATAAACATGTGCAGAGAATGCTACTAGCATAAATGAAAATGCAAAGGTGGATGTGTGGCGTGGCACCCACTCCTGCGGATTCGGGATACCCGTTTATAAATCACTCGTACACACTAGAAATCGCATAAAATTACTAAAATTTAGGGAAAACTTCTCACGTTTTGAAATGGCATTCACATTTATCTAATAAGTCACAAAATAAAATATGTCACCAATTTATATTACATTATTTTCCATATAAATCAACATGTAAAAAAGAAACTGTATTACGTATATGTATCCCAAATTGTAGCATAAGAGAAAGAAAAGCATTTATAATATCTTGAACATAAACTTAACATGTGTATCTGATAAGATTTACTGCGGAAGCTTACGTTCAGCTCTCCTAATACCACGATGAAGGTGTTTTTCCTACAATCTATGCATTAAGGAGAACAGAAAATCAGCAAATGCTGAGTACATCTAATCAATTAAAAATAGTAGAAATTTAGAGGCTCCAAGAGAAAGCAAGTAAATAGGACTTGACAATTAAATTTAATGAGCTACTTACATTGAAGCAGGTTTTCAACTTATTTGGTATTTGAATCCCCTGACTTACTCACCATACCTTAATTACCCATATTTATCATTGTTATACATAAACTATATAATCCATATTTAAGCTATCATTTTTTATATATAAATCATGTTTGATGGATCTTGGTGATATGGATGATGAGTCACTGATTTGATCATTATCTTTATTGATGCTTATAATGATCAAGGTGATCCATATATCTTGATTATTTAATGATTAATATGATCGAGGTGATCGATCTATTTTCGATGTTTATAAGTCATGTGGATAGATCATAGTAAGTATAGATGATGAGTCTCGTGTTTTGATTCCTTTTTTGTTAAATTTCCCAAGCTCAAAGGATAGTTTGTGGTCGTGCTCTAGTACGACCTCACATTATGACTCTAAGGCAGTAAGGAAGCCTTAGGGTTGGGTGCTTCTGAAGGCATGCGGTCGAGTAAAATGCATCCTAATTAAGTTCCAAAAATATCTACTAGCCTCTTTGACATCCGTGGTAGTATATCTTACTCTAATAAGGATGATTTTCATAATAGGATCTTTTCTCTTTACCAGGACCTACTGACGAAACAGTAACTAGCTTAACTAAAACCAGGGGCCGATCTAGAGTGGATCTGGTGGACCCGATTGCACGCTTGTGGAGCATCTGGTTGGGAAGAAACGATGCACTCTTTGCTCGGCAGCGGTTCTACAAGAAAAATATATGTATCTCGGCAACGCGTTTTCTTCTTGATTGGACTTCTGGGTAGCTTGTTTTGTTTGCGTCGGGGGTATCTCTTCTTGGATACCAACTGGCTTTTGTTTTGTTCTTTCCTCTTGTAAGTACTTTCTTCTCTACTTTTTTAATGCATTGGGGCGAACACCTCTGAGTGCTTCCCCCTTTTTTGAGCGTCAAAAAAAAACTAAAACCAAGCTCAATAGCAACCAAGCTCAATTGTATCCAACTCGACTGTAATCAAGCTCCATTGTATTCAACTCAACTATAATCAAGCTCCATTGTAACCAACTCAACTGTAATCGATCTCAATCCGTAATCAACTCAATTATTATCAAGCTCAATCTGTAACCAACTCAATTGTAGCCATCGTCAAGCCTATTGACAGAATGGTAATCAAAACTCAAATGATGAGGAAGTCTCCTAAGAAACCCTTTCGTCTCGTCCTCTAAGTGGAAGTGTGGTCCAGTAGAGGGATAAGTCTACTCCAAAACTACGCCACTGAGACGGGTGGGAGAGACTCCCAGGAAGAGTCACTCCAAAAGAAAAACCGATCCAACCAATACGGGCAAACGATCTCGAAAAACCTCCAGCCGAGGCACTCTAAAGAACAAGGGTCAGCGGAACTGGTCTTAAAAAAAACTAGTGGATTCCAAAGAGGCTTAAAATGTGAGCGCTCACGAAAAATCGAGAAAAGACTGGAATCCGAAACCCGCACACTAAGAGGTTGTTGCCCTAACTGGGCTTCCTATCGTCCGACCCGCTGAGTGTCACCGCACCCTCATACAGTCAGGTGTAAGGGTCATCATGACTGGCACTCTTAAATATCAGGCATCACCGACTTGATTCCTTATCCTTTCTTAATCCATTCTGTGGTTGACTGTACGGATCTAGGTCTTTTAGTCAACGATCTTATTGATATAACTGATTCACCATTGATTTCACTTATTTGTATACCCCATCCTTTCTCGATCTCTTCTATGCTTCACTTTACAAATCTAGGTATTTTGTCACTACTTGGTGATATGTATAAATAGTAGATTATACTCAAGAATCAATTGATTGAGGATTTCTATTCATAATGATCTTTAGGAGATCATTTGTTGACTTCATAAGAGAAGAGCATTAATATTTTAATATTTGTAGTTCAATCTCTTCAATAAGGTCATGAGAATAAAAGGTTTCCTTTAATCTGGACGAGTTCAGATTGATGCAAAAAATTCATCTTTTCTTATTCAACTCGTAATTTAATGGTGTGATTATTGATTGAACTTTTATAGGTCACATGTATGAAATATCCCAATGTACTTATTTTTCAAATTGTGAGATTAGGAGTTGTTCATTAGACATGGATTTAAGTTTAGACGAATATTAAATTTCAAGTTCATATTTAGTCATGAGATTAAATGGCACTTATTTAAATCTAAAACTTGTTTCATCTTTTGTACAAATTCAGCCCCAAACCTCTAATTTATTGCCATGAGATTAGTAGCTAACAAACTTTTAAAAAGCTCGAGGCGATTCGAAGCGTTTTTTTTCAAAATTGAGGCGAGGTGTAAGCCTCTAAGCGGTCGAGGCGTAAGCCTCAGTTTTTTGAAAAAATATTAAAATTAAAGCAAACTATATTGAAGAAAGTATATAATAACATTAAGTTTTGCCAAAAAAACATTCAAGACGAATTTAAAACTAGTAAAAGATACAATACATAAGCGATGAAGGCATTGAAATTCAAAAAAACTAATACTAAGCCATTAATATACGGAATATCAAGTTCCAACTCCAACTTCAATGATTATATAAGTATTGAACTAAAATCTATAATTAATAGTAAAGTACAATAGAATCCATATTTTTTAGTGTTCGAAGTAAAAAATATTAATATACCCTGATTCCCAATCATTTGTCTTGATGGACGTAGTTGGAGAACCGTCATATGTATTCCTTCCTACCATATCATACCCCAACAAGATGGGGGTCATCTATTCATAATAAAATGTAATAATTGTTTTGCTTCATGTGTTTATTTTTCAACCTTGCTTCTTCATATATGTGATAACTATTCTAAGATTCACAACTTTTACAGCCAAATAACAACATCAAGTTGCAAACTTGCAACTAATATAAAACATTTATTACAATTCAAACAAAAATCTGCGTGCAATAGAACTAGTATGTGTAGATGTATCATAAATTGAATAGGGATTTTTACACCCATAACCCTGAGTACTCTCGCAATAACATTCATAACACTCTATAATCACGAATTAGGCGCACGACCCTGAATAAGTGTGTTGTCTTACATATATAACCTCCTGTTACTTTACCTTACTAACTCAACTACATGATTGAGTTAATCTAACCGGTCAATGATCTAACGGTTGAGATTCACGTAAATAAATAAATATATATCCCACAGCTTTCTCCTAGCCTGCACAACGTTCCCTTCTGATGCGTCGGCACGGGGGCTCGACGACTTCCATTAGGCAGCTTCAGGAACTTCCCGTGGCAACAAGAAGTGACCGTGCTTCAAGAAGAAGCTGGTGTGCCCTCCTAAAACGGTGGCGCCGGAGGCGGGATCAACAGTTGCAGGTCGTCACGGGGAGGGGAGGAGGGACGACGTCTGCAGGTCATCAGGGAAGGGGCATCGTCGAATCGCGGTGTGGGTTGGGAGGGAGGGGGGACGACGTCTGCAGGTCATCGTGGTGCATCACGGAGGGAGGGGGCATCGTCGAATCGCGGTGTGGGTTGGGGGGGTCATCACGGAGGGAGGGGGCATCTGCTGGTCGCATCTGCGGGTGTATGTGGAGGTGGTATCTGCAAGTCGCATGGAGGCGTCTGTCGCGGAGGGCTTTGCCACATGTTCGTCCGCCGTGGTCGAATCGCGGTGGGGGGGGCATCTGCAGGTCGCATCGCGCTGTCGCAGAGGGCTTTGCCGCAGGTTCGTCCGTCGTGGTCGAATCACGGTGGGGGGGTGCGGTGGGGGGTGCATCGTGGAGGGAGGGGGCATCTGTTGGTCGAATTGCGGTGTGTGCGGGGGGTGGCATCTGCAGGTCGCATCGCGCTATCGCGGAGGGCTTTGCCGCTGGTTCGTCCGCCGTAGTCGAATCGCGGTGGGGAGGTGCATCGCGGAGGGAGGGGGCATCTATTGGTCGAATCGCGGGGGCATCTGCTGGTCGAATCGCGAGGGCATCTGCATCTGCAGGTCATCGCGGAGGGAGGGGCATCTGCATCTGCAGGTCATCGCGGAGGGAGGGGCATCTGCTGCTCGAATCGCGGTGGGGGAAGGGGGGATACCGGTGGGGGGTGGAAGGCTGGGAGGAGTGGTTACTGTCGGCGGAGGGTGGGGGTTGCAGGAGGTGGCGACGGGGTGGGCCTGGTGACCGGAGAAGCGAGGGGGCGACGAGGTGGGCCTGGTGACCGGGGTGGGGGGAGGGGGGCTGCGCAGGAGGTGGCGACGGGATTGCAGAGTAGATGGCGCGGGGTCGATTACGACGAGTGGGGGTGAAAAGGGCTTGCACAGGAGGTGGCGACGGGGAGGGTCTGCGCAGGAGGTGGCGACAGGGAGGGCCTGTGCAGGAGGTGGCGACAGGGGATTACAAAGGAGATGGTGCGAGGCTTACAGAGGAGGTTGCGACGATGGGGAGGGGCCTGTAGAGGTCGACGGCAACGGTGGAGGGGGGCCGTGGAGCTTGCAGGCAATTCCGGTGACCTTGCAGGAGGCAGAACACCGATGGCACAATTTGTAAATAAGAGTGACTGTTAAGGATAATTTTGTCTTTTTTTTAACAGAAACCGTCAAATATAACGGGCATAACAAACGGACCATAACACAGGGTTATGTCATGTAAGAGTTAAGCAATACTCAGGGTTTCTCATGTAATTCGCTATTATACAGGGTTATGAATGTTATTGCGAAATTACTCAGGGTTATGGGTGTAAAAATCCCAATTGAATATAATGTATACATGATTCGCTTGTTTCAAGCGATCTCTTCTCTTTGCACGGAGCTATATATAGAAATATGCTAAGATGGAAACAAAAACACAAACATAAAAAAAATAATCCTTATGGAAAAATACGATCATGTGCAAAGCACATAACTAAAAAGGAAAAAAAGCGTCGTGCTCGAGGCTTACGCCTTCGCCTAGCCTCGAACGCCTCACGCCAAGTCAAGGTGTACGCCCCACCCAAAGGACCCGAGGCGTGCGCCTCCGAGCGATTTTGGTGTGCCTCGCCTCGAGGCGTACACCTTTGCGCCTCGAGGCGGTGCTTTTTAAAACTATGGTAGCTAATTGATGTTCTTAAAACTTGACTTAATTGCATACAAATCATCCTTAATTTCTCTCAACCAACATGAAATCAAAGATCTGGAATTATGTTTAATTTCATACAACTCATTCCCAATTTTTATCATTCAAGCATGCAAATCTGAATATTTATAAGTCTCATATTGAGTTCTAATTGCATGCAGAATACCTTAAATTCTCATCAAATCAATCATGAATCTGTAGCTATTCAATGGTCTGAAATTAGACTCTAATCACATGCAATTCGTTCTCAAATCCTTATCATTTTAATCATTAAATCAGATTATAATACTATTCTGAATTTGGGTCAAAATATATGTGAACCATCACCAACTCCTCATTTTTCAACATGTAAGGTATAATTCATTAATGTTCTTGAAATTAGACTTCAATCATAAGCCAATCACCTACTAATATCTCTTAATTTAACATAAAATTAATGTCTAATTTATGTTCTGAAATTGGATCTTGATTGCAACTAAATTGTATGCTAAATATTTCAATTTTCTTATTAAATAATTTTTTTAAAATTGCAGTTATTATAAGTCTGATTTCAGACTCAAATCATGCCATTTTATCCCACAATTTCTCTCAATTATAAGGCATGAACAGTGGCTCATTAATGAACTTTAATTTGATCTTAATGTCATGTTAATCACCAAGTCTTTCACATTTTTAACCCAAAATTTGCGAATAACAGAGATCTGATTTCAGGTCTAAATACATGCAATTTTCCCCTCAATTTCCATATTTTTCATCATGGGATTAGTGTATAAACAGTGGACTATTTTAGCTCAAAAATGTAGGTCATTATCCCTCAAATTTCTATCTTTTAAGCATGAGAATTGTAGCAATATACATCTGAATTTATACTTGTTTTGCATGCTCGACACCATTTTTTTCCTCAAAAACTTAAGAACTTGGAGCATATATAATGGATATAAACTTTTAATGATCTCCATGTAAAACTTCATATTCTCATCTAATTTAAGAGGCAACTAATAGGTTTTGAATTTGTTTTTAACATGCATGGAAGGCAGCAAGTGGGGGGAAAAGATTGTACCTTTGATCCTCTAAGTTTCGACGGTATTTATGGCTTCATTTAACATGCAACAGCAGCATAAAAAGGGGGAAATTAAATTATAGGCTCTAACATTGGCTTTACTGAGAGCAAAAGATGAGAAGGATCTGTACCTTTGGATATATCCAATTTGAAGATCCAAACTTGCAGCCCAGAAGCTCCAAACAGGGAAGAATATAGCAGCAATGTCTGCTACTCTCGCAACAGCTAGAAAGGGGATCCATGCTCATGGATTGAGGCTACAATTTAGGCTCTAGCAGGAGGTGGACAGCAGCTTCCAAGAGGGAGATAGCTGCAGCAAGAGGCTCCTACGATTGGAGAAAAAATTGGAGGACTTATGGGGAATAGTTAGTAGAGGTTGGGTGGTATTTATAAGGAAAAAGGAGTAGGAATTTTAGATGACAAGTGGTGGAAGAAGTCAAGGGGAGGGCCAAGTATCTACGATATAGCAGTCTGTTGTACAGTTTGAATTAATTTTTTATTTTTTTAACCAATCTCTCTATCATATTTAGAATATCAAAGTCCTCCGTATTATTGACTTGGGTCTCGGATTATGATGTACAATAGCTTGTTTTGATCGTATCTAAATGACGATCAAAATGAGTATAATATTCATTTACTTCAGATCGAAGATGAATTTCCGAAATTTCCGAGATACGATCGAGTATGTGATTAATAAAAATATTAAATGATCTCCGATTGACTAACGGTCGATTCCGTTGGTCATATTTCGTCAAATCGGATTTTTGAGTGGTCCCGGTATATTTTGCAGTTTCCAATTTGCATCGCAGATTTTCCATGGCACGCATTACGATGCGATCGACTTTTGGTCAATTGCAATCGAACGAATTTTGATATACGATCAATTGATCGATTTCGGGTTTATTCAATATTATATGAACATTAATTGATCATTCAAATCCTTTATCGGATTGTGTTCGAGTTATTCGGATCTGGATGCTACATGTGGTCATACAAGAAAAGATCAGATTCATAACGATGCGATCAGAAGGAAAGTTTGTGTAGCTCCGATAGAGGATAAAATTAGAAAAAACTGCTCAAGATGGTTTGGTCATTTGCAAATGAGGTCAATTGATGTGTCGGTTAGAAGATGTGAGATTTGTGATGTTGAGTTGGTTAAGAGAGGGCGAGGAAGGCCCAAGAAGTGTTGGAATGAGACAATCCAAATGGATCTTAATTATTTGGATTTAAGTCCGAGAATGACCCATAATAAATTTGAATGGAGGAAAAAATTCATGTAACCGATCCTAATTAAGTGTGGGAAAAGGCTTTGTTGCTAGTGTAAATTGGTAAGAACTAACTCAACCATGGTTGGTCCGAATCCTGGATAATTTAAGAGGGATGCATTAGATAGCCAACAGCTATTGTAAAACAGTTGGAGACAAATTCATAAATAGTGTTCTCAATTGAAAACACTAGCTAGGAATTTGCCTCAAGGCAGTCGGATCCTTTCCACATGGATTTAAGCAAACAAATAGATTTTATTGGAGCAATCCCTACTAGCGACGAGTTGCATCGCCTGAATGCAATAAGAAGTTGATAAGGGTCGCTAAATAGCTGCCGGATATAGTTCGCTAAGGAACCCATTGATAGTTGGGGGCAACATTGTCTTTGAGCATTGATTGTTGTTATCTCTCCAAGGCTCAATGTCGTCACCAAATTGATCATGGCTTTGGCTCATGTGTCGTTGAACGTCCGGACAAGGCCCTAGACTCCTTGTACCATCGTTTTATCTTACCACCTATTCTCATGATGCAGCCATCACCTCTAGCAGTCATCGTTGATCTCGGTGCCTATGTCGGAGTGATATAGATAGGTGTTGAAGATAACTATTGAAGAGTTTTATGTTATGTCATTGTTTTACAGTTATTTATTTTCTTTTGTCAGTAATATGTAATTTACCCATTAGGATATCTCTCTTCAATAAAAGACTTGAGATGGCGAGTGCGAGAGGGAGTGCGAGCGGTGCGAGAGGGAGTGCGAGCGGTGGGAGCGATGCGGGCGCAAGGTCGGGCGAGGGGTGCGCGAAGGCGGGCGATGTTCGTGCCTTTCGCGAGGTCCTCCGGGACGCGCCTCAGGCTCTGGATGCTGTGAAGGGTAAGCGCGTCGTTAGTGTGCATGCTGCGGGTGAGGTTGGTGTTGACGAGGGTGACTGGACGGCGGTCTCTCACAGGAAGGCGGGCCGGCGTTGCTTCCGGTGCGGGGAGAGGGGACACCTCGCTTCTCGATGTCCCCTTCCTCCGCGCTGCTTTGCATGCGGGAATACGGGGCACCGTCGGTCTTCTTGCAGGTCGCTCCGACTTCATCGCCCGTCACAGCCAAGGTTGTCTCACTCCTCGTTCTCGGTGCGTTCGCTGCCTGGTCCTCGTACTGGTTCTCTAGCATGGCGGGAGGTCCCGGTGCGCTCCTACGCTCAGGTGGTGGATTCTAGTTCTCATCAGGCTTCCTTGGGAGCGGGCATTCTCTCTGGTGCCTTGGAGATGTCCCATCGTCCTGAGATCCTCGTTGGTGGCGGATCGATCAACGGTGCAACTTCTTCCGCTCATGGGGGTGCTTCGTCCAAGGCGACCTTTCCTGTTCAGGCTATGCATGTGCCGGATTCGTCTTCGCTTCGAATGGAAGAGGGTCTTCATCCTTCTCGTTGGGTGCTTATCGGGGTCGCACGTCGGTGCGGCGTGGACTGGGAATTGGTGAGGACGCACGTTCTTGCCACTCTTGGTCCTCGTTTCGCGGGGGATATTTGCGCTCTGGACCAGTCTCACTGCTGCGTGCGCGGTCTCTCCTTGGAGCATCGGGATTGCTTGCTGGCTCATGGCTCAACGATGACATATTTTGGCGGCCCGCTCGTGTGGCTGATGGTGCTTCTTCTACTTCCGAGGTTTGCATGGCTTCTATTACAGGCGTCCCCTTCTTGTCTAGAACTCTCCCTACACTCAACAAAGCTTTTCGCCGTTGGGGGACTATTCTCTCTATCATTGATGATGGCCTCGCTCCGGAGGCCGATTGGAAGTGTATCTCCGTCCTCTTCGAATGCAGCGAGGGCTTTCTCAACGATGCGCCGGGTCGGACTTTCTTCGGGTCTCTCAAGATCGGTCGTTGGTGTTTCAAGCCGGAGCTCTCTGTTATTCCCCCTTCTCCGACGGTTTCTGCGTCGCCGGCGGTGGCCGAGGTTCCGATCCTGTCGGCGTTGGCGGTCGACGTCGGTATGGCTCGGGAGGACGAAGCTTCGATCCAACCGCATCACGTGGCGCGCGACGTTTCGTTTCCGTCGGGCCACGTGGAGCATTCCGTGGCTTCTCCCGAAGAGTCGCCATGCACGCATGACGTCTTGGATTCCTTCGAGACACATTTTGGGGCCCCGCAATTATCGCCCGTATCTTCTGAACTTCCTTTCGCGGGGATTCCCGAGGTCAATTCAGCTTCTTTTTTCCCTCGGATCGGCGCCTGGAATACGGGTTGCATATTCGGATCGCTCGACGGATCTCCACAACTTGTGGGTCGGTGATATTCAGCATTTCGGATCTTGGTCGCGGCCCATTTATCAGCGTACTCGAACCTCCTTGCCCGATTCATTTGTGATTCAAATTGAGGCCCTCCGCCTGGATGCTTCAACAACCTTTGTCTCTGACCGCGATGCTTCTCACGCGATTCCAGTGCGGTCCACCCCTATCTTGCATGAGGTCTCATCGCCTTCTCCGACTCTTCCTGGCTTCCAACTATCAGCAGATCGATTGGGCCCTTCTCTCAGACGATTCGGATCAACGTACAGCAGGCGAGCTCGTCCAATTCTTGGGCCTCGGGTGGTTCATTCTTGCTCTTCTCTGAGGGACGTCGTGGCTGAGGCCGCGGGTGTTCGTGGCATTCGAGGTAGCGATGGTCACTCGGAAGCTGATGACCCGGGGGCGAGCCCTGGCGCTTACTGATTGGTGGTTCTCTCGTTCGGCGTTTTTTTTTGGGGGCATACTTTCAGGTTCTTTTAATGAAGGTCCTTTCATGGAATGTCCGCGACCTCGGGGACTTGGACAAACGTCGTTCCCTGGGCTTGCGACTCTCAGAATGGTGTTGTGACGTTGCCTTTATCCAAGAAACAAAAATGGCGGCCCTTGATGATTATACGTGGCGTTCTTTCGGTCCTGGTACGCTTGATGAATTCCGTGCGGTTAATGCGGTTGGTTCCGCTGGGGGATTCCTTGTGACATGGCGTTCTCGTGTGTTCTCATTTAGCTCCATACTTGCCGGTCGTCATATGATTTCTGTTGTTTTGGAACGGGTCGATTCCTCTGCTATGATGGTGTTTTCATGTATTTACGCTCCGGCGTGCCATATTTTACGTCGCGGATTATGGGAGGACTTGCGGGAGGCGGCAAACTTATTCTCGGGATTACCTTGGATTATGGGGGGTGACTTCAACGTCACCATTCATTCGTCCGATCGGCCTCGCGGCAGGGGCGGCCGCGACCCTGGCTCACATGATTTTTTGGACGTGATTGATGACTTGGCTCTTTCTGATTTGATCCCGAGCGATATTTCCTACACTTGGTGGAATAACTCTTCTCGTTCACGGATTGACCGGTTCTTGGTTAGTGGATTGTCTATGGACTCCTTCCCCTATGCTCGGTTTCATCCCGCACCCGGTCATTCTCGGATCATTCTCCCATTATTTGGGACTCTGGTGACGGCATTAACCCTCGGGGGCCTTTCCGATATGAAAAATGTTGGCTCTTGGAACCCAATTTCAGATCCTAAGTCCAGAATCATTGGACTCAGGTCCCAGTCTCTGGGTCCGCGGCTTCTAGACTTAATCAGAAGCTTTCTTCCCTTCGGAGGGTTCTCGCTGAATTCAAATTTTCTACCAGACAGGCGCGGCGGGCGGCGCGTGCCCAGGACGAAGAAATCATCATGCATTTAGATACCACGGAAAACGCGTGTGAACTCTCTTCCGACGAGCTTCGGGAACGATCTTCTGCTATCGCTCGGGTGCGGGCGGAGGATAAGAAAAGAACCTTGGAGTGGCGCCAGCGCTCACGGGAAAAATGGATTAAAGATGGCGATGCGAACACGGCATTCTTTCACCGGGTCGCTAGCAATCGGAGGCGTTGTAATATGATACGGTCCATCTCTATCAATGACGCGGTGGTCACCGGGGATAGGGAGATGGGGAGTGCCATCATTGATCATTTCAGACGTATCTCTTCTTCTCTCCCTCCGCGGCGGTGGCGATGGCTTGGGATGGATGCTCCCTCTCTCTCGATTTCGGATTCCGAGAACCTTATCCGTCCGTTCTCTTTAGAGGAGATTAAAACTGTTGTTTGGGCATTAAATCATGACTCCTCGCCGGGGACGGACGGGTTCTCCGTTGCCTTCTATCGCGACTTTTGGGAGACTGTCGCGGCGGATGTTCTCGACGTCGTCTCCGAGTTTTGTGCTGGTAACCTCGGCTTCGACCGCATCAACCAGGCGAATATTGTGCTCATTCCTAAGAAAAACCCGACGCTGCGCCTGGACGATTTTCGGCCAATTTCAGTTTCCAACGGTATTTATCTTATTGTGGCCAAATCCTTAACCATTCGCCTCGCTCGGATCTTGGATGGCCTTATCTCCCCCGTCCAAGGGGCTTCATTAAGGGAAGACATATTGCGGACTGCATCGTTGTCGCGTCTGAAATGGTGGCGGTTTCGAAGAAAGGAAAAAGGAAGGGGGTGCTTTGGAAAATTGATTTTGCCAAGGCATGTGATTCAATTGATTGGCGATTCCTTTGGTCGGCTTTGCGTAGACGGGGCTTCCCTAATTTGTGGATTGCTTGGATGCGCAGATGCGTCTCCACGGTCTCGCTCTCTGTTTTAATTAATGGGCGGCCGGTTGGTGGTTCGTTTCGGCCTCGCAGGGGGGTGCGTCAGGGCTGCCCCCTGGCGCCCCTTCTCTTCGTTCTGGCCTCTGATGTATTGGCGCGTATGGTGGACCGCGTCATTGGGGCGGGCCTTACTAACGGCTTCCGCAAGGGGGATGTATGCGTGCCTTTGCTCCAGTTCGTGGACGATACGATTTGCTTTATTGAAGGCGGCACGGACGAGGTGGCGGGTATGGCCAATACTCTTGCTATTTTTGGTGAGCTATCTGGGATGTCGATTAATGCTTCCAAATCAAACGTGGTTACTTTTGGCATGTCACCTTCGGAGGCGGACGAATGTGGCCGATTGCTGGGTTCTGTGCCTGGGGAGCTTCCATTTACATATCTTGGCATTCCTCTATCGGTGGGGAGGGCCCGGTCGGCGGATTGGCGGGCTATTTCGGAGCGGTTGGAGGCGCGTCTTGCGGGCTGGAGGGCTGCCTTGCTTTCTCGGGAAGGTCGCCTGGTCCTCCTTAAATCCGTCCTTTCTTCTATTCCGGTATATTTCCTATCCGTGAGGAGAATGCCTGTGGGGATACGTCTTCGGCTGGAGAGATGCATGCGGCGCTTCCTTTGGGGTCGTTCTGATGGGAGTGGCAGGGGGATGCATCTCGTCGCTTGGGATGTGGTGACTTTGCCTAAGCGCTGCGGTGGGCTCGGCGTTCGGAGATTGGATCTGGTTAACGATGCTTTACTTATCAAATGGGTGAGCAAAATCTGGGGCAAGGACGATTCCTTTCATTGCAACATCCTTCGTGCGCTTTTGGGCAGCGATTGGTTCGACCTGCAGCGGGGGCATTGCATCTCCACTCTTCCTCGTTCTGGCGTAGCATCTCCTCTACTTTGCGGAGGAATTTGGCGCTCTTCACCCCGGTCCTTGGGTCGGGGGAATCCTTTAAGTTTTGGCTGGACGACTGGCTTGCGGGTGGTCCCCTCAGCGCGCGCTTCCCGAGATTGTTTGCGCTATCCTCCGATAGGCTCGCTTCGGTCGCGGACTGCTGGTCTGACGGGTATTGGAGCCCTCGGTTTGCTGGAATTTTATCGGATCAGCGGGTGGCGGATTTCGCCTCGCTGATGGAGACTCTCAACTCTGCGGCTGCCCCCTCCGATCAGCGGGACCATAAGCGTTGGAAGGATGGGGCCTTTTGCACGCGTAAGGCTTACAGGGCCTTGCTCTCTACTATGACTACTTCGTCCTCCACCATGGTGCGTGACTGTGCTTTCTTTTGGGGCAAGGCCTTAAATGTCGGTTTCGGCAAAACAGAATTTCGGTGGAATTTCGACCGAAATTTCGGTCATTTCGATCATTTTTTGTACTAGCACCCCCATATTTCGGTCATTTCGGTCGAATTTCGATTCCGACTGGATATCGATATTCGACAGAAATTCGACTGAATTTCGCTGAAATTTGAGGCCATGTTTTGGGGGTTGCGCTTGCCGGAGCGCATCGCCTTCTTTTTATGGCTACTACGTCAGCGGCGCTTGATGACCAGGGATCGGTGTGCCAACTTCTTTCCCCAGACTGACGCCATCTGCCATCTCTGTCGTATTGATGACGAATCTCCAGATCATCTTTTCTTTCGTTGTATTGTGGTTGCAGGAATCTGGGACGAAGTGGGTTGGGCTCGTGCGGACAACATTGAAGATTTCTGCGAGATCCTTTGGTCGAACAGGTCGAGGGCACGAGGCGACATTTTGGGGCCTATCGCGCGATTGTGGTCCATTTGGCGGGCCAGGAATGACGCTATTTTCTCGGGCATGCGATTCTATAAGGAGAATGTTAGCATTTTGGCGAATAAACTTATATCAGATTGGTGTATGTAATTATGTAACGGCAATTGTTTGCCGAGTGGTTCGTCTTTAGTTCTTATCCCCTCCTGCGCTCTCTTTTCCCATCACCCCCCTGTAAGTATTTCTTGTTCTTCTCTTTTTTGTTAATATATTTTTGGGGCGAGCACCAACGAGTGCGTCCCCCTTTTTTGAGCCTCAAAAAAAATCTCTCTTCAATAAAAGAGAACCCTTGGGCTCTATGAATAAAAACAACTATTCTCTTCTGTATGGTATTAGAGCGACGGTCCTAAATTGGAGCCTTAAGCCAAAAAAAACCCGAACCATACCCCCAGCCCATCTTCGCACGCTGCCCAACACCTCCAGCAGGGTTATGCGTCGCCCCTAAGCTCGACCTGGATGCCACCTGATGATGAATCGCTGGAAGAGGAGGTTCGGTCGCCATGCTCATGGAAGACCAGTCGCTGGATATGGGGACTAGTACGGGAGCTTCTGGATCCGCATACGAGAGAAGGGGATGCAAGAGTTGCGCGAGTCTTGCCGCCTGCGCGAGGGGTACGACTTCTCCTGTGGACTGCCGCCTCAGCTCGCGATGGGAGAGGGACTACCGCCGCCGCTCGCGAAGCGGCATGGAGAGGATGAGAAGGATCGACACTGGGACTGCCGCTTGCACCCTTTTTTAACGAACATGCAGCATCCCCCTTCCTGGAGTTGCCTGGAGCACTGATGGGAAGGGGCGGAGGGCCGCCCCCAGGGACTGCAGCGAGACTAATCAGGAGAGGAGGGGGAGCGCGCGAGGCAGGTGCCTGGACTCGTGTGCCGCCAAATCTGGGATAGGGCTTCAGCACGAAAGTTGGAGATTGTCGCCTGAATTAGGGTTCTGAAACCCCTATGTTGCGCGATGGGACATGCGTCTGGAACCTCCAAGATATGAGGTGTGGCTTGTGCTGCGCGAGAGAAGGCAGAGAAAGGAGAAGTTGCGCCTTTTCAAAACCAGATCTAGGGTTTCATCTAAACCCTAAAATAAGAACTTAATCGAACAATAAACAAATAGGAATAATCTTCAAGATCAATTGATAATCGAAATCTCGAACAATACATTAAAATAAATCTCAAGAATAAATCCTCGAGAATCGAACCCGATCTGATACCATGTTAGAAAATAGGAATGCATAAGCGGAATGATAAACAGAGCATGAAGAACAGAAAAATAAACATGAACTAAGAGATTTTTACGTGGAACCCTACTCCCTAAGGAGCGAGATGAAACCACGGGAGAATGCCTCAAAGGGTTGATAGCCTATTGCTTTTCTCATCAAAATACAATGGGTGTGGGAGTCTATATATTAGTCCCCACTGAGTCTCCACATCTCACAACTCGTAGATGTGGGACTAAATTCATGGATGTGGTAAATGAATCCTGGAGTGATCCATTTACCCATCTACAACTCAAGTGGCACACAACCAAATACTCCAACAACCTTAAACAAGATGTCAAGGTTCGAAAGGATGTCCCAACCAATTTCCCCCCTCCAATATCCCTACAGAAGTTTATCAAACCTGTCTCCATTAATCACACCTCTAACCCGATGTGCATGCAATTATGACCACAGCGTTGGAACTACACGCCCCTAGACTATGGAAAAAGAAAGTCCTACACAGTGCAAACTTCCTCATACTAGTAAAAGCCATTTCAGGACCAGCAAAAATGAATGACCATATCTAGAAAATCCTTGATCCTAACCGCACCCTACGCCCTATGAAGAAAATTTTTGGCTTGATTTTGTTAATGTAAATATTAAACATTTTGGCATAACGATGCCTAAACACCTTCCACCTATATGAGAATGCAGAGAAGAAGAATGTCCACAAAGCTATGGATTCACCGATAACATGGGTTTGGAATTTAGAGGACATGCCAATATTTCCCTTTTTCAAAATAAACAAATCAATAAAAAAGCACTACCTTGACGGGCATATAGAAAACTTACAGTTAGTTGGCGCCAAAACCCACTATTATTAAGTCTGTTCCATACAGGAAATGTCGAAGATTCTAAGAATTCTTGAAAGATCTTAGCATATTTACAAGAAATAGTAGATATATTAGGGCAGTCAGATGGCTCTTCAACAGCAATCATGCCTTCCCTAAAAGTTGAACAACACAAAGAGAAAGAGAACGGCAAATTTAGTTTAGAAGAGAAAAAACAAAAGAATCAGTTGTCTACCTGAAGTTTCCAAGTGCAAATCCAACTGTCCTTTTACCATCTAAAGAATGCCCTACAGTAAATTCACACTTGTTTCGGTAGCCAGTTATTGACGGTGATGGTAATAATCCTTCCAACACACATGGAAGCCCACCTATAGAAGGATAAAAATAGGAAAATATTGATGAAATTGTAGAGAGTAGTGTGCTTATCCTTGCCGTACGTGTTTAGTGGAAGACTTCAAAAGCATTGAAAAAGAAATATAAAGAAACATGTTGATGTCTTGTACAAAGAAATATGGCCCGCGAAAAGATATGCAGCAAATGCAGTTGCAACCAACTTCAAGAATTTGGCTTGTAGGGATGTCCATAAAAGGCCAGATTATTCACTACCACATAATCACGCTATTGGCTCATTGTGTGAAGATTTTGTAAATACATGCTTCACCAATACCAATTCTAACATTAGCCTGGATAATACTAGACAGATTCAGCAAAGAAAACAAAGGCGGTAAGCAAGCACCCTGCACCAACATAAGTGCAGAACGAACGGTAAACTTCCTATAAATGACCAATATTGTGTGATCTATATCTAAGAACACTAAAATGTCTTCATAAAAACGTCCCAACAAGTCCTGGTTCCTATAGGGCATGAGGTGCATTGATGTGGTTTTATGTGTCAAGCTAACGAGTCCGCGTCAATTTTGTGCTATTCTGAGAATAAATAAATCTATGTCAAATGCAAGTGCAGTTACCAGAAAAACACTGTAAATCACTCAACACCATAATGATTCTGTACTCAATCTTCAAAGGAAATTTATGGAAAATAGGTTCAGTTATTTATTTGTAAACCAATACGATAAGGAAATAGCAACATATGCATGGTATAATCAGTGTTCAGGAAATCGGCCCGTGCAGCCACATATGTATGCGGCTAGTAGGACAAACCGATTTCCTAGAGCGGGTCATTATGCGCCATGTCCACTTAAGCAGGCCGCATATGCCACATAAGCAGGTCGCTTAATCAGTTTAAGCAATTACCGGGTTTGGTAGGGGGGCAACTTGGAGATCCGAATGTTTCAATATTATCAAATAACCTTCTCTCGCCAAGAAGCCACACTCGACAAAAAATCCTACGATGAAAAACTCTTTTCCCTGGCAACCTCCCACGCACGACTCTCCAACTCTCGCCTCCGTCGGGAGACGAAGCTCCTTCGCTTCACCTCCTTCGCCTAGAGGCGAAGCCTGCTACTCACCGCATACACCTGCCCTTGTGTCTCCTCTGTCAGACTTTTTCGCTTGCCGACTCCAACCTCTTCCGCCTGGAAAGAACCTGATGCTCACCTCCTCTGCCTGGAGACTTGGGTAAGTTCTTGTTTCCATCATTTTCTCTGATGTGCTTCCTTCTGGAAATGGGATTAAAAATAGAGGATACAGGTGAAGTTTATCCGTGATATTATAGCGTTTTTGACGCAATTATTGCATGTGCTTGACTATGGTTTGCAGGGTTCTAATACCCGTGTGTTATTTAAAGGAACAGAAATGCCAACATTCAATTAATAGTGTACTCGGGTGTTATTTATACATGCTTAACACTGAAATTATATCTAGAAGAGGCTTTTTGTCACTTTCAATTGTCGAACATCATGGCAAAATTTACCGTTTCTTCAACTTTTATCCTTCCAGTAACCCAGTCTTAAATCTTAATACATCGTTCATTATCATTCATCACTAATCTTCAGCATGCTCCTGAGTCCTTATGTCCCATGCTTAAATCACCAAATCTTCATCATCCTCCTGAGATCTCATGCTTAAATTCTATTGTTTGTTCAACTTATATCCTTCAGGAGTATTTCCAGTAACCTTGTCTTGATACATCAGATCATTATCACCAATCTTCGACATGTTTATGTCCTCGGATTTAGATATTTATGCTCAAATCACCAATCTTCAGCATGGCCCTGATGTCTCATGATCTTTGGAATTATCTTGCGATTTTTTTACAACTATTTAAGGCTCGCATCTTTCGTTATGAAGTTGAATTTACTTCTCTAAAGACATAAAACTAGAGTATGTCTGATTTCACAACCAAAACTTTGGCACTATTCATAAATTTAGTTCAACTTTAATAGCTTTTGTAGAATTTATTTATTTTTAAATAAAAAATTAGAAAACCGCGTAGAATCGCATATACCCAGTATAAGCCACTGCATACCGCTTAATCACTATTTGTTTTTTTTTTTTTGACAACAAGGCTCTTCGGGGGAAGCACCACCAGGTGTTCGCCCCAAAATTTTATTAATCAAAAGCAACGAAGAGGGAGAGGAAGAGAGGAAATACAACTAGCAAGGATCGAGAGGATCCCAACCCCAAAACACCAACAACACGCAACACACGTTCACAGCATTACAGCAGGAGCCAGTCACTCAAAAGCATGTCCACATGTACTAAGACATTTTCCTTGTAGAATCTTTGACCCTTGAAAATCTTCGCGTTCCTGGCAATCCAAAGCGCCCAAATGAAAGCGAAAGGGCGAAGAAGCTCCCTCCTAGGATGATCAGCATTTGAGCGCAAGGAATCCCAAAACGAATCCGCCGAGGAAACGTTAACCCAAGCGACGTCGAGGTCCTCCCAGACGGAGGCAGAAGTCGCACAATCGAAGAATAGGTGCTGCAAAGTCTCCCTAGCGCCAGCGCATAAAACACAGTCCACGGAGTCAACACGTGAGAGCAATTTGTCACACCTGTCCCGTGTGAGAATCCTCCCACGCCGCAGAAGCCAAAAGAAGAAGACCACCTTCTCCGGAAGCTTAATGCGCCACAGCCAACCAAGATCAGAGTAAAGGGGATCCCTGCCAGGGCTGGATTGAAGCGAGAGCATCTTGAAAGCCCGTCTCGATGAGAAGGCGCCATCGCGCCACAGCCAGTGGTCCCTACCCGAGGAGGGTCTCGGCGCCTCCCGCAACCGCCGCATAAGGTTGAGAAGATCTTCGAAGCGTTCATCGGAGAGAAATCCCGCAAAGGAAGGGAACCAGTCGTCCCCGCCCCAAACCGAGGCCATCGACGCATCAGGATTTAAAGCAAGAGCATTAAGCCGAGGAAAAGAGCTCGCGAGAGAGGCATCTCCCGCCTAAGGGTCGCTCCAAAACAAGAGGGAGGTGCCATCTCCCAAAGCCGGCCTGAACAAATGAGAGAAACGTCTAGACGCCGAAGCAATCCCCTTCCAAAAGGGGGTTCCATACCGCATAGAGAGAGCCACCTGCCTCATGTCCACCCCCAACGAAAGAATATTCCGCAGAATGGAGGAAAAGAAGCCACCATCGTTACCCCAAAGCTTGTTGACCCATTTCAGCATTAGTGCGTCATTGACAAGATCCAGTCTACGTATGCCGAGCCCCCCTCGCACTTCCTTTTCGCCACCTCCTCCCAAGCCACAAGATGCAGGCCCCGCGACCGCTGGCCCCTCTTTCCCCAGAGAAATCTCCGCATAAGGCCTTCCAACCGCCTTCTAATCCCCACCGGTAAAGCCCAATTGGAGAGAAAGTATATGGGAATAGAAGCAAGAACCGACCTAATAAGTACAAGACGGCCCCCACGGGACAACATAGCCGCGCTCCAGCCAGCGAGCCTTCGTTCCGCTTTGTCCAACACCCCTTTCCAGTGAATCAATTTTGATTTGGTCACACCCAGCGGCATACCCAAATAGTCAATAGGGAGAGAAGCTGGGGGGCACCCCAGAAGCACGCTGCACTCCGCCGCAGACCGATCATCCCATCCGAGAGGGACCATCTTCGATTTTGATTGATTAATCCGGAGCCCCGAGAGTTCAGAGAAGATGGACAAAGTCGCTGCCATCCCTCTGATCTCATCCAGACCCCCCTCGATGAAAGCTAAGGAGTCATCCGCAAATTGGAGCGTTGGGATATTGTGGACGCCGCATTGGAATCCCGATGAAAGGCCACGCGAAATGACCCTATCTGCCATCCTTGGAAGCACATCAGCAGCTAAAACAAAAAGCATGGGAGCCAAAGGGCACCCCTGCCTAACACCCCTCCTAGGCTGAAAGCGGCTCCCAACAAGGCGTCCATTAAGTAACAGTGAGAAGGAAGCCGTAGTGACACACCGGCGTATCCAAGAGATCCAAACATTTGGGAAGCCTCGCGCCCGCAACACAGACCAGAGGAACCTCCAGTCCAGAGAATCGTAAGCCTTTGCGAAGTCCACCTTCCAAAGAACTCCCCGCTTCCCATGTCTCATCCAGCTGGCAACCATCTCGGACGCAAGCGCCGTGACATCAGCGATCTGGCGGCCACGAATGAACGCCACCTGCGTAGGATGAATGAGTTCATCCAGCACCGTTGCAAGCCTTCGCGCCAGCACCTTCGCAACAATCAGATACAAGGCATTCGAAATAGCAATCGGACGAAATTGATCAATGGAATGGGGCGAAGGCGATTTAGGGATAAGAACAATAAGAGCCCTATTGATCCCATCGAAGCCCGCGTTCCCATCGCAGAATTCCGCCACCACTTCATAAACATCAGCCCCCACCACCTCCCAGAAGTCTTTGTAAAAAGCAATCGGGAAGCCGTCGGGACCGGGAGAAGCGTCCGCATTAAGGTCCCAGACAGCCCCCTTTACCTCGGCAAAGGAAATCGACTTGGTCAGCTCCTCAGAGCGCGCAGACGAGAGCCTCGGGGCATCCTCCCCCAACCAGCACCAACGCCGACGCGAAACATTCGAAGAGAAATCCCTGAAGTAGTCGGTCACCGCCTTCCCAATCGCCTCTTCTCCCACCACCTCGCGACCCTCGATCGACAAAGAAAGAATGAGGCCTGATCTTCTCCTGTTGGAAGCAACCATGTGGAAAAAGGCCGAGTTGACATCACCATCCTTGAGCCATCTCAGCTTCGCCCGCTGGCGCCACTCCAGAACCCTTTTTCTCTCCTCCCTTTCAACCACCGCCAACGCCGCTCTCCTGGAAGATAACTCCTCCGCACCGAGCTCCCTCAACCCTTCCAAGGAATCCAGCTCGGCAACAACAGCCTCCGCATCCTTCATCGCCGACACCCGAGCATCCCGCGATCTCTTCTTGAACCGGGAGAGAGCGCCCCTCAGACGCTCAAGCTTCGACCGAAATCTCACCACCGCAGACCGCCCCTCACACGGCCTCACCCAAGAGGAGGACACGACCTCACGGAAATCGTCCTCCAACAGCCAGCATCTTTCATATTTAAAGAACCCGCCCACCGAAGGCGACAATTCAGAAGCCCACATGATAGGAGAGTGGTCAGAGAAAGCGCGAGGACGAGAGAGGACCACCGCCAAAGGGAAAAGCTCCATAAAAGCTATCGACGCGAGAAACCTGTCAATGCAAGATTTCGAAGAAGAGCTCCTCCAAGTGAACCTAATGTCCGAAGCCGCTAAGTCTTGCAAGGCCAGATCATTCACGAGGTCCGCAAAATCCGCCGAGCCCGGGTCAGAGCCTCCTCTGGACCGAGGCCGGTCCGACGCACGCAAAGATACATTAAAGTCACCCCCAATTAGCCAAGGTACATCCAAGTAGATCGACGAGAGGCCACGAAGCTCCTCCCAAAGATCCAATCTGCCAGCAGCATCACAAGGGCCGTATGCGCAAGATAAAGCAAAAGACCGAGAGTCCTCTTTCCTGGAGAGCAGGACGGAGAGAGAATGTCTACCCTTCACATCGGATACAAGAGAGAAACGATCTGACCTCCAAGCGATAAGCAATCCACCAGCAGACCCGGCAGCGGGAAGAGCCGAGAACTCATCGAGAACCCCCGCCGCAAAAGAGCGCCAAACATCAGCATCCAGAGAACTTAACTTGGTTTCCTGCAGGAGAATCACGTCGCATCCCCATTCCCTGAACCTGGATCCCAAGCTTTTCCTCTTAGCCGCATCCCCCAACCCCCTAACATTCCATGAGAGAATCTTCATTTATTAACCATCTTGGAGCCCCGAACTGGCACCACTCCTGCTGCTTCCGCCACCGCCTCCTCGAAGGTCTGGCAAGACTGGAGTTCCTTTGATCGCGAACGAGCTCCTCGCCTTCTTCTGTATCGCTTGAAAGATCTCCTCGAAGAGCCGAGATCAGAAGCCAAATCACCCAGAGAAGCCTCAGGGGGCGGAGAAGGCTCTTGGGAGGCCACCCGAGACGAAGAATCATCCATCAGAGAGGAGGGTTCCGCTTGCTGATCGCGAGAGAGGGGATCCGAGAGAGAGTCCATGAGAATAGAAGATGGAAAAACGAAAGCGCCCGGGTCCACCAACTCAGGGCGGTCCGCACTCCTCGCCAAACCCGAATCAACAACCGCATGACCCGGATCCGCCGAGAGATCCGTGTTTGGAGGAGAAATCGGGTCCACCGCAGCAGCCCGATAACCAGAATGACGCCCCTGACCGAATGAAGGGGAGGCGCAGAGACCGAAGAAAGAAAAGCCAGAAGAGAAGATCTGCACCTCAGATCGCTGCGACCCCATCGAGAATGTCAAGTCCCCATCAAAAGACGTGCACCTACCCTCCACGACACTCCAAACACCCGCCACGTCCCCCCGCATATTCCCAAGGGTGGCCACCATGCACCGACTCCATGCGGAGGGAAGGGATTCACGTACCATAGCGGGAGAAGGCCTTACGTAAACATCATAGCATGGCGCATCCTCCAAAGCAGCAGCGGGCTGAGGTGAGAGCCTCGAGGCCTCATCCGATGACGGTTGCCTCCCCTCGGAAAACGGAACGATCTCGGAACCAGACTCCCTCCCTAGAGCCCGCCGGGCCGAACAGGAGGGAGGCGGCGGAGGAAGCACCACAGACAGCTCTATTCGACAAAAGAATCTTCCCATATCCAGCACCTCGAAGAGCACTTGGCCGACCGCCCGGTCGAGAAAATTTTTTGAGCATTCCATTAGAATCTTTGTGATTGAATGATCTTCACCCAGAGCTAAACCGTCGCTGGTAACTGCCAGTACCTCACCCCATCTTCTCAGCGGACGACGAAGGCGATGAACATTTCTGGATAAGAAGGGGACTCCCCTGACCTCAGCCACACAAACCTCCAGGTCGGAGCAAGCGCCATCAGCAAAACGTAAATCCCTCCAAACGATGCCTCCATGAGGGCCCGAATGAATCAAGCGAGCCCTCTGATCCAAGCTAAGTCCACGAACGCCGCATCTTTTCGATCCCAGCAAGAAAAGGTCTCCCGAGAAACCTGGTCCCAGAAGCTCGAGAATAATGCGTTTCACCTCCGCAAGAGACAAGCTCACGTTCAGGAAAACCCCTACCAACACTCGGTGAAGAGCCTCGCCCCTCGCAACAACAGCTTCCCCCTCCGAGAAACCTGCACTCTCTTCCCCCCCGAAACCCCTCGACGAGGAACCCCCCGTAAGATGCATCACCCTGGAAGAGGACGCCGCATGTGAGCAAGACCCCTGCTTCTCACCTCTCCCAACAAGCTCCGGAGAAGAGCGCGCCCCCCCTGCCACCACCTGCGCAAAAGACCTGCTTACACCAGCCGAGTAGAATCCATTTGCATGCGACCCTACCGAATCATCAGCAGCCCCTCTAGCAAGCCGGCCTCCAAGAGAGAAACCATCCGAACCCTGCACCCTGCACCTTGCACCACAGCTCGCCTGCTTGTGCCCCAGGCCACCGCAGGCAAAGCAGCGAGGCCTCGCAGCGCAAACCGAAGACAGGTGACCCCTCACCCCGCACCTCCAGCACAAACGACCTTGTTTCCTGCGAGAAACCGTCACCCAGCCTTCATCAGGGAGAAGCCTCTCCTCCCCTTCCGCAGCAACGAACTGAGGGCTGGAGGCCTGCCAACAGGAGCCGCCGACCGTTCCTTTTTCCCGCTCCGCAGAAGAGAACCTCCGAGAGTCTTGCGCGATCGCCTTTCCACTCGCCTTTCCAGTCGCCTTTCCAGCCGACATCTCCCCCATCCGTTCCTTTTTCCCGCTCCGCAGAAGAGAACCTCCGAGAGTCTTGCGCGATCGCCTTTCCACTCGCCTTTCCAGTCGCCTTTCTAATCACTATTTGTTGACCTGCCTAAACGCATACACATACCGCTTTCATGAACCTTGGATATAATATAAATAAAACCGATAAAATCTACTAAATTACATGTGTTCAACGATGAAAATTACTGAGAGTTATTTGTATTTATGATTTTCATATTTCTTTCTTATGTAATTTACCATCTAGAATTTCTCCTCTATATAAGAGAGCCCTATGGCCTAATGAATAACAAGTCATTTTCTTTCCACATGGTATCAGATGGATGGTCCTAGACCGAAACCTCATTAGTCCAAAGCCCTAACCCTACTCGTTGCCCTCCTCCTCACCTCGTCGCCGCCCACCACGAGGCCTCCACCCACCTCGTGTCACCGCCGCCTACAGCCTTGTGCAACCCCCCTCTACTACACCCAGCAGCAACCTGGTCGCTCACCCAACGGCCTTAACCGCCCGGTCTGCAACCCAGCGCCACCACGCGGCCTAACGCAACCCAAAGGAGTCACACTGTCAATGGTCTCACACCGCCTCGTTGATGCAATGTGGAACGACAAATTGAGGATTAATTAGGATTTTTCACCGGTTTAAATTTTCTCGCTTATTAAAATTAAGATAATTAGGACTTTATTTTCCAATTAGAGTCATGTTAATTTTATTTACAATTAATTGAGTCTGTTATAATTTTATTTCTTTTTAAATAACGAGATCGCATGTGCTCTCCAATTTATTGATAAGTCAATTAGATCAATTAGTTAATTGGTTAGAGTCTACTTAGAGTCGATTAGGATAAGTTAGGATTTGAATTTTATTATATTTTCATTTTTCTAATCCCACCCCTCCTATATACATGTGACGGTAGCCTTTGTTTTAAAAATAGTTCAAGTTGAATCGAATCAGAGAATTCTCCAATTATCTCTCTCCCATTCTCTCTTCTCCCTCCATACAATCTCCGTGATTCTTCTTCCACAAATCCATTGCATCCAACGAGTTTTTTCTCTTCTTGCTCGCCCCAACTTCTTCCACAAATATTTTCCACCGCTAAAAACTTTGTTTTCGTCGTTAAATTTTTTTGGTTTGCATCAATTAGGATAAGTTGATGCAGCGTGGAACAAATTGGGATCAATTAGGGTTTTTCGTCCGTTCAATCTTTATCGCTTATAAAAATTGGGATTATTAGGATTTTATTTTACAATTAGAGTCATGGTAATTTTATTTATGATTAATTGAGTCCGTTGTAATTTTATTTCTTTAAATAACGAGATAGCATATGAACTCCAATTTATTGGTTAGTCAATTAGATCAATTAACTAGTTGGTTAGAGTATATTTAGAGTCAATTAGGATAAGTTAGAATTTGAATTTTATTCTATTTCTATTTTTATAATCCTGCCCCTCCGATATAAAGGGGATGGTAGCCTTTTTTTTAAAAACAATTCAAGTTGAATCCAATCGGAGTATTCTCCGGTTATCTCTCTCTTTTTCTCTCTTCTTCCTCCACACTATCTCTGTGATTCTTCTTCCTCGAATCCCTCGCATTCGGCGAGTTTTTTCTATTCATGCTCCCGCCAACTTCTTCTACCAAATATTTTCCACCGCTAAAAATTTTATTCCCATTAAAACTTTTTGATTTTTTTTTTTGATTTTTTTTTTGATTTGGCAATTAGAAAGAAAGTTGGTGTAGCTCCGATCGAGGATAAGATGTGAGAAAACCGCTTAAGATGGTTTGGTCATTTGCAAAGAAGGTCAACTGATGCACCGGTTAGGAGATGCGAGTGTTGGGATGTTGAGCCGGCTAAGAGAGGGCGAGGACGGCCCAAGAAGTGTTGGAAAGAGACTATACGAAGGGATCTTAGCTTTTTGATTATAAGTCCGAGATTGACCCAAGATAGATCTGAATGGAGGCGAAGAATCCATGTAGCCGACCCTACTTAATTGTGGGAAAAGGCTTTGTTGTTGTTGTTGTTGTTGTAAAACTTTTTGATTTGCATCAATTGGTATCAGAGCATAATCCTCAGATCGTCCTAACAATCTGACGGTCCACACAGATGTTCGCACATAAGTTTATCCAATGAATCTCGTTCGGACCGTACATGACGTGCTGATGTTAGAAAAGCACTTCAAGAGTTGGCGGATATGCAACGACAGGAGGAAAAAGATGCTGTTGAATTTACTGCCAAGATAAGGACCATGGCGACGTTGCCCATCCCCAAAGCCGATGTCCAAAACAATATTATTAGTGTTGCACCCATACAATGTGAATTTGAAGTCTACAAAGAAGAAAAAGAGGAAGAACCCCCCCCCCCGCCGCAGTTGTCCAGGAAGTTCTGGAAGTCCTAACGGCATTAAAGCCGCTACCACGACACCAATCGTTCCATCTACGACCCCATCAAACATGTTGCAACCTTTCTCCACTCCCTATGCTTCCCCACCTTCACCACCACCACCCCCCTCCGGCCAACCCAATCATGCTACCCATTATAACAACCCCAACACTGACTACTCCAGTCCTGCTACAACCCTCTTTTGCCATCCAAATACCCCCACCGACTCCATCGATACCCCCCAACAGCCATCCCAACACCCTCCGCCCCTCCAACAACCCCACAACAACCCCCTCTTGTGGTAACACCTCTCCGGTTACCCCTATCCCCACCCTCGAACCATTCTCCAACCCCACAGCGAACCCCAACCCCGTTAGTCCCCTCTACCATCCTCAAACTCCAACCGCCAACATCACCTTATCTCCAGGTACTGCTACCGCCACCGACATCGCATCTCCCAAAAATCGGTGTAGCTCCATCGTCGGAGCAAGGGACATCCATGCCTTTGTCGCCAACAACGCAAGCAACACCACTACCGTACGCACATCCAAAGGTATTGCTATCGCCGATCAAAACTTTGCCCCTGGAGCACTCGAACCTGATGGCGATCTCATCCCTATTTTCCCAACTAGCGCTACTAGAAGGAAGGAGGAAGTCCTAGAAAATGTTTCGGCTTGGAGTTTCCTTCAAAAGAGATATGTGTCCACCAAGAAAGATATAAAGAATGTCTCTTTGAAAATTATGAAGATATTCCTATTCAAATAGTTCTTTATGGAAAGGGTAAAGTCATTGGAAATGTAAGGGGGGAGTTCTCTTACATGAAGAGGTACAAAAATTACAACTACACCCTCCAACAGAAAGAAATTACAAACGTAATGTCGGATTACGAAAAAAGGATATGAAAAATCAGAAAGGATTGTCAGCAAATTCAACAGGATTTCTACGATACCACGTCCGGAAAACAAAGTCACTCATCAGGAGATGAGTTTTTCTAAGCGCCAAGAGTTGACGCAACGTAGAATGATAAATGGGGGATCAATTAGGATTTTTTGCTCGTTCAGATTTTGTCGCTCATTAAAACTAGGATAATTAGGATTTTGTTTCCCGTTAGAGTCATGGTAATTTTATTTACGATTAATTTAGTCTGTTACAACTTATTTCTTTTTAAATAACGAAATCGTATGTGATCTATAATCTATTTGTTAGTCAATTAGATAAATTAGTTAGTTAGTTAGTTAGAGTCTATTTCAAGTCAATTAGGATAAGTTAGGATTTAAATAACGAGATCGCATGATAACCTTTGTTTTAAAAACAGTTCAAGTTGAATCAAATCGAAGTATTCTCCAATGTCTCTCCATTTCTCTTCTTACTCCCTCCAACTTCTTCTACCAAATATTTTCCACCGCTAAAAATTTTATATTCACCATTAATTTTTTTTATTTGCATCACTCATGGTCACCACGAGCAACCCTTTGCCTCCCAAGGGCCTCTCCACGTACCACAACATGTTCTGATGTTGCCCATCGACATTCCTCATGTGCCCTAGGCATCCATGTGGTCTGATTTTGGTGCGGTCGGGGAGATTTCAATCCTTTAAAATCACTTCGTCGGCCCTAGAACGCCTTCAGAGTTGATGGAAGAGGTTATGCTATGAGTATGCACACAACCTCTTTCCGACATGATTGTGTAATTAAAATCAGATCGTTCTACACCCCCAGTCACGTCCTTCCCCGACCCTGTCGTTCGTCATGCCAGAGAACAAGGTTGATGTATCCTCATATGAGCCATCAAAGTCACAACGTCCACCGTCAAGACAGATGGGACCAACTAAACAATGGGTCATGCAATTCATGAGCATTATGGAGAGCAATAACAAGGAATACATCCTGACGCAACATGAGCCAACCGATAAGGCTGGGATGAATGCAACGTGGAAGCAAGATAACATTTGGGCGCATAGTTGGCTATTTAGTACCCTTACCACAAAGATAGCCAACAACATTCTACATCAACCAACTGCCAAGGCAATGCAGGACATTCTTGCCACCACATTCTCAGATGAAGCATGAGATGAAGATTTTGCATCCATGGCCTCAAATTTCGGCGAAATTCTGTCGCATTTCGATCGAATTTCGATATCCTTTCGAAATCGAAATTCAATCGAAATGGCTGAAATGACCGAAATATGGGGGCCCTAGTACAAAAAATGACCGAAATGATCGAAATTTACGTCGAAATTCGACCGAAATTTTGTTTCGATCAGTCACAAAAACGGTGCCCGAAACTGACATTTAAGGCCTTCATTGCAGCTTCACAACATCTTTACAACCAAGAAGGATGGTTGTTCTCTTTGTTCATTCTACTTCTGGCTCAAAGGCATGTTTTAGAAGCCTATTTTCTAATGAGGGCATTCTTTTGAGTTATAAAAGGGGAAACATCCAGGAGGTGCCCGCCCCAAGCTTTAATAAAATAAGGGCAACCGGAAAACTTACAACATCTATGTCTCGAGGAGAGATCCATCTAAATGGATAACATTATCAACATAAAATCTATGTGAACGAAAATTTAGCCCATAACAAGAGAGCCAGATAGCCCAGATCGTGGAGAATGGGCACAACAACTCCGTCAACGATCTAAACTGGTTGGCCACCAGGCAATTCCAAAAGTTTATATGGGAAGAAGGGTGCCCACCCAAGAAATGTTCATCTTCGACCAAATCTCACAGACCCGAGCACAAGGATCGAAAAGACAATCCAAATCTTCCTCCTTAACAGCACACATATAGCACAAAGTGTCACTTCCTTGGATGAAGGAGGATCTCCACATCCTAGTCAACAACCGTCCAAGCATGTGGAGCTAAAAAAAGAAATTGATTGTCATCAGTGCCCTCAGAGTCCAAATCAACTTGCAATCCCTCTCCCTATCCCCATGTCCACGTCACCACCGTTCGTAAGGGCCATATAGGCCTTCCTCACGGAGAAGACGCCATCCAGCCAAATCAAGTGCTCTTGTCCACCAGTTGGGCCCGGAGTAGATGTGGTCTCCTCAATTATCTGCACAAATTCACTGAACCATTGCTTATATAGTAGAGAGGAGAAGCAAGGCATCCACGGCTCATCCACCTATTTGTCCTTCACGCATATCTCCTAATCCCCAGCAAGAGCAGAAAGACTAGGGAAGCACTCATGGACAGGTCCTTCCCCACACAAGTTATCCTTTCATAACAGAAAGAATTCCTATCACCAACCACCAGGCACATTTGTGTCGGGGTCTCCTGCAACACCGAGCAAATACCCTTCCAAAAGGCCAAGTGGTGGCACTGAGATGAAGCCTCCAACCGTCGTTGCGTCCGAATGACGTAGATGTCTCGAAGAAGTCTACACGTGATGTCCTCACCATGGTCCCAAAGCCTCGCTACCCACTTCAACAGTAAAGCTTTATTCATGTCCTCCAGCCAGAGAACAACCAAACCACCTGGCACCTTCAGCGAGGTGACCACCTCTCAATTCACCTGATGGAGCCCTCTTGATTGTACATTGGAAGGACTCCGGAAGAAACGAAGAATGCATGACATTAGGCGATTTTGAAACCCATCCAGAAGGATCTATGTTGAAATGAAGAAGATTGGGATTGCCCCCAACATGGCCTTAAGAAGCACAAGCCATCCTCCCCCACGCAAGAGATAGGAGGCTTTTCCACCAGTCAATTTCCGCTCCAGCTTCTCAATCACTAGCAGCCAGTCGGATAGCCTCAAACGCCCGGAAGTCAAGGGTAAACCAAGGTAGCTGATGGATAAAAAACCACGTGAGGTCTCCAAGATCCCTGAATACTCATCAATCTCCGACTCTGAAAGGCTGAAAACGGTATGAAGGCAGACTTAGATCTATTCACAGCCAGCCCAGATAACTCACCAAAGATGTCTAGCACGGAACCATTGTCCTGACGTCGTCACAATCCTTCAATGAAGAAAATTGTATCAATCAAGGTTCAGGAAAGCGGTATGCGTTGAATAGCGATTAAGCGGCATGCAGGGGCATATGCGGGGCATATGCGGTTCTACGCGGTTTCCTAATTTTTTATTGAAAAATAAATAAATATATGTAAAAGTGACTACAAGAGAACTAAATTTATGTATAATTGTGGTCCAACAGAAGATCTAAGAAAAATAACTTTCACATAGAGTTCAAAACAATCTCTATCAATCAAATATCAATACTTCAATAGAATGGTTAGTACACAAAATAATTGACAACAATCAACAAAATAGAAAAGTTAGCATACAAAATACCTCGCAGCACAAATACTTTGATGATGGATTTAAATGGTCATGGATGCTTGGTTGGCATACATGCAAAAGTAAGGAAAAACGTGGCACAAATAAAACAATAAAAACGTGGCAAATATAAAAAAATAAAAAAAAATATGTATGCGGCCGCACAGACCGCATAGGCGGCCGCATAGCCCGCATATGCGGCCCGCATAAGCGCACAGGCCGCATAATGCAGGGCTTCATGAAAGCGGTGCGCTGAAGGCACCGCATACGCATATGCGGCCGCACAGACCACTTTCGTGAACACTGGTATCAATATGCATACTGGAGCAAGGGGATAGATAAATTCCCCCTTGAGTACCCCGATGTCCTCCTACGAAACACCACCTGATTGGTCATAATGGAAAGGACATCCGCAGCAACGACAAACAATGACGACGATAACGAGCACACCTAGCGAACTCTCTGCTAAGGCTAGAAAAAAAAACCCCTTCAGGCGCCCATTAATGTGATGTCTAGGGATCCGGATTACCTGTTTACACAGCACTCGCAGTATTACGTTCGCTATAAATCGCATTAAGTTACCGAAAATGGAGAAATTTTTTTGTGTTTCGACTGGCATTCACATTTTTAATAAACATGCCACGGAATAACAAGTGCCACCAAATTTACATTGCATTAATTGCCATATATAGACGATATGCATTGAGAAGCCCTCAACGGGGCATGCTATGCATTACTTTTTCTCAATGAGTACAGGAGGTCTGGGGCTCCTTATATAGCCTCTCCAGAGCCTCCAAGTCCCATCACTAGGCGGTATGGGACTAAACACTGGATGGGGTAAATGGATCTCCTCCAGGATCCATTTACCCTGTTACAACACAATAGGCGCATACACCTTATGCTCCAACAGTAATGGTCTCCCGGTCCACCAAATGCATACCCTGACGCTCCTGCCTCGATCTGCTCTAAAGGAATTTACGCATCAGTCGTTCCATACGCCTCCTAATGCCCACCGGGAGTAGGCGAGACGAAAAGAACACCCTTAACCAACACCAGGCGTCCTCCACGCGACAAAAGAGAAGCCTTCCACCCAGCAAACTTCCTCTCCATCTTCTCCATCATCGGAAGCCGATCCGACACCTTGACCCTGCCAGACGTATGAGGAAGCCCCATGTAACGGATAGGAAGGGAACCGCAGGTCGCGCCCAACTCCAAACTGCACGCAAGCGCCTCATTCTCCGACATGCCAAACGAAACAAGAGTGCACTTGCTATGGTTCAGCACCAGACTAGACATCTCCCCGAAGATCTCCAACACGAGGGCTATACCTCCAGCCTCTTCCCTACCGCCCTCCACAAACAGGATCGTGTCATCTGCATACTGGAGTAAGGGGATACACACCTCCCCACGTCTGTACCCTGCGACCAAATCGCTATTCTGAACCCACTCAACCATGCATGCAAGAACATCAGTTGCAAGAACAAAAAGCAAAGGCAAAAGAGGGCAACCATGCCTGACCCCTCTCTGGGGCTGAAAAAAACCTCCTTCAGAACGCCTGTTGACCAGCACTGACAGAGATGTCGTGGTGACACATCATTTCATCCAAGAACTCCGTATGTCCGGAAAGCCCCTCCTGTAGAGAGCCGTCCACAAAAACAACCAATCCAAAGAGTCATAAGGCTTAGCAAAGTCAACTTTCCAAAGCATAGCCTACTTGTCAATACGCTTCCATTCTGAGATAATCTCCGAGGCCACCACCAAACTATCCGCAATTTGACGCTCCGGGATGAAAGCTGACTGGACTGGGGACACAATATGGTCAAGAACTATATTAAGACGGACCGCAAACATGAAACACCTTCACTACTATGAGGTAGATGCCATTTCATAGAGCAATGGGTCTGTAGTCTTCAATCCTCTCTGTTTCCTCCAACTTCGGAAGAAGAAAGATCAAAGCCCTATCAAGGCTTTCGAATCCCGCATTGCACCTACAGAACTCCTCCACCACTTCCAGAATGTCACTGCCCACCAAGTCCCAGAACTCCCTATAGAAGACGACCGGGAAGCCATCCGAGCCCAGCATTCCATTTACATTCAAACTCCATAGCGCTGCCTTAATCTCCTCCAAAGTAATTGGCAAAATCAAGCTATTTATGTGCATCTCCGAGAGGTGAGACGCCTCAGGGTCATTCCACCGATAATGCATGGAATCCACCCTCCTCGAGAACTCATGGAAATGATCCGCAATCGTGTTCCCTAGCTCTTTGACCCCTTCAATTCGGTTACCAACAACAACCATAGAGTGGAACAAGTTGATCTGACGCCTGCCACTAGCCAGTCTGTGGAAAAAAGCCGTGTTCGCATCACCCTCCATCAACCAGGCAAGTTGTGATCTCTGCTTCAAGCCCGTCACATGTTTTCTGTCTTCTTCCAAAATCGTTTTATGGGTTGCATCCCTTTGCCCCAGCTCCACGACGTCCAGCAACCTATCACCCTCAATATTATCGAGTCTCAAGACCTCATGTTCAGCAGACACCCTCCGAGCTCTTCTGGATTCTCTTATCTCCTTCTTATACAAGCACAATCTCTAACGTAAAGACTTTAACTTCTCCGAGAATCTTACACTGACGAGCCAAACACCTCGGGAGATGCCTAATGGGAGCACACCAGCTCCCTGAAAGAGTCCTCTAAAACTAAAAGCCAAGAGCGTTCAAATCTGAAAAAGCCCCTCCCCACAGAGGAGCCACCCGAGTCCCAAATAATGGGTGTATGGTTCGATCGAGTGTGGGGTCTAGAGGAGGCAAAAGAAAGAGGAAACGCCTCCAGAAGCTTCGAGGAGGCGAAAAAGCGATCAACACGGGAGCGAGATCCCGTGCTATGCCAGTATACTTTGTGTCCGTGACATCAAGACCTCCAGCGCCTGTTCATCAATAACATCAGAAAAATCAATAGACCCTGGATCCAGTCATCCCCGCAAGCAGGGACGATCGAAGGAGAGGAGAGTGACGTTGAAATCCATTTCAACAAGCCAAGTACAATCCGAAAAAGTACTTCTCGCTGCCCGTAGATCCGTCCACAGTTCCTGCCTCAGAGCCGAAGAGAAGGGGTCATATACACAAGAGAACGCAACTAGGGCTGAGGATATGGAACACTCCAAAAGCACCGTAAGGACATGGGAACCCTTCACCTCCGCCTTGAAATAAAACGAAAAGTCCTTCCATGCCACACATAGCCCTCCTGAACTCCCAGATGCATCAATTGTCCTAAACTTACTCATAGAGTTTACCCCAGAAGACGTCCACACTCCCACACTGCGAATCAAGCTTAGTTTCTTGAAGAAAGATGACATCACAATCCCACTCCACAAATCTTGTTCCCAACGCCCTTCTCTTAATCGGGTCATCCAGACCCCTAACATTCCAAGAGAAAATCTTCATTTAGGAACGGAAAAAGTGCACCCAACGTGCTCATTGCACCGGCTAGGGAAGCCACCAGAGTCTTGTGCTCAGACACAGTCAGTACCTCTCCACACGAGGACTTTTGCTTACGCCTTCGCCTATATCTCTTTGAGGCTCCCTTCTCAATACCAGAGCTCAATGAGCAGTCTTCCACCAGTTGCGCAACCTCCAGCCTTGGATTCCCAGCGGCATCAGGCAAAGTGGGAACTTCAACACCAATGCCCGTGACGAGAGAGCACATATGCGAGGAGGAATCACCAAAACAAGGAAAGTTTCGAGAGGGCATACCACCCAAAGAAGAACTCCCCGCCCCACTGGCCAGAAGCAGTGGACATGAGCGTCGCATTGATAGGAAGCATTCCTCGAGGTCTGTAGACATATGCTCCTGCTCCAGAACCAGAACATGGCCCTCTGGAGGCAGAAGGAGGACCTGTCGGGTCTGGAGGGGGGTCGCACCCGGAACCGCGCCACCTCAGGGCCAAAACAGACCCGCAACCATCGTGAATTGGAATCCGGGAGCGGACACTGGGGGTCCGACAAAGAGAGAATGCATGCATATCGCATCTCCCGCCCGGACGACCTGGCCCGATTGAAAGGAGACACCATCCGAGTTACCAAAGATCGCGGCATCAGACAATCCAGTATTTCCAGATGCAGTTAAGTGTAAGGGTCATCATGATCGCAGATCCTGTCGGGCCTGGAGGGGGGCCGATTTGCAAAGGATGTTGGTTGATGCAACAGTTAGAAGATACGAGAGTTGGGATGTTGAGTCGGTTAAGAGAGGGCGACGAAGGCCCAAAAAGTAATGGAATGAGACTATCCGATGGGATCTTAGTTATTTGGATTTAAGCCCGATAATGATCCAAAACAGATCTGAATGGAGGAAAAATCCATGTATCCGACCCTACTTAATTGTGGTAAAAGGCTTTATTATTAGTTTTTGTTGTTGTTATTGTTGCATATCATCGTCATTTCTCTATCTTAAGAATTAAGTTATATATAACCTCCATCTCTTTCTTCTTTCTTATCCCCTCCCTGGGCACCTCCATGTTTCTCCACCAAAACCTAGTGTAGATGATGTGTCTCCCAAGGTTTTAAAAATCCAACCGAGCTGGCCAGTTCAACCAGTTAAACCAAGAACCGGAAGAAAAACGGTCCAACCACCCGGTTTTTATTCAGAAAATAAAAACCAGTCAAGCCGGTCAAAACCCGGTTGGACCGCTTAAACCCGGTTGAACCAATTGAACCAAACCGCCGGTTCAACCATCCATCTTTTACAAAAAAAAATAATTTTTGATAATTTAATAAATATAGACTTTTAAAAAATATTCATAATCTACTCTCATTCTAACCCATAATATAGTACTCCTTTATCTTTTCACCTTCCACATGTGTCAATGACCCACTATCACCTCTCATGTCCCGCCATACAAGCGTTGTCTCTCTTCTCATATATTACATGTGTTTATCTACTTCCAACAACAACAAAGGAAGAATACGTTGTCAACACCCTAAACCCTAGCCCCCCTCTCTCTTCTCCGCCGCCCCCCCCTCTCCTCTCCGCCGCCGGCCCTCCTCTCTGCCGTCGGATCTCCTCTCCGCCGCCGGTCTTTCTCTCGGTCGGCGTCTCTCCACGCCGGCCCCGACCCCTCCACGCCGCCGCCGGTCCCGGCCCCCGGCCCTTCTTCCGTTCATGGGTTTGACTGCATAAGTCTACATATGCACTCATACCCCTTCAAGTCTATGTAGACAATTCTTCATTAGTCTACAAACCCTAGCTCTTCTTCTCCGGCAATATGTCAGACAATAAGGTTGATATGCCCTCCATTGGCGCATTCAAGGGTCCAGCGCCTATAGTCAAAATGGATGGGACGAATTACGAGCTCTGGGCGATGCAGTTCATGAGCCTGATGAAGTCCAATGGTAAGAAGCACATTCTTACCGAAGATGAGCCGGTGGAGAAGACGGGGATTCACGCCTCATGGGAGGCTGATGGCTCGTATGCCAAAGTCTGGCTTTCTGGCATTCTGACAATGGAGATAGCTAACGATGTTCTACACCAGCCCACGGCTAAGGCCATGTGGGATATTCTTGCAGCCACGTACTCACAGATGAAGAACGAGACAAAGATTCTTCAACTTCAGCATGACATCTTTACGGTCAAACAGAATGGCCGCCTGTTGCATTCGTTGTATAGATCCCTACGGGGGATGTTTGAGAAGCTCTACAGCATCATTCCCCTAACAGCGACCCCTGAGCAGCAGAAGACATTCCGGAATGCTACAATGGTGGGGGTCTTACTAGCGGCACTAGACCCGAAATATGATGCGGCTCGCTCACAAATATTGGCAGATGCGACTATTCCTCCAGTGGAGGAAGTGTATCAGCGACTAAGCCGAATATCGGTTCCTTCTTCTGCGTCTACGCCACCTCCCTCAGCAATGGTTGTTTCACGTGGCAGAGGTGCTACCTCCTTTCGTGGTCGTGGACCTCGCGGTCGAGGCAGTCACTTTCGCCAGCCATGCTCCTTCTGTCATCGCTCAGGTCATACGTAAGACACATGCTATTCTAAGCATGGGTTTCCTGCCTCTGCACATGTAGCCGAGCATGTTGTCTCTACTCCGCCATCTACTTCCGACCATAGGTTTGACGATCTTTTTTTTTGACGCTCAAAAAAGGGGGAAGCACTCATTGGTGTTCGCCCCAATCCATTAAAAAGTAAAGAAGGGAGTACTTACAAGATGGATGAAGAAAACAAAAACGAGGGGAAAATGGTATCAAAATAGAGATACCCCCCACGCACCCGAAACAACGCTACCCGGAAGACCAATCAAGACAAAAGCGAGATGCCGAGATACAAATATTTTCCTTGTAGAACCTCTGTCGAGCAAATAGTGTCTTGTTTCTTCCTAACCAGATGCTCCACAGACGCGCAATCGGGACCACCATGTCCGCCCTCCACCGATTCCTGGCGTTAATCATACTGTCGCACAATGCATCGAAGTTGGAGATATTCAGCCACCCCAAATCGTCCCAGATGGCACGAACACGGTCGCATTGGAAGAAGAGGTGCCCGCTGGTTTCCACCTCCGTACCACAAAGACCGCACAATTGCGAGACATTAGGAAACATCATAGAACAACGGTCTCGAGTAAGCAGCCGACCACGCCGAAGAAGCCATAGAAATATACCAACCCGTTCCGGCAACTTGAGACTCCAAATGAACTTGCAGTGATTCAGCAGGGTCGCATCGACCCCCACGGCTCTGGGAAGAAGCGCGAAGTACGCCTTCCGCGTAGAGAAAGTACCCTCCTCCCAAGCGAAGTGATCACGCCCCCCAGTGGGCGTGGGAGCATCAGAAAGAAGAGCCATCAAGGACGTGAAATCGAGCAGACGCTGATCCGATAAATTAGCAACGAACAAAGGGCACCAGCAACCATCGGCCCAGCAGGAAGCCACAGTGGCGAATTTGTCGCCCACCAGCGTAAACAGGCGAGGAAACAAATATTGCAAAGCTCCCCTCCCGGACCAATCATCCGACCAAAAGCGGAAAGAATTCCCATCGCCCAGAATAGGTTTGAATAATGATCTGTTGCGGTTAAAAGCAGACAGGACACCGCGCCAAAAAGAAGAAATGTGTCCCTCGAGACGCCCTCGTGAAGCGGAAATTAAATCAATCCCCGCCGCCTCCCTAAGGCACTTCAGCATGAAATTATCTTCCCGGCCCCACACCTTCGCCGCCCACTTGAGAAGCATAGCCTCGTGAACCACCTCCAGCCGTCTCACTCCCAAGCCCCCATCGCCCTTCGGACGCGAGACAACCTCCCAACCCACCAAATGGACCCCCCTTCTCCCATCGCCCTTCTTACCCCAAAGAAAACCCCGCATACATTTTTCCAATCGCTCCCGAACCCCCTTCGGCATGCCACGCACGGACAGGAAATAAATTGGGATCGAGGAGAGCACGGATTTAAGAAGAACTAACCGACCCCCCTGGAGAGAAGCGCCGCGCGCCAGCCAGCCAACCGAGCCTCCATCTTCTCAACCACCTTCCGGCAATCACGCAGCCGAGCACGGCCAACCGAGAGAGGCAAACCAAGATACTCCAGGGGGAGGCCGCACGGGGAAGATCCCAAAACACGAGCACACTCCACAGCCTCCTCCGGTGACATAGCAAACGGAACGACTTTCGAGTTGTTCCCATTGATGTGTAGCCCCGACATCTCACAGAATAGTTGGAGCGTAGTAGCCATTCCCGAGGTATTAGCCTGGCCGCCCTCGATAAAACATAAAGTGTCGTCAGCGAACTGTATAATACGAATATGATACGTACCCAAAGAACATCCGCGCGTAAGGCCGGCCGCGGCCACACCATCAATCATACGCGGCAAGACATCCACCGCCAAAACAAAGAGGAGGGGAGCAAGGGGGCACCCTTGGCGAACCCCCGTGCGTGGCTGGAACAACCCGCCAGCCGGCCGCCCATTTATAGAAACGGAGAAAGAGACGGTGGTAACACACCGCCGAACCCAAGAGATCCAGATCGGCGGGAAGCCCCGCCGCTTTAAAACCGACCATAAGAAGCGCCAATCCAGAGAATCATAGGCCTTTGCAAAGTCAATTTTCCACAGCAGCCCCTTCGTAGCACTTCTGTGCCAAACATCGACGATCTCGGAGGCCACCGCATAGCAATCAGAGATTTGCCTCCCTTGGACAAAGGCTGCTTGTGAAGGCGAGATGAGCGAGTCAAGGAGTGGCGCAAGCCCTCTTGCGAGAGCCTTAGCAATGATTAAGTAGATGCCATTAGAAATAGAAATACGCCGGAAATCCTCGATACGGTTGGCCGAAGGGGTCTTGGGGATAAGTACAATATTAGCCCTGTTGATTTTGTTGAAGCCCATGTTCCCCTCACAAAATTCGAGAGCAACGTCCAAGACGTCATTTGCGAGCACGTCCCAAAAATCCCGATAGAAAGAAATAGGGAAGCCGTCAGGCCCTGGGGCAGCATCGACGTTGAGGTCCCAAGCCACCCCCTTGAGCTCCTCCAGAGAAAAAGGCCGAGAAATCGTCGCCGCTTCCGAAGGCGCAAGGACGGAGGCCCCACGGCCCGTCCACCGCCATGAAAGAATAGGTTGACGGTCAAAAAAATTCTTGAAATAAGTTCCCAAAGCCACGCCTAACTCCTTCTCCCCCTGAAAGAGGGAACCATCGACCGTGAGGGAAGAGATGGTATTAGCACGTTTACGAGCACTGGCGACCCGATGAAAGAAAGCGGTGTTCGCATCCCCATGTTTGAGCCATCGCAAGCGCGAACGCTGGCGCCACTCGATAGCCCTTTTCCTGTCCTCCACCGAGACCACCTGCAAAGCCGAAGCACGATCGGCCAATTCCGCGGGAGATAACTCCCTCTCGTTCTCTAAACGATCCAGGCGAAGAATGATGTCATCAGCCTCGTTACGGGTGATTAAGCGAGCATGTCGAGTATTAATTTTAAAGGACGCCAGTAATCTTCGTAGGGACGAAAGTTTTTAATCGAACCGACGAGCAGCACTGCCGGCATAGATAGGCTGGGACCAATGATTCCGCACAATGTCCCTGAAGTGAGGTTCCAGCAACCAACTCCGTTCATAGCGAAAGTGGCCACGAGGGCGAGAGGATTCACCAGAATCCCAGAAAATGGGACTATGATCAGAGAAAAAACGCGGCCGAGAGCAAACCGAGCACAGAGGGAAGAGCTCCATCATCCGACCATTCGCCAAAAACCTGTCGAGCCGAGACCGAGAGGAGTTACTCTGCCAAGTGTAGTTAATACCGTTTGCCACCAGCCCCTCGAGAGCCAACTCCTGAATAAGCTCCAAAAACTCGCGTGATCCCGGATCATGACCCCCACGACCACGAGGACGGTCATGCGAATGCAAAGTAACATTGAAATCGCCTCCCACAATCCAAAGAATATCCCCAAAAGCCACCGCATCGGTGCGCAGATCCTCCCAAAGTTCACGTCGAGCGATATGGCATATAGGCGCGTATACGCAAGTAAAAGCCAGTGAAGCATTGGAATCCGACCTCATGAGCATCACGGAAATAGAATGTCGCCCAACACGAGTAGAAGAAAAGGAGAATCTCGACGACCGCCAAGCCACAATAATACCGCCCAAAGCGCCGGACGCGTCCAACGAGCGAAAGTCATCCAAGCCACCAGCCCCAAAGGATTTCCAAACAGTTTCATCCACCCCCGATAGTTTGGTTTCTTGAAGGAGGGCGATGTCACATTCCCATTCCACCAAACGAGAGACCAAAGCACGCCGACGATCAGGGTCACCAAGACCACGAACATTCCAGGATAGCAATTTCATTAAACACCAAGTTAGGCCCCAAAAGCTCGTACAAAAACCAGACCAGCTCCACATTTAATCCCGAGAAGAGCGTCGTCCAATGTGGTGAAGTCCTGCTGCCTCCGCCACCGCCTCGCGCAGCAGCTGACTGGAAGAAATAGATGACTCTCCGAGGGATAGGGGTTGACGACGAGTGTAGATGTTTCCAAACCTGTGCGGGGAAGCAATCACAGCATTCCAAGCATTCCAAGCAATACAAGTGTGATTTGAATAAGCAAGCATATCGCCTGGTGAAGAATCCAGAGATCCGCCACCTGTCCGAGAAACCGGAGTAGAATAAGAGCCCTGGACGTCGAGGGGAAGAATCATACCAACATCCTCCATCGGAGAGTGGTTCATAGTGTTGCTCTCAGTGGTAACCGAGCCAGCCGTCAGCAAGAAAGGCGGAGAGATAGAATCTTCGAAATGAAACACCGGGGAGAAGGGCACCGAGGAAATGGGTTGTGGGCACTGGTAATCGGATGTCCATATAACCGACTCGGAAATAGCAACCGGGTCAGGTCCCGCCCGCGACAGGGCCCATACGTCATGTTGATCAGAGCCGGACGAAGAAAGCGCCAAGCCAAGCCCCGAGACGTCCACGTGGACCGGGTTGGCCGACACAATGGAAGTAGCAGAAGAATGCGAATCGTCCTCGAGAAGAGCCCAAGTCACGTGACAACGAGCGCCCCGACCTGCACGCGCGTCACGAGGAATTCCAGGCGACGTCCCCGAACAGGCGCCATGCACTTGCGCCGCTTCGAAAATATCCCTGCAAATGGACACGTGGCTCGATGAAGGCGAACCGTCAAGGCCCGCGTCGGGGAACGAACCGCCACCATGGAGGATCGGCGAGGGCGGGCTAGGGGGCGGCACCGCCGGCGCCGGGAAGGAGAATTCGAGCTTGAAAGTCCAACGCCCCAGACAGAGCTTCTCGAACAAAACCTTGCCAGCCAGATAGCTGCTTAACGTCGATGAGCACTCAACGAGTAATCGCGTACACATCCAATCTGAGCCCGGAGCAAGTCCGTCGTCAAGAACAACCAAGACTTGACCCCAGCCGCCAATAACATTGGATAGGCAATGCACCGTGCGCGATAGGAATGGAACTCCTCGAACTTTGACCACGCAAACTTCGGACCCTATGGTCGCGCCATCCGCAACACGCAAACGTCGCCACTTCACGAGCGAATCATCAGCCAGACAAAGAAGGTTCTCCCGTTGCTCCGGGGATAACCCTCGAACACAGCATCGATAGTCGTCTAGAAAGAAGAAATCCCCGTAAAAGTCGTCACCCAAGATTTTTAAAGTACCTGTGCGAATCTCCTCTCGACCCACTCCAGGTCGCTGCAGAACACCAACCACCGCCAAGCTCTTCGCACGTATCGCCTGCGAGTCCACCCGTAATGAAGCACCCGGTGAACTATCTTCAGGCTTGAACCTCGCAGCCGCCGGCATCTGAAAGGAGCACCCACCCTGGTGTCCAACCTCAGGACCACGCCTGGCATGCACGTGATCCTCGACCACCACCTCGCCGCCTTGATGATGCACCACCGCCTCCGGTAAAACCCCTGCCCCACTTCCCACGTCAGAAGAACGTGGTGGTGGAATGGGAGCACGCCCCCCGACCGGCCCTTTGGAGGAGGTACCGCCACCGTCTTCGCGCACCACTTGAGCAAACGAACGAGAATCCATGATGGCAGGCGAACCACGAACTCGATGACGCGCATCTAGGTGTCCAGAGAACTTCTTGTAACCATCACCAGCGCGAGAAACCCTGCATGAAATCATGCGATGACCTACCTTGCCGCAGAGAAAGCAGCGAGGAGGAGCTCGACATGCGGAGGCGATATGACCTCGCCCCTGACAGCGAAAACACCGCTTCCCTGCTTTTACATGCGTGACCTTCTCCCAAGCGCCTCCCCCTCCTTCTTGCGCTCCGCTAGCTGCATCTTCCCCGTGAGCGTGACCGTGAGCGTCACCGCGAGTGTCCCTTTCTGCGCCACCTTGGATTCCTAGTCGGTGTTGAACCCCTTGAGCCTTCGGACGCCACGAGCGCTGCTCCCTCCTCATGTTTTTCTTGTCTTTGACGCCACGAGTGTCAACCACTATTCCCTTTGCCTTTGACGATCTTGTTGCCAGATTGCGGGATATCATGCCTCCTGCCTCTACTGATTCGCCAGGAGGTCACTCGGACGTCGCAGCCTCAGCCTCTGCCAGCACATCAGCCATGGCGAGCTCTTCAGGTAGCATTTACGCATTTACTTCATGTCACAGTCTGGATGTTTCAGAATGGATATTGGACTCTGGGGCGACACATCATCTCTGTCGAGACAGAGATAAGTTTACATCTTACAAGGAAGTTCCTCAAGGGAGATCGGTAATGATTGCAGATGGCACTCATTCCTCCATCATTGGGCAGGGGGAGATTAGTTTGACATCTTCCATTCGTCTGTTGAATGTTTTGCATGCTCCAGATTTTTCTATGAACTTGCTTTCTATTAGCCAGCTTACGAAGGATTTGCATTGTCGAGCTATATTTAACCCATCCTCTCTTATCTTTCAGGACATTCTTACGAGCAAGGTGATTGGTTGTGGCTGTGAGCAGGATGGACTTTATCGGTTGGTTCCCACATCCTATGCTAGTGTCTCATCTCAGTCCAGTGGATCTGCTTCTCCCTTTACCTGGCATCTGTGTTTTGGCCATCTCCCTCTTCAGAAGCTACGTCATATCTTGCCCCAGATTTCACCCAAGTCTTCCTTTCAGTGTGACGCTTGTCAGTTGGGAAAGCATCACATGTCTACTTTCCCTAGTCGTGAGTCTAGGAGCAGTCACTCCCCTTTTGAGTTATTGCATGTTGACATTTGGGGTCCGAGTCGTGTACCTGATCACCAGGGACACATATTTTACCTAGTGGTCGTCGATGATTTCTCTAGATTGTCTTGGGTCTTTTTATTGAAAAATAAATCTGAAGCGGGGGATGTAATCAAGAATCTTATCAATGAAATTCGGAATGTCTTCTCTTCTAATGTGAAGATTATACGTACAGATAATGCATTAGAATTTTGCAATCGTGCTCTTTCCCATTTCTTCTCATCTTGTGGCATTATTCACCAAACAACTTGTGCATATACGTCTCAACAGAACGGTGCTGCTGAAAGGAAACATCGTCATCTTCTTGATGTGGCTCGGACTTTACTCATTCATAGTAGTGCTCCTCTGTCGTTTTGGAGTGATGCGGTACTTATGGCAGGTTATCTAATCAATCGTATGCCATCTTCTGTGTTGGGGGAGAGAGTTCCTCTTTCTGTTGTTTTTCCTGACAAGGAATTATTCACTTTAACTCCTCGTGTTTTTGGTTCAGTGGCTTTTGTCCATCAACTTGCGCCAGGGATTGACAAGCTCTCACCTAGGGCTATCAAGTGTGTCTTTCTGGGGTACTCTCGTACTCAAAAGGGCTACCATTGCTATGATCCTGTGAATAACATATATTATGTCAGTGTTGATGTCACCTTCTTTGAAAATATCATGTATTTCTCGCCTACAGGTGATAGGATGATGCCTTCAAATACTGCTGATGAGATTTATGTGCCACCCCCTCCTATACGTCAGCATGGTCACATACCACCACCACCACCACCACCAGTACCACCACCAGTGTCACCACCGCCACCACCACCACCAGTACCACCTTTACCAAAATTCTACACTCGTCGTCCAAATACTGCTCATGGAGGCTGTCATTCATCTACTATGCCCCAGGTATGTCCAGGTGATATGAGTACTGATGGGACTGACAATGCACAAGTGCAGGATACTGATGTACAGGTAGACACTGTTGATGATTTGGATGTACCTATTGCCCTAAGGAAGTCCAAGAGGACATGTGCATCTTACCCACTTGCTTTCCAGGTCTCCTTCCATCGCCTCACTGGTGATTTCCAGAGATTTGTCATTGCTCTATCTACCGTGGAGATACCGCAGAACTATCAGGATGCATTGAAAGATAGCTGTTGGAGGCTAGCAATGGAAGAAGAAATGGTTGCCTTGCGATCTCGTGGTACATGGAGCTTGGTTGTTGCTCCTCCAGGCGCGTCTGTGGTCAGTTGTAAATGGGTTTTTACTGTCAAGTATAATGCGGATGGCAACCTTGATCGCTACAAATCAAGGCTAGTGGCTCGTGGATTCACTCAGACCTATGGGGTGGAGTATATGGACACCTTCTCTCCGGTGGCACGTCATTCAAAGCTACGTATTCTCCTTTCAGTTGCAGTGGTACGTGATTGGCCCTTGTTTCAGCTTGATGTCAAAAATACCTTTTTGTATGGAGATCTGCAGGAAGAAGTCTACATGCAGCAGCCTCCGGGGTTTGCTGCTGAGGGGGAGTGTCATATGGTGTGTAGACTTTACAAGACCATATATGGCCTTAAATAAAGTCCGCGGGCATGGTTTCAGAAGCTTTCAGATCTCATCCAGACGCAAGGCTTCATAAGATCGAATGCTGACCACTCTTTGTTTGTCAAGAAGACTCCCATAGGCTGTTGTTATTATGGTATATGTTGATAATATACTTGTTACGGGAGATGACATGCAGGGGATAAAGATGGCAAAAGCATTTCTAGGCAGTCAGTTTGTGACTAAGGATCTTGGTACTCTACGGTACTGTCTGGGATTGGAGTTTGCAAGGAATGCGCAGGGTCTTGTGATGACCCATAGGAAATATATTACAGATATGCTTGTTGAGACAGTATGATTGGGTGTCGACCCTCTACTACTCCCATGGATCCTAGCATGAAGCTATATGGAGATGACACAGAGGAAGTTGATAAAAGAAGATATAGAGAAATGGTGGGAAAACTTCTCTATATTACCATCACCAGACCTGACATTGCGTTTGCAGTGAGTCAGGTGAGTCAATTCATGGAGCAACCCAGACAAGTACACATGGATGCTGTATATATGATACTGAGATATCTAAAGTCGTCTCCAGGTGCAGGATTGTTGTTTAGGAAAGAAAGAAATCTTTCTATCTCTGCATGTGCTGATACGGACTATGCAGGATGTCCTAGAGATCGGAAGTCTACCTCAGGATTTGCGGTATTCATTGGTAGTTCCTTAGTCTCTTGGAAGAGCAAGAAACAGACAGTGGTGGCTATATCTAGTGCTGAATCTAAGTACAGGGTCATGGCGCAGGCTAGCACGGAAACGATGTAGGTTCGAACCATATTGACAGATCTACATATAGAAGTATCGTTACCCATGCAGTTACAGTGTGACAATCAAGCCGCATTATTTATTGCTAATAATCCTGCATTTCATGAAAGGACGAAGCATATTGAGGTAGACTGCCACTATACCAGGGACATGATTCAGAAAGGGTTAATTTCTACTTCTCATGTGAGTTCAGGTGAACAGACTGCAGATATTTTCACCAAGCCGTTGCTCAGAGGACCGTTTCAGAAATGTACTTCCAAGCTGAGCATGATTGACATCTATGCTCCATCTTGAGGGGGAGTGTAGAGATATTTCTAGTATTTATGTACTTAAGTGTCATGCCTATCTTTATTGTTCCGTCTTTTGTAATTTACCCATAGGCTTCCTCTATATAAGAGAGCCTAGGGTTCTCTGGAATAAACAAGTTCTTCATTTCCTACAACACTTATACTACTAGAAGTAACAAATTAAAAACACTTGTTATTAATTAAAGTTTAAATAGATTTAAAATTGTTAATTTTATACATCACACACACATATGAATTTTTACAAAATATGTTTATTATGCCCTTTATACCACTAACATTTAGCAATGTCTTTTGTGCTCCTATATTATTAAAAAAAATCAACAATGTTATCCTTGTGTTGGTATAATATAGGAGCACATGTGTACTAATAAAATGTCACTACTATCCATTTTGTAAAAACATAGGGGTATACAATTGTAAAAAAAGGGAGTATAAGCGCTATTGGAAAAACTTGGAAGGACACGAGTGTATAGATCCTATGAAGATATGATGTAGCATTTTTCATATTTATTTGTATGTACTACTGATCTAACTCGGTTCGACCCGGTTAAACCATATGAAGCAAACCAACAGTACAACGGTTCGATCTTTTCCGATTTTTATGAACTGCTGACGTCATCACCGGTTCGACCGGTCGGTCCCACTGGTCCGACCATAAAAACCAAAAACCGATACTTGCCTGGTTTGATGTCCGGTTCGATTTTTAAAACCTTGGTGTCTCCCCTTTCCTCCTCTCATCCTAGTGTAGTTGATGTGTCTCCCCTTTCTTCCTCTCATCCCTTATTTTCTACCACTAACATGTTTCAATATGCATTAGGTAGAGGCAATGCAGAAGGTGAACCTGAAATCTCCTCCATGACTGCAGCCATCCATAATCAATGCAAGGGCTTTATCAACCTAATCGGATCGGATGACAGCTACCAAACACTCTTCCATCCACATCTCCATCGGCAATCCATGACTATCACAGTAGAAACACTTAAGAACACATTTTGAGTGTCGGAATGAAGTCTCCAATGGCAAAAGTGTGATAGACACTCGTTTATGATATCGAGAAGCTACATCTAAGGGTCGCAGGCTCCTATGACATCATCATTTGGCCCCATTTGAACGCAACCACCTATCCTTCTCTCCACCTCTCCCACTCTCCCCAGCCACCTCCTCATAAGTAGAAATTTTAATGAATAATCAAAATTGGAAAGAAAACCTCCTAGATGAGGATGCTTTGGTACCATCACTAACCAACATCATGATCATATATGTCTTTAATGCAAAATGTAATATATCTAATCATTAAGGAGTATGAAATAGTAAGACAACCAGTAACACACTATTCTTAGTTTCTGGAAACATAGTAGTCCAAGAACAAGGGTTAAGAGAATCATAGTAATACAACAAGTTAAAAGTTACACACTAGTCTTATTTAAAGGCAATTTTTTAGGAAAAAAACCATACCAATTTCTCTGGACTTGTGAATCCATCCTGGTAGAGTGATAGATCCAGGACAAGCCTTGCGAGCATTACGAGTCTACAGAAAATAAGTCAGGGAGGTTAGTTGGTCAAGAGAAACAAGACTTCGAATCTGACAAAATTTATAGGTTCCCCTTACAAGCTTCTTAAGGATTTGAGCCAATGAATTCTTCTTAAATTCCAGTTGTTCCGCATAAGGCATATGGGCAAGAGGAACAACCATGTCGCGAGCAGTTCTGGTCTTTGGGCCAGCCTCTTCGGCATGAGAGCCCAGACCGTCACTATTCTCAGCAGCACCAAGCGGGATGCCATCAACAGGATGTTGATCTTTAGCTTTTTGTACATAAGACTTGCGTATCACATCTGCAATCAATATATCCTTTCCACCGACAGATTTTTCACTCAGTCCCTGCAACAAAACAGCATAAACATTCCCTTGTGACTTGCCAGTTCCAAAATTGTAAGACAACGTTAGTGTGAAGATTAAAAAGTACCTTCATGGCATTATTAAGCTGTGAATAATCTTCAAAGCCCATAAAACCAACAGTCATCCCTTTCTTCTTTCTGACTGTCTTACAAGATACACCCTGCAAAATAAAAACAACAATATGAGATCCCCAACAATGCACTCTACTCCATACTCACGAACTACAAAATATATTTTATGCAAGCAGAATCCATAAATCCATGTTTGTATTGCCGCAATGCAATGGGATTTAGAAAATTTTATCAAAGGCATGTACGGGAAACATAATTTCCCGCATGCACTCCCAAAAGATTCTTTTTTTTTTTGACGCTCAAAAAAGGGGGAAGCACTCATTGGTGTTCGCCCCAATCCATCCCAAAAGATTGTTATGTGAGGTAACCAAGCCGCCTCCTCAAGGGGCGGCTTTGCTTTAAGATAAGCCGCCCCTTGTAGAGGCAGCTAGGGCTTGATAAACACGAAGTTCTCTGATGAATCTCGTATTCATCATGCTAAAAACTCCTTATTAAAATCCCTGCTTAAACAAACCAATAAAAATATCCTCTAATTCTCTATTTTTATCATGTACTATATTGTCTATATTTAACCTTAATTATTTGTATTTAATTTCCCTTATTTTTCTGTAATTATTTTATCACTCAAAAACCCCTAAAAATTAGGTAGATAAGTTGTCTATATTTCACTAACCCTTAAAAAGATAAAAAAAATACAAAAAGATCTCAAAACCGCAAACTTGGTGTTTTTACCCCCTTAAAAATACCCCCCAAAAATAGCTTTTGTACAGATGACCTCTTTTGGCTTTTTGACCAACATGAAAGTTGTAGATCACATCGAGACGAGCAACTTTCATGTTTTGACTTTTTCCAAATTCGGTCTCTAACTATTTCTTTTATATTTTTCTTTATTTTTATTTTTTTGAATTAATCTGGTTGGGCCACGTGGCGCCTTCTGGGCCGCCCACGTGGCCCGCTTCATCTTCCGCCACCCGGCCCTCTCCTGGGCCATTGATCAGTCCAACCCCGCCTCCATCCTCACCGTTCATCACGCATCATTCCTCAGCCACCCGATCTGATCTGAGATCAGATATCCACCACTACATTCCGCCCCATCCACAGCCACAAGATCAACCCCCTCATCCACGGTCCTCCACCTGCCACGTCGCCCCTCCATCTCAGCCCTCCGATTCTGCCAACCATCCAACGCCCCTCAGCTCGCCGTGTCGCCCATTCACTATCAACCGTCAGATCCAACTCCAAGATCTGATCTAAGCCGCTCACCAGCACCTAATCACAGCCGCCCGATCACTCTTACCATCTAACGATCCTCCACCTGCCACGCCACCTCTTCACCATCCACCGTTAGATCTATCCCATCAATCGATCCTGACCGCTACCTCGCGCCCTAACTTCAGCCGTACGATCAGATCTTTGGACCTGATCACAGCCATCCGCCCGCGCTCGCATCCGGGCCGTTGGATCTCACGATCCAACGGTCGTGGCTCATCGTCCTCCTCCAGCCGCTTCCTCCCCCAGACGTTACGACTCGCGGCGACTTCTTCCCCTTCCTATTTTGGAAGGCGCTCCAGCCACCTCCACACACTCCTAACGGCCGCCCCGCGTTCCCCGTAGATCCACCTTCCTCGCGCCTCCATTGATACACCTCCATCATCACTGCCCCACCATCAAAACCTCCTTCGAAACCCCCCTCCTACCACGTAACCGACCGACCCCCTCCGCCTATTTAAACCCTCCCCCGCCACCGTATAGCTTTGTCCACCATTTTTGGGCTCCAGCCTAGTCTCCCCCGCCCCTCCGGTGACAGCGGAGAGGGTGGGGCGTCGAGGCAGCGACGACTGGAGCTCGGTGTCGACCCACGGCCGATGTGGTCGTGCCACGGTGTCTCCGGACACCAATTGAGCCCCGAGGCCCGGCTGACCTCGCCGGGCGACGACTCGAGGCTCCCTTGAGCCTTAGCCCAAGCCATTCTCCTCCGCCACCACCTCGCTCCGGCGAGGTGACTTTTGTTCCCTTTTCTCGTATTTTTCCCGACTCCACAACTCACGACCACCTTCATCCGATCTACCTGCATCTCCGCCCGACCACCCCGATCCTCGCCGACCCCATTTCCCTTCTCCAGAACCTCCCCTCACTCCGACCCACTCCCTCGCCGGTCTGCCGGAGAAGGAACCTCTGCCCTCCGCCTTCTTCGCCGCACATAGGGCATCACTTCATCCACCTCGCACTAGCACTTCACAAATGCATGCTTCGGCTATCTAACCTTGCAGGAACGTCAACGATCGGAGCTAGCAAATCGTCTCCGACCACCAGCTCCGCCACCGGTGGCTCTGCACCGACTGACCAATTCGATCGCCTCCGGAGGTCTGCGACACCTCCAGCTCCTTCGCGAGGGCCTCGAGATTCTTCTCCGATCTTCGGAAGGCCTCGCGAAGCCGGGCGGAGCTCTAGGAGGCTCACCGGAGCCCCGCCTCCTCCGGTGAGCCGCGGCGGAGAAGATAGTACAGTTGTCGTCCGATCATCTGGATCGGACGGCCAGGATGATGCCACGTGGAGTGCCGAACCTCTTGCCAAAGCTATAGGCTCGGGGCTTCCGAACCTCGGACCGAGCCACCAGTTGTTGCCACGTGGCCCGTACCTCAGCCGCCTCCCGAGCCTGGGCCTTCACGTGCCTCACACGCGAGGCCTGGGTAAATTGCAGGATAGACCCAGAAAGATCCGATATTTACATTTTGGTCCCCAGGCACGTGCCTCACGTGCGTGCCTGGGTAAATTTCAGGGAGGCCCTCTGAGTTTTGAAGATTTGCAAAAAGGCCCCTGCGCGCAATTGGGAAAATTACAACTGGGCCCAGGCGGTTTTCGTTATTTGCATTTAGGTCCTTCCAGGGACCTAAATGCAATAATTATCCCTTTATTTTATTGCATTTTTATTACAATTATGCCCTTGCATTATTTTTAGCATAACTTGAGCATCGTAGGTCCAAATTGCATGATTTTAGTGTTGTTTTGATCCTTGTTTTGTCCTCTACAATCTGGCATACTTATTTGTCTCATTTGACAATGTTTTAAATTAAGTGATTTTTTTATGTTAAAAATGGGACCATGCTCTATTTGTCTTGCTTGATTTGATGACCGATTTTTAATGATGTGTTCAAATAGGTCCTAATTTCATTCTATATCATGTTGCTCTCCTTTTAGGGTATAATTGTAGCATTTGATTAATCATGCATACTCCTTTGCATTATTTGCACATGCATCACTTTAATTTGCTTAAAAACCGATAAAAATGCATACATCATAGCATCACTTTGCATTGCTTTGTACATTGCATATGAACCTGAAATTGGAATTAATTCATATTGAACTTCTTGAATCAAAATTCAATAGCTATAATTAGGCAGCTGTGTCCCTGTGTTCGACCTTGGTAGACTTGCCAAGCATAAATATTCCACAGCATTCAAAGACTGTGGTTTTTGCTGAACAAAATTCGCCTCCTGTACTACAGCATTATTCATCATTATTATTGAGGCGAATTTTACGTTCATCACTCTCTCATCCTCATCCTCCTCCCCATAGTAAACTATCCTTCTCACTGCAATATATTGCTCTCCCATCCTCCTACTCATGCTTGTGCCCACCACCCTCCATCATCGCTCCCCTCACAGCCGACCACTGCAATCATTGCCCACCACCCATTGATAAGATTCACCTCCCTCACTTTAGCCAAGGTGAGCGGTGCTTCACGAGAATGGCAGTGAGTGGTTCATTAGGGTTTTGATTGTCTTGTATGTAGATTTAGAATGTATTTTCATTTTTTGGTCTTCAATGTTCAATCTATGCTATGTGATAATAATATGGATACTTGTTTTACATTTTCATTTAGAATGAAATCGAAAGTTTTGCGTTTTTGTCATGTAGGGGTTCCATCAAAAAGGGTGTCTTAAAAAGGGCATATGTACCAAAAAAATCCGGATATGGCATACATCAGATTAATTGATAAGCTCATGTGTGTGCTCATCTTTGATCCATCAAAGATTTATTCGAGTTTGAGTGTTCATAAGATGTCGCAAGATCAAGGATAGTGATATTTGGCAAATGTGAGTATGATATAAAAAATTAGGGTAAATTACAAAAAAAAAAGCCTCGACTATATATGATTCCCAATTAGGGGCCTCATTTTTCAATTGTAACAAATAGGAGGCCTTAACTTTCAACTTAACCGAATAGATCTTACTCACATTTGGGGCATGATCTTATATTTGAGAAAAAAATATAAGATCATGCCCCTCTTTGTTACAATTGAAAAATGAGGCCTCTAATTGGGAATTGAGGCATAGTTAAGACCATTTTTGTAATTCACCCTTAAAAATATTATAGAGTACGCCGCATGCAATGATAAATTGCTCATACCGACTGATTCATTTACAAAAATCTGAGAGCTATCCAGAGCCACCGAAAAGCAAGCACCTGCATTTGTTTCTTGAGCATATGCATTTCTGCAGAAGAGACGAATATAAAGAGTTTTCCCTTTAACGAGGAACCCGATCGGGAAATTAATCAAAAATGGAGCCAACCCCACAAAAAACAAATGATGACATGACATAGAGAATGTTGAAATCCGTGTTGAGTCTGTCATATCACTTTAAAATACACGTAGTGGTGATGATTATAATAGAAACACGGATGAATTGATGACTTCTGGTCATGTTTGTTGAATTGAAGAATGGGATGACCTTTAATTCGAAATTTGATTTAGAGCACTTAGTGAAGATACTTCACGTTTAATGCCATTACAGTTTTTCAACGCATGAATCTGATAAGAACGCCCAAGTTTTCTACTAAAATGAAAGAGATAGAGGATGTATGATGTATGTGGCACTTGCGCTAGCATCAACGAGCACTAGATGGACACTTTATAATTGTTACATCAAAGGCTAATACTCCACGTACTTACTTGAATGATTGAATTAAATTGGTGAACCAAGATCATCCGCAGCTTAATTGCAATTGCATCGACCAGAAATTTTATCAAAAAAATCAAGATATCTGGTGGATTGGGAGACAGTAAGACTCTGCCGCTGCAAAAAGGTGGTCTCCGTGTTCCTATATTATACATTATGAACGGAGCTTTATTAATAAAATGGGTGGTCCGAATATGGGGGAATTGTGACAACCTTTGTTGTAAACTTATTCGGCGCATCTATGGTGTTCAAGCAAGCAGGGGTATCTACCATTGTCCTTCTCTCCTAGCTTTGGATTTCTGGAAGGGAATCTACACCCTTTGCCACAGGTGACTGGCCGTATTGTTCAAGTCGGTTTGGGAGATGGAAACTCTCTTGCATTTTGGATAGATGAATGGGCAGGAGGTGGAACTCTGGCAGCTAGGTTCCCTCGTTTGTTCGCTCTCTCAAACTTTCAGGAGGCATGTGTTGCGGAGGTTTGGGTAGACAATGCTTGTCAGCCTACTTTCAAAGGAGCTTTTTCTGATCAACTGGTAGTAGAGTTTGTTGATCTTCAGGGTGTGCTTTTTTCTCAGTCTCATCCTGGTATAGGGAGAGATCATTGGACTTGGAGGGATGGAGATTTTGTTGTGAAGAAGGCAAATAGAAGTGTGGATAGTCCTTCACCTATTGTCCCGGGTTCTTTGGTTAGAGACTGCAGATTCATTGGCAGTTTAAAGGTTCTTTCACGTATAAGAGTCTTCTTGTGGTTGTTGCGTAGAGGGAGGATCCTTATGAGAGATCGTGGGTTCAGGGTGTGTGGCAACGACTAGATCTGTGTCCGTTGTGTGGTGAAACGACAAAAAACAATGATCACCTTTTCTTTGATTGTGGGAGGACAAAACCCATTTAGTTAGCTCTAAAGATTGCTTAGTTAGATAGTAGCACTCTTGTAAATTTTTGGGACTCTATCTTTCATGCTAGATCTCGAGTTGATGCGGAGCTTCTCTAGCCCCTTGCAATCATTTGGGCTCTATGGCTTTCTCGTAATGGAGTTATTTCCGCGTCTAGTCGTTTCTATTCTAAAAATGTTATCTTCCATGCCAAGTAGAACCCCCGAGGATCCGGGTACCTGTTTACGACACATTTCGCAATATTCCATTTATTGACATCGCATTAAAAGCATAAATTTATGGGGAATTTTTCACGCTTGAAGCTACATATGACATTCACATTTATATTCACAATCACAAAGCTAAAAGAGACAAATGCAACCAAAATAACATTTCATTAACTTCCATATATTTTACACCAGACGGTATGTTGTTTTATTTCAGTTTTCGGTTCGATTGATAATGTAATATGCTTCTCTTCTGTTCAGTCAGATTTTTGGGAATACTGTATGTACTGCCAATCATTGTACATTAAATTATTACTTTTTATTTTTATGGGGTATGACTTCTGATGAGTATGGGTACATGGTCCGCCATAAGAGGGTATGGGATGCTAGACGAAAGGGTATAAAGACAGTGTATGGTGACTAGGATGAATCATATAATGAACTGACACACTTGTTTAAACCATTGGAGTAATCTATTCTAGAAACTTTGATTCATCTGAAGATAATCATGGTTGTGAATGTTTATAGATGTTTGAGAGGGTCTTTGGGTGTCCGATCCATGTAATGATGCTTTCAGGCATTGCAGTCATGTTATTGACGTTGTTGGGGTTCACATGTACTGAAGGAACAAGCAAAAGATTCTTATCGGATGTGATTGCGATGCTACTAACCACATTGTGTGCCTCACTTTTGCATTCGTAGATGAGGAGGATGAACTCAGCTTTCCAGGGTTCCTAGAGAGGATCCGTCACTATATTTTTTGAGACTTTATGGGACCTATCTGCATATAATGACCTCAAATTTCAGCGAAATTCAGTCGAATTTCTATCGAATATCGATATCCAGTCGAAATCGAAATTCGACCGAAATGACCGAAACGACCGAAATATGGGGGTGCTAGTACAAAAAATGATCGAAATGACCGAAATTTCGGTCGAAATTCCACCGAAATTCCATCGAAATTCTGTTTTGGTCGATACCGAAATGGTGACCGAAACCGACATTTAAGGCCTTGTAATAATCATAACATCGAAACATGAGACAAGCGGGCAACAAGCTGCATCACTACTTCTTTTTTAATTGCAAAATCAATCCTTCTAAACACTACATCCATAAACCTAGGAACCATAACATTACTGCTCATGACTTTTTGGACTCTCTTCAAAAACTCAACAGCTTATGGTGCTAAGAATCCAAAACCATAACATTGGACCCTCTTCAATGTAATCAGTCATTTTTTTATGTATTTATCACATTTAATTTTATAATATAAACTCATTCGTAATTAGATCAAACATTTTGTTGAATCATCTCTGCTTAGCATTGCACTATCCGGACACGCATACTGTTTACGATGAAGAAGCAATGCGTGAAAAGAAAATGCTTGCCTCCTTCTCAAGAAAAGCCTTCAGTCTCTCGGCGGTCCACTTCAGGGGAATGCCGACGATACACTTATCAAGTTGCACGCAAGAAGGATCACCGCCACTGGCGCCATCTCCATCTTCATCCTCAGAGCACGCCAAGATGTCCTGCACGGTTTCCATCCTGGATGAGTTGTGCAGAAGCGGCTTCATCCTCTTGCTGCCGGTGCTCTTGCCTTTCTCAGAGGTGGGGTCCCAGGTGTTGTCAGGGCGGGGACGGAGCTCGGCCTCGCCGTGGGCATAGCGGCAGTTGCTGCCGTGGCTGCAGGAGGCGCTGCGGCGGAAGTAGGAGCAGAGGGAGGTCTTCCAGAGAGGGTGAAGCTGCTTCGGCTGCTCTCCCTCTTCCTCCCCATCTTCTTCTGATGCTTTAGCTTGTATATCCTCAAATTCGCCGTTTAGTTGATGGTTTTGCCTTTTTCGCTTCAGAGTGGAGAGAGATCCGTCCTGCGGATCCCCTTCTACTGCTTGTTCTGCTTCCGATCCCTCGTTTTCTGGAGCAAGGGTTCGCTGTTGTTCTTCTGCTGCTACTGCTTTGGGAGGCAGTTCGGCAGTGCACTGGTCATTGATCGAGCTGTGGTTCAAGGGACCATCTCGCGCGGGGCTGCCGGTACCGAGTTGCGTGGTTCCGATGGAGGGGCCGCCGTCAGACGCCATTGAACCTCCGACCAGCAGTGGAGGTCGGCGTCTCCGCTGCAACGCCCGCCCCTGCGTGTGGTGTCGTTAAACCCTAAACCTCGGTCGATGTCGCGATAACGGGGGACTCAAATATCGATCATCAAGTTTTGTGAATTGAAAGAAGACGGTTGAATTGTGTGGGGAAGAGGATCTCCTAATTTTGCTTGGACTTGGATGCCCCAAAACCATTGTTACACTTTTCACCATGCGTTAGATATTCATCCTAAATCCGTACATCTAAGTTGCACAAGGGTATCGAGCATTTTTACCGAGCAGATCTTATAAACTTTTTAAATTACCTCTACGACTTTTTGCACAATGTAATTGCCCCATTGACCTTTTAAATTACTCCAAGAACCCACAAGCGGAGTTCATGGGGTAAGAGTTAGCAAGTTTACGGGGTCGAGGAGGAAATTAGGTTATTTCAAAGGTCATGGAGGTAACTGGCAAAGTTTAAAGGTTTTGTCGGGGTAAAAACCCAAAAAATTAACCACTTATCAAAAAAAATAACCAAGCAAAAAAAGTTCCACAAGGATGACATGGCAATGGTATAGCTTGAAGCTTCTATCCTTTCTCTGTTTTGATAAGTTAGCGGGGAAATTGGTGGACAACTGTTTTATAAGTTTTGATGTGTGGATCAGGGGCGGAACTAGCATATACCTTACGGGGTCCATGGCTCCTCCTTAATTATTAATTTCTCTAAATAATGATGTTAGTTTTTGATATGACCTCTCCTCAAAGTCTAAATATAGATAGATAAATATCAAATATTAACATTGAATGCTTAATGGTTTATTGGTAAAGTGTTGCATTCATTGAGTGATGAACCAGGATTCAAATCCCATTGGTACACTTTTTATTAAAAAAACAGCTCTACTCACTTTACCTCTCTCCATCCTTTTGTTCAAAAAAATTAATTCCATCCTTTCATTGTTTAAAAAAATTAGTTTTACTCACATTTTAATATATTAATATTATAAATATAATTTTATATAGAAGAGATTTGGCTCATTTATCTCTCTCGTTATTTCTAATTCTTTTTATTGAAATAAAATTTGTTGTTTTCTTTTAAATATGATTTTTAACTAAACTTATTAGAAAAACCACCAATGAAAAAATAGTCTATATCTTATTGAAAAATTCAAATAACATTGAAATGGTAAGTTTAACAAATTTTAAAAAACGCATTTGAAATTTTTAACTCTACTTAAAAAATATCATTTGAAAATTTTTTTCATTTTTCAGTTATACAAGATAGATGTATACTTGCCCCCCTCCCCCCCATAAATTTCCTGGTTCCGCCCCTGGTGTGGATGTTTGTTGGGAGAGATCTTTATGGCATGCTTTGTTAGAATTTGAGAAAATGATTGCATTTTAATTTGAGGTTGAAGAGTACACATCAAGGTGCATCTAAGTTTACATACATCATCACTGTTAAAAATATATATTTTTTGTTTTTGAAATGAAATATTGTGGGATTTAGATCATCATATGTCATCAATATGTCATTTAAAAATCAATTTAATTCGAGACTTATATATCATCCATCAAGATTAACAAATTTTAACGGTCTTAGAATTGATAAATTGGACCCTTCCAGGTGGACATGTTAGAAATATATTTTTACATAAATTTTGAAACACGTATTTCGCTTATCATTCTAAGTAAATCTCCAAGGTATTAATATTAAAAAATTAGGCATTTTATGGTACAGGTGCATCTAACTTGCATGCATCTTGGTGCATACTCCCCAATTAAGGACGGATATAGGGGGGCATGGAGGGGAAAATGCCCCCGAGTTTAAGAAAATATTAAATTCCCTTCATATGTTTAAGGGAAAAAATTAATTTGATCATCTTCCTCTTTCCCCGAAAATAGAATGCATGAAATCCTCTTGTACTCCTTCAATTCCCTGGTTCGTGTGACTCCTCTGTATCTCCCTCCCCCCCCCCCCCCCCCCTGTATCTCCCTCCCCCCCCCCCCCCCCCCCTCTCTCGTACATTATTCCCTTCTCTCATGCGTATTCCTCCCCTTGCATTATACTTCTTCGAGGACTAGCAAGACAAAATCGGAGGAAGCTTGTTTGGTTGCTAAGCCAGAGATATACATAATTTTTTTCAAAGTTTTTATATTAGAACCGATTTTCCTATTTTGCTCATTTTTTAATATAACAGGAAGAGTTTAATACTAGAGTAATTTTTGACGCAGCAAACTCCATCAAAATGAATTTTATTATATAAGCTTATCGCTTAGAAATTTCATAGATATAAAAACATAATTTTAGATTGATTAGGGAATTGGAATTATCAAAATCAAATGCATGTAGATTTCTTTTAGTAAAATATTAGGCTTACCTTTATCAAGAGAATTGTTAAAATAGGAAAAATGTTTGATAATTTAGATACATTCGGATTTTTTAGTACTGGAATATCTGTAGTCTACTATCAATTGGTCATGAAAATTTTTAGCTTACCTACTAGTTATCATGCTCAATTTATCCATACATTTTTAAAATTGTAGGAAATATCCGTCATAGTTGTATTCAAATTTTGCATTTTGTTAAGTTATATTACTGAATATATGGCTCAATAGATCCACACATTTTTAAGATGTGTTTATTGATGACAATAATGAAGAAATCATTCAATGATTTTAAAATATGAAAATCTCGTCGAGGATCGTGATAACAAGGTAATTTCAGACAGAGCTCTATCGTTTTTTTTCATCATAAGTATTCTTTATACTAATTGATTTTATTGCATATATAAATGCAATATTATTTTTCTATATGTACCCCTCCTAAATAATATCATGGCTCCACCTATGTCCCCAACCCCTTATTATTTGATACTTATGGACGAGACGATGTAATGATATAATATTTTTTCCAGTATATTTATTTATCTATTTGAGGAGGATGAGAAGAAAAATAGAGAGAAATGATGCTGATTTAAGATGTAGAGAAATAATGTAAGCTATGTGAAGAGAGAGAGAGATGGTTGGGATTTGTATAAAAACCAAGACTTCATTTGGTTATTGGTGTATACCGGTGTACACCAACATTGGTGTATACCGGTGTACACCAACATATCTCTGGCTCTAACCATTCCAACTTGGGTTGGGATTACTTGTATTGATCCTACAATTTTTTTGGTATAATATTTTTTAACTATGCTCAAATTAAATTATTAACATAAAAACATATTATAACCATTAAATAAGTTAATGTAACACACAATCAATGTCACATTGCATCACAATTATCATTCCAACCCTCTCAACCCTCCAAACAGCTACTATTCACAGGGGGTGCACCAACGCAGCCCAAACGAGTTACCAAACAGACCCTAAGGGTGCGTTTGGTACGCGGGTTAGGGTGGGTTAAACTGGTAGGGGGTAACCCGTTTTTGTGTTTTGGTGTTTGGATAGAGGGTTAAACTGGGGGTGGGTTTGTTATGATATGATTGTATTGAAGTTTGAAAAAGTGAGTAGTTATCGTGATGTGATTGTATTGAATTTTGGAAAAATTAGTAGAAGTTGAGTAATTTATAATTTTCAGATGATACGATGGTATAATATATTATTTTTTGATGGAATAGATGAAAGAAAAGCAATTTATTTAATATTTAAATAAAAATAGATAGTGGGTCCTACAAAAAAGAGAAAATAGGGGCTTGGGGGGGGGGGGGTAAACCCACCCCAAGGAAGGGTAAACCCCAACCGAACATGACCTAATTGATCCTTTTTTTTAAAGGTAACTTGGCAAGTAAGGACTTTGTCCCTCCATTGTAAATCAGATGCCCTCAATTGCCCATGCACCACTAACACTTTCATCTCTAGACATCTATCAGCCACCTTCATTGTTGTCCTTGTAGCTCCCCCTAGTTTATCATGATGAGAGTTTTGACCTTGCTTATAGAAAATGTGAAAGGGATCAAAATCCAAAAAAATTACATCATCTAGATATAATAAATAAATAAATAAATCGTAAACCCTCGTAGGGATAAGAATCATCTCTATGTCATTTATGAACCACATGAGATCAGGGAATATATATTCTCGATGTAAATAACCTCTAAGAGAAGAACTCTCCTGTTGTAAATCAAGTTAAATAGATTTTGGAACATTAGTAATTTCCAAATTTGTTATAGGATCCTTACAATGATCTCTACAATGTAGAATTAGTTTCGTGATCACCTATGGTTTTAAATCATGATTCTATTTTATTAACCTTTATAATTAGGTTTTGTCCCTCTCAGCATACAAACACTTAAACCAGTGGCCTAGTTGTAAACTTCTGCTCAGTGTTTTGAAAATCGAATCGGACCGGTCGGTCCGACCGATGAACCGGACTTAGACCAGTCCGGTTAACCGGTTTATGCTGGTTCGGTTCGATTCTTCAAATTTTAATTAACCCGTCCGGTTCAACCTATTTTTTTGGCTCGGTTTAACCAGGTTCAACTGAAGTTAAATCCCATTTAATTTTTAAATTATTTAAAATTTTGCTGTTAGTGGGAGTTGAGCTCATGACCTTTGTTTTCATATTTCAAGCTTCTAACCAACTATATTAACGCACCTTTTTGCATGTATTGGATTTTTAATATAATTAAACTATTATCATGTTATAGAGCATCTAGTCCAAATAATATACATATATATGAGTATTAACGCACCTTTGATATCTATAATATTTGATGGTATATAAGAAAAATACTCTATGTATAGTGTGAAAAATATAAATTTTCTATGTTTTTTATTTATATTTCAAGTATATTTAAGTGTATTATATATATTATTTCATTTCGGTTGATTAGCCGGTTCAATCACTTTTTATTCACCGGTCCTGTTTAATCCGGTTTTAAATAATGATGACATCATCATCCGGTTGAACCGGTTTGATTACATGGTTCAACCCGATCCGACCATTTCGATAAGATTTTCGGTTCGGTGTCCGTTTCGATTTCAAAAACCTAGCTTCTACTAAATAGTGATTTTTTTTCAAAATATAAAAAGATTTGCACGTCATCGAAAAGCATTCATATAGTATAATCATAACCTTGACAAGATCACTGATTTTTACATATAATATTTATTTTTTTTAGACTTGTACCCCTTCGACATTCTGTACTTATAGCTATACACCTTTTTTTCAGTAACACTTGTGCTCTTGTATCTTAAAAATAACACTTGTGCCCTTGTATTTAAAAAAAAATCAAAGTAGCACCCTTCCATTAAGATAAATGGGGGCATAAGAGTATTGTCGCATTTTTTATTAATGCAAGGGTGCAAATGTTATTGCAACGGTGGGGTATAAGTGTAAAAAATCCCTTTTATGGGGATGAAGGGTGACCGGGAGTCCTACTAAAATACATAGTGACATTGCTGCGAACAAATCCTCAGCAGAGACAAAGAACGTATTGTACTTAGAGACATATGTTAAGTCTATCCCTTCACCAACTATGCCATTTTTGTGCACTCTGTCGAGAGTTGAGGGAGGTGCAATATCGGAAGTTGCCACTCTCTCATTCCATCATCCCGATCCAAGTCAATTTTTTTAACAACATATGCAAACATGGGATTCAAACCTTGATTCGATAGTTGGAGAAAACAACACTTTGCCAAGTGAGACAACCAGCATTTAGTGATACCATTTGACATTATTTACTTGATCTTTAACATTTAAGGAGGGACCGTATCAAAATTTAATAATATTATATAAGAGAAATGTAATAATTAAGGAGGGCCCGTGCCTCCCCTAAACTATATGCTAGTTCCGCCCCTGCAGGGCATGCTTCGTGAATCACACACGCACGCACACATGTGTGTGCGCGCGCGCGCATCCATACATGTGTGTGTATATCTTATATTCTCTCGATTCTCTCAAGCTAGCTTGCTCTTTTGCTTTAAAATGGGTCGAGAAACCAAGGACTGCAATGTTTTTTTTTCATTACTTCTTAACAGTAGAAGAGAGAAATCACAACTTTGGCTTTTGTGTTTCCTTGATAGAGTATAAAAAATAGATTCACGTGTGTACATGTGAAAAGTGTTACAAGTAAGGTTTTAAAAATCGAATCCAATTTTGAAGTTGTCGACAATTGGTTTAATTCCATCTGATTTGGTTGTTGGTTCAGACCAATCAGACCGGTGTTGATGACATTAGCATGTCTATCAACTGGAAGAAATGAGATCATGGTCAATTACTTGTCAGACTAGTCGAACCGATTTTCAGAATCGAAAAATCGGATATACATATATATAGTGTATGCACATGTGTATGTAAATAATAAATTTTCAATAGAAAAAGTAAGTTATATAGGGCCGATTTTCTAAGTACGTATGTATGTGCAAGTGTGTTCATGTGTTTGTGTGCGGTAAAATGGGGCTTCCCCCGGGGGGAACTAAGTTAACTTCTCCGCCTCTTTTTTATAACACTTTTTATGTTATATTTTTAAAACACATGGGGAAAGTAACTTATATTAGTAAGAGGAATATGTGATTCATTCAAAATTCGTGAGAAACTAATATTTATAGCAAGTCCATCTGGAATGGACTGATATCAATTGATAGGTTTGATGGATGGGATAAAAATCTCAAAATGAGTTCAATTTTTAATGAGAACATGTTGATATATAAGATAGATAATTATAATTTGTTCGTATTTTAATGTATAATTAAAGAGCTTGTTTCGATTGGCTGGTGAAAAACCACTTTGACTAATTTGATTACCCCTATGAGGCTTTGGTCTCTGGTTTGATGGTTGTACGTGCTAAAAATCCGGTACATTCCGTTTCAAGAAAGCGCAAACCTGGAGGAGTTGTCATATCTTTAAAGAACAGTCAAAAGATTTAGGCATTTGAAATCTGAAACCAAAGAAAATTATTTAACTCAATCAAGAGATCCTCACCTCGAGTGTGGTTTCAAATCCGTCATATGCACAACGTCACCTCTCCTTCCATACGAACCGCCATATTGAGGTTTTCTTTAGCTAAAAGTATGCTATGCAATTCGCCACAATTTCTCAAATCAATTTCAAAGAGCCTTTTATAGCTTTCAGCATGAATTTTGCAAAGGTGATGCATGTTTACCCATGATAAACTTTGTTTATGGAGTCGATCCCGGGTTTTGTATCTGTGATGTAGTACACAAAAAAAAAATTGAACCATAGTGACGGCTTTTTTTTTCAAAATCCGTCACTAAATTAGCCGTTGTTAAATATATAACGATGATATTATTCGTTGCGAAATGATTTTCCATACTCAAAATTAGCGAGGATTATCATATATGTCGTTATATCGTTAGCAACGATCCACAAAGCAACGGTTATTCGTTGCTATTTTTCAAGCTTCTAATTAATTGTCGCTAAATTTTGAACTAAAAAAAAGCAACGATTACTTGATATTTTGAAAAATAGCAAAGGATAAGCGTTGCTGTGTGGACCGTCGCTAATGATATAACGACCAATATGACATTCGTCGCTGATTTCGAGTATGAAAACTCATTTCGCAATGAGTAATATCGTCGTTATATATTTAACAACGGCTAATTTAGTGACAGATTTTGAAAAACCGTCACTATTGTTTAATTTTGTTGTAGTGATAAAAAAGGAAATCCGAATGGAATGTTTTTTTTCCGGAGCAAGGAGTTAAAAGAGGAAATCATGCCCTCGCTTAGGGATGTCAGTCTAGGTCTACCCACTGGGTACCCGATCCGAACTAGCCTCATTTAAAGACCCGAAACCCGTCCCATTTACTTTTGGATGTGTTTGGGTTTTGAATTGACTACCCATGTGGGTATGGGTATGAGTTTGGGATTGCCTTGTGGGTACCCAAACCCGAACCCGCCCCAAATCCGGATAATATATATATATATATATATATATATATATATATATATATATATATATATAGAGGGCTTATCCACTGCGCACAGGGCTCATTAGCGTTTCAATGAGCACCCATTCTCGGCCATACACGTGTATTAATTTCTAATTATAGGATACCACGTATTTAAAAAAATCGTATATTTCCTATTATATAACGTCCTTAAAAATTGGAAGACGGTTTTGGAAATAAACGATTCAAATAAATGATTCCACGCGGATGATTAAGGGTCCGAATGCTATGATAGTAATAAATATAATTGGGTCAAGTAAATGCTTATTGTGAGATCAGTAATATCAAGAACAATGGTCAGTAATTTACATACAAATAGTTACATTATACAGAATTCAGTAATATGTATAAAATGGTCAAGTAAATGCGTGTAGTGAGATCAGTAATAACATAAAAAATGGTTAGTAATACCATTGTCTATGTAATGTGCATTGCATTAACAAATGGTTACTTTCTTACTTGAGCAATGCCCATGACTTACTGACCATTACTTTGTTATTACTTGAGCAATGCCCATGACTTACTGACCACTACTTTGTTATTACTGATCTCAAAGTAGCTATTACTTGAGAATCACACACATATTACTGAACATGTGGTTAGTAATACCAATGTCTATGTAATGTGCATTGCATTGACAAATGGTTACTTTCTTACTTGAGCAATGCCCATGACTTACTGACCATTACTTTGTTATTACTTGAGCAATGCCTATGACTTACTGACCACTACTTTGTTATTACTGATCTCATAGTAGCTATTACTTGAGAATCGTACACATATTACTGAACATGTGGTATAAGACATAGATATATACATTACTGAACACAAACAATAATTTACTTGATAATTGTATATATATTACTTGAGTATCATATCTAAATTACTAAATTCTGTTCAAAGTAATAAAATATATGGAAATTACTGATCATTTCATATGGTTTTACTGACTTCACAACAAGCACTTACTTGTCCATTGTGTATATATTACTGAAATCTGCACCATGTAATAAAATGAACGTAGATTACTGACCGTTGTTTGGATATTACTGACTTCACAACAAGCACTTACTTGTTCATTGTGTATATATTACTGACCTGAGCATTTGGATCTCGAATTTCTGCAAGAAATCATCGATTCAAATATTTTCTTTCCAAAATGATCTTCCTATTTTTTAGGACGCGATATAATTGGAATATCACTTATTGTTAAATCGTTTTGCATATTAATCTCCTTCCAAAAACAACATCCTTCGAAATAGGGAACAACTTAATTAGTAATACACGTGTATGGCCGAGAATGGGTGCTCATTGAAACGCTAATGAGCCCTGTGCGCATTGGATAAAAATCCTATATATATATATATATATATATATATATATATATATAAAGAGAGATGAGTGTACTGCATTTTAATCAAACTAGCCCCATATCCATTTTATATCTAATATGTATCGATCTACATGATTAAATATCCAACTCAATTTTCTGCTATCCATCCATTTATTCATATTCAACTAACTTTTTGTATCTTTAATAAATAAAAACTATCAACACAAAAGAGTTAAACATTTAACATACATAAACCTTTAATATTCTCTATATATTGCACATTTTTATGAATCGCCATATTACACGATTTCACTCTATTTCGTATCTGTGAAAATCTTTTATACATTTATAAACAACTTAAGATTTACCATGTCGAAGATATGGGTACCCATTGGGTACACGGGTATTCGACGGGTATATGGCTACCCGCTAGAAATTACTCGTTTAATAAATGGGAGGGTATGGGTAGTGATATTATAAATAGGCATGCATGGGTTTGGGAATAGTAATACCCGCCTCAAACCTGACCTGCTGACATCCGGCCTCGCTATTCAAAAGTGGGTAAATTTATTTGTTTGTGGTCTCTTCCCAACTTTTTTCCTGTTGGGAATGTGATCTCGGCCTCCACATAGTTTCATTATATTGTGAAATAAGGGTTTTGAGTTCATTTATTTTATCTCAGAATCTTAGAGGCGCTCTAGAATGTAAACGGGATAGCCAATGAGTTTTCTTATTTTTAACAAATGATCATAGTTCTGGAAATCTATCTCTCATATCTAGACCACCATTAAAGGGGTCGAGCCAAAGGAAGGAGTTTTCATCAGAGTTTAAGCATTTGTGGGCATAATCTCTCAGTCCCAGGCCCTTGGAACCAAGTTTGATTGCTCGCCAGACCACTGTCTAACGCTGGCTATTGAGTCAAGGCTCGATGAGCCAGGCTCGGGCTCGGCTCGATAAGGGCTCGTGAGCTTGGTTCATTAAGCTATTGAGTCGAGTCCGAGCCAAATTTTTGGGTTCGATAGCTTATCGAGTCGAGCCCGAGCCGAGCCCTACTCAGCTCGATAACTCAATAACGGGCTCGATAAGGAATATATATATATATATATATATTATTTGTAAAACTACAATGCTTTTTATTTTTATTTGTATTAGTTTTACAACATTGTTAATAGTGGATTATGTGTTTATGTTGTTTATGTAACAACAATGTGGGTGGACTATGTTGTAGACTTGGATTTTCTACCTTTTATCTATGTTAATCTAGATTATAGTTAGATATTTCGTATTTTTTTCTTTTTTATTAACAAGCAAAATGTTACAATATATATTGTAATTTAACTGTTATATACGACTCGGATGGTGACTTACTGGTAAGGTGGATGATCTTTAAAAAGGAGGTCTCGGGTTTGAGCCCAGGCAAAATACTTTTTCACCAAAAAAATACATATTTCCTTAACGAGCCTGAATAGGCTTGAGCCCAAACCAGGCTCGATAAGAGGCTCATGCTTGATAAAGGGCTCGTCTCAAGACTTATCGAGCTCGAGCTGGCTCGATAAGGGCTAGAGCCCGAGCCAGCTCGGCTGGGCTCGATCGAGCCTGAGCCCGAGCCCGAGCCCAGTTGGGCTTATCGAGCCCGAGCCCGAGCCATCTCGGCTGGACTTGATCAAGCCTGAGCCCGAGCCCGAGTCCATCCCTGGCTCGGCTCGTTAGGCTCCAGCTCTAGTCCTTCCTAGTCATGTTCATTAGCAAATGTTTTTGTTTTCCCATGAAATAGATCGATTTCAACCATTCTTTTGCCAACGATTTTTCTCTCTCCATGATATTTAGATATTTTTTTGATACCATAGAGTCATTGAAAGAGTGAATATTTAAAATTCTCCGTGGTTACCTTTTTTATTTCCATCCCATAACAAGTCACGCCTAATTTTATCAATCTTATTTATGACATACTTAGGTAGTTTCAGAGTTGAAAGCAAATGAAAGGCCATGGGTTAAGGCTCGAATTTAGGAGTGTAACCCTAGCCGGCAAGGATAGCACCATCTTTTCAGCCACCGAGTTTGTTAGCAAAATTTTCAATTAGCGGGTGTCGAGAGGGTGTTTTCAGTTTCTTTGGTGTGAATCCTTCCTCACAAATAGGGCATGTTCGGTTGCCAGGGTACCTCGGGTATCTTGGGATACCCCCAACTCCATCCATACATTCTTGGGTTGAGATTACTTATATGGATCCTACATTTTCTTTGATGTACTATTTTTTAACCATGTTTAAATAAAAAAATTAACATAAAAACCGTATTATAAGCATTAAAGCTTATAATCAATATCACATCACATCATATTTATTATCCCAACCCTCTCCAACCATCCCGACAGCTACTATTCATAGGAGGATATCCCAACCCTACCCAACCCAATTACCAAACAGACCCTAGAGGTGTTCCATGATAGAGTGGATTCGGAGCGGTCTAGATCTGATCTAAAAAAGGAGGATTTATCCTTATTGATTTGGAGCCCCGATATGGAATGGAAGATTTTAAGTGTAACGATCGTATTTTTAATAGCAATATTCCTCAAATCCAACAAAGATAAGGATGTCATCAACGAATTATTTGTGTGTCTAAATATGGGATCTGGAAACCCATGTTCAACATTTCTCCAACAAGTTTTTTCTAGCATATTGTCAAGGACATTCATCGAGTTGATAAATAATAGTGGGAACAATAGTCGCCCTAGCTAACCCCACACTCAGACTTGAAAAAGTCAGTGGAGCTCCCATTAATTTTTAGGGGGATTCAGGTAGTTTAAGTGGGGAGATAATCCAAAAAATGAATATTGGAGAGCAACTAAATGCTTCTAACATACGAATCATAAAGTCTCATTTTAGGGTATCGAAGGCCTTTCAAAAATCAACTTTAAAAATAACCATCTTAGTTTTACAATGGTGCCAATGGTTTTATATTTTCCGAGGTTAGTAGTAAGCTATCATGCGCCGATCGATTCTCAAGAAAGACACATTGGGTGGGTGGAATAAACTCATTTAGTTTTGGAGCCCATCTATCAGTCGGTACCTTTGAAATGATCCTAAGTGGAAGATTTATCATGGCTAATAGGTTTGATATTTGTAATACCTTTGTGATCCCCAGCTTTGTGGATTAGGGATATGATCGAGTTGTTTATATGTTTGAGATTCACCAACTCACCATGCTCATCATAGATATAGTTGAGCACATCCATGAAATCATATTTTATGAGGGACCAAAAGGATGAGAAAAGTTTGAAAGTAGCACCATATGGGCCAGGAGCCTTATGGGATTTTAAACCTTATCAACCTTCCACCATATGAATGGATTAAATTTATAAAAATTACAAAAATTCGACCGTGGCATCATATTTATAAACAGGGATAAAAGGATCAAATTTTACAAAATAAATTCTTTTTTATTTTTTTATAATTTTCTTTATTTTTGTGAATTTTTTAGTAATTTTTGCTAATTTTTATGTATTTTTAAAGTATTAAATATTGCAAACAAGGACTTAATAAATAGGCTGAAGGTTTTGGGTTTTAAAAATAGAAAATGAGTTCAAAATTACGCAAAAAGTAATTTTAACCTATGCTATATAGTATAGAAATACACAACAACAATCTATTTTTTGGATTTTATATAAGTTTTATGATTTTTTAAGGTTAGAAGGAATTTTCAATTTTTAAGATTTTATTTTTATATTTTTTGTGATTTTTGGTATGGAGTTAAAAAATACAGTAATAAAGATGCTCTATTTTTTTTTTGAATTTTCACACATGATTTAATTTTTTTATACTTTTATAGCTAAATGGAAAATAAATAACTCCAAAATAATTTTCAATAGAATATGCATGGAAATGCTAGATAAAAAATGGCGACCATCATAATAATATCAAGCATTCACATAAAATTTCCCACAATTTTTGATGCAATGGTTCTATTTCACAAAAATAAAAAGATATAAATAAAATAAAATTACCTGACATGAGTATATTTGTAATAAAAATAAAGTCCAAGGTCCTTTGTGCAAAATATTTTAGAAATATTACATAATATTTGAAATTTTAAGACTAAAATGAAATAAAAAAAGCCATAAGGGATTTCCTACAAAATTACCTACGCACATGGGTTGTCACGTGAGGTGACGTGCTGTATCAAAATGCAATAAATGAAAAGTACAGGGGCCTATGTGCAAGTATTATAAAACTTTTGCACATGAAAAATAGAGATTAAATAATAATCCTTAAATAGGAAAATGTGGGGCTTAATTATGAAATTTACCCCTATAGAGGCGCTCACGGACTGGATGGGCTTGACTTATCCACATGATGCGTCCTTGATGACTGGCACCCCTTCGTTAGCGGACGACTGAGATTAGACCCTCGATGGGGATCTGATAGTTGAATATGCATTCATCTAACGGTTATTGCTTCGTATGGAGAACACACTTGATCGGATGGTGAAGAAGGACCCAAGAAGAACGACAATGAACTGGCGGGCAGGGATCCTTTGACCATCCCTATCTCCTTACTCCGACCACCAGAAACACAATCGAGGGGCTCAAAAAGTTTCTAGGCTCCTTCAGCGTCCAGTGGAGGTACAGGAAGGATTCATGTCTCGTTGAATGAGGCTTGGAGCTCAAGTGACATGGGGCTCCTGACTGGGCTTCGAACTCTGCCCCAAGTAGTGTATCAAGACATATCTCCTGCATAAAAAGATTCCCCTGCTCGATGGGAGTGTTCTTGACCAGGGGGTTAAGGGTATGATACAGGGAATAGGCAAGATGGGCAAGCTCCAACGAAGGGTGGAGGGGAGATCTCGGTCGCTTTGATTCATGTGAAAACATAGGGGGAAAACGAAGGTGGATCGCGGAGGAACAGATGGGGATTGAAGATGGAATGGATAAGAGGCAAAACAATGAAAGAAGCCGATGAATTTGGGGCTGGAGCTTGTAGTTCATGCTATTTTTGATATTGAAATTACGATAGGATTACTTCTAATTAAGGAAACTAAGGCTTTGTTGACCAAGGATTTTTCACAGATCTAAAATATGTCTCACACAAGGCGGAGACGCAGTTGCTGTGGCGACCCCCAAGAAACCCTAATTCAAACAACAATTAACCCACAACAGATAAATCAAGCAATGAAAGTAAATGTGCGGAGTTAAAACTTATTATAACTCTACAACAAAGATGTGTATAGGTGCAAGTTTGTGTAGAATGTCAAACATAGGGAACAGGCAGGTAGATCTGGGCAATGAATGCTCAAAAATGAATGTGATGTATTTGTCTATATATGCAAATTTGTGGGTTTTTATTTATTTGATTTTTGGTTTTATATTTTTATATTCTGATTTTAATTTTCTAATTTTGTATTTTCTTTTTATATTTTATATTTTTTATATTTTTTAATAGGTATACAAAGCTATATAAAATATATATACAACATAGGTAAGAGAGAGATAAGATATATACAAAAATAGGTAAAAATCAACAAAATACATGAAATAAAATCTTTTTATGCTTTTTGTATTTTTTGATTTTTTTTATTTTTCTGTATTTTTACTAATTTTTTGGTAATTTTAAAGTTCAAAAATTCTCAAAATAGGGAGTAAAATATAAATCTGAAATTAAATTGGAGATGAAAAATACTAAAAAGAAACGAAAATTCTCCAAATTAATTTTAAAATAAAGATAATAAAATAGAGAAAATTTAGAGTTAGGAACTATATTTTTGTGATTTTTTTTGGATTTTTTATATTTTTATAAAGGTTTTAATGGGTTTTTCCTATTTTTTTGAGTTTCTTTTATATTTTTAGTGGTTTTTATCTGAAGGTCAAAGATACGAAAATACACAAAATATGTTTTATTTGGAATTTTTCAAGAGGTTTTTTTAATTTTTATGGATTTTATAATTCAAAGAGGGACGAAAAGATAAGTTTTTGATCTTTTGTAAATAATAAAATGCTTCAAAAATGTAAAATAAAAATATGCTATTGAAGTGCAATGCAAACAGGAACAGAAATATATTTTTGTGGTTTTTTAGAGGTTTATAGATGCATGAAATAAATAGAGACAACAAAGAGAAACTACACTACTATCAAGGATGTTTTTGTAAATAGTAGAAAGCATAAGGACCTAAGTGTAAATTTCACAAAAAATTATAACGCTGACAAAAAGTTAATGGACCAATCAAAAAAATCCAAAACCCACAGGGGTCTCTGTGCAAAATTGCCAAAATCATGTGTCCTCACACGTGAACATGGCAGGGACTGAAAAGCAATATTCCAAAATTCCAAGGGCTTCCTTGCAAAACATCCCAAAAATATTTTCTAAATACAAGAGTTTGTGGATTAATTAGAAATACACAAAAGTCGAAGGGCCTGGCCGCAAAAATGCCACCTCATGTGCCACCTCACGTGAAGCGTCAAGTGAGGTAACGTGGCTAGGACCAAAAAGTAAGTGTTGGGAAGTTCGGGGGTCTACAAATAAATATTACAAAATTATATAAACGACAGATGATATATTAAGTATTAATTAATAAATACAAAAACTGTTCGGTTAAAGATGCAAAATACCCAAGATAAGGGCGCAGGCGAACGGTGGATCTGGAATCACTAAGACACATGTCGACGCCTGAGCGTGCGATGCCGGTTTGACACGAGCGGCTGAGGTTAGATGATCCTGGATGCGATCAACGATAGAGGATGACTTGATCGGACGGCAGCTGCTCGCCTGGGCGGATGCCCTTGATCAGACGGCCGAGAGACGACGATGAAGAACGGGGAAGAAAGCCCTCGACGACGAACTTCCCCAGCCTCGCTCCTCGGCCTCCGGCACTCCTTCAAGCTTCAAAAAGACCAGCGACGATCCTGCGGGTTTGCTCTAGGTGCCGGAAGCCTCAAAACCACCGGAGGTGCGTCGTAGCACGGCCACGAAGGCGACAGAGCTAAGTGCCTCCAGGTATCTCCAACGAAGGGCAAAATGGCTCCAGCTATGCGATTGGCTTCAAAACTTGCAAGAGAGAGTTATGAGGGTAGAGGGTAAAATGCCTCGACCCTCCAGATGGTGGAATGGCACGAGGGGCGTAAAATGGAGGGGATGCCGGAGTGAACTCCGACGAACCGCGAGCGAGGGTGAATCTAAGTATCAATCGACAAACTAACAAAGCTAATTAAACCTAGACAGTGTACTAAGCAATAAATGCAAGAAAATGAGGAGAAAAAATGGACCTCAGCCACAGGAGTGGCGAGATAGTACCGCCAGGAGCGGAGCTCCGGCGATGGGTGGAAGCCGCCCTTTCCCGCGTCCAACTCCGCCGCCAAGATTCAGGGGAGGAAGTCGTCACCTTCCTCTACCACGAGCGCACTAGGAGCGGAAACGAAACTAGGTCAAAGGGGTTCAAAAATGAGAGGGAAGGTCGGGTGTTCTTTTGAACAAGCGGGCGACAGGGCGAGAAGATTGAGGTGTATCGAGCATCTTAATAATCCGCTCCCCAAGAAGAGACGCCAGCGTGAATCCTCGATAACTGGGGAACAAAAAGTCAAGAAGGGAGTGGGGCTATTTAGTGAAAGGAAAAGCCTCGAAAATTCCGCGAAATGGAGCAAAAAACGAGTTCTGACGCAGGTGTAGGGCAGGTCAGAGAGTTGACCTGCGATCAACTCTCGGGCCCTCCTGGTTGGTCCAAGTGGACTAACCAAGAAAAATCATGGAAAAAATATTAGTAAAATCGATTAAAATTAATAAACGATCTTATTATTTTAAGTTATTAAATAAAGAATATTTATTATTTTATAAGGTATTTTATTATGATTTTTATTTATTTTTTAGAGGTTTAAAATTACAAGTTACCTTTTACATGCCATTTGCAGGTATATTGTCTATATATTTTAGTATTTTATTTTTATTTTATATTTTTAATTTTATTAATTTTGTTTATTATTTTATATATTTATAAATTATTTTTATAAACTTAAATATATTTTTATTTTATTTTTTTGATGTAAAATATACAATTAAGTAACTAAAAATGTTTATTCTATATGTATAATTATAGGTATTATACCTATGCATTTTATACAAGTATTTTTATTTTTATGTTTTATTGAGTGTTTTATTCCTGTTTTAATATACACATGTATTATAAATAATATTTATAAAATTATAAAAATAATGAATAATAAATAAAACAAATATTTTAATCGGTAGAAGTATACAATATGGGTCTAAAACTCAACTTTCAAATCGTAACTCCAAAAAATATGAAACCACCTTCATTAAATAGCTTATTAAAAAATATATAAAATTAAAGTGATTTCGATATGTTTTGAGTTTATTTGAGAGATATGGGTCTGGGAAGTTGGGATTTTGGACTCTTATTCAGATCATAACTTTTTATCTGTACATTATTTTTGTATGAAATTAATTTTATATTTTTCTATATTTAATTATCTACAATTTCATGTTCAAAGTTTATTTATTTGAGGTGTAAAAAGTGGAACTAAAAATAGGTCCCAAAAATGAATAAAAATGAATAAAATAAATGGAATTTTTATTGGTTTCTTGGCTCTTATCTCCCCCTACTTTATTCCTTGCCGACCTAGTCATCGAGATGCCTAGGTCTTGGGGTTTTGGATCATAGAATATTTGCAATATTTTATTATTTTTCTTTTCTTTTCTTTATTCTATAATTTTGTCTTTAAAAATCGCTTTTTATACAGTATTTACACAATGATGCATGAATGATAAAATGTCTAAATTAAGCCGATTTGCACGCATTTACTAGGATTTTTAAGGCCAAAATGATTGAATAAAGATGATGAAATGGAGATTCATCATGCTTAAATTACGCTAAGGAAGGAAAATGAGATGCAAAGATGAAAGAAAATTAGCTCTAACCTATAGTTAGCAGGGAGCAGGAAAGTTCATTGGAGCTAACCTCCAACGAGCTGGATCTCCGCCCCCGAGCTCTTCTTCTCCACACTAAAGCTCCAACGAACTTGCACCTGTCACCAACAAGCTCCAACAGATCAAGGATTGGGGTTATGAAGAAACAAAGGGGGAACAAACTTCAAAAGGGGACTGAGATACTTTATTTATAGACAAACAAGGGCAACACTTTTCAACACCGATTTCTCTTAATTCAATGAAGATCGATTGGATCTCAAGTTCGGGCATGGATTAAGGAGATCAAATCTTCACAATTTGCTCATCATGCTAAGCCATAACATGATTGGTTTAAGTGTGACTAATAGCGCATCAGACTCCGACAATCGCAACGCTCGAGAAGGAGAGAGGAGGGTAGTTGACCCCTGGTCAACGAACGACGAGTTCCTATAGGTCCAACTGGACCGATAGAAGACAAAACATCATAGAAATGAATAAATAAATAGAAATAAAATAATAAGCGAATTAGATACATAAAAGTTGAACATGAAAACTTATTATTTTATGTAGCATCTCATTATGAATTTTAATTATTTTTATAACATAATATCAGGTATTAGTTTTTATATATTTATAATTTATTTATGCACATATTTAGATATTTCTATTGTATTTTTCTGATATTATTTGCTAACTTAAAGAATTAAGTATATGTAATATGTAGGTATGTTATAGGTATAAATTACTTATATGTTCTATAACTTTTATTTATTTTAATGTATTCTCAATGATTTTATTTTATTTTATTATTTAAATGTGTTTTTATAATATTTGCAAATGAGAAAGATAAAACTATAAAGAATTAATATATTGAATATTATAAATAACTATATTGCATAATGAGGGCCTAAAAGCCAACTTTTACATATTAACTCCGAATTGAATGAAACTACCTTCATTAAAAAGACAAATTATTTTATGAACAATAAAGGTGAGTTTGCTGAATTTTGAGTTTGTATCGAGAAGAGAGAGGTCTGGGAAGTTTTCTTTACAGCTTTTTATTCTGTGTGTCTCAGGCACACTGTGCATTATTTTATATTGAAATAAGTTTTATATTTTTTTTGTATTTTTATGTACAATGTAAATGAAACCGTAATCTTTTGAGCCTCCTCGTAACCGTGTATAAATAAACCCCCTTCTCCCATTTTTGAATTTGATACTTCTTAGCCTCCTTAAACCCTCAAATTCCATCACATCTGAGTTGAGCTCCGTAACAACGAGCTCCTCGTGGTCTTTTTAGTGCGTGAAGGGGCAGTTTTGAAGCGGTCTACACCTCGTCGGACCTACACCGACAAGGTCTCTGCTCCCTGTTCATGAAGCCTTTAGCCTTAGTTTTCATTTCCTACTTTTAGTTTAAGTTTTTATTAACTGCATTAGTGTAGACTCCAACCTCGTAGTTCACCAGAGCTTCTACTCCGGCCACTGTTCCGTTGTGCATCCGTCGTGTTCCAACGACCATTTCACCTCCATCACCTTCATCATCATTTTCTCAACCGATCTGACCACCTAGCCCACTTCGATTCATCCTGGATCGAAGATCCGAGGACTTTCCGCCACCACAAGTCAAACCTCTCTGCTCCACCCTCATTTTAATCCTAACCTTCCACCAATAATAGCCAGCACCTTTGCCGTTGCACCACATGTCCTTCTATCCTCTTTGCAGGTGCCGAAGACCCAATCTGAGGGGTGTCTACATTAAATAACAACCCTCCAGCTTCCACGAGCTCTAGGCCCCCATCGATGGGTCCCATACCCATTTGAGGGTGTCAACAACTTCAGTGGAGCTCCAGCTCCCTTTTGCCCCAAGTGTGAGCTCCCTAGATGATCAGAGCGAGGAGACATCGATGGAGGAAGCTCGCCTAGGTGAAGATTTTTCCCCGTTCTTCCAGCCGCCTCCTCCATCGTCAGATCAGGAGGATCTTCCAGTTTCAGCAGTAACCGTTGGATCACATTGCATCTCCAGCAGAGATCTAATCCAGCGCTCCATCGGTGAACCGACATCGTGCAACAAGACGACGACACGTGGTTAAGTGGAAATCAAGAACTACCAGATTGCCTTCGAGGGGTATTTTACACCACCATCCCTCCATTTTTGTATTTTACTTTTTAGTCTATAAATATTCAGTTTAAATATTTTTATAATATTTACGTAAAGACCCCTACCTTTATTTTATTTGCACTCAGGTCCCATGTCACGTCACCTCACGTGGGCATACACATGAGGGGACAAGCATTTTGCAGGGGATCCCTCCATCCTTTTTCTATTTCATTTTAATCCCGTAATTTTAAATTCCAACGTTATAACTTTTGGATAAATTGCATTGATGATCTGTTACTTGTTAAATATTGTAAATATACCCCTACCTGCACGTTTTGTATTAAATATTCTGAGATATTTATATGTATGCCCTTATACTTGTGTAGGATGTTTTGAAATGCATAAATAGTTCCTGTAAATTATATTCGGGTCCCTACTAGTGTGATTAATTTTGTTTCTTGTATTTGCATTATTAAAATTACCATTTTGCATTTAAAAATTTTAGAAAAATTATTTTAAGGGCTCGGAAGTATTTTGGATCACATGATTTTTTCTTGAGGTAATTAAAACTATTTTCCTTTTTTAAAAATACGAAAACAATGCAATTTTCTCCTATTTACAATTAAAAATACAAAAAACTGTAAAATTATTTTAAAATTCTCAAAAAATTAGATATTATTTATTATTGTATTTTGCAACTATAGACCAAAAACCATTAAAAATAACAAAAGAAAAATACTAAAGATTAAAAAGCTCCATAATCCTTAAAAAATCACTAAAAATTCTATAAAAATCCAAAAATGTTTAGTTCCATTTCTAAATTTTATTTATATTAAATACTATATAATAAAAATAGTTTTGGAATTTCTTTTGAGTTATCTATCTATTTTTTTAATTCCAAAACAATTTGACATGTTATTATAAGTCATTATTTTGACATTTTTAATTGTTTGAAAATATAAAAAAATAACAAAAAATATAAGAATAATTACAAAAATAGAGCAAAATACAAAAGATTTGAGTATTTATAGCTATATCTATAAATATAAATGCCTACATTTATATATATAACTATATATACCTATATTATTATTATTATTAAAAATACTAAAAAATATTTTAAAACCTTTAAAAATAAAAAGGACTATACCTTAGGGTATTTTCCTGATTTTACATATCTTAAATATATTATATATAGTACTATATTATACATATTATTACATATATTTATATATTATCTTTAAAAAAGAGAAAGAAATGAAATATCATAAAATATATAAAGAAAATAAAAATCTTAAAACTAAAAAATACAGACACACAAAATAAAAAATCCTAAAAAATATATCATTAAAACCCCCAAAAATAAAATAAAAATATAAGAAGAAGGAAAGTTTTTGATTTATTTTCATGATATATCTCTTTACTACATGTGTTCGACCTCTACATACTTGCACCTATACACATATTTTGTAGAGTTTATAATAAATTTTAACTCCATACACATATTGCATTTCTTTGTCTCTATATGTAGGTTAATTATTGCTTGATTCGCTCTTGCGTTTGGTCACTCAGCGACCGCTAATTGTGTTTGATTAGTAGACTATCCAAAAGCGTGTCAACACTCCTCTTAGTATACTTCTTCTCCTTTTCCTCCTCCTCCTCCTCCTTCTTTCTTCCTTCTTCCCCTCTGTTTCTTCTTTCTTCTTCCTACTCTTCCTCTTCTTCTCCTCTTCACCCGTCTCTCTCCTCCGCGACCTTCATCCAAATTATCTCCTCCATTAAATAACCACAACACTTTGCTTGTCTCCATAATCAGAGCCCTATCTTCACCTACCTTTGACCACCCTCACCTCGACTTGCGCACCACCATCCTTCGCTCTTAGCATGCCACGAGTGCCCATACTGCGCACCTCCACCCTTTATCACCTCATTACCTCCACTCTACCTGTGTCTGCGCCTCCGAGCTCCTCTGCCTTGCACTTTGTGTGCCTCCTTCATGTACCTCGACGCTTCACCGATGCCATCAAAGCATGCCACGGAGTTACGCCACGCCCACAACTTTGTTGTATATGACTTTCACGCTCTATGCCCATTGCTGCCTCACTGGGCTTCAACTACCCTTGGATCGAGGACTCAACACTTGATCCAAGGGTCTACAACATGCCACATCTTCATCCCTGAACCTTCACTCGATTCCCCAGCCTTGGGTGGTCCCAAAGCAAGGGTGGCCACCACGTGTGGGCTCGGATCCCGAACCTCAGCCCTGGTGCCAAGCCGGCATCCAAAGCAACTCCAAACCTTACTTGCACATGACCCACACATGTGCATGTGTGACCCCCCATGCAGGTTGGGGTAATTTCCCTTAGGTCCCTGTGCACATTTATTTCAGTAATTTTAATTTGCAATTTTGCATTTTGAACCATATCTTTACACTATTATTTGAATCTTCATTTGTTTATCATTTTTAAATTCTAAAAATATCATTTTTTGTTTAATTATTTCTCTATGATGTGGTGATTTCTTTGCATTTTTGTGGGATTGTAATTATTTATTGACTTTATTTGTAGTGAAAACTCTATATTTTTACCCATTTGAGCTTCGATAATCCCTAATTAATTATTATTTATCAAAAAAATTATAGAAAATCACAATGTGTAGATTTAATTGAGCTCTTCAATGCCTCCAAACATTCTTCATTTGCATGCATATTTAGATTAAAATAATTTATCTTGTGATTTTGGTAATTGATTTTTAATTCTCTGTAAACTTGATAATTATATGAGTTATAATTTTTCTGGATTCATCTTAAATAGAAACATCTAGATTAATTTTAATTTTGGAAATTAATCAAGGTTGCTTTTATTAAAATTAATTTATTGAAAATCACCATATCTTCATATTTAATTCACCATAATTTTATTTTGTATCTAAAAATTCCAAAAACATTACAGTAGGTTAATTTCTCCATTTGTAACCTCCTGATAAAATTTCATAATTTTTGTATATCATTTGCATGAAAAATTACAGTAAAACCTATAGAAGTGTCTATTTTACATGCATACATTTCATGCCATAAAAATACCAAAAAATATTTGTACTAAAAACTATACATTAAGTTTAATAGATTGAACTTTAAAGTTGTTCCTTTGCCTCTTTGAGTCGACCATGAGGCTTGTCCAGGTTAAATAAATACAAAACTGAACATTGTTTAATTGACTGATGTATTTATTTGTGTGGTTATTTTTTTTGATCCCGATTGCCTGACTACAACATAAAACAACAAATTAGCAAAGGGTATTTTGTGAAAATCAATTAGATACTTTGTCAAATACATACTTACAAGTTTCAACCACACTTGTTGTGGTTGTCTCATCCGTAACCTTGGTAACGATCTTATCTACCATACACAACATGATGCTTGAGTGTGCTTCCTCTTATGCACCATTAACTCGGATTGATTGACTTCCTTCATCCTCTCCTGGTCCAATGATGCCTCGATTCTTGGAAAGGGCACACACCTTGGTCTGCCGTAAGTTAAATCCATTCCTTCTCGTGAATTTCCCAATCTTCAGATTGTGTAAGGACATCTTCTTGATGATCAGGATGATCCTGATGCTATGATACTAGTTTGTTGCCACTAGTGGAAGTAAGCACACATACAAACAAATCATGTGCACACAGATGTGTAAGGTTCACCCATAACTAGTCCATGTCCTTGGGCGGCAGGGGTCATTTATATGTGAAAAACATAAAATCCTAATGATACAGAGAACCCTAACTTCAAGGAGTTTATATAGTACTCCCAGTACAAATGAATCTTTTAGGCAAACAGATCTAAATACCTAAATGGAATTGCATTTCGAGTCAGGGGGACATTACACCCATACCCCCACGGGGAGAAGGGGGACCTACACACCCAGATCCCCCTAGCTAGCAGACTGGGCAGCGAGAGCCTTGTCTGGCACTGTTTGGTATGATGACGAGCTTCACCTACCCTTCTCGTGGAGGTTGCAGAGAAATAATTCTTTATTTGGGATCAACATAACACATGGTCAAGGCATATTACCAGTTAGGCCAACCAAATTGATGATGGAATTAATTGCAAAAACATTTTGTGATGTCACTCGCGATGTATGTTATCAAGCAACTTGCTAGAAACAAAAAAAAGTCATTAGGAACCGCGAGAGAGGCAATCAGCTTGTGGTAGCGAATATCGTATTGTTTCTATATTGCAAGCAACATATTACATAACAATAGTTATTTGTCGACTTTTTTAACCATGATTAAATTAGCAACAATTAATTCAAATTTCAATTTTACAATTTAACAAATAAATTATTGTTATATGATGTTTGTGTGTGTGTGGCGGGGGGGGGGGGGTTACTTTGGGCAAGGAACATGGAGAGAGGATGAAGTTATAGATAAGGTTGGCTGATACATATGTAAATTACATCAACATTTGTGGAATGGAACAACTGCATAAATGGTGACCCATATATTTTATATAAAGATAGTGAAATCCTTTCCAATGTCCCTTCACGATGCATGTTATCGAGCAACTTGCTAGAAACCAAATATGTCCTTAGGAATCGAGGGAGACATGACAACAAAAGTGGCATGTGGTAGCAAATACTTTAACATTCGCTAGCATATCTTTCATAGTTAAATACATAATAACAATTGCAAATACATAATAACAATTGCAGTTCATTGCAAAATTATATTTTTGATCCATTATACTCGAAAAAGATATTATTCTTGTTGCTATATCACTAGTAATGGTTAAATAACAACATACTCATTAACTTCTTATTCTAATTGCTGCTAAATCAACAACGACTACTACACATTTTTAGTGAAAAAGACAACAAATAAATAGTTGTTATGTAAACCTTTAGCAACGAATACAATATTCATTGAGAATTATAAGAACAAAAGTTAATTTTACAACAAATATTATTCATTATTATAAGTTTAACATTGGAAGATAGGATCGTTGTATGTCAACTAGTTGAGGCCAGTTCAAGTCTAATTCGTTTATTTAGTAGATCACACCTTTGCTCAAGCTCAATCCACTATGACTCATGCTCGAAGATGGCTTTGTAAACAAGATCAAGCAGGTCTAACAAAGGGCATTTTATATCATCTTCTTACAATTGAACCAACCAATTGATCTGACGGTTAAGCAGTGGCTCCCTCAAACTAAAGACCAATGTTCGAATCCCCCAAACTTCTCATTATACCAGGTAGAAAAATATACTTTGGAGGGGAGTAGGGGACTGGCCCTGTATCTAAAAAAACCATTTCTTACAACTTTGCTTAAATGAATGGATCCTCAACCTTTGTTGTTTGATTAGAAGAAAACCAAATAAAAAGAAAAGTCCACTGCAGTCTTTATCTCTCAATTTCCATGCAACTAAAGCCTCCAAAAGTCCATATGCAATTAAAACCTCTCTTGAAGTTGAAAGTACCTAAAGAACAATGGAAATTTCCTTCGCTATTTTTTTTCATGCATGCCCGCACAAAACATTCAATATATATAGAACACCCTTATCATCTTCGTGTTTACATTATTGCTACGCAAATCAACATTTTTACATCAATATTCATTGAATCGTGCAGTGTTAAGAAGATTTTATTTCTTTTTTTATATTAAAAAAATGCACACACGCACACACACATTTGGATTCCGGCATATTATCAAAAATCACTTCATATATACTCACAATAAATCAAAGTTTTCATGGACGTTTATAGAATGGGACTATTATCATAATTTTACGACACATGGTAATTCAAGAGAACTCGAAAATAATTCGAATGCCTTTCGGATATTCATATCAAACAAATAGGTGATTACATTAAACAAAACAAAATCAAATAAGTGCATTTGTGCAACTAAAAATACAAGGAGTTTTGTGTAACATTGACGGTCCACAGGGACATCCAGGAAATTCCATTTCCTTCTTGTAACACACTATAACATTGAAGATCTTCCTTTGCTTCCTTGGGCACAACTTAATATGATGGACGACGACAATGAAAAAAGAGACGCAAGGAATCCTCAGGACACTTCTAAATCTCGCGATCTTGAAGCTTTAGATCTTGCATGCAACACCTCAAGCAAAGAACGAGGGAGCGCGGAGGAGAAGGCTCCAAGCACGCACGATGAGTGGAGCACGGGACTTCTTGAGTGCGTGAGCTGCAGCGAGCACATGAGAAGCGACTTGGAAATATGTGAGTATCACCAAGATGAATATGCCTGTAGGAATCCCTTGCCTATGTATATGTATTATCTCGTATAATAAGAGATACTTTGTCTTCTTGGGATAGTTGCTTTTTTCGATATATTATTTTACATGATTTATGATGAAATTTACTAGTACTGTTACTGGTATTATCATCATCATCGTCGTCGTCATCATCGTCATCATCATCCTAGTTCTTATAAACAAATGAAAGCAACAATCATCGATTACATAAGTACTGATAAGTGTGTTTTTTAGGTGTATTGGGCACTTTCACTCCCTGTGTTTTGTATGGAATGAACTGCGAGGGTGCTTTAGAAGTTCCTCCTGAATGGAAGGTAGCGTTCAGAATATGCGCATGTTTGTCGTACGTCGGAGCTTGTGGCATCAGTTGGACTCTACTCGCTTCCCAGCCAGCGTTCGCGTGTATCGTATGGTTATACACATCAATAATCATGGGCATCCCAAGAAACATCATGGTACTCAACACCATCCCAGATCTCATGTATTTCATATCTATATAGTCAAATATTTCATTATATATAAATGGTACTCACAATTTTCTTACTATTTTGCTATTGTGACTTAGATGTACTCACCGGCCTACTTGCAGTTGTGTTTGTTATAAGATGAGAAAAGAAACTACTCTGAATTTATGTAAGAATATCTTTTCAAAGAAAAAAATGGAGTTGATAATCCAGAGTGATGACGATGGTGAGGAAGAGGATCCTATGATGTGCCATGGGCTGCAGTAGACTCTGTTGCACGTTCGGGAGCCGCTCGATCTTGATCGAGCGATTCCCATGAATTCACATGATCCAGACTCACAAAAAGTGCGAATTTGTGGGAACCGCTCGATCCTGGCCGTACAACAGAGTCTACTGCAGCCCATGCCACAACAGACGATCCACTTCCCGATGGTGAAGTGTAGTTTGCTTTTGGACCATTCAATGAAAGTTAAAGAGTTGAAATCGATTGGTTGCATGGTTGTTTCTTTGCATAAAATGAATATTATTCGTTGCAACATTAACTTTTGTTCTTATAATCAATGATGAATGTCATATTCTTTGTTAAAAGATCATATAACGATGATTTATCCATTGACTTATTCGTTAGACTTTGTATAAATAATTGCTAAATTTAACGACGATTAAAAGAAAGAGTCAAGGGATATACATTGTTATATGATTCAATTCGTTGCTAGGAATATAACAACAATTCATTGTCATAATATATATATATATATATTCTCTTACAAATTCACCGTTCTCCCCTTTTGTAATTACAGTTATGCCCCTATTTTACATTAAAGGAAGCACATAACTGTGCTAAAACGATAAATAAGATTAAAACATTTATAACACCTGTATAAATAAGGAGCTGCGCAACAACTACGAGATAGGAGTTTGATAAAATGTATAACAGGGATATACAAACAAGATCCCAATGAAATGGCGGGAAAAAATAGGATTGGTAAATAAAACAGCCCCTAGAGCACTTCCTTATATAAGAACTGATCCCATAAATACTACAAGAATATCATGTATGGAAAACTTGCTTAGATACCGATGATTGATGCTTATTTGGGCCGCGTTGCAAATGCTTTGGCTAAACTCATTGATGGCAGAAGTGATATTCCATCTTCTGAATCTCGCTTAATTGAATCTTCTGCCCCAAGTATTATTTCGAGACACTTCGTATATGAACCTCTTCAAACGGGTTTAATTGCTATTGATTCGATGACCCCTATAGGGCAAGCTCGACAAGAATTACTAATTTTGTAAGAATATAAGAGCAAGGGTATTGTTGCAAAAAAAAGTAGGCCATGTAACTGTAGAATTTCGAAGGTCCACAAGTGTAAAAAATCCTATTTTTTCTCCGATAAAAAATGCCTGACTTCGTTGAAATAACAAAAGAAACCCTTAAATCATCGGAAAACTTTCCTATATCTTTGTCATAAGTACCTTTGATGACCCCACTGATATTTGATGTGTTTTTTTGGGGTGGGGGTGTAGGGTACTTCTGAGTCTTTTTGCAACTTCTACAAAAGAGACTTGACGAGGAAAGACAGAGATTGGACTGAAAACAATGCAAGCAATCCAATAATAACTCATCTATTATGCCATTTGTGCGCGCTCTGCCAAGAGGCGAGGGAGCCGCGACGTCGTAAGATCGAGCTGCCACTCTTCACTTCCCCCGTCGTCATCCCTCCACCAAAGCAGGACATGGCCCGCGAATATTGATGCATGAATTACTTATAGCGTACTTGTATCTGTATGCATGTATGTATGCATGTACGTTTCACCAATATATGTATATGTGGGAAATATTTGAGCACTACCCTACCTATTACCTGATACGATTAAGGGTAGTTTACGTCTCCTTGATCTCTCGCTGTTTTTACATGCAATATATCCTCTAGATAAGGAAAAGAAAAATAACATTTGCTTGGCTTAGATGATATGAACATAGTGAGGAAGGTCTACACAATAGGTAACCATGAATCATTCCAAGTTTATTCGTTATTTGGGAGCAAATATTAAATAAGATTAGATGGGGTTGTTTGGAGATGCACTTTGATTTGGAAAAAATGGTGATTTGGAACAATATTGGAAAATAATTGAAATAATCTAAAATATATTGCTTCTAAGTGTTCGTATTAAAAGTTAGACTTTTTTTAATCCAAAAAAAAGGATACACGCTTAGTTCTGTCTGCCCCACATATATTAAAAAAAGTAGGATCAAAACAATCAGGACTCGAGGAGAGTCCGTACAAGGTGGAATACATTCTCAATATAAAACCTCTCGGTACGAAAAGTTATACCGTTTCTAGCAAGTCAAAGAGCCTATAAACCCGCAATTGGCGCTAATCACTCGGTAATTGGATGGAAACATGAGTGGAGGAGAGAATCCCAGATTGACGAAAAGTTGCTATTATCTACCCAAGCCACACCCAACATCCACCAAAGTTCTTTCGACCATTCACATCCTACGAACAGATGCTCAGTGGATTCCAAACTTGAGCCACATAGAACACATGAGTTATCCTCAGAGTGAAAGATCCGAGCCCGCCTCTCCCTCGTGAGCAGCCTCCCATGTCTCAGGAGCCACAAGAATACTCTAATGCGTGCATGGATCCTCTTCTCCCAAATCAATCTGCAATCCCTAATAAGGTCTTCATGAGGTGAATCTGCACCCTTAATCAACAAAGTGTAAGCTTTCTTGATAGAGAAATCATCTTCTCTCTAAATCCATTGGTCAGTCCCAACATTGGGTCCCTCAATTCCAGATAACGATTCCATCAGATATTGATATTCTTGCGTACGCCGTTCAGAGAGCACATCGGTGAAAACATGTATCCAAGAACCACCATCCCACAAATCAGCGACACGAGCACTTTTGTCCTCAGCCAAGGCATGTAAGCGTGGGAAGCAGGTAGCAAGAGGCCTACTAGTCATCCAATCATCAATCCAGAAAAAAGGTACAACCATCACCTAAGCGTCGACAGAAGAGGCGAGGAAGATCTGGGAGAATCACATGAATACCCTTCCAAAGTACCATCCCAAATTGCATGTGACAGAGCTCTCTAGAAGAGCGCTCCTAGACCTCATAGATACTTCGTAAAAGTCTACTGCAGACATCCTCCTTGTCGCCCCAAATCCTCGCAGCCCATTTCGGCAGAAGAGCACGGTTCATCAACTCCTGCCTCCCACACTGAGCCCCCCATCCTCCTTGGGCAATGTAACTGTTTGCCAATCCACAAGATGCAGGGCATGCCTAACCCCACCAGTCCTACCCCAAAAAAACCTTCGCATACTCTTCTTGAGTCGATTGTGACTTCCCACCAGAAGAAGTCTCGTCGACATGAAGAATATTGGGATTGCTGCCTTGACATCCTTCACCAGAATCAACCGTCCACCACGCGAAAGCAAGGACCCCTTCCATCCAGCCAGCCTCCGTTCCATCTTCTCCACTACTGGAATCTTGTCAGAGAGATAAAAGCGACCACATTCCAAAGGAAGCCCTAAGTACCTAATCACCCTCGGACTATGATAAAACTGAAAATTGCCCTTTTAATAGTGTCGGATTAATGTTCGAATTTTGTTGTAGGTAGGCAAAGTAGGATTGATAAAAAAATCACTTAATTAATTTCTCAATTAAACACAAGCGATCAATTTTTTTTACTTGGGAAAGACAAAGGTCGAACTCAGAGAGACCACTGTCTCCTTAAGTTTATTTTTAGTTGATCTAGATACTATATTTTGATATAGGCTTCTTTTTTCTTTTTAAATTTTTAAATGTAATAAATGATTGACATGCAATTTGGTGAAGTTCAAGGGTTAAAATGCAAATTTCGATCAATTCAAGTCCAAAAATTCTCAAAATAGGCCAAAAGTTGAATAATGATGAAATTAAGATATTGTATTTTTTTAGAATTTTCTGATTCAATATGAAATAATTATGAATAAAATATGCAGAGTATGTGATTTTCGCAAAGTTAATTTTAATAAATAGCAAACCAATTTATTTTCAGGAACTAAAAGTATCCTAGATGAGTCTATGTGAAAGAATCCAAGAAAACTATTAGATCTTAAAAATAATTGATTTATGACTAATTAAAAATAAATTAATTTAATCACCAATTAATTTATTCTGACATCGATATGCATGCAGATATTATGAAATTTGGGTATAATGTAGAGAACACTAAATTCTAGTTATTGAGATTTTTTTACAATTTTTAGAGAACAGATTAATTTAATATCAATTTCAGATAAATGTTGAGTAAAATATGCAATATTTCACGGAATCAATTATAATAAATAAACCAATGCTCACAAAATGACAAAGAAATATCCATTAGAAAAAGAATTTATTGTTCTACAATATGCAATTTTCAGGATAAAAAAATGATAATGAATGTGAGTTTAAAATAACATGCAAACACAGGGTTCTATATGCAAATACATAAATAAAATTGATATAAAAAATATACTGATAAGGACTTGCATGCAATTGCCTAGACTTCGGGGGGTCTTGTTGCAATTTTCACACTGATCATGTGCAAGGAACGTGCGCTCCTGGTCGATGGGGCTTCTTTGCGAATCTTGAAAGAGGTATGGGGTCTCTTGCATTTTTTAAGGGGCATGTGCCACATAATAATTTGATCTCGCGGGGGCTCGAGCACAATATTTACCCGCCCCGCGTGTGCGGCATGTACATGGGGTCCTTAGATAAGGGCAGGCAATGCATCCGAGGACGACGAAGAGCGGAGCGGGCCGACTGAAGGCTCGAGGGTGGCAGGAGCATAGGATCTGCTCGCGTGCGGGAAGGTGGACTGCTGGAGGAGGCATGGCAGTCTGCAGGTAGCTGCGGCTGGTGGTTTCGACCCCTGAGGCGCGATGCTCGAAAGTCGACGATGAGCAGCGAAGCAGGGCACGAAGGGTGATGGACGAGTAGCAGTGCTCTGTTGAGGCGATGGTCCAGTGGTGAGCGGCCCGAGCGACTAAGGTTAAGTAATATCAAAGGTCGTTGCGACCTCAACCACTCGAACGGGGCTCAACGAGAAAAATTAGACCACCAACGAAATAAGACAACAATAAAACCAAGGCAAGCGGTCTTGCTAATTATTTAACCTGGTATAACCACCAAGGTCGAACACAAAGAGCACGGGATGGTCCTACGAAGTAGTCGAAAAATCCAAGAAATAAAAGTATTTTTGGTGGTTTTTAATTTTCATTTTTTAATGATTTTCTATTAAGAAAAGAAATAAGGAAATGATAAAAATCACACAAACAATTATTTAAAGGCGTAAAATTACTCAAAAATTTAAAATAAAATTATTTTTATGTTTTTTAAATATTCAAGTGTTTTTGGGTATTTTATGGGTTTTTTTTCTGATTTTTATATGATTTTCTAAAAATAAAAGAAAGTTAAAAATAATAAGCAGTGTGCAAACTAGATGAAAAGGCACATTAAAAATATCTAAAATGCCTCTAAAATCTTGGCAACATTTTTTTGTGAAAATATAAAATAAAATCTACCTACAGAAATTGAAAACACAATTTTTTAATTTTTAATGCTTTTTTACTGATTTTTTAAGTTTTTAGTTTTTTTTTAATTTTTAGGAGTTTTATAACAGAGAATGAAAAAAATGATACAGAAATTAAAACAAAGCAAGACACCCAATCAGGAATTTTGTGGAATTTTTAAAGGTATTATTCTTTTTTTTATGAGTTTCCTAAAATAGTCTGGGACACTTTTAGGGTTTTTGATTTTTAGAAAATAGTAAATAAAATCAAAATGCGTCTCAAAAATTACCAAAAATATTACACAATAGTAGGAGCCACACATACTTTTTTGGGAATTTTTGGCGTTGTTTTGATATTTATTTAATTAAAAACAACACAGATGTTAGAGGGACCTAAATGTAATTATTTAAGTTTCAGGACCAATTATTAATAAGCATAAAAAGCCCATGGTTGAAAATGCAATTTATCCAATTAAATCCGCACATGCGCCAAATCCACGTTCACAGGGGTATAAATGTAATTTTAGAAAACATTCATGCAAACCATAACACATGAAAGTTCCAGATAAAAAGTGCAAATACACCACTATGCACGCGACCAAGCACATGTCTCAAACAGAGAGAACTAAAATGCAAATATCTAAAACTACGTGGACTATTGTGCAAATAAGTTCAACTACACCTTTTATTTTACAAACTAAAACATAAACTGAAATAAATGCGAGGTAAAAAGAGCAATATCCCCTCGCTGCACGTGAGTCGCACGTGGGAAGCCATGTGTCGTCCGCTGGTGTGGCGCTATCGTGCGGCTCTGCGGGCGTCAGGTATCAAATCTGACGGTCAGGGATTGTCATGGATGTGGAACGCTCGTGGATGTCAGATCTGACATCCAACGACCTGACTCCTATGTGGCGGCTGCGGTCCGGATGCAATCTGGCGAAGCGGGTCTGATCCAACGGTGACGGATCAACCTGGACGAACAACTCCTGGGTGAACTTCACCGGAGCCAAGGAGGAGATCATCAGCTCCGATGATCGATCGGGAAGCGTCGGATGACTCGTGGAAGGCTTCCGCGTCGATTGAGCAGCTCAGATGAAGACTCCACCAGCCGGATGGACGTGCCGATGAAGGTGGCCTGGAGGGACTCCGGCGAGCTCTGGGATGGATGGAATGAAGGTTCTCAACGTGCTCCAAGACCTGCAACGGGTAGCTCTGACTCGGAGCTATGCTCCGGTCTAGGTTATTAAGATTGAAAAGCAAAGAAGCGGCGGGGGATGGAAGTTAATCTCCGGCAAAGGCGATAGAGGAGACCTCGAGCCTAATCTCGATTAGATAGACGATGATCAGGGTGATCAGGTCATAGAGGGAGATGGGGGATGAGCGTGCGGTGTTATCGGAGCAGTTGGGAGTGGGTGAAGGAGCTCTGACCGACTGGTCGGAGATGGCAGAGCTACGGCCACGGCAAGAAAGATTTGAATCAAAATGATAACGGAGAAGGATAAGAAGCTCACCTGAAGATCTGGATCGACTCCTGGGCTTCAGGTGAGGGTGGTCGTCAGGGTTATGGCCTCGACCAAGCGGCGGAAGGCAAGGGAGGCTGCTCACAGCGGAGGTCCGACCACGAAGGGGGAGCGTCGTCCCTGCTGCACCAAATCGACCTCCAGACGATGCTCCATGCAACTGTCACTCAGCTGGAGGTGGCTAGGGTTTCAAATGGGAGCGAGGCACGAGCTTCCTACCTGGGGGAGCGGATGAAGAGATTATATAGCATTCCCAGGTGGCTGGAGAGATCAGGTGGAAGCGTGCGAACTGAGGAAGATCCATGCCTTCCTAGGGATCCGCGAAGGTCACGGATCCACGGGGAAGGTGCGGACGAAGAATCGGGGTACGGGTATGCGTGATCCGCCCAGGATAATTGGGAGAAGAAAGTCCGGTGGAGCAGTCGAGTCGGGTCAAGCCCTGGAAGAGGGGGTTGACTCGAGTCAATAATCTGACGTGGCCCAATCAGGAGCGGCGGGGAAGAAGGACAAAATCCGCTACATGATAAAATAGAAAGGAAAATAAAAGATAAATAAATGAAAAATAGTAAATGAATTTAAATTAAAAAATGGATAAATAGAAAATGTTTATTATTTTTCAAAGGATTTTTCCATGATATTTATTTATTTTTTTGAAAAATAAATTATTTTATATACAGTATATTGTATTATATACAGGTATATTATACCTATGTATTTTATACACTTATTTTTAATTTATTCTTTTTACAAAAATACCTCAATTTTATATTTTATTTATTTACAACATATTTTTTGGAGTATAAAACCATTTTTGTTTAATTTTTATTATTTATTTACAAGTATAAAATAAATGGAGAAGGAAATATATATACATGTATTATGTGTCTGATTTTGTATTTTATTTTTAAAAATATATACAAGGAAGTAAAAACATATTTTTATTTTTTTTATTTTGGCAAAAATATTTTATTTATGTACATACATGATATATACAATCTAGAGTGGCCCTATCTCTCTCTACTTATTTTATTTGGCGATCAGGCGAATGCCTGACCCTCTCTTGGGGTTTGGGTCACTCAGTATTTATTCTAAATACCTCCTTCCTTTTTCTTATTCTTTATTCTTTCATTTTTGCACAAATACATGCTAATTATGTAATATCAACACATGCATGCATATTGCTAAGTTATTGTATTTACACCTATTTACATGATGCATTGTCAAGATAATTAGCTAAAATAAAAGAATAAAGAGTGATGAACAAGGACTCATCATCCGGCTAAAGGAGGAGGGGGCTCGGTGATGTCAGTGGCAGAGGATGACGTACGGAGGTGCTCGCTGGAGTTGGAACGACGGGCAGAGCGGAAATGACCTCCCTGTCATCACACGACGTTGGAGGCACTGCTGGCTGCTGGAAGTGGTGGAAAGACTTCATCCTACGGACGGAGCTCTAGTGGCAAGGCACTATCGTCGAGTGGTCCATGGAGGTGGGAATGGTGAAGGCGCACTGAGGTGGTTGCTGCTTCGTGGTGGTAAGCGGTATTGCTGCTCGAAGGGCGATGGGTCTCTGCTGTTATGCACGGTGATGAAGCGCGTAGTGGAGGAGCTAACAATGGTAGATCCAGCGAGGGTGGTTGGTGTGAAGGGGAAATGATCGGAGGACGTGGTATGACTTCGGTCGAGTGTGAAGATGGCGACGAGAGGTGGATGTGAAAGTGTGACTGTGGGAAGAAGAGGATCTGGGGGGAATGTAGCATACAGACAAATAGGAGGAAGGAGAAGGAAAAGGAAGAAGATATTTACCTGGTGGGTTCTTCGCCGGAGGAGGAGCTCGATGCGTATCTCCAGATCTTGGCCTCAAGGAGCTGTGGTGAAGATTCAACCCCTAAGATTTGCGGTGGTTGAACACCGCTACAGAGGAAGGTAGTCCTCCGGATCTCGCCTACGAGAAGATCAGAGGTCGTCATCGCTCGACGTCCTAAATCCTCAGCTGTCACCCGAGGTTTGCTTGGAGCAGGGCCTCTCTCACGGATGCGACATGATGGTTGTGGGGGAAGAGGAGCAGGGGTTTTAAAGGTGGTTGAGCCGGATGGGGAGTGGCCGTGAGGGAGGAGTGGTTCGCGTATGTATGAGGGCATCATACTGCAGTTGGGGAGATGCCATCGTGGGGTTGAAGGTGCCCGGTCCTGCGAGGGAGATTTCGGGGTGTGCTGGAGAAGCGACGTCAACTGTTGCACAGGCGTGCTCGCAAGGGGCGGAGGGCCCGGTCGTGCGAGAGAGGAGATGGGGCTGCCACGTGGCGCGTACATGGGCGACCACGTGGCATGGAAATATAATTAAAAATTAAAAGTTAAAAAATTCAACCATAAGAATAAATAAATAGTAAATAATAGTAATTAAAATAAGTTAGTTAAAGTAAATAATAATAAAATGAATAATTAAAGTAATAAGTAATAGAACAAATAAATAAAAATAAGATAAATAAATAATTAATTAAAATAATTAAAATAGATAATAATAGTGATTAAAATAAATGATTAAATAAAAATTAAAGTAATAAATAAGTAAATAATAATGTAATATAATTAAAATAATAAATAAAATAAAATAAAAATGGGGTGACACGTGGTGACTCCAGGAACTGCCATGTGTCACTCCTAGGAAAATCGAGAAATTAAGTGTAAAGAAAATAAAAAAGAAATAACAAAAGAGATCAAATCAAAAGTGATCAACATGAAAGTTTCTCGCCTCGACGAGATTTACAACTTTTGCGAAGGATCGAAAATCAAAAGAAGTTATCTCTACAAAAAAGTATTTTTGGGGGTACCTTATAAAATACCGTATTTTTATATTTTACATTTTTTTGTCATTTTTAAAATAGAAAAATCAAAATAAAGTTAGAGAAAATATGAAACAAATATTTACAACTTATTCTTTTGTTTAGATTTTTAGTAATTAAGATAATAAAAATGAATAAAATAAAAGGGGACATATGTACAATATACAATAGGGGCCCAAAACCCAAGTTTCACATAAGAACTCTGATTTTCATGAAATTGGTCTTGTTTTGAAGGTCTTTGAATGTATATTACTTCAAAAGTGAGTAGACATAAATTGGACACTGTATGAGAGATATTCACATTTTAAGGCTCTTAGTCTCATACTAGGGCTCGAGTTTTATTAGTCAATTTTACAAGTCAATATTTTTTGATATCTTTACTTTATGGGATATTTACACCCATAACCCTGAGTAATATGGTAATTACCCCAAGAACCCTCGATAAACACGAATTACACCTAAAACCCCCGAATAATTGCTCCGTCTTACTCCCATAACCCTCCGTTAGTTAACTTCATTAACTCAACCATATGGCTGAGTTAATCTAACCTATCTGTGATTTAACGGTTGAGATTAATCAAAAATATAAAAAAAGAAAAGAAAGATGAGGTGGACTTGACCTGGAACATGAAATTGCAGGTGGGAGGGGTTCCAGGCGAGCGACCTGGGGGCGGCGCGGGCATGGGGGATGGGTTCCCAGGAGAGGCAGAGCGCAGGCGACCTGGGCGGCGTCGGAGGGGAAGGGGGGCGACCTGGGGCTTGGGCACGGGCGAGGGGGTGGGTTCCCAGGCGAGGCACGGGCGAGGGTCTTGGGGTTTGGGGGGGGGGTCCGCGTAGCAGTAGTCCTGAAGCTTTGCTGAGCTTCTCAACAAGGCGCCTCGTCGATAGAAGCGAAGATCGGTGTTCCGTGGACACCAAATCAGCCGCCCGTTACTCCTCCCTTCCAAGTATAGTCCCCAGTCCTTAGTCCTCCTTCTTCTTCCTTTGAATCTCGCCCTCCTCGTGCTCCTGTTCTGCCCCGCCTTTCTCTGCTCTCGCTTCGTGTTCCTTTATTCCTCTTGTTGCGTGAACCATCGAAGACGACCCAACAACCATCGACGCACGCTCGCCCCCGTCTCCTTTTCTCCTTCATTTCTTTGCAACCCCCACAGTCCCTCCAACCTCCGGTCACGTGCTGTAACTGGAGGAGCAGCTCCTACTTCCACCATACTATAGAGCATCTCACTCAATATCTTTGTTCCTAATTATCTTGAGGTGAATCAAATAACTATTGCTCATCCGTACACCGCCGCACTCCCTCAGGCACTCTTGCTCTTGTTGTTAGCATGTTGCTTCTATCTCTTAGAAACCTTCGTCACCCGCCGCTCCGTCCACGACCACCGGAGCCACCACCCATCTATCTCTTAGAATCCGACGTCACCGCGCCGTCGCCCCCGAGGAGCCTCCTGCCCAAGAGCCCCCTACCTCCTCCAACAAGAGGAGCGACTCCTGTCAGAGGAGGCAGGGGGGCCTTGGCGGGATTCGGAGGAGGCAGGGGGCTCTCGTGGGGGAGCGACGGGAGGGATTTGCGGGGGAGGGGGGGGGAGGGATTTGCAGGCGGGTGTCGGTCCGGGCGAGGGGCGGAGGTGCGAGCGTGGGTGGGTGGGCGGTGGGGGTGTCGAGCGGGCGCCAGCTTGAACTCGACGCACGGTGAGGGGGAGGGCTGCAGCTTGGCGGGGGGAGAGGGAGGTAGCAAGAGCAGGACGTGGGGCTCCTCGGGGGCGGAGGCGCAGGGAGGAGGAAGGCTGGAGCTTGCATGCGGGAGAGCGCAGGGCAGTGGGGGCAGCTTGCCGGGGGTGACGGGGGTATTTTTTGAGAGGGGGTATTTTTTGAGAATGTGATTTTGTTTTAGGGGTAAAATTATCATTAATGGATGGAACCGGTTAAAGTTAACGGCTTAAATGGATGGAAGTTGACTCAGGGTTATGTAATGTAAGGGTTAAATATTATTCGGGGTTCTGGGTGTAATTCGTGCTTGCGTAGGGTTCCTGGGGTAATTACGAGATTACTCAGGGTTATGGGTGTAAATATCCCTTACTTTATTAATGTTAGTAATATATACACTATAGAGTTGATTTTATTGGATTTGAAGTTAGTATAAAATAGATACAAATAAGAGAAACATGGTGAATATACAAGTGATTACAAGTGAATTTGGCTTCTTATTTCATACAATTTTGAATGCTAATTATGCACTATAAGTGATGAAATGCAACTAATTACTTGGGAACAAAGCTCTTTTTCAACTTTTAGAGTGATGAATTACATATTCATCAGACTACAAGGGCACCCCAGCTTCGTAGTACAAGCCACCACTTCCTCCTCCAAAAGACTAAAAGGGATCATGCTGGACTTATCTCTGTTGAGTTTAAAGCTAGAAAGCTCCCCCAAGATTTCCAAAACCATCGACATTCCCCTCACCTCAGCATCCTCACCCTCGATAAAAAAAGTGTCATACACATATTGGAGAACCGGAATGGAAATGACCCCCAGAGAATATCATGCGGTGAATCCATGAGCTACTACATGATTCACCATATAAGGCAACACATACACCGCTAACACGAAGAGGAGTGGTGCAAGAGGGCACCCCTGACGAACACACCGCTGCGGATGGAAGAAGCCACACTCGGGGTGGTCGTTCACCAAAACCGAGTAACATGAAGTGGTCGCACACCTCTTCATCCAAGAGATCCACAGATCTGGGAACCCCTTCTTGGCTAGCACAGACCACAAGAAATGTCGGTCAACAATATCATATGCCTTGGAGAAGTCCATCTTCCACAGCACTCCCCGGACCTTACGCCGCTGCCAATCTGCAATAATCTCTGAGGCCATCACTAGGTTCTCCTATATACGTCTCACATATATGAACACGGATTGCACAAGAGACACCGGATCATCAAGAACCTCACAGAGCCTCTTAGCAAGAACCTTGGCAATAATCAAACAACCAACATTAGAGAGGGCGATTGGACGGAAATCCTCAACACAATCGGACATCTCCTTCTTCAGAAGTAGAAAAATCAAAGCTTTGTTGATTTCTATTGAAATTGTTGTTTCCAATGCTAAATTCTTCCAGAACATCAAAGACATCATCACCCACCACCTCCCAGAATTTGCTATAGAAGAAGACTGGAAAGCAATCCGATGCAGGCGCTCCCTCTCCATTCAGAGCAGAAATAGCCCACTTTAACTCATCCTTTGTAAAAGGTCTAACCAATCACTCACTCTGCTTAGACAGGAGCCTGGTCGCCCTTGATCCCCCTTATCTCTCCCCCTTATCTCCACGATCTCAGCATCACCCTTCTCGAGAGGACACGAAAACAGTTCACAAGCGCTCTCCCAATCCCTATCTCTCCCTCTACTCTCGACTCCCCCACAACCATAGACCAGATCAGATTTCTTCTCCTCCTTCCACTGGACACCGAATGAAAGAATCATATTACATCACCTTCCTTGATCCACCACTGCCTTGATCTCTGCTTCCATTCCACAGCTCTCTTCTTATCCTCAAGAGTAATCGTCCATGTATAGCCCCTTCTTTTAATCAGCTCTTCATCCATAAGGTCTATGGAGTCCTCCTCCTTGTCCAGCCTAACAATTCCCTCCTCCGACACTGATCTGTTTTCCCTCCTGGCCCCCGTCACCTCTCGCTTGAATGTGCTCAGACTCTTCCTCAGGCTTACTAATTTCTACGACAAGCGAGGGGCACCCGAACCCTCTCCCTCCACTGATCGCCAATGATCTGCTACCAAATCACGGAAACCAACTTCAAGCAACCACACCTTCTCAAATCTAAAAAAAAGAGAGTGGGAAATCCGCTTCACCACTGTCCCACAAGAGAGGAGAATGGTCCGATCTGGATCTTGGATGGGATGAAACACCACTCAAAGGGGACACATGCATCACCTTGGGGGAAACCAAGAAACGATCTAACTCGAGCGGGACCCTGAGTTTCTCTAGGTGTATCTAATGTTAGTGGCATCCATAACCTCCAACTGCAAATCTCCAATCAAATCCACGAAACCTTCTGAACCAGTGTCCTGTCCCCCCCTCAACCCCGGTTTGTCAGCTGAGAACAAGGTGATGTTGAAATCACCGACCATGATCCATGCTACACCCGGTAATGCCTCTCTCGCTTCCTGCAACTCAGCCCATATGTTTCCACAAAGCATGTGATCCGTTGGTCCATATACACAAGAAACCACTAATCTGGATCCAAGTCGTTTCACGAGAAGCTCAATCGTCAGCACGAACATGCTCCTTCTTTCTGGTAAAGAATCAAACAGATCACCATCCCAAGAAACATCAACCCCACCAGCACAACCCACAACATTAATCACCGAGAAACTGTTCTCGCGCTTCAAATGATAAAGATAAATAATAAAGCAAAGTTTTCAGTAAAACATAAGCTCGCATAAAAAGCCTCCCTAGGGCAGGGAGTTATTTAAACCACGCCTAAAAACAACCAACAATTAAGTTAAACCAATGATAAAGGGAGTATGATCCTGATTATGAATCCAACCTTATGGTATGGTGGTAGAAGCAGTCGGCTTCCGCTCTAAAGATCAGGGTTCAACCCCACCCTACCCTCTTAATTACTAAAAAAACTCTTGATTCCCAAATAAATGGGCAAGGGTGGTGAACCAAGTCTCCAAGTTGATTTGGGTCATATTAATTTGTTGTAACTAGGGTGGAGCATTGGGCCGGGCCGGCCCGGACCCGACCCTGACCCGGCCAGAACCCGATGTACAAATGGGCCGGGCCCAGGTCTTCATTTTTCAAAAATATTATGCTCGGGCCGGGCCGGGCCCGAACTCGAAGTATAAATGGGCCGAGCATGGGCCCTCATATTTCAAAATATCATATTAGAACTAAATTAGGGGACACAGATTTATAGTCACAATACATCCAATATTTCCTTCGTCCATCAATAGTAATATTATATCGTAACAATACATCCAATATTCATGTGTTATGGATGAATTACATTCATAACAATAAATTTAAATCAAAATGCAACTTCATGTAATCAAAATAAGTGCGGGTTGAGCCCGGCCTGAGCCCGAGACCGACTCGAACCCGATCCCGCGGGCCTTGGGCTGGGCCTGGGTTCTCAATTTGCTGAAAAAAGCGGGCCTCGACCCAGCCCAAGGCCCACAGAAAATTGATGGGCTCGGGCCGGGCTTTCTCGGGTTGGGCCGGGTTGAGCCCAATGCTCCACCCTAGTTGTAACGCGAAGTTTGAGTTGAGGTCGATTAAAGCCCCGACCGATTTAGTATATCGACCATCTTACGGCTAATCTATATATGGTATAGCTCATGGACCGAGCTTGTGAACTGATCAAGCTGGTCCAACCCTACGTTGATAATTTGTTGTAACGAAACATTTTATACCGTCTTTTTACTTTGATTAAATGGGTGGAACCTCAACATTTTATTGTTTGATAAAAAGACAACCAAATCAAAAAAGTCCACGTCGGTCTTTATCTCCCACTTTGCATGCAATCAAAGCCTCCAAAAGTCCACGCTGCTCTCTATCTCTATCTCTATCTCTATCTCTATCTCTATCTCCCTTTCCACGCAATTAAAACCTCTACTAATCTTATGCTTAATTATTTCACAATACGAGCCAAATTGTATACCGAAAGAACACGGGAAGTTTCCTTTGGATTTTTTTTCGTGAATGCCCGCACAAAACAAACAATATTACACAACTATCCTTATCTTCTTCGTGTCTCCATGATAACTACGCAAATCAATATTTTTACATTCAAATCCCTTGAATTGTGAAGTGGTAAGAAAATTGACATTTTTTTAAAAAATTTGTGTGCATATATATAGGGTTAAATGTGGCTGCTCCGTGCGGGAGCTAACTTGGCTCCCCCGTCCCATTTCGTTCGTTTTTTTTTATTTTTTTTTGAAAATTTCTTCCGTAGAATTTCATCACTATATCCCTATATTATGTCATTAAAATTTCGTGTGAAACAGAGACTCTTACGACCTCCATCCAGACAGTGATTTTTTAACGGTAACGGAATTGCTAAAAACGACTTCGTCTGGATGGAGGCCGTAGGAGTCTCTGTTTCGCACGAAATTTTAATGACATAATATAGGGATATATTGATGAAAATCTACGGAATAAAATTTAAAAAAAAACCAGACGAAATGGCGCGGAGGAGCCAAGTTAGCTCCCCCCATGGGGACAACCCCATTTTACTCATATATATATATCGGATTCCTGCATATTATCACAAATCATTTTATACTAACAATAGATTAAAGATTTCATGGACATTTATAGACATTTCTTTCATATTGGAAACATTGTGCATAATCCGACTCTATCAATAACTTTATGACACATGATATGAAACAAGTGGTTTTATTAAACACAACAAAATTTTTAAGGGTATATTCGTGCAACAAAAAAAACAAGGATATTAGTGCAACATCTAAAAAATTCCATTTCCTTTTTTTGTGCCACCATATAAGAGTTTCTTTATTTCTTTCTTTCTCCTAGCACACCTCAATCCGATGGATAACGGCAATGGAAAAAGAGATGCAAGGAAAGTAGTGGGCGAAGGAGGGGGCGAGGGCGAACCCTCGCCCCCTCCTCAGGTCGTCTTGAGATCTTGCAATCTCGAAGGTAGAGATCTTGCATGCGACGCATCTAGCGAGGAAGAACGAGGGAGTGCACAGGAAAACGTTCCAAGCATGGACGAGGAGTGGGCGACAGGAGTTTTTGAATGCGTTAGCTGCGGCGAGCACCGGAGAAGCGACTTGGAAATATGTGAGTATCACCCAGATGAATATGCCTGTTGGAATCCTTAGCACTACCATGCCTATGATAAGAGTTGAAAGCAACAAGAAGCACCAATTACATATTTAAATTAAGCACTGATGTGTGTATTGTGTAGGTGGATTGGGGACCTTCGTTCCCTGTGTTCTGTATGGGATGAACTGCGGGGAAGCTCTTGACCTTCCTCGTGATAGTCAGGCACCTTGTATGGCATGCTCAAGTTTGTCCTACGTTGGGGTTTGCGCCATCAGTTGGACTCTGTTCGCTCTCTATCCGATGTTTTCCTATTCCATATGGACCTGCGCAGCATGCACCATGACCCTCCCTCGTCATTTCATGCGCCACAGATACAACATCAAGGTACTTAACATACACACCCACGCACGCACACGCATACACACTACACACCCACACACATGGACGGAGCCAGAACATTTTTGAGGAGGTGGCGTAAGGTTTAAAAAAATATATCTATCAATTATGATGTAATCATATTCATTAGCAAAAAGGGAGTATGTTGTTGAGTTGTATATCTCTTATGCGTTCATCATCTTCTTAGCCGTTTATCCGTATTGGTATGGTTGAGTGCAAGTGGCTCTACCAAACACGTATAAGTTAAAGTTTCAAGACAAATGAGTGGCTGTGAGGTGATGAACATATATGTTATATGCAGATGAGTTCAATACTCCCTCTCTAATTATATAACAATAATTGTGAAGGATAAATTATATTATCTATAGTTTTGATGTAAATAATAATTTATTTTAAACTTATTTTTTAATCAATTGTATGTTTTTATTCACTTTTACATAAATTGATATCATATATATTCCGCCTCAAGATTTTTACTGATATTTATATCATTTTTTAGAAATTAGACATATTCTAATGTTTTCATTTTTTTCAGTTAACACTTTGGATTTTGATTAACTACAATATAAACTACATTTGTTCCAAATTTATATCAAATTGAAAATATTAAAATACATATTTTTATACTTTTTATTACCAACAAATATAAATATTAATATTTCAATGAAGAAAAATACGTCGATCAGGAATATATGTGTGTTTGACCGCTTATTTGATAATAAATAGGACCAATGTTTAATATATGAGACTTGGCAATAAATGATTTTTTAGAAACTTTAATTTTTTGAGATTGAGAAGTAACCATCATATCTGTATAAGTGATAATGAGATTGGATGAAAAACAATCTTTTCTATAGGTTGATATTAAAAAATGGATATTCAAAAATATAGTTTGGGTAGAGATCCATTATAAGTTGATCAGTTTAAGAAATTATCTGAACAGATTGATCCAAGATAAAATCTACTATTGCTATGTAGAAATTTTATGTTAAAAGATATATTATCTACCTTGATTTTCCACCTCAAGAAACGAAAGTGGTGCATGGGCAAGTTTTACCCTCAAAAAATCCAAAAGGGGATTTATAGTTAGGAAATATTATGATTATTGTTCCTTCAAAAATCCATAAAAAATAATTAAATATATGTTATGTAATCTAAAAAATTTAGGTGGGGCATGTGCCCCTCCTTGCCCCCCTCTAAATCCGTCCTTGCCCACACGCACTATGCGCGCGCAGACACTGCACGCATGTGTGCATGTATCTATGTATTTATATAAGAATATGCATATGCATGCACGTGTGATAACCTTAATGATATCATTCATATTTGATGGTGTGGGTGAAGGATACTTCGGAGTCTTTTATCAATACAATGTTCTGTTGCGGGAGAATAGACTGGAGGAAAAGAGAGTGGCCTAAGTTCCAGGACAATGCATACATTTCCACATTACTTCACCAATTATGCCATCTGTGTGCGCTCTGCCAAGAGGCAAGGGAGCTGCAACGACGCAGGAAGACCATGGTGCCACTCGTCAACCCCCCCATCCTGATCCCTCCGCCAACGCAAGATATGGCCCGTGAATGTTGATAATGTGACCACTTATAATGTAATTGTGATCTAGAGACTAGAGATCCAGAGCACCATCGCTCGTCTGAAAATCGCCAACCCTTATCTGTCTGCAGGTGTGAGCAGAAGTGTTGTAGGTGCTATATATAGTTCAACATCTAAGATTCTCTTCCCTCCGGTTATACAGTAATTAATAAAGCTCCCTCTCGGCCTGAGATCTCTTGCATGCAGTCAAGACTGTCAACTGTTGATGGGAAGGAAACAAGTTTGTATTATGCATGTGGGTTTCACCAAGATGTGTATGTGGAAATATCTGCTCATTACTATGGATATATATATAGCTGCGTGTTATCTCATATGACAAAGGATAGTTTATGTCTGCTTCATCTCTGGTAGTTTTTAATTCGCTATAACATACACACCTGTAGTTCAGGAGAAGAAGAATAGCATGTGCTTGGGTTATATGATATGAACATAGTGAGGAATAACATTGCATGCCTTCTATAATGTTTTTTTTTTATATAAACGATCAGGTTGTGTTAATAAAAAAGGAGTACTGAACACAGTTTGTTCAGCAATGCAAGAAAACTGCGCAGAAACCCTGGGGGACTCGGCATTTAGTACATCCGATGAAGGCCACCAATGTGTAAGTGTAACACCCATACCCCAAAATATAGTACCATATCTAAAATTCACAAAGTGTAAGAGTGGTTTATAAATGATGGGGATTACTACTTGACAACTTGGATTTAAGCATTTTGGATGGTTGTCAAACGGGTTCATTTGGGCATGTACCCAACAAGTTGTCAGGGTCAGTTTTCCTCGATAATGGACCGGGGACCTAAGCGCGGGATGTTACAAATGGTATCAGAGCGGGTTCCCTCTGATAGTGGAAAGGGCTACCCGAGAGGTGGATCCACCCCCCTACAGAGAGATAGGAGGAAATGGCTACCCGGAACGTGTAACCGCCACTGTCACTGGGAATAAGTGATGGGTCATATCGCAACGGAGATGCGAATATAAGTGGGGGAGGTTGTAACACCCGTACCCCAAAACATAGTACCACATCTAAAACTCACAAAGTGTGAGAGTGCTTTATAAGTGATGGGAATTACTACTTGTCAACTTAGGCTTAAGCATTTTGGGTGGTTGTCAACGGGCGACCGGATGTGAGGGCGAGGGCTTAGAGAGCTGACGATTTCTTTGCTGCAACACACAATGACTAATAAAAGGTTCTCAAGTAATAGCCATAAATAAATGATAAGGGTGATATCAGAAAACTCCATATAAGTTAGGTCGAATGATTCAAAAAGAAAAGCACATCTTTTGCAACCTGCATGGAGGGGTGAGAAGTACTCTGATATATCCTCCAACAACGCTCCTTCCAGATCAACCATATGATTGATGCTTGGTTGGTTGATATCTGCCAATGGGATGGGGAATACCGATTTGATTTATAATGATAAAAATCTACGAAATATCTGTTTTGCATGAAATTTGAATGACATAATATATAGATATAATGATGAAAATCTATGAAAATATTTTTTTAATAAAATAAAAAATAAAGAAAATAGGGCGGGGGAACAAGTTAGCTCCCTGAAGAGGGCATCCACATTTTACCCTACTATAAATTGATACTAGCAGGGACGTTAATGTAACTTTGTTCCTAAAAAAAATACAATGAGGATATTTTACGTAGAAAATATTATGAATATTTTTTCTCTTCAAAAATATTAGAGGGAATGTTAGGGTATAGATTACGTTGTCCAATACGCCCTCCATGCTTTCCCACTAAATTCATCTTTGATAACACCTATATACGTATCTGTCCATTTGCGTCCTTAATACCAATGCATGAACTATAACAACAGAAACAAGTCTCGTAGCATAATAGATTCCACCAAATGAAGAAAAATATTGCAGAGATCCAAAGTTGCCTTGGTTATTTAAATTATTTTTTTTGAGAAGCAAGAGGGTCCCAATGGGGGATCCACCGCAAAAATTATATTAAAATCAGATCAAGAAAGATACATTATCTAGAAGACCAAAGCTGATAGAGGGAGAGGCATACGACAATTACATTTTCAGAGTAAAATCTCTGGTTGCTAAATACAAGATCATTCCTTCCTCCCCAAATAGACCATAAAGTCACAAAAGGAAGAGCACAGTCATCCATCGAGTTGCCCCCAAGCGATCTTGCCAGCTGCCAGAAATCAGATTCGCCACTGATAGTGGCCCACTGTGCCCCGAGCTCCTGCCAAACCATAAGCGAAAAAGGACACTTAAAGAAAATATGTTCAGCGTCCTCCAGATGCTCACCAAATCTATCAGCTCGTGTCATCAACTCCAAATAATCTTCTCCTTCTCGCCTTGTCACAAATCCTTCCCCTCCTACCCCTCCTGGTTATTTAAATTATGACAATTGGTTTAGTTGAGATGTGATATTCGTCAAGTTTTCGAGATTTTATTTTTTTTTTAAATTATTTGTTCGGCACTCAGTTGTTTGTCATGTGAAGATAATAATGTAAGATTTGCTTTCAATATAAAATCAAAGCAAAAAAAGTCAAAACTAATCGCTATCTCTCACTTTCCATGAAATCAATGCCCTTATTATCGTTAAGCTTCGCCAAATGAAAAAATATATTTGGATGGTCAGATGTTATTTTCTAGTCATATTATCTCCAATGAAGTTGTAAGCATCGAAAGAACAGTGCAAATTTCCTTTAAGATTTTTTTACATAAAAGCTCCTACAAAACTTCAACATTTTTTTTTAAATCATGATCTTCTTCTTGTTTACGTGATTCCCATGCAGATTAATATTTTTGCACAAAGATCACTTGGAATTGTAAAGTGTTGAGAAAATTAATGTTGTTATAAAACAAAGTTACTGTTGCCTGTATGGTTATTTCTTTAATGATTTATGCATATTAATGATATTACAACAAAATGGAGTTCAATTCAAATATAATTAGAACAATGAATAATTAGCGGATCCATTGTAATATCTTTCGATGTTAAATCTATAACAAAGAATTCTATATTTTGTTAAATTATCCTTGATTCTTAAACTTGACGGTGAATGTCATATTCGTTGCTTTATAGTAGTCAATAAATTATATAACAAGGATAATCAATTATGTTTTCATATAACAACACGCACGATAACAAGGATAATCAACTTATGAATGTCTTCCGATGTTAAAAATATGACAACACATATTATTCGTTACCAACTCATCTCTTGTTATTGTAATTATCACTCCAAGAAAAGTGAAAAAGACAACAAATAATTTAATATTCGATGTCATATCTTCAATAATTGAATATATAACAACGAATATTATTCATTGCTTACTTCGTTAAATCCGCAACGAACAATTGATTTAGTTGTTATATTGGTCATGATAAATCATATAACAACGATATATTCGTTGGCATTTTTTCCTGATCGTTGCTAAATTTGACAACGATTAGTACGAATTTGAGCAAATAATTCAACAGAAAAATCGTCATTATATTGACCTATAACAACGAATATGACATTCGTTGCTAATTACAAGAATAAAAGATTATTTAGCAACGAATAACATTCGTTGCTATATCTTTAATAATCAGAAGATATTGCAACGAATTTTCAAATTATTCATTGCCTTAGATCCAGTTTCTTGTAGTATATCAACAAATGACATATTCGTTGTTAAAAGTCTCATATAACAACGACTTTTCCATTTACTTAATCGTTATATATCAATAGTTGCCAAATTAACAACAATTATAAGGACAAATCAGCGAATAATCATTGTTATATGTTTCGTTATGAAAAATATAGCAACTCTTACAATATTCATGTCGAATTTAAAAAATCAAGCAACGAAGAATATTCCTTATATATTTATCTGCAAAAGATATGTCAACGGGCACTGAATTATTTGTTACCTTAGATCAATTTTGTTGCAGCGTTTTTTCATTCTTATGACATTGTTATGACACATGATGATTCAATTGGTCTCGGAATTAACTCAAATATCTCCCAAATATTGATGTAGTGGGTATGAATGTAAACAAAATAGAAATTACAGGGGTATTTGTGCAATTCATGCAATATTAAAGCCCCCATGGGCATCCAAGAAAAATTCCCTCAAACTCTCCACCTAAACCTTTCCTACAAATAGCTCCTCTCTCTGTGTTTGTGAGCAGCGGCACACCTTAAGCAGCAGCTCCGATGGACAGGATCGAAGAGAGAACAAACGTAAGAAGAAGAGGAGGGGGCGAGGGGGAACCTCTTGATCTTGAGGGCGACGCCTCCGGCGGCGGAGGGAGAGACGGGAACAACGCGATTCCAAGGGAGCTCGGCAAGTGGAGACGGGAACCCCGCGGGACAGCCTCCGTCGAAGATTCAACATTAAAGTAATTAACGCCGTCCCGACAGCTCAGCGTCATAATGGAATGTCTAGCTTCGCACGACCGAATTTCCGTCGTCATAAGTAGACAAACCACAAACATTTCCTTTCTTTTTTTTTCTTGAAGTAAGTTGAATATAGATCAAATTATAAACAATTGAATTTCTTTTGGTATTTTTGCCTCGTGAACCTTATAAACTTGTTAAATTACATCTCCGATCTTCCGAACAATATAATTAACATAATTACACCGTCGACCTCGTAAACTTGCTCCGTCTTACCCCAATTATCTCCTGCTCATTTTTTGTATACCCTAAACAACAAAGGCAAGCAGACATCAAGAGCTTGTTCATGACAACCTACCGTTGCTAGTTATATATGACATCTCAGACCTTACTCTAAAAAAACTCGATCGTATGACGATGTTCCTCTCTCTCTCTCTCAATCAATAACATACATAGTCAGGCCCAAGAGGTCTGAAATGCTGTCAGGCTATCTCTGAAGAAGTTTATGTTATTCGTGGTGCTGATTTTCCGATGACGAGACTCGTAATATTGTAGGGTAGAGTCAACACGTCATGGCTCTCTCTACCACCCACTCTTTACCCCGTCCGGATGTCTGAGGTCCCGTTCGATTGCAGGGGTAAACTCCCCTAACCCACTTCCCATCTCTCTCATGTGGGTCCCACATTTCTCTGTTTTTAAAAAAATGAATAAATCAATTTTACATCATGTATACCATCATACCATATAAAAATTATAAACTACTCAACTTCTTATCACTTTTTCAAACTTTAATACAATCACATCACGATAACTACTCACTTTTTCAAACTTTAATACAATCATATCACAACAAACCCACTTCTAACCCACCTCCAGTTTAACCCTCTATCCAAACACCAAAACCCAAAAATATGTTACCCTCTACCAGTTTAACCCGCCTTAACCCGCTAACCGAACACACCCTGAGGGCCCGTTCGGTAGGAGAATAAGCAGGAATAAGGATGGGGAATAATGGGAATAAGGGTCTATTTTTCGTTCGGCTGGAGGATAAGAATAAGGAGAATAAGATGAAATAAAGGTAGGTAAGGTGGGATAAAGATAGGAATAAGAGTGAAATAAGATGAAATAATGGAGAATAGTCGTACCACGGGGAAGCGTGTTGGGGGCTTATTCCTCTTATTCCATTCCTCCTTATGACCCAAACGAACAGGGCCTGAGGGAACAACTCCTAGCCCCCTGACAATCCTTCCCGCTTTGTTACTACAACATATATCTATAAAAGTTTGCTCTTTTGCTTCTATAATAATAGTATTCCCTTTACTTGTAGGTAGTGGGCACTTCTTTTTCTTTTCGAACTCCTCACTTTCATGACTCTTAAATATAGAGAGGACCCTCGCTTCACTTCATCTATCTATACTTCTAGTATATAGGGTTGGGCATGGGCCGGGCTCGGGCCGGGTTCACCTTGGCCCGGCCCAAGCCCATTTTAGAATATGGGCTAACGGGTCGGGCCTAGGCCCATTTTATTTTCAAAAATTAGGCCCAAGCCCAAACCCGGCCCAAACAAAATGGGTCGGGTTCGGGTCGGGCCGGCCCAGTTTAACACCTATGTATACCAATATCATGTCTTCCATTCTTCTTGCATTTGTGTGGTTGTTTCTTATGCATGTGTGCATGTTTAAAACTATAAAGCATGCTAACTAATTTGTGATTTTAACATTAGTTGTATGTTGGAAATACAAATGTGGTAAAAATATGGCGACTTAAACCACCATTCAATTCATCATTACATATTCTATTGTATATGCGGGCACTATGACCCAATACAGATTGATTACTTACAGTTGTGCATGCTGTAACACCTGAGGACACTGATTCCATTCTTGCATATTAATGTAATAGTCTTGTATATTAATGTAATAATATCCTCAATCCACTAATGGATATGATTATTAATGTTTCTAAGCATTTATTCTACTCTCGAATAAGGATATTAAAGTTAGAACATGGTAGTTGGAATGAACATGAATATAATTGATATAATTATACCATACTAGATATGAATATACTTGCTTTAGAATGGGTCGGGCTATCGGGCTAACGGGTTTGGGCCTTCTCAGGCCCAAACCCGGCCCGATAATCAATATGGGCTCATTTTAGGGCCCACGGCCCGCCCATTAAATTTTGAGTTCGAGTTTGGGTCGGGTTATACGGGTCGGGTTTTGGGCCGGGTTGGGCCGGCCCAAACCAATGCCCAACCCTACTAGTATATACATTTTTAGCGCTATATAAATATGTTATTTTTAAATTACATGATAGAGGCTTTCACCAATATAGTTTGAAAATATTCTCAATGTTTTTAGAATAATGTTTTCAGACTCCTCGCCAATATTGTTTTATTTAGAATCGATGTTTTTTAAGTAGAAGAAAGTAGTGGGGTAGGCTACTTTCCTCCTTCTAGGTCCATCTATTTCTAATTCGACTAATCCGACCACTATCAGGGAAAACTAGCTTGAACAACTTGTTGGAGTCTTGCCTAAATGGACTCGTTGTCGACCACATAAAATGCTTAAACCCAAGTTGTCAAACCTACATTCTCATAACGTGCGCTCAAGCTTTTATACATTTTTGAAGTGGGACATTGTGCATGTTATTTCATGTATCTTCTATGTTCTTACCATTTGGTATATCAAGTTATATACATTTTTTAAATTCATCAACAAGGTTGGCATCATAAATAAATCCATTATTTTCTAATAAAATATTTTGGAAGTTGAAAAGAGAAATTATAGAAGTGTACTTTAACTCATTCACATTAATTAATAATGTTGGAATTATAGTTGTCGTATAACAAATATTACCTTTTGTTTAAAGATCACCATTTTAAAAATAGATTTTAGATAGAAGACAAGGAGTATATGTCCATGGGCACACATAATTTTGTGCGTCAACTAAATTATAAATGTAAAATCCTTCATTATTTATGATTTTATGTTACCATTACCGTATAGTTGTTAAAAGTAAATACAGCCGAGAGGTAATTTATGTCTATACTTGTTGCGTAAAATTAACTTAACTGACATATAAATTGATGCAGGAATGATAAATTATAGCGTAAACTTCCTCTTACGGGCCATGTAGGAGACATCTCTATTTTCCCTCGGGAGATCCTTATACACCGCTTAGCTTTCAATTCGCCTGTGACCATCAAATTCAATGTGAATAACCTGTCTTCCTCTCTTTGAAACAAGGGGCGCTTCCGGTTATGTCCGTGCTCCAAAATATTTTGTCTTCTCTATATTACCATATCTCTAGAGTCAAGAATGTTCTATGAAGAGCTACTGAACTCAATCACTTGCTGCATGTACCTTTCTTCATCTTTAATACAGACGTCTTGATAGTGGCCTATACAACATCCTCGAGTTGAACATATGGTTATCACTACTCCCTGGATTAGACTACTCCACTACTGACTGGTGAAGTAGCATCCTACAGAATCGTATAGGCAATCGAGAACCAGATGACTCAAAATGTGCTCACGATAGCCTAAGATGAGTCAAAATTCAGAGAAGATTGGAAACTTTGAACCTCTACCATAACTGATCCCCACGGGTCTCTTCAGAAACAATAACGATAAAGGATAACGTATTAAAAGATAATGAACATATTATCGAAATCGAAAGATTTAACGGACTAAATAAAATATATAAAATGGTTCAACTCATAAAAATGGAAAAAGGCAATCGTTTAGGGTACTTCCAAAAATTTATAATAAGTAAATTCATTTTAAACTCATCTTTCTTGATTTCTTCATTGTCATTTACAAGGAATGTCACATTCATTGTTAAGAATTCATATCATGATGATCACCCATTATCTTCTTGTTAAAACTTCATGAGAAAAATCAATCGACACCGTTGTTATATAATTCGTTGCTAGAAATATAACAATGAATACGGTATGTATTATGTATTTAGAAAATCAAGTAACGAATTATTCTCCTTGTTATATATCATGGGGGACATGGCCATCAAGGGCGGAACTAATATATATTATGGGAGGGGCATACCCCCCCCACGATTATTATACATCACTTGTACAATGTATTAAGTTTTAATATGGCCCTCCGTAATTATATTATAATTAATGTTGCTAGAAAAAAAGTTGTACAATCATTAAATGGTCAAGTGACATGGCTATTGTTCTGGAGACAAGGGTTCGAATCTTATCTCCATCAATTTTACTTTCTTTTATATGATTTATCCAATCACTTCCAAAGTATCAAAATAATTTGATATAAAATTGTATTCGACTTTATTTATCTTTCCCATTGTTTTTAGTACTCCTTGTAAATAAAATAGATTTTATTGTTTCCTTTTAACCACGAACTTTTTTGTTTCAAAATTTCACTTGATAATTTAGCCTTTTTAAGGTGGATTTAGAGAGACTTAAATTATTATATTTATCTAATTTTAAAAATAATCACTGAAAATACCAATCTATTTGAAATTCTAACATTAATAATAGATTTAAATTCTACGTTTATCAATATTGAAAGAGGTTCATTTTAGAAATATTAATTCTATTTAAAAATATCGTTTGAAAATGTATAGATTTTTCCATTTTTGAACATACATTATAGTTGTATACTAGCCCTTCCTTGATGAAATTCCTGATTCCGATGGCATTCTATATTAAATGATTTGTTGCCATAGACCCGTACGTCAGATTTGTTGTACAAGAGAACTGATCGTTGATATGTTTTTTTGTATCTTTTTTTGGGGTGAAGGGAGACTCGAAGCCTTTCTATAGGACATTCTGTTGCTGCTGCAAGAAATTAGTCTACGATGTCGAACATATTGAATTTCTGGATAACCAATACATGATAGCAATTCAGTACTGGTGCCATTGCTGCGTACTCTGCCAAGACACGAGGGAGCTACGACGTCGGCAGGCCGGGCCGCCGCTTTTCAGTGCCTCCGATCTGGTCCCTCCGGCAATGCAGAAGATGGTCTGTGACTGTTGATACACGCATCACCGATAACGCAGATGCGTTACAGACATGCATGTATGTATGTACGTATGTTTCCTTGATCCTCTCGAATTCCCCTTCTGTTGTATAACATGTCGAGAGATTACGAATTTGGGGATGTAATTACGTGCTAGAGCATATATTACCTTTGTTGATCGTTCTTTTTACGCCTACCCGGATGAAGAAATCATAGGTTAATTTTATCCAGAATCACTGCTCTCATGCTCTCACAGATTCTGCCTCTCATAGAATCAACTAAGTTGGCTGCTCTACGGAGCAATTTTCCATTTTTTTGGAAAAATTCCACAATGTATATTCATCTACATATCCCTCCTATATGTCATTCGAATTTCATTAGAAACAGAGATGTCTATGCCCTCCGTCTAGAACAATAATTTTAACGGTTTTAGATTTGTTGTAATCGACCTGTTCTGTTATGGATGGAGGGTTATAAGAGTCTCTGTTTCCGACGAAATGCGAATGTCATATATGAGTGATATATAAATGAATATCAAGATTCGAAATCTCGATTTCGATTTCGTTTCGGTCCCCTCCAAAACCGAAATTTCGGTGAAATTTCGGGAAATTTCGACCGTTTCGGTGGAAATGTCGAAAATGACTCAAAAAAACCATTTTTCGATGATTTTTTTGGAAATTAAGATCTTCTGAGTTATTACAACAATAAATAGCTTACAAATACACACTTATATCACACATATTGCTTATATATGCCCCTTAGATCGCACATATCGGTCATACGGTCAAATCGATGTTAATGTTGATTCTTGACTGATATGTACTGGAAACTAATATCATCTAATCCAAGATCTTAAAACAACATCTTACAAATGCACACTTATATCACACACATCTCTCATCCATGCGCCTTATATCACACCATATCGGTCATATCGGACATATTGTTGAGCAGTCTGATAGATACTGTAAATGGAAATCAAAATAACTAAGTTAACAATACTTAGAAGACATCTTTTGTTCATAAAAATAGAAAAGAATTTTTTATTTAAAATGTAGATAATGATTAATTAAACAATGTTTTGTTCATAGAAATAACCGTCACAGACAAAGTTCGAATGAATTACAGAATTAATTACATACTTACAATAAAGATGCATCTATTTACAACGATAAATGACAAACAAATGAAAGGAACAAGCTATATCAAATATATAGAAGCTATAGAGTTTTTTCATCTCCATTGCTTAAATCCAAAGGGGAAGAAACTCCCCAAGTTGAATAATCGATGTATGTACCATCTTGTCTCAACATGCCATGTATCCATGAATTTCAACCGAAATGGGTCGATATGTCGAAATATCACCGAAATTTCAGTCGAAATTCAGGAAATTTTGTACTGAGATCCATGAATTTCAATCGAAATGGGTCGAAATGTCGAAATATCACCGAAATTTCGGTCGAAATCCGTGAAATCGATATATATATAGGAGTTTCAATAACCATGACCTCTCGAAACCGAAATTTCACGAAATTTCATTCCATGATGAATATACACGATGGAATTTTAACAAATAAAAAAAATTGGAGGAAATTGTTCCGCGGAGCAGCCAACTTAGCTACTCCACGAAGCATTTTTCCTCAATTTTTTTGGAAAAATTCCACCACGTATATTCATCTACATATCCCTCATATATGCCATTCGAATTTCGTCAAAAACAAATACTCCTATGCTCTCCATCTTAAACATGTAATTTTAACGATCTCATATTTGCTTAATGGGGCTACTCCTAGGGGAAGCCAACATGACTGCCCTTGTCCTTATTTTTCGCATTTTTTTTATTTTTTTTGAAAAATGTCACCATATATATATTCGCTTATATATCCTTCGAATATACCATAAGAATTTCGTCAAAAACATACACTCCTATGCTCCCATCTAGAACCGATCGATTACAACAATATTTAGACCACTAAAATTACCTATTCTAAATGGAGGGTATATGAATATCTGTTCTTGACAAATTTCGAATGACATATAGGATATATATGGGTAAAATGAAGTAACCCCTAGGGGGTAGCTAACTTAACTTCTCCTGCTCCATTTTCCCCATATTTTTTTATTTTTTTTTGAAAAATAAAATCTTCAAAATTCATCACTATATCCCTATATTATATCATTTAATTTTTATGAGAAACAGATACTCCTACAACCTACATCAAGATAATCATTTTTTAACGATTGTAAAAGTTTTTAGATTGACCATGTCTGGATGGAGGCCGTAGGAGTCTCTATTTCTCACGAATGAATGACATAATAAAGGGATATAATAATGAATTTACACGATTTTTTTTAAAAAATAAAAAATACGAAGAAAGTAAGACGGATGAGCTAAGCTAGCTACCACTGAAGGCAGCCTCATTTTACCCTATATATAAATATACATGGTGATATTTTCCAAAAATAAGGAAAAATAGAGTGGGAACGAGGAGGCAGCCCCATTTTTTCCATTATATACACACATGTGAAAAGTGGCACAAGCGGGAAGAATGTAGACATACAGTTAAATGCTAGCAATTCTTAATTTTTACCAGATAAACAGGTTTTTTTAGCAAATCATTATTGATAGCAACTATTAAATATCTTTAGTAGCCAGGAGTTCCAACGTAAAATATTTTTAAAAACAAAATCCAGCCTCGCATGTTCATTATATAATTATCTGAGGGTGTGGATTTGCCGAATAAATTAGCAGGCATACTCGAATACATCAAACTAATTTCCGGCAAATTATACGCATTTATATCGATTATTTACTGTCCGTTTAAGCATTTGTATTTTGGTCTTAACAGCTTACTAATAAGGGGTATAAACCAAATTTATTTACCAAGGGTTTCGTACAAATTCTTACACCAAATTTAAAACTCAGTTCTCACAATACTTAAACCAAAATCAGACCAGGTTTACGTCCGCAAATTAAAGCATATGATGCACAAAGTGAACAATAATAATGCTCGCGATCCATAATCCCAATTTATCATAAAAATGGGGACAACAATGCAGTTACAGCACAAGAAAATTTGATCTCCTTGCCCTCCTACATATGTAACAACTCCCATTAAATAAAAAGGGTATAAGAGTTCAATAGAGTAGCAATGCATGTTAATGAATTTTAGGGTGCAATGTCAATTCCCTGAACCCACAACTTGCAGGAGCATAAGAAACTCTAATATAAAGAGTTTAGACCGATACGATCACCTCAATGCGCAACCAGACACCTGATCTGATCTCCTAGCCCATGTCGGTGTCCAAAATGGATGGATACACTAGAAGAAGGTACCTAACTGGAACCAGCCAGTAAAACAAACCTTAGAGCATCAGCTCAGTCAAGGTATTGAGGCATTTGTTGGAGCACGATCCACCGGTATCGCCGTTGCTTGGATACCAGATGAATCAATGGATACGAATAACTATACGGATGTAGATGTGCAATCATCCACCACCATGGAAGCACATGAAAGAAAGAACCAGATATAACGGTGGTCGATCATCTCTCGCGACCACCGGAGAAGAAAGATCACTAAAAGAAGAATGAGTACAATTGTCTTTGTTCCTTCGCTCTCTTCTTCTCTTCTCTCTAGGGGTTACATTATTTTGGTGGTATAAAGGCAATGCCTCCCACCCTCTCTGTATATAGCCCAATTATTATCCTACAGTCATATTCCCATTAGGACTACAAACAAAATACAACTCAACTATTATTAGGATTAGCCGTCCCATCCCATTATGATTCATAATCCTAATATGACTTTAATCCTAACAATCCCCCTCTTGAGTTGAATTCCATCATGTTATCTTCATCGTTGTGAGTCTGAACTGGGCCATCATCGTCATATGCAAGTATCATTTGCAGGACTCACCGCCTCTGGGTGACGAACATGATCGCTTTATCCAAGAGACCACCATATCCAACTTCTGAGGATTGCGCATCTACCGCATCTCATCGATGTCAGACCTCATGTTGATTCGTCGTGTCGTATCCTCGCTGTCGTCGAACCAAGCTCTGATACCACTTGTTGGAACACAACCCGCCGGTTCAGTTCTGCTTGGATACCGGATGAATCATCAGATACATATGTGGAATCACCCACCACCACGGAAGCACGCGAAGAAAAGACAACCAGATATAACGATGATTGGTCACCTCCCACAACCAACGGAGAAGAAAGATCACTAAAAATTAAATGAGCAAAACTCTCTCCGTTCCCTCGTTCTTTTCTCTCTTGTCGTTGTGGTATGGATGCAATGCCTCCCAACCTCTCTATATATAGCCAAATGACAATCCTATAGTCAGTCTTATTAGGACTACAAATGAAATACAACTCAACTATTATAATTGGATTCCTAATCCTAATATGACTCTAACCATTATGCCACAACGACAAGACAACGTATTTCCTTAATTAACTGGAGCAACACTAACAAAACCATACTTGTAATTATCATATTATTGATGGAATTAAATGATCACAGAATCGGTAGGCAACGTCTGTTCCAAAGACGTGCATAATAAGAGACCCAAGCAATGCTAGAATCCCATTCCAAGTACTTACAAGATAGCATACTGTCATAAAGTGCGCAGTTTAGCCATGTCAGCAGAATAAATGTGCCTATGGTTCAGCTCTTGGAGGATGGCATCTAATTTATATTGAAGAAGCCACAAAATAATTTACAAAAGGGCAGCTAACAGCTGACAGTCTAGAACCAATATTATACATGTTGAACAAGACTTACATTGTGTATTTTATGTAATTACCTATGAAATGGTGTCTAGTTGATTGCAGCCCCTCAACTACACAAGTTGGTTTGCTGTCATCTATTCGCACCAATCTTTTTGGAAAATTGTATCGCCCTGCTTCAGAAAAGGAGAGATGTTAGATATTAGATAGGAAACGATGAAAGCAAATTCTTCGCGTGTCTAAGAGAAGAAGAGCTAACCCTGCCAGCACAAGCGCTTGGAAGAGGATATACATGTTACACCAAGCACGGTTACTGTTGTCCTTTATCCAGGCTTGTGTTTGCATTCTTCGGCAAACAAGGAAATGTGACCACCATCTCATGGAAAGTTGAACAAAATTTTAATAAAAGAGGAGCCAAAAGAGAAGTATCGACTTTAGCAGCAACACAGGACTGCAGATCACCGATAATCCCTTACATGCTGGATTGTGGCCACCTCTAGCTAGAATCACTAGTCAGAATCCGAGTCAATTGAAAGATATAGTCTAGGCCTTACGGATCGGGGCTGGCGAGGGATAGAGAATGGACTCTCGGATCTTTTGCTATTGGAGATATCCTTTCTGGGTCTACTATCATTCATGCTTAGAAGTAAAGCAGCTGCATCGACAGAGACAATAAATGTTTGAGTAAATGTAAAAAACAGCTTCAAGTGGTTGAAAATGAACATTTTAGGCACCTGCATCGTCCAAAGGCTCCACCTGGGTCTCCTTGGAAGGATGTTGACCAAGCCTAACATCCGTTTCACTGGCATGGGATGTATCACCAAGGTTCATCCCAGCCCTGCCAAGCCTTAAAGAGATCCAATCATCAGTTCTAGGGCCATTAGAAGACATGTGCTCATTAAGATTTGCCTGTGTCGCCGCTCTAGAAGGTCTTGTGGGAAGAAAAATTTGCAAAGAAGGATCCTCAAATGCCAATGGATTATCAACAAGGCCACCGTTCAGGTCAGTACCAGCACGATAAGATGGCATGTCCTCGGGATTTCCTAAAGAACCTGGTGCCAGACCATAACTATTACCATTTGAGCGATCAAGTGAATCTTGCTTAACAAGAAAATTATCCGGGACAGCAGCCTCTGTATTAAGAAGTTGGAATTCAGAACTTTCTGGTAATGGACATTCAGGCAGTGGCCAAAGAGGGGGGATTCCAAAATCATCGCCATCACCAAAAAGACCCAAGCAAGAAGTGCTTGCTCCAATTTCAGGATCTTCAGGGTAGGATAGTGTGGGGGCAGGATTAGTTAAAAATGGGATCCCATTGTTATCTGTTGTCTCATTGTTGAATACAGTATTATGGGGAGGCAAGTCTTCATTATCATCTTCGGAGTCAGTAAGGACAATGACATTTGTCTCCACAGCACCAACCCTTCTGTCATCAGCATTGTATGCATGATCAAGACTGTGATGTACTGATTCAAACTCCTGAGATTTGTTGGATGAAAAATCAAAATGTCCATCGCCATCTTGATTGACACTAACATCTTCCCCATCACGAAAACTTCCACTGGCACTGCTGCTCATGGGAATTATTTTAGGACCATATGTCCCATACTTTTCATCAAATTGACTGCTGGATGACAAAGCTTTGACATCTTCAGGTTTACTTACTTCCCACACACCATTTCGATTTCTTCTAATTCCTAGTTTTAAACCCTTGTGGCCATCAGAATTGCCTTGATTGATCTGACCCAAAATATCGGGCTCAGGTTTAACTTCTACTTTAGGAACGACGGCCAAAGAACTATCGGATAAGTGCCACAATCCTAACTCCAACTGCTCTGCTTCATTTCTAGCTCGCCAAGAACCATCAGGCTTAACATCAATCTCTGTCACATCTTCCCCGCAATTTTTCAGCTGTGTAGTGGTCCAATATTTTACGTCAATACCATGAGCTATGTTTTTATATGAAAATGAAACTGTAAGAAAGCAGAATTTTAAAGCAAATACCAATGTTGTAATTCGATTGAAATATGGATCAATGATGACATTTTCTAGAGAGTAGTTCTTGAGGCAAATTGGGCATTGCCACTGTAGCAAATAAGTATGTTAGTAATAGAAATAAGGAGGAAAAAATTTGAAGCATGCAGAAGAACCTTTCTAGAACGTTGGTTAAGTTCAACAAAAGATTCTAGATCAAAGCAGCCCATATGAATACAGGGCTTGAATCTGCCAGCAATCTTTATTCTTGATCCGGTCATCTGCAAAGAAAGAACGTTGTTAGCAGAAGTATCTCTATATAAGGAAAGTAACAGCCATTTAAAAGCCCGTGCATGATTAGAAATGCTCAAATGAATGAGTTCGAAACACAGGACTTCAGTGTGAATACAAAAATCAAATATGTAATGTTATTACAATTGCACAATGAACCGAAATCCCAAACTTGCCATTTTTAATGGACTTGGGGAGAAAGCTATAAGCAGAGAGCTACAATATAGGCATGTGTACTACAGAATCAGGTATATCCAGATCGATTTTCTAGATAATCACTTCACTCAACTCTTTTAAAAAAAGTTATTTTCTGTAGAATATATAACTATGTGCATATGTTTGATAAAGCCCAATTCCAGATTTTAGTACCAATGGATTTTACAGGTGTAGAAAAACAGAATGCGGAAGCGGAATCGGAAATAAAGATAGAACAATAAGAACAAAGAATTTAACGTGGAACCCTACACCGTGAGGAGCGGTATGAAACCACGGGAGAAGCCCATGAATTGGGCATTTCCTCTATTGAAGTTCTCAATGAGTACAGGGGGTGTGGGGCTCCTTATATAGCCCCACAGACAGACCCAACAGTGACCGCTCCCCCGTGTGGTACTAAACACATGGGTGGGCTCTTTTCTTTTCCAACACTCCCCCTCAAGTTGGTAGCTGGGACAGCTGCAACTTGCAACAATAAAGAAAATTATACATCATTACATCTTCACTTGAAATCACCACAATATAGGTATGTATCCGCAACTGGTAGACAAACCCGCTTGCTGACGGGTATATCAGGTCACCGGAACGTATCTCTGTCGTGCTTGGAAGGTCACAGGACTGTCTCTGTCGTGCCTGCATGGTCACCGGATCTCTGTCTCAGTCGTGCCTGCGGGTCACCGGACTTTGTCTCCGTCGTGCCTTGAAGAAAACAAATCCAGTGCGGAGTCGATGTCGAGGATAGAGACACCACGACGAAGATCGATGCACAGTGAAGATGGCTTGATATTCTGTGAATCCGGAGTGTTTGGTCTGTGCATATGGCTTTTACTCCCCTTTCTCCCAAACTTGTGAGAATAATGAAAATAATAGACAAGTTGGGAGAAGCAAGCATGAATCACATTTTTTTATGCGTACGACTTTTTCCTTGTACGCGACTTTTTTTTTCTTTTTTTTTTCTTTTTTTCGATTTTTTTTCGATTTTTTTGTTAGCATATGCGTACGGCTTTTTCTTGTACGCGCCTCTTTTCTCTTTTTTTTTTCTCTGACCCACTTGGGCCCAACTCACTTTTCCTCTTTTTTTTTTGTTTTAGCAAAGACCTTATGGTCCAATGGGACCGAATTACAATTCGCCCATTTGGACTTACATCGCTCTCCCTCTTGAAAACACACTTTTTTTCTCTCTCCTCCGTCATTTCATTTTTTTATACAGGCTGTCCTTTTTTTTCGTAACAGCCGTAGCCCACTTGGCCCAACACTCCCCCTGACACATTTTTTTTAATATTCATCAGCCCCTTCCTTTTTTTTGCTGCAGAGACCCCCCTTTTCCTTCAATCAGAACAATTTTTTTTACATAGCGCTTAGGGTTCCACGGGGGGACCCTCTTCAAATGCCGCCGCCCCCCCTGCAGGGGCCTTCTCTGCTTGCCGCTATCGCATGGGCACCGCGTACGTCTGGAGATGGGGTTGGAGGAGGAGAGGGCTCGAGGGGCGTCGTCGCATGAAGAGGGGGGCAGAGGTGCCGCCCGCCTCTAGGGTTCCCTGTATGGGGGTCGCGCACAGGGGCCCTAAGGGCTCGCGACTCAGTCTCGCGCGAGGGCAACTTGGGATCGCCTCCGCCTGGGAGGTCTGCAACTGAGGGGGTCCGCTGCTTGCGCGACTCCTGCTGCTAGATCGGAAGGGGTGCCGCCTTGCACCTGGGAGCGCCGCCTTGTGGCGCTGCTCGGGACTGGCGATTGTTCTTTTCGAGGGTGCTCGCGATTGTTCTGAGATTGGAATGGCGCCGCCTGGGGTTGATGAACTGGCTTTTCCCACGCGTGCTGCGAGGAGCGCGTGCTGCAAGGAGCGGCCTCGAGATTTCACCGCTGATGGCGTGAGTTGTTGTTGGGTTCCGCCTTGAGGGCCCTCGCGTGATGGAGGTGATGCTACCAATGATGGGGCTCTCCATGGGGATCGCCAGGAGCACCTGGAGAAGGACCACGAGGGCACGCGTGATGTGCCTGGGCCCTTGCACAAGAACAAGAACATATTTCGAACATATTTCTTCTGCTTGAATGAGATGGGGATCCACTGGGAAAAAAAAATCTTCGATATGGATTAGGGTTTTTTTTTTGAAACCTCCAGGACTTGATAAACAATGGATTATGATCTCTATAAAACTGATCTTCAAGTACAAACAATAATCGAATCTCGAATACAAAAAAATAAAAGATAAAATCCTCAAGAATCGACCCGTTCTGATACCATGTAGAAAAACAGAATGCGGAAGCGGAATCGGAAATAAAGATAGAACAATAAGAACAAAGAATTTAACGTGGAACCCTACACCGTGAGGAGCGGTATGAAACCACGGGAGAAGCCCATGAATTGGGCATTTCCTCTATTGAAGTTCTCAATGAGTACAGGGGGTGTGGGGCTCCTTATATAGCCCCACGGACAGACCCAACAGTGACCGCTCCCCCGTGTGGTACTAAACACATGGGTGGGCTCTTTTCTTTTCCAACAACAGGCATCTATAATTTTCAATTGAGGAAAAGAGGCCAATGCCCAGCTGTCAATTTTTAGCCTCATCTCACATAAATAGACATTCTGATACAGACCGAAAATGAAACCTGCTACTTACCACCCAAAAGTCCCACACCTCAATCAAAACATTCAAGATTTAGTCACTCCAAGCGAGCACCTGATGCCTTGGGTCATGCACTCCTAAGTAGTGCCTGAAGTTAAATGGCATGCCTGAAGCGAGAAAAGGCATTGGGGTAGGGATGAAAACGGTCGGATACGGATACGAATATAGGTATAATCGTATCCTTATCCATTTTAAAATACGAATACGAATGCGAATACGAATATTAACGAATGTAAAAAATGTGTTACCATATCCTAAAAAACGAATACGAATGTAAAACGAATACGAATCGGATACGAATAATAATAGAAATTTTTAATTGATTAACTAAAATATACATGTTTAGGATGGTTTACACATAAAATAGGTATACCAGATATAGTAATTTCATAACAATTATATCAACAATGGTGAATGCAATTATAAAATATTATTATGCATAGTTATAAATAAATATATTACTATACTTATGTACGAAAACGAATATACGAATACAAATGCGAATATTAGCGAATGTCAAAGTGATATCCATATCCTCATCCATTTTAAAACGAATACGAATACGAATGTTAAAATATGTACAAAACGAATACGATATCGGATCGGATACGAATATATGCACATTCGTTTTCATCCCTACATTGGGGTCTCCCCTCATCATCTACAAGAACACTTTTAGTGCTTTTGACAAAATTGCATGAATTTACATTCAAGTACGCAACATAATCATGCTTAGAGTCTCTCTTACAACGATTCGCAGGTCCAAGGATGTCTTGTAAGCATGTCCTTTGTAAAAAAAAAAAGAATCTTGTCAGCTCATCTTAGAAATTCTTGCTCTTTGGACCAGGGCAATGAATAAACTTCTCAATAAATCACCTTAAGCATACCCTCAAGTTCTTCTGGCAAAACACATTTTCGCCCTGATAATTTCCTTCTGCAAACAATTGGTCCAACATTTATATAAACATCTTCCATTTATCCACACACATCTTTTTATAAAGAAAATTCAGATGCCTACTCGAGGACACTAGCAGTCAGTAAAACATCACGTATAGCGTAGGCTTTGCTACATCTCCACAACCCAATAAGGTATGATTGTGCAGATGCTTGCAGGTTGCTCGACGGTTGTGCAGATGTGGATGTTCGATGGCTAGTGTTGTTCAGAGGAAAGCATGCTCAAAGTATGCTCGACTGCCTCCTAGTCGAAGAACACATGGTTAGGGGTGCTCGATGAGCAATCAGGGGAGACCTCTAAGGGAATATTACAAAGCGATCAGCTGCCAGTAGTATGCATAGTGATAACCGTAGTTTGCTTGGGTGCGCTCAAGTTCGGAGGGGTAACGAGATATGGATGCTCTGAGAGTGGTTGAGTAACTTGAGGGAGGCTGACCAGGAGTTGAGGTTTAGACCACTTGGTAGTGGAGGAGATTGGGGATTGCTCGGGGGAAGATGCTCTTGGGGGAGGGGGAGGCCTCATTGAAGAGGGAAGAAAAATTTTGTGCCCGTCTATAAGATGGCATATGTTCCTAGGGTAGATGTTGGAACCACATAGGGAGTGGCAAACTGAGGTAGGTGATGGTGAATCAGCAGTTGCAGCTTGGAAGGGGTTCGGCATGCAGGAAGGAGTTGGACATGTGACCGGAGTGGATTCAGGTGTATATTGATAAATGTGGAAGAGAGCGGGGGACACATCATTTGGTGGGGATAGTAAGGTTGCAGTGAGTTTGTTGGGGATGGTTGTGGAGATGAAGAAAGCGACAAGACTTTCAGAGGAGGCATAGGGGTGGTGGGCTTGAGCCCTCAACGAGTATGAGAGAAGATGCTGTCAGTGGGGGGTATGCTCAATTTAATGTGGATGCTTACATGGAATATGTCAGGTCTGATGGTTAAAGGAAGGCATCAATGTTTAAGACGATACTTTTCTTATGGTGTGTGGTGATGGTCATAGGAGCCTGATTGGAATCCTGTAAGGCGGAAATGTTGAGGCAAAATTGTGGGGGAAGACTTGAGGGGCTTCCTGTCAAATGAGATAGTGAAGCAGCCGAGAAATCAGTTGTTCGAGGGATAACATGTTTCATATGGTCAAGCACTGGGAAAGGAGATGGGTTATGTCGGTACAGCTAAGGAAGAGGTCAAGTGGGCTACTTTTTGGATTGTGGAGCCTATCTTAGATTCTTAATCAACGTTTCCACGTTGGGAGCGATGGGAAGATTGCAAACGTGGTGACAGAAGCTGGAGAGGACTTCTACCCAATTGGGCAATATTTCAACATAATGTTCTCTCCTTTTTAAAAGGAACAGAATGTTTTCTTTGGAAGACCAATCAAAGAATCAAACAGGTTTAACTCTGCTCAACTTCGGGATGGTGGCGGATGAAGTAACGTCGGTGGACTACATGGCACAAGGTTGCAAGTTCACTAGAAAGAACTTTGTGACGAGGTTAAATATTAGCAGATTCTTGGCCTCGATCGGGTTTATAGATGCCATTCGATGTCGACAGTGGCACCTAGACATAGATTGGTCTCTGATCATCCACCACTGATGTGGTCCTCCAATAAAGCAACAAAGCTTGCCAACTATTTCAAGTTTAAGCGAGCATGGTCATCGGACAAGGTTTCAGATTGTTGGCACTGGAAGGGGAGCATGATCGACAAGACTCTGCTATCCGAACTCAAGCAAATAGACTTAAGTTGGTGCACTTCTAACTGACTGAGTACAAGAAAACATAAAACGATCCATGGGACAAGAGTCAGGAAACTCTACATTGAGTAGATAGTGTGAAAAAGACCGAACACAATAGGGTTCTGTTCACCGAGGGGGCAAGATTTAATGATGAGAAGAGGAAACGTGCAGGAAAGGCAGATGCATAGGCAACTCTGAATGCCAACACAAGGTTCATCCACTTATTGACAACAGAGAGGTATAGGCAGACCACTATTGAGAGGTCGGTGTTGGAAGATGAGGTTTGGGAACAACGGGAGGTCGGCATAGCTCCGGCACGTTATCTTGAGGGTTTCACGACGAAAAGGTGAGGGGTGATAGGGGGAACAAATTGTCGCTATAGCCATAGAAGAACCTTACGAAGTTGATCGCCCAAGATGAGGTTAAATTGACTTTGAAGACTTTGAAGCCGGAGGGGTCACCATGACTTGATGGTTTCCTGATTTTCATCTACAAGGAGTTATAGCAGCGTATGGGGACGAATGACATTCAGGTTGTAGCCATGTTCCTGAATGGGAACTTGAGATTTAAGAGGTTGGATCATTTTTTCATCTTAGGGCCATTTCGATGGAAGATTATAAATGGAATGCCATGTCTACTGCATAGTTGCAAAGGCCTTGACACTCACGACACAAACAATCTTCGGGTCATTTCGATGGAGGATTATAAATGGAGTTTATTGCAGGGAGATCCTTATTGGACAACATTGTGATTGGTGCATGGGCTCAAATTTCAGCGAAATTCGGTCAAATATCGATATCCAATCGAAATCGAAATTCGACCAAAATGGCCGAAATAAGCGAAATATGGGGGCCCTAGTACAAAAAATGACCGAAATGACCGAAATTTCGGTCGAAATTCGACCAAAATTCCGTTTCAGTCAGTCACCGAAATGGTAACCAAAATCGACATTTAGGGCCTTGGGTTGGTGAAGAAATGGTCTCAAATTCGGAAACATAAGAGGTGAGAATTTACTGGAAGGTGGATTTTGCAAAGGCTTAAGATACCTTGAACTAGCCTTTTTTCTAGAAAAACATTGAGAAATAAAGGATCTACATACTGCTTGGATGAAAAGATGCATCACGACGTCTCTTTCCCCCGTCGAAAAGGGTGTGGATGCAGACTGGAAAGAGGGTGAGAGTCGTGTGACAGGAGTGGTCAATGTCAACTTTAGTGCTCGTTTTAGTGACTAACGTCAAGGATGACAATGCCCTAGCAATGCAACAAACTATTTACTTATTTCAAGGTTGGATCAGTCACCCATATGAGGCCAGCCATTGCTTGAGTAAGCACATGATATTCATTTAAGGTTCGGAGATGCAAATTCAATTGCCTAAGGTAGTGACAGAAGTGTTCGGGGAAGCATCAAGGCTGAGGACTAACTCATGTATCAATTTGAATAGAGGATCGAGAGATTGAGCTCTCTAGAGGGCTAAGAACAACGGATGGGGTCAGTTGTTGAAGACATACCGAGGCTTGACGCTAGTGAACCCGATCCATGTTCAATAGAACAACGCTCGATGGTGGAGAAGCCAGAGACAAGGCTCATGGGTTGGAAGGCGAATTTGTCCGGGGAGCTCCTGGTTTTGTCGAGATCAATTATGTCAATTATTCCTCTATTTTACATGTATGTTTTCATATTGCCGACAAAGGTAAAAAAACATGTCAATGGCTTATGATGGAAGTTCTTGTGGAACAAAGCACACAAGGGGGATGGGGATGTTTTCTTAGTTAAGTGGGAGGAGCTTCACAAAACAAAAAGGTATGGACTTGGCAGGGATCACGAGACTAAGTTGGTTGGATGGGGCAATGCTGATTAAATTGGCTTTGGAGAGCTGGTAGGAGGGGACGAGATATATAGTAAGATCTTTGAGACATGCCACAGTTAGTTCATGGAGATAGGAGACAAAACCAGACTAAAGAGGAAGTCATTTGTGTTCTAGGATGGATTGTTTTAGATAATGATGCCCCTATTTGAAAGAGGATTGAGGGAACGCCAGGACTTCCTATTCTAGTTGGACAAGTAATAGGCATCTTCGGTTGCTAACTTGAGAAACGTGTCCAACTTTGATATCCTCCAACCGGATAAAGAGCTTGGAGTTGTGTGCCATATGACGCGAACATCTAGTATACGTAATTCATTTCATAATGTCGGGAGTATCATGCAAAACAATGGTTCAATATTCTTTGAAGTACCCATATATTCTTGGTTCCTTGATAGTTAGTGTGTATCTTAGCGATTATATTGTCTTAAGACACTTTCCACCTTAAGCTTCAAAAAATGTGCATATGCATGCTTAGTTTTCTTTATATACAAAAACACATGGTTAGGCTTAGGTTTCACTTCTTTCCTATCTGGTACATTACATGTCACATACATACAGATTCTTTTGAAACATACATAGTGATTTTAGGGGCATGATTAGAAAGTAGCTTTTCTAGTGTTTTTGTTCCCATCTATTAACCTATCGGTAGTTAATCTATAAGTGCTAAGCACTTTTACTAGTTAACCATTATTGTTCTTAAGACAACTAGTTCCAGTAACTAAATCTTTCTTTCATCTAAAAGTTAATCATTTTCATTCTTAGCAGTCTCTCTGAGATACATTTTTCAATTATGTAAGAACCTTCTTTCTTTAAAAACAATTTTGCATTTTTTTCATATTCATGCATTTAGAGAAAATCTCATTATATGCTTATAGAAGTTCAGATATAGATTCATTTGCCTCAATTCCATTTGAAATGAGACAGAGCTTTGTTGTTTCAGCATTTGAATCATCTTCCTCTCACGAGCTTGAGCTTGCACCATCCCAAGTGGTTGTGAAAGCTTTCTTCTTGAAAATCTTCTTTTTCTTGACTTTGTTTCCTTATTGTCTTCTTTCTGAAGTGGACATTGTCTTGACCATAGAAGGCCATATCGATAACGATATCGCATCCGTCCGCCCGGAGAAGGGATATATCGCCGATTTATCGACGATATCGATGGAAATGTCGGAAATGGCTCAAAAAGCAATTTTTGCCGTTTTTTAGAAATTAAAAATACACTTATATCACAAATATCGGTCATTTATAGCCCATACAATGCATATATCGGTCATACCGAACATATTGTTGTTAGTGTTAGTTCCTGACTTATAGATATTGGAAATGAATTCCACTCAAGTTCTTATAACATTAAATAACTTACAAATATACACTTAGATGACACATATAGATCATCTATAATCCTTATATCGCACATATCGGGCACATAGTGAATGTCATTGAGATGAGTCATATGATTTGATTCAAAAAATGTACTTAATGATTAATGAGACAATGTTTCTTTGGTATAAAGATTTATTTATTCACAAAAATAAAAGAAAAAAAATGTAAATTAACGCAATATTGTAAAAGAGATTAATAATATTTAGTTAACATAATCCATCATAAAACCTTGTTTTCTATGTCTAAAACATGAGATCCAACTTTATTCTTCCATAAATTAACTCGATTTCACATATAACACAAAAATCCCAAATTAGTTCCCCAAATATCTCGCTAAATACTTCAAATATTACCAAAAAACAAGAATATGCATTAGCAAACAAACAACTACAAACAAAAGTTCTAACAAATTTCACAATTTCTACGAAAAAATCGGACTAAATCTAGATGTTACCTACCTCAAGGAAGCAAAGCGAGAGCTTTGGAGAAGAGGTTTGATGAAGAATGAGGGAAATGGCGACTTAGACCGATATGGGCCCGATATCTGTGCATTTACAAGCTGAAGATTCCACCTGTCGGCAATATATCGCCGACATGCGATATACCGCCGATATATCGCCAATATATCGCCGACATATCGACGAAGCCTGATAAATAGATATAATGGTCTATATCGATATGTTGAACCCACCGATACCGATATATCACAACATTACCTTCTATGGTCTTGATGCATGCCCCCTTTTTTACTATAAAAGATGACTTGATCGTCCGTTTCTTTGACAAGTTCTTTTCGGACTTTCACCTTCCTTTCACAGATTTCCAATACTATCGAGAGATGAAAGATATATCGTCCTCGTTTCCTATTCATGTTTCAATGTAAGTGAAATTTGCTTCAAAAGTTAAATCTCTATCTTTTCCAGAGCCTTCCTTGACATCTTTTTAAGCTTTCTCAATGATGTCTTCGTGGGCCACGAGATTTCCAATCAACTCTTCAAAAGAGAGCTTCATGAAATCCATAGCTTCCTCAACAGATGTAGTGTTCGAATGCCATTGTTTCGTACGACTCACAAATTTCTCAACGTTGTCTTTGGTTGAGTATCCTTACTAAGTCCTTGGATTAAGTGGATTCACGTTGTTTGTAAATCGTGTACTAAAGTCCTTGATTGACTCTCATGTCTTTATCTTTAAAAAACGAGGTCGTATTTCAGAACTCCAATTTTGGATTTCTTGATATAATCAATCCATTCATGGGCGACCTCAAGACATCCCTGAATTTCTGGTATAGTCTTTGATTGAGAGACCATGTTGAATTCATCACTAGATAAAGCACAATATAAATGTGGATTGCCACAATTGCTTACTCATCAGTGGGTGAGTATTCTCATGTTTCTTTGACGACTTCATGAATTTTGAACTCTTGTTTGGTGATCTTCCAGAGTAATAGATCTCATGTGGATGACTTCAAATAGATAGCCATTTTCTTTTTCCAATGTGTATAGACATGCTATCGAAGAATGGTTGTTGGTTGATTGATTGTCCTTAAGCACAATAGTTGACATCGGATGAGCATATTGTTATAGATGTACGGAATTAACTCCTGAAACTCTTGACACAGAATGATGTGATAGCAAATGAAGAGACACAAGAATGAAGTAAATAGTGTCTACATGAAGAAATAAAAATTTTAAACAAATAGCTCAATAATCACAAATAGCACACCCCAACAAGCAAATTACATTCCACATAGATTTATACAGGTTCCCCATACACAAGTATGACGTCATGTGCATGAACTTGACCTACTCATTTTCTACAAACTCTCCCACTAACAGAGCTACTTCTCGGGTAATTCAAACCACTTACAATAACACAACTTACAAGATTTATCTTCTACACAAGAAAGGCATTCACAGAAAATGCCTCAAGGAAAATGCCTCTAGGATTTCAGTGAAATGTCTACGAAATTTCATCGAAATTGCATGTCTTTCGACGAAACAACAAAAAATAAGGGAAACTACCCTTCGTTTTCATTGAAATTTGCATATATTAATGAATTTTCTTTTATTTATTCGTCGATGTGTTGAGTTTTTAGAGCGCTTTATGTTATTTGAAGAAGTTATTTAGTTAGTTTCTAAATTTTAGATCTAAATCCAAACTTAATCAATTAGCCACAAGATTTAAGAGTTAAATTCTAGTTTTTAACTGAAGAGACTTTTTTTCTTTATTTTAACATATATATTTTGATTAGTAATTATTATACGTGTCATCTCATTCTTATTGACAAGGTAATTATGATGGATTTTGCTTCCACTTCAGCATACATTTCTGACTCTAAGCAATACGTTGCTATACATGTCAACATGGGTGATGATTATGACAATAATATTACTTCAAAACTTATATTTACAATTCTATTTTGTGCATTTATATTTTATTTATTGACTTAAAAATACTAAAAACTTTACTTTTTGGAAAAAAGTCTAGTATAGAGACATTTCCATGATTTCCGACGATTTCACTAAAATTCTCCAAAAATTCTTCTTTTGGAAATGGCAAAATGGAACCGAAATCTGAAATTTAAGGCTTTACTTTCTTGTTGTTTCTCTCTGCTACAAGGAGTACGTACAATTGTGTGAAGACTATGTTAGCAACCTTCAAAATCTTGTGATTGTAAGTATTTGCCTACTATCAGGTTGGATATAGATTGTACTTGTTAATGCTATACAGTTTCTTAGTGTTAGTTGATTTGTATGTGTCTTACGTAGCATATATTTTATGATCATAAGCTATATAATGCATCAATTAGACGTACATGTTATAAAGATTTATGTTTGTGAGTGTATGTGCGTGCCTTATTTTCCTAAAAGTAAATAATTTCCTATGTTGAAAGTAATTTGGTTAGATACAAGTTCTAAGTTGCCATTTCAATCTTTAATTTCTTATATAAGATATCCTTTTGCTAGTACTCTTTGTTGGCCTATATTTTTCCCTATCATTATTATACATGTCACCATTCTCTTCATATTCAAGAGCTGAAACTAATGGCTTCTAATTTTGGTTCCAAATCTGGTTTTGATTTCGAGCATCATACTATTTTTTTATTGTTTGAGCGATTGGATGGAAAATTTAATGTAATATTTCATGTTAATATCTTACTTTTAGCAAAAAAAAACGGTGCGTTTCTATCTCATTTATTGAGTTAAAGAATATTAGAAATCTTAATTTTAGAAAAAAGAGTTTTCAAGTAATTTCTCACGTTTCCGACCATTTCACAGTAATTCCACCGAATTTCTCTTTTCAGGCTTACCGAAACGAAATCGAAATCCGACATTTAACGCCTCGAGTGTAAGAACACGCATAAAAAATGGTTCAGTAGCTAACTAAAACCGTCGTACAAACTTTATCAATAAATTTTCAATTAGAAGTCAAGACACGTTGAAACAAGTTCAAATGACTAAAAATCAAAAGTATATCGATGTACATGGGCATATATCAGTGTATGGAACATACAAGAATTTGAACTTATCAAGAACATGTATTGGTGTATGAATATATCAACCCATGTAACAATACTTATACCAATGCACATGGGTAGTGCAACAATACTTGAAATGCGTGACATTGTGAGTCTTCAATGATGTACAAGTGCATGAGCTTGTACAAGTGGAACAATAATCAAATGTTCATGTATGTAAGAAAAAAACTTCGTAAATTTTGAAACTAAAAAGTAGATTATTACAGTAGATTATTACAAACTAACACCATTACTTGAAATTAATAAGACGTCAGAAGTCATTTTGTCTTGATCGCCATCATCAGCAGCTTTAACTCATCAAATACTTGATCACAACTTGAACAAGTAGTGAAAGTGTTACCTTTCTTTCGTAGTACTTTAAGATATGATACAACAAACTTCATTGTAAGTGCAACATATGTTAGTCCAACATAAAATAATTACTTCCTATTTTAATTTATTGTTCATTAATTAAAATAACTCAAGGGAAAATGTTTTAGCATTAAGAACTAAGATGTTTTTTATTCACGAAAAAATTACTTTTTTGAGTCATTTGTTAGATTTCCACCTATATCTACTATCCATTCCAATGTATCTAGACCTCCTACCGATACGATATCAATATTTCAAACCTTAGCCACCAATGTACCAACAATGGCCTAAAACTCTTAACTTCAGGGTTGACTATGGCTTACCGGTGTTAAAAGCAAGTGATAAAAAAATGAGGCAATCATGGCGCAATACCATCTCCACATTTTAAAGTCCATGAATAGATGGATGTTTTAAAGCGATGATAAGATCAAACCATCAAATAGATTTTCCAAAAATTTGAAGAATTGTCATCTAGCATGGGACATTATCCAACAAATTTATTAATTCATAAGGCCATAATATAAAATCACTACAATGGAAAACCGTACATATACTACTAATCCATTTTAATGATGTGAGGACACCTCGAGATATATGAAAATCATTTGCATTGCACACCACCTTCTCGACATAAAGCATTAACCATGGAAGACATTTGCATTCTGCTCATTCCGAATGATCCATATGACCACCAAAGGTCCGCTTTGATCCCAACTCTGCATGTACAATTGGCCACGTCTAGACTCCAAATCTCCTCTAGAAAGACTGGTTCTCACACATCAATCCACCTTATCACATCATCTACCACACTGACATCGTGTTTGGACAATGGTAAGATGTGATCTACATCCTACTCATTTCCAACACTAATTGGGAAAACGTTGTCAACTCTAATACCCCATTTGCCCCTCATGACCAACTGACCTTCCCTTTTCACCTCACCAACCAAGCGACCAATCTCACTGTTAAGGACGACTTTGATTTCCATATCAATGGAGGTTCCAAAGTAAAAATCGAGTCCACCCCCGGTGCATGCTCTCTCGATATCTCGTATGATGATCCATCTAGAAGTCATCCCCAGCCTAATCTCATGATTACATTCTCCTCGCCACTAATTTCACTTCATGAAGCAAGGCAACAAGTGACAAAAACAAAATAAACCCCTCCTCCTGGTGCCACACAACGTGGGAGCCAGACAGTAAAATTGTGAAATGACATGAAAACATGTACACATACCAACTGTTGAAGGCGAATTTTAGGAAAGAGAACAATCGTGAGTAGATTCACAAGGAAGAAAGAAAATAGCTGAGGCAACTCCAAACTCCTATTTCAAAATAACAGCATCACTTCATTTTTACAAAAACTCTCCTAGCCCTTCTATATAGAAGCATGGGATGACACAAGGCAATAAATCAAATCATAAACAAACCACAATTGACTCATAGAAAGAGTCCTTCTCGAACCACATACCACAACGAACTTGGCCTTTAACATAAATGGATCATAATTAAATATTGGGATATTTACCCAGCAGACCCTATAATCTTTCGAAATTACCTCTACGACCTTTGAAACATCCTAATTCCTCCCACGACCCCGTAATCTTGCTAACTCTTACCCCACAGACCCTGTGGTTAACCTCCGTTCTTTTTCCCGTTAAAAATAACCGGATTCCGTTATGTTATTTTGTATCATACCCATTTTGTTCATTAAATTTTCAATGACTGCCACTCCATCCCTGCCCCCCCCCGAGCCGCCACTGCTCCCCCTCCCCGGCGATGCTACCCCAGCCGCCCAGCTCGCTGCTCCCCCCCCTCCCCCCGGCGATGCTCCCCACCCACCCTGCTCCCTGCCCACATCCCCGACCCGGACCACGATGGAGCCCCATCCCCCCCCCCCCACCGGACCCCGATGGAGCCTCCCCCCAGGACAAGCTCCCTGCCCACACCCTCGCCCGACCCCGGCAGACCCCCATGGCGACCCCGATGGGGCCCCTCCCCGCCGCCCAAGCTCCATGCCCACACCCCCGCCCGACCCCGGTGGAGCCCACGGCGATGCTGCCCCCCCCCCCCCCCCCGCCGCCCAAGCTCCCTGCCCACACCCCGCGACCCCGATGGGGCCCCTTCCCCCCTGCGGCGATGCTCTGCTGCCCCCCTCGTCGCCCAAGCTCCTGCTCCCTGCCCAGGACCCCCCCGACCGCCACCGCTCCCTGTTCCCTTCCCCCAAAGGCCGTCGCTGCTCCCTGCCCCCCCCCCCCGCCGCCCAGAGCTCCCTGCCCCCCACCCCACATCCGATCGCAGCGATGCTGCTCCCCCCGGCCGCCCAAGCTTATGCACCCTTACGTCTAACTTGCACGTTTTCTTTCTATTTTTTATTTTGGCTAATCGTAACCGTTCGATGGTTAATTGGTTAGATTAACTCACGACTAACCCAAGTAACTGACTCAAATGTAGTTAAAATTGACGGGAGGGCTTGTTGGGTAAGACGGAGGAAGTTTACAGGGTCGTGGGAGGAATTAGGATGTTTCAAAGGTCGTAGAGGTAATTTCGAAAGATTATAGGGTCTGCTGGGTAAATATCCCTTAAATATTTGAATATTGTGATACTTCAAAAATAACACTAAAATAAAGTTCCTGATTTCCATATACATCAAATGGACATCTAGGAAATTTGACAAAAAAGAAAGATTAAATAAAGTTCCTGATTTCCATTTACATTGAATGGTATCTAGGAAAATTGTTAAAAAGGAATATCCATATGGAGAAGTTGAAGGTATTTGTGCTTTTCTCGGAGCAATCACCATCTCCTAAAAATCCATAAAAACAAAAGCATTTTCAGGGGCATCTTTTAATTCCATTCCCAGGTGAATTGAAAACTTTAGTATAAAGAGGATTGACCTCTTGTAACAGTTAAATAAGCTCCAAGAAGTATTGAATAAATACAAACCAGTCCTAACGAGGAAGCAGCCCCCGGCTAAGTGGACAATAAAATAGAAAAATATCTAAACGTAAAGCCAAAATTTCAAACCCCCTCTTTGATATAGGGAATAAGCTTTGACCAGTCAATTGTTAACTTCTTTAGATTACTAAATCCTTCAGTAATCTTGACAGGCATTAAACATTCAGTATCCACAAACAATATGTTCAGGTACAAGGTATAAACTTGATATAACTAAGTAAAGTGAATAAGCTTTGACCAATCAATTGTTGGCTTATTTTGATTCGCTAAGCTCTACTTCCTAAGCACCCACAATCACAACAATGGCAAATGCATATCCTCAAGAATCAAAAGTCCACCCGTCACAAGTAGAAACGAGATTGATCGAATTCAAGTGTGTCGAATCAAATGCACTCGTGAACAAACGGCAGTTAAATGTGAGTCTTATTCATTACAGAGATTTTTCAACTAAAATCTACTTTAGAATATTGAGGGAAAAGAGCTAATGCATATCAGACCAAAAGTCAAAAAAATAGTGTGAGATAAATCAACCTAGACAACTTATGCATTATCCAAAAAAGAAAAAATGATTCAAGAAAATCATAGATACAGCAATCTGATCCATAGTTTTTTCTAACTATTGCATCTAAAGTCATCAACCGTTGTGGGTGATTGAAAATAGACATCAGGTTTCGAACCTTACAGGAGAAAGGAAATTATTTCTATTGGGAAACATATGACTGAATTTTAATGGCCATGAATTAAGGTATTCTATATATAGGACACAATATTTGTACCATAAGCATTATCACAGACTTAAAATAGTACTTACAGGACAACGAAGGTTGACAGAAACTGAATCGGCAACCACTTCTAAATCACTGTCATTGTCTGCATTCTCTACAGCAGCTCCGCCGCTAATGCAGCGACGAACACGAGCAAGTGCATCCTCAAAATGTTCACCTTCTGATTCACCTGGTATCAAGCTGAGAACCTGAAGAATCAATCCAAAAGAAGTCATGAGTCTAAAAATGAATAGTAAGAAAGCTGAAAGTACAAAACACGAAAAATGGCATGCAAGGTTACTGTCTCATCTGTCCAAAGAAACCAAACTATAGCTGGCACTAAAGATGATCCACGTGATTTTTATCAAATCACTCGAGAATATAAGATCTCGCATCATCCAATACCGGAGAAATGTAACAAACACAACACGACATAGGGGGAAATACAAAATCTACTCAGGATGAAATATGGAATTATAACTTCAGAGCTAAAAAAGAAACTTTCAAAAGAGTCGGTCATAGAGGTGTCAATCAAGTTGATCGAATATGAGTAGGACCGACGCGAACTCGCTAAGAAATGCTTTTAGCTAGAGAACTCAAGCTTACTAAAGCGCTGACCTCACCCTCAAGCTCAAATGAGCTTTTCCAAATGGACTCAATCTAGATTCGAAAATGAATCAGCGTTCGGTGTCTTTCTAGTGGGTATCTAATATCTATCGTGCTGATCAATGGAGATCATCCGTAATTCAAAACTGAACTCGTTTATAAAAGCTTAGTTGGAACTAGGACCCTAAGAAATGTTTTGCGCAAGATTGATTGAGCATTTCCAGATGGACTCGAGCAAAACTCGATGTGAGCTCGAGCCCGGCATGGGCCTTTTGCTTAAGAATTTAAGCTCTTTGTTTAGAAAAATACAACAGACCGCTAAATAAAGTCAGTTTTTTTATAAAAACAAGATTTTAGCCTTTGATAAAAAAAATAAAAAAATAATTATTTATATTTTAAGATATAGGCATATGACATAAACCATATGCAGCACACAAACACAATCATAAACTTGGATGCCAAGCCACCCCCTTCAGAATGAGAAATGAAGGTTTCTCTTGTGCAGTGATGTGGGACTAAACAACCCAATTACAAAATGTTGTTGACATTTGCTAGGGGAATAAGGAAGGTGAGATAAGGATGAGAAATAAGGATTAAGGAGGCTGATTCCCTATCCCAACCTTTTCTTTGGTGGAATAAAGGTAAAATAAGGGGAATTATTTCATATTTCTTGTTCATTTGTTGTTTGTGAGAATGTGAAATAAGTGATAGTTATTGTGGAATAAATGGTAATTATTGCAGAATAGGCAGTGAGAATGGGGGATAAATAGCAATCATTAGTAAAACGAGAATGTCTATTCAAAGGACAGTTGTGGAATCGCTATTCCGGGGTTCAGTGGTTATTTCTTATTCGCCTGAAGATGGGGAACACGAATAAGAAATACCAGAATCACAACCCTCAAATCGGGCTTTCGTTATTCCAATAATATCTATTCTCCTCCCTATTACACAACTATTTCACTTACCGTCATCCCTCACCATTTATAAAATGAATATAATCTATACAGAGCCTATTCCAAAAATAACTACTTATACCCGCCTTATTCCTTATTCCACCCTTATGCCACCCTCTTTAAGAACAGCTCTGCACTGTTTAAGTGAAATCCCAAAAATATTACACCAATGGAGGGTTTCTTTTGGAAAAGAGGGCATGCACCAAAAAGAGGACATCCCCAAAATGTCTATTAATACCCATGTAATCAATCACAAGAACCAAGACTTGAAGAGTTCTTTGACATAATGTGCAGCATTCTCAACACACAACCGCTCTTCACAAAACACCACTCCATTTCTTGCAAGCCAGATTGACCACAACCACACACTCGGTTTTAATTGCTCCACAGCCAGACGAAACTGGACTTCAGCAAGTGATGTCCAGAACATCTCCAAGGAAGAGATGTCAACCTGATGTAGGGAAGCATGATCACATAGTTATCTCACATGATCGCACGTAAGAAATAAATGCTCCGGCTCACATGGATCTCTGCTGCAAGGAAGGACAACCACCTTAGTGTCAGGAATAAACATAGCACTGTGTACTTTTTTCATAAGACCGTCCCAACAAAAAAGCTAAAGAGAAAGCCTGACATGCAGAGGAGCTTTTAGAGGACCAAGCAAACAAATCCCCATTATCAAAGACCATAAGACCAAAAAGTGCCTTATATGCCTTATTCCAAAGAACCCATCATCTCGCCATTCCCAATTCTCTTTATACTAACGCCATCAACACAGCTAAGGTCCTCTAATAGCAGAAAATTCCATCATTCTCTGCCCTGAGGAAGCCAGGTCTCGTCAGACCATCTGAAACATGCAAATCATGACTAGTCACCTGTTTAAATCTTTGGAATCTTGGTACAAAGATGTATCCCCCTAACCAATTATCAGACCAAAAGCAAAAGGAGCACCCATCACTTAAAATTGAAACCATCGCGGCGGACTTGCCACACACAACTGAGCAAATCCCCTTCCAAAAGTGGTAGGCACGTGACCATGGAGCAGGAACCGGAACCCCATAGTTTTTCCAGATCAAGAGAGAGAAAATCCTCGCCAATTCCCCAAACCAAGCACCCATTTACCCAGCAAAGCCGAGTTCATCTAAACAAGTTTCAGAACCTCAAGCCAACCACGCCCATAAGCAACATTGGTGTCCTAGGACACCAGGGGAGTCCCTCGATTCGACCATCGAACCCACCCCAAAAGAATCTCCTCATAAAAGCAACTATGAAACCCAACCGCGATAAGCCGAGTAGAGATGAGAAAGATATGCATCACAACGAGCACATCATTCAAAAGCAATTATCGACCCCCGCAGGATAAGAACACAACATTCCATCCCGAAGCGTACACTACCACTTCTCAAACAAAAGTAACCAATTCACCTGTTTCAGGTGACCATATGATAGAGGGAATCCCGGATAAGAATCAAAAGACTCCTATGAGGTGTGGCCAACAACTGCCCACAGTAAGGAATCTCTGCTTGGAAATAACAAACAATATGAGAGTGGATTTCAATCAATAGAAGCATAGGCTTGAACGTTCCCCAAAAGATGTCCACTAATGTGGAGATCACTCGAGCATCATGGATGATGTCCTTAATAAAAAAAGGTATCATCTGCAAACTGCATCACCGTGATAGAAATACTATCAATCCTATAGCATATTCCAATCTTACATTGGATTGCTTGTCCCACCATACAAGGTAATATATCAACTGCCAACAAACAACATAGGGACAAGTAGGCATCCATGATGAACATCTCTTTGATGCAAAAAAAAACACCCTCCAGTCCACCATTCACACAAATTGAGAAGGATGACATATCACACGTCTTTTCATCCAAGCATTCATGTATCTAGAAATCCTCCTCACAAAAGAGAGGCCCGTAAAAATGCCAACAAAGTCACAAACTTTGAAAATTCAATTTTCCAAAGCATCTCCTTAACATCATTCCTCCCGTCATCCACTATCTCAGTTGCCGCCAAACTACACATCCTCTATTTATCTAGGATGAAGTTCGTTTTAGCAGGGGAGATAATATCATTCATTACAAAGAGGAGTCAATTAGACCGAACCTTTGCAACAATGTAAGGAACCGTATTCGAGAATGTGATAGGTTTGACGAGACTTCCTTCATGGGAAGGAAAAGTATAAGAGTGCTATTAATCTGGTCGAACTCGGAGTTCTCACCTATGAACTCCACATAAACAGCGTGATTTCATCCCAAACCACATCCCATAATTCCTGAAAGTGGAACACTAGGAACCCATCTGAGCGTGACGAACACTCCACAATTAGTTCAAGTACCATAGTCTGAACCTCATACTTCCCAAACTTCTAGATCAAACATCCCGCTTGACGTGGAACTTATCTAGAAGCAAGAGTACCCAACCTCCTCCAACCACTACTCAAGGTTCAGGAAAGCGGTATGCGTATGCGTTCGGACTGGTCACTGAATACTGATTAAGCGGTATGCGGGAGCATATGCGGGGTATATGCGGTTCTAAGCGGTTTTCTATTTTTTAATTTAAAAATACAAAAATATCTATGAATAACATTACCACTGAAGTTATGTATCTAAGTGGAGTTAAAGAAGATCTAAGAAAAATGGTTCATGTTAGATGGGTGTGTATATATACTTTTAATTGCCTCATATTTAATCACAAAAAATATTTACCATAAAAACTTTACATTATATGATTCGTAATAACAAATCTTCAATACACATACATGCACTGCATGAGCAAAACCTCAATCAACATATATAAAAAATATTCGACGATACATTGTATATACTCGTGAAAATAATACATGAGAAAAACATAAAACATTGCATATACATAATGGTATAATGCATTGCAATTGTATATAAATGCATGTCATATTCTAACAATTGAATGAAGAGGCAAAGCTACGGAATTAAGGACCTGAATGAGAAGACTGAAAAGTTGGAGCTGCTGGAGCAGTATGCGGGCATATGCGGGCCGCATATGCGGGGAGGGCGCATAATGCACTGATTCAAGTAATCGGTGCGGTCTACATGCCGCACGGGCATATGCGGCCGCATATGCGGCCTGTGCGGTCGATTTAGTGAACACTGCCACTACTTCTCGGTCTACTTTTCAAGGAGTGAAAATGGTCCATCTCAGGAACATACCCACCTCCCTATCACCCTCACCCACTTGCCAAACACCATGAGAGAATGAATGAGATTACACCTCTGCCTATCACCATCACTAAGCATAACATGAAAGAACATGGTTTAAATATCCACTTCCCCGTATTCATTTAAGGTATGACCTCAACCTCAAAATTCTAAAATAATCGATATGTGAAATCAATGTAAAGTACTTGTTTGTATTACTTGGGAAAATTCCAAAGTTGGTCACAAGGAGGCGATGGAGTTTTTAGTTATCGACTCAAGCAAATCCAATAATATTAATTCTAATGTGAAATACACAGCTTATGTGCGGTGCATTTCAAGTGAAACTAAAGGCAATGGTGATTTATAATGCAATGAATGTATTGTGAATGGTATGTCAATGCAATGTGGTTTTTAGTTTTTGGTTTTTTTGTATTTTTTAATTCGGATTTTATATGTTCGTATGTTTTATTTTGCAAAGTTTTGAAGTGGTTTTGGTGAACCAAGAAAATGCCTGAATATTGGAGGAGAGGCATCGTGGTGCTTATTTATAGGAACAAAGGAGACATTCAAAATTGTCCAAATTACAGAGATATCAAGCAGACGAGGCACACTATGAAAATTTGAGAACATGTAATTGAAAGAAGGTTGAGGCAAGTTTCCAAAGTAAAAGAAACCAATTAGAATTAATGCTAGGTCGCTCCACTAACGAAGCCATCCACTTGCTGAGGAGAACAATAGAGATTAATAGAGCCAAAAGAAAAAAACCTCCATATGATTTTTAATGATTTGGAGAATGCTTATGATTTTATCCCACGAGAGATATTGTGGAGAGTTTTGGAGAAGAGACAAGTACATGTCTTATACATTAACCTCATAAAAGATATATGATAGGGCTTCATCCTGTGTAAGGATACAGTCTGTGAAGAAAGATTATTTTGACATCAACATTGGTCTACATCAAGGTTCAACTTTGAGTCCATTCCATTTTACTTTGATTATGGATGAGTTGACATGTCACATTCAGGAATGAGATATCTTGATGTATGTTATTCGTTGATGATATTGTGTTGATTGATGAAACTAGAGATGGAGTAAATGAGAAGCTTGAGGTCCAGAGACATGCATTGGAGACTAAAGGATTTCGTATAAGTAGGGCTAAGAGCCTAAGACAGAATATATAGAGTGCACTTTTGATGGAAACAATGCTGAAAGAATCGAGATGAAGATCGGTGACGATAGCATTTGGAAGAGAGATTCTTTTAGATACTTGGGATCTATTTTGCAATATGATGTGAAAATTAATGGAGAAGCGACTAATAGAATAAATGCATGTTGGCTAAAGTAGAGGACAACCTCTACTATTCTCCGTGATAAAATTCCTTTGAAAATCCGTGATAAAATTCCTTGGCTGAACTCAAGGAGGCTGTTTGGGACCTAAACGCGGACGCTTCCCCCGGGCCGGATGGGTTCCCGGTGGGCTTCTATCGTGACTTCTGGGATGTGGTTGCTGAGGACGTTCTGGAGGTTGCTCGTGAATTTTGTGAAGGTAACCGTGGGTTTGACAAAATTAATAGGGCCCTTATTGTTTTGATTCCAAAGTTTGTTGCGGCCAATCGCATCGAGGATTATCGCCCAATCTCTATCTCCAATGGGATATATTTAATCATTGCTAAGGTCTTGGCCAAGAGGCTGGCTCCCCTTCTTGATTCGTTGATATCGCCTTCGCAGGCCGCCTTTATTCGTGGGATTGCGGTGGCCTACGAGATGGTGGAGGCTTGGAGGAAGTCTTCTACTAAGGGGATTCTTTGGAAGATCGATTTCGCTAAGGCCTATGACTGCCTTGATTGGCGTTTCCTGTGGTCGGTACTGAGGCGGAGGGGCTTTCCGGAGGCTTGGATCTCGTGGGTGCGGCGCTGTGTGTCCACAGCCTCCCTTTCCGTTCTTCTTAATGGTTGCACGGTCGGGGGATTCTTCCAGCCAAGGAGGGGGGTGCGTCAGGGGTGTCCTCTCGCTCCCCTCCTATTTGTGTTGGCAGTTGACGTGCTGCCACGTATGATTGATGGCGTGGTTGCGGCGGGTCTTACTCGTGGTTGCTCTATTGGGGACTTTCATGTCCCTCTTCTTCAGTTCGCCGATGACACTATTTGCTTTATCGAGGGTGGTCCCTCAGAGGTATCCGGTATGGCTACTACTCTTCAGCTTTTCAGTGAGGCTTCGGGCCTCTTGATTAATGGGACAAAGTCTAAGGTGGTCACATTCGGTATGTCACAGGAGGATGTCTTGGAGTGTGGCCGGATGCTGGGCTCCTCCCCCGGTGGGCTCCCCTTTGATTATCTTGGCCTGCCCTTGGCTGTGGGTCGCGTTGGGCTTCGTGATTGGAAGGTGGTGGTGGAGAAGATGGAGGCTCGCCTGGCTGGGTGGCGAGCGGCTATTTTATCCAGGGGCGGCCGGCTGGTTCTTCTAAAAGCGGTGCTATCCTCTATTCCAATTTACTTCTTCTCGGTTCGTGGATTGCCTAAGGGGATTCGGGTGCGTATGGAGAAGTGTATGCGGGGGTTCTTGTGGGGAAGGAAGGGTGAGGGGAGAAGGGGGTGCATTTGGTGGGGTGGGGTGATGTTACGAGGCCCAAGCAGGTGGGGGCTTGGGAGTGAGGCGGATGGATGTGGTTAATGACGCCCTTTTGCTTAAGTGGGCTTCGCGGGTTTGGGGATCTGAGGAGAACTTCATGTTGAATATTCTGCGGGAGACGTTGGGAGTGGAGATGTTGGCCGGTATTCGGGGGAGCCCCTCCGGGCACCTTTCTACCTTTTGGCGTGGGGTGCTGAATGTTTTTAATCGTAATCGCTCCCTTTTTAAACCTATGTTGGGCACGGGGAACTCATTTCGCTTTGGACCGATGATTGGTCTGGAAGGGGTGCACTAAAGGATGTGTTCCCTCGTTTGTATGCTTTGGTGGAAGACAAAGAGGCTTCGGTGGCCTCCTGCTGGGATGATGGCTGCTGGTGTCCTACGATTGCTGCGAACCTATCGGATCAATGATTGGACGATTTCTTTCGCTGATGGGTCTGCTTGCGGATGTTATTAATCCTACCGACGGCCGGGACCACTGGGCGTGGAAGGATGGATCTTTCTCTACGAGAAAGGCGTACTCTTCTCTCGTTACTACCATTCCTGGGGACGACACTGCTCTTGTGCGCGACTGCAGATTCTTGTGGGGGCTCAAGCTTCCTGAGCGCATTGCCATATTTCTTTGGCTTCTTCGCAGGGGGAGACTCTTAACTCGTGATCGGTGTGCAATTATGTTCCCCAATGTTGGGCCGTTCTGCGGGCTGTGCGGCACGGAGCGCGAAACCATCAATCACCTATTCTTCGAGTGCGGGCGTGTTCGTGATCTTTGGGCTGACCTTGGCTGGATCAATACCGTCACCGCTGCTTCTTTCTGGGAGAGTTTGGCGACTTCTAGGGGCAGAGCTAGGAGGGAGCTGCCGGATCCGATTGCGCGCTTATGGAGCATTTGGTTGGGGAGGAATGAGGCCCTCTTTGCGGGCCAGCGCTTCTACAGGGAAAATATCTCCATCAGTGCTACGCGTCTTGTGCTTGATTGGTCATCTGGGTAGACAAGGATTACGATCTTGCGGGGGGTGTTGATCTCGGATGCCCTTAAAGGGTCTTTTTTTGTTGGTTTGAGCTTTTCTTTCCTTTTGTAAAATCTCTTTACATTCTCTTTTAATATATTGGGGTGAACACCTACGAGTGTATCCCCCTTTTTTGAGCGTCAAAAAAAATTCCTTCAAAAATCAAAGGAAGGTTTTACAAAGCAACCATGAGACCTGCTATGCTTTATGGATCTGAATGTTGGCCTGTGAACCATAGACATGTGCAGGGAATGACGGTAGCAAAAATGAAAAGGCTAAGGTGGATGTATGGACATACACATAAAAATCGGATTCGAAATGATGCAATCAGAAGGAAAATTGTAGCTCCAATCGAAGATAAGATGTAAGAAAATCGTTTAAGGTGATTTGGCCATTTGCAAAGCAGATCAACTGATGCACCGGTGAGGAGATGCGAGTTTTGGGATGTTGAGCCGGTTAAGAGAAGGCAAGGAAGGTCCAAGAAGTACTGGAATGAGATACGAAGGGATCTAAGGTTTTTTAGATCTAAGCCCAATAATGATCCAAGATAGATCTAAATGGAGGCAAAGAATCCATGTAGCCGACCCTAGTTAATGTGGGAAAAGGCTTTGTTATTGTTGTTGAAATTTTGAAGTAATTTTAAATTTAAAAAGAAAAGAATATATCGAGTCAAGTTACTATGAGAGCTTAACTTGGACTCAACTTGTGCAAAATAGAGAGCTAAAGTAGGAACCCAAACACAACTAATTAAACTTACCAACCCAAACTAGCAACTCATCACCAAGTTTTTTTTGAGTCAAACTCATCACCAAGTTGAGAAGTTCATTAGACCTGACCATCCCAAATACCCCTACTCATCAAAGATCACTACACAAAAGTGAAGTAAGAAGTGTAACACTCAATCGAATATAGAATAGGAAAGCGAATATGGAAGTAGACGTTAGACCAATAATAAAATAGATAGAATAACTGAATATCGAAGAAATAGTTTGTAAATAAGCATTTATGCATGCAAAGATACCTATTCAAAGTCTTACATATATGCAAAATATAATTCGTAAATAGATTTTGTTTCAAAACAACCAAATCAAATATTGTTAGAGAATTTAAAATATAATCTTCTCATGCAATTATAGGTATATCTACATTTGAATTTATATACTATAATGAATATATGGATATGGATGCAAATAATTATGAATATCAAATACAATAAATGGAAATGGGTACATATAATCGTGGATATTAAGAAATGAGGCAAAGCAAGAGATCGACAATGCCCTTGCCCCATCGCCTTTTTGACCAACTCTCATCAACCAATCTCCTCCTTCCGACCTCCAACAGTTACCTTGCAATGTTCCTCGCTACCACTGTTGTTGCCTCCCGCCACCAGGTAACCGTTCGTATAGGAGTGACTACTACTTGACTATGTCTCGTGATCGAATAATTATCATAAATAACGATGATAATCGTCACCTTTTGTCGCCCTAATTTAGACAATACTAACATGTTACTACCCATGTTGAAGGGAATTTACGCCAAATGATTGCAGATGGTTTAGGGTGGAGAAAAATCAAAAGTAGGACTGCAAGAAGGCATGCAAGCATTTAATGCATGAGCGGAGAGTTTTTCGTATTCGCCTCTAAGGTAGAGTTCCAAAATTATCTAGCAACAAAGATCAAAAAAACATGCTTTATATGCGGAGAACGTGGACATCTCGCACCGCATTGTCACAATTTAACATATGCGCTTCCGTATAGTCAACGGGTCATGACAGCTAACATTACTTCTAAGACCATTGTCGCTCGAGTCTCACTGTCACCCACCCACTTCTTCAGAAAATCAGTAAGGTTGAATTCTCGGGGAAAGCCGACAGTCCTTGGACTACTGCTATAGTTCGAAGGATTCTCGAATAGACATTATAAAGCGAAGTCGCTCTCCTCGATTTTCATCTTATTGTGATGAAGATCTTAACTACTAATGGTGCTCTATGACTTTTAAGATGCAAGGTTGGCATAGAGGACGGAGTTTGTTTGCAACCCCGCCAACTTTGTGACGATTCTTGCACGACGCTCCGTACGGTGGGAATTGAAATCAAGAGTTTTCCTTTGCAATGTAGAGATGAGGCAAATATTGGACTCATATTTCCTAGATAAAGACGCCTCCTTAAATATTGCAGATAAGGACATTTGCAAGGTGATCCTATCCCTATTTTCATGGATTTCAAGACCAAGAGAGCTTTTCTCGGTGAACCTTAAAGAGGTATGCTTGGACGCTCTCATTAGTGCTTCACTTTCTCAGTAGAAAGAGCAAGCTCCATTCTCCCTACTGGAACTTTGAGTATTAGGGCTCATGTGAGGAAGAATCCCAATGGTCTTTCAAGCTCTACGGTTACAATGGGGCTCTTCATTAACGAGGTGGTAAATATAAACGTTACGATAAGATTGCCACCTACAAACAACGTGAAAGGGATCAATACGACAGTGTCAAGTACGGATGCGTCCTCTATAACGAGGACTCCTCAGAAAAGCATGACTCCTAATGGTGGTGACATTCCCTCCAAGACTTGGTGTGCCCTAAAAGAGACGGGCACCTCGAACCTCGCTCATCACCTAATGCTACTTGGTGCAATATTTCTCAAATAAAAACATAAAAGAATGGTTATTTGGAAGGTTTTTGGGGCCAATCACGAGCTCCAACACTCCACACTCCGACAATGAATAGATATGGCCCTCCAACATTCCACAATCAAAATGCAATCAGTCATAAGTACCTAAAGAAGGCCAATGGAAGGGAGTTCGATGATAAAGAGTGATGTGGCTTCAATCCACCGTAGTTGTGACCTGCATCAGATTAGCTCGCATGACATGCACGCGATTATCGATAATATGGAAAATACTAATTTGCAACCAAGGGGCGTGCAAAGCATCTAAACAAACAACTATAGGATTCCGGTTGTAAACAAAAACACTTATGTCGATTTCTTTCATCAAACAACTTGTTGGAATGATAAACTATGGAAGTTGATGATCAATCCAAACTTAATGGAGTTTAGAGGTGTTGCCGAATAAATGTAAAAAGGGCTTCTTCTTGGTTGGGATGGGCTCCAATTCGGCCTTACTAGTGGATAACTAGGTATAATCCCAATTGGTCCTACTAGAACATTATGCGGACATGCTAAAACTTTCACTTACAAATGGTAACAGACATATGACACATGACACAGACTCTAGTTGGGTTGTGGGGCAAGGAGAAATACATCAGACTCATGCATCTATCTCATTTACCAATAGGTGGATGAGATCCGGGGGCTATTGACGAACTTAACGATGATGCCTTACCATGTTGAGTTGAATTTCCAATCTTCTTCCACAAGGAGTTCTAGGACTTCCTTAATGATGATTTGTTGCATTTAGCCAATGAGTTCTTTTGGTTAATATCGTCTTTGACAGAATAAATAAGGCAGTGATCTTGTTAATACCCAGAAAACCGATGCGACAAATTGTAGGTAATACTGACCTATTGCCATCTCCAATGCTTTATTCTTAATAATAGCTAAAGTGCTCTCATATTATTTGCAAGAAGTACTTGATAGCATTATTTTCCTTTTTCAGGCAGTCTTCATTCCAGGAAGGAATGTGTTCTGTTCTGTTGTAATGGTGTCCGAGATACTTTCTGATTGGTGTTAATCAGCAGTGGAAGGCAAGCTATGGAAAGGAGTATTCATCAAATCCTATGATATTGTTGATTGGAGGTTCATCTCGCATCCCTTATTAAGCGAGGATTTATGCCACTTTGGGTTATTTAACTGACGATGTTGTGTTATCATTTCTTCCTAAATCTTCTAGGTCAAAGGTGCTCTCTAGTGTGGAAGCTTCTAACCACAATGAGAAGTGTGACAAGGATGCAAGTTTAGCACCACTACTTTTTGTTATTGTTGATGATGCTTTACTAGCTATGATGCAACACACATCTAAGGGAGGCTTTTTTAAGGTACAATTTACAGAGATGAGGCCTATGTGAAGATCGATGCAAATGACACGAGCTGGCCATCTCCCCGCTCTAGCATGGTATGTGTGCTATAAAAAATCAGTGCTTGCTTGCAACCTGTGGTTAGTAACAAGCAAAGTTTTAATTTATAAAGGGACAACTGGATAAAGGCAACGGGTCTTAGAGCAAACGCTTCCTGTGATTGTTCACACTAACGGAAGATTAGAACTATATGGTGGTTGTAGCCTGGGGATCAAGACTGTGGTCCCCTACATTTTGTTCTAATTTTATAGACTAATGTGTGGAAAACTATCTTTGTTTGACAAAAAGAGCTACAAGAGTTCCACAGACCAGTTGCTAGGATAAAATGTTGTAGTCAAGGAGTGTTTAGTGTTTGAAATTCCAACGCTTCATGGACTTGCGATGTAATAGTGGTGCTGGATATCTACGCAGCTCAAATTAAAGATAATTTGGAAGTGACCAGTTTTAAACTCGAGAACAAACTAATTCTTTATGATGGAACAAAATATCCCTCATCTTTCATAAATTATTCTTTTTGATTTCCAAATGAATGTTGCTTTGAGCTACTGATTTTCGGAAACCAATGCCTGCATGTATAATACCTCCCAGAACAACATTTTTCTTTCAGACCTTTATACCCCTACAAGACCAATTTTTTGGCTGGGTCACCGTGGTAAATTATTTACAAAGGTGCGTTGTGCATGCATGCTACATTCACCAACATTTTTTTCTAGATGTGATTCACATGCAAAAGATGAAGAGGACTTGTTCCTCTTCTCCCCGATATAAAGCTTAGTGTGGGAGGCACTAAACCTACAGCGATTAGACACATCAGAGTTAGCATGGTCCATAGAAGGTTTCTTACAGCCAATGACAGTTATCTGGACTTTATGGACCTCTTGTAACAATGCACTATTAATAGTATGCACTGCATTCCCTAAAATATCATTGAGCATGCAAAATTTCTTTTTTCACTTCGACAAATATAGCCTCCTTTATTTGTGAGGCTCTTCATCATATGGACAGGACTGGCCACTGCCTTGCCTTGCGTCTTTGAATGTGCTCACGTCACTTCTGTGATGTGTGCAGAACCGATGTCTCAAAGCCTTCTCTTCGTCGTACACTTGCTGACTGCAGATTTTGACGCTATGGGAGTTCATATGCAGCTTCTTGGTCTTTTGTTACATATCAAAGTGCTGCAGAGCAGCTGCACTGATGAATCTGATACGAAGGGGAACTTTATTGCCATTCTGTACTCCAAAGTCTGGCTTGCAGCCTTGGTTTTCCCCTAAGGAAGTTCATTCATCTTGTTGATGTGTGCACAGCAAGATAATCTATGATTACCTTCCTGCCATCCTGTTGATATTGTGTGGTCTGCTTCGTTGTTAAGGCGTTTTCTTTTGGTTGGGGTTGTTTTGCATTATACTTTGGACTATGTTGTGTTTAAGAAAACATTAGGTGTGGCCCACAATGGGACCAGACTCCCCCTTCTTTGCAAAAAAATATCTATGTCCTCTTTGAACCTATATGAATGTCCAAAAATATACAAAATAGAAGCAAGAATGAATTAGATGTGTCATGTGTGTATGTTTGTATTCAGATATATCCAAAACTGTGAGGGTTGAAAAATAAATTAATATCAAACCCAACAATTCAGATAATGTTTACCTTCTTGAAAATATATGAATCAATAAATAAAAATAAAGAAAACGTTAACAATGGAAAATGGTGACCTTTAAAAAAAGAAATACAAACTATGTGACAATGTGCATGCTTTTCCTAAAGGGTTTTTATCACCGGTGCCCTTATCTTCTGCAATATCAGCTTTGGCCTTCTTTTTTTTAATATCAGTTATGCCCCTGGCTTCTTGCAAAATTCATAGCTCTGCCCATTTGTAATATCAGTTATGCCCCTACTTTATCTTAACAGAAGCACAGAACTGTGAATTTCGTAAGAAGTGAGGGGCCACAACCGATATTATAAAAAGTGAGGGGCATAACTGATATTGCAGAAGTTAAGAGCAGCTGGTAAGAACCCTTTCCTGAATACAATTAAAAGGAACTCCCCTAAAATAATACAAAGAAAAAAATAGTTTGCAGTACCTGTTGTAGCGTTCGTCTTTTAGCAATTCTGATTCCAAAACTAAAAACACGAGCATCAGATTTTGACAAGGCAATCTTATTTGTTCCTTCACGACTGCATGTCGTAATCTACAAAAGCAAAATAAATGAATTCCGACAAATAAAACTGATATTCATGCAGAAGCCCTAATAACGAATAATAATGGGGGAAATAGTAGGCAGAAAAAAAGGTATAAAAAGTAGGAACTCGGTTATTATACTATGCGGATTTCATTGTATATGTCACTGTTACCTTGGTGAGTTACATGTAAACAGAACAACTCATCTTCAAATGAGTGACATTGGGATTTCTTATCCAGCTATTATTCACCATCAACTGTGAGCATTTCTATCTGACTTTATGTGCACTGGTATTAACTTCAGAATCATGAAGACAATCATTCCAAGGTTTTCGTGTAATTGCCGATTTTCTACACATTCTTAATCATAATTCCTATATATCTCAGAAAAGAAGCTTTAAGTAGGTTTAGCATACAAGTCTAAAAAAATACCTTCCAAAAATGTGCCTTTAGCAATGAAACTACTAAATCAAAAGTTAAAGCACAACCACTCCGAGCAATGAATTATATACAAACATATGTAAAATCACCATCATAGACATAAAAACAACCACCAAAACCTACGGCATCAATGCCTGAATGTCACCATATTATCACTAGACCTAAAGTTCAAAAAATGCATATTCATTTTTATTCGCTTATTTTAATTACTGTTAATGGCCATTTTTTCGTGAGTTAGCAATCATACCCTGTTGTTAGAAAAGAAAGCTAAGAAACTACCAGACCCAAAAAACAAGGTTTATGTTGTTTATGGGAGAATGGTATTCCTACTTCACTATAGAATATAACGCACTCAAAGGATTTTCTATTTATTAAACTACCAGACCCAAAAAACAAGGTTTATGTTGTTTATGGGAGAATGGTATTCCTACTTCACTATAGAATATAACGCACTCAAAGGATTTTCTATTTATTCAACGAGAATGAAGTCATGGGGCTCTACCACGTAGAGTTCAACCAGACTATGAGAGAGGATCAATATCCAGTAACAAAACCGAACTGTAAAACCAAAGGAATCCAAACCGAAAAGAATCGAATAAGTCAACCTTTTGAATTATCGATTCCTAAAGATCACAAAATCTCAAAAAATCGATTCGGTTCCGGTACACAGTTCTAAACTTACAAAAAAATCAAACCAAATCAAACATATGCACATATTATTTTATTAAATTTCAAAGCACCTTAACAATTTTTATATTCCGCCTTTAAATTAATGCCCACTGTGTTTCCTTAACACCTGCCAACTTAATTTCCAACATATACACTTAAAAAAGATAATGTTTGGAGTTATTTTTCTCGATTGTAAGGATGCATGATGCCATATTGTCCGACTCACAAAAAGCAGTGGAACCGAGTGTACTTCAACTGATTCTCTCTGAAACCAAATACGGTTTAATCAGTTAAAATCGAATTGAAAAATTCAATTCTTGAGTATAACGGGTTTGGTTCCGGTTCATGTTCTTAAATTAAACAATAATCTATTATATCCCATGAAAATGGGTCAAAATCAAAGCAAATTGTTCTTGTTAGCACTTAATAGTAGAGATGACGCTCCCCAGAAAGAATGAGTGGTTGAAGAGGATAGAAGACAGGAGTTGGTTGATAGAAAAGAGGGTGGAGGGATTTATCACCTATATGAACTTGTCTATACAAGGAGGCAGAAGGAAGAGGTAACGTTCGAGCAGCAGAGTTCAAGGTATGGCTATAAGAGAATCCGTATTGAAAGCAAGGCGAACCAAATTAATCAGCTAGCTTTTTTATACAAAATAATCGGCTTCTCATGGAAATGGCCTTCATAGGCACTCTTGCAATAATTATCCGACTGGATAGATTAGTCGGCCCGACTACTTTATTCAGTGGGGTGATCAAATAGAATAACTTCGACAACAAATCGACCGACTAATGAAAAATAATATCTTATTATTATTTAGTTATCCATTCTTTAAAGTAAAGTTAGATGTGTATAGTTTGATTGTAATTCAATTGGTACTTTTATCTTGTTAACTAATGTACAAATGTATAAACATAAATATAAATGTATTAAATATAGATTTTATATTTAAAAAAGTACATAACTGAACATTCTAATTAGTCACATGCATATCATTATTCTTTATTCAGTGGGCCTTCCTACTGAATACCGAATATCAACATTTGCAACAATGTTCATAGGTAGAATAGCTGGGGGGTGAAAGATGGACCGATATGAGAGCATCCAAACTCAATGCTAAGCAGCAGTAAAATGCTAATAACAGAAAAAAAAGTGCAAGGTTCTAGTCGGCAACCTAAACTGAAGGAATCACTTAACCTAGACGGATTTCACGTGTTCTTCATCAAGAATCTCTCGGAGAGTCATGGGCATGAGTTCCTAAACAAAAGTCATGGACTAAAGAGGCTAAACAGACTTTTTCCTCGTCCTTTAGCTAAAAAGGCAATCCTATGACAAAGGGTCTTTTAGACCCATTACATGCTCTAACTACATTTTAATTCCATTTTCATATCAACTTAAAGGACTTTGTTTGAGTCTTCCACAATATACTAAATATCGTGCCAATATATCGGTATTGACAAGGAGGAAGTTTCGATAATCTTACAGGATATCGACCTCGGTATAGCATCTAAAATCAGCCAAAAAATGATGGCTTCAGTGCAAACTTCCCCGGTATCGATCTACAATGATTTTGAGCCGATATTGTCCGATATCATCTTTTAGTCAACTTGTGGTCTATTGTTGGGGATTTTACCTTTGTAGCTACTCCATTATTAAAACCAAATTATGATTTTTATTTTCGATTGGGGGTGCTGCCCCCACACCCCCGCCGAGGAAGCACACAAGCTCCACCTGAGCTCGAGCTCGCTGACCAAGCAGTGAAACGCTTGTTTTAAACGGGAGGCTTCGCCCCACTTTTGGTAATATGCCGATCAACGAAAATATGCGTACATATATTATACATGTTATTATATTAATATTTAATTAGTTGATATTTAGTATTAGTAATATAACGATTCACAGGTCCCAACATACTCCAATTGGTTTTTTCCTTAAGTGTAATTAGAAAGTTCGATTTTAATCTATTTAATTCATATTCTTTCATTTAAAAGTATAACTAATATGACTGATGTTCTTTACAAACTATATCTTATTATGCTCGTTTGTTTGATTTAATTTCCAATATAGCTCAACATTTTGTTTATACGTAATATGCAATCTACTATAAATGTAAAGAACTAATTACACCTCCTTTATATTTCTATGTTTTTATCGTCCAAATTTCATCAGTTCCTACCCAATACCTCAAAACGATCAATAGTAACAACGACGATATGTGCAAAATAATGTGTACTGATGTGCTAAATACACTCCATTCTTGCATATAAGTGTATGTATATTATTTATTATTTAAGAATTAAGGTAATCCTAACTTGGGGGGAAATCACTAATTTGAGCCATTTCCAAGATTTTCACCGGTATTGTTGATATAATGATTTATCCCCTATATATCCCGTTCCAGGCTGCTGACCGAAACGATATCAATATTTCAAACCTTGGTCTTCAAAGTTGTTAAAAATCCAATCAACCTTGTCTAGTCCATGGCAGTCCAGAGATCAACTTTAATCAACATAGAAGCCAATGAACATTAAGGAAATCATAATCTTTGCATGTACTCTAGTACAGTTCACTGCAAATGTGTGCCTTCCATACACCATAGTATCAGTGAATGAAGCAACATGTCACTATCAACAAGAAAGGGTTTGCACTAGGGTGCTCACTACTGCCTTTTCTTATATGTATATCGGATGCAATCAAATCCGAACGAAGAGGGTCAATCAGAATCTGGCCATAATTTGAGTCCAATTAAGTTATTAGAGTCTATTTAAATTAGTTGATTGTTTAATTTTGTTTATGAGTAACTGAGTCCGTGCAATTTTTATTTAAAAAGTGAGATCACATGTGATCACCGATTAAGCAGTTAGAATCGATTAGAGTCGATTAGGATAGTTTCTGAGTTCAAATTTCATTCTCCTTCTAATTTTGTAATCCCACCCCTCTTATATAAAGGGTAGGCCATTTAATAGACAATTCAAGTCATGTTATGAATTAAAATTTAAAAGTTTCGATTTGGAGAGTGCCTCCACCCTATCCCCTTCCCCTAAATTTCTAGGGTTTCTCCTCTCTGTCTCAACCCTCCTACAACCCACGAAGCATGTCGAGTTATTCTTCTCTTCTCTCTCCTCATGATTTTCCGACTACCTCAAGTGGTATCAGAGCAAGGCAACCGAATCCTTCTTACAACTCAATGATCCGATCACATATTGGCAGATGCAATTCGATTTGAGTCATCTCGGCAACAGATCGTGTTCACAACAACAATGATCCAAGTGTCGCCTTTTATAAAGCATCAAGGTACAAACATGGTTAGATTTGTGGATAACCAATGACGTACTCATCCATATGGAAGATACAACAATACAAGTAGTGGATGATGAATCTACATTTACAATTCTTGTGAAAGAAAGCAAGGACACAACCCCCATCTACGACAAGAATCCAATGGAAGAAGAGTTCAAAGTGCTCAATCTGTTCACAGGCGAAGTTACCGTCTAGGATGCCCCCGAGTCACGGTTGTTGCCACTGACGCCAACATTAGTCCCGGCCTCGTTCTCCGATCAACTCTCCGACCCACTTACTACGACCCCTCCATCGTGGTCGACGACATCCATGCCACCACCATCCAACCACCCCACAATCTTACCATTGACCCCTCCTATCAACACAACACCCCTGCAATGCCATATTATAGCCGCCAGCAGCAACAGACACTGGAATCACCGCCAATGGGCCTCGACAATCGGAGCCCACCCACTCCATCTCCGACACAAACAGCAACATCGTTGCCACCACACCTAGGTGTTAAGGCCCCAAGCCTCATGGTGGGATGCCCATCATCGTCGCCCCACGATGGGACACCACAAGGTGAGAAGCAAGCTTTGAGCTCAACAACCGATGCTTTGCACCAAGAAGGCGCGATCAATGCCGCCTCCGCCCAGCTCAACGACACCAGCAAACATTCTGCTCGTGCGGTAACCTATCGAAACTCCCGTTGCCCCCACCCTTGCTGGGATTCCACTGTTGACGAAGTCGAGGAACCCTAGAAGGGGCTGGGAACACCTCTCTCGTGGAAAGTGGTAGCGGGGACTTTATGTCCATCGGATATCCAATCTTAAAGCCCAAGAGCTGGGCTATTTTGAAAAAATTACGACCAACACCCTCCACCCAAAGGTTTTTACAAATGGGAAAATGGGTAATTCGGAGAACTTATGTTATGGGTTTTGTTCAACTGAAGGGGTGAACAAATTGCAGTTCAAACCTTCCCTCCTAGAAATTACAAAAGAAATGTTGGAAGTGGAAAAGGTAGCGAATAATTGGGAAAAAAACCAATGGCTCAAACTACAATCAATTACTTTCGTATTGCAATTGAAGATCAACCAATTCATTAGGAGACGAATTTTTCAAGCAGTGGAGAAATGATGCAATCGAATCCGAACAGAGAGGGTCAAAGAATATACCCATAATTTAAGTTCAAGTTATTAGAGTCTAAATAAATTAGTTGGTTGTATTTACAAGTAATTGAGTCCGTGCATTTTTTATCTAAATAGCGAGATCGCATGTGATCTCCAATTAATTAGTTAGAATAAATTAGAGTCGGTAATGATAAGTTTAATCTCAAATTTTATTCTTTTTCTAATTTTGTAACCACACTTATCTTATATAAAGATGATGATACGCAATGTAATAGACATTTCAAGTCATGTTATGAATTAAAATTTTGAGTTCCCCATTCTCCCAATTTTCTACAGTTTCTCCTCACATCTCATTCCCCTCTCACCCTGTAAGGCGCATCGCGATCTTCTTCCCTCCTCTCTCCTTCCGATTTTCCCTTTTGCATCAACATCCTACATCATAACAATGAGGGATTTGGAACTTATATGAGGAGACTTATGTTCTAGCGGGCAATGTACTTTTCCCATAAGTGTGCATATTGTTGATGATATGTCCATTACTCTATGCAAGTCAATGAGAACATCTACTCTTCATCCTATGTGGCATTTTACTTGATTGATAATCCCAGTCCTCACTTCACAATTTCACTATGACAATAATTAGCAATACATGTTTGAGGCATTATCTGGAGACCATGCAAGATCATGTGATGGATGAGATAGGAGCTCTTATTTTCTTTAGGAACACGGGACTTTGTTCCTTGACTATGTGTTGCTACTATTTTGTCTTCTATCCTTGGTTCATGATGGTAGAATAGCATCCCAACAACACTATAGAGCATATAAAGGCTCACCTTGCTGCTAAAGGCTTTACACAACATAAGCCCTGGTTCATCTCTGTTCTTCTCCATCTTCTCCAGATGAGTCCCAGTTATTCCCTTGATTAGATTTCTCCTAAGACTACTTTGAGACCTTCTCTTAAGACACACCTGAGATACGTCCGTCCCCTTATCTTCAATGTGGTTCAAAAAGATTGGTTGTTATATCAGTTAGACACAAAAAATGCATTTCTTTATGGCAATCTAGCAGAGGAAGTCATCATGGCCAAACACCAAACTCCTTGATACAAGGTGAGGAGAGTATATGCAAAGTAAAAATCAATATAAGAACTAAAAAAACTCATAAAGCATGGTTTGACAAACTTAACAACAAGAATGCTAAAATTGGCTTTTGACCCTTATATCAGAAGGGAGACAAGTGGATTTACGATCAAGCTCTTTATGTTGGTGACATGACATCATTGGTTTTCAAGAAAAAAATACTTATTACATAAGATCTATGTTGTTAAAGATCATGGGCAACGTCATTATTTTTTTGGACATTAATATTGCTAAGAACACATAATATACTAAAAATACAAGAGAATGTCGACATGCCAGGATCCAAACCACCATCAAATCCAACTGACTTATTATAGAGTCAAGGCCAACTCATATCCACATTTTAACGACACTAAATTCTACGGAAGCAATCATTTAATGAAAGCTAATGTATTTATCACTCTACAAGAAAATAATTTCACGGTTAGCCATGCGAATTATTATATAGACAAACATTGCTACAACAAATTGTAGGATGTATGCATTCTAATAAAATATATAAAAGGGTACCCCAGACAAAAGACTATATTTCATGAATAATAGCCACTTCGATCTTGTATCTTTATATGCAACTTATGCATGTTATATTGAATATAGATTTACCACCAATTTTGCCACCTTCTTTATAGTGATAGTTTTATTCTCCACAACCATAAATAAAAAGTAACTAAACCCGCACGCAGTGGATTCACAATCCACCGCCTTAATCCACTTGACTACATCCGTCATTTAGACCAAATCATAATCATAATTAAGTTGATTAAATTCAATAATCTATTTTGTACACCCAAAATTATTTGATTTAGTCTTTTTATGATATTATTGTCAAATGATAGTAAAAACATGTGTGGTTCCTCATGCTAGTTACGAAGTTGAGTATCGTGCAATGGCTCATAATACTTGTGGGTGACGTGGAGTCTCTCTTAAATGATTACAGTACGTAAGCTACCCCTCATATTCACATGTCCTTGAATAACAAATATGTTACCTATAAAGCTGCAAATTATGTTTTCCATTAGAGAATGAAGCACATTGAAGTCAACAGCACATTGAAGTCAACATCTATACCATTAACAATGTTGTAACTGATGAAAAGATTGTAACTCCCTAAATCCTTTCTAAACAACTTATATATATCGTCACGGCAAGGTTCAGGAAAGCGGCATGCGTATGCGTTCGGACAGGTCACTGAATAGCGATTAAGCGGTATGCGGGGGCATATGCAAGGTATATGCGGTTCTACGTGGTTTTCTATTTTTTATTCAAAAATAAATAAATATCTACAAAAGTGACTACAATTGAAATGAATTTATGAATACATGTAGTACAACAAAAGATCTAAGAAAAATGATTTTCATGTAGAGATCAAAATAGTACAACTAAATATCAAAATCATCAAAGATAGTATTACATAATCTGAGTGCATGGAGCGCATATGCGCCCGCACAGCCTACATATGCGGGCCATATATGCGCAAATGGCGCACAAAGCTGGGCTTCAGGTAATCGGTGCGTTGTGGAGGCCGCTTAGGCATATGCGGCCGCATATGGCCATTTTCATGAACAGAGTTTCACATAGGGACTTCTTAAGAAGCATCATGGTTTTCTACATGATAATTGAGGCATGATGAACATCTATGTTCGAGCTTGAAGGAGATTGCAATTTCAACAGTATGATCTCCTAAATCCTTGTAATATATCTAAAAATCCTGAAACTCCTTGACATATTGTCATATACAGCAAAATATTACGAGAATTATAAATAAAGTAATGCTCCCTGTCAAACTGGAGCATAGATGTCCATCATACCCCTTTTGTTGCACAAAAAATCATAATGCTTCTAGGGAAGTTGTTTTTGTGAAGATATGCGCAAGTTGTGCTCTTTTCATCGTATAACTTAACAACATTTATTCTTCTGGTTGCCAGAATTGAAACAAAAATAATACTTTACAAAATTAAGAATAATAATAATCTGTTGAATACAGTGGGACAAAGAAATTCATATAAAGAAGAAATAGCAACAAAAAACTTACGAGAGGAGCATCATCTCTTCCATTGATTCCTAACAGCTGCGAACCAGGTCTATTAGTGGTTCGAACTGCTATACCTGCAAATGCAAAGAGAATTATGATAAAAAAAGCAAATAAGAACAATCAACAATGTAGGTAATTTGCAGGGAGCAGAGGGCAAAAGAAGAGAAAGGGCTGAAAAAAGGAAATAGAATAAAGCCAAAAGTACACTCAAATTTTCATTTCATTCAAACCAACTTTTATGTAGCAATGGATTGCTATAAAGAGGATCAAGCCAATAAAAAAGCAATCGCAACCAAAAACTGAACCTCTTGATTACAATGAAAATTACAAGAAAAACGAACAATATAATCAATTTTTTTGAAAAAATATAATCAAATGATATGAGTTGCATTGATTCCGCCATCTTGAAAAGTTCATACGAGTCGGTTCAACGTTCCTTGACAATTATTACCTAAGCTAACAAAGTTGTATATAAATCGCAATATTTTGGACATCCATGCAAATCACCAAAATATTGGGCCTAGCTGAAAAAAATCAAGGGACTTTCCTGAAATTTCAAAAACCGTGCTATACATCTTAACTTTTTTTAGGCCATGTTTCAAAATGGGATTCTTTTCCAAGTTTCCCAGTTCACTTCTTACCACAGTAACCCAACATATCCAGTGTTACTTCCCTCTTCAAAAGATAAAAACCCATTAGGGTCTAACAAAGACACTTGTATGAGGTGTCTCCAAGAGCAGCAACGTGCACATTTCAGGACAAGGAAGGGAAGTTTTAAGCAGAAGACAATGTGACAGCAAAGACAATGCTCATAAAGGTAGCAAGAACATAGAAATGGGGAACAAGAGCAACTTAGCCAAAGTAGTGGAGGAAGACGGTTATGAGGGAGGCACAGAGGAGAAAATGTCATTGGCTCCAACAATGCATGGGAGCATGGGTGCCCGTGCTCGAAGATGTATATGAAGGAAACATGTTACAGGGATGGAGGTGCCCATCACATGGAGCAAATCTTTGACTCAGTTGCAGAACTTGACATAGTATAAATCATTAAGTTCCTATTATACCAAGCTATTCCACCTCCTTATACCAAGCAGATTCCTTGTCCAAATGCATGCCTCAATGTGGTACTTGACAACAACTTCTATGTGAGCAATAATAGGGTCCAAAGTGCCTCGACTGAAAGGTCATTGTTAATGGCATATTGATGAACTCAGATATCATCTACCTAATACATGAAATTTAAGTTAAAATCCTTAACAAACACCAGAATTCATGTGTTAAAATAACATTCTAGTAAATACATGTAATAAAATAGGCGGAATTAAAATAACAGCAAATTAAGCACAAATGTACTCAATAGATAAAACCAAGGAAAGCAAGAAAAATAGAAATAGAACTCTTCATATGTATGTGTGCATGTGTATGTGTGTTTACATGCACGTGCAAGTGCTGTGAAACCACATCAATCTTGTATAACGAATCAAATGTTTATATGAAACTTAAAGTAGTGGGGAAAATCATAATTTGCATTTTCAATAATGCCCCTATATAGCAATCTACAAGGTTGCAGAAAGCGCTAGTCGGTACTCGGTCGGCGGGGTCACTGACTAAGGATTAATCGGCACTCGGGCAACTATTCGGATTTAGTCAGCCATTAGTCGGTTTTAATTTTAAAAATTATTTTGAACATATAAATCATTTTTATACATATATTCTTATATATTAATGTAGATTTGTACATTTTCTATACAATCATAATGAAACAAAAGAAGTACTTGTCTTTAGACATAACATTAAGCATATTAGTATAAATTAGCTTTAAAAAGGGCAAAAATCTAAAAAAAAAACTTGATGTAAAACTCGACCGATTAGTCGACCGACTAATTGGGTTGACCGACTAGGCCTCTAGTTGAGTCGGTAACCCCCCCCCCCTCCGACTAGTCGGCTGACTTTTACAAGCTTGACACTAATTGATTGAAAATAGAGCGTTGACTCGAGAAATTAGGTTCATTCATCTTTAATATCATAAAATTAACTTTCATACACTTGTAATTAATTTGCATAAATTAACAATCACTTCAGCATTCATATTCACATGCATATTTTCACCTAACTTCAATAATTTTCAATTAATTCATGCGAACTCCAATTGACAAGAAACCAACTTCACTGTGTACATATCACCAACCTTAATCAATGAAAAATAAAAAAATACTAGCTTGTACATATGAGAAATAAACGCAAACCCTAATTTGAAGATAAAAAGCCGTAATCGTTGATATCTCTCATACAGTATCTAAATGTACTCTACTCGCTTTTGAATTAATGTACATTCAATTATCTACAAATCAAGATCAAATTCAAAAGAATCGGAGTTCGGTTGTCAAAATTGAGTTTTGAGACCTAACTATGCATTATGCATATTTGCTGATTTTGACTTATTATTTCATGTGTATATTTCACTCATTTTGATTATTTCCATTTCATTTCTTTATTTTATTCAGTGTTTTAACAAATCACATAAAAAATCAAAATCCAAAAAATAGAGAAGCAATTAAAAATATCAGTTCTTACTTGAGCTTACTAACCTCCCATATTTATTCTAACATTAAATTAATCCACAAAAAAATCACATTTGAGTCCGTGCATCATTTCATAGAATGCCCAATTTTTGCATAAATTATTCAATCACAGGAAATCAAATAAAAAATACAAAACTGCAAAAAAATGTTTTTATACACAGAAAATATCATCAAAAAATTCATAATTTGCACAGATACTTCGTTCGCATCTGAGTCCTTCATGAACATTGTAGCTTGCAGTTAAACCTAAATCTTTCATTTTATCCAATTTTTCATTTGAGGATTTTTGTTATTTTTTATCTATTTATTTATGCACTAGTCGAAGTCATGGCCAACGTCATGCCACGAGACGCGACGCTAGAGGAGCCACATGGCTCCAGGAAACTCGCCCATTTCTCTCTCTACGTGATAAGCATGTGACGAACCCTCCAAACTTAGAGCACATGCCTAGCACGTTCTCTCCTCTCACCTCTGCCTCACGTGATCTGCATGTCATCTTCCTCCTCCCACCCCAGCGTCGCCTTGTACTGGCCATCGCCGCTCGCTCCTTCCAATGACCATCTTTAGCAACTCCCACCGAGCGCCTCCTCGACCACCACCACTGTACCTCGCCACAGACCCAACCTCGAAACCCACGTTATCCCTTCCCCTTTTTCGTAACAGAACCCATCACAACTCCAGCATCTTTATCATCTCCAACCAACCCCCTCTTCTTATCCTAATCGCCTCTAACGTCCGGAGACCGACCAACCCTAACCTCCAAACGTCCAAGCCCTAACGACCACTTTTCCTCGATCATGATTTTCCCGCACCTCTATCATCGCCTCCTATCGTCGTTATCCCAACAACCAAACCTCTTATCCACCCAACGACCAATCCCTAAGTTACCGCCTCCATCTCCTCCAATCGCCGCCTCTCTCAGCAAATACCATCGCCGAGCTATCGATCCACCATATCCAATCTTAAACGAGAAAGAGAGATAACTAGAGGGCTTGGGGCTGGTGACAGCATCCCCACCTATCTCCAGCGAAGACACCTCCAAAGGTACGATCCACTGGCTCCTTCCCGTGCGTTGCTCCCCATTGAGTAGTCAAGCTTCTCCGGACCTTCTGTCGATGTTGATTGAAGTGATCATCGGAGTCGATACATGTTCCTCCACTTCAACGGCGAACACCCCCCCTGTTTCCTACAATCACTTATTTCGATACCTCTTCATCTTCTTCTCCTCATCTGCGTACCCAAATCCCAGTTACATCCCTTGAATCGCCCGTGAATCGCCTCCACCATCTGAACAACCTTTGTCCCCAGTCGTTGCATCTCCAATCTCTCCGCAACTCACCAACGCCCATCGGAGCTCCAACCCCTATTGTCTGAGTAGCAGGCCAGGAAGGAGAGACCCAAGACCATCAAGCTTCAGTTGCCCTTGGATTAAGAACACGGAGGATCACAATTGTCGAGAGGGAATCTGAACCACAGATCCGAGCCGCAAGCCTCGGGACGAGCAAAGCGAATAGGAGCACCCACGTGGAGGTTCGAACGGAACCTCAACCCGAACCTCAGGCTTCTCACGTGCATCACGTGGGGGGGCAAATTGCGCCACGGCCCACGGGCCTTGCACGTTCCCAGAATTACAAGGAGGTCTGAGTCATGCATTCTGCGTGTGACTCAACAAAAACTGCAAAAACACCCCGCATAGTTCTAAGAATTACAAAAAGGACCCCGCATTGGGAAAATTGCAAGGAAGCCCAGGCGGTTATGTAGAATTACCATAAGGTCCCTCTAAAGAGTAAGATTGTGAATATTTTAATTATTTTATTACAGTTAGGTCCCCGAAATTTATTCATTCATATCTAGTGAGCCGCACATCGAAATGTGGAGTTCTATATGTTATTTTCATCATTATTTAATTCATCATTATTTAATCCTCAATCTCATAGAGCACTTTATTCATCTTCAGAGATATTTTTGAACAACAATTAATTTCATGAATTTATTTTTGTATTTTGAGCAACTTTATTCTCTGTCATTGACTCTTTATTGGTCAATAATTTATTAGTTTGGAGAAAGTATTTGGGGTTTTTTTTTGACACTCAAAGAAAGTATTTGGGGTTGATTGCATAAATCTGTAATTATTTGATCATTGGGGTTTGAGGATTCATTGAACTAATTGATTTGATTGGCTTTCTACTTGGCTTGGCTAGCTTGAACTTGCTCAACATTTATCAACACAATGCATCATCATTTCACCTTATTATTACACCATCTAAAATTCATAAAAAATATTGCATTTTAGCATTTTATTTTTCACAACATAGCATAGCGTAATTTTCTTGCATTAAAATATTCGTAAAACCATGCATCATATTTCTTTTGATTAATTAATTACATCTCATTAAAAATCAAAAAAAATGGAAAATACAAAAACACCAAAAATCATCCTCTCTCCTAAAAACCTAATTATCTAGACTATTTAATTATTAATTCTATACCCTTATATTACGTCCCTGAATTCGACCTTGGGACTGACCCAAGTAAAATAAATAACTCGACCGCATTGAGGATTAATTTTTAATATTAATTTCTCAATGCGATCATTTTTTATGGTTCTCTAGATTGCATGGTTATAACTTTGACATAATTAATTATCATTAAAATTCAAGGGAAGTCTAGAGCGCTTGTCAAGGAGGGCACTCAAGAGGGAGGAGTGTGAGAGAGGTTGCTTCAGATGTGGTCGATCGAGCCACCAGGCTTTGGATTACGTGTTTCCATCATGCTGTTTCACGAGTGGGCGGGAAGGGCAACGATGTAACTCTTGCCCCAACGCTATCTAGATCCTAAAATGACCCCTTGATGGTTCACCAAAGCAAAGAAGATCGACGGTGTGGGCCATGAGCTCGGTCTGCGGTGGTCAATCTTATGTTGTGGTTGTCGCCAGGACTCAATAGGAGGAGCCTTGTCTTGGTCTGCTTATCAGCTCCGGGAGGCTCCAAAATTACGGGCTAGAATCGAATGCTGACGATCTAAATCGTCGTTTTTTGCTGAGAAGTTTGAGGGAGAATCGATCGTCGAGGATCTAAATCGTTGTTTTGCTGAGAAGTTCGAGGGAGATGTCATCAGCATTGGGGACAAGAAATGCCGCGCAAGGGGCCTCACGGCTCCTCAGATCAAATGCATGCTCGATCCGAAGAGGGGCACGGTTGTTTCGTGGAGGTTCCCAAGGTTTGTAGACGGGGAGGCTTTCGAAAAGAGCGAGAGGGCGGCACGAGTGATCGGTGTTCCATTCCTCACAAGATCCGATGAAGCTTTGGGGTCGACGATGAGGGCTATCAGTAGGGTGACGAGGGTGCTTGCGGATGGACGCACACCTAGTTCAGACCCTCTCACCACCCAGGCTTTGGTTGAAAGCCATAAAACCTGCTTGTCGGAGTCGTGTTGCACCTAAACGGTGGGGCGAGCATCGTTCAGGATGTTCGTTCAATTCTTGTCGACGCCGACCTTCGCCGCCATCAACTAGCTCATCGATAGCCACGACGACAAGCTTGTCAACGGTGGCTCGAGCACTGCAATCGAGGGAGTTGTAGCCGCAATCTCAAGGTGAAAATATGGAAGGCATGTCTTCGGATGAGAAATATTGAGAAGGGGAAGATTCGACGCTGCAGTCAAACAAAGATATGAAAATCTTACCTTTTGAGGAGACCCGCGTAGCCGATGGGTCGACGCCGCCTTGGGTTAGGACACCGGAGCCCTTCTTGCGTATTCTTTCGACGGTTTTGGGGCATGTTATGCGTAGACTCGGTTCGGTCAATCGGGTATGACCGACAGGGTCTCATTGAATCCGCATCCAAGCGGTTACCAAAGCCTCTGCTTCGATTTCATTAACTCGAATCCGAGGAGCGGAGCTGAGGTCTCAACCCGACAGGAGAACCAAGCCTTGTCTTGCGCTCCGCCTATGGAGCATTCATGTCCGATGGGTACAATCGGGCCGAGTGAAGCGGAGGCTAACAACGCTCCGGATCCAACAACATCAGAGGCTGGCAGCACTCCGGATCCGGCCCAGGCTGTGGCCATGAAGGGTTCAGTCCCTGACGATGTTGTCTTGGGAGGTCATCCTGAGGAAGGAGTCATGGAAACATCTGAAATCTCTCCTTTTGATGGTCGACCTGCTTCCCCTCTTGAATCCGAAGGAAGTGAACCACATGTAGGGAGTGCAGCGATGATAACACAAGCCCCTTTGGCGGGTGCAAGGAGAGAAGGCCAAGGCCTTAAATGTCGGTTTCGGTCACTATTTTGGTATCGACCAAAACAGAATTTCGATGGAATTTCGGTGGAATTTCGACCGAAATTTCGGTCATTTCGATCATTTTTTGTACTAGCACCCCCATATTTCGGTCATTTCGGTCATTTCGGTCGAATTTCGATTTCGACTGGATATCGGTATTCGGCAGAAATTCGACCGAATTTCACTGAAATTTAAGGCCATGGGCGAGCTACGAGGAGGTCCCAGACCCTCCTCTAGTTCAGCAGCAGAGGAAAGAAATGCGAGAAAGTTAACAAAGAGGTACAAGAGTAGGCGGCACAACAATGCCCAAGAGATCATGGTCTTAAAACACAAGGCTCAAATTACTTTAGTGGCAGGCATTATGCGTACCTCGGGATCGTCGCAAGGTCCTCAATGAAGGTTCTTACCTGGAACGTGAGGGGTCTGGGTGACCCAGAGAAAAGAAGAATTATAGTATCTAGGTATGTGGAATAGGGTTGTGTTGTCATTCCTATCCAAAAACGAAGCGCAACTCTTGCTCCGGCTTTACTTGGGGCTATTTTGGGGTTGGACCGCTTTTCGACTTCAGGACTATTGACGTACCTGGCTTGACAGGAGGATTATCGGTGGCTTGGAGAGACTTGTTGTTCTCTTTTCGGTTTGAGCTAAAAGGGACCCATGTCCTTACGGTTCTCCTGGAGAATATTTCTTCAGGGTTGTCGCTCTCTTTCTCGTGTGTTTACGGCCTTGTCTTCAATCTCTCGGGCCTGAGCTTTGGGTAGAGCTTAGAGCGGCTAGAAGTGTGTTTCCGGGCTGTGATTGTTGGTGGAGACTTTAATGTCTCGTTGCTTTCTTCTGACCGGCCTCATTTAAGAGAGGGTCAAGAACCAGGCTCGACGGAGTTTGCTGAACTCATTGATAAGCTGGAACTAGAGGTGCTCGGTACTACTGACACGAAGTACACTTGGAGGAGATCGGATTCTTATTCGCAGATTGATCATTTTCTGGCATTGCATGAACTCTTGAATGCTTTCCAACTTTCTGTCCCATCCTTCAAGCCGCATTCGAGATCGAATCATACCCCTTTGTTGTGGGATTCAGGGGATTAATCTCATGTTCGGGGATTCTTCATATATGAGCTGGCATGACTATATGATGACTCATTCAAAGATACGGTCCCAAGCCTTTGGACTAATGTTGTGGTATCTGGGCCTGCGGCTTCTCGCATAGCTCAGAAACTTATTGCCCTTCATAAGCGACTTTGTGATTTCAAAAAAAGACTAGACAAGCAAGAATGGCACAACGAGTGGATGTTGAGGCAGAGATCACCTTGCTCGATGGGTTAGAAGATGAGAGGAAGCCGGAAGACCAGTTGCGCATAGGGTAATCATCAATGATGATAAGAAGCGGGTAGAGGAGTGGAGGCAATGATCAAGGCACATTTGCCTCAAAGAGGGGGTCGTGAATACCGCCTTCTTTCATAGAGTTGCAAGCGGGGGACATCACAGAAACTATATTCATTATGTTATCGTGGAAGGGAACATGGTGGAGCGCGATAGGAAGATGGGGCAGGCGATTGCAAATCATTCTCGTGATTTCTCAATGAGAGCTGCTCATACACCAAGGAGGTGGAATGGTTCGAGGGCTTCACAGATTTCTAATGTTCACGCAAAACATCTTGTGCAGAGCGCCACCTTGGAGGAAGTGAAGACGGCGGTATGGATATGAATGCAGAGGGAGCCTCAGGTCAAGATGGGTTCCTGATTTGTTTTTACAGGGAGTTCTGGCCATTAGTGGGAGCAGAGATCCTAGAAGTCGTGGAGGAGTGCTACAGATGTAATACGGGTTTTGAGAGACTAAACATGGCTCTTATTTTCCTTTTGACCAAGCGGGATATATCGGAATGAGTGGAGGACTTTAGGCCGATTGCCCTATCTAATGCAATCTATCTAATAGTGGCTAAGGTTTTTGCCATTAGACTGGGCATCGTGTTAAAGCATTTTATTTCTCCTTTGCAGTAAGCATTCGTTCCTGGGAGACAAATTTCGGATAGTTTGGCAACGATGACGAAAATTATTATGGACTAGAAGAGGAAAAAGACAAAGGGTCTACTTTGGAAGATCGACTTCTCGAATACCTATGGCATAGTGGACTGGCGCTTCCTCTGGGCTACAATATACAGACGGGGATTCCCTGACATCTGGATATCGTGGATGAAGCATTGTGTCACCACTGCCTCATACTCTGTTTTAGTCAATGGGTGTCCAGAAGGTGGTCTCTTTCAACAACAGAGAGGAGTTAGGCAGGGGTGCCCTCTTGCCCCTATGTTGTTTGTTATAACATTGAGCTAAGCCGGTTCGACCCAAGCCCAAATGCACATTGGGCCGGGCTCGGGCTTGGCTCGACCCAGCCCGCCCTGGCCCGAGAGCCCAGCCTATTTGATGGCCCAATTCAAGGCCCAAGGGCCCAGCCAATTGAAGCCCGATTGGGCGACCATGAATGCCCAACCCTCTCCCTTCCATGGTTCCACACGCCCCCATACATCCCTCCCTCTTCCAATTAGATAGGAGCCCTCTCGATTCCCACTTCCTAAAATGACAACCCCTCTAGGCTCAACCCTAACGCATAACCCCTCCATGGTCCATGCTCCAGCCAGCGCCCATCGTCGTGGGCCTCTACTGCAAACTGCCACACGCACCGGTACGACAACACAGACTGTAGATTCATCGCATATAATACAGATGTCGACTATATGATAGTGATGATTCCATTTCTATTAAGGTGATGCACAGAGTCTTAGGTTCAATTTTTAGCTTTCTAAAAACAATAAAATAAAATTCAAAAGATTATTATAGGAAAATGAGGTAAATGATTTGAGACTTTGGAAGATGAATTTGGATTAATGGATTTTCTCTCTTTATAGACTTGATTTATAGCCAGCACATGAATACATATATGACCAGCATATTAATGCATATATAAATCTCTTGCAAACATGGGAAAAGTAGTAGAATCTTATATTCTTAATACATGCATATTTATAAGGGTCGCCCCGGCCCAAGCCCAACCCATGACATTTGGGTCGGACTTGGGCTTGGGCCGCCAAAAATAAAAAGAAACACGGGCCTTTGGCCCAAGGCCCGAAATTTTAAATGGGCATGGGTCCTTCAGGGCCCGGCCCATGCTCATCCCTAAGTACAACGTAATGGAGTCGGTGTGGGGTACTCAATGGACGACATTGTTATCCCTCTTCTACAATATACAGATGACACAATCATTTTTATTGAAGAGGGCAAGGAGGAGGCTTACGAGATGGCAATCACCCTTGAGATCTTGAGGGAGATGTCTGGCCTTGTCCTAAACCATAGTAAATTTAGTATGATCACGTATGGTCACTCTGAGGAAGAGGTCCATTCTACTAGTGAGGTGCTTAGCACATCATGTGGCTCTCTTCCCATTGGATACATGTGTCTGCCACTAACTCATGGTAGTATCAAGTTGTCTAACAGGTTACTGATGATTGAGAAGATAAAAAAATGATTAATCAAAAATCAAAACCTTGCATATATAGGTATAAAACCTATAAATAACACATTGTACATATTTTAACTCGTGTATATAACTTATTTAATTAATTAAAAATCACCTCAATTAACTTTATTTTATCCTTAAATTTTTATTTACATTATTTAATTATTTAAATGCATTTTTGATGTTTAATTCATTTATTTAACTTTTCATTGCTTTTCTTGTCATCTAGCTTATTTTGACGTTTTCCTCAGCGCATTCCTATTGGTCGGCACGGGTCTATTAGCCCAGGTCAACTGTCTGGTCCGCCCTTGAAATCCGCCAACTAGCTCATTGTCGCTCCTTCTCCCAATAGGTTTGAAGGCCCAAATTCTATCACGGGGTGGGCGTTTAGTGTTGGTGAAGGCAGTCATGTCCGCTATACTAGCTTTCTTTATATCATTGAGGTTGTTGCCTGCTGGTATTCGACGTGGCCTCAAATTTCAACGAGATTCCACCGAAATTCTCCGAAATTTCCATTTTTTAGGGCACCGAAATCGAAATGCTTCCTTATTTCTTTTTCCAGGATTTCAACAACATTTCATCGAAATCACATGTCGTTTCAGTGAAACAACAAAAATAAGTGAATATACTCTTCGCTTTCATCGAAATTTGCATATATAAATGAATTTTCATTTATTTATCCGCTAATGTGTTGAGTTGTTAGAGTGGTTTTATTGTTTAAAGAAGTTTCTTTAATTAATTTCTATATTTTAGATCTAAATCCAAACCAAATCAATTAAACACAAGATTTAAGAGTTAAATTTAAGTTTTAACTGAAGATTACTATATTTTTTGTTTTCCTTTATTTTGATATATATATGTCTTAATTAGTAGTTATCATATATGTCACCACATTCTTATTAAAGAGGTGCTCACGTGTCACTATTCTGTTCATGTTCAAGAAGAGAAACCAATGGCTTCTAATGACGTTCCAAATCGGGTTCTGGTTCTGAGCAGCATATTACTTATTGACTGTTGGGATGATTGGATGGAAATTTAATGTAACATGTCGTCTTAATATCTTACTATTAGCAAATATTAGAAATCGTATTTCTATCTCATTACTGTGTTAAAGAATATTAGAAATCTTCATTTTTTAAAAAAAAATAATTTCCTCAATTTCATGTTATTTCACCGAAATTCCATCGAATTTCTCATTCCAAACTTACCGAAACGAAACCGAATTTTGATATTTAAAGCCTTGGTATTCAAAAGCGCATTGAGAAGATGATGAGGTGTTTCCTTTGGAGTAAGTCTGGCCATGAGGGCTCAGGATTACATTTAGTGGACTGAGAAACGGTAACGTTACCGAAATCCAATGGTGGCCATGGTGTCAAATGCCTGGAGGCCATGAACGAGGCGCTACTGCTTAAATAGGTGGGTCGAATCTGGGAAGAAACGAAGTTGTGCTGCAGACAGATAAGGAGCATCTACGACATCAGCCAACTGGACCGTATGATTCAGCGCCCTAGAGCACGAACCTCATCGTTCTAGAAGGAGATCTTATCAGTGTTGCCCAGATTTCACGAACTCTTCCGTCTTGTTCTTGGGAATGGCAACTTTTCGCCTTTTGGACTGATAATTGGACTGAAGAATGGCAGATCTCCAACAAATTCCCTCGTCTCTTTGCTTTGGCGGCAGATGGTGATGCACGTGTTGCTGATTGCTAGGTGAATGGTAACCGGATGCCTTCTTTCACTACAATTTTCTCTTACCAACGTTTGGAGAAATTCATTGTGCTCCTGGAGGCTCTGAGGCAGCACGACATGCCTTCTGACGGGCGAGATCACAAGGATTGGAATGGCAATTCTTTTTCAAGCAAAAAGGCATACGATGCAGTTTGGAGGCCTCCGCCATCAAGGATCGACATTGTGGTCAAGGACTGCAACTTGATCTAGAAGCTCAAACTGCCTGAAAGAATCGCATTTTTTATATAGTTGTTCAGAAGAAAGTGTATCATGACAAGAGATCGATGAGTTAGGCTCAAACATTTGCCCCCCCCACCCCACCCCATGTGTCAAAGTTAAATTGAAACTATAGATCATCTTTTCTTCCATTGCCCGGTTATGTCACCAATATGGGGTGATGCTTGCCCGAGTTGGATCAACATTAAGGCAGAAGACAAACCCAGAGAAGAACAACTCCTTCCTTTGGCATCTATTTGGGACATTTGGCTGGCTAAAAATGGTGTACTTTTTTCCTCTCAGCGATTCTACCGTAAAAATATTTTTATTGACTCAAGGACTATCCTTGAGTCCTGGCAGGTTTTTTATTAATATTGGGGCGGACACCATAGCATATTCCCCCTTTTTGGCCTAAAAAAGATTTCTTCACATTAAAAACCTCAAACATAGCGGGCCTTTCCAAAAAATGTTGTGTCCTTGCAAGTACATACCAAAACATTACCGACTATATTTACTAATAAAAAGATGAATTAATAAAGATTGAAACAATATAAAGCGGTTCATTGCCGCAAGACTTTTTATCAGCAAAAAACAACCCTTGAAGGTTGGTTATTTACAGCAACTTTCTCAAAAAATCTTAGATTAAAATATTTTCAAATGAAATAAATACAGTAAATCTTGGCAGATATACTTACCATCGAATTCAATAATTAAATGCATTTTCTTACAAAAAGATTATCCCATTATTAAGGAGAGAAATCCCCGTTTTCAAGAATCAAGTTTCCATATCAATGTTTGCAATAGAAAAAAAAACATGCATCGAGGCGAAGAGGTCGAAATTAAGATTGAGATGGGCACTTTCAGGTTGAATAGTGAGAAGCGCACCTCATTAGGTCAAACCGCACGCAAAAGGCAAGGCAAGGCAGAGATAGCATCTTAGGGTTAAGTATTCACATAGGACATGTGTAGCCCACATATCTGAAGGAATGCCCAAATTTGATGGCGATGCTACTGTCCCTCTCCTCAACCTTTTACTACATAAAATCATTGAAAACATCTTTCGCAATTTCCCCATCCACAACTCTCCCACACTAGTTGTTCCCTAGCCATCATGCCCACTCGCAGATCGCCTACCAATGCCCTGCCTAACCATTGTTCGACCTATATTTCGTGACCCGCAATCGCCTCCCTAGACTCATTGATTCTCGAACTAGTCCCCGAACTGATGTCATTGAGTAGGTCCGGTCAAGGCCTTAAATGTCGGTTTCGGTCACCATTTCGGTGACGACCAAAATAGAATTTCGATGAAATTTCGGTCATATTTCGATCGAAATTCTGGTCGTTTCGGTCATTTTTGTACTAGGACACCCATATTTCGATCATTTTCGGTCGAATTTCGATCTCGATTGGATATCGATATTCGACAGAAATTCGACCGAATTTTGCTGAAATTTGAGGCAATGGGTCCAGTAGATGACTTGGGGTCTGCTAGCAAAGAACTTCGGACAAGCTATGCTCCTCACCTGGACTTTCTATATGCATTTTAGCTTACTTTCAAAGCATATTTAAGTGAAAAAGACGACAGTTCTATAATATATTTAATTGTTATATGCTAAACAGTGTAATATATAGGCAAATTCATCCTACCGGTAGCAGAAATCCTTTACATTACATTAGACTGTATGGAGGCATGTATGTTAAATAAGTATACAGGGGGCTGGGAGTGGAAGCCTACACCCGAGGTGTAGGTCACTACCTACATCCGGCCTTTTTTTCATTATTTTTGGATTTTTTGAAGGAAACCTTAGGGAGATTTGCTTAATATATTGAGGAGAATATGTGTTTCAAGTTTCATGCAAAACAAACATTCTTAACACACTCAACTAGGGGTCAATTTCAACAATTCTGAGACCGTTAAAACTTGGTAGTCTAGATGGAGATGATATAAGTTTCGAATTAAGTTGAATTTGGAAAGATACCATGGTGATATACGGTGATCTAACTCCCCAAGGTTTTATTTATAAAACTAAAAAAAATGAAAAAAAGACTGGGTGTAGGCTCCTATCCATATATGTTTCTCCTTGTTACTAAGTTTTACACTAATTAAAAAAAAACCAAAAGAAAACGGAGGCATCTTAAAACCTTTTGGCTGCATCGCCTCTTTAAACCATTTGATAGATGCAGTGTGTCCAAATCCCTTTTAACCGCGTTGCCTCTTAAAATCTTTTGATAGGCACACTGTGTCCAAATTCCCAAGCCTGCTCTTTTCCTTAAATTCAATTCAAATATAAGGTGTGAATTCCGCTAGAGGCTAAAGTCCAAGATTTCACAATTGATATTGGGAATTAATCATGAAAAGGATAATCAAAACCAGAAGATGGTTACTGGAATTCAAGCAGACATATGAATAATAGTTAAAAGGAGAGGTACACAACATGCACCAATGCTACCCCCCCCCAATGCTTTCAGAGAAAGCAAATAAGAAAGTAAAACCACATTGGCACATCATTATGTTGCGTCTAAGGCACCCGTAGTACAACTAAATGCTTCACTCTTTCGACATCTTGTCAAAGGCACCCGCAGTACAACTAAATGCTTCACTCTTTCGACATATTGTCAGTAGGTAATTTCTCGACGAAATTAACCCTCCCTAAACAAGGCCCAAAATCAGTCCCAAGTAGACATTTCCAGCAAAGAGATATCCATGCCAAGAGAGACATGCTGAGCAAATAGTGGAATTCTTCAAAAGGGTAATTGCTATCAAAATAATGAAAACAAGGAAAACAGAAAATAGAAAATAAAATGTTATACACAAATCCCTGAATCGGCAAAAACTGACTTCTTTTAAGAACTAACTGCAATATCTTTAGCATACAGAAAGGACACAATGAATAGGCAAAAGCGGACAAAAGATCATACCGTTAACCAACAATTCAGAATACTGTGGCCATTGCATTCTAAAAGTAACCTTGTCATTAAGAAGAATGCACCAAACCTACAAAATAAAGTATATTAAGTTTACCTATGTAAATTAAATAATTTGAACCAGTTAAATGCAAATGTCAAATCCTAGGCAGACAAATATGTCCTCTTAGTTTTGCCTTTGTAGAAAAATTGACTCGATTTCTTCAAGCTAGAGTAACACCAATTATGAAAAAGACAATGCTTACCATCCAGATATCAACCTGGATATTAGAAGATTCGATAACATATCAACAATTTCCAGTGAATTTACCTATTTCACATTATACAGACTATTATCTTAAAAATAGAAAATCACATAATTATTCGACTCTTCACTTTGCTTTATTCATCAAAACTATTTATGAAAGTAACGATCCCGAACTGCTTCTTCTGTATCGGGAATTGTAGCAATAGGAAAGAATACAATATCTAAGTAAAATACCATTTATGGGTATTTCAACAAAAAAACAGCTATAATATCATGCATAAATACATACGATACACTATGTGTATGTTCAAAACCAAGAACACACTAAAAAATATTTTCTTTTAAGAGATCAATTTTAGGACCTATGCCACGGTCCATGGCGCGGTAGGGATAAGGACTAACCACTGGACCATTAAGTGGGTTCAAAAAAAGGCAAATGTCAAGGACGCTCCAAGTGAGGAGAGATGCGCAGTAGAAATGTTTGTACCTCTATTACTAGGGATTCAAATGATTAAACATGAGTCTCCCAAATCCATACCCATTTTCGAATTGATACAGGTATCAATTAGCCACAATATGTAGTACTCATACTGCCATGCGGTCTAAAGCGAGTAAATGGATAAGAAGTGGAGTATGTGGGGTTAATGTGGATCGTGTGGTTTGCAATGTAGAATTTAAAATATAAAAATACAATAATGAATCCAAACATTAGAGATTACGGTTCCAAATCAATATAATATATAGTGAATATAAAGTATAAACATTTAAGTATCATGTGTTTAAAAGATACAACTTACTACTATTACTACTAATGCCATGATTATATCATCAAATCCAAGATCATTGAAAAAGTTTCAGTCCATACTCGAGAATATGAGGCCATACTTTTTTGAATGAATATGAGGCCATACTTAACGTAAGATATAATGTATAGATCAACAAAATAGGAGGCAAAAGACAAAGTTGGAGATGATGGGGGCGATGAGATGTGACAACAATGGTTTCAAGAGGTGGAGGCGGTTGAGAGAGAGCAGTGATGGAGAGGTAGCCGACATTGGAAAGATGGTGGTGATGGAGAGTGGGGTGACACTACTAGTGATGTAGAGAGGGGGATGCGATGGAGATTGGAGAGGTGCATGTAGGAAAGGGGCCATGATGAGACATGACAACGAAGAAGTGAGGAGACGTAGAGAGGCAACATCGACAAGCAGTGAAGCATTGGAGAGGCGGCGATGGGCACGACAACAATGGAAAGGCAACGAGCAGGATAGGATTTTGTCATGGATTCGAGCAGGGTAAGGGGGACATGTGTGAGGGGTATACTCACGATCAGGGAAGCAAATCAGGTTCATTTAAATGGATATGCTAGTGCATACTCAGTCGCATATGTGGTTTAGAAGGGTCAAGTAAGTATCCTGACCGCATACATCGCATATGGTGAACGTGGACAATGGGTTGCCCGCCTCCACATATCCGACAACATATGCGATTGCCTACACCAATTTGAACCTTGCAAACATATATGAAATATGTTGCACCATATCCATGAAAGGACATAGATCCAAAAGCAGATACTAGTTAGATAGATCCAAAATATGATATTCTAGTAATGTTATGTAATTAAAAATTAATGAAACGATTAGTGTGAGTAACTTAAATATAATAATAATAACTCTTGTTATGGACAAAAACTAGGATGTCCACGCAATGGGAAGCACGAATATGGATGAAGAAGTCAAGCTGGGTTTCAGAGATTAAGCTAAAAATATATATTTTCTTATATTTATGTCCTTAGAGGCAAAGCTGATGTGCATTCAAAGTGATGCCCATCCCAAAATATACACACCCAAAAGAAAGTATAAATTACAAAGTTAGAGACTCGAGGAGAGTTGGTATTTTGACCCGCATTCTTAACATACAAGCGTTCACCACAAAAATAACATCATATCTAGCAAACCAGATGACCCATAAGATGATGTAGGCCTCAACTGCTACACATTTGGTCCGAACTGAGCCAAAAAGAATGAAACCCAGAACCTCGCCAAAGATAAACGGCCATCCAAGGATAGATGTGTCCCTCTCAAATCCTCTAGCATGGTAAGGTGCACCAATTCCCCCAACCCGACATTACAGAGGGGGCATCCACCGTGCATAAACCGAGAATTCTACCATGTAAATTTTATCATTAACCTGCTATGGCCTAAACTTTTAATAAAAAAACGTCACTCTTAGAGGTGTCTTTGAACTCCAAAGCTTACAATCCCAAAGTCTCCATAGTAAACGGTTGGAGGGTCAACGAGAAACTTGTATTCTTCTTTTTAAGTTAGTTGCATCATATGAACATGTCCATTTAATATCTTAAATATAAGATATGAATACACACTTAACTTATATATTACATACTTAAATACACGTGGAACATCCGGATCCGAATGAACTGAAGCTCCTGTCAAGAAAAGGATGTTGCAAGCAAGTTTGGATCTCCAAAGTGGAGATATTCAAAGGTATATATCTCTCTCCTCTTTGTTCTCATTAAAGTTAATGTTGAAGTTTCTAATTCAGTTTTTTTATGTGCTGTCCATCAGGTATTTTATCTATTGGTGTATGTTAGATAAAGCCACGAATACCTTCCAAACTTAGAGGAACAAAGGTACAATCTTTCTCCCTCCTCTTGCTGCCTTCCATGCATGATTTAGCCTATAAAATTTTTATTACAAAAGCCTTCTAGGTACCTGGGGTTGGGACATAAAAATCTCCTAACTGAAATTATATTATAAGAAAGTATTGGTCATATCAAACTCACAAATAAGCCAACTTTTGGTTCACCTGGACTTCATACTGGTTAATAGAGAAAAGGCTTTGATGTAATCAACTCCATACGTATAAGAGAATTCTTTTACTGAAAGCCCCTCTTTAAGCCAATCAAGCTTACCATCAAGTGTATGCTCTATAGGAAATAACCATTGTTGGGAAACGTGAACGAGAGAGGGTCTATTCCATAGCCCTAGGCTCTCTTATATAGGAGAGTAGCCTATGGGTAAATTACATAAAGAGAATAACAAGAAAATAAAATAACAAAGAGATACAGTTACTCAATATGCGTCAACACTCCCCCTCAAGATGGAGCATAGATGTCAATCATGCTCAGCTTGGAAGCACACTTCTGAAATGGACCTCGTAACAATGCCTTGGTGAATATATCTGCAGTCTGCTCTGAAGTAACATGAGATGTGGCAATGAATCCTTTCTGAATCATATCACGTATGAAGTGACAATCCACCTCAATATGCTTGGTCCGCTCATGGAATGCAGGGTTGTTTGCAATAAACAAAGCAGCCTGATTATCACACTCCAAGTTCATAGGAAGTGGTACATCTAAGCATAAATCTGTCAGCACCGCTTTCACCCACATCATCTCTGTAGTAGCCTGGGCCATAGCCCTATATTCGGATTCAGCACTAGATCTAGCTACCACAGTTTGTTTCTTGCTCCTCCATGAGACTAGGGCATCTCCAACATAGACAGCATACCCTGAGGTGGACTTCCTATCCTTAGGACATCCTGCATAGTCTGCATCTGCGCATGCTGAGATAGAAATTCCCTTTCCTTTCTTGAATAGCAGACCTTTACCTGGAGAAGATTTGAGATATCTAAGTATCATATGTATTGCATCCATATGCACCTGGCATGGCTGCTCCATGAACTGGCTCACACGGCTCACTGCAAATAATATATCTGGCCTAGTGATCGTGACATATAACAGTTTGCCTACCAGTTCTCTATATCTTCTCCTGTCCACCTCCTCTGTGTCATCATCATACAGCTTCATGCTAGGGTCCATTGGTGTCGTAGCAGGTCGACACCCTAGCATACCAGTCTCACTCAGTAGATCTGTAACATACTTCCTCTGTGACATGACTAATCCATACGGATTTCTAGCAAATTCCAGCCCCAGAAAATATCTAAGGACTCCCAGGTCCTTGGTGACAAACTCAGTCCCCAGCCTTTCCTTTGCCTGCTTAATGCCCTGGTCATCATCACCTGTAATCAAGATATCGTCAATATAAACCATGATTAAAATAATACCTCTCGCCGGCTTCTGTACAAACAAGGAATGATCAGCATTGGAGCATTTATATCCTTGTTTCTCAAAGAGGTCTGACAGCTTCTGGAACCATGCTCTGGGGCTCTACTTAAGGCCATAGATGGCCTTATGTAATCTGCAAACCTTGGAACACTCCCCCTCAACAGCAAAACCTGGTGGCTGTTGCATATAGACTTCCTCCTGCAAGTCTCCATACAGAAATGCATTCTTCACATCCAGTTGATAGAGTGGCCAGTCTCTAGTAACTGCAACTGATAACAGGATCCGCAGAGTGGAATGACGCGCCACAGGGGAGAACGTGTCAAGGTAATCTACCCCATATGTCTGTGTGAATCCCCGTGCTACTAGGCGTGCCTTGTACCTGTCAATAGAGCCATCTGCATTGTGTTTAACTGTAAACACCCATTTGCAACTCACCGGGCTGACATTTGGAGGTATAGTAACCAAACTCCAGGTTCCTCTAAACTGAAGTGTCGCCATCTCTTCCTCCATTGCTAGCCGCCATCTAGAATCCTGCAAAGCATCATGGTGGTTCCGTGGAATGTCTGTAGCTGAAAGTGCCAATGCAAACGTCCTGAAGTGTCCAGATAGCCTCTCAAAAGACACAGCTGCTGATACTGGATATTTGGCACAGCTTCTCTTCGGCTTGCGTAGAGCGATTGGAACATCCAGATCCTCTGTGTTATCACCATGCTCCTGTAATGCATCCTGCTGAGAAATGTCGTCAGATCCATCAACATTAATATTTTCATTACATACCATAGGCGAGCTAGTTGACTGGTCAGGACCATGAGCTGGAGGCGGCCTGCGGGTGTAATGGAATGGTAACGGGGATACTGTTGATGGCGTTGGTGGTGGCGGTGGTGGTGGTGGTGGTGATGGTGGTGACGGTGGTGATGTTGGTGGTGCCATGAATACGGTATCAGGAGATATAGGTGGTTGCTGCATGTTCCCGGATTCTGAAAAATACATAATGGATTCAAAAAATGTAACATCTGCACTGATCATATACCGCCGACGCACAGGGTCAAAACACTTGTACCCCTTTTGAGTTCTGGAGTACCCCACAAAGACGCACTTGACAGCCCTAGGAGAGAGCTTGTCAGAACCAGGCGACAACTGGTGGACAAATGCGACTGACCCAAACACACGAGGGGTAAGAATGAACAGATCCTTGTCAGGATAAATAAGTGAAAAAGGAACCTGTTCATTCAAGACAGACGAAGGCATACGATTGATAAGATAACATGCAGTAAGAACTGCATCACCCCAGTAGGAGTACGGAACATGACTCTGAATAAGAAGTGACCTTGTGACATCAAGTAGGTGACGGTGTTTTCTTTCTGCAACCCCATTTTGTTGAGACGTATGAGCGCAAGATGTTTGGTGTATAATTCCTTTAGAGGAGTAGTAGTTGGCTAGATGTTGGTGCACAACTCTAAGGCATTGTCACTTCTCATAAATTTGACACATGTGGAAAAAACATTCTGAATCTCATTTAGAAAGTGAATAATAATATTTCCTGCTTCAGACTTATTTTTCATTAGAAATACCCATGATGCTCTAGAGAAGTCATCCACAAATACAATATAAAACCTGTGCCCCCTGATGATCGGGAACACGACTCGGACCCCAGACATCGACATGAAACAACTCGAACTTGGAGTTACTACTCCGACCTTGACTACTGGGAAAAGACGACATGTGATGTTTTCCCAACTGACACGCCTCACACTGGATAGGTGTGTGAAAGAGACTATAGGGTAGGACTAGACGCAACTTCTGAAGCGGTAAATGACCAAAACGCAGATGCCACAGGAGAGGAGATACTTGTTCAGCGGGAGAAGTTGTGATTCCGGCAAACGGGGTCTGGTTCAGACGATAAAGGCCTCCTTGCTCATAGCCATGACCAATCACGTTGCCCGTACGGATGTCCTGAAAAATCAAGGAAGATGAATCAAAAATAGCTCGACAATGGAGATCCTTCGTAATCTGACTAATTGACAACAGATTCATAGAAAAATGCGGTGCATACAAAACATTCTTGAGCTGCATAGAAGACGTCAATCTAATCGAGAATGCGTGCCATTGGCAATAACTACTGTCCGTCCTGGAGGAATCTGAGTGTATCCTGTAAGTAGGCTCTGGTCGCCACATAGATGATGTGTAGCGCCGGAGTCCATGATCAATGGCAATGTATCAGATCTACTACTGTGAAGTGCAAGTGTGCTACCTGAAGTACTAGTAGAGGCCGAGGCAGAAGCAGCAGCATCAGTATGATTCTCTGTAGTCGGTGCTGGACCAGATGGTGGAATAATGCCCCTGAGACGGGCAACTAGATCATCGAATCGTTGATCCAATGTAGCAGCAGACGGGGGCTCTATCTGCTCAGCGACTCGTGCAGATGCAGGAAATCCATGCTTTGAGTAGCATGTATCTTCAGTATGTCCGATTCGGTGACAATATGAGCATGTTGGCCTAATGCGGCCACCCCTTCCACGGGGAGTACGTCCACGGCCCTGGTGATGAAAACCACGGCCTCTGTTGGCCGCCATGGCTCAGGGATTCTGACTCGCAGCGGCTGAAGGCACTGTGATCCTACTCAATCTGTGAAAAGCCTCCTCCATGGGAGGAATAGTCGAGTCCGCCAAAATCTGTGAACGTGCTGCCTCATATTCTGGATCAAGTGCAGCGAGAAACACACCCACCATCGTCGCATTCCTGTATGTCTTCTGTTGTTCTGGCGTGGCGGTAAGAGGCATGAAGCTATAGAGCTTCTCAAACATCCCTCTCAATGATGTATAGAGAGAATGTAAAGGACGGTCGTTCTGCTTTATTGTGAATATGTCATGTTGTAGTTGCAGAATCTTCATCTCATTTTTCGCCTGAGAATACGTCGCTGCCAGGATATCCCACATGTCTTTAGCTGTGGGTTGATGTAAAATGCCATTGGCGATTTCAATAGCCAATGTGCCGGATAGCCACACCTTGGCATATGCATCATCGGCCTCCCATGAGGCATAGACTCCAGTCTTCTCTGCAGGCTCTGGCTCGGTAAGAATGTGCTTCTTACCTGTAGACTTCATCATACTCATGAACTGCATTGCCCACAGTTCATAGTTCGTACCATCCATTTTGACAATGGGCGCTGGACCACGAAATGCGCCAATAGACGGGATATCTGCCTTGCTGTCCGACATACTGGAAACGGAAGACTGGAGCGACTGAGAGAAAAAAATAATCTTTGTCTACAGTGACAGACGGGATTAGTTGCGTGTGTAGACGTCAAGCAACTAACCCCATGTAGATCAGGATCTGTGCCCTAGGGTTTTGGGACTTAGGGCACGTAGGCACGTGCGAGGAGCACGCACGCACGCACCGGGAGGATCACGCGCGCACTGGAGCGCGCAACTGGAGAATCACGCGCGCACTGGCGCACGCAACTGTGCGCGTAATAGTGCGCACAGTCGCACAGGGGCGGTGCACAGGGTGCTGCGCGAACAGGGGCGCGAGGCTATGCGCCCAGGCGTGCGACAATGCACGCACAGACGCGCGAGGCTATGCGCAGGCGTGCGGCGGTGCACGCACAGGCGCCGGTGATGCGCGAGATGCGCGCACAGGCGCGAGATGCGCGCACAGGCGCACAGGCGCGAGAGGCGATGCGTGCACCGGCTCGAGAGGCGATGCGCGAGATGCCTGCGCGGAGGTGGTCGCCGATCGGCTAGGCGGCGCCGATTCGAGAGAGAGGAAGAAGAGAGGCCGGCGGGTGGGGTGTTAGGGTTAGGGTTTCGAGAACTCCGGTCTAGGACCGTCGCTCTGATACTATGTTGGGAAACGTGAACGAGAGAGGGTCTATTCCATAGCCCTAGGCTCTCTTATATAGGAGAGTAGCCTATGCGTAAATTACATAAAGAGAATAACAAGAAAATAAAATAACAAAGAGATACAGTTACTCAATATGCGTCAACAACCACCGACAGGAAACAAGAGTGACATTCAAAATTAAAGGGCATGAGATTAGAGGAGCATTCTTCTTATCATTCATGACCTGACTTCAGTTAGAGTTTTGTAATATATCAATATAATCTCTTAGAATCAATACAGTTAACAGTACATCAATGGATTGCATTCAAGATCAGATAAGTCATTACTCGTAATAATTAGATATAGAATGGTGAACACATGATCTCACCCCTTCACATAGGGAAACCAACTGAGGTAAAGAAGCATCTTGAGCAATGTTTGAAGAATGGCTAGATTAGGATTGTTTATGAATTATGATTATGCTGCACTATTGAAAGTTCACATTCCCACCACATGTAGAAATCTTAATCACGTTTATCTATACCATTGTAACTTTGTGTAAACTAGGTTGGGGGAGTGATACCTTCTGAACAGATTTTTGGATAGAAGTTCGAAATTAGATGCATATGTCCATTGGCCACAATCGTTCGAAATCAAAATCAGCTGAGGATTGTTCAATTAGTGAAACTCTTGCTTCACAAATGAACATTGTAAGCCTTGCAACATATGACCATGCTGCCACATTTTTTATAAAAGACTATGGATGGCCTTATTTTTTTTTTGAGGCTCAAAAACGGGGGACGCACTCGATGGTGCTCGCCCCAGATTTATTAATAGAAAAAAATAAAAAAGAGATACTTACAGCGGTAAAGCGGATTGAGAAGAAAAGGGGAAAAGAAAGAACTCAAACAAGATCGGAAGATATCACAAGTCGATACCCCGACAACAAAAAGCAGCAACTAAGCAACAGACCAGTCACAGACCAAGCGGGAAGCACATATGAGGACATTTTCCGAGTAGAATCTCTGGCCAGTAAACAGAGCCTCATTCCTAGCAGTCCAGATGCACCACAGCCGAGCGATAGAAGAGAGAATGTCAATCTTAGTCCTTGCCCGAGAACGAACCAAGCAATCGCAGAAGGAGACGGAGTCCGAAACGTCAAGCCAAGCCAGATCCGCCCAAATGACACGCGTTAAACCACAGCGGAAGAAGAGGTGGTCAATAGACTCAACCTCCAGATTGCACAGACCACAGATAGGCGAAACCGCAGGGAAGAGAGCAGCACACCTGCTTCGAGAAAGGAGACGCCCGCGACGGAAAAGCCATAAGAAGATGCCAATCCGTTCGGGAACCCGGAGGCCCCAAAAGAATTGACAGTCCCGAAGCAGCGAAACATCAGCCACCGCCAAGGGCGGAAGAAGGGCCCGGTAAGCATCACGAACAGAGAAAGAGCCATTCTTCCAACAAAGGTGATCTCGACCCACCAAAGGCGAGGGCGAGACCGCAAGAATCTCCAGAAGAGCCATAAACTCCAATTGTCGTTGGTCGGAGAGGTTGGCCACAAATCTCGGCCCCCAAGCAGCCCCATCCCAGTAAGAAGCAACCCTAACGTCAGGGTCATCCACCAGCGCGAATAAACGAGGAAAGGCATCCTTAAGCGGCCCCCTACCGGTCCAATCATCGTCCCAAAAACGAGTGAGGGAGCCATCTCCCAACTTAATGTCAAAAAGAGAACGGTTGCGGACCATAGCATTCCCAATATCACGAGAGAAGTGAGAGGAGGAGGCCAAAAAGCGGGCATCCAAGTCCAGACCCAGATTCTGGTCGAGCCCAACAGCCAATCTTAAGAAATTAAGCATCGTATTATCCTCCGGACCGCATAGCCGAGAGACCCATTTAAGAAGAAAAGACTCATTCACGATAGCCAGTCTCCGCACCGCCAGCCCCCCTCCTTCTTCGGCCGAGTCACATCGTCCCAAGCAACCAAGGGAACGCCGCTACGTACATTCCCCTTCTTGCCCCAAAGAAAGTTTCTCAAACAAGAGTCCAGCCGCCGACGTATCCCCTTAGGCATCCCTTTCACAGAAAGGAAATAGATAGGCAAAGAAGAGAGGACGGACTTGAGGAGAACCAGACGACCGCCCCGAGAGAGGATAGCGGCACGCCAGCCAGCCAACCGGGCAGCCATGCGATCGACCAGCGGCTGCCAATCCCTTAAGCGCGCCCGGCCCGTAGATAACGGGAGCCCAAGATAATCCAAAGGAAGAGCACCCACGGCACAGCGCAAAATCCTCGAGCAAGCTTCAACCTCCGAAGGGGAAAGGGAAAAGGGCACCATAGAAGATTTATTATAGTTGATGAGAAGCCCAGATGCCTCGCTATAAAGACTCCAGAGTGGTCGCCATCCCCGCAATATTCGACTCGTCGCCCTCGATGAAGCAAATAGTATCATCTGCGAACTGAATAATCGGCATCGAGAAGGACCCAATGGAGCAACCACGAGACAGGCCAGCCGCAACCACGTTATGAACCATAGTGGAGAGCACGTCCGCGGCCAGGACGAATAGTAAGGGGGCAAGGGGGCATCCTTGCCGAATTCCCCGGCGGGGCTGGAAAAAACCCCCGGCCAAGCGGCCATTAAGTAAGACCGACAGAGAGGCCGAAGAAACACAACGACGTACCCAGGAGATCCATAACGGGGGGAACCCCCGCCTCTTAAGGACAGACCATAAAAACCTCCAATCAAGAGAGTCATAGGCTTTAGAGAAGTCAATTTTCCACAGAATCCCCCTAGTGCCGTTCTTGTGCCAAGCATGAATAATTTCGGACACCACCGCGTAGCAGTCACCAATTTGTCTGCCCTTAATAAAAGCCGTCTGGGAGGGCGAGATAAGCGAATCAAGAAGCGGGGCCAATCGGCGAGCCAAAACCTTGGCAATGATGAGGTAGATAGCATTAGAAATTGAAATTGGCCTGAAGTCCTCAATACGGGTGGCAGAAGCGGTCTTGGGAATGAGAGCGATAATAGATTTGTTGAGCTTGTTGAAACCGTTGTTGCCGGCGCAAAATTCGCGAGCTACCTCCAGAACGTCCTGAGAGAGGACATCCCAAAATTCCTTATAGAAAAACACGGGGAAGCCATCCGGCCCCGGGGCTGCATCAGAGTTAAGAGACCAAACCGCCTCTTTCAATTCCTCCAGAGAAATCTGACGAGAAAGGAGATTAGCATCCTCCTGAGGGAGCACAGCGGCTCCCCTACCCGACCATCGCCACAGGCGCGATGACCTGCTCCCATACCACTCCTTAAAGTAGGCCGAGACAGCCACACCCAACTCCCGCTCCCCCTGAATCTGACAGCCATTGATGAGTAACGACGAGATAGAATTAGATCGACGGCGACCCGAAGCAACCCTGTGGAAGAACGCGGAATTAGCGTCGCCTTCCTTAAGCCAACGCAAACGAGATCGTTGACGCCATTCAATCACACGCTTACGATCCTCCAGCCTGACCCTATCCAGGGCATTAGCGCGAGCAAGCAACTCGTCCTGATTAAGATCACGATCGTTCTCGATACGGTCGAAACGCAAAATCTCCTCCTCAGCCTCCACACGGGTGGCAATGCGGGCTGAGCGAGAGGCCCTTTTAAAAGACGCCAGCAGCTTCCTGAGAGATGAAATCTTAAAATCAAAGCGTCGAGCGGCGGTACCAGTGGGAGAGAGCTGAGACCAATGATGTCGAACCATATCACAAAAGCCAGACTCCAGTAGCCAAGACCGCTCAAAGCGGAACATACAGTGCGGACGGATCTCCTCCCCATTCGACCAAAAAATGGGATTGTGATCAGAGAAAGAGCGCGGTCTCGAAGATACGAAACATAATGGAAAACAGCCCATCAGAGAGTTATTCGCCAAAAACCGATCAATCCGCGACCGCGAGGAGCTATTCCGCCAAGTGAATGAAATGTCGTTTGGAACCAACGATTCAAGAGCCAAGTCGTTAATGAAATCCAAAAAATCCGAGGACCCCGGATCAAGGCCACCGCGCCCACGTGGTCGATCCTGAGCATGCAAAGTAACAATAAAATCCCCGCCAATCAGCCAAGGAACGTCACAAAAACCAGCAGCATCCTCCTGCAAGTCTTCCCACAGTTCACGACGGGCAATATGACAGTTAGGGGCATAAACACAAGAGAAGGCCAAGCAAATATTGGTCCGCCCACACATCAACAGCACCGAAATCGAGTGGCGGCCCAACCTACATGTTGAGAACGAAAAGCGGGACGAGCGCCAGGCCAAAAAGGCACCACCCCGAGCACCCAGAGCGTCCAACGCACGGAATTCGTCAAGCTGACCAGCCCCAAAAGACCGCCAAAGAGCATCATCCATCGCCTGTAGCTTCGACTCCTGTATGAAGGCAACATCACAAGACCATTCAACTAGGCGCGAGCCCAAAATGCGCCTGCGGTCCGCATCACCCAAGCCACGAACGTTCCAAGATACAATCTTCATTAAAACAAAAAATAAATCCCCAAAACCGTGAAGCCCCAAAAAACACCAAGAACGAGTGATGCAATCAGACCCCAGCATGAGGCTGGTCAGCCAAGGGATCAAGGCCCGCCGCCTCAGCAACCGCGTCGCGCAGTGATTGACAAGTAGAAACCACAACAGAGCTGGAAAAGAACGGACGCCTCCGAGAATAGCTTCGGACATAACGAGACAAGGGAGATAGTCCCACCACCACTGGAGCAACCTGAGAAGGGGATGACTCCTCGCCGTAATCAGAGATAAAGGGATTCAAGTTGGCCGGAGTAAGTGGCTGATCCATATCGACCGGGAGGAGGACCACAGCATCCCCGTCAGCCGACGTATGGGAAGCAAAGTCCGAGTAAATAATCATCGGGCGGGACACCGGCGCCGTAGGAGAAAGGGAACCTTCCATGAGACCAGAGAATGGAACCGCTCTAATAGGACAAGGGCAAGCCACATCAGAGGCGGAAGAAAGAAGCTCCGATCCGAGAAGGATATCCGTGCCCGAGAACGGATCCGATAGGGACTGCTCCGAGGAAGCCTGTAGCGGGGCCCAAATAGAATTAACCATAGGGTCATAAAGGATAAACATCTGACCTGTGAGGGGACCACATGCATTAAATCTGCCGGCACAAAGGAGACCTCTGGGGAAAGAGAATCAATGTCTAGAATAACAGCATCTGAAGGCAAAGGGATTTCAGGCATCTGAACCGCCACCAAATCTTTGGAATTCCCCCGTGCATGCGGGAAACGAAGAGCCTCCTCACCCACACGTGGGGTATGGTACATGCACGTCGACGCTTCGGGAGTTGGCCCAGGACGAGCCACGTGGCGAAAGGGAGATGAACCGGCAAACGCATGCACCGCCGAGACGCGACGGCATAGCCCCGCTGATCGACCGCCAGAGAGGGCGCATCCGGCGTCACCGGCGGGGGAAGGAGAGAGAGCTCCAGAGAAAAAGTCCAGCGGCCCAAGGACAGCTTATCAAACCGGGTCTTCCCCGCCAGATCAGCAAAAAACGCTACCGGAGTTTCCACCAGCACGCGGCAATACCGCCATCAGCACCAGGAGCGAGGCCATCATCAACGATCTGAAGGACTTGGCCCCCAGCCGGAGAACGCCTTCGATAGAGCAAGAACCGTCCGTGACAAGAAAGGCACCCCCCTTACCACAGCCACCCGGACCTCCGTCGAGAAAACACCACCGTCAGAGACCCGCAAACCACGCCACTGGACACCAACGACATCTTGACAACGAATGAGTCTCTCCCGTTGTTCTGGGGAGAGACCGCGAACACAGCAACGCATCGCATCAAGGGAGATGAAGTCCCCTCCAAAGCCATCACCCAGGAAGCCGAACGTAGCATCACGAACAGAATCCCAGGTAGCAGAACGATTCCGGAGCACCCCAACAAGCACCGATAGGGCAGATGTCGGATCCGAGCGGGAGGACGAACCCTCCACCCCCGTCTCCAAGCCAACCTCAGCAGGACCAGCCCCCCCCCGAAGGAAACGAAAAAACCGCCGGCTTCAGAGAAAGGGAACCGCCCCCCAAGACAGGCTCCGCAGCCCCCTCCCCAACCACCGGAGCAGCCAGGGGGTCAACCCCCTCCACCTCGGAGCCAAGCAAGACCGACGCAGCTGAAGAGAGAGGAGGTGCCGAAGAACCCATTACCTGAGCACCGCCATCAACATCATGCACAGGAGGGGACGAGCCAACAGCCGCCACCACCTGGGCGAAAGAGCGAGAATCGCGTTTACCAAGCCGGCGAGGATCACAATCCGACGCCAGCTGAGAAGCAAACCGCGACCCCGAAGCAGCCAAAGAGGACCAGCAGGATGCCCTCCGATGGCCAAACTTTCCACAAAGAAAGCAGCGCGGCGGAAGAGAACACTCGGACGCAGAATGGCCCCTAGAATCACATCTGAAGCATCGCTTACCTTGCTTTGCATGGGAAACTCGGGTCCAGCCGCCATCACCGTCGTCGGCCATTGCACCAGGGGACCGCGAGAAAACGCGACTCTCCCTGGCGAAAGAGAAACCCCGCGCCTTAGGTCTCCACGCCCTCCGCAAGTCAGGAGCCCACCGATCACCATAAGGCCCACGAGAAGACTCCACACGTCCCACCCGACGAGACCCTCTAGTCCCATCAGCCGTACGACCCCGACGCTCCCTACGCACATCGCACTCCCAACGCACCCCTCTTCCCATCCCCTCCACTACCTCGTCCTCTTTGATCGACTTCTATCTACTTATGAGACACTGCTCGAATAAGAGGGCTTAATCATCATACGCAATCTCCTTGATGCCACTGGTTAATTTCACATTTACAAACATTGATCAGATTTAATATCTTACTTATATAGGAGCAAATATGATGATCTTCTGAGAATTCATCTTTTAAAATATTAGAACTCTTTTCTCAAAGTCAATAAATTATTTCTCAAGATCTTTACGAATAAGAAATCATCAATCAATTGATCATTATGTATAGTCTACTATTCATACAATCTATTATATATATAGGATGTTATGGCAAATGATCAGAAAACACCCCTCTTTTGATGTCTCAACTGGAACTGGTACAATTGAGACATGATTCTTGTTTAGGTACCATATAAAACAAAATGATAAAGACTAGCTAGATACATATCCAAAGCATAGATGGTGATTTTATGATTTTAGAAATAATAAGATGTGACCCACAAAGACCGATCATCTTCATAAATTAATCTTTTAGGTATACTCTACTATTTATACATATCATCAAAGATAGGTAGTGACAAAATACCTAGAATTGTAAAGTCGACCATTGAAGAGATTGAGAAATGATGGGGTAGGTGAATAAGTGAAATCAATGCTGAATCAGTTATATCAATAAGATCGTTGATAAAAAAAGACATAGATCTGTACAGTCAACCAAGGCAGAGATTGAGAAAGGTAGAGGAATCAAGTCAGCGTTGGTGATCCATTGATGACTAATAATTAAGAGTGCCAGTCATGGTGACCTTTACGCCTGACTGTGCGAGGGTGCGGTGACCCTCAGCTGGGCGGGAGATTAGGAAGCCAAGTTAGGGCAGCGGCCGCTTCGTGCGCGGGTCTAGGATCCCAGTCTTTTTCTCGGTTTTCTCGCGAGCGCTCGCAGTTTTTACGCCTCTCTGGGATCCACATTTAAAGACCGGTTCCGCTGACCCTTGTTCTTTAGGGTACCTAGGCTGGAGGATCCTTGGTTTTAGTTTTTCGAGCTCGTTAGCCCGTACCGGTCGGGCCAGTTTTCTTTTAGAGCGACTTTTCCGGAAAGTCTCTCTCACCCGTCTTAGTGGCGTAGTTTTGGAGTAGACCTATCCCTCTATTGGCCTTCCAATTAGAGGGCGAGACGGAAGAGCCTTTTGTAGGCTACTTCACCGCTTGAGTTTTGTTTATTTTTCGCCAGTAGACTTGGCGATGCTACATCCGAATCATCCATGTATACATCTGAATCCTCTATGGCTACATCTGAATCAGTTACAGTTGAATTTGGAAAAGTTACATTTGAGATTGGATTGAGTCACAAATGAGTTTGGCTAAAGTTGAGATGAATTACAGTTGAGTTGGTTTTATGGAAGCTTGGTTACAGTTAAGTTGGTTGTAGTTGTGCTAGTTACTTTTCCGCCAGTAATTCTTGATGAAGAGAAAAGATCAGTTTATGAAAATCATCCATATCAGATTTCAATCTACTACCACAGCCGTTCGAAATAGCTAGTGGACGTGTTGGAACTTAGTTAGGATGCATTTTACTCCACCGCATGCCTACGGAGGCACCCCAACCCTAAGGCTTCTTTACTGCCTTAGAGTCATAGTGTGAGGTCTTATCTAGACCAAGACCACAGACTGTCCACTAAGCTTGAGAAATTCAATATGAAAAGAATCAAAACATCAGACTCATCATCTACAAACATCAAAAGAGACCCGAATCATCTCGACCATGTCAATCATTAAATACTCAAGATATCATGATCAATTCAATCATGATAGCCATTGAATAAATCATTGGAACATGAAATTGATGGGGAAGAATGGAAATCATATACAGTTTTATATTGGAGTCACATCTTAGAATCATAATATGAGGTCACACTCAGATCAAGATCACAGATTGTCCACCAAATCTGATTGATTGGATAAAAATCAAGAACAAAGACTCAGCATCCACATCTCAAGGTCCATTAAACACGATTTATAATTAATTAAAAGGTGACAGTTTAAAAATGGATCTTATAATCTTTGTATAAAAATGATTAATATGGGTAATTAATGTAGGATGAGTAGAATGGGGTTTTACATACCAAACAACTTGAAAGCATGTTTCAATGCAAGTAGCTCTAAAAATTTAATTGTCAAAGCCCCTTTTACTTGATTTCTTTTGGAGCCACTAAATTTCCTGTTATTTTTAATAATTAAGATTTACTCAACATTTGTTGATGTTCTTTTCTCCCTATTCCATAGATTGCAGGCATAATACCTGCACTGTTGTATTGGGAGAGTTGAATGTCAGTTTCTGAAGCAAAACATACCAGGTATGTATGTTATAATTTTGTTCAAGGATATTATAAATGCTTTTATTTCTCTTCTGATAAAATTGGGATACATGTACATAATGCAATTTCTGTTGTTACATATAAACTAATATGGAAATTTATGCAATATAATTGTGACATACTGTAGTTCTGTGGCTTACTAGTTAATTTGTGAATGTCATTCGTAAAAAAAAATTCCCTAATTTTCAGTACTGTAATGTGATCCTTAGCAAACATGATACTACGCGTAATATGTAAACGGGTATCCCAGATCCGAGAAGGAGCGGGCCTCACAACACGTAATCAATATATATGTGCACATCAACAAATATCTAAACAAATATGCGAATAAGTTTCAGAAAATCTAGTCCCATCAGAATTTTCAAAGATATATCTTTATTAGTATCTATATCTGGCAAGATTTTAAAAGTTGAACCCACATACTTGAAATCGAAAAGACTGATACGAAAACTTTCCATGTCAGTTTACAAATATACATTACTCGCATAAAGAGGTTCCGAAATGTAGGGATAAGGCATAAATATACTACAAACATCTAACAACATGAGAATGGGAAGTTTATTAGCCAGGGATGAAATGGATCCGATAAATTTGAGATGCAGGTATTTTTCCAAATTAAACTGTTGATCAAATGCAAATATTTTTTAATGTATGCCCGGGAAAACAGATATGAACCATTTAATAAAGCATCAATATGAAAGCAGATATTGATAATGAGCTTGATTTAGATGTAGATAAAAATAGGCATTAATACATCAAGAATTTGCGTACAAACTCGATAAAACAGTTCTTTTGTGTAAGGACACTCGAAAAAAATAGGAGCAATCCTTTTTTAGTAAAAATATGCGAACCAAGCTTCTCAAAAATACAGCTTGAAAAGCAAACACCAAAATATCATCATAAATTAGACAGTGATAGGCATAAAATCTTAAAAATTACCAATCAGTAGGATATAGTCAGATCCAAATCCACAACCAAATTCAATGTTGGCTTTTATCCCCGTCACACACCCAACCCAACCCGTACTTGTCAATAACTCAAAACCACTTCACACGAATCTAGCAAATGTAGGAACTTGAATATCTGTATATGGTTGTTATTTTAATTTAGTCGCAAAGATATCCGTGTCTTCTTCCACATCCAATTCTTTTTAATCCATAATTAGCTTACTCATTTTCACCGGAGCTCGTAGAGACAAAAGACAAATTGACAAAAAAAAAGATACAAGCATCATTCATAAAGATGATGTATGCATTACAATGACGTAGAGATGTAACAATTGGATATGGATAAGATACAGCTGTTACAATTTTATTATCCAATTTTAAAATCTAGATACAAATATGATATGCATATTGATGAATGTGAAAAGTTTGTTACATGTCGTGTATTAATGAATATGAAAAGTGTGTTACATGTCCCTGAGAAACCAAGGTGGATATAGATATTGATGGTAATAAAAACCATTTCTTGAAGAGCTTAAATATAAGGATTGCACATGAGACATATGTTAAAATGTATTCACTTTATTAATATATATATATCAATTATATGCAAGTAAACATAAATGTATTATGTATTTTTTAGATAATATCAACAGTAATATTTTGGCATAACAAAATTTGGTGTATGAGAACGCTCAATATAATAGTGCTCATTAAGACAAATCAAATCAATCCTCGCAATCAACTATGCCCACAACTAGTAGCGGTCTCAAAGTCCCCTCCTTGGTACATACTGCTGCAAACTCTCCTTTTCCACACAAAAGATACCATCCCAAGATAGGTCTGCATCTAGCCAAACCTCACATGTAAACACACGAGAAAAACAGGTGATCCTGCCAGCAAAAGGAACAATTGACGTTGCAGCTGCGAAGATGCATGTTCTGAACATGGGTCCTTCATAGAAGCTCTCTCAACTCAAGGAAGCCTTCGTGCTTCAAACCAATATACAATCTCTTGCAAAGGTAGCATCACTCAGAGGTAACGAATCGTAATAGCCATATGTGCATTATTAACCGTAAAATTGCTCCCCCAAGTAGGGGTGTAAACGGACCGAACTTGAGCGAACCTATATTTTTTAGGTTCGGTTCGTTTATTTAAGCGAGCCTAAACTTGTGTTCAGGTTCGGTTCGTTTATTTTCGAACCGAATCCGAATCGAACCTCTTTTTAAACGAATCGAACCTAAGTGAATATCGAACTTAAGAATTCTCTAATAAGAGGAAGTGGAGAGAAGAGAAATGGAAATATATGTGTGTCTGCAATTAGAATAAATATTTATTTAGTTTTTTCTTTATCTAACTCATCTTCATCTTTTTAAAAAAATAGATTAACAAGAATACGTCTCTCTGAAAAAATATAATTATAATATATTTTTATATATGTTCAGATGGGGATAAGGAATAAGAATAATGTGGAGATATCCAATAAGTAATGTTTATACTTATTCTGTTGATTCGAAGATAAAGAAGGGAAAAGTATTAGACACATAGATGATGGACGTTATAACCACGATGTGACTATATATTTTTGGATAGTTTTTACTAACATAAAACATATTTATCACGTAAATATTCAGTTATCTCTAGACAAATGTCACCTATCCTTAGACAAAATTCACTTATCTCAAAATAAGGTCCACTTCTACTGATAATGATTTATAAATATATATGTGTGTGTATGCTTATCGAGCTTTTAACGAATCGAACATGAGCGAACCTATAATTTTTAGGTTCAATTCGTTTATTTAATCGAACCTAAACTTGTGTTCAGGTTCGGTTCGTTTATTTCCGAACCGAATCTAAGTCGAACTTTTAGCGAGTCGAACCTGAGCGAATATCGAACTTGAGAATTTTCTGACACTCCTGCCCCCAAGTCCAGTGTTTATGCACAGTTGTGATCGGGCCAGCTGCAGTAGATCATTCCACGACCAATTTCAAAAAAATCGAAAGTTGATGCTTCAAAAAGAACAAAGAGAATAGAGGAGCCAGAGTAGAGGGAAGGCAGATGCCTTCGGTGCCCCTTCCAACCGAATTGTGGCTTCAAAATCATTAGCAGGTACGTTTTTCTCTCCATCTTTCTTTTTTCACGGTTCGGCATTATTATGTCCTAGACGCAGAGGAACCACACCAATCCATCATGAACTAGATGGTTAAACTTACGGCCGTGATGTTAGAAAATAGGAAGCGGAAGCGGAATGATAAACAGAGCATAAGAACAGAAAGATAAAATATGGAACACTATGATTTTTACGTGGAACCATATTCCCTAAAGAGCGGGATGAAACGACTGGAGAAGCCCTCAAAGGGGTGGATATTGCATTCATTTTTTCTCATTTGCTACAAGGGTGTGGGGCTCTATATCTAGCGCTCACGGAGTCTCCACATCTCCAAACTGGTAGATGTGGGACTAAACAACCGGATGGGGTAAATGGATCCTGGAGGTACCCATTTACCCATCTACAACTCAATAGGCGCACAACCAAATACTCCAACACTCCCCCTCAGGATGGAGCATGCAATTCTCCGCTTGGACAAACAACTCACGCTACAGGACACTACAGACAATACCAACTCAACGTGCACAACTGTCGAATGATGTCGAGGACGTTGCTTCTCATGTCGTGCAGGTGAGGAGAACGAACGGGCTGGAGTGTGAGTCAAACTGACTCGGAATATGACCATCGAGTCTAAAACTGCGCATGGAATCTCCTCATCGAAGAACTAGGTCTCTCCCGTCTGGCTCAGAGAATGATACTCTACTCTGGAGTACCTACGATACCACATGAAAACCCTTGCCCACCTGGCATTGGGAATGGTCCTCTACTCTGGAGTCTCTATGGCTCACATTAAAACATTGGCTGACAACAACAAGAATGATGGGGACAACTGACCATGATAGCAAACATGTGCTCATCTGAAAGGAAGATCGAATACATGTGCATGTCTGAAACCAAGACTCGGAAAATATCTGACGTCGAGTCTAAACAACTGACGAACTGTAGAGTCTGAGAAAATCCGGTTGGTCTGGAATCTGACATCAGAATCTGCAACATAACCTGTGACTCTACACAGTACTCCCCCTTTATCCCAGACTTGTTGGAAAATCAACATCGACAAAGTTGGGAGAAGACAAGATAGATGGGGACAAAAACCAATTAGCCAATCACAAATTTTCCAGCTTCTCAAATCGTCGTCATCATTTTTCAAGCCATTTCATCCCCCCCTTTTTTACCGCTTTTGCAACATTATTTTTTTCGGCTATTTCCATATATATATATATATATATATATAGCCGTCACACGCTTTTTTAATACATTTTTTTGCAAACACGTGTGCAACTTTTCTTATTTGTGCGCGCCTTTTCTTTATTTTTTTAAAACCTGGTCGAAACTTGGCCCTAAAACTGTGGCCCTCTCTCTTTTTTATATACAGCAGTCAGCCCATCTGGCCCAAAGATATTGCAGCGGCCACCCTCTCTTTTTTTTCCGCCGCGAAACCATTTTGTTATATGGCTTTCCTCCTCTCTTTTTTTAAACAAAACAACCCCTTCAAAAAAAAAATTTAACCCACGGCAAGCACATCTGCTTTCTCCATTTAAAAAAAACCTGGGCACTGCCCACTTAAGGCCTCAAATATCGGCAACCCTACTTAGGGTTCGCCCCTTTCTAAAAAAATCCGATTGGGAATTGACTCTTCACACCGTCGCCGATGGAGATCATCTTCGGCAAGGGGAGCATGCAGGGCTCGTGCCACCTCCAGGATCGAGGCAGGTGCCGCCGCCCGATGGTGCCGTCGCCCGCCTGGGTGTCTGCGCGGTTGGGCTCGTTGCAGCTTTGGGCAAAGCTTGCGGCTTGGAAGTCTGACACCGATGCTTGTCGCTATGGAGGAAGACGCTGTGAGAGAAGGCGATGGAGGAGAGTTCACCTGGAGAAGCACCACGAGATGCGTAGCCGTCCGGAGATGGTTGCTGGGGCGACGCACGAAGGACTGACAGGGGGAGATGCCACCTCCACTGGGACCCGTACCGTCGAAGATCGCATGCGCGATGGGGTAGCCACGCGCTATCTGCACAAGACGAGGGAGGCGCGACAAGGCCGCTCCATACTGTGGCCTGGAGAATCGCGCGATGCAGCGCGATGCCGATGAAGAGGATGACGGCATGGAGGAAGGTCTTGAGCACGTACTGCTCGGAGATGCGGGGCTCCGTCGCCAGAGCACGCCGCTCCACCTGGAGAAGCATGTGCACCGCCTGCGCGCGTGGCTAGGCTCTATCTAGAGATGGAGATGCCGCCTGAAGTAGGAGAACTGGGGCTTCAAGTGTCTGTAGAACTTCTTGAACAACCGATATCGAATCTTCATGTTGACGTGGTATAGGGTTTTAACAAAACTCTAGATGAACTTCATCTTCCTTTGAACTCGAAATAGATCACGAAGGACAGAAACAACGAATAAACTTCAGATCAGATCAGCACTGCTTGCTTGCAGGATGAGGGTTTCATAAACCCAGAAATTGAATCTTGAACAGAATAATGATCTTCAAGAACAACGAACAAGATATCGAATCTCGAATACAAAAATAAAGAATATAAAACTCCTCGAGAATCGAACCCACTCTGATACCATGTTAGAAAATAGGAAGCGGAAGCGGAATGATAAACAGACATAAGAACATAAAGATAAAACATGGAATATCATGATTTTTATGTGAAACCCTACTCCCTAAAGAGCGGTATGAAACTACGGAGAAGCCCTCAAAGGGGCGGATATTGCATTCTTTTTTTCTCATCTGACTACAGGGGTGAGGGGCTCTATATATAGCACCCACGGAGTCTCCACGTCTCCAAACTTGTAGATGTGGGACTAAACAACTGGATGGGGTAAATGGATCCTGGAGGTATCCATTTACCCATCTACAACTCAATAGGCGCACAACAAATTCTCCAACACGTGAAAATTTTTTATGGAGGTCCATCAATAAAATAGCCAGATTCCATAATAATAAAAAGCTTAGTCTCTTATTTTACTTTTACTTTGCAAATAGGGAAAAAAAGAAAAATGGCAAGAGTGGCCTATTCAAAACTGTGGGAGCTAGACCATGATCACTTTCGTAGCATCAAGCCTTTCGAGTTAACTAATCTAGTATTCATGGCCCAAGATATCGGAGCTCCTCCGTAAGCCTAGGCCAACCACGCCTTTCTGATCTTTTTAATTTCAAGGCGTATCGAGGGTCATTATACAATGAATCGAACTCGAGGTTGACCTTTCCCCATAATCGAAATGAATAGGGTCTGAAGGAGTCCAATGACAGCAAACCAAGGACGTGTCTCAATTTTCCTAGGGTCTGAAGGAGTCCAATGACAGCACACCAAGGACGTGTCTAAATTTTCTAGCTGCCCTGACAAAAACCAGAATCCTTAATTCCCCCCATCCACTAATTTCCCGGAATTACAACGATAATCACTCTCCTTCCAAACTAATCTAATGAGGTTCTCCGATGGCGTGTAAACGAATCTTCAGTGTGCCGAGATAACCACCTTCATGTGCCATGTACGAGGCACTAGTCCGCAACATGACATCCGCAAGGAAACCTGGGGGGAAAAGGCCCCAACCGTAGGCACGGTTGAGGTTGAAAAATAAAGCCAATAGTATAGAATATGTAAATTTCCAAACAGAATTGCAAATTTTAAAATCAAGCAAGAGTATAGAATATGCACACCACAGAGTACACTGACTTTAATGTGAAAACCAAGCCGACAGAAATCGTGACCCAGTACTGTTGTAAGATTCCCCTTCGCTCTCTAAATGAAGCTTTCTTCCAGTATTCGTGCTATTTGTACCAGAGTGCAACAATAACTTACAAGCTTCCCTTCTTTGGACAAACCTCAAGGAAGATTTCTTCTCCCACAAAGAAGGGAACTCAGGCATTAGGTACCGAAGTATAATCGCTTATAAAGAAAGCATATCTTGTTAGGATATTAACTGAATCACACGAGCTTACTTGAGATTTGATGAAGTTGAACAAGACTTGAGATGCTCTTGATTGATTTGAGGACTTGAGAGCAGCGGAGAGTGTTGAAATAAATAAGCAAAAACAAATTCGATAATCAGAACAAGAACATAAAAATATAAAAAGGTTGAACGCTCTGGATTTTAAGTGGAACCTTACTCCGTGAGGGAGCAGGATGAAACCACAGGAAAATGCTTCTAAGGGCCAAATCTTCAATTTCAATCTCTCAGTGATCACAGGGGATGTAGGGTTTCTTATATAGCCCCACAGACAGACGAAAGTCCCCCTTATATATGTTGTGGGACTAAACATAAGAGGGGGTAATTGGATTTACATGCTCTAAAACTCAAGCTGGTGCTGAGAAAGATGCAGCTTGCAACAAAAAATAAACACAACTCATCATCACTTAATACATCCAGTGTTGTTAAAGGCTAGAGGCACTCAAAGGCGATATGGGGTGTAAAACACCCAAGGTGCTAGGCACTAGCCTGAGAAATGCAAGACATCATATATAAAAATGAATAAATTATGTGTGAGTCTATATAATATATGCACATACACACGTCTATGTATATAAAACTTATATTTCAATCTAAGATCAATATAATATATTTGTGGGTGTGTTTACATGCGTGTATCTAAATGTGTATGTACACGTGTATGTGTATATGTATGTCTGTTTATATGTATATAAATGCCATCACCAAATTATATTTTACGATCAATCCACCATTTATTAATATATGTGTAATGCATGTATATTCTTATGTATGTGTGTATATGCATTAAATATTTGTATTCGTGTGTATTCACACTTGTGTGTCTGAGTAGATATTTAAAAACATGTCTATGTGTCTATGTATGTGTGTGTGCATGCCTATATATACGTGTGTGTCTGCATTTTTATCTGTACCTGTGTTTTTTGTCTATTTATATGTATATGTATGTACTTATAGTACTTCAAACATATATATATATATATGCAAATGTAGAAGAATGTATGCTTTTTTAAGTCAAAAGCATGTGTAATAAAACTAAAACATGAAGGTATATGTATACATATATGTAAACGAAGTGTGTGTAAATTACATATGCATGTGTGTCCATATGTATATGTGTGTTAATTTCCTCAAAAAAAGTATGTGAGTTAATGATACTTAGAACTAATATATATCTAATATAAAAACCTAAACATGGATAACAAATCACAAAAAGTTGACAAAACCTCAAGCCAAGAGCTCGCTTGAGCGACACCTAAGGCAAATAACTTTACATGGAATTAAGCAAGGCATTAGGGACTCACCCCGCCTAGGCGTCTAGGCAAGTGCTCGGAGGGCTTTTGACAACACTGATAAGAAGTCCACTGCGGGGAGTAGTCAATTCTCGGGAAGAAGGCTAGTATGGAGTAGTAGTTTGGAGTGTCGGTCTGTCATGTTGTGGGTGGGCAATAAAAGTCTGAGACAATCCCAGATATAGGAGTCTATCTGGAGTAGTTGGTGTCAGTGATAGGCACCCAACGATCGGGGATAGCCACCCGATGAAGAGTGGTTGTCCCCTATGCAGACCTCGAGAGTTGGGACTCTCCTATACACGAACCCTGAGAATGGTCACCCATTTTTCTTATGGGACCTAGAGTCAATTCGCTTATATAAGGATCCTAGAGAAGAGATTGCTTTTGTTGAGGAGCCACGAGCAGATATGATGGATGCAGAAGAGATCCTATAGATACATCTCAAGAAGAAAATATAATGCCATGCTCTCACTCCCCCTTTCACACATACTTGTCATAAAAAAGAGCATAGATCTCAAGTTGGGAGAAACAAAATGAAACATGCACTTTTTTGTTTTTTTGTGCTCCTTTTTTTGCATAAATCAACCTTCCACCTTTTTGTAGCCATCTCCCTTCTTCTGTTCAGTTATTCCCTTTTTCATTTATAAGCCACCTAATTTTTTGCACAAAAAAAATTGAATCAACCTCTTTCTTTAGGAATATAGACTTATTGTGCCCAAACATTTGTGTAGGGCTTCTTTTTTATTTTGCTTCAGCAGCATCCCGTGTCTCTTTCATCTCTTTTTTTGACAGTAGCCCAACTAGGCCCAACTCCCCCATTTCATTTTCAATAAAATAGTGGAACATTGGCCTTTTAATAAAAAAAAGGAAGAAGGGTGGAAGAGAGGCCCTATTTACAAGGGGACCGCCCTCCTGCCTTTTTCCATGTCTGCTACAAGCAGTATGGTTCGAGGAACCCGATTTTGAAAGATGTGGTGGTTGAGCCTTGGAGAAGGAGGTCGCGACTGGTAGCTGGAGAGAGAATAGCCTGGTCGGAGACCAACCACGATGGCCATGCAACGATGCGAAGGAGAAGAAGAAGCGGGAATAACAACCATGACATGAACCATGACATGTGTGGTGCTTCATGTAGCTTTCGGTTTGCCATAGAGGCGGGGGCTAACTCAGAGAAGAGGGTCCCCTCCGCAGGAGGTGTGCTTTCGGTTGCTGCATAGCGAACGAGGTCTTCTACAAAGCCATCGTGTGAGCGCGGTGAAGGGGGAAGATGCCCAAAGATCAGAGGGGCACTGCCATCGGGCTGGATAGTTCCATCGATGGGGAGATGCTTGTGGAGCTGTAGGCTGGAGAAGCACCAATCTTAAGATCGGAAGGGTTGGGGTAGGTCAATGCCAACCAAGTAGGGTTCCAAATGCCTTCACCGCGTGCGAGACATCTCATTAAACATCAAAGATCCAGAATGTACTACATCGATGTTGTTGACTAGAGATCAGAATGTGTGCTTAGAATTAGGGTTCCATCAAGAACCTGAGATGCTCCCACAAACCTGGTAGAATTAGGGTCCAAAACATGAACAATATTCTTGATACTGTCCAAGGCCTTAAATGTCGGTTTCGGTCACCATTTCGGTACCTACCAAAATAGAATTTCGGTGGAATTTCGGCCGAACTTTCGGTCATTTCGGTCATTTTTTGTATTAGGACCCCCATATTTCGGTCATTTCGGTCAAATTTCGATTTCGACTGGATATCGATATTCGACAGAAATTCGACCGAATTTCGCTGAAATTTGAGGCCATGATACTGTCAGAACATATCACGATATTTGACATACAAAGAATTTAACAAATAATTCTCTAAGAATTTAACAAATGATTCTCTAAGATGAATCAAAAACCAAACTGCTTCGATATGAATACAAGAAATAAATCCTCCACAATAAACACTAGAATATACTACTTTGATACCAAGTTGAAACAAATAGGCGGAAGCAAAATCAATAATCAGAACAAGAACATAAAAATATAAAATAGTTGAATGCTCAGGATTTTACATGGAACCCTCTCCGCGAGGGAGCGAGAGGAAACCATGGGAGAAGGGCTATAAGGGACGGATCTTCTATTTCATCTCTTAATGAATACAAGGGGTGTGGGGCTTCTTATATAGCCCCGTAGACAGACCTGAGTCCTATTTATAATTGATGGAGGACTAAACATGAGAGGGAGATAATTAGATCTTGGAGAGATTCAATTACTCATTTATTACATACTTTACAGAGGGCACATTGGAGCTTCAGAGCTTAAGAATTGCACACGATTGACAAGCGTGTAGCTCACAACTCACTTAAAACGTATATAAATGATCTCTTGGTTAAAGTGTATTGTGAAAGGGGCTTAGGGATCTGCTTTACATGCTTAAGATGGCTTAGTGATCCTTTCAGGTGAGAAATTAGGGTTAATAAGTTGTTAGACAACAACTACCCTGGAAAATATCCAAATCCAGAATACAAAAGAAAGTAGTCGATATTTAAATAAGGTAGTCGAAAGAAATGCTTTGGAAGTTGAGACCATGGCCTCAAATTTCAGCGAAATTCGGTCGAATTTCTGTCAAATATCGATATTCAGTCGAAATCGAAATTCGACCGAAACGACCGAAATGACCGAAATATTGGGGTCCTAGTATAAAAATGACCGAAATGACCAAAATTTCGGTCGAAATTCCACCGAAATTCCATCGAAATTCTGTTTTGGTCGATACCGAAATGGTGACCGAAACCGACATTTAAGGCCTTGGTTGAGACTAAAGGCTAAAAATCAAACGTTGGGGTAAACAGTGTTGAATTAGGAAATTCCATTAGCCGACTATAGACCAAAGGATTTAAATGCATTTCAAATTTTAATCAATCGAAATTTATGGTAGTCGACTGAAGTAAAAGTTTACTTGACTGGAGAAATAATTAGGCAGCTAAAAATAAAGATAGAAGCTTGATTTTCGAATTTCAAGAATATTCAAGCGGACCCATTAGTCAACTGAGGGTGATTTCGGACGACTGAAAATTTGATTGGTCAACTTAATTGTTTTGACTCCAAACTTGTGTGTGCCTTGCGAATATATTACTCTTGAGATATATTTGATATAACAAAAAAGCCTTTCCCACATTAAGTAGGGTCAGCTACATGGATTTCTTTTGCCTCCATTCAGATCTATTTTGGGTCATTCTCGAGCATAGATCCAAAAAACTAAGATCCCTTGGATAGTCTCATTCCAACACTTCTTGGGCCTTCCTCACTCCTTTAGCCAGCTCAACATCCCAAAACCCGCATCTCCTAACTACTGCAACAACCGGCCTCCTTTGCAAATGACCAAACCATCCAAAGCGGGTTCTCTCATCTTATCTATCGGAGCTACACCAAATTTTCTTTTGATCGCATCATTCCAAATCCAATCTTTACGTGTATAACCACACATCCATCTAAGAATTTTCATTTCTGTTATTGTCATTCTCTGCACATGTCTATAGTTCGCAGGCCAACATTCTGACCCATAGAGCGTAGAAGGTCTCACCTTGCTTTGTAAAACTTTCCTTTGATTTTCAAAGGGATCTTCTCATCACATAGAACAACAGAGGCTCCTCTCCACTTTAGCAACCGACATTTATTCTATGAGTAACATCTCCATCAATTTCCTAATCTTGTTGCAAAATAGATCCCAAGTATCTAAAGGAATTCTTTCTTCAAAATGTTATCATCACTAATCTTTACCTCGATTCCTTCACCATTGCTTCCATCAAATGTGCACTCCATATATTCAGTCTTATCCCTACTTATACGAAATCTTTTAGTCTCTAATGCATGTCTCAAAACCTCAAACCTCTCATCTACTCCTCTACTTTCATCAATCAACACAATATCATCAGCGAATAACATATACAAAGGCATCTCATCTTGAATGTGACTAGTCAACTCATCCATAATCAAAGTAAAGAGGAATGGGCTCAAAGCATAACCTTGATGCAGACCAATGTTGATGCCTTCCCAGACTGAAACCTGACACAAGATGAAGCCACATCGTACATATCCTTTATAAGGTTAATGTATAGGATAGGTACTTGTCTCTGTTCCAAAACTCTCATAATATCTTCCATGAGATAGAATCATAAGCCTTCTATAAATCAATAAAAATCATATAGAGGTTCTTCCTTTTAGATCTAAAAATCTCCATTGTTATCCTCAACAAGTGGATGGCTTCAATAGTTGAGCGACCTGGCATGAATCCGAAATGGTTTTTCCTAAACTTTGGAAAGCATCTTCAGCCTTCTTTCGATCACATGTTCCCAAATTTTTATAGTACGACTCATCATCTTGATGAATATGTAATTCAAACAATTTTGATACAAAAATAAAAATTATATAAAGAACTTGACTTCTTTTCTTGAGCCTTTCTAGAGTATTTTCTTCTCTTGTTCTAGCACATGGGCCTTTCTAGAGTTTTTTCTTGAGCCTTCTAAATTAAGCAATGGCATCTTGCTTAGGATGCCTTTTCCCTATCTGAGCTTCGTGAGTCTTGTGATTTGATCTCCTTTAATCCTTCGTTATCAACTTTTCTCTTCCTCCTTGATCTCCATTACTCCAATACTTTAACCTGGAAGGTTAGCTAGTCTCTCTGCTACAACAATATACAATTTCCACACAAAAAAACAACAAATATACAAATTAACACTGTCATATCAAAATCTAAGTCATTGACAGTGGGTTCTTAGGACCAAGTTTAATCGAACAGCCACAAGCTTTTCAAACGATGTGATAATTCCCCATCAGATTAAATCTAATCTTAATAGAGAAACAGTAGCCCCTTCATTCGATATTGCCTCCTTGCTACCGTCATAGGAGAGAACTTGTTACTCTTTAATAAGCTCGTGAGCTTTGAGCTTATTCCGCCCATAACTCATTCACTAAAAAGTGAGTAAGTCCATAAATAAGCTTGTAACCCTGATTGGACTATTTGAGCTCAAAACTCATTTTCTCGCAATTAGGTTGGCTCATTTATGAGCTCAAGAACTGAATCAAGCTTGACAAGCTTGAGCTCAAGTCAACATATTTGAACTCGATTGCCCAAAAATATCTTAGAACTTGATCCCAAGTTGAATCAGCTTAAGAAAATCCATGCATAGGATCTAACTTAGATTCAAAACATGATTGGCAAAAAATGCATGTGAAGTTCCCAAGAGTAAATTTATGTTCCAATGAAGATTGTCCTTTTAGTAGTTACCCCAAAGATCCACAAAGGTTTGCAAATATTTAAATATTGGATGAGGCATCAGATATTTCAAAAGAAGGTGATCCTGAAAAAGTTCTGTACTCAGCCCATAGACTATATAAAATTAGGGGAAGACAAAGGTAAACCTGCAGATTTAAAGAACAGTAGGGGAAAACAGAACTAAACCTGGAGATCATATTCGGCTCTTTGCAACAACTCTCTGTCTGTTCTAGACAAGTGAAATGTTCTTTCGGTAGTCTGTGCAGCTGTTGCCCTGAAAGGGCATAGAAAAAAGGATATGTGAAATCAGATGGACGAAAGTGGGTATCCTGATAAACAGGCACAACATACCATATCTGTGAACTATAAATAAGTTCCCATTATTAAAGTTAACTAAATTGATTTCCCACAAAACTGCCCTCGAAATCAACAAGATTTAATTTACTGGATCAAAACAAGAAATATTGTAAGTATTGTTGTTCGTAGATACTTCTATTAACTTCATTCGCAAATCTAGAGGTTCAAGAAGCCTTAAGAAGACCAATTAGTCCAGCAGGCCTTCCATTCATATAACCAGTGTCCAAATATAACCTAACCAATAAAAAGGGGAACCTTCCCAATATTTAAATTCAAACTAGTGTGAATTTGCATTAAAATGGGTCTCCTAGGCTGTCCACAAAACGAGATGAAGACATGTAAGCATCTTTAACAAATGTAGCATAGGATACAAGAAGCTGTGCGGAATTGCCTTAGTATAGATTCAGATTAATTTTGTGTGAGAGATTTATGTTAGAGCCAATGATACTCTGACGTGTTATTCCATAGAGCCCTCGGGTCTCTTATATAGAGAGAAAACCCTTGGGTAAATTACATAGACGTACATGAAATAAATAAGAAATACGTAACAGTACATCATGACATAACTTAAACCTCTACACTCCCCCTCAAGATGGAGCATAGATATCAATCATGCTCAGCTTGGAAGAACATCTCTGGAAAGGTCCTCTGAGCAATGGCTTGATAAATATATCTGCAGTCTGGTCCTCTGAACTGACGTGTGAAGTGGAAATCAAGCCTTTCTGGATCATGTCTCTAGTATAGTGACAATCTACCTCGATGTGCTTTGTTCTTTCATGAAAAGCCGGATTATTGGCAATGAACAATGCTGCCTGGTTGTCACATTGAAGATTCATGGGCAAGGAGACATTTACATTCAAATTTTCTAAGACCGCTCGAACCCACATCATTTCTGCGCTTGCTCGTGCCATGGCTCTGTATTCTGATTCAGCATTGGATCTCGCCACAACAGTCTGTTTCTTGCTTTTCCAAGAAACCAAAGAGCTTCCTATGAAGATAGCAAATCCGGAAGTAGATTTACGATCCTTTGGACATCCTGCATAGTCTGCATCTGCACAAGCTGAAATGGACAGATCTGTATCTTTTCTAAATAACAAACCTGTGCCTGGGGAAGACTATTGATATCTCAATATCATGTACAAGGCTTCCATATGAACTTGCCTAGGCTGCTCCATAAATTGACTCACCCGGTTTACTGCAAAGGCAATATCCGGTCGAGTTATGGTGATGTATAGAAGCTTACCCACCATCTCTCTGTATCTTCTTTTGTCCACTTCTTCGGTATCATTGTCATACAGCTTCATGCTTGGGTCCATAGGCGTGCTCGACGGTCTGCATCCAACCATTCCTGTTTCAACTAGCAAGTCTGTGACATATTTTCTTTGAGTCATCACCATTCCTTGTGTATTTCTTGCAAACTCTATCCCCAGAAAATATCGTATCGTGCCTAGATCCTTTGTAATAAACTGACTTCCCAACAGAGATTTGGTCCTCTCAATTCCCTGAGCATCATCTCCTGTAACCAGAATATCATCAACATATACCATGACGACAACCGTACCTCTAGGAGTCTTCTGGACAAACAATGAGTGGTCCGCATTTGATCTCTTGAACCCCTGTCGTTCAATCAGCTGGGAAAGCTTCTGGAACCATGCCAGTGGACTTTGTTTAAGGCCATAGATAGCCTTATGAAGTCTGCACACCATCTGAGTCTCCCCCTCAGCAGCAAACCCCGGTGGCTGCTGCATGAAAACTTCCTCCTGTAGATCACCATACAAGAATGAATTCTTGACATCAAGTTGAAAAATGGTCCAGTCACGTACCACAGCAACAAATAGGAGAATGCGAAGAGTGGAGTGTCGAGCCACCGGTGAAAATGTATCCAAATAATCTACCCCATAGGTTTGGGTAAATCCACGTATGACAAGTCTAGCCTTGTATCTATCGAGACGCCCATCTGCGTGATATTTAACCGTAGACACCCACTTGCTACTCACCACAGAGGCACCTGGAGGAATGGGAACTAGAGACCAAGTCCCTCGAGACTGTAAGGCATGCATCTCCTCCTCCATAGCTAGACGCCAGCAATCAATCTTCATGGCATTTTGATAAGTCCGTGGGATCTCAACTGACGAGACAGTTGCTGCAAATCTCTAGAAATCACCAGTGAGCCGATGAAATGACACTTGAGACGCAAGAGGATATGTTGCACATTGTCTTTTCTGCTTCCTATGAGCAATAGGACGATCAAGATCATCTATCACTGTGCTGACTGGCGGATCCTCCTCCTGTAGTAATGGTTCCTGCACCGTTGCATTATCTAACCCATCATTAGTGATAACATCAGAACATACCTGAGGCGTGCTGGATGGTTGACGTGTAGCTTGAGCAGACCCTGACCGCCTTGTGTAGAACTTAGGGAATGGTAGAATGGGAGGTGGTGGTCGTGGTGGTGGCGTAGTGGACTCAGATTGACTCAGACTCGGAGGTAGGGGCACATAGACATTAGTATCCGTGGATGTGGAGGAAACTAATCTATCACCTGCAGGGGAGAAGTACATAACTGGTTCAAAAAATGTAACAACAGCACTCACATAGTACTTGTCATGAACGGGGTCATAGCAATGATATCCCTTCTGTGTCATGAGTAGCCCACAAAAACACACTTAACAGCTCTAGGAGAAAGCTTGTCAAGTCCTGGAGACAAGCGGAGAACGAAAGCGACAGTCCCAAAGACACGAGGGGTAAGTGAAAACAAGTCTTTGTCAGGAAAGAGAACAGAGATAGGGGCCTTTTCCCAAGAACAGTAGAGGGCATGCGATTGACAGATAGCATGCTGTAAGTATAGCGTCCCCCCAAAATGCTAATGGTGCACAACTCTGAATAAGTAATGTGCGAGCAATATCAAGAAAGTGTCGATGTTTCCGTTCCGCAACACCATTTTGTTGAGATGTGTATGCACATGTGGTTTGGTGGATAATGCCCTTAGAGGAGAGAAATCGGGCAAGAGAACGAGTGCAGAACTCCAATGCATTATCAGTATGCACATACTTAACAGGAGATGAGAAAACATTTTGCACTTCATTGATAAGATTTTGGATAACACTTCCTACTTCAGATTTATTTTTAAGAAGAAAAGTCCAAGACACTCGAGAGAAGTCATCAACCACAACAAGATAAAACATGTGCCCCTGATGATCTGGGACACGACTCGGACCCCAAATATCTATATGAAATAACTCAAATGGGGAGCGACTGCTCCGACCCTGACGACTAGGGAAGCTAGACCGATGGTGCTTCCCTAACTGACACGCTTCACAACGAAATGACGAATTCGGAGAGATCTGAGGCAGGTGGTGACGCATTTTCTGCAGCGGTAGGTGACCAAAGCGAAGATGCCATGTATATGGAGAGACGGATCCCTGATCGACAATAGGGGAATGAGTGCCATCAGCTATGAGTACGGAACGACCAGACTGAATAGCTCTGTAGGACTGGAGGTTATCTCTATCACGGCAGAGATGATGGGTGGCTCCAGAGTCAACAATCCAACCTGAGAGATCATGGTTATGATATGAGGCAGAAGTACTACCTGAGGTACTGGCTGTAGCAGATGTACTAGCGGACGCAAATGCCGCAACGTCGGATGTATCAGCACCCTCTGATGATGACTGTGGCATAATATCACGAAGTCGTGCCACTAGCTCCTCGAACCTGTGATCTGAACTAGATGCTGGCGCCTGGCGGAGCCTGAACATGATCAGTGACGCGTGCAAAGGGAGGAAATCCATGCTTGGAATAGCATGTATCCTCAGAATGACCAGTACGACGACAGAATGAGCACGTAGAACGCACACGACCTCCTCGGCCACGTCCACCACTGCCTCTGCCACGAAATGAAGACGAACTACCTCGTCCTCTGGAGACTGCCATTGCCGAGGGAGGCGGAGTCGCTGCACTGGAGGGAACTGAGATACGACTGAGCCTCCTGTAGACTTCTTCCATCGGAGGAATAGTGGCATCGGCGAGGACCTAAGAGCATGCTGCCTCGTACTCTGGATCAAGGGCAGCAAATAATATGCCTACCATAGTGGCGTTGCGGAACGTCTTCTGCTGTTCGGGGGAGGCTGTGAGCGGGATGGTGCTATATAACTTCTCGAACATTCCACGGAGAGACGTGTACAGAGAATGAAGAGGCCGCCCATTTTGCTTTGTGGTAAAAATATCATGCTGCAACTGCAGCATCTTCGTCTCGTTCCGCACTTGAGAGTATGTAGTGGCCAGAATATCCCACATCGCCTTAGCGGTGAGTTGATGGAGGACGTCGTTGGCTATCTCCATCATGAGCGTTCCTGACAGCCAAACCTTGGTATACGCATCATCAGCCTCCCATGAGGCATATATCCCCGTCTTCTCTGTCGGCTCATCTTCGATAAGAATATGTTTCTTACCACACGACTTCATAAGACTTAGGAACTGCATAGCCCAGAGTTCGTAGTTCGTCCCGTCCATTTTGACTATAGGTGCCGAACCTTTGAAGGCACTTATGGTGGGCATATCAACCTTCTGTTCTGACATATCGTCGGAGAAGAAGACCGAGGGATGAGAGACAAAAGAACCGGTGTCTACAAAGACACGTTAGGATTCAAGTGCATATGTAGACTTTATGCACTTGAACCCATCGACGGCGGGAGGGGACCTCGGCGGGTGGGAGGGGGGGGCTTCGGCGGCGAGATGGGTGCCTCGGCAGCGAGAGGGGGGGGGGGGCTCGGCGGCGGGAGGGGCGGCGGGAGGTGCCCTCGTGGTGGCGGGAGGGCAGGAGAGGGGCGGCGATGGGGCTGGAGAGGGGCGGCGGCGGTAGGGCTGGAGAGAGGCGGCGGCCGAAGGGGGGGGCGGCGGGTGGAGAAAACCCTAGTCTAGGGTTTTGGCTCTGATACCATGTTAGAGCCAATGATACTCTGACGTGTTATTCCATAGAGCCCTCGGGTCTCTTATATAGAGAGAAAAACCCTTGGGTAAATTACATAGATGTACATGAGATAAATAAGAAATACGTAACAGTACATCATGACATAACTTAAACCTCTACAATTTATAAATCATTTAATTCGTAATAATACATACACTTGAATACTTAGACTCTCACAAGTCCATTTCATTATGTGATTGTTCACCTAGGGGACTTGGTCAGTTTTTCCGCATTTTCATCGCCTTCTGCCTTTATTCATCCCTAGTTTCCCCTTTGTTGCTATTCATTTTCTGTGATTTGTGTTTTCGACCTTATTTTTAGTTTATGTCTTGTGGAATGCGTCCGTAGATGCATTTTATAAAGGATAGAAGGAATGGGATTTGTCTTGTAAAAGATCATTCAATAAAGGCTGGTTCGAAATTTGGATAATAAAGCAGGTAATTGCAATACTGAAAATAAAACAAAGGAACATTTTTTAGAATCTGATGAAATCTGTTTCTGAGCTCAACAAACATAAAAAATATGCAAGTGTTCAGCAGAAAACTACACAAGATAGTTTTATCATAAAGGGATCATATCTTGTCTACATGGAATAGAGAAATAAGTTCAGCATTCCAAACTAAACATGTAAAATCTCGGTGGTAAATGAAACCTACCACAGGCTCCCCGTGGATCTTCTCAACTAATTACTCATGGGTCACATGTAATCGGTCCACGAGCATCAAAAAAATCACCTAGTCCTTTCTTTAACCCAGCAGCCCATGGTCGAGCAAGTTGTGTCAACCTCCCACTAGAGAGGAAAGCCACCAATGGAAGAAACCCCAATATAGCAACCGCACTTAAACATTTAGAATCTCGGTGGTAAGATGAAACCTACCAGACTCCCCATGGATCTTTCAACTAATTATTCATGTGCCGCGTGTAATAGGTCCACAAGCAACAAAAAAACACCTACACTTTTCTTTAACCCTCCAGCCCATGTTTGAGCAAGGCATATCAATCTCACATTAGAGAGGAAAGCCACCAATGAAAGAAACCCCCCATCTAGCAACCACACAATACTTAAATGACCTCATCTCCACCTTACTGCAATCTTGGTGATGCTAAAAAGATCCAAGCACAAGGCATTTCAGGTACTAACAGTGCAAGTCAAATAGCAACTCAAGGAAGCAAAGTGGAGCTCCAAAACATGAGACAAACCAAGTTGCACAAACACACACCTCCCATGCACCCTTCCATTTCACCACTAATCTCGTGATACTATGGCAAGCACTATTCACGACAATTGTAATATTGGCAAGATAATATTTATAATATGTTAGACATTTAAAAAACAATGAACAAATCATCATGCATCAGACCAGTCGATAATCAAATCAACTAAAATAAGTTAATAAATACATGTTTTATGCAAGTTCAGTGTTAGGGAACAAATACATCAACAAACAAAGCTACCATGAGTACACTTTTGCAGTCAAAACAGACACCTACCCTTCAGCTGAAACACTTGAAGAAGTTAACTTCGCAGGATATAAAGGATGCCCTATTGCCACCCAGAATCTACAAGATTTGACAATTGCACATCAGCCTTCCAGTAAACAGACCCAAAAAAAAGATGCTAAAGCAACTCTAGAAACTAGCCAGTTGTAATTTATGAATTGGTGGTGATTCTTCCAACTGACCAGGGAAAAAGAGGTAACAAGTGTAAAAATATTGCACTAAGTCATGTAAAAGTGTAAAGGAAGCATCCTTATATGTTAATTGACTTTGACAAACTTAAATATTGCATCAATTTATGAAGTGTGACAAGAGATTAAATGGCCAATTCCAACAACAAATCTGAAAACAAATTTATAACATAATTTGCGATGGGCCGATGGCAGAGCCGTCCTACTCCAAGCAAGAAGCTGCATCGTAGCCAAATCATCTGCTTGTTCCTCTCAAGTAACACAAGTAGCCTTCTCAAAAAATACAAGTAGGCATTGCGGTTCTTATATGGACCCGTTAACTTGCACAAATCCCAGTCCAGTTAATATGAAACTAAACAAGAAACCAATAACTACTTCAATATTGGATGTAGACATCCAACTCTAATTACGTTAACTTGCACAAATCCCAGTCCAGTTAATATGAAACTAAACAAGAAACCAATAACTACTTCGATATTGGATGTAGACATCCAACTCTAATTACGCAACGTTGAGTTTCCCATTAAGCCGAGCCAAAGCATGTAAGGTTCATCTTATTACAAATAGAGAAATAAAAGATTTCTCCTCGCTCCACACATTTCCAGATGGAAAGAGTAAGCACGCATGTAGGAATGTTGATATTGGTGCACTCAGGTACTTAGATTCAGCAAGAATAGATGTGTCGCCATAGAACGGTCAAACCGTTAACAGTCTGTTGACGAAGAGTTTTGCGGTGGAAAGAAATCTCCGCTGACAACAATCTTTTGTTAGCAATACGAAAAGTATCTGTTGACGCATATTGAGTAACTGTATCTCTTTGTTATTTTATTTTCTTGTTATTCTCTTTATGTAATTTACCCATAGGCTACTCTCCTATATAAGAGAGCCTAGGGCTATGGAATAGATCATCTCTCGTTCACGTTTCCCAACAAGGTATCAGAGCGACGGTCCTAGACCGGAGTTCTCGAAACCCTAACCCTAACACCCCACCCGCCGGCCTCTCTTCTTCCTCTCTCTCGAATCGGCGCCGCCTAGCCGATCGGCGACCATCTCCGCGCAGGCATCTCGCGCATCGCCTCTCGAGCCGGTGCACGCATCGCCTCTCGCGCCTGTGCGCCTGTGCGCGCATCTCGCGCCTGTGCGCGCATCTCGCGCATCACCGGCGCCTGTGCGTGCACCGCCGCACGCCTGCGCATAGCCTCGCGCGTCTGTGCGTGCATTGTCGCACGCCTGGGCGCATAGCCTCGCGCCCCTGTTCGCGCAGCACCTTGTGCACCGCCCCTGTGCGACTGTGCGCACTATTACGCGCACAGTTGCGTGCGCCAGTGCACGCGTGATTCTCCAGTTGCGCGCTCCAGTGCGCGCGTGATCCTCCCGGTGCGTGCGTGCGTGCTCCTCGCACGTGCCTACGTGCCCTAAGTCCCAAAACCCTAGGGCACAGATCCTGATCTACATGGGGTTAGTTGCTTGACGTCTACACACGCAACTAATCCCGTCTATGTCACTGTAGACAAAGATTATTTTTTTCTCTCAGTCGCTCCAGTCTTCCGTTTCCAGTATGTCGGACAGCAAGGCAGATATCCCGTCTATTGGCGCATTTCGTGGTCCAGCGCCCATTGTCAAAATGGATGGTACGAACTATGGACTGTGGGCAATGCAGTTCATGAGTATGATGAAGTCTACAGGTAAGAAGCACATTCTTACCGAGCCAGAGCCTGCAGAGAAGACTGGAGTCCATGCCTCATGGGAGGCCGATGATGCATATGCCAAGGTGTGGCTATCCGGCACATTGGCTATTGAAATCGCCGATGACATTTTACATCAACCCACAGCTAAAGACATGTGGGATATCCTGGCAGCGACGTATTCTCAGGCGAAAAATGAGACGAAGATTCTGCAACTACAACATGACATATTCACAATAAAGCAGAACGACCGTCCTTTACATTCTCTCTATACATCATTGAGAGGGATGTTTGAGAAGCTCTATAGCTTCATGCCTCTTACCGCCACGCCAGAACAACAGAAGACATACAGGAATGCGACGATGGTGGGTGTGTTTCTCGCTGCACTTGATCCAGAATATGAGGCAGCACGTTCACAGATTTTGGCGGACTCGACTATTCCTCCCATGGAGGAGGCTTTTCACAGATTGAGTAGGATCACAGTGCCTTCAGCCGCTGCGAGTCAGAATCCCTGAGCCATGGCGGCCAACAGAGGCCGTGGTTTTCATCACCAGGGCCGTGGACGTACTCCCCGTGGAAGGGGTGGCCGCACTAGGCCAACATGCTCATATTGTCACCGAATCGGACATACTGAAGATACATGCTACTCAAAGCATGGATTTCCTGCATCTGCACGAGTCGCTGAGCAGATAGAGCCCCCGTCTGCTGCTACATTGGATCAACGATTCGATGATCTAGTTGCCCGTCTCAGGGGCATTATTCCACCATCTGGTCCAGCACCGACTACAGAGAATCATACTGATGCTGCTGCTTCTGCCTCGGCCTCTACTAGTACTTCAGGTAGTACACTTGCACTTCACAGTAGTAGATCTGATACATTGCCATGGATCATGGACTCCGGCGCTACACATCATCTATGTGGCGACCAGAGCCTACTTACAGGATACACTCAGATTCCTCCAGGACGGACAGTAGTTATTGCCAATGGCACGCATTCTCCTATCACGGGTCAAGGGGAGATTAGATTGACGTCTTCTATGCAGCTCAAGAATGTTTTGCATGCACCGCATTTTTCTATGAATCTGTTGTCAATTAGTCAGATTACGAAGGATCTCCATTGTCGAGCTATTTTTGATTCATCTTCCTTGATTTTTCAGGACATCCGTACGGGCAACGTGATTGGTCATGGCTATGAGCAAGGAGGCCTTTATCGTCTGAACCAGACCCCGTTTGCCGGAATCACAACTTCTCCCGCTGAACAAGTATCTCCTCTCCTGTGGCATCTGCGTTTTGGTCATTTACCGCTTCAGAAGTTGCGTCTAGTCCTACCCTATAGTCTCTCTCACACACCTATCCAGTGTGAGGCGTGTCAGTTGGGAAAACATCACAGGTCGTCTTTTCCCAGTAGTCAAGGTCGGAGTAGTAACTCCAAGTTCGAGTTGTTTCATGTCGATGTCTGGGGTCCGAGTCGTGTTCCCGATCATCAGGGGCACAGGTTTTATATTGTATTTGTGGATGACTTCTCTAGAGCATCATGGGTATTTCTAATGAAAAATAAGTCTGAAGCAGGAAATATTATTATTCACTTTCTAAATGAGATTCAGAATGTTTTTTCCACATCTGTCAAATTTATGAGAAGTGACAATGCCTTAGAGTTGTGCACCAACAATCTAGCCAACTACTACTCCTCTAAAGGAATTATACACCAAACATCTTGCGCTCATACGTCTCAACAAAATGGGGTTGCAGAAAGAAAACACCGTCACCTACTTGATGTCACAAGGTCACTTCTTATTCAGAGTCATGTTCCGTACTCCTACTGGGGTGATGCAGTTCTTACTGCATGTTATCTTATCAATCGTATGCCTTCGTCTGTCTTGAATGAACAGGTTCCTTTTTCACTTATTTATCCTGACAAGGATCTGTTCATTCTTACCCCTCGTGTGTTTGGGTCAGTCGCATTTGTCCACCAGTTGTCGCCTGGTTCTGACAAGCTCTCTCCTAGGGCTGTCAAGTGCGTCTTTGTGGGGTACTCCAGAACTCAAAAGGGGTACAAGTGTTTTGACCATGTGCGTCGGCGGTATATGATCAGTGCAGATGTTACATTTTTTGAATCCATTATGTATTTTTCAGAATCCGGGAACATGCAGCAACCACCTATATCTCCTGATACCGTATTCATGGCACCACCAACACCACCGTCACCACCATCACCACCACCACCACCACCACCGCCATCAACAGTATCCCCGTTACCATTCCATTACACCCACAGGCCGCCTCCAGCTCATGGTCCTGACCAGTCAACTAGCTCGCCTATGGTATGTAATGAAAATATTAATGTTGATGGATCTGACGACATTTCTCAGCAGGATGCATTACAGGAGCATGGTGATAACACAGAGGATCTGGATGTTCCAATCGCTCTACGCAAGCCGAAGAGAAGCTGTGCCAAATATCCAGTATCAGCAGCTGTGTCTTTTGAGAGGCTATCTGGACACTTCAGGACGTTTGCATTGGCACTTTCAGCTACAGACATTCCACGGAACCACCATGATGCTTTGCAGGATTCTAGATGGCGGCTAGCAATGGAGGAAGAGATGGCGGCACTTCAGTCTAGAGGAACCTGGAGTTTGGTTACTATACCTCCAAATGTCAGCCCGGTGAGTTGCAAATGGGTGTTTACAGTTAAACACAATGCAGATGGCTCCATTGACAGGTACAAGGCACGCCTAGTAGCACGGGGATTCACACAGACATATGGGGTAGATTACCTTGACACGTTCTCCCCTGTGGCGCGTCATTCCACTCTGCGGATCCTCTTATCAGTTGCAGTTACTAGAGACTGGTCACTCTATCAACTGGATGTGAAGAATGCATTTCTGTATGGAGACTTGCAGGAGGAAGTCTATATGCAACAGCCACCAGGTTTTGCTGTTGAGGGGGAGTGTTCCAAGGTTTGCAGATTACATAAGGCCATCTATGGCCTTAAGCAGAGCCCCAGAGCATGGTTCCAAAAGCTGTCAGACCTCTTTGAGAAACAAGGATATAAACGCTCCAATGATGATCATTCCTTGTTTGTACAGAAGACGGCGAGAGGTATTATTGTAATCATGGTTTATGTTGACGATATCTTGATTACAGGTGATGATGACCAGGGCATTAAGCAGGCAAAGGAAAGGCTGGGGACTGAGTTTGTCACCAAGGACCTGGGAGTCCTTAGATATTTTCTGGGGCTGGAATTTGCCAGAAATCCGTATGGATTAGTCATGTCACAGAGGAAGTATGTTACAGATCTACTGAGTGAGACAGGTATGCTAGGGTGTCGACCTGCTACGACACCAATGGACCCTAGCATGAAGCTGTATGATGATGACACAGAGGAGGTGGACAGGAGAAGATATAGAGAACTGGTAGGCAAACTGTTATATGTCACGATCACTAGGCCAGATATATTATTTGCAGTGAGCCGTATGAGCCAGTTCATGGAGCAGCCACGCCAGGTGCATATGGATGCAATACATATGATACTTAGATATCTCAAATCTTCTCCAGGTAAAGGTCTGCTATTCAAGAAAGGAAAGGGAATTTCTATCTCAGCATGCGCAGATGCAGACTATGCAGGATGTCCTAAGGATAGGAAGTCCACCTCAGGGTATGCTGTCTATGTTGGAGATGCCCTAGTCTCATGGAGGAGCAAGAAACAAATTGTGGTAGCTAGATCTAGTGATGAATCCGAATATAGGGCTATGGCCCAGGCTACTACAGAGATGATGTGGGTGAAAGCGGTGCTGACAGATTTATGCTTAGATGTACCACTTCCTATGAACTTGGAGTGTGATAATCAGGCTGCTTTGTTTATTGCAAACAACCCTGCATTCCATGAGCGGACCAAGCATATTGAGGTGGATTGTCACTTCATACGTGATATGATTCAGAAAGGATTCATTGCCACATCTCATGTTACTTCAGAGAACCAGACTGCAGATATATTCACCAAGGCATTGTTACGAGGTCCATTTCAAAAGTGTGCTTCCAAGCTGAGCATGATTGACATCTATGCTCCATCTTGAGGGGGAGTGTTGACGCATATTGAGTAACTGTATCTCTTTGTTATTTTATTTTCTTGTTATTCTCTTTATAAAATTTACCCATAGGCTACTCTCCTATATAAGAGAGCCTAGGGCTATGGAATAGATCATCTCTCGTTCACGTTTCCCAACAGTATCCTTTCAAAAGCAATATGAAAAGAAGTAAAGAAGACAGCAGATATATCCAAGCAGGCATCTTCCACTACAGGAACCTCAAAAAATGGATTTTCTCTGCTATAGAAACATTAAAGAATATGGATCTCGTGATGGAAGGCCATCTGTTGGTCTCTCATATATCGGACCTTGAAAAAGGATGACCTCTCATGTGGAAACTTCGTGCTCGGTTCCTTTTTTCATGATCATTTTTCTTGTATCCGCCACCTCTCTTTTTCTCTTCGACCGTATTTCTTTATCTCCTTATGTTCTCTTAATGTTTTTCTTCGGTTGAAGCTACTGTTTCATTACTTTTTTCTTGTGATTCCTCCAATTATATTATCTTTTTCATCTAATTCCCCCTTTAATATTCCTTGTCCCGCCTTTTTTGCAACAAGTGTTCCTCATATTGTGAGTAGAGCTGTCAAAAAATTCTCAGGTTCGACATTCGCTCAGATTCGGCTCGGTAAAAGTTCGTTTTAGATTCGATTCGAAAATAAACGAACCGAACCTGAACAAGAGTTTGGGCTCGATTAAATAAACGAACCGAACCTCAAAAACATAGGTTCGCTCAGGTTCGGTTCGTTAAAAGCTCGATTATATACACTGATACATTATACGTACAAACATATATTAATATATATATATACAGATATATTGTACATATAAAGAAAAATATATTCTCTAAAAACGTGAGGGCTTTCTCTTAAAATTTCCATACATATTATATATATATATAATCTCTCAAAATGAGGGAGCTCTTTCTTAATTTTTCCAAATCCACCCTAACCTAATTTTGTTTCCATAAACCCTCATCTCCCCTCTTGTCGTCCACGCACGCCGCCCATCCCCAAGGACCCCAACCCCTGCTGCGACTTGCGTACCTGCGAGGCTATGAGCCCTCTCACCCTCACGCTGTCGCGCCGCCGCTTGCCGATCGACCCCCTCCCCTCTCGCAGCACGTTGCCGCCTTGCCGGTCACCCCCTTCCCCCTCAGCTCTCAACCTCACACTGTTTGTCACCCCTCTCCCATCTCGCCCTCACATTGCCGCGACGCCGCCTGCCGATCATCCCCCTTCCCTCTCACAGTCGCAACACGTTGTCGGTCACTCCCTCCCCCCTCGGCTCTCGCCCTCACAGTTATGTCGTCCCGCTCCCATCTCTCCATCACGCAGTGACGAGCATGCACATCTCCTGCACACAGTTGGCCTGCACGCCGTTGGTGACACGCGCACCGCAACACACAGGTATAATCCTTAAATCTAAGATATGTTTTTTTACTATATATTATCATGACTTTGAAAGAATGCTAAAGAATGTCTTAGTAAGTAAATCTAAGATGTGCCACTTTTATTATATGGATGGTGATAAGTTTGATACAACCGAACAAAGATTAGGTTTCACATTAACTTAGTTTGTGGGAACTTTATAATTTAACTTTATGTGAACTGTTTTAATTTGCAACATGCAAGGATAGTTATTTGGGTTAGGAGTGATCTTTTTTCTTGACATGGCAGTATGGCACATATCAACTTATATTTTTTCTTGTTGATTGTTCATATGGTTGAATTATTTTTTATTGATAAATTACAATGTAAGTGTGTAATACATTTTGACCTACAAGAATGGCAGCATATGTATTCGGGGACGCTCCTTCCTCATTCATCTGTGTTGTCTATTCGTGAATGTGGTACACACTTCTTTGATATACATATCGTTCTTTCTTTAATTAGGAACTTGCTTCTCATGATTATATTAGTGATGAACTCATCCTTTCATGCAGGTTCTGTTGACATGCCTTATGTATGATACTATTTCTAGAATTTCATATCACGATGAACAATCACAATCTTCACGATTAGGAGTATCGCGTATTATAGCATCTCCAAAGATGATAGTCTCAAGTCGTCCATAGTTTATGCCGTGATAATGATTGTATTTGTTCTCTCATAGGTGAGGATTCATTACTCACTTAATTATATGAATACTTTTTGCAGCTCAAAGCTTAATATCCAATCTTATGAATGCAGGATGAAAGTACTTCACAGTGCAAGATTACATATTAGAATTTGTTTTTCTACTTTGCTTTCATAAGCCTGCAAATTTCCCTTGCCTTTCTAATCGTAAGCATGCTCAAGAATGTCAAGAGTGCTCAAGGTCAGTAACTGATCTTTTTCTCAGACAAATTAATATACTTTTATATCCTACAATCTCTACTTGTATCATGTATGTTTGTTGTTTAGATCATTCTACTTTAACACATGACAATAGTTACAAACTTACGGTAACCCATCTTGTTTCTTGCTTCTTTAGCTTTTAAATGTACGTATAAATTTTTTAGAATGTTCCTTCTTAGCCTTGAATTTTCAGTTTGGAATGGTTTAAACTTATGCTCATGTTTGATGTCATTGGTTTATATGTATTTTTGAGGTTGAAATGAGATATATTTTTAAGTTGGATTGTATATCCATCCATATAAATATAAGGAAAATGGTATATAACATACACTGTTGAAGTTTTTTTTATCAAAAGACATTAACCAATGCAAAAATACATATATATTTAGCATTATCAATGTTTACACTAAAACGAGCCTTTAACGAGCCGAACCGAGCCTTCACGAACCTTACTCGAGCCGAGCCGAACCTGAATACAATTTTTATTTTATCGAGCCGAACCGAACCCGAGCCTTAAAGTATACTAAACGAACCGAACCGAGACTGGGTAGGTTCGCTCAGGTTCGGCTCGTTTACACCCCTAATTGTAAGCCTAAGGCCAAATCATGGTAGTCCATGTATTAGATAACATGACATAAGATAGAGAGGAATTCAAATAAAGGAAATAAACTATAAAATCTATACAAGGCCTGTCATGATGGGGAGATCCCATGATGCAACCTCCCTGGGTTGTGTTGATTCTGCAAAAAACAGTGCCACTGCAACATCAGGAGAGACCGACTTGCTCCTGAAATCATGGTGCATAACATCATTGAATTGTCATCCCCTATAAGGTTCTAGATTGCTGCTGAACATGCCGAGACAATCCTATCTCACTGTAGCACCAGATCAAGCGGCATCGATGCCCATCGTCTAACCTTTGTAGTTTCTAGACAATCTTTGAGATCACACAGCAAGCCACCTTTTCGAAACCTTCATTGGGGGCCTTACAAATGGCAAATCAGCCTCATCTGAGATGCTTGCAGAATAAATATGCTTGCTTCAAAAATAGACTCGATTAATCATGGCACCAGGCTCCAGAACTAGACAAATCAAATAACCCCCAAGAAAACCTTGTAACTATTCACAGTCATTCAGTTATCATAGACTATAACATCTTAGATAAATCATGTCTATGTAGAAATCCTCGATAACGGAATACATGGCGGGCACTTCGCAGAAGGTGCACAAAATCGTAGATGTGCTCTTTTCGGAATGACCTTCACCGCATATAATATATAAATATAGAAGATGATGTCCTCAAAATTCCCATTCTAATACAATGTAGAATAATAAAAATGACGAAGCCTTCTCCCACTATAAGTAGGGTCAGCTACATGGATTCTTGCTCAAATCCATGTTGAAAGATTCGACTATTTTTTACGTTGGTTGTCGACTACCTAACGCAACCCCCAAAAGGGGGGATTTGAACCCTGGTCTTTTGGGTGGTAGACACACTGCACTACCACCAGACCATTTAAGTGGGGTCAATGTGCCTAACAGCCAGGTCATTTAACCAATTTGTCTTCTCACTTAATACTAGCAGGACAGAGGTCTTTATATAGGTCCACAAACTCACACGAGCTATGATCCCAAAAAAATAAATAAACAAGAAACCAAGAAATACTTGGTTTATTAAATTAAGGAGAAGATCGAACATGTTTGGTTCTCATTAAATAACACTCAAAACTATGCCAGTTTATTTCTGATCTTTCTCTTGTCATCTGAGACAACATGATTCCATGGAGCAACTCTGTTCTAAAACATTAACTACCTTGTTCTGCACGCTCACTCACCCTAGAATGCCTAACACAGTCCAGCAAGACAGGAAACTTTGGCTCGACCTCAGGCATGATTACTATGAAATAGGAGTTGAGAGTATAATTTAGCAAAAGTTTGGCTTGATTAGGCTAGAAAATCATATTGTTTAAAGGCATTTCCGACGTCCTAATTAGAAATGTACCAGCTACTTAAGTTCATTTCACAAACAGAAGGTTTCCAGCAAAATTTTCAGAAGTACGACAATCTTAAAAAGATGTATGAATGTGACCCTAGCAAATTCAAGATAAACATAAAAGGAATTTCCCACGAATATTCTATCTCTGGAAAAAAACAAAAATGCAACATACGGGTCAGCCCTGCTAATCCTGCAAAGTTCGCAGTAGAAGGTCTGGGGATTGTTGGGCAGAATACCATCCACAGGCTTTTCAGGTATAATAACACAATCAACATGTTGCCACACCTGACATTTTGAATCCTCGCACTACAGTAAGAGAAGTGTCATTAGGGGATAAAAACGAGCAATTATCCGGAATGGAAATAAGATAATGGATCAAAAATTGCAATCACAACAATAAAAGATGTCAAATCATGAAACAAACGTGCATAAAAAACGGAGATATTCCATTCTATGAGCCAGAATGTTGCCTAGTTCACAAAAATCCAGGCCCACTAAGATGTCTAAAAATGATGCACAGTTAATAATACCATAGCAGTAAATTAAGAAATTGCTTAAAAATCCCTGAAACACCGAAGAACAACACCCTTACCCACTTGTAAAGGGATGATTTTGGCAGCATGCACTCATATCAAATCAGTTTAATTTGAGCATGATTCATATAAGGAACTTCCACATGCATATGCAGCCATAAGCATAAAATATTTTACGAAAACTAATACGTAAATGCATCTCATAAAATCATGTACAATACAATATTGAATATGCAAAGGGAGCAGATAAGGAAACAACTAGCTAATTTTATCAAAACCATTTCCATAGGTAGCAGGTCATGCCAAAAACTATTCACTTGCGATAAATTTCAAAATGCTAAATTAGGTAGAATTCGTAAGGAATCTCCACAAACATCCCAATAGCCAAAATCAGAAAAATAGATTTACCTTGATTATTGAACCATTAATTAAGGAACTTCCACAGGGACAGCGAACCTTCGTATCTTGATAGGGCTCCAACTTATCTTCTGGTGCTTTTGAATTATCAAACTCCGGGCTGCCATGGCTTCTAGAAGCTAGATCTGTGGCTCCTGGGACTTGCATTTTCCTGAGGTTACAAAAATACGCAGAATAAGGATTCTTTCAGTAGGGCAACTGTACAAAACTATCATTTGTCATATTTTGTGAAAAAAACTTTTTAGAAGCTTTCGTGTAAAAAAACTAACATGTTGCAAACAAATGAGAGGTGATCAGAAGAGCACATACCTGTAAGTATCATCAATAACTTTTGCCACACCCTCTTTTCCAATGGGATATTTCTTACCCCAACCATTTGATTTCGGCGCTACAATAAAACGGAAAATAAGTTACTAGATAACATGGATTAAAGGTTAGGACATCAATCATAAAATACATCCAATATAAGCCGGGGTTCACTTTCTGACTTAATGTTCGGTCTTCACTCAGAATCTATTCTGAAAGGGAAAACCAACTGAAAGCAAGAGTTAACGGCCATAATGGCCATATATGGTGAGCATTTAGGATTAATCTAACCGTCCGACGACTAAATTAGTCGGAGTTAAGTCGGTTTTATTTATTTTATTTTATTTTAAGTATATAAATCAATTGTCATACATATATTCATATGTATTTAAATGTATTTCTACATTTTCTACACTATCATAATGAAATAAAAGAAATAATTTAATTCAAATCAGACATTAAAAAATTTTTTATTAAGTTTGATTTAAAATATATATATATAAAGTCTGTCATTGATCGCCTAATCGGGTCGACTGGTCGATTGACTATTGATCGAGTAGCACCACACCGACTCAACTACTCGGGCTTATCGGTCAAACAATACAACTATGACGAGCAATACTTCGGTGTGTTTTGTAAAAGGGGGGCTTGATGCACTTCTTGACAATGGTATAATAGATACAAAGAAATCCTTGATAGCTAAGACAAATAAGATTGACCTTTCCAAAGCGTACAACAATTTGTATTCATGATTTTTGTTGTTATCGAGCTATGTGAATGTCTGGAATGAGATGATGTATGATTACTGCTTTTTTATGATGGTTAATGGGAAGCCCAGAGACAGGTTGCATTCACCCTAAGGCATCAGGTAGGGATGTCACTAGGTGTTGCAAAAGTCAGTATTCGGAATCAGTATTCGGAATTTAATAGGAGATTGGTCACTGGAAAAAGAATAAATGGTAGTCAGGCGACTTCTGGAATTACTCGGTTACATACAATAACAACAAAGCCTTGTCCCACATTAAGTAGGATCGACTACATGGATTCTCTGCCTCCATTTAGAACTATCTCGGATCATTCCCGAGCATAGATCCAAAAAACTGAAATCCCTTCGGATAGTCTCATTCCAACACTTCTTAGGCCTTCATCCCCCTGTTTCAATCGGCTCAACTCATCATCCTGAATCTCAAATCTGATAACGGGTGCATCTATCGAGATGCTTTGTAAAAGGTCAAACCATCCTAAGCGGTTTTCTTTCATGCGTATCCCCTATCGAAGTTACCCCAACTTTCCTTATGATCACCAACACTATGAATCAGATCTTTTCATGTATGACCACAAATCCACGTTAGCATTTCCATTTCCGAAATTATTCAGTTATGTTTTTTTAGGAAAGACGGACGGGAGCCAAGCTGGGATCCACCGCTAAGATAAATTATATATATAAATAAAGGGCCTTTACATCTAATTACAACGCCTGACCCCAAGTGATACACAAACCCTTACGATGATCAACAACATTCTCATAGTAGAACACCTGGACACGAAATATAGTGGCATTCCTATCACACCATATAGCCCACAATGTAGCCAAAGGATTAGAAGCATCCACACGGTCACTCCCGCCCATCGATCTGATATAGCTCCAGAAGCTAGAAACATTGTCCACCGCTACCTACGAGATTTGTGCCTCCCTCCAAACCCGCACCAAATGTGGACAGGAGAAAAAAAAGGTGGTCCATATCCTCGTCCTCTAGGTCGCATCAATCACAACGACGATCATCCACACCAAGTAGCTAACCACGACGAGACTTGGTAAGAAGCCTCTCAAGACTGAATAACCACACGAAAACCTTAATTCTGTTGGGTGTCCCGTACCTCCATATGATGTTGGCATCCACCCCGGTATCAGCACTCATATGCCCCTCCTCGTTTGTGAAGAAGTGGTAGACCTTCTTCACCGTAAATCTGACATCACCCCACATCAAGTGGTCCCATCCTGCCATAGGACCCCCCACATCCACCAGCTCACTCAGAAACCTACAGAGGTCAACCACCCTTCTGTTCGGTAACACCGAAGCGGAATGAAGCTTCCAACCCCAATAGGCCCAAAAGTGGCAAACTGACGCCTCCCGATCATTGCTCAGCTTGAACAACCTCGGGAATCTCTCCCTCAACACCCCGTCACCTGTCCCATCATGAAGCCAGAACCTAAACAAACACCCATCTCACAAAACCGGTAGCATCTTCGTCATCATTTCAGGAAGGAATTGTGTGATAGCCTGCCAAAACAAGGATGGGTCACGAACTCGAGCTCCAACGACAGCGCAATACCATAGATCTTCCTCATGCGACGACAAACAAGATGCTTTGAGCCCCCCGACAAGCGGACCACCCACTTCTATTTTGTATCCACTTAATGGTCTAGTGATAGTACAATGTGTCTACCACACAAAAGACCAGGGTTCAAATCCCAATCTTGCAGGGGTTGCGTTAGGTAGTCGACGGCCAGTGTAAAAAATAGTTGAATCTTTCAACATGGATTTGAGCAAGAATCCATATCCGACCCTACTTATAGTGGGAGAAGGGTTAGTACATTTTATTTTAAATACAAAATTACATCAAAAACATATATTCCTACATATTTATATATATGGTCATCAGTTAACAACATAAAACTACTAACTAGATTTTAGACAAAGTCAAGATGCGTAAATTGGAGGGTTCAATTACCAAGATGCGTAAATTGGAGGGTTCAATTACAAGAGGAAGGCGTGATGCATCAAAACTATTATTTAATCAAGGTAGTCCAAACCAACTTAAAAAATAGGCCATATGGAAACAAAGACAGAGCTTTCAAATTTTTGGTGATATTGTGATAAATCATCCTCGAAACTAAAAAATAAAAAATATATTACTTTCAGCAGTCAACCAATAGATTATTCGATAGGAACGAATACTGACCAAATATTGATCATTCACTTCGTTCGGTCACCCCCCTCAGTCAGTCACCCTGACCTCCTCGCACCTCAAAGTCAAACTAACTAGTCGACCAATGGTTGCAAATAGAACAATTATTATCATAATTACAATGGACACCATTCCTAGAGGTGCCCATCATGCAGGGAATGGAGGTTCGAGTTCTCCGACATGCAAGGCACTGTCAACTGTTATATTTGTTACATTTTCAGTATCAAAACCAATGTTGCAATAGTCGGCCGACTATCCCGAATAGTCGGTCCGACTATGCGGTGCGGGGGGATCCCCGACTGAACAGACCTCCAGTCGGTCTATAGTCGGCCTAACCGAATAGTCGGCTGACTATTCGAGCGACTGGCCCGACTATTAGGCCGACTGGAGTTTGACTTTTGATAATTTTTATTTTCAATTTTCAGTTTTATGGATTACATTTTACCACGGTTTCGCAACAAATGTCAAATTCTATATATTTATTATATTAATTGGTACTTTTATCTTGGATTCATGTTAACTAATGACCATATATGTATAAAAATATAAGAATATATGTATTATAAATAATTTTTATATAAAAAAAATACAAAACCGAATAATTCCGAATAGTCGCCCGAATACCGATTATTCTCTATTCAGTGACCCCTCCGACTGAATACCGAATACCGTCTTCTGCAACACTGATCAAAACGTTAGTACTTTCTTTATAAAGAGTGATTCCTCAGCGGAAACATGTATGTAAAATCTGCCTGATGTTATTAATGAGGCAAATGTATTAATATACGTAATGTATACTCAATTTATTGTTGGTTTGATCATAATAAACCTTTGAAAGTATAGCTACTACGGGAAACTTTGTGACAATTTTGTTCTAAGCATGAAGCACAAAAGCACACAATTATTGGAGAAGGAAAGACAAAAGAAAACGCACTTGAAATCTCAAGCACATGCTACGATATAGAACAAGTAGAAAGCCAAGGACAAATCAAAGAAGAAGAAAGAAGACCTTTGCAAGAAAGTCGATTTTCTTTCCAGTTGAGATGTGAAAGCATTTCAATGCATATGTACATCTAGACATTGCCAAGGAACCTATCTACAAACTATTTGTTCAAGGTACAAATCTGTGTAATCAATCACCATAAGGACTCGATTGATTACTTGTGCTCAAAATTTCTCCATTTGATCAAAACCATCAATACGATTTGATCTATCAATCTTGCTCATTGCCTCAACTTTTGAAGTTTGAGTTCTCAATGGTCGCATTTGGATCATGACAAATTTCTCTATTGATTGATCACTTTGTGATTCAGTTCCATGGGAGATAATATGAAGAGTTTTGGAGAAGAGACAAGTGCAGGTCATGTACACTAACCTTATAAAGGATATGTACAATGGTGCTTCATCATGTGTAAGAATCCAGTCTGAGAAAACTGACTATTTTGACATCAGCAACGTTCTGCATAAAGGTCCAGCTTCGAGCCATTTTCTTTTACTTTGATTATGACCAATTGACAAGTCATACTCAGGAAGAGATATGTTGGTCTATGTTGTCTGCCAATGATGTTGTATTGGTTGAAAAGACTAGAGATGGAGTAAATGTGAAGCATGAGGATTGAAGACATGCCTTCGAGACTAAAAGATTTCGTACAAGTACAATTAAGATTGAATATATGGAGTGCACATTTCATGGAAGCAGTTGTAAAGGATTCCGTATAAATGCAGTGAGATACTTGGGATCGATTATGCAACAGATGGAGAAATCGATGGAGATGTTGCTAGTAAAATAAATGCAAATTAGCTAAAGTGGAGAAAAGCCTCTATTGTTCTATAAGATTAAAAAATTCTTTTAAAATCAAAGGAAAGTATTACAAAGCAACCGTGAGACATGCTATGCTCTGTGGATTTGAATGTTTGCCTACGAACCATAGACATGTGTAGAAAAGGACAATAGCATAAATGAAAATGCTAGATGGATGTGTGGCCATACACGAAAAGATCAAATTTAAAACGATGTAATCAAAAGGAAAGTCGATGTACCTCCTATTGAGGATAAGATGAGAGCAGGGTTGTAAAAGTCGCCCGACTAGCCTGACTAATAGGTCCGACAAGTCTAGTCAGTGGGGCGGCCGACCGAGTACCGACTAATTCCGACTAGGTACACTAGTCGACCAAGTTTTTGCTTGGAGATACAATATTCTTATATGTTTTGCTTTTTTATACGCAAATTTATTATAATATGCTCAGTGTTTTATTTAAAATCAATAAATTTTTTTATTTTATTATGATAGTATAAAAATGTATAAAATCTATGTAAATATATGTATAAAAATGAGTAACATATTTAAAATAATCATAAAATTCAAAGCTGATTAAAGTCTGACTAAATTCGATTAGTCGCCCGACTGTCAATTAATCCTTAGTCAGTGACCCAACCGATCGAGTACCGACTATCGACTTTTGCAACCTTGGATGAGAGAGAACCACTAAAGGTGGTTCGACTACTTGTAAAGGTGGTCTGCTGATGCATCATTTAGAGGATGTGAAATTTAGGATTTTGAGCCAGCTAAGAATCGGCAAGGAAGACACAAGAAGCGTTGAAAGGAAAGTATCTCATAGTAGGCCATATCACGAAATATCAGTACCGATGGAGAGCCCATACCGATATCAGCTTAGATACCCATTTACCGGATATCGTCGATATGTGTTCGATATAACGGCATTGTACCGCCAATATCGAGCCATATTGCATAAATTAGTTGATTTCATTCCCGGATATCGACTGATATCATCGATATATATGTATCGGGTAAAAGGGGCTGCCCCCATGGGGGGAGCTAACTTGGCTCCCCTTGTGCCATTTCGTCCGTTTTTTTTATTTTTATTTTTTTTGAAAATTTCTTCTGTGAATTTTCATCAATATTTACCTATATTATGTCATTCAAATTTTGCACGAAACAGAGATTCCTACGACCTCCATCCGAAAGGGTCGTTTTTAGCAATTCTGTTACCGTTAAAAAATGACTGTCTGGATGGAGGTTGTACGAGTCTCTGTTTCGCACGAAATTTGAATAGCATAATATAGGGATATAGTGACGAATATTCACGGAAGAAATTTGCAAAAAAAACTAAAAAAACAGGCGAAATGGTGCGGGGGAGCCAAGTTAGCTCCCCCCAGGGGGTAGCCCCATTTAAACCATATATATGATATTACACTTGTAAGCTTGATTTCACTACTTATTTTGCTACTCCAAGTACTAAAACACATTGTGGAATATATATTTTATTTCAACTCAGGGGCATCGCCCCCGCACCCCCGCACGCATTTGCTCCCCCTTGACCCTCCCCCCTCGAGTGTATGATATTACACTTGTAAGCTTGATTTCATTACTTATTTTGCTACTACAAGTACCAAAACACATCGTGGAATATATTTTTCGACTCGGGGGCATCGCCCCCGCACCCCCACACACATTTGCTCCCCCTTGACCCCCCCCCCCCTCCAGTCTCGTTGATCGGGCAGCGAGACCCCCATCTGATAGGATATGGTGCTACAGGGGATGCATACGATGGTTCTTCAATTGGTGGACTTCGTCCTCTTTGGCAATAGAGATGAAAACAAGTTTAATGTTGATCAAGTTAGAATCACGGGTCCAGAAATACATCTCATCTCATCAGTCAACAGTTAGTTCAGTTGTCAGTCGTCATCATTAACAACCAACGATTTGTGAGATATAATGTGTATTAATGTGCTAAATACACCTCGTTCTTGCATAAAAATGTGTATTTGTATGTTATATATTGTTTTAATAACTAGGATGATGATTCTTAATTCGTAAAAAAATCGCTTTTTACGCACTTTACGACTGGACGGACCAATACGATATCGATATTTCCTACATTGCCCTCCACGGAACTATTGATTCTAAACCTCTCATGACAAGGTAATCTCATTTACAATATTGCATTAATTTACATTTTTTTCATTTATTTTTGTTAATAGATAAATCTTTATACGAAAGAAGCATTGTTTCGTTAATCATTATGTACATTTTTTTTGAATAAAATGACTCATCTCAATGTCATTTGATGTCTTCCATGAACAAAGCATGCGTTCTAAGTGTGCTTGACTTAGCTACTTCGAGTCCAATTCCAATGTTTATTAATCACCAGTCAACATTAACAACGATATGATCGATATGACCGATATGTGCGATATAAGGGTCATAGATGATCTATATGTGTCATATAAGTGTATATTTGTAAGTTAGCTAATGTCATTAGAATTTGGATTAAATCCATTTCCAATATCTATAAGTTAGGAATCAACACTAACATCGATATGTTCAATATGACTGGCAGGTGCTATATATGAGATAAATGACCGATATGTATGATATAAGTATGTATTTGTAAATTATTAGTTGTTTTAATATCTTGGATAATCTTAATTTTTGAAAAAGGTGAAAATAGTGTTTTCGAGTCATTTCCGACATTTCCGCAAATATCGTCGATATATCTACGATATATCCCGATATATCCTTTTCCAAGCGGACCGATGCGATATCGATATCGATATTTCCTACACTGAAGTATCCAAAATAATCTTAATTACTTGTATCTGAGTCTAAGAATCACACAAAAAATATATGAACGTAGGCAAAGAATCCATGTATCCAATCCGACATAATGTATGAGAAGGCTCTGTTGTTATTGAGACCGATCAATCTAATTTATATGACCTAGTGTTGCAGAAGTCGGTGTTCAATATTCAGACGAAGGCGTCATTGCATAGAGAATAATCGGGAATTCGGGCAAATATACGTAATTATTTAGTTTTTTTCATTATTTTATTTAAAAATGATTTTTAATGCATATATTCTTATACAAGTATTATCATCAATCAACAAGAATTCAAGATAAAAGTATACACTAACAACATACATATACAGAACTTTGACATTTTTGGTAATATCGTGACAAATGGTAACTCTTGAGAATTTAAAAAATAAAAAATCCAACAGTTAACTACTCGACGACCGAAAGTCAGCCAGTCGGCTAGCTATTCGGTTAGGACGAATATTAGGTTATTCAATCAGGACCCCCCCCCCAATCCCCCCCGCGCACTTGATAGTCGACCGACTATTGCAACACTGATATGATCAATTACCTTGAAGTTTGTTGATTGATCGGCGAGCTTAGTTGATCGATTACCAACGACAATCAAATTATTTACTGTGGAAATTTCTATCAGTTGGCTCATTCGTAAAATATTCTCAACAATCCGCTTTTGATATTCTGGTACTTTATATTCCTAAACAGGAGATCTCAATTGATTTTCCTACCATTATATTTTCCTACAGAGCCTCCTACCTTGTTATACCATGATGGTCCATTTATAAACAAAAACATATGCCTTGAGTAATACACACAATAAAAATACATATCGCATACAAGACATATGTTTCTTAGTCTCTCTCGGTCCCATACTTCAATCAGAGGCTAACTCTTTGTGCTCCGCATGCTATAATCTTAAGATTCTTCCAACGAGCTTTGGGTTGCATTTGATTTATTATTACTATAGCGTGCATCTATTAGTGGTATTGCTCATTGCATACATATGTATGTGTGTATTGCAATTTTATACAATGTTTTTTTTTTATAGTTTACTTTTGTTTTATAAATATCTTTGACGAAGATCAAAGTGTTGTTGTAAAGCGATTGAATTACTCATGGGAAGTAACTCATTCGATTGATCAGTTAACCATCGTACTTAGACGAAAAATCCCAATTTTGTAAACTTAGATCATAGTTTTTACCCGGTGGAATTTCTATATTAAAGAAGTGTATCCATGTCAAACAACTTGTCTATTGTGCTTGCAATTTTCTCTATTTTGTAGTGATTATTATAGTTACCAGCCATGATATTTGTTTCACATTCCACAGGTAAATCCGAGTGCATCAAATTGTACTCTCGAGAACGAACAACCAAAACCCACTCAATACTTTGGAATATAATGAGTCCGAGGCAAGGAGAACCAAAGATTTCTTCACATATGAAGGGGTTCCTTGGCACTACGTTATCTGTCGATGGCATAAACTTCCTCAAAGATGGACACCTTATTTTGCAAATGTACATCTCTCCGGTCTACTTCTTTACATTGAAAGAACGAGGTTTAGCATGCTTTCGTAGAGGGGGATATGGAGGTTCGCAATTTGTACATAAAAAAGCATATGGCCAAATACTTAATGCATAAATCCCAGAGATTAACTTTGCAACAAGATTCATTATCTGGAAATTAAGGAGCCCCAAATTAGAGTATGAAATGCACTTGCCTTAAAAAAAGTAGCGTGTTCTAAAGAGCAAAAGTATTATATGTCAATGATACCTTCGATTAGACGACATACCATGATGAGATTGGTAAATGTGTTGAGATTACGTTTATGGGTAAAGAACTGATAGGTCAAGGTGTGCTAGGAGATCAAGGTGTGCTAAGAGAGATGTATCATATTATTTACTTTCTCAAGAGATCCGAACACCCTCATGACCCTCTATCAACCCACACATAGAGGAAGGTGGCATCGTGGCTATAACCACTCCTAGTGTCAGCGTTAGATCAACGGAGTGAGGAGTTATCAGTCGTTTCAGTTTTAGATCAAAGGCTTGAGGAGTTATTGCAAACGATAGAATTATTACAAAGTTTCTCCTTGTGTACCTATACTATGGATGGGTATGATCCAACGAGATGCATATGGTCTCTTCAACCAGCAAGTCCTTAAGGGAAATTAAATAAGAGTACCAATTGCTCTAAAGAGACTGCAATTCAAGACTATCACAACCCGTAGAAAGCTCTCCAAGGGCTTCAAACTCAAGGCCGACTCCTCCTTGCACCTTACATGTATGCTCTTGTTCGGAATACCATTTCGCATCTATTTCATGAATTTGGTTCGGACTTAGGTTTTTTTAGAAAATCAAGTAGAGGAGGAAGCATGTTTAAGAGGGCAAGCTTCAAAAATGAGATAGAGTGCTCTTGTTTGTAATACCATTTCGCATCTATTTCAGGAATTTGGCTCGGACTTAGGTTTTTTTAGAAAATCAAGTAGAGGAAGAAGCATGTTTAAGAGGGCAAGCTTCAAAAACGAGATAGAGTGCTCTTATACTCCTTGATCTCTTAACCTCCAAATGATTCTTGATGTCTAGAAACACTTAGGGATGTGTTCGCACCCCCTAATCAATGTTTAGGCTTAAGTTTGTGGCTTTATATGTGGTTTACATACTAAAGATATAAGTTATTTAGTGAAAACTCTCAGTAGGAACTATATGCTAAGTAGCCATGTTCATTCTTCTCCCGTATTCTTTTATTGTATTCTTGAGATGATCCAACCTTACGTTTAGCTAGATATGTTGTTTATCTACCGATCTGCAAGTTTTCACTACTTATGTAGTTAAGGACAACCCTTTGATAAGTCGATTCATTGATCTTTTAGGGGTACCGTCTCTCAGGTTACTCGACTAACTGATATTGTTAACCAAGTAAACCAACTTTGAGCCAACTAGGTGTGTTTTTACTCGACTAACAAATTAGTCGACTAAGATTTCACGTGAACCAACTTAGATACCATGTTTTCCTTATGTCCTGGGATATGGTTGGTCGACTTCAAGTGTAGTCGAGCAAGACCCCTGAGTCGATTAGGAAGATTGGGTTATTGACTCACCATTGGGTTCGTCGATCACAATCCTTGTGAGCTAACTACTTACGACGTTGAGCATTATTTCCCATCCTGGTCAATTAACCTGAAGTATGGCCGGCCATGAATAATCTAAGACAACTAACTCAACATAAGTCAAGTAATCCCATGTTTGAGCTGACTTAGTGGCTAGTGTGTCAACTTACCAAGTTGGTCGACTAAGGGTTTTATATGATTCGATTAATGATGCTTTAAGATGACTTAGTGCGGTTGTGAGCCGACCAGGTGATGTCCAGTATCCTTTATAACCACATTAGTCAACTAACTTACGGTCAAGGCCTTAAATATCGGTTTCAATCACCATATCGTTTACCGACAGAAATGACATTCAATCGAAATTCGGTCAAAATTTCAACCACATCAATCACATTTTCTTCTATCAACCCCCCTCAAGGCACATATATCAGCCATTTTGGTCGAATTTCAGTCACATGTCGAAATCAAATTTCAAACAAAATTCAATCGAAATTTGCCGAATTCTGATGTCATTCTTACTGTGTAATCGACTAACTCTAAAGCTAGTCAACTATGCATGTGTTCGTTGACTAATAGCCATTCCAGAAGCCATTCTTGGCTTGTTAGTCGACCATCCCAGATGCTTATCGACTAATACTGAACTAGTAGCATGTTTTACTGAGTCTCCTTGGTGCTTAGCTTAGTTGCATAGGGAGCTTAGTTCTCAAGGATGTTGGGCTTCGTTTAGTCATTTTTAACATTGGCATGTTTAGCTCATGGTATTAAAAGGCGCGCCTCGAGGCGGTCGAGGCGTACGCCTCGAGGCGAGGCGGGACTTTTTAGCCTCGAGGCGTGCGCCTCGGCCTTGTCCAGTGAGGCGTGCACCTCCAAACTAATGTTAAGTGTTCGTTGCAGTCGGATACGAGAGGTTAATCAAAAGTCAAAAATAGAGCCTTGTTCCCGAGAAAATAGAGGCATATTTCCTTTTATCTTGCATAAATAACACTCATGCATGCATCCATAATTCATGCATTTTAGCAGCTCATCTGCATTTAAATAAGAAGCCAAAAATCCCCTGTAAAATACCACTCCACCAAAATAACTTCTTCTCTATAATACATAAGTATTCCTTAATAATATAGGGAAGAATGCCAAAAATCACCCTTGTAAAATAGCCAAAATATCCTGAAAACCCTTGTACATTAAAACACACATAAAGCCCTCATACAATCTCCTAATTAGGTCTACTCACTTTTAGATTACTACATATTAAAAGACCTTCAAAATGAGACTAATTTCATTGAAATTGGAGCTTGTATGAGAAACTTGGGTTTTTGGGTCATTTTGTATACTACACATGTATATTTATGTATCCTTGTATTTATGTATCATATTTGACCTTATCTCCGTCTTTGGTCAACATGAAACTTGTAGATCTCATCAAGATCTACAACTTTCATGTTTTGAGTTTTTCCAAATTCGGCTTCCTCTTCTCTCTACACGTGTTTCTTCCTCCAGCCATTCACAGCAGGCCACGTGGCGCCCTCTGGTTGCGCCACGCGGCCCGCTGCCCCTCGCCTCATCCGTCCGCGCCTTCCACCGTTGGATCTCCCTTCAGATCCAACGGCCCAGGGCTTTCCACGTACCTGTCCATCTCCCAGCCATCAGATCCGCCCCACACTTCATCTCCACCGTCCCTTAGCGCCGCGCTCTCAGCCTTCCACGTGGACGCATCTGCGCCGCCTGATCAGGTCCCCGATCCTCTCATCGCAGCCGCCCTCTTCCAGCGAGTCTCGACCCTCAGATCAACTCCACCCTCTCATCTGAACCATCCGCTCGCGCCTCGCCACAACGCGCCACGTGGCTTCCTCATAACCCCTCATCTTGGCACCCCAGATCTAATCATACCCGTTCACCACGCTCTGATCTCCACCGTTGGATCACAAGATCCAACGGTGGAGACCTCGTCTCCTACCTCCAGGCGCCCCTCTCCCCCACGTCCCTTGCCTTGCGGGAGGGGCGCCCCCTTTCCTTTTCTGGGCACACGTCAGCCATCTCCTCCGGCCGCTGACCTCCCCACGACGTCCCCCACTCGTCCCTCTCCCTCGCCAGCTCCCTCGAGCACCACCATCTCCACCATACTCGCCCCACGACGACCACCAACCTCGCCACTCACCCAGCCAGACCACCTCCTTCTCCTTATAAATATCCAGCCACCGGCACCGTTCACCCCCATCCGCCACTCCAGAGAGGTCCCTCGAGCTCCAAGCTACCTATTGGTGACAGCAATTGGTTGAGTTGTCGAGCGAAGACAGAGATCCACTCCGGCGAGATCCACGGCCGCCACCGCCGTGCCGCAGCCTCCCTCGAGCAGCTGCTAGAGCTCGGGACCCTACCGATCCCTGGAGCGACGACCTGGAGCTCAAAGCTGAGCCCCATTCCCCAGGTAACTCCCTCCATCCGTCCGCCGATCTTCTTCTCCATTTTCTTGAGTTTTCTCCATTTTTATTCGCCGTCACTGACCATCCTCGCGCCTTCCAATCACCTCGACGAGCTTCGCGTCGAAGCTCCGATCCTCGCGGTATCTTCCGCGCACTCCGACGACAAGTTTCACCTTCCTCCGACCAACAGCTCCGCCATTTGGCTGGAGCTCGTTCGCCGGACCACCTCACTCCGCTGTAGGCCTCGCCGATCACTCCACTCTCTTCCACGAACACCTGCACGCCTCGGCTATACGTCTAACCCTTTGCAGGTCCTAAATTCTTCATTGGCCGGAGCCTCGCCGGTGCTCCCTTCGAGCTTCATCGACATCAAGCTCCAGCACCCCTCCAAGGATCTAAAGGTCACCGGAGGCTTCGCCGTGCACTTCCGCTTCTTCCGAGCTACGTGGGAGCTGACGAAGCTCTTCATCGGCGCTTGGCAACCGAGGCGGAGCTAGGCGACCTTCACCGGAGCACCGCCTCCTCCTCCGCAGGTGGCGGAGGACCGTTCGAGACGAAGAAGCAGCGGCCGTTCGATCATCCGATCGAACGGCCCTCGTCCCGCCACGTATTCCACCACCGCGACAGTCCTCGACCGTTAATCGCGCTTCTGATCCGACGCCTCGCCAGGAGCCACGCATCTTCATCGACAACCCTTGGATCCATCTTGATCCAAGGGCCTTCAGGCTGCCCCGTAGACGAGTCCGAGCCTCGGCCTCAAAGCCTAGGCTCGGTTGACCCGAAGCTGCACCAAGGCTAGTCCGAACCTCCAGAGGACCCGACCCTCGCTCTGAGCCTCCGACGTCCTCCGAACCTAGGTCGCCCACGTGAGGAGCACGTGCGGCCTGGGTTATTTGCACAGACGCCCCTGAAGCTTTTGGAAATTACAAAAAGGTCCCTGTGAAGCAGACCCCACGTGAGGAGCACGTGTCTCGTGGAGAAATTGCATACAAGTCCTGCATATTATCGGTAATTGCATTTTAGTCCCTGTCAGCATATTTATTTATTGAAGTTTCAATTTCCAGTATTGCATTTACACCCTTGTGTTTGCACGTGTCCCTAGAGTGCATTCTTCATCATTTTGAGATTCTAAAAATTGCATGTTGTTGGAAATCTTGTCCTCTATTTGTTAGTACACGTGTCTGGTTTTTGTTGGCTTACTTGAATTATTAATGAATTAATTGGATCATTTGTGACATATTTTGCCCAGTGATGACTTTTGATTTTTAGTTAATTATCTGTGCCTTCAAAAATCACCAAAAATTCACAGTAGCTTAAGGACTTCATTTCTAACACACCATAAAAATTTCATAGCTTTTGCACGCATATCGAGGCCTAAATAAATAGTTTAGTGATTTTCTTGAATTAATTTTAATTAATTCATTTCATAGTAAATTTAAGTCCTGTTAATTTTCCTAGGTCCCTTATCACTAGACCCACCTAGGATAATTTTAGTTCTTGGAAAAATTGTGATTTGATATTTATTAAAAATTAAATACTGAAAATCACTCTGTCTGTTCATTTAATTCACAGAAAATTTATTTTGAATCGAAAAATTCCAAAAAAATTAGTGTAGATCATTTTCTTCATAAATAATCATCTGGCCAATTTTCATTATTTTTGGACTTCATTTGATACATCAATTAAATTAAACGCTAAATTGGCTCTCCTTGTCTGCATATGTCTGCATAAAAATTAAAAAGACCAAAAAAATTTTGATCCTCGAACATCAACACTTGAACAATTGTTGTAATTCACCTAAGGAGACAGTTGCCTCCCTGAGATCGACCTTGGACTCCACCAAGTAAAAAAATATCATCACTTAACATTAATCACTAAGTGGTTTTTGATTAACCTCTCGTATCCGACTGCAACGAACACTTAACATTAGTTTGGACACTAATTTGACCGAATTAACTCAGGGTGCGGGAGCGATATCAAAATGGCGCCGGTGGCCTCAAGATCCTTGGAGAGGTGCTGGAGCTCTGCGTCGATGAAGCTCGAAGGGAGCTCCGGCGAGGCTCCGGCCAATGAAGAATTTAGGATCTGCAATGGGTTAGATGTATAGCCGAGGCGTGCAGGTGTCCGTGGAGGGGAGTGGAGTGATCGGCGAGGCCTGAAATGGAGTGTGATGGTCTGGCGAGTAAGCTCCGGCCAAACGGCGGAGCTGTTGGTCGGAGGAAAGTGAAACGTGTCGTCGGAGTGTGCGGAAGATACCGCGAGGATCGGAGCTTCGACGCGAAGCTCGTCGAGGTGATTTAGACGCGCGAAGAGGGCTGGTGACGGCGAATAAAAACGGAGAAAAAGCAAGAAAAAGAAGAAGAAGATCGGAGTACGAATGGAGGGGGTTACCTGGGGAATGGGGCTCAACTTTGAGCTCCAGGTCGTCGCTCAAGGGATCGGTAGGGTCCCGAGCTCGGGCAGCTGCTCGAGGGAGGCTGCAGCACGGCGGTGGCGACCGTGGATCTCGCCGGAGTTGGATCTCTGTCTTCGCTCGACAACTCCACCAATTGCTGTCACCAATAGGTAGCTTGGAGCTCGAGGAACCTCTCCAGAGTGGCGGATGGGGGTGAACGGTGCCGGTGGCTGAGTATTTATAAGGAGAAGGAGGTGGTCTGGCTGGGTGAGTGGCGAGGTTGGTGGTCGTCGTGGGGCGAGTGTGGTGGAGATGGTGGTGCTCGAGGGAGCTGGCGAGGGAGAGGGACGAGTGGGGGATGTCGTGGGGAGGTCAGCGGCCGGAGGAGATGGCCGACGTGTGTCCAAAAAAGGAAAGGGGGCGCCCCTCCCGCAAGGCAAGGGACGTGGGGGAGAGGGGCGCCTGGAGGTAGGAGACGAGGTCTCCACCGTTGGATCTTGTGATCCAACGGTGGAGATCAGAGCGTGGAGCGACGGTGTAGATCTGATCAGGGAAGGAGCGATCAGAGGCGGATGGAAGCGCCACGTGGCGCGCTATGGATCAGGCGGTTACGAACGGCTGTGATGGACAGTGGGGGCCGATCGAGCGGATGAGGATCGAGGTGGAAGCGTCGGCTGAGATGGAAGATCAGAAGAGTGATCCAGTGGTGGATGGATGCGCCACGTGTCTCGCTGAGGGAGCGGCGCGAATGGAGGGATCAGATGGAGCGCGGGGGAGATCTGAGGGTCGAGACTCGCGGGGAGATGGGCGGCTGTGATGAGAAGATCGAGGGCGTGATCAAGCGGCGCAGGTGCTTCCACGTGGAAAGCCTGGGTCGTTGGATCTGAAGCGAGATCCAACGGTGGAAGGCGCGGGCGGATGAGGCGATGGACATCGGGCCGCGTGGCGCAACCAAAGGGCGCCACGTGGCCTGCTGTGAATGGTCGGATGAAGAAACACGTGTAGAGAGAAGAGGAAGCCGAATTTGGAAAAACTCAAAACATGAAAGTTGTAGATCTTAATGAGATCTACAAGTTTCATGTTGACCAAAGACGGAGATGAGGTCAAATATGATACATAAATACAAGGATACATAAATATACATATGTAGTATACAGAATGACCCAAAAACCCAAGTCTCTCATACAAGCTCCAATTTCAATGAAATTAGTCTCATTTCGAAGGTCTTTTAATGTGTAGTATTCTAAGAGTGAGTAGACCTAATTAGGAGTTTGTATGAGGGCTTTATTTGTGTTTTGATATCGCTCCCGCACCCTTAATTAATTCGGGCAGATTAATGTCCAAATCAATTGATATGATTCGTTGCAGTCGGATACGAGGAGTTGATCAAAAACCACTTATCGATTAATGTGAAGTTAACTTTAAGCGGCAATTTTTTTACTTGGGTTAAGTCCAAGGTCGATCTCAGGGAGGCATCTGTCTCCTTAGGTGAATTACAGCAATTGTTCAAGTGTTGATGTTCGAGGATCAAAATTTTTTTGGTCTTTTTAATTTTTATGCAGACATATGCAGACAAGGTGAGCCAATTTAGCGTTTAATTTAATTGATGTATCAAATGAAGTCCAAAAATAATGAAAATTGGCCAGATGATTATTTATGAAGAAAATGACCTACACTAATTTTTTTGGAATTTTTCGACTCAAAATAAATTTTCTGTGAATTAAATGAACAGACAGAGTGATTTTCAGTATTTAATTTTTAATAAATATCAAATCACAATTTTTCCAAGAACTAAAATTATCCTAGGTGGGTCTAGTGATAAGGGACCTAGGAAAATTAACAGGACTTAAATTTACTGTGAAATGAATTAATTAAAATTAATTCAAGAAAATCACTAAACTATTTATTTAGGCCTCGATATGCGTGCAAAAGCTATGAAATTTTTATGGTGTGTTAGAAATGAAGTCCTTAAGCTACTGTGAATTTTTGGTGATTTTTGAAGGCACAGATAATTAACTAAAAATCAAAAGTCATCACTGGGCAAAATATGTCACAAATGATCCAATTAATTCATTAATAATTCAAGTAAGCCAACAAAAACCAGACACGTGTACTAACAAATAGAGGACAAGATTTCCAACAACATGCAATTTTTAGAATCTCAAAATGATGAAGAATGCACTCTAGGGACATGTGCAAACACAAGGGTGTAAATGCAATACTGGAAATTGAAACTTCAATAAATAAATATGCTGACAGGGACTAAAATGCAATTACCGATAATATGCAGGACTTGTATGCAATTTCTCCACGAGACACGTGCTCCTCACGTGGGGTCTGCTTCACAGGGACCTTTTTGTAATTTCCAAAAGCTTCAGGGGCGTCTGTGCAAATAACCCAGGCCGCACGTGCTCCTCACGTGGGCGACCTAGGTTCGGAGGACGTCGGAGGCTCGGAGCGAGGGTCGGGTCCTCTGGAGGTTCGGACTAGCCTCGGTGCAGCTTCGGGTCAACCGAGCCTAGGCTTTGAGGCCGAGGCTCGGACTCGTCTACGGGGCAGCCTGAAGGCCCTTGGATCAAGATGGATCCAAGGGTTGTCGATGAAGATGCGTGGCTCCTGGCGAGGCGTCGGATCAGAAGCGCGATTAACGGTCGAGGACTGTCGCGGTGGTGGAATACGTGGCGGGACGAGGGCCGTTCGATCGGATGATCGAACGGCCGCTGCTTCTTCGTCTCGAACGGTCCTCCGCCACCTGCGGAGGAGGAGGCGGTGCTCCGGTGAAGGTCGCCTAGCTCCGCCTCGGTTGCCAAGCGCCGATGAAGAGCTTCGTCAGCTCCCACGTAGCTCGGAAGAAGCGGAAGTGCACGGCGAAGCCTCCGGTGACCTTTGATCCTTGGAGGGGTGCTGGAGCTCGATGTCGATGAAGCTCGAAGGGAGCACCGGCGAGGCTCCGGCCAATGAAGAATTTAGGACCTGCAAAGGGTTAGACGTATAGCCGAGGCGTGCAGGTGTTCGTGGAAGAGAGTGGAGTGATCGGCGAGGCCTACAGCGGAGTGAGGTGGTCCGGCGAACGAGCTCCAGCCAAATGGCGGAGCTGTTGGTCGGAGGAAGGTGAAACTTGTCGTCGGAGTGCGCGGAAGATACCGCGAGGATCGGAGCTTCGACGCGAAGCTCGTCGAGGTGATTGGAAGGCGCGAGGATGGTCAGTGACGGCGAATAAAAATGGAGAAAACTCAAGAAAATGGAGAAGAAGATCGGCGGACGGATGGAGGGAGTTACCTGGGGAATGGGGCTCAGCTTTGAGCTCCAGGTCGTTGCTCCAGGGATCGGTAGGGTCCCGAGCTCTAGCAGCTGCTCGAGGGAGGCTGCGGCACGGCGGTGGCGGCCGTGGATCTCGCCGGAGTGGATCTCTGTCTTCGCTCGACAACTCAACCAATTGCTGTCACCAATAGGTAGCTTGGAGCTCGAGGGACCTCTCTGGAGTGGCGGATGGGGGTGAACGGTGCCGGTGGCTGAGTATTTATAAGGAGAAGGAGGTGGTCTGGCTGGGTGAGTGGCGAGGTTGGTGGTCGTCGTGGGGCGAGTGTGGTGGAGATGGTGGTGCTCGAGGGAGCTGGCGAGGGAGAGGGACGAGTGGGGGAAGTCGTGGGGAGGTCAGCGGCCGGAGGAGATGGCCGACGTGTGTCCAGAAAAGGAAAGGGGGCGCCCCTCCCGCAAGGCAAGGGACGTGGGGGAGAGGGGCGCCTGGAGGTAGGAGACGAGGTCTCCACCGTTGGATCTTGTGATCCAACGGTGGAGATCAGAGCGTGGAGCGACGGTGTAGATCTGATCAGGGAAGGAGCGATCAGAGGCGGATGGAAGCGCCATGTGGCGCGCTATGGATCAGGCGGTTACGAACGGCTGTGATGGACAGTGGGGGCCGATCGAGCGGATGAGGATCGAGGTGGAAGCGTCGGCTGAGATGGAAGATCAGAAGAGTGATCCAGTGGTGGATGGATGCGCCACGTGTCTGGCTGAGGGAGCGGCGCGAATTGAGGGATCAGATGGAGCGCGGGGGAGATCTGAGGGTCGAGACTCGCGGGGAGATGGGCGGCTGTGATGAGAAGATCGAGGGCGCGATCAAGCGGCGCAGGTGCTTCCACGTGGAAAGCCTGGGCCGTTGGATCTGAAGCGAGATCCAACGGTGGAAGGCGCGGGCGGATGAGGCGATGGACAGCGGGCCGCGTGGCGCAACCAGAGGGCGCCACGTGGCCTGCTGTGAATGGTTGGATGAAGAAACACGTGTAGAGAGAAGAGGAAGCCGAATTTGGAAAAACTCAAAACATGAAAGTTGTAGATCTTAATGAGATCTACAAGTTTCATGTTGACCAAAGACGGAGATGAGGTCAAATATGATACATAAATACAAGGATACATAAATATACATATGTAGTATACAGAATGACCCAAAAACCCAAGTCTCTCATACAAGCTCCAATTTCAATGAAATTAGTCTCATTTCGAAGGTCTTTTAATGTGTAGTATTCTAAGAGTGAGTAGACCTAATTAGGAGTTTGTATGAGGGCTTTATTTGTGTTTTAATGTACAAAGGTTCTCCGGCTATTGTGGCTATTCTACAAGGGTGATCTTTAGCAATCTTCCCTATATTATTAAGGAATATATACATATATTATAGAGAAGAAGTTATTTTGATGAAGAGGTATTTTACGGGGGATTTTTGGCTTCTTATTTAAATGCAGATGAGCTGCTAAAATGCATGAATTATGGATGCATGCATGAGTGTTATTTATGCAAGATAAAAGGAAATATGCCTCTATTTTCTCGGGAACAAGGCTCTATTTTTTACTTTTGATGTGATGAATCACAGATTCATCATGCGCCTCGAGTGGCTGAGGCGTAGCCTCGAGGCGTTCCGCCTCGAGGCGGTCGAGGCGTTTTCCGAGGCGTTTTTGTTTTTTTGAAGATTTTTTGTATGATTTTAATAGTTACATGGTTGTTTGAGATGCTTATAAATTTATACTTGTTTAGGATAATGATTATACAAGTTAAATGCCTAAATCTGATGTTTCTTTCGTACCCATAACTCCACATTTACTATTAATTATGTGTAACTATTTCAGCAAACTGCTTCATATTTACTATTAATTATGTCTAACTATTAATTTATGCAAAATGTATGCTTAAATTTGACCTCTTTCATGTTCATATGCTTGAATTTGACCTCTTTCATATTCATATTTACCATAATAACATGCCAAATTATTTTAGTGAACGCTTACTATTACATCCTTAAACATATTAAAATGTCTATACGAATTCGAATCCTCATATAAGAAAAAAATTGGGACGGGGGCGCTGCCCCCTGCACCCCCGCAAGGGGGGGCCAACCTGGGCCCCCCCTAGCCCCCCCAGGCATGCTGACCGGGCAGCGAGACCCCCGTTCTGGTAGGGTATGGTGCAACATAGGGGGATGCATACAAACGTTCTTCATCTGGGTATAGTAGAACATATAGTTAGGATTCAAATCATATGATTCGTATCAACAACTTGGATATTTATAAGGGATATTTACACCCATAACCCTGAGTAGTTCCATAATTACCCCAGGACCCTCCTATAATCACGAATTACATGAGAAACCCCGAATATTACTCCGTCTCACATCCATAACCTTCTGTTAGTTTTAGCCGTCAATCCTAACCAAACCATCGAGTTAATCTAACCTGACATGAATCCAACGGTTAGAAATAAATAAAAACTATTATGAAAAAGAACCCCCCCTCCTCCAACGGGTCTCTCCCAACCGTCGACTATATCCCCTTCCTCATCCGGCGATTCTGACCCCCCGCCGACCAGCTCTTCCTCCCCCTTCTTCCTCGGCAAGCGACTCGCAGATCCGGAGGTAGGTTGCGGGCCGCGGAGGTTGTGCGTGGCGTGGGGTTGGGGGCGAGGTTGGGTCGGTGGATTGTTGAGAACTGGGGAAGGGGGGTAGGTTGTGACCTGGGGGGATGGGGGCGGAAGGGAGGAGCTTCGTCAGGGGTGGGGGTTGGGTCTGGGTGTGGCCGTCGCGGGGGGGTTTGGGGGGGTGGGTCAGTGGTTGGGTTGCGACCTGGGTGTGGGCGTGGGGGGGGGGGGGGCGACCTGGGTGTGGGCATCTGGGGGTGGTTGGGCTGCGACCTAGGTGTGGTTGGATTACGACTTGGGTTGAGAGGAGCTTCGTCAGGGCGGGGAGGAGGGGGGCGGAGGGTATGCGACCTGGAGGGAGGGGAGTCTTGGTGGAGAGGGGACCGGACAGGAGGGGTTGGGGTGACGGAGGGTTTGCGACATGGGTGCTGGGTGGGACGAGCTTCGTTGTGGGTTGCGACCTGGAGGAAGGGGAGCCTGGGTGGAGAGGGGACCGGGCAGGGGGGGGAGGAGCTTCATCGGGGGCGGGGGGTTGGGAGGTGGCGGAGGGTTTGCAACATGGGGGAGATGGACCTGGGTGGGGAGGGGACCGGACAGGAGGAGTTTCGTCGGAGGGGGGGATTGCGACCTGGGGGAGGTTGCTGGAGGGGAGGAGCTTCATCCGGGAGAGGAGGGACCTTGACAGGAGGAGCTTCGTCGGGGGTGGGAGGGGGTTGCGACCTGGGGGGAGGACCTTCATCGGGGCGGGAGGGGGGCTGGCGGGGAGGACCTTCGTCGGGGCTGGAGGGGTCAAGCAGCGAGGATGGTTGACGGGAGAGGAGGAGATGGCAGAGGTTGGCCGCAGGGAGGAGGAGGTTTGCTGGTGGCTAGGTTGGAGGAGGAAGAGACTTGGCCATTTTGTAAATAATAAGAAGTAAAGGATATACGGTGCAAAAAATTTAACGGATACTGTTATCATTAACGGAAAATTCGATGGAAGTTAACACGGGGTTTTGAATGTAAGAGTTAAGCATTATTGGAGGTCATGAGTGTAATTCGTGATTATAGGGGAGTCCTGGGGTAATTATGGAACTACTCAGGGTTATGGGTGTAAATATCCCTATTTATAAGGACAACTATAGCCAATCCCTTTTAGATATTTTTTTAGTGATAGTTAAAAGTTATAACCAATGATTTTCTTTTAATTAGGTAGAAATTTAGAAAGGTTTATGGTATTGAGTCATTGACATATCCTTTTTTCATGTTCTTATCTTCATAATATCATCAGATATTACATTGTTATATACTATATGCTTGTCAGATTATATTATTTCATCAATAAATATATGTATTATATATTTTATAATTATTTTTCTATACAAAACTGAGGCTTACGCCTCGACCGCCTCGAGGCTACGCCTCGCCTCGCTTCCGGGGAAAACGCCTCGTTCCGCCTTTAGTTTTTTCAAACCTTGGTTTAGCTTGAATTGTATTCATGCCCAACTGCTTAGTATGTATTAAGCTTCTACGCAAAGTATAACATAGGAATGCTAATTCTTGGTGACTTTGATATAGTAAAGTTGCCTAAGTATTAAATGTATGTTAGGATGCCCAAACATATTATAAATAACATGATGCAACTCTAAATAACTTGTAGAAGCATGTGAGGGTGATTGCAAGGCCCTTAATGTCAGTTCCGGTCACCATTTCATTTTTTGTACTAGGGTCCCCCATATTTCGGTTATTTTGGCCATTTCGGTCGAATTTTGGTAACATATCAAAACCAAAATAGGCCGAATTTCACCGAAATTTGAGGCCATGAGTGCTAGGTAGACAATGAATGGGCCCTGCTGCAAGTACAAAAAATATGAGATGTAATTCCAGTATTTTATACCTCTGTTGAATAATAATGAATATGTGTCACAAAAAAGTCTTTAGCTAGCCAACCCAGAGACAAAATAAAAATATTGTTTTAAGGACTAATGATGGGTATTGCTAATCATTAAATGTATGTGAATAAAGGCATGCGATTTCTATTTAGACAGTATTCATGTATGGTTCTTAGTTTCTACATTATGGTTGTTAACTTGGAATTTACATAACCTAGTTTTATATAAAAGCAGCGTGACTTAACTTTTTACGAAAAGCACCATGACCTAGCTATGTATAATTACAAAATGCCCTAGCTTATGTAACAGAAAATGTGAGAAGTATGAAGCATGCATTACTTATAAATGCTTAAGAATATTACTTGCCTTAATTAGGAAATATTAAAGGATGATTGCTTCACTTTAAAAACGAACAAGTAAAAGTTGAGAGTCACTGCTTAACTTAATAGTGTATGCCCAAGGTAATGCAAATAACCATGTAACTGATCTTTCACCCTTATAAATACATGATGAAACAACTCTCCGTAAAATTTGACTTTGGGCCTGGAGGTGCGAGGGAACTTCCAAGGGGACAAGCCCCGGTCTCCGGTGCTGGAGGAGATGGCTTCGAGGGTTGGACGGGTGCCTGGAGGTGCGAGGGAACTTCCAAGGGGACAAGCCCCGGTCTCCGGTGCTGGAGGGGTTTGGAGATGGCGAAGGAAGGACAGTGCGCGGGGTGCAACGAGCAGGGATGCGGTTCTCGCTGCGAGTGAGGAGGGGAGGGTTGGTAAGGGGCTCTCGGAGTGTGGAGGGGGAAGCAGTGGTGCATGGGTGGAGGAGGGGGGTTCTAGCTATCGAGGCGGGAGTCCGCAGTTCGTGGCGGCGGGTGGGGAGGTGCCCGAAGGTGGGGGAGAGCGGTGGGTGCATGTCACTCACAAGAAACCGTAGAGGAGATGCTTCCGCTGCGGGTTGCGGGGGCACTAGGCGGCGGCATGCGTTGCTCGACCGCGTTGCTTTGCTTGTGGAGGTTTGGGCCATAAGATGGCCGTTTGAGGCTCTCGTTCCCGGTCTGGAAGGGGACAGGTTGCTTTGGGGTGTGCGGTTACCCCGGCGGGTGTGTTTCCCTCGTCGGGGACTTCTCACTTCACTGGTGGGCGTTCGTTTGCTTAAGTGGTGGATGCTGCTGCGTGCCATGCCTCGGTGGAAGGCAAGGGGTCATGTTCTGTCGAAGGGGTCGGCCCCAAGGAGTGCTCGCGAAGGTCGGCTGGTAGCTGGGCGGTTATCGGTTTTTTCGAGAAGGGCTGCATGTCGGTGGCCGAGGTGAACTTTCTTCTTCGAGGGTTTCTTGGTAGTCAGTTCTCTGGGGACGTCTTCGCCTTGGGCACTAGGCACTGCTGTGTTCGGGGATTATCGGAGGAGCATCGCCTACGGTTGATTCGTGCTGATGTGGTGGGTGGAGTCGCTTGGAGGGACTTGCCGCTTTGCGGATGGGGCATGCTTGGATGTAGAAGTATGTGTTGCCGAGGTCCGTGGCATTCCTTTCCTGTCACAATCGGTTCCTTGTCTCCGGCGACCGTTGCAGAGGTGGGGTGAGGTACTGGCGGTCACCGACGATGGGCTGTCGCCGGGCTCCGACCCTTTCTCTACGAGGATTCTCATGGAGTGCAGTAAGACCTTTTTGGATGAAGCGTTGGGTCGTGTCTTCTACGAGAATTTGGACGTCAGCCGTTTCAGTTGCCGGATTAAGATGTCTGTAGTTACCCCTCCGTCGCCGCCGCCGGTGGGAGGGGGGGCCTTGGTCGTGGCTTCCGAGTCGGGGAGGGGAAAGGGCGTCGCTTCGTTTTTCGAGGGTCATGTGCCGTTGCATGGCACCACTTCGTGGGGCTCGTCACGCCATGATGATTTTGGGCGCCCTTTCAGTTCTATTATACGTCCTTTCAATTCTACTTCGTGGACTCGCTGCATGGATGCTTCTCTCCGCGCTTTGTCTGCTGACGTGGTGGGGAGTTGCTCGAGGTTCGTGAGGGATGTTTGTGTTTGGAATCGGACCCGACCTCTCCTTGCGGGCTTTGAACTCGGATCTTAGCGGGTCCCGGCAGCTGGGCGGATCCTCTTTCGTGCCTCTTTCCGGATCGGTGTTGGAGCGGTTTGTGGACCGGGATCCGGCTGGCGCTTCGGCTGCAGCCCAACCCACTCTTGTCCTTGGCGGGTTTTTTGCGGGTGCGGATGTGGGGGAGTTTCCTTCGAAGCTTGGCTCCCTATCATCATCCTCGCGTATGGAGGAGGACGTGGTTCTTCCGCAGGGCTCTCCTCCCTCCATTGTGGACGTCTCCGTGGCTCAACCGGACGATGTTGAGGTCGTGGGGGAGTTTGGAAGGAGGTCAACGAAAAGGTACGGGAGAAGAAACCGATCGCGCTCTCGGGGGGAGGGGGGAGGATGTTGCAGACTTGCTTGACTCTAAAGGAGGCGATGGCGGAGGCTGCTAGAGTGGTTCGATCCGGAGGGAGCGCGAAAGGTTCCTCATGAAGGTCCTATCTTGGAACGTTAGGGGTTTGGGAGAGGCGGATAAGCGGAGAGCATTGGGTTCAAGGTTCGCGGAATGGGGTTGTGATGTCGTGATGCTTCAGGAAACAAAGCTTCGGGATGTGGGGGTTGCATCTTGACGGTCCTTTTGTGGGGGGGGGGGGGCTAGATGAGGTCCGTGCTCTGGACGCGGAGGGCTCTGCGGGGGGCCTTCTCATTGCGTGGAGGTCGGCGGTCTTCTCCTTCAACTCGGTTTGCAGAGGGAACTATGTTATTACTGTGAATCTGACTAGGTTGGCTGATTCCTCCCCGATCGCGTTCTCTTGCGTTTATGGGCCTTGCTGCTATATTAAAAGAAGGGACCTGTGGGAGGAGCTGCTTCAGATGAGTCAACAGGTCGTGGGAATCCCTTGGCTAATTGGAGGAGATTTTAATGTTACCTTGCGCTCTTCGGACAGACCCCGTTCGAGGGGGGGATGGATCAGGGATCGGCGGACTTTGCTCAGCTCATTCACTCTCTGGCTCTGGAGGATCTTCATGCGTCTGACGTTTTATATACGTGGAGAAGCTCCGCTTCGCGGTCTTGCATTGACAGGTTTTTGGCTTCGGAAGAACTTATGATGGGTTTCCCTCTCTGTTTCGTTCCCTCCTGCCCTCGCTGCTTTTCGGATCACACCCCAATCTTGTGGGATTCGGGTGCTTCGTCTCCTGCTGGAGGTTTTTTCAGATACGAGAATTGTTGGCTTCTGGAGGACAACTTCAAGAACTTTGTGGCGGATATATGGGGTCAGGAGCGTGGTGGGGGGTCGGTTGTTTTGAGATTTGCTCGGAAACTTGATGTGTTGCGGAAAAAGTTGGCCATTTTTAAAAGAGATTCGAGGGCTGCTCGGCTGGCGGCCAGAAAGGAGGCGGAGGAGGTAGTGGCGTCCTTGGATGCTTTGGAGGGGTTAAGGGAGCTTGGTGTCGAGGAGCTGGCCACCCGGTCGGCTGCCCTGGGGAGGGTGGAGCTGGAGGACCGGAAGCGGGCTGCGGAGTGGCGTCAGCGGGCAAGGCTCTTATGATTGAGGGGTGGTGATGCAAACGCGTCCTTCTTCTATCGGGTGGCTAGTGGTAGGCGGCGTTCGAACCTCCTCCGCTCCAACTCGATTGGTGGCAGGGTGGTAATGGGTGATGAGGAGATGGGGAGGGGGGTCGGGGATCACTTCAAGGATCTCTCCTCTCGGCGCACGTCGAGGCGATGGAGATGGACGGGGGCTGGGGCGGAGATTCTTTCGCCTCTGATTTGTGATGATCTAATGAGGGAGGTGACTCTGGCGGAGGTTAAGGAGGCTGTGTGGGATCTTAACACTAATGGGTCACTGGGACCGGACGGTTTCCTGGTGGCCTTCTACAAGGATTTTTGGGAGCTGGTGGGGCGGGAGGTTTTGGAGGTCGTTGTCGAATTTTGTAAGGGTAATGTGGGCTTCAACAAAATCAATAGGACTCTCATTATCTTTGTACCGAAGTTCCCCTCCGCCGATCATATTGAAGACTTCCGTCCTATTGTTATCTCAAATGGCCTCTATTTGATTGTGGCGAAGATTTTTGCGCGTAGGCTGGCCCCGGTGCTTGATGGCATTATATCCCCGGTGCAGGCTGCGTTCATCCGTGGTCGTCACATTGTTGATGTTACGGCTTTGGCTTTGGAGATGGCTGCGAGTTGGACCAGGGAGGGGACTCACGGCGTGCTTTGGAAAGTCGACTTTGCTAAGGCTTATGACTCCCTCGATTGGAGCTTCTTGTGGTCGGTTTTGAAGGCTCGCGGTTTCCCGGACATTTGGATCTCTTGGATGCGTCGTTGCGTCTCCACGGCCTCCTTCTCAATTATGATCAATGGGCGTATGGCGGGTGGTCGCTTCCAACCGCGGAGGGGGGTGCGTCAGGGCTGCCCCCTGGCGCCCCTGCCAAATGGCGGCTCGTGTGGTTGATAGTGGGCTCTCTATAAGCTTCTCCTGTGGCGAGAGGGTGATCCCTATTCTGCAGTATGCCGACGACACGATTGTTTTCATTGGTGGGGGGCGTGATGAGGTCAAGGCCATGGCGGCAACTCTGGAGGTTTTCAGCGAGATGTCGGGCCTTTTCATTAATGCGAGCAAATCTAAGGAGGTTCCCTTTGGTTTGGATGTGGAGGAGGCGGCTGACTGTGCCTTGGTCCTGGGTTCGTTGCCTGGCCATCTTCCTATTGATTACTTGGGCATGCCTTTGGGCGCGGGCAGGACCAGGCTGCGTGACTGGTGCAAGGTGATGGAGAAGGTGGAAGGGCGGCAGTCCGGTTGGAGCTCGGCCTTGCTTTCGAGGGGTGGTCGCCTTGTTCTCATTAAGGCAGTGTTATCTTCTATCCCTGTGTATTATCTCTCCAATTGGCAGTTGCCCGCGGGGGTTCGTAGGCATATTGAGAAGTTGATGCGGAGGTTTCTGTGGGGGAGAAATGGGCTGGCGGCGAGTGGGCCCCATCTGGTGGGGTGGGAGGAGGTGACGAAGCGCAAATGCGACAGGGGTCTTGGCATTCGTCGGTTGGACCGTGTCAATGATGCCCTTCTACTGAAGTGGGTGAACAGGTTATGGGGTGATAACGAGGATTTCTGCTCCATCATCTTGCGCAAGATTCACGGCTTGCGTGGGACGTTGCCTGGGTCGGATGGTGGTATCGGATCGCGGACGCCTTTCTGGCGTGGGGTGATGGTGGTGGGTCACAAATACGCTAATCTTTTTGCTCCCAGGCTTGGTGACGGGCTGACCTTCAGTTTCTGGAAGGACAATTGGGCTGGCGGGGCACCGCTGGGGAATATGTTTCCGAGATTATTTGCTTTGGCGGCTGATGTTAATGCGTCCGTAGCCTCCTGTTGGTTCAGGGGTGATTGGTTTCCTATCCTTCATGGCAACCTTTCGGACCAAAGATTCGTGGAGCTGCTCAGTCTTTTCGACGCTATTGGTGGTGCGCCTAGGCCTACGAGGGGGAGGGATCACTGGGCCTAGAGGGGGGGACATTTCACGACAAAGAAGGCTTACCTGGTGATCTGTCCCCCCTCCCAACCGCGTGGGGATTCTTTGCTTCGTGATTGCAGCTTTGTGTGGGGCTTGAGGCTTCCGGAGAGGATTGGCATCTTCCTCTGGCTCTTTCGGAGGAAGATGCTTTTAACGAGGGATCGTTGCGCGAGGATGCTCGCTTCGGTCTCGGAGGATTGCGTGCTATGTGGTTGCGGCGTCGAATCGTTGGAGCATCTATTTTTTGCCTGCCCTGTGGTTGTGGGCGTTTGGGAGGCGGCGTTGTTGGGTTGGATTGCTACTGCTGACTCGGCTTCTTTCTGGGAGTCTCTGATGTCTAACAAGGACAGGGATCGTAGTGATCTTTTGCGGCCCTTGGCGTGCATTTGGGCAATCTGGCTGGGGAGGAACGAGGCTATTTTTAGGGGGCAGCGCTTTTACAAGGAAAATGTTTTATCTCTTTCTGCCCGCCTTGTAGTTGACTAGATGTTGGTGTAGCCTATTGGGTGTTGTTTTGCCCCGCTCGGCTATTGTGCGGGGTTTTTGGGTGGGCCTCTCCCTCTTGCTTTTGTCTGGTCACCTATGTATGTTTTTAGGTTTTTTATTCTCAATAAAGATGGGGTGAACACCACTGCGTGTATCCCCCGAAGTTTTTAGACTTCAAAAAAAATACATGATGAAACTTCCATTGAGAGTACCTTTCGATGAATAATGATGAAGTGTGCTTGGCTTGGTTAACACAATAATATAATGATTACTCTAGTTGTGACAAAGAAATACAATGGATGAAAACAGCATCATAATACGTACATTTGTAAACACATACTTAGCCACACATATATATATGTAGAGAGAGAGGATTGGTATCTGTTATACACAGACCACATATACGGATACCAAATATATGAGCATAAGTAACGTGATGCATATGTGAGAATGAGTCGGCCTTTCTAAAATGATCATTCTCTCAAATTATGATATGTCGACGCAAAATATACATGTCTACTTGCACTCTAGGCCAAGGTTTTAAAAACCGAACTGAATCGGTCGATTCAACCGGTTAAACCAAGAATAGGAAGAAAAGCAGTCCAACCACCTGATTTTTATTCCGAAAATAAAAACATGTCAAAACCTGATTGAACCGCATAAACCCGTTTGAACCAGATCACTGGTTCAACCATCCATTTCATGAGAAAAAATAATTTCTAAAAATTTATAAAATGCAAGTTTTAGAAATTATTCATAATACAGTTTCATTCTACTCCAAAGTATAATACTCTTGTATCTATTCACTGTGTGTGCTAAATTGCTAATGACCCATTATCACATGTCCCTTACTGACATACGAGCATTCCCTCTCTCTTCCCACATTGTGTATGAGGTTGACTACTTCCAACAAAAGCAAAGAAGAAAACGTAACTCATACTATGAGAATCGTTAAAATAACAATACTTGTCATTAATTAGAGTTTAAAAAGTTTTAAAATTGTTAATTTCATACATGACATATGTATTTATATGAGTTTTACAATATTTTCATTATACCCTTTTGAGTATTTCTAATAGCATTTATACCACTAACTTTTTAGCAATTTCACATGTACCCCTATAATCTTAAAAGTTCACAAAATTATCCTTATGTTGGTATAATATAGAAGCACGAGTGTACTAATAAAAGGTCATTACTATGCATTTTGTAAAAATATAGGGGCTCCCAAACAATTATAAAAAAAAGGGGGTATAAGTCTTATTGGAAAAACTTGAAAGAACACAAGTGTACAAATTCTCCAAAAATATGATGCAGAACTTTTTATATTTATTTGTATGATATACTAGTCTAATTCGATTCGACCCGGTTGAACCATACAAACCAAACCAACAATATAATGATTCGAACTTTTCCGATTTTAACAAATTGTTGACGTCTTCACTGGTTCGACCAGTTGGTCCCATTGGTCCGACCATAAAAACTAGAAGCTGATACCCGCCCGAGATATCTGGTTCGGTTTTTAAAACCTTGATCTAGGCATCTAAAATTCTAGGAACGAACCAATCAAACATTCTGTTACAAGCCTTGTCAATTACTTTAAATTACATGTTCAGCCTTTGTATACACATAAATTCCTTTTAGATCAAGAAGGGGGGAACAAGCTATGGTGTCTGTCCCATTTCTATTTCCATAAAAAAAGGGAAGAAAAAATCCAGGGTTACCTTACAAAAGCCATGACTAGAGGATAGTCTTAGCATGAATAATTGCATTCTCAAAAGAAACCGATCATTTGCAAAGATCACCCCATTTCTCGCAAGAAGTATCGCCCAAATTGATGCCACAGGGAGAAGTGGCTCATTAAGAGAGCATTTTTTCGTAGTATAGACCAACTAAAGGCCTTATTATTACCGACATTCACCCAAACAAGTCTCCAGCTCTTGCCAGATGGGTTTAGTCTCCGTACAAGTAAAGAACAGGTGGCCGATATCCTCCACTGATCCATAACAAAGCGGACATCTATCAGAACTTCCCCCAAAGCCAGAATAGCAATCTTTGATTAGAATTCACCCCCTTCACAATAACCACAGAAAAACGATGATGCGAGTTAATAATTTAAGGCCACAAATAAATTTGCTATCACTGATAAGAATTTTGAGCAAAAGGGTTGGCGGCATGTCCAACACTTTGTCAGCATGTCTGATAGCAAAATTACATTCCCTCCAAATCCAGTGAACTCTTATTGCCATCGGACCATCCAAATGACTAATAGAATCCAGGAGCCCCAGAAGACTCTCCATCCATTTGTCACACAAGTTAGCAATCTGCAACCACTGCCTTACGGTCAGTTGCCATGGCAAAAAGGTAGGGAAAGAGTGACGTAAGCGGACCATTCACAGTCCATTTGTCTGTCCAGAATGCAAAGGAACAATCATTCCCAAGAATCGGAAGGAACAACTCGAGAACTGCAACATCAAAGGGAGGATGCCTTTCCAAAAAGCTAAAGTGGAGGAAGAAAGGCATTGCGTCAGATGTCATGAGCATGGACACCATATATTCTTCATATAAGTTCACATTATAAGTCCTCATCTCTGCCCCAGATTCTAACGATCCATTTTAACAAGAAAGGTCTGTTCATAGTTTCTAAGCAAAGGACCTCAAGACCACCTTCACCTTAGAGAGTGTGATCGTATCCCAATCAACCAAGTGTACTCCTATGCCAACTTGGCTTGCTTTACCCCCAAAAAATCTATGCATAATCATTTCTAGGCGCCACCAACTGGTAAAATACAAGCCGAAAAGAAAAAGATGGGTATTGCAGCAAGGATGACCTTTACGAGAACCAGACATCCATCTTTTGAGTTTCAAACTCAACTTAAATCATTCAAGCAGAAACTATATCAAAAAAGGGTTGGTGTGGCAACAAGTTGAGGAAAGACAAGTCAAAATGCACTTTTTAGGGAGAATCAAAAGGAACAAGTCCTAAGAGGTGTGGAGACGAGCTGTCTTCAACTTCCTAGCTTGGCCATAACCAGAGGGGCGGGTTATTGTGCCAACCTTCTTCGGGACGGTGCGAAGCAGTCTGAAATGCTCGTCCTAATATCAATCTACTTTAGTAGATCATATGGATGTAGAAAACGCAGATTCCTTAGAACCTCGAAAACATCTCTTTTCCTTTCCATTTACGCAGTTCATATGTTAGTTTCGCATGTTCCTTCCCTGGTACTCCAATTCAGCGAGCCCACCTCTACTTCCTACGAAACCAACATTCGGGATACCACCGAAGGGAGCCATGCCAGAAAGTTGAGTCAGATGATGTCCGGAAGAAAGATAGATGCTTTCCACCAAGACATTTCACTCCATCTTTTCAATGATTAGTAACTATTATGTGGGTCTAAGTCCACCATTGGTCAAGGGAAGACCGAAATATCGGATCGGAAGGGTATCACAAGACATGTTCAAAGCCTCATCACAAGCCATGACGCCCACCTCTGATAATCCAAATGGAATCAAACTTCTTATTTGTCTTCGTTCATAATAGCATCCATTATTGAAAAAGTCTCCCGATTGGTCCGACTGGTTCGACTAATATAGAGATGGGGTGACCGTCCAAGTATTAACTCATTCCGACTAAGTCAACTCGTCGACCGATTTTAGCTTGGAGATACCATATTTTTTCACTTTTTATTTTTTTAAAAAAGCAAACGAATTCTAATGCGCTTAATGCTTCATTTAAATTCAATTACTTCTTTTCTTTCATTCTGATAGTATAAAAAATATACATATCTATGTAAAAATATAAGAATATATGTATAAAAATAATTTATATATTTAAAATAAATTAATTAATTAAAAGCCGATTAAAATCTGACTAAATTTGTTAGTCGTCCGACTACTAATTAATCCTTAGTAGGTGAAACGACCGACCAAGTATCGACTTCCAATTTTTGCAACATTAATTACATCAAAACTCGATAGAAATACCAAGAACATTAGCCATTCCCGACGCTTCATCCTTATCTATTTCAATAGAAAAATTGTAGCATAAGCATACTACAAAAAGGGGGTAGAGATTCCACCAAGTGAGTAGCCCGCAATAATGTCATGTCCGGTTTCTTGTTCGATCAAACAACCTAGTATATCGCAGAAGAAAACATGGAAACCAAATAACAACCATGTCGAACTCCATCTTGGGGTTGGAAGAAGCCTCCTTCCGGATGACAACTAACAAATAAAGAATAAGACATCAATGTCACATATCTCTACATCACATAAACCGAAGCTGCGGAGCTAGAGCATTCCGTAGCAAACCGAGGTTCAATCACCATTTTCATGAAGCTCTCTTCCTGCAACCAGGACCTCTTGAACCAAAAAAAGGATTGAGGAACAGTGTTATCAGCAGAATCACAGATCAAATGGGTGAGATCCGATCTAGATCTCAATCAGGATGAAGTCGAGAAAAGAAGGAAGATCTCCATAAGCTCAGTTGAGGACATAAAACAGCCAATCCTCAAGCAAAACCCTACAGTTCCACAAGCCGAAGCGTTTATCTGTCGCGTCAATAACCTCTGGATGCATCTCATCTATCGGATATGCAAAGTCAATAGAACCATAACTCTCCCCCCCCCAACCCAAAGGCGAGGACAATCCATAGAAAGCATTGTTGCAGAAGTCGGTATTCGATATTATGTCGAAGTGGTCAAAAAAATATTCAGAATTACTCGATTATGTATTTTTTATTTTTTACATAAAAATTATAACTAATATATATATATATATTCTTATATAGGTTTAATGAAGCCACCCCTAAAGGGGGGTCCACTTGACTGCCCACACCCTTGTTTTTTTATTTATTAAGGTATTTTCTGGAAAGCGAGGGGATTTAGTCCACTATATGACAATATGATATAATTCAAAATTCGTATAAAACCAACATTTTTAACGTGTCCATCTATATGGGGTTAATTTTAGCAATTTTGATATCGATAAAATGTAGCAAGCTGGATGGATGGAATAGGAGTCTCAAATTGAGTGAAATTTGAATGAAAACATGGTGTCATGTAGTAATCAAAATACCCCCTAGATATTTCAAAAAAAATACCTCAGGAAGTAAAAAAATAAGGGTGTGGGTGGCCAAGTTGGCTCACTCTAGGGGATAGCACCATTAAACCCTTCTTATATTGTTATACATATATGGTCATCAATCAATAAGAGTCAAAGATAAAATTACCAATTAACAAGTTACATATATGGAGCTTTCACATTTGTGGTGATACCGAGATAATTTGACATCTTTAAAAATTTAAAAATTAAAAATTAAAAAATCAACATTTTATTGCAATAGTCAACTGAATATTCAACTAAATACCCGAATAATCGGGCCAAATATATGGAAATATTTAGGTTGGACCGAATATTGACCGAATTGTAATATTCTATTCAGCCATTCCCAACCCTCAGAATAAGAATATTCAGTCCATTCAGTCGAATATAGCAACAGTGGAAAAAAGAGAAACATTAAATTCGCCTCCAATAGACAAGCATGCGCAAGGAAACATCATCTGACATCACCTAACTCAAACCACAATTCAGTCGGTTGGGCTAGTAGTAATAAAAGCCCATACACGCACGAAAGTACGAAAGGGGAGCCAATGAGGTGATTACGGAGAAGGATGGTTTCTACAAATCTCCCCTTGAATTCTGAGAGGAAGGAGAAACATGTGTCCATCCAGGAAATAATAGTCCCTCTTGTGGAGCCAATAGCGTCAAGAGCAACTGAACGTCAAGCTAGGTTTCAATTTCAACATGGGACCGAAAAAATCAAGCGATATGACAATAGGGGGCCTTTTCAGGTCATTCCTTCACAAATGTTGGTCGATATGAGCGAAAACATTAACCATATAAAGTATATGTTAACATTTAATGGAGAGTTTTGAAGAAGAGACAAGTACATGTCCTATACATTAACCATATAAAGTATATGTATAATGGGACTTCATATTTTGCAAGAATCCAGTCAGGAAAGACCGGTTATTTTCTACCCTCTTTATTAATAAATTGGGGCGAACACATTTGAGTGTATCCCCCTCTTTTGAGTGTCAAAAAAAAAAGACCGGTTATTTTAACATAAGCATTGGTCTGCATCAAGGTTCATCTTTGAGTGTATTCCTTTTTACTTCGATTATGGATGAGTTGACTAGTTACATTCAGGATAAGATACATTGCTGTATGTTGTTCGTCGATGGTATTATGTTGATTGATGAGACAAGAGATAGAGTATATGAGAAGTTGGTGATTTGGAGACATACCATAGATACTAAAGGATTTCGTGGAAGTTGGGCAAAGATTGAATGTATGGAGTGCACATTTGATGGAAACAACGGTGAAGGACTCGGGGTGAAGATTGGTGATAATAACATTCATAAGAAAGATTCTTTTAGATACTAAAAATATATTTTGCAACAGGATGGGGAAATCGTTGGAGATGTTACTCATAGAATAAATGCGGGTTAGCTAAAGTAGAGAGGAGCCTTTACTGTTCTTTGTGATAAGAAAAACTCTTTGAAAGTCAAAGGAAGTATTATAAAGCATCTGTGAACATGTTATGATCTATAGATCAGAAAGTTGGCATGTGAATCATAGACATGTTTAGAGAAAGATGGTAGCAGAAATGAAAATGTTAATGGGGATATGTAGTCATACACGAAACGACCATGTTCGGAATGATACGATTAGAGGAAAGTTGGTGTAACTTCGATAGAGGATAAGATGAGAGAAAACCGCTTAAGATGGTTTGGCTATTTGCAAAGGAGATCGGTTGATGCACCAGTTAGAAAATGCGAGATTTTGATGTTGAACCGGTTAAGAGAGGGCGAGGAACGGAGGAAGGTCCAAGAAGTATTGAAATGAGACTATCCGAAGGAAACTTAGTTATTTGGATTTAAGCCCGAGAATGACCCAAAATAGATCTGGTGAAATCCATGTAGTCGACCCTACTTAATTGTAGAGAAAGACTTTACTCTATTGTTGTTTCAATCCCCCAGTTCGAAGACCAAGTGAGAAACCTCATTAATTTGAATCTCCCGGAATAAGGATGTCAAAAGATGAATAAAAGGTTAACAATACCCTTCTCTGAATAAAGATATATTTGCAACGATGGATGTGAAATTGTGAATTCAATATTTTTTGCTCAAACCAAATAAATTTTGATACAAAACCAATCTTTATTCACATTCACATATGTATTACATGCACAGCCATTAAAAGTTTTGCATTGATATACTATCCTGTGCAAGAGTTTATATTTCATAGTCGCATCTGCACACTTCTGTACGATGATAACATAATAATGAAAACATATTCATCTAATAGTTCGCATCTATAAATAATTACAAAGAACAGTTCAAGTTATGACATATTTAACAATAAAAAAAATAAAATGCATATTAAGTGTGAACACAGTGACGTGATCAAACCTTGGGAACTTCAGCAGACAGATGATGAATTCATTGCCTGATACCCGAGAGTTTAATTCAGGTTACTTTTTTTAGTGAAAAAAGGGGTGGCCTCCCAAACTGGGAGCCACCACAATCAGTCGTAATTAATATATATAAATAATAATATAAATTACATCAGCGCCACAGAGGCGTACAATGCAACCCATGACATCACGAACACGTCACACCCAACACGCTGAATTGTTTTACCACATTGTCAACATAAAAATTGATTCTCCTTGAAGATGACATCATTCCACGCACACCAGGTCGACCACACGATAGCAAAAGCAAGGGAGCTTGCCGCATGATCACTGCCGCATGCTGATCTGATACCCCTCCAAAAAGAAGCGCCACTCCGGCTCTCCAGGTAATCTAATTCAGGTTACTTAAGAGGCCATCTAATTAGGAGGAGTCATTCCCCACAAAGTCCCAGGATTAGACCTTAGAACAAGCAGTAGGTTATATTCCCAAAGGGATCATTACCAGCATATCAAATGCTATGCATTTACCACGTATATTCTCATAAGTTATCCGTGGGTGATCAGAAAAATATAGATTACCCGTGTTAACTACAACCATCCAATCAAACGTGTATTTTCAACCTGAAGTTGTACAATATTTATATACAGCTAGAAAATGATTTATCTCCAAATTTAATAGATAAAACAGTACACTATACATTTCAAAAGAAACACATAAAGCAAATGGAGGACGCCTGGCTTAATTCACAAGCAAACACGTAAGAATCTATGAAACTAATAAAGTCTGGACTCCATGGCACGAAAGAATTAATACCTTGGTCATCGGAAAGCAATGCAAAAATCCGGTCCACAAGATCCTGCATGAACAAATTTAGAAACAGCATTTAATAAATAAAGATGAAGAATTGGCACTGCTAACATCATAATCTTTCCACTTTAAAGCCTCCACCTATGCCAAAAGTGGGTGCTGTTGTCTTAAGTCAAATCATGATGATTAAATGTTAAGGAACAATTAAATTTTAATTAGAATTAGTATAAATAGTTGTATATCTATCGTTTTTAAAGCTTGCAGACACATATGTTGTATATTCCGAATTACATTAAATTACTTTTGAATTTTCAGAAAAAATAGATAAAAACATTTGGGACAAGAGTCTCCATATCACGGTGGGCAGATGTGTTTTTTAGTGAAATGAAGGATAAACATCCTAGCTGCTAAGTGCTCACTCGAAAAAATAAAATACGCATTGGTATGCAAAGGAGGTTATGGCATGATGCTGATTATGATTTATGCCCATCCTATAGGAAACGGGATGTTGCACCAATTTGGTTAGCGATGGGATTGCCTGGGAAAGCAAAAGATAGCTAAAAGGGATTTTTTTGCAAGGGTTCTCGCATGAAGAACGCATGCGCGTAAATAAGCTAGTTCCGCTACATCGCCGCTCGGATGCAGTCCAAAATTTTGCAAGGGTCCACGCAAGATGGACGCATGTGAGTAAAGAAGTTAGCCCAAAAGAGATTGCAAAGGAAGTTGCGGATAGGTAGTTGAAATATTGACACTTTGACGGGCAAGTACATGGAGATAGTAGATACGATGGAAAGAAGGAAGATCCAGATACTATGTCTCCAAGAAACAAAATGGGTTGGAGAGAAAGCAAGGGAGATCGAGAAGACAAGCTTTAAACTTTGATATCCAGGTAAAGATAACGGCAGAAATGGTGTCGGAGTGGTTATTCATAAGGATTTGAAGGATTGTGCGGTTGAGGTGTAAAGATTCAGGGTCGGATTATTTTGCTAATAGTGGTGCTCGAAGAATAAATTCTGAATATCATCTCAGTTTATGCACCACAAATTGGTTTAGATGAAAGGATTAAACAAGCTTTTTGGAAGGATTTGATAAGATTATGCAAAGAAACCCACCAAGAGAGATGATTTGCCTATGTGAAGATCTTAATGGACATGTGAGAAAGGATGCTTCAGCGTATGCTATTGTTCATGAAGGACATGGCTTCGAGGATATAAATGAAAAGGGAAAAGTCATTCTGTATTTTGTAATGGCAAATGATCTTTTCATATCAAACACTCTCTTTAAGAAGAGGGGGAGCATTTAATTACTTATAAGAGTGGCACGATTAGAACGCAGATAGATTACTTTGCGTTGAAGGGAAGAGATTGGTTGTGTTGCAAAGACTGCAAAGTAATCCCAAGAGAGAGTTTGATCACTCAACATCACTAGTTAGTCACAAACGTGCAAATAAAAGGGCTGGTAAAAAAAGGAGAGTTTCCAAGATCACAAGAACTAGATGGTGGAATCTTCAATTGAAGCAATCAAGCTACAGGGAGGAGAAGGATTTCGAAGACTTATCTTGGGATTGTAACGGAAGTGCAAACGTGTTGTGGGAGGCGTCGAGGCGGTAGCATCTTTTATCCAAAGGATAGCCAAATATATGCTAGGCGAGTCAAAGGGAGGAGCTCCAGGCCCAAAAGGAGGCTAGGGGTGGAGTGAAGGGGTGCAAGAGAAGCTCAAAATTAAAAAAACATGCTTTAAAGCTATGTCTAAGGACAGAACAAGTAGGGGTGCACATGGATCGGATAAAATTTGTAATCTGGTCCGATCCAATGTCAATGGATTGGATCAGATTGGTTTTATAACTCTAATGGAACAGATCATATTCATATTTTACAAATCCATTGATTAAAGGATCAGATCGGATTGTTGTCAAAATCCGATCCGATGAGCTCTGTTAATCCATTAATAACTAAATATATAACAATATACTAATCTATCAATATTAGAGCATATTATGAATTTAGCTTTAATTGAAAGCTCCCTACATTCTTTATATTTAAAAACTCATTCAAGAGTCAAGAGAGGCTTTAGTCCAGTGGCCCATCCTACTAAATGAAATTGAAAAAAAATAAAACAAAAGCCCTAAACCTAAACCTAAACGTAAATGACCCATCTTTCCATTCTTGTCTTTCCCCATCACCACCCCTCCCGACTCACAGTGTTGCACACACACAACACTTGTTGAGTTGTTGTCGCCTCCACCACTGACGAACGCCGCCCTCCCTCCTCCAGCGCTTATCCTCGTGGAGGTTCCTTCCTCATGCAATGTGCATCTCGTTGTAGCACAACTCCCTCATCTGTCGCAATCCCTCCCACCGTCAGTGCCGCAACCGTAGCCACAGCCTGCAGGTCCAGAAACTCATCGTTGTACGGCTCCCTCCTCTATCAGAAGAACTACAACGGTAGAACGCTTGGTAATCCGAATTTTTTTATGTGTTCTCTCTTGTTTCTGCTTTGATTTTTTTCTGCGTCCTGGATTTGATTTGATTTGTTAAAGTTTGCATATTTTGTTAAGTTTTTTGGTGCACGTAGACTATTAGTTTTATATTGAATGTAATGTGGTGTGTGAAATGAAATTCAAACAAAAACGTAATTTGGTTATGCATGCCAAAGTTTATTATTCCATCATACCATAGATTTTTTTCAATACTTACATGTGTTACTTAGGAACTATGCGAACCATTGATGATGTTATTGGAAATAACCAACCCATATCTCAAACTAAACCAAACGAGACAAATACATTAGAAGTTTAAATTAGGTGTATGAAGTCAAGCAAACCGTCCTTCGATGTTTGGGCACATTGTACAAAGCGAAAGATCACAAGTGGCAAGATTAGAGCATTATGCATCTATTGTAATCTGATCCAAGTGTACCCTTAAGAGCAAGTGAAACTGTTGCAAACTACAAAATAGCGAAGAATGAGTAAAGAATGATGTAAGCGAAGATAAGTCAAAAGCTTACAAAGTTTTGTACAAAAATCTCAACTCTAAGGAAGACCAGAAGGATATATTCAGGTTGGCTAAAGCAAGAGAAAGAAAGACTAAAGATATTTCTCAAATGAGATGCATCAAGGGTGATGAAGGTCACATGTTTGTTACTCAGGAAGATATATAGACTAGATGGAAGCAAGGAAGGAAGTAGAGGCTTTGAAGGTAATGAAACATGGGAAAAGTGTAGGACCTAATGACATTCATAAAGAAGTTTGGAGAGTTTTAGCAGAGCGTGGTTTGTCTTGGTTTACAAATTTATTCAATGTTATTTGTCGAAGCAAGAAAATGCATGAAGATTGGAGGAGAAGCGACGTCGTGCCTCTTTATAAGAACAAAGAAGACATTCAAAATTGATCAAATTACAAAGGTATCAAGCCGGTGAGTCACACTGAAAATTTAAAAACATGTGATCGAAATAAGGTTAAATGAGAAATGCCACCATCTTGTCCCAGAGATGTTACCTAGGTATCCATTTGACATTGTTTTATTTGGTACCAATGCATGCAAGCAAGAAGAAACGTAGGTGATAAATTAAATCATATCATGTGATATATCAATGATACGTGATCCCAAAGGAGACGTTAAATAACCTCTAGTGATACTAAGGACGCACTGATGGCGATGTTGGATTGTGAATAGAGGTAGGGACTAGAGGAGGCATGGGCATGATGCACGTGGCATAACTGAGAGGGGGACATGAAGCTCACGGTATTGGACAGAAAAGTGCAGGTTTGGTGGCTATGAATGGTGATTGGGAGCCTTAATTGTGAAGAGCAGAAACGATGGAGGTTGAGGGATGGAGGGATCTACATGTTTGTAAGTGTTAGATGGGGGGCTACTTTAGATACCAAGTTATCAACGAAAAAGATTATCCAATTAGAATAAACTACCCTAGGGCTCCTTATATAGGGAGATTCCAAGGGTTAGGGATACACCAATTAAATGATGTAATGATAAAAAACAGTGTAGATATATGGTGAAAATATATTTAAACAAAATAGTTATTATAACACCCCACCCCACCCCCTTGATTTTTTCAGAATTTGGATGACGATTGGGCAAACGTTAGGGCGAACGCGCGTGCAACGCGCTCCCCTCCTCCATCGCGCCGAGGGTGAACGCGAGATCAGGCAGCGCGCTCCCCCATTCGGGCGGCGCGCTCCACCTTTCAGGCGACGTGATCCTTCCTTCGGGAGGCGCACCTCTCCCTCCGCTCCGCACGGCGATTTAGGACGCTACGATGCAGCAAGGAAGTGCGACGACTTCGGGCAACGTGGCTCCTATCTCATTCAGGGCGCTGCTGGTTGCCAGGCTGCAGGCGTTCCTACTGCAGGAGTGCAGGCTCCTACTGCGGGCTCCTACTGGGGGAGACGCGCTCCTACTGCGGGCGAGCAGGCTCCTACTGCGGGCGTGCAGGCTGGGTGCCAGGTCCGTGGGCGGGAGCAGTTGTTGGGGGGAAGGTCTGGTGCCTGGTTTTCAAACAGGGGTGGCAGCGAAAGATGTGGTGCGTCCCAGGGCTGGCAGATGGTGGTTGGCCGTCGTAGGGGGAGGTGGGCTGCTGCTGGGTGTAGGCGTGGGCCGCCGAAGGCCTCACCCTTCAGTCACGGTTGTTTCCGGTGCGGTGGGCTAGATCATTGGGTGCAGGCGTGTCGGGAGCCGGTGCATTGCTTCTCTTGTCGGGGTTTCGGTCATTCTCGGAGGTGCTGCCCAAAGGTGGATGCGAGTGCAGAGGTGCTGGTTGCCGAGGGTGGGGTTGACGGGGCGCTGTTTTTGGCGACCTCGGACGTGGGCCTCGTGTCCAAGGCTTCCTTTATGGGAGACGTGGCTCGGCTCTCTCCATGGAGGGCGTTGGCGAGGGGCCTCCGCGAGTGCGAGAGCCAGAGGTTGTTGCATGGGCCGGTGTCAAGGGGCTTGCAGATGAGGTGGCGGAGGCCGAGGGACTATGATGTTGCCGTGCAGCCTGGCAGCGTGGAGAGGGTCGTTGTCAGGGAACTTCCGATGGGGATGAGGACGAGGGAGCGCATCTCTGAGCTGCTGCGTGGCGTTCTCGTGGTCGTCTCAGTCGAGAGTTCGGGGTGTCAACCAGGGCAGCCTTTGGAGGTGTTCCTTCGGGTGAGGTCGGTCGGTGTCGAGAAGATGGGTTGGTGGGAGGTCCGGCTGGCTGGTAGGCGGCTTCTTCTTGAGCTGGTGGCTACTGATGTGTGGGCGACTATTCTGGCAGATGGGCGCCGTAAGAAGGAAGTCCCGGTGGCCGAGGAGGCGGTGGTGGATGGTGAGGTGGAGTTGCGATTTGTTGCGAAGGTGGGGGCTTGGCGGAAAGAAGAGGGATGGCTTTTGGTAGGGGGGGGCTTCCGAGCGGGGCCGCGCCCTGGGGGAGGGCCTTCGATTCGGTTCCATTTCGGTGGTGGATTTTCCAAGGTTGGCGGTTGTTTCTTTGCCTTGGTTGCTGGCGGCTGAGTCTCGGTCTGCTGGCGGAGAGGAGGCTCTGGGAGGGAGTGGGGCTCGGTCAGCATCGGCTGCTTGTGTGGTGGAGGAGGTTGAGGAGGGGGTTTTGGCCCGAGATGTGGAGGGGGTTGTTTGGGGGCCGCTTCGGAGAGGGGGGGGGAGCTGCGAACTCTCCGCGGGTGGACGTACCTATGGGGGAGTGGGCTGCTGATCCGGGGGGGCGGGTTTTTCTTCTGGATGGGGTGGCTGGTGGGGCTGTGGTGGCTGGTTCGCCTGAGGGTGCGTTGGGTGGGGAGGTTCCAGCTGGGGGTGGGGCTGATCCGGCTGGGGTGGGGCAGGAGGGAGGATCTTTGCAGCTTTTGGGAGGGGAGTTGCCGCGACGGTTTGGTGTGGCGTATGAAAGGGGGAGAGGGCAGCGGAGGAGGGCTGAGAGGGAGGCGAGGGCTGCTCTAAGGGCATCTCTGGCTTCGGGGGCAGATGCTGAGGTTGTGAGCGTGAGGGCGCCAAGCCCGTTGGTGGTGCGGAACCGTTTTGCAGCTCTTGACAGGGACATGGCGCGTCGCTTGGGGGTTATTCCCCCAAGGAAGAGGGAAGCTTTGGTCGCCAGATGAAGCTGCTATCATTGAATGTGAGGGGCCTGGGCCGGCCCGAAAAGAGGCTCGGGGTGCAGAATCTGCTGAGAGAGGCTGGTACAGATATTTTCTTACTTCAGAGACTAAGTTGCAGTCTTTGGATGACCAGTTGCGGTGGGAGATGAGTAGGGGAGTTGTTCTCGTTGGCGGACAAGGAGGCTGCTGGGGCATCGGGGGGGTTGCTCTCCGGTTGGCGATCTGATTCTTTCGACTTGCTGGGGATGTCCGCCTCCCAGTTCACTTTGTCTGTTCGGCTGCGGCGGAGGGTGGATGGGATATGTCTGTGCGTTACTAATGTATATGGCCCGTGTCAGCGGCAGGATGGTAGCCTCGCTAGGGATCTGGAGAGTGCTGGGCCTGAGGCTGGTGACGGTATTTGGATCATCGGTGGTAACTTCAATGTCACGTTGCTACCGGACGACAGGCCGGGGGGGAGCGGAGGATCTGATCCCGGATCATCAGATATGAGGCAGGTGGTTCAGTCTTTGGGTTTGTATGTTGTGGATGCGGTTGGGTGCAAGTACACTTGGAGGAACGTGAGGGCGAGGTCCAGACTTGACAGGTTCCTGATGTCGGTTGAGGCAGTGGAGGTCTTCCCTTTGGCGAGAGCTTGGGCACCTCCGAGGACTATATCGGATCGCACTCCTGTTCTATGGTTTTCTGGTGAGGAGCGCTTGGTTCGGTTCTCCTTTCGCTTTGAGAAGAAGTGGCTGTTAGAAGATGGTTTCCGGGACATGGTGCACGAACATTGGCGAAGTGTGGCGGTGGCGGGCTCGGCTGTGTCGCGGTTTGCGGCCAAGCTCGAGTCACTGAGGCGGTTGCTGTTGAGTTATGGGAAGGATGTCGCCAGGAGGCGTCGGGCCGTCAGGGCAGAGGCAGAGGCTGGGATCAGCAGGTTAAACGGGCTTGATGATGATCGGGGCCTGTCTCCGGAGGAGGTGGAGGAGAGGGCAGCATGGCTAGAGATTGTGCTTCGAGAGGACAGAAAAGAGGAAGATCAATGGCGGCAGAGGGCCAGGCAGAAGTGGCTAAGGGAGGGGGACGCCAACACGCGGTTCTTCCATTCTGTGGCTTCCGGGAGGAGGAGAAGGAGCTTCTTGCATGAGTTGGAGGTAGGGGGCCAAAGAGTTTCCGTCGAAAGGGAGATTGGGCTCGCCTTGCGAAGTCATTTTGTGAGTGCCTCGAGGAGGGTGCTGGTGGAAGATGGCTGGGGTTGGTCGGGTCGGGGTGTGAGGTCCTTGAGTGGTGCCCAAATGATTCATTAGTGGCCGAATTCACGGAGGTTGAGGTGCGCAAGGCGGTTTGGGAGCTGAATGCAGACGGGGTTCCGGGTCCGGATGGCTTCTCCATTTCATTCTACAGGGAGTTCTGGGATCTGCTGAAGGGGGACATCTTAGAGGTTCTTACTGAGTTCAGGAGGGGCAACTTGGGCTTTGAGAAAGTTAACAGGGCTTCGATTTTTTTGCTGTCGAAGAAGGATAACCCAGTGGGGGTGGCGGACTACAGGCCAATATCTATCTCCAATGGCATTTATATTATTGTCGCCAAGGTGTTGGCGAGCAAGCTTAGAGGGGTCCTTTCCTCGGTGGTTTTGCCGGCCCAATCCGCCTTCATTCCGGGCCGGTCTATGGCAGATGGAATCGTGACTGCTTCGGAGATTTGCCGTGAGTGGAAGAGGTCTCAAAAAAAGGGGCAGTTTGGAAGATTGACTACGCCAAGGCTTATGACTGTGTCAGTTGGAGATTCCTTTGGTTAGCTATGCAGAAAAGGGGCTTCCCAGAAGATTGGATTGCTTGGGTTAAGAGATGTGTCACCACTAGCTCATGCTCGGTGCTGGTAAAAGGGAGGCCTGAGGGTGGATGGTTCCAGCCGCAGAGGGGGGTGCGTCAGGGCTGCCCCCTTGCTCCCCTACTTTTTGTGTTGGTTGCAGATTGTCTTTCGGTTTTGTTTGAGCGGGCAGTGGAGGAAAACTAGTGCGAGGGCTTCCGAATGGGGGACATCTCTGTCCCGGTGTTGCAATATGCGGATAACACGCTGGTATTCCTGGGAGGGACGGAGGAGCAGAACCGCAATGCAGCTGTGCTGGTGGATGTTTTTGGGTGCCTCTCTGGGTTGCAGATTAACAGGCAGAAGTCGGTCCTTATTCCAATGGGTTTGGGTGGCGAGGAGAGCATCAGGCTGGCGAAGTGGGCAGGATGCCCCTTGGGGAGACTGCCGATAACCTATCTAGGTTTGCCTCTGGTTGAGGGCAGGCTGAGGAAGTCCGATTGGGATTGTGTGCTGCGCAGAATGGAGGAGCGGCTGGAAGGCGGTCACTCTGTCCAAGGGAGGGAAGCTTACACTGCTGAAGCACGTTCTTTCGGCCATCCCGACTTTTTTCTTCTCGACGAGGTTAATGCATGTTGGTGTTAGGAGGAGGATTGAAACCTTGATGAGATCCTTTTTCTGGTCTGATGGAAGACAGGCAATGAGGGGGTTGCATCTGGTGGCTTGGAAGGACCTGGTTGTTCCTGTTGCAGAGGGGGGCTTGGCATTAGGGATGTGGAATCTATGAACAAAGCTTTGTTAGCCAAGTGGGTGGTGCGCATTTGGGGTTCGTCCGATTCGTCGGTCTTGCAACTGCTGAGAAAGATTTATGGTGTTACTGGGGAGTTGGTGGTAGGGAGGAAGCGTCATGAGTCTTCCCTGTGGAGTGGGATCAGTGCCGTTCTTCCGGTGCTTCGGCCGCTTCTTCGGCCGATTTTGGGAGATGGGCTCCGAATCCGATTTTGGTTGGATGACTGGACGGGGGATGGGGCATTGGCCTCCCGCTTCTCTTGCTTCATGGCCTTGGCCACTGATAGGGAAGCGCGGGTGGCGGAGGTCGTCGAAGCTAAGACGTGGGCGCCGAGGTTCCTTGCGGATCTATCGGATCAGAGGTTGGAGGAGTTTTTGAGGATGTTGTCCGAGATTCCCCCTGCCGGGGAGCTGTCGGGGAACCCGGACCATTTTGAATGGACTGGTGGTAGGTTCTCGGTGAGGGCGGCCTATCGGAAGGTTGTTGCGGCTTTGGTGGAGCGTGATGAAGAGCTGTGTGCTGACGTGAAGATGATTTGGGCAGCTAAGATTCCTACGCGGGCTAAGGTTTTCCTTTGGTGTATGAGGAGAGGTCGTATCTGTGACAAGGTGAGAAGAGGCAGACTGTTGGGAGGGACGGACCTGAAGTGTGACAGATGCGAGGACGAGTTGGAGGATGTGAACCACATCTTCTTTGGTTGCAGGTCTTCCGCAGAGGTTTGGGAGTCATTGGGGCTCACGTGGGTCCGGGCCTTTGATGCGGATCAGTTTTGGCGGTCGATTCGTCGGGTCGGCCATGGGTCTTCTGATGATGTCTCCAAGCCTTTTGCCGTACTGTGGGCTATTTGGCTGGGTAGGAATGACACAATATTCAAGGGGCAGCGGTTTTACTCTGAGAATGTTGTAGCCCACTGTAATGTTTTGTACAATTTCTGGGTGTCAAACTGATGTACTCTTTACTTTATTAATGAATGTTTTGGTGTGGTGACTCCCGCCTCGGGAGGGCTCCCCCGTTCTTTTACTCAAAAAAAAACACCCCACCCCCTTCAAACTGGAGTTGAAAAAACTGCATCTTGTTACAAAAGAAAGTAGTCAACATATCTTCACTCGATACATCTTATAAGGAGCAATGAAGAGATACGATCAAAATAGTCGTTACTGGGAGGCGACGTGCACAAAGAAGATAATACAAGGAGATCCATGCTTGGAGTGGATGCCCAGTGAAGATGACCGGTTGGATACATATGTGTGAAAGGAAAAATTAGAATTACATTTCACGAAGCCCTAGAACTCTCTTATATAGGAGAAAAGCTCTATGGGAAAATTACATATAATAGACATGGAAAATAAACAAATATAAATAAAGCCCACATGGCATAAGTATCTCAACACTCCCCCTCAAGCTGTAGCATATATGTCTATCATGCTCAGCTTGGAACAACAACGATGGAAAGAACCCCTCGCTAGAGCTTTGGTGAACATGTCTGCAATCTGATCTCCTGAAGCAACGTGAGTAGAAGAGATTAATCCCTTCTGGATCAAGTCACAAGTATAGTGACAATCTACCTCAATGTGTTTTGTTCTCTCAAGGAAGGCTGGATTATTAGCAATGAACAGTGTTGCTTGATTATCACATTCGAGGTGCATAGGAAGAGGAACCTCAACAGTCAGGTTAGTCAGAACGGATTTAACCCACATCATATATGTACTCCCTTGGGCCATAGCCATATATTCTGATTCAGCACTAGATCAAGCAATAACTTCGCCATGAGACCAGTGAGCTACTCACAAACACAATGAAGTCTGAGGTGGACTTCCTATCCTTGGGACACCCAGCATAATCCGCATTTGCACATCCAGTAAATGTGAGGGATGCATCCCTTCTGAAAAGAAGGCATGTTGTCGGAGAAGATTTCAGATATCTCAAAATCATGCACACTGCATCTACGTGAACATGTCCGGGCTGCTCCAAACTGGCTGACTCTGGACACAACAAATGATATATCAGGCCCGGTAATAGTAACATATAACATCTTTCCTACCAGCTCTTTGTAACGTCTCTTATCCACCTCTTCAGAGTCATAATCATAGAGCCTACCATTAGAATCCATTGGTGTAGTAGCAGATCTGCATCCTGTCATACCTGTCTCGGATAAAAGGTCAGTGGCATACTTCTTTTGCATCATGACTATACCCTATTGATTCTGTGCAAACTCCAAGCCAAGGAAGTAACGTAGTGTACCAAGGTCCTTGGTCACAAATTGTTGTCCAAGGAAATCCTTAGTTGCCTGAATGCCCTGTTCATCACTACCAGTAACAATGATGTCATCAACATAAACCAGAACAACAACAGTACCTCCATGAGTTCTCTTAACAAAAAAAGAATGATCTGCAGTGATCGGAGAAACCCCTTCTGTTCAATCAACTCTAAGAGCTTCAGAAACCAAGCCCTCAGACTCTACATAAGACCATATATGGCCTTATAGAGACGGCACACCATACTGAACTCCCCCTCAGCAGCAAACCCTGGTGGTTGATGCATGTAAACCTCCTCCTGCAGGTCACCATACAAGAACGCATTCTTTACATCTAATTGAAAAAGCGACTAGTCGCGTACCACAGCAACAGCAGCAAGAATGTGTAGTGTAGAGTGGCGTACAACAGGAGAAAATGTGTCCTGGTAATCGACCCCATAGGTCTGGGTAAACCCTCGAGCAACCAACCTGACCTTGTATCTATCCACAGTGCCATCTGCTCAGTGTTTTACAGTAAACACCCACTTGCTGCCAACCACAGACGCTCCTGGCGGAGCCTATACAACGGTTCATGCACCACGAGATCGTAAGGCCGCCATTTCCTCCTCCATAGCTAGACGCCAATGGCCACTCTGTAACGCCTCCTGATAGGTTCGTGGCATCTCAATAGAAGACAGTCCCACAACAAACCTCTGAAAATCTATGAAAAGACGATCCAAAGAAACATGTGAAGCAAGAGGATGCATAGTGCAAGCCCGCTTCTGCCTCCGTAGAGCAATAGGTATGTCCAGATCCGCATCACTTGTAGAAGATATAGTATCCACGACATCATGTACCTCAGTCTGTACATGCAAATCACCAGTGCCATTAGAAGAGCTCAAATGTTCAGTACATACCTTGGGCGTGTTGGATGATGGAGGATGCGCATGAGCATAGGGTCGTCGATGGTAAACCTGCGGAAAGAAAATAGGAGACGGTGGAGGAGGCAGTGGAGGTGGTGGTGTTGGTGGAGGTGGTAGCGGCGGTGGAGGTGTCGGTGTAGGAGGAGGAGATGCAATGGGGATCGGAGAAAGAGGAATATAGACCTCTTCTCCATCCTCAGATGGAGTAAGCCTGTTACCTGTAGGAGAGAAATACATAATGGACACAAAAAAGGTAACATCAGCACTGATATATTACCTTCGTCGAAAAGGATCAAAGCAACGATATCCCTTTTGAGTCTTAGAATACCTAAGAAATACACATTTGACAGCTCTTGGAGAGAGCTTGTCAAGACCAAGAGACATTTGATGAACAAAAGCTACTGAACTAAAAACACGAGGTGTAAGGGAAAAAAGATCCTTCTCGAGAAACGCAATTAAGAAAGGGATCTTCTCCCCCAACATCGAAGAGGGCATACGATTAACCAGATAACAAGCAGTTAGAACCGCATCTCCCCAGTATGAATGAGGAGCATGACTCTGAATCAAAAGGGTTCTGGTAACATCCAAAAGATGGCGATGTTTTCGTTCAGCCACCCCATTCTGTTGAAGTATATGCACAAGACGTCATATGCATAATACCATTAGACCTAAGAAACTGAGAAAGTTGGGTAGTGCAAAATTCCAGAGCATTATCTGAACGTATAAACTTGATTTTTGCTGAAAAAATGTGTCTCATTTCAACAAGATAAAACATGTGTCCCTGAAGACCTGGGACACGACTGGGACTCCAAATATCAAAATAGATTAACTCGAACAAACTATGACTACTTCGACCCTGATGACTCTGGAAAGTGGACCGATGATGCTTCCCAAACTGGCAGGCCTCGCACTGGAAAGTAGAGCGATGTGAAATCTGTGTAAGAACATGACTCAGCTTCTGCAGAGGAAGATGACCAAATCGAAGATACCACATATATGGAGAAACAGATCCAATGTGAAGAGAGGAGACACCAGCATATGGAGATTGCACTAGTCTGTATAATCCCCCTTGCTCACGACCAGCTCCATCAAGCTGCCCGTGAGTATATCCTGAAACACAAAAGCAGATGGATCAAATATGGCATGACAATGTAAATCTTTGGTGATTTGACTAATTGAAAATAGGGATTTTATCACTTATGCCCCTCCGAGATCTCGCAATATCAGTTATGCCCCTATCTTTTTGGTAATATCAGTTCTGCCCCTCACTTTTTCTCCGTCATCAGTCGTGCCCTTCCGTCAGATTGACCGTCAATGAATTGACTTAACCATGGTTTTTTCAAACCATGGTGTGGTTAAGAAGGGTATGATGGTCAGAAAATTAGGATAAGCTTCATCCTCACAAGGCGGGATAGAAGCTCCGTCGCACCAAACTGATTCTTCTGGCTACTCCATCGCCATCCGAGCGTCGAGCCGTCACGGCGTCAAGGTCCTGGAGGATGACGTGCTGTCGGACGAGGGCAGGGGCAGGGTGAGGAGCAGCGAGAGGGGTAGGGCACGGCGGTGGCGGGGGCAGGGGCGGGTTGAGCAGCAGCGGGAGGGGGCGCGGGGTGAGCAGCAGCGGGAGGGGGCGCGGGGGTAGCGGGGGCGGCGGGGGTAGGGGCGGGTTGAGCAGCAGCGGGAGGGGGCGCAGGGGGGCGCGGGTGAGTAGCAGCGGGAGGAGGGGCGCGGGGTTGGCAGGGCCGACGGGGGCAGGGGCGGGGGGAGCAGCAGCGGGAGGGGGTGCGGTGGTGGCAGGGGGCGCGGGATGAGCAGCAGCGGGAGGGGAGGGCGCGACGGTGGCAGGGGCAGGGGCGGGGGGAGCAGCAACGACAGGGGGTTGCGGTGGTGGCAGGGGGGCGCGGGGTAAGCAGCAGCGGGAGGGGAGGGCGTGGCGGTGGCGGGGGCAGGGGCGGGGGGAGCAGCAGCGGGAGGAGGGGCACGGGGGTGGCACGGGGTGAGCAGCAGCGAGAGGGGGTTGCGGGGGTGGCAGGGCCGGCGGGGGCAGGGGCGGGGTGAGGAGCAGCGGGAGGGGGCGGGGGGGCCGGGGGAGGGGGAGGAGGCAGGGGCCGGGGGAGGCGGAGGAGGCAGGGCTCAGGGGGCCATGGAGGAGCCGGGTCGAAGGTGCGAGGGTCGGGGGACGGCGGTGCGAGAGCCAGGGAGGAGCTCGGGGCGGAGGGATGGGCTGAGGGCGGTCGAGAGGAACCGCTGGAGGAGCAGGTGGCTGGGAGAAGAAAGAGAAGGGAGAGGAAGAGGATGGAGGAGGAAGAAGAAGAGTTGGACATTTCAATCCATTCTTTTCAATTAATTCCACTTGTATCCTTGAAGTTAACGTCCGTTTGTATTAGGATTGGACGGAAACTAACCTGAGGGGCACAAGTGATAAAATAGGAAGAAGTGAGGGTAACAATTGATATTATCAAAAAGATAGGGGCATAACTGATATTGCGATATCTCGGAGGGGCACAAGTGATAAAATCCCTTGAAAATAAATTCATTGAAAATTCAGGAGTACAAAGAACATTCAGAAGTGTCAATCCGTAATTCAACTGCACCTCCCCCTAACCAGTAAATGGAAGATGTGTCCCACATGCTTTCACAACAGACTGTCCAGGCCGAATAGGATGAAAAACACTAAACTGGTCTATGTCACCACAGAGATGATGGGATGCTCCGTAATCCATGATCCACTCCGATAAATCTGCCATGTAACAACTACTAAAGGCATATGATATACATGACGTAGAAGTTGATGTTGAGCCAGCTACTTCTGAGGGTCCTAAGGAAGAGCCAGTAGACCCAGATGTAACATGCATAATCTCCCTTAGTCACGCCACAAGCTCATCAAATCTCTGGTCAGATACAGGTGATGGGCTCCCAGCCTGTGGTGTATGTTCTGCAACTCGAGCTGAAGCAGGAAACTCATGCTTGGAATAGCATGTATCCTCAGAGTGACATGGCATGTGGCAATAAATGCATGGCTGACGAGATCGACCACCTCCTCCTCTGCCCCGGTTAGGGCCTCCCCTACAATAATATGGTGTAGGGCTTCCTCTACCACGTGATACAGCCATAGCTGAAGATGTCTGAGACTGTAAAGTACTACCAGAGGATATAGACAATCTACTCAATCTATGATATGCCTCCTCCATCGGAGGTATGGTGGCATCAATAAGGATCTGGGCATGAGCTGCATCATACTCTGGGTCAAGGGCTGCAAGAAAGACCCCAGTCATCACTGAGACGTACGATTTGAGCAGCTCTGGCGTGGCAGTCAAGGGAATGTATCCATGTAGCTTCTCAAACAAACCCCTCAAAGAAGTATAAAGAGTATGAAGGGAGCGAGCATTCTGCTTTGATGTGAAAATATCATGTTGAAGCTGCAGTATCTCCGATTCATTCTTCGCAGGTGAGTATTTAGTGGCGAGAATATTCCACATAGCCTTTGCAGTAGGCTGACTCAAAATATCATTGGCTATCTCCACTGACACAGTCACTGATAGCTACACGTGTGCATATGCATCATCTGCCTCCCATGAGGCATTTGTCCCAGTATTGTCACGTCACTCCTCTGTTGTGAGGATGTGCTTCTTGCCGTTGCATTGCATTAAACTCATGAACTGCATGGCTCGCAGTTCATAATCCATTCCATCCATCTTCACAATCGGTGCAAAACTTTTGAAAGCACCCAGGGATGGAATATCTTCTTTGTTGTCTAGCATGATGACAACTATCTCCCAAGACAGGGGTTGCAAACTAGACAAATAATGTCTACATAGACATATAGGAAGATGGTTGTGGGTGTAGACTCAAACCACAACCCCTTCCATTCCTTGAAGACTCCTTTGGGTCGTCTGCTATGGAGTGAGGAGGCGTCTACGTCACTGGAGTGTCAGACGCGCAGGCGCGCTAGGGCGCAGATGCGCAAGGAGACGCACGAACAAACGCGCCGACGCACAGACGTGCTAGGGCGCAGATGCGCGAGGAGACACGCAGATGCGCTAGGTCTCAGACGCGCTAGGGGATAGCGGTGAGCGGCACGGGGGGTCTCGCACGCGAGGATGCACGAGAGATAGAGGCGAGCGGCACAACGAGGCGCGCCTTGCCTCGACGGCAGCGGTGCTTGAAGGGCTTTGGTGGGGACGGATCTAGGGCACAGGCTCCAGTCTAGGACCGTTGCTCTGATACCATGTGAAAGGAAAAATTAGAATTGCATTTCACGAAGCTCTAGAGCTCTCATATATAGGAGAAAAGCTCTATGGGAAAATTACATATGATAGACATGGAAAATAAACAAATAAAAATAAAGCATATACGGCATAAGTATCTCAACAATATGGGTTGGAGTATTGATATTCATGCAATCATTAAAAGTTTGAGATGATCAAAAATATTAGTTGCAGTAGCAGTCCATCTAAATTAGTAGTTAATTCTGAGTCAAAAGCAAAAGTGGTTGCATCATATATGAAAATCGCAAGAGTAGGTCTCACTAGTAGAAAAAATCTAAGGGGCTCTCCCACACGAAAGCCATAGATGTTTCTCTTATAAGGGGACTGCAAGGAGTAAGCGTCCCTCATATTAGGATCTCAAGAAATAATTTTCCGGATAAAGGAAGAAGGAAAAAAAGACATGTTGTGAAGAGACGGGAACAAAGGAGGATGGACATGAGAGGAAAACTTTTTGGGCGACCTCTGGCAGAAGAAAGTTAGTGACATACTCTCCTAAAACTCCTTTCACCCATACTTGCTGGAAACACGAGAATCATCGACCAAGATGGGGAAATAATTGAAGTAAACAAATATCCTCTTTTTTATTTTCCTTCTTTTTCATCATCCATTTTCCACCTTTCTTCAACAATCATTCCATTCGTTTTTCACCATTTCGTCACCACTTCCCACTTGTTTTGCTTCGATCCCAAAGAAATGGAGCCTTTTTCGTCATTTTTCCTTGGTCAAACAAGAACCAAATTAGCAAAAGAAATACATAATAAGTAAATATGATGGGCTTAAAACCCACTCAAAACAAAATAAAAAAAAGGAAGAAAAAATATGTTATGCTTAAAAACCACTTGAAACCAATAGATGTTCCACACCCCCGGCCCCACCTGAAATCATTCTTTCTTTTTCGGCATGGGTTCCTTTCGAACAACTCCAAGCCTTTTTTTTGCTATTAATTCTGTTTTCCTTTATTCTCTTCTCTTCTATTTTTTAAAAATTTATTCTCCTTCACTATTGTAATGGGTGGTTACCTCTAAGCACCTTTTCCAACTTTTCTTTTTTAAGCAACGGCACCTCTGCAAGTAGAGTTCTAAGGGGAGAAAAACATTCTTTTTCCACAAATTGTGGCACCACCTCCCACTTAGCGCACCCTCTCATGCGGCCTCGTGTCGCCGTGTGCGATCAATCTTCAAATGTTGCTACATTACGGCTTCCATCATCCCTCGTCGGGCATCGCTTGGTGCCATTCATGCAGTGCCACTCATCATCGCTTCTCACCTTGTTTATTGAGATTCCATATTTTTTCACCATATTCTGCATGTGGTTCGTGTCGCACTAGTATAGACAGTGCCCTCATCTCTAGTCGCCTGATCAGATCGTGGCAATGCTTTCATAGAGAGCCTAAATGCCCTTCCATTGATGACAACTAGGGTTCAAAGAACCTTCGCATTCGCACCTCCAGAGTGGATCCTCCTTGCCATTTGCTTAGGGTTCAGTTTGGAACCCATGATCATTGCCTCTTATTCGAGCGTTGCCTCTTCTTCAAGATTGCGTCCTAAAATGCCACCTTAAATAGCCACTAAAGTTGCTCTTGCGGCACCCATGTCATGGCGAGGGTTGTAATGATGTCGTTGTTGTTTTATATGTTCATAGGCCAATCTTGAACAAACAAAGTTCAAGCACAAAATCATAGTTGATCTAAGGACGCTCAACTATTGAAGCCATCCACTTGCTGAGGAGAACAATGGTGATTTATAGACCTAAAAGGAATAACCTTCATATGATTTTTATTGATTTGGAAAATGCTTATAATTATGTCTCAAGGGAGATATTATGAAGAATTTTGGAGAAGAGACAAGTATATGTCCTACATATTAACCTCATAAAAGATATGTATGATAAGGCTTCATCTTGTGTAAGGATACAGTCTGGGAAGAAATCAACATTGATCTGCATCAAGGTTCAGCTTTGAGTCCATTTCTTTTTACTTCGATTATGGACGAGTTGACAAGTCACATTCAGGATGAGATACCTTGGTTATGTTACTCGTTGATGATATTGTGTCGATTGACGAGACTAAAGATTGAGTAAATGAGAAGTTTCAGGTTTGAAGACATGCATTGGAGACTAAAAAATTCGGTATAAGTAGGGCTAAGACTGAATATATGGAGTGCACTTTTGATGGAAGAAATGGTGAAGGAATCGAGAAGAAGATTGGTGACGATAACATTCAGAAGAGAGATTCTTTTAGATACTTTTTTTTTACGCTCAAAAGCGGGGGACGCACTCGTTGGTGCTCGCCCCAATTCTTTTAGATACTTGGGAACTATTTTGCAACATGATGGGAAAATTGATGGAAATGTTATTAATAAAATAAATGCATGTTGGCAAAAGTGGAGAGGAGCCTCTACTATTCTCTGTGATAAGAAAATTCCTTTGAAAATCAAAAGAATGTTTTATAAAGCAGACGTGAGACCTGCTATGTCATATGGATCTGAATGTTGGCATGTGAACCATAGACATGTGCAGAGAATTGCAGTAGCAGAAATGAAAATGCTAAGGTGGATGTATGGACACTCATGTAAAGATCGGATTCGAAATTGTGCAATCAGAAGGAAAGTTGGTGTAGCTCCGATCGAGGATAAGATGATAGAAAATCGTTTAAGATGGTTTGTCCATTTGCAAAGGAGGTCAATTGATGCACCGGTGAGGAGATGCAAGTTTTGGGATATTGAGCCGGCTAAGAGAGGGCGAGAAGGTCCAAGAAGTGTTGGCATGAGACTATACGAAGGGATCTTAATTTTTTGGATCTAAGCCCGAGAATGACCTAAGATAGATATGAATGGAGGCAAAGAATCCATGTAGCCGACCCTACATAATGTGGGAAAAGGCTTTGTTGTTGTTGTTGTTGCAATAGATAAACTGTTGTCACTCGCTCAAGTGCGTAATCGGGATATCATGCTATGGTCTAAAATAGTATTAAGTTGATGTGAGTACGTTCGGTAATGAGCGACCACATGTGCATTGATGGGCAGATGGAGTAATAATGTAACAAAGCCCAAAGCCGCCATGTTTCTAGCCAACCATACTTTTCATAAGCATATGAAGCATGTAGCAGTTGAATGCCACTACATTAGAGACATGACTTAGGAAAAGGCGTATATGCACATTTAATGTTCGTGCAAAGGAACAAGTGTCAAATATCTTAACCAAGATTCTTTTGAAACCTAGTTTACGCAATGTTGTTCCAAATTGAGCATATTGATATTTATGCCCCAACTTGAAGGGGAGTGTTAAGCTTCCCATGAATGTTTCTTTTATTTTGTTGTTGTATGATATCCTGCAGTAGTTCTTGCAAAAGACCTTCCTGTTATTTATCCCTTGCCTATCATGGTTTCTTACTTGTTATGAAAATTAATAAACACGTACCAAGGCAAGGACATGTGACTCGATGACTTGTCTTGGTGCATGTTGTTTACATATGATATTATACTAGTAGAAATGTAAAGGAAACAAGATGAGTAAATGTGAAAATTGATTGTCGAGTAGAAATCATAAAGCACAAGTGCAAGGTTTTTTTTTCCAAATAAGACAATCATGGACGGTGAATATGGAGTACAAATTCAACAAGGAAATCAAGGGCATGATGGAAAAGAAGCTACAAACACATTGCAATATAACTATTAGGAATAACTCGTTTAAGATGGGTTCCACATGAGCAAAGTGTGAATATGTAATCTACAACATGTAGAATCAAAAACAAGAAATCATGATTTTACGTGAGACTTTCCTCCAAAGGAGGACAAAATTACGGGAGAAAGCCAAGGACGAAATTATGGGAGAAAGCCGTCAATGTTTTTATTATATTTCTTGAGAAATTCAAGAGTTGTGGCTCTGTTTACGTAGTCCCACCACCACACCAAATTTCCAATAGTAATATGGGTCTAAACATGGAATAGTGTAATAGACTCTTGGAGAGATCAGACAACATAAAAATAAGTCGATGAAGGAGAAGATTTTCTGATTAGAATATATCCTAGTGCTCCTTATATAAGGATTTTCTTATTAGAATATGATACCATGGTGCTCCTTATATAAGGAGAGTCCCAGGATTAGGGTTACACCAATGAGACACCATAATGACAAAAGACAGGTGTAGATCTAAGACGAATATCTCTCAACACTTTCCATCAAGATGGAGCATACAAAATCAACCATTATCAGATCAGATGGTTACAACATCTCTCAAATTGTCTACCAGCAAGAGGCTTAATGAATATGTCAGCAACTTGTAATTCTGATGATACACAAGAGATATGCAGCTATCCTCTTTGTATCAAATCTCTGGTATATAACAATCAACATCCAAATGTTTATTGTGTTCATTGAACACATGGTTATTGATTGTATGCATTGCAACATGATTGTCACATTTAAGCTCTGTAACACCGTAACAACGGTAGTTGTAATTTAAATATCTTTAAGTACGATCAAATCCATACTAACTATGTTGTTGTATGAGGCACTGCTCTCTCTCTCTCTCTCTCTCTCTGTGTGTGTGCAGTGGAACATGAAACATACGCATGTTTCTTACTCCTTCAAGTGATCACATCACCTAAGCGCAGAAATGAGTAATGGATTTTTATCTAACATACATCCAACATAATCAGCATCAGATTAGGCTACAAGATCGATGGTGGTCCCTTTGATAACTATCAATCCTTTTCGTCGAGAGGGGGCTTGATACATCTTAGAATCGTTGTGCATGCAAGGAACTGACTGTCTGAGCTTTCCAATTGCAAGGGATATATACAGCCATGTAATGGTTAGATATCGTGATTCATATCTTTCCAACTAATCGATTGTAGCAGCCTGTTTCTTCGATCTCTCCAGGCTTGTATATGTGTACTTTGGGATCAATGGGTATCGGTGTTAGCTTGGATCCTAATATCCTGCTCTCTTATTGCGGACTTTCTATGGGACATTACTAGGCATCATTCAGTACAAGCCAACAATCCCAAGAAAGTATCTCGAAGGTCCAAGGTCCTTGATCATGAATGGCTTTGTCAATTGTTTCTTCACCTCTATAATGCATTCAAAGTCATCACCAATAAGGACGATATCATCCACATAAATGAGCATGGCTATTGTACCTTATCGTGCTTTCGTACAAACAAGAAAGTGTTGATGATGATCCAGAAAGTCCAAGAATCCCAAGGACTTCTGATAATTTCTAGAACCATGCTCAAGGGCTTTTCTAAAGGCTACAAATGGCCATATTTAATAAATACACATCCAGACACCCTCCTTAAGCATCAAAGTCGAACGGTTGCTACATATAAATGACAACCTTCAAATCACGATAAAGGAGTTACTTTTCAAGTCAAGCTGGAGAAGAGGTCGATCAAGTTAACTGCCATTGAAACAAGAATCTGAGATGTTGAAAGTCAATCGACTAGGAGAAGGTGATGAAGAAGTCAACACTATAACTCTGTATAAAGCCTTTCACTGCCAGCATGTCTTTGTAACGAGCAATTGATCCATCTAGGATGTACTTCGTTGCCTAAAACCATCTAGATCCAGCAACCTCACCATCTCCAAGTGGATCACCTAGCTGTCGTGTCCCACCACAAAGGAAAGCGATCATCTCCTCCCCCATCGCAAGCCAGAAACTGGAGTCGTGGAGTGCCTCAGCATAATTGAGGAATCTCCATTGCTAATAGAACACCAGTAAAGTGTCTATAGGATGTTCCAATGCTGTAAACGAAAATTTTGATATAGAGATAAGGTGCACAGTCCACTATCTTCACTTTCCGAGAGTTATTGGGACATATGTCATACTAGTGGATGGACTGTTTCCATGACCATCTCCAGAAGTAGTACCGTTGGAGGATGAAATGTTGCCGGTTTGCAAAATTCCTTTTGAAAATCCCACATTGGCATGGCGAGCATGTGACGGGTATGGAGGTTTTCTCCATTGATATGGAAGGTTGAATGATGGTCCAATAGAACGCGAACAGGAATCAGAGTGATCTCAAGGATGAGGAGAGGTGGAGAAACATGGGTATATTTTTTATGAAAGAAACATGGGTACATGTGGTGCAAAAAAAGGAAATAGACTAAAAGAACGTTATGTCTACACTAATATAGTGTTTGTATGACCTTGGGTTGTAACAACGATATCCCTTCTAATTCCTAGCATACCGTAAAAATTGCTCTAGCAACCAACTTGTCCCTCCCATGATCAAGAATGTGGACAAAGGAACCACACCCAAACACATAAGAACGAACATGGAATATCCTTTTCAGAGGTAGAGAACGTTAATCATAACATGCTCGTCATAAGAGGAGCATAGAAAGTGATTTATGAGAAATGTAGTACTGAGAACTGCATAGTCTGCATCCCCGATACGGGTTGGATAATGGATGAACAAGGTATGCACAATATCAAGAGGATACCATGTTTCATTTGGCAACCAATGGTGTTGCAGAAGTCGGTATTCGATATACAATTGGAGGGGTCACTGAATAGAGAATAATCGGTATAAGGTGACTATTCGGAATTATTCGATTTGTATTTTTTTTAATTATTTTAAATAAAAGATTTATTTATTATACATATATTCTTATATATTTATACATATATGACCATCAATTAACAGAATCCAAGATAAAATTATCAAATAACGAGATACATATATGAATCTTTGACAACTCTAATAATATTTCTACAAATGGTAAGCCTTCAGAATTAAAAAATATCATAAATTCAGCAATTGAGCAATAGTAAGCTGAATAGTCGAATCGACTATTCGATCAAGCCAACTATTGGTCGAGTATTTATTGTTCAGTCGAGGACCTCCCACCACCACCACCGCACAATCGGACCAACTTTTCGGTATAATCGGACGACTGTTGCAACACTAGCAACCACATTTTGTTGTGAGGTATAATTACAAATGGCAAAATGTATAATCCCTTTAAGGAGATGAAAAGTTGCACATCTTGGAAGAGAAAACCCATATCATTATCAGAGCGAAAGGGTTTTTACATTTGACGTTAAATTGAATTTTTGATTTAGTAATAAACTTAACAATAATGAAAAAAAGATGAATCTTTTTTTCAAGATAAAAACCATAAGACAAACAAGATAATATCGATTTCCTAAATGAACCGAATATCAACTAGGTCCTAAAAATCAAGGTGGACTAACTCAAATAAAGCTCTCTAAGGAATAATACCAAAGAAGGAAACGAACTCTGTGATACTGATATTTTCCGGTCAGGAGAGCGCACACTCTAAGTTGATATCGAGAGGGAGATGGGGAAAATCCATTGAAGCTTCTGAATAGAGGAAGGACCTAAGCGTTGGACCGTTGGTATCTTAAAGCGCTCGAAGGCGAAAACCGGATCCCGGCATAAACATTAGCTGTCAAGGATAGAACCAAATGTTGAACGCCTATATTTCATAGCATGCACCAATCATCCACCGAGTCAAGTTGCCCGAAAAAGGAAATGAAATGTCAAAGAAAACTCGAGAGTTTAGCTATTCGCAAATCTGACAAATAAATAACAAGTTGATGGAGATATTTAGAACAAAACAACATATGTAAGCATGATAATGAGGGTTAGATTAATCTCCACGCGTCCCTTGGTGGGGGATAATCTCCAATCAGCTACTTGTACAATTCTCCCGGTGTGTTTGTCTCATGTGTTTAAATAGGCTCTTTTCTCCACAAAGATGAGTGGCCCCCTACCAGAAACTAACAAATCATTATTAAGTTTAATAATACCAGCAAAAGTACCAAAATAAGATGCAACGACTGTAACAGATTGGTCACCTTGTTGGGAGCAGGCAGAGTTACTAGGAGTCGGGATAATCAATGTATCAAATCAACAATGCCCCCTCAAGGGACTATCACATACACATTGTCACCATCAATGGTCACGACACGAGTAGCGGACACTTTCAATATGATCGAGTTTCCCAAAGAAAATGCATAGGGGTAATAGCGTCATTTGTTCAATACAGTACGACCACAACCACCATATCGTGACGTACAACTGCAATCACACCCTAGATAAGTACCACGTCGTCCCGTCCTGAAGGTGCGGCGAGGTTAATAGTTTGTCCATGAATATCCTGAGTGGTGGAGTTGTGAGTGATCATTAGACAACTCAATTTGATGTGTGCTTCCTCCAATGTGGGGCACGGTGGTAGTAATCAACTGATTCTTGAAACAACATGGCTTAGGAAAAACCATACAAGGAATACTGTGATTGCCATGTGTTTGCGATATTCCTTTTGTTTTGGACTTTTACAGCCTCAAATGCATGCATTGTGTTTCTCAAATAGTGATTAATTGATCAAACAAAGTTCAAGCACAAAACCGTCGAGAACTTCAATATAAGTGATAAAAAATTATAACCTAAATAAAATTAAATATGTAAAAATGGAGCTACCCCGTGTGGGGTAGCTAAGTTAGCTGCATCACCCTTATTTTTATTCTTTATGATATTTTTTAACAATACTTTAGGGAATTTAGATCGCATAAAATCATCAAGTTCTCATTCAAAAATCAATTAAATTCGAGACTCTTATTCCATACATGAAGGCTATCAAAATTTAACGATCTCAGAAGTGATGGAATTGCTGCTTTCCTGAAGGATGGGTTAGAAATGTATGTTTTTCATGAAATTTGAAACATACATTACTCTTATTAGTCTAACATAATCCACCTATTTGTCATTAAAAAATTCCACAAAAAAGGTGAGAGTAGCTAACTTGTGGATAGCCCCATTTAACTCAATTAAATATATAGCTTTTTGGCTTTTTCTTTTTTGTTAAACCGCTTTATAGGGTTTTGAAACACATCAACTACAACTTCATTGTTGCACTGCTCACTTTTGGATTTTTGATGCATGCATTTCTTCCTCACCGAAACAGAAAGCCTCCAAGAGCACGAATAAACTTAAGGAAAATCAAAATAAATTATCGTTAGGGCTATGAACCCTTTGATTATTCCACACTGTCTTCGAGAAAGAATGAAGTTCAAAAATTGTTCAAATGACTTTTAATAGGATCGGGAGCACGAACATCCATCAAAATCAAAAATAAACTAATTCTAAATCAAAATCTCGAAATCTACAAGTTTGATACAACGTTTTAAATCTCGATTTCGATCTCGTTTCGAGACGGTGAAAAATGAAACAATTTCGAAATTTCGTCGAAATTTTGCCAAGGCGAAAATCGGCCTAGATTTGTGAAGGAAGGGCATATATCGATATTTCGATTTCAATTTCAGTAAGGTGTCGAAACTTCACGGAATTTGGGACTGTGGTTTGATAGCACATGAAAAAATATAATATATAACATAAAGAATCATTTTCAAAAAAAATAACATATAGAACCAAGAAAAATGAAAAAAATGAAACAACGAAAAAAGGCACAATAGGCAAGATATTTTATAATATTTCTCATAGATACAGAAATGTCAGACTCTTTATACAGCCCCATCAACACATCAAAGACCAACTAGCAAGCAATATGGGAGTAAACATAGAGTGGTGTTACAGGATTTTAAATAGATTTAATTATGCATCTACGTATACACTCTTAGCAATAACAACAACAACAAAGCATTTTCCCACAATTAAGTAGGGTCGGCTAAGACTCTACACTCTTAGCAGTAGCACAAGGAAAATCAGAAGTTGAAAGAAAAATTTTATGATAGGAGGATGGAGAAGAATTAAAAAAATATTGTAAGAAAACAATAACGAAAAAATAAGGATATTGCCTGTTTTATCAATGTTAGGGTATAACACATTCTAGATTTGTTTGGAAGCAACAAATCCATAAACACAGCCCACTAAATGTAGGAAAAGACTTTGTTGTTGTTGTGTCGTAAGATAACTTCTAGTTCAATTACACGAGTCAATTTTCCATGCATGTTTTCGATAAATCTTTTCAAGAAACACGAATCATCAAACAATCTATTTAAGGAATTTCCACTCAAGAGTGCATGGGATAGAAGAAAAACATCAGCAACATATCCACAATGATAATAAAGCAAGTAATGTAATTTTTTATTTTGAGATACAAAGAAGAAAAATAATTAAACAAATGTGTGCTTCGAATTACAAGACTAATGCACACATGTGGAGAATCTTGTTTTCCCATACTTACCTTGATTGAAGAGTCAATCAAGCAAACTTATTTGACTCTTTGAAAAAGATAGCATGCCATCCTTATTATACATTACATTTTTCCGATTACAAGGTTTTTTAGGCTAATTAAGAGATCGGATGATGCAATGGAACTTTTGGTCTCAGCTCTCCACATGTATTCTACTACTTCCTCCTTGTGGATGGCTCTCTAGTAGTTCCATTCCTTCTGACTTCTAGGGATGATCTACTCCAGGAAGGTCGGGGTCAGGCCCAGAGAAAGACCCTTTCCCCTCTCTCATCTCGATTGTCGTTATGTCACCATCGTAGCCTCGATGTGATAATAGCCAGTTGTCGGGGAATTGGGCGCAGGACAGTAGTTGTTTGACCTCCCTGCACCCTAGGGGAACGTTGACCCACCTTTCTACTTGTTTATCCTTACTATTGGTTTCCCTTCAGCATTTTAGCATCGTATAAACGAATTGCAAGCTATCAAGCAAGCTTCTGATTTTTCTATCACGGTCGGTATGATTTATGACAACAAAGCAAAAAGATGGCAACTTTAGGTCACTAGTCGCAGCCATTAACAAAGTGAGAATAAAGGGATAGAGTGGACATCACATTCTTGATGAGGCACCTCAATCTCCAAACACTGAACTGTCACAAATATCCAACTTTGAACTCATGACAAGGAAGATGGATTCCATATCTCAAACGGGCAAAAAACCATGAAAATGAGTGAAGATAGATAGCATATTAATTTAAGCGCTTTTTAAAAGAATTTTAGCACAATTTGGAATCGAACCTGCTTCTTCCCTTGTTTTGCAAGACCTAACTGTGTCAGCACATCCTTTAACTCTTTTATCCGAAAATGTGCGAGTTTGTCCTAAGACAAAAGTAAAAAATATCAGAGTGCTATGATTGGGTCCAAATGCTAGAGTAAAAAGAAATAAAATCAAATATCACACACACATATGGCTCCTGTTATGTTCAGGGTGTGTAGAAGATCATATCACATCAATGACAAATGAAATTCAACGGTCGATGGCAAACAGAAATTAAAATGCATATATGCACATGTGGGAAAAGACTTCGTTGTTGTTGTATATGCACATGGAATATACACATAAACCTTAAATATATGATCAAATTCCAGGGAAAGAACTTCATTATCAATCTGAAGATAACCAAAAGAAAAATCCTAAGCATATGATAGCAGCCATGCTATTCAGCAATCAGGTGCCCTATAGCCGCTTAACAAGCTAGTGGTCATAGTGCAGATTCTCCTCAAATTAATATGTTCCAAGCAACCAGAAGAGCATGATTGAAGCTTTTCAGAACAAAAAAGGACAGAATTGAAATGTTTTGGAAATAAGATTCCGGTTCTCAATCCAAATTCGTAACCACTACCTCTAACAATGAAAAAACAGCATTCCATCCTGCATAACTGCATTTTGTCAAATGACTTTTTCCTACTCCAGAGTAACTTACATCCAGTATATGTTAGTGACCACCAAACAGAACCTATGCAAGCCGAGCTCCTCGCTAATGCAAAGTACTTGCTCCCTAGCATTTACTCCCCTCAACCGCAGGTACATGGAAGAGTGACAAGACAAAAAGGCATCAGGCTACCTCTAACAACCTAGACCATTCTGGTTGTTACTGATTTTCCTCTTTGACAGACTTTTAAGTGACCACTTGGTCACTTTTTTAAACCAAGAGAGCGTCAGCAAAAGAATCCAGCAATCATACGACCGAAAGCACTTCCAACCAAATAGAGTTGCCTATAAAATTCAGTTGAAATATTATTCTATGGTACCGGATAAAATGCAAAAATGACCCTAAGTTTATATCATTCATCAAAAAATTTACATTACTGTGACAAGAAACTTATGACAAAGTATATTTCCATCAAAACTAAGAAATAAAAGACAATGATATTTCCATCAAACTAAGAAATAAACGACAATGAGATTTCCATCAAAATCCCATATGCATCCATACAAAAATGTTGTTATTTAACAGTAGAAAAGGAGTACGACATCTCTGAGTATTTTTCCTCGTGAGGAAAAGAGATTACTACGGTTTTCAACATTTACTTCTCAAAGGAAAGTTACCCTTCAATTCTGATACAAATCCTCAAGAAAAAAAGGGAAAATCTAAACAATAGTTGGATAAAAAGTGCAAGCTAACATGCAACCGGCGAAGTTTCCCAACCCATCCTCGATCCAACGAAGATATGATAGTCAGAACACAGTGTTGAATGTTACATGTGGTCATGAAAGGGTCCCTGCTAAGAACTGCTGCTCATTTCCAGAGTATAGAACTCACAATTCAACAAAAATGCACCAATGTCAAGTCTCGACATGAACATTTTCCCGGGAACCAAATCATGAAAAGATACAGCCTTTATCACTCCATATGATTGAGACTGTGCTTCCGAACATTAAATTCACTTCCTCGTTTACGCTACACCAAAAACAACCATATCACAGAAATCGCCAATGAGAATAATCTGCAGTCATACTCACCTTACAACTGGACACCAAATCCATCTTCCCGCACACTGCAAATCCAAATCCACCGGAATCCACCAAACAGCTCAGCTCCTCGCCATCTAATAGCCCAAAAGACTCGGAAATCCACTGATTTCGACTCTCCGACGCCGGAATTCACCGAAACGGATCCACCCGCGACACCACCGCCGACGACTTCGGAACCCCTAGACGATCGCGAGCGCGGGGAATCCCGGGACGAAGGCGCCAAGGATCGGTGGAATTCGCAGGGGATTGGGTGCACGGTAACGCTAGGAAACGGGGGCGGCGGCGATCTGGGATCGAGGGAGGTGAGTGGGAGCTGGGAGGAGATCGGTGGGGAGTGGAGTTGGAGCTGCGGCCGTTTGGTACTGGACGGGGGCTTTTGCATTGGAGGGGGGCGCCACGGTAGGCGCGGCACGAAGCAATTACGAGGTAGGAGCGGGGGGGTGGAGACGGGGGCGCGGACGTGACGCGGTAGGTCTCATTTGGGTTCAATGTGACGGGTCAGTTCCGCGCCCACGTTCGCTGGACTTGTGGATGCGGTGGTGGGCCACGTGGTGCTCGGGGTGGACGCGCTTGGTCGCCACCATCGAGCGCGGGCGCGCGGTAGGGGTCCGATGTTTTGCAAAATCGATTGCACCTGATTATCGCAAATAATCCGGAATTTATTTTCGGTGGAAATATTGGAATTGATGATTGTGTTTGGGAATAAATTCGTTGAGATTCTATTTTAGTTTTTTTTATACGAAACAAGAATTCGTTGGACGTCTTTTGTTGTTATTTACATTTAAAAGGACGAATCGTTAGTATAATTCGTTGGACATCTTTTATTATTACTAGATTAACTAAGAATAGATTTGGGATCTCAAATGACATCATTGCCAGGTAAATTTGAGAACGATGGGTTGATAGAGATAGGGGGGAGAGAGAGAGAGGATGGTGAAGGCGAGGTAGTTGGGAATGGAATTCAGATGACAGAGATGGAGTTTCAATCGTAGGTTGATGTTGGAGAAGGCGACGAAGTTGGGAGATGGGAGATGACATGTAGGTCATTGGATCTTTATTAGATCCAATGGTCGAGGCTAAGAGCTACAAGAGACAAAGGGGTGGCATGTGGTTGCTCCAAGAGCGGTCACATGTTGCTCCCAGAAAAATCAAAAATTCAAAAATAAAGAAAATAGAAAATAAAATAGAAAATGGACTAGAGATCATTTATAAAGGGGTTCATCTTGACAAGGTATGCAACTTTGGTGGAAAAAAAATGAAAGACATCATCTGTACAAAACATATTGGGTAAATTGCATGAAAGAGACTCATCTTTACATCGATTCCCAACGTAGGGACTCATCTTTAGATTGTAACAAATAGAGGACTAAGTCGTTTGTTTGTCCTAAATTGAGGCCTCCGTCAGCGTGCCATTAAGTCAGAAACTATTTTGAATATATTATTTTCTTTAAAATGGCGATATTGCCCCCTTCTTCTTCTCCAATTTCTCCTGCTTCTTTCTAGTCCTCTACAACACCTCCAACTCCCTTCTTTCTCCATTCGATCAAGAACTCCAGCCCGACCAATCCCATCTCCCCAAGATCCGATCTATACAAGATTACATATATTCCTCGTTGTTGTAGAATGCGTTCAATCACTTCAACGACTCGACTAGAAGACTGCTAGAGCATGGAGGCTCTCAAGGTTTGCTCCTCCGTGTTCTAGCGGACAGTGGAGCTACTGCTTCTTCAACCGAGACATGGTTTCTCCGCAATAGAAGAAGGAGATTGAAAGGAGCTATTCCTCCTATGTATCTTCGTCGTGAGTGGGTGTTGCCGGAAACTGACTCATAATCAACAAAGGGGGGTCGAGCTTCTTTTTTTACCCTTATTATCCCTTTACATTGTTTCAATTACGGAGAGTAAACAAATATATGCGAAAGTGGTTGTGAGCCTCGCATGTCCAGAGCATGAACTTGTCGTAGATGCAGTGTCGGGAAAGATGACATAGCGGAGGCGGAGCATGTGTATGATTTGAAGGAGGGGCCAAGTAGGGTCGCAGTATGGGTCCTCCTCTTCGACGTCGATCTCGACAACAAGGGTAGGGGAAGATGTTGGAGAATACCATGAGGAGGAGGTTTTGTTGGAGGTTGTTGGGTAGGGTAGGGTGGGTTGTTGGAGTAGTCGGCAAGCTCGAGGAAGGTGAGGCACTTGGCCTTATCGCGGAGGACCTTGAGCATGCCGGAAAATTTGAGGGGGAAGTAGCAGATTTGGAGTTCGCGGAGGAAGAGGTTGGGGCCATCTGGGTAGAGCACGTCGTAGAACAAGGTGAGGCTCCAACAACATGGTGGATGTGGATTTGAATATGGTCGATGTGCATGGGTTGGGAGGCCACATGGACTTGGATGGGATCGGGTGCGGAGGTGACGATATCGTGTAAGGTAAAGAATCCGGAAAGGGAGAAAAGAGAGGGCATATTCGTCATTCCATGTAAAAATTTAATAGGTGTCTAATGTTGTTAGTTGCTTTAGCGTCATCATAAACTTAAATACCATATATGTTACAATCTAAAGATAAGTCTCTATATTGGGAATCGATGTAAAGGTGGGTCCCTTTTATAATTTTCCCAAACATATTTTTATGTGGTATTTTATGTACATAAAATATCGGATTTTTAGTTTAATATTTTCATGAATTTATAATAATTACAAATCCAATAAAATAAAAGATATGCATTTACACACTAATATATTTTTTTGACTTTTAATAATTAATAAAATGAATAAAATAAAAGATATATTTTTTATATACATACTAGATATACAAACTCAGAATATATTTGTTTTCCTTATTGTTTAGATTTTTTGGATTTTTATTTTTTTATCATTTATTATAACACAACTTAAGAAATAAATGAAATAGAAATAAATCAAAAAGAGTTAATTAAAAGTCATTTGGTCCCAAAATACAAGTTTCACATATGAACTCCGATTCTTTCGAATTTGATGTGGATTTGTAGATAATCGAGTGTCTATCAATTTAAAAAAATATCATGGGTCCATAGTAGACTGTATGTAAGAGATATTTGACATTACAACTTTTGTGTCTCAAACTAGCATTTAGGTTTATTTTACATATATATATACCAGTATTTTTTAGAATTTTTAATTGGTTAATATGATTATATGTATATAATGAAGTTGGTTTTATTTAATTTCGAGTTAGCATGAATTAATTAAAATGAGTAAAGTTAGGCCATTTATAGGAATTTATACGATGCAATATGAAAATGCTAATTTATGCATTTTTTAACAAATGCACGAATGTTAATTATGGAATATAAACACCTAAAGCACTTAATTACTTGAAACAAAGCTTTATCTTTAGCCAAATAGAGCAGTGAATCACATATTCATCAAGCAACCAAATGCATCACAAACTAAGGAAACAACATGATGTTCAAAGCAATATGTAGAAAACAAATTTTGTGAAGCGTCAATTTATGTACACTTGGAAGGATAGGAGAAACAATGACGGTACTATGTTTGGGTATTTCTGAGTTGTAGAAAGCATGTGACCGCATTGTCGTTTCAGCATAATAAAAAGGGACCAAGGTCCCAACAATATGATAGATATGGCCGTACCTCTAAATTTCTATCGATAAACAATCCATCATACTTGAGGCAGCCAAACACACCACATATTAAGAAAGCTGCACGCAGTAAAAGTAGTTTGTACAAAGCAAATGTGGCGAGAGAGTGCAATTTATGGACCATTATGATTCACAGTAATCCCTGGGAACAAATCACTTGCGAAAAAATTGAAATGAGGACATATACCTAGGGATAGCATCATGCATCATGTATGCATGCGACCAGTAGGGGATCATGCGATAATTCCCTAACGGTTAGTTAATCACCAAATGATCTTGGTGTATAAAATGGCGAGGGTGCGTGACCAAGCACACCAATCCAATGTCGTGCATCCAATGGCATGATATACCATGGGGAGAGCGAATCCTCTGCAGTACTGTAGAGGACTGTTGTAAACCGAGATCAAGCTTCAACTGCTTGATCTTGATCGAGCATTTTGCACGAATTCCCACGGTAAGGGCCCACAAACACTCATTTCCCACGGATTACTGCAGATCCCTGCTGCACAGCAGAGGATCCTCTCCCCTTTTCTTCAATGTAAAATTGACTGAGCAACATCTAGAATTTACACTCGAGAACTAAAATACACTATTCACTTGTCGGTGATCCCTCCCTTGTTGTCATCCGTTTAAAACCCTCTTTTTCCATCTGACATTTGCATGCCCTCTTTCTCGACAAGTGTGAAGTTTTGTTCATATCATGGGACAGAGATTTCTCGATCTTGGCATGTGAGTCAGAGAGTGAATCGTATGTTGTGCCCGTTGCTGCAGCAGAGTCTGCAGTAGGGTTGGATCGAGCGGCTCCTACGAATTCTCACTTTTTGTGGGCATGGATCATGAAAATTCGTGGGAACTGCTCGATCAAGATCGAGCGGCTCCAGCACTTACTACTGACTCTGCTGCAGCAAGGACGATCCACTTCCAAGGACTGCAACAGCAAGAGCCGGGTGCATTTCAAATGCAAGGAAGAAATATAGATAATTACATCTTTTAAGCCTTAGAAGAAGAGGTTTATCCATTGGATCTTCCAATATTTAAAAAAATAGTAAATGAGTATCCATCTTCTTTCTCGACAAGACTATTCAGCCTCCAATCGTGAGCACGACTCCATCAATGCTTCTTCAGCTGCAATAACGATCCTTTCAAGACTCCTGAAGGCATCATCAAACCTCATATCATTTGGTTTAATCTATTACCCATTCGGATGACAAACCCATTCCTTATCTTCCACATAGATGACCAAGATGAGTAGATGTTAGCTGAGGGAGCTCTTGCAAGATGCCAATCACTGAGCATCATCGAGGCAAGCATTGGCGTGGGGTATCTCTCTTATAGAAACAGGAGACGACCGAGTGTTTGTTTTCAACGAGATAACCTTGTTTTAAAAACGAGATAACCTTATTTTAACACCATTATATGGATCTTCCGATCATAATTTGTGCGACTCGGTGAAGTATCGCCCAATTCCTTAAAATGTTGGCAGATTTATTAAGGAGATTTTGCTAAGATCTGTATATAAAGTAGATGAATCCACAAGTACCCATGATCGGGTTAGACAGACGGACCACAGCCCATTGACCAGGTCTACCATGCATTATCGGAGTGATTATTCCCTCCCACACCACTAAGTCGACTGCGATCACTTGGGAAAAGCTAGTCAACTCTTCGGACGAAAGAATAGAAGACCTAGCCTCCTCGTACTTGAAACCAAAGACCCTTCTTTCCCGAGGCTTCCATTGGAAAGAAGAATGCTAATATGTGAAGATCGATAGATCATCAGGTCTCAAATCAAAAGTCCATGGTATACTGAATTTCACCACGACTCGCTCCTAGAGCAGTATACGTAAAGCATTAACCTAAGAGCAAAAAACCTCCAATTTGCACGAAATTTAGAGGATATGTAAAGTATTAACCTAAGATTCAATCTATAAGGTTGGATTTTGAAATCAAAATCACAAAAGAAAAAAAATTACAGACACACATATATCACATTCTCTCTCTCTCCATGTAGGTAATGCAAATAGCCCAACCTTTTTCTATCTACCTATTTCTGTATTTGGAATAGGACAAAACAAACTCTTTATTTTCATACATTATATTAAAATTGGCAAGTTATCCTTCAACATGAATCTATTGTAAAGTAATTTGAACTTTTTAATGCAATCAATCTACTGAGTGTTTTCCTATCAAAATCAAACTATAAGCATTAAAACCTAATGTGAATAATAAATTCGATCAAAATATATTGAATGAAGAATGTAACTAACTCATAAAAGCACATTATTTCTATTATGGTTTGATAACCAAAAATACATTGTAGTACAGTGAAAAAATAATATTAAAAGTAAATTATTCTTCATCTTGATCATTAATCATTATAAAAGAATTCGATCCATAAGGTTAGGGTTTCAGAAAAAATCAAAAGCACTCAAAAATGGATATATGTGTTGACCATGTATCGCTTCAAAAAATTATAGACGTTTTGGTGTTATGCTTACATTTCCCGTTTTATATAGCTAAATTATTTACAATATTTATTTATTTATTTTGAGAAAACATATTAACTTTTACACTCATAATATTGCAAAAATCTATAACTTTACTACCAAAGGTTCTAAGTATTATATATATGGTCCTTAATTCTTTCTTTCAGTAACAAATGTAAAATATTCATGCATTTGTGTTGATCGTACCAAATTATGTTATAATTAAAACATGATAAAATACCAAATTAATATTACCTCCCTTGTTATGTAGTTAAGATATCTACAATACTAGTTCATTTCTTTAAAGATAACAAATCGACTATGTACCCTTAGAAGATTGCTAAATACTATGATCTTTTTAACCAAAGGTTACTAAGTATACTACATAGAGATGGTCCTTAATTCTTTACTTTATTAAGAAAATATTCTAAAAATACCCAAGCATTTATGTCGACCATATCAAATTACGTTAAAAGTAAAAGTAGACAAAGTAGTAGTTAGTACTACTTCTCATCTTACGTAGTAACTGCCAATTTAATTTATCCGTTTCTTTTAATAAAACAGATTGACTTTGTGCATCTAGAATATTTCTAATTGTAATGCATTTTTTTATAAAAAAAAGTTACTGCGTATTCTATACAGAGACCACACTTAATTATTCCTTTGTTAACAAAATAAGATAAACTACTTGGACATTTATGTAGATAATAACAAATTAGGGTATAATAAGACTTGACAAAGTATCAACTAATTATGGTTTGCCATTCTTTGCTAGCTTCTCAGTTTCAATTCGTAAATGAATTAAGTACTTGAGATTATAAGCATAAATGAAATCATAACTATTTTTTTTAATCTAATTACTTTGCATTCACGTCAAATGGAAAAGTAATTCACATCAATCTCTACTAATTATCTATTCATAAAATGGTTAACCCAACTCCAATTTATGAACTATTTTAGAGCTGAGTTTCTTCCCCTGTCTACTACCACGCGATCCCTATGGAGAGGGCTCTTTGCACAACTCCCAACGCCACTTCTTCTTGTTTTTCTCCCTCTTTCTCTCTCTACACACGATCTCTCTCCCTCTTTCTACCTCCATCGTTTCTCTCTCTCCCCCGAGTTTCCCCCCTCTCTCTCTCTAAATTTCTCTCTTGCAATTTTGAATACAAATATACAATCTCTCCCCCATCACTCTCCTCAATTAAATCTGCCTCATTATCTCCCTCCCCCTCTCCCTCTATATCCACAACGCATATTCTCTCTCCCATTATCTCTCTTTCATGAATAAATGACTATAAGGGTGTGTTTGGTTGGAGGGGTATCTGGAGAATGGTAACTCATTTTTGTATTTTGGTTTTTGGACAGATGGTTTGGGGAGAGGATTTGTTGTGATATAATTGCATTGAAGATTGGAAAAGTGAACAGTTGTTGTGTAATTGTATTGAAGTTTGGAAAAGTGGGAAGAAGTTGAATATTTTATAATTTTTAGATGATATGATGTTATAATATATTATTTTTTGGTGGAATGGATGAAAGAAAATTGATTTATTTAATATATTAAGAGAGGGAGGGAGAGAGGTAGTGGGTGTTGGGGGGTTGCATGAGGGGTAAAAATATGGATTTTGGAGGTAACCCCCAACGGACACCCCGTTAGAGTTATATTTATTATTTCCTTTTTTTAAATTTAATTTCATGATACTCTCTTTCAAAAATCTTTTAACTTTCCTACAAAATTCAAGATGTTTTAGATTACTTACATTCCTATGATCTTCATTTAGTTATCTAAATATTTTAAAAAAATCTATTCTTAAGTATCGAATATTTATAGCACTATATAAAACTTATATTGAACCAAAACATATAATGTACTTAGTTAAGTAGTTCGAAGACACATTGTCATAATAATAAAATTCAGTCACTAGAGTCTAAGAATATGTTAAGCAAATAACAGTGTTAATGATAAAAAAATTCAACTCATTGTTTTTAATATTCCAAGAATGTCATGCGATAATATCTCGTAAATTTTCAGCTCAAAGCATTAGCATTAATTTGATCTCTCTCCCTATATATATAATTATTAACATGTTTTTTTTATTTTAAAATAACATGTATCAAGATGAAATTGTTTTTCTCGGTATTTTTTTAACACGCTAAAATGCACCCATCTATGTAAATTAATGTATTTTTGATAAAATTTAGAATAATGTTGAGATATAAAAATATAGTTCGTTTGCAGTTTAGGGTATACTTATATATTTTTTACATAACAAGGAGGGAAAATCTGTCTTGATTTTTTTTAAAAAAATAAACTACAAATAAACTATATAAAAGGTCATTCTTCAATTAAATCATTAAATTTCTTTATATATGTTTGACTTCATAGGTAACAAAAAGTCTATATATTAAATTTGTATGATAAAATCCGCAAAGAAGTGGGGGTTCCATTTTTTAGTACAAGTACTAAAATTCGATTAGAAAATTGCATCACGCATGTACAAATCCTCTCGTATAGAAGACATCAATCTAGTGCTAACTATCGGAGAATATCAAGAGTGATAGCAGTTACATATCAAAAGTCCAGAAGTGGCCAGAATAAAATGAAACTAAGGACTGATGGTAAATATGGAGTCGGCGAAAACCCTCATTTTTCCGGTCTCCGGGGAAACTTCATGAGATGAACTTCAATTTTGTCGACCAGATGACATGAAGTTGGAAGGAAATCTGACTCAGTCTAAGTTAAACTACATATGTCTCTGCTGGAAGTAATTATTTAAAAGCAAATTGAGATGTGCAATCAGCATTGTGCACTCCCATAAGCAATTAAGAAATTGGCCCACAGAACAGTACTCACCATTCATCCAAGCCGTCGACATTCCATGGGATATTATTACTCCCTAGATGTTTTTGAAGGCTGATTGCAGTGGCTGCGGCGTCAACTTTTGCAATAGCGCTTTGTTGTGGCAGTGCTCAGCATCGACGAAATAGAAGCTGCCATTGGCTTTAAATGACATGAAATAGTCTCTTGGTTTCTGTTGGCTGTATGTCAATGAAACAGATAGTTCTCGGAATATATGTGGCTAACCATGACATCATCTCAACCTCGACGCTGTCGGAACCCCGTTGCCAACGTAGCTTGTGGATGTATGGACCAACAAACCAGTGAAGCGCCGCGGTGGTCGATGCACTCATCATTATGACGGTGGATGCTACTGCTCCCTTTAGGATCACATTCATGTTAGGAGAAGTCATGAAGGAGATGACATGTCCCAAAGATAATGATAGGCAACATGTTGAAAGTGAAATGAGCTTCACTTTCTTTATGGTCGAGGAGATCGGTCCATAATAGATGACTCCATTATCCAGGGTTGTAAAAGTCGTCTGACTGGCCCGACTAGTAGGTCCGACTAGTCTAGTCAGTGGGGTGTGCGACCGAGTACCGACTAATTCTGACTAGGTACATTAGTCGACCAATTTTTTGCTTGGAGATACCATATTCTTATATGTTTTACTTTTTTATAAGCAACCTTATTATAATATGCTCAGTATTTTATTTAAATTCAATTACTTTTTATTTTATTATGACAATATAAAAATGTACAAAATCTATGTAAATATATGTATAAAAAGGAATTAAATATTTAAAATAATCATAAAATTCAAAGCTGATTAAAGTTCGACTAAATCTGATTAGTCGTCCGACTGCCGATTAATCCTTAGTCGGTGACCCAACAGACCGAGTACCGACTACCGACTTTTGCAACCTTGCCAGTATCCTTGTCATCTGAATTACCTGATTGGGGCCCTATACTGATCTTGCTGGTAGGTTCTGTGGACTTGGACGATGTAGCATGAGAAGCCCACCTTGTCTGAGTAGCTGGAAACTTGTAGAAAGCATGATCTCGCGCATTAAGTAGAAAAGATGTAGAAGTAGAGAAGTGCTCAGTTCTGTTGCTAATCTTGTGCGGAATGAAGCCTGATTGATGGAAGCAATGGTTAACTACAAAAAGCTAGATTTGTGCTAAAAGCTAATATCCAAATACAAACAACAGCCGCAACAAAGCTTTTTCCCACATTAAGTAGGGTCAGCTACATGGATTCTTTGCCTCTAGATATCCAAATGAGTTAAAAAAATAGGTACAAATGCTTTTTCTGGCAGTCCCATCTTATTCTTTAACATGCTATATAAGGACCAACGATGCACATTATTGCATTGAACATGGTATTTGTTGCTCATTTTATTGATCTTTTTAGGGCATCTTTATAGTTCTTTATTCTGCATGTAATTAATCTTTGCATTATTCTCTCGCGTAACTTTATTATTGCATAATAAATCAACTAAAAAATACATGCATCATATCTTGCATTATAATTTGCATAATACATCATGATCTTCATGGAGACCTGTAATTGAGAAATAATTCACTCATGTTCTTAATTTATCAAAATTCGATAAATAGATAGAGTAGCTCGTGTCCCTTTGTTCGACATTGGTAGACTTGTCAAGTAAAAAATATTCTACAACATTCAAACGTGTGTGGTTCTTGCTAAACCGAATTTGCCTCATATACTACAACAATTCCTAATTATTTAAGAGGCAAATTTGACGTTCATCAAATAGCGTCATTGCCGGAGACACGGCTCAACTTTATTTATTCGTTGAATTATCATTGTGTTGAATATTTTCAAGATTTACAGGTCCTTATTTCATGCATCATTTTTGCATCATGTCCGCTGATTAATTTCCTCTGTAATTTTTTAACATTTTTCTTTTGTGGCAGGGCCCATGAAGATCGAGGACTCTTGATCTCCATGAAGGCATGGAGTTGGGAGCTCCCGCTGAAGAGACCGCAAAAGATTTGGTGGAGATTTTAGGAATTTTTAGCAATCTGCTTGCATTTGCATATTGTAAAAAAATGTTGCATGTGCATATTTATTTTAATAGTCCTCATTAGAGGGCTTACATGTTGTAAAAAAAAGAAAAAATAGATCATTAGATGATCTACCCCCCTCCTACACACACTCGCACATATACACTCACCCGATCTCTATATATTTCACAATATCTCTCTCTCCCCTCTCTGTATATTCCATATCTCTCCGTCTGCCTCCTAGCAGTTGTAAAAATACAACACCCCCCCCCCCCCCCCCGCCCGCCCTTGTATCGTAGTGTGAATACTTCTCCAAATACATACCCCTCCCTAACTCAGGACCTTACTCAGGCTATTTGTAGCCCAAGTATAGGGGGGACCTGTCTATCCATCTATCCCTCACGTTGTCTTCTTGTACTTAGATCAATTTTTGACCTAAGTACAGGGGGACCCTCCTCATCAGTTCCACTATATCACCCTATATTTGACCAAGCCATGGCTTCATATCACCTGTGCTATGAGGACATAGCAAAATTTAAGTATAGGAAGATATATCATATATTACTGAATATTTACTTTAGCCATAGCTCATTTTTTTAAACCTTTTGAAATTCTTTCTCGGGCTTGTTTTTAGTATCCCTGTGAACTGAGTTTTGTAAAAACCTTGTAAAAATGTTTTCTTAAAAATTGAGGGATTAATTTGTGTAAATAACCCTTTTTCAAAAAAAAATAAAATAATAATAAAAGATAAAAAACATTTCTTTGAATTAGACTCTAACTGATAGGTTTAGTAGATACTTTCATTGAGGGAACTTCGGTCTCCCTTAGCGGAGTGGGTGGTTTAGAGGACAATGTATATGGCTCCGTCCTTAAGGAACACGGGTCCGTCTAACAACCCGTACTTACACCCATACTGGCTGATAATAGATACTTATATTCATTTGATCTTGGTCCAGTCATTGTCTCTCCAAATATTATTAAAAAATAAAAAATTAAAACTCCATAAAATCTGCAAAAGCCAAAAATCACATAAAATTCACTAACTAAGCAGTTCGTGTATTCCTGACACATTTACATTCATTCAAGGCTTGAGGATTTTGAGGACATTTGATTTCTGTGATCATGAGAGTATGAGTTAACATGTCTTAGTCATTAGGACTTTTAAGCTTAATTATCACACTTCCCTAGTTTGAATGATTTGAGCGCTATATTGCACTCTTCATCTCAACCTTCAAAGAATATGATCAGCACAATCACTTTCACAACTGCATGATTGATGAGATGAGTTGAGATATTTCTTGAGGAACTAGGACTAGAGATTTGAGTTTAGACCCAATCTAATGATATTCAAGGATGGGATAAAGTTAATGAAAGCTTCAGGAAACCTGAGTGTCAGCAAAACCATAGCCAGTATGTGAATAAGATTCATATGCTATGTCTTTGATATCTACCTATGTGCCAGGGTGTGATGAAACTTAATGATAATTGTTGATCAGTGTGCGCCAACTTTTGGTAAAAGCAGTGGAGCTAGCCAATAAAAGAAAAGAAATATCAAAGAAAAGCTCTAAATGCCAAAGTAAAATTACAAAAAGAGCTTCGACCAATGACGAGCACTCCCAAACATTTTCAAAGTGTCCACTTGGACCAAGCGCTAATTAGGAACAAGGAGTCGGGCTGACACCATAAAAGGGCTTTGCATCGTAAGCGATACAAGTCTGGGTGTCGAAGGTATCTTAGATACTCAGAAAAGACACACCCCGGTGTACTCCCAGAAAAACAAGTGCAGACGACTCCCACTCTCTTGACGGACACATTGATCAGCAATCTAAAATTTAAATGCGTTGAGTAAAAAGGCACTCGAGAGGCCCCTTGTTTCAATGTGTGGGAGAGAAAATAGACACAATCCTATACCCTCCATCATTTGGCCGTCCATCCACATTTCAAGTCTGATAAACTAATGAGACGATTGACTGAAGCAATAATAGACTTATTCCCTAGTATTGAGGATGAGATCTAGAGGGGAGTCTTTGGGACTAGAACTTCGAGGGATGCATCGATTTGACCTTCATGAAATGCAGGCAATCTAATTTCATATTCTTATATTATATGTACAAAAAGAGAGTCTGATAATTAGAGAAGTTATATTCCTTCTGACTAAGGCTTGGATAAATCCAGAATTTTAGGATCACTTAAATTAAGGGCCTTTGAAAGACTGAGTCTTGAAATCTTCACTTGCACTGTCAGGAATTAATCTGACTCCTTCATTCTTTAGATGCTCGAGGGCGAGCATGGTTTAAGTATAGGGGTATGATGAATCTCGTATTCAGCATGCTAAAAGTCATTTATTAAACCCCTGGCTTAATTAATCCGATAAAATTCACCATTAATTCTTTATTATTATCTTGTAATATATTGTGTGTAATTAACCCTTAATTAATTGTATTTTATTACCATTATTTTCTTTGTAATTATTTTCTCATCAAAAACCCCTAAAATTAGGTAGAGTAATTGTCCATAACTCCCTAGCCCTTAAAAAATATTAAAATTACAAAAACAACTCAAAAGATAAAAATCGGTGTTTTTACCCTCGTAAAAATACCCTCAAAAATACTTTTATACAAATGACCTCTTTTGGCTTTTTGTCCAACAAAAAACTCGTAGATCTCATAGAGACGAACAACTTTCATGTTTTGACTTTTCCCTAGTTTTGCTTCTAACTATTCCTTTTATATTTTTCTTTGTATTTACATTTCTGAATTTTCTGGAGAGGCCACGTGGCGCTCTCTGGAGCCGCCACGCGGCCGCTCCTCCTTCCGCCACATGGTCCCCGCATGTATGTCGGATCTGATCCTTCTCACCCCTATCTCAGCCCTCCATTGCTGCTTCATTCCAAGCTGTTGGATCTAACTCTCAGATCAGATCCTAGCCACTCACTCGCGCCTAAACCTCAGCCACTCGATCAACAACTCATCTGACGCCTCTCCGTTCTCCACGTCACCCGATCAATCACTGTCGTAGGATAAACCCTCAGTTCTCATCCTAACTATCCAACCGCATCCCATTCCCCACTGCTGGAGCAGATCTGATGATTTGATCTCAGCCCTCTGCCCTCGCACCCATCCCAGGCGTTGGATCCCATGATCCAACGGCTACCGAGTCGTCTCCTACCTCTGTTACCTTTCCCCCTCCATGCGTTACAACCGCCGCCCCCTTTCCATTTCTGTGCAGCCTACCGACCTCTTCGTTCCGTAACATCTCCTCCACAAAGCCCGATCTCCCGCCATATTCGCGCGATCACCATAACACTCCCTCCATTATTCTCCCACCATTAAACCATCATTCAAACTCCCCCTCCATCATATAACCGCTGGCGAGCCCCCCTTCCTATAAAACCCCTCCTCCGCTGCACGTCACCCCCATCCACCATTCAGGGGGCTGCGGCCCAGCCTCCAGTCCTCCGGTGACAGCGGAGGGGCCATCGATCGAGGTGAAGACGGCACCAGCCCCGGTGAGATCCATGGCTCAACCGTCATGAAAGCTCCGCCATCTCCGCCCTTGTTGTGCGACGACCCGAGGTTCGCCTAGAACCTTAGCACAAGCCTCACCATCCACCGGATTCCCCTCTCCGATGAGGTACCTCTCCTCCCTTCGTTTCTTGACTTTTTCTTCCAATTAACCCGACGCCTATCACCACTTTCACCCTCCATTGAACGACCTAGCACCTCTGTCACATCACCCTCATCCACGCTGACCCATTCCCCTCTTCTCTAGGACATCCCACGCTCCGATCCCCTTCTTCTCAACTTTGTCAGAGAAGAAGCTCACGGCCACCGCCTCCCGTTACCTCCGCGGCCTTCAGTCACTCACTAAACACTCGCACTCACTCGCACATGCTTCGGCTATGACTAACCTTTGCAGGAACCTTGATTGGCCGGAGTTCGCATCGGAGCTCCTTCGAGCTTTTCTCCTCCGACAAAGCTTCATCGACCTCCATCTCCGACCATCTCCGGAGCTTTACCGCTTCTCCGGGACCTCCGCCAGTCGTCCAGCGATCTTCCTCGACCTTCAGGCGAGCGTGTGGCGTGCAGAGGAGCTCTAGCGAGTCCGCCGGAGCACAACCTTCTCCGGTGCACAGCCTTCTCCGGTGGGTTGCGAAGGAGCCAGACGACACATGTGTCGTCCGATCATCTAGATCGGACGATAGTGATGAAGACACGTGGACGACCCGAGCCTCAATCTGATCCAATAGGCTCGGGTCTATCGAACCTTTTTACGAGCTGCCATCACAAGCCACGTGTCCCGAACCAGGGACGCCTCCTGAGCCTAGGCCCCTCACGTGATCTGCACGTGAGGGTCTGAGTAATTTGCATGAAAGACCCAAGAACTTTTGATATTTGCATATTGGTCCCCAAACACATGCCTCACATGCGTGCTTGGGTATTTTACAGGGAGACCCTCACATCTTTTGGAAACTGCAAAAATACCCCCGCGTATATGAAAAATTACAATAGGGCCCAAACGGTTTTGCTATTTACATTTAGGACCCTTAGAGACCTAAATGTAATATTTATCTTTTTATTTATTATATTTTTATTACAATTATGCCCCTGCATTGTTTTCTTCATAACTTGAGCTTCGTAGGTCCAAATTGCATGATTTTAGTGTCATTTTGATCCTTGTTTCTTCATATACATCATGGCATGCTTAATTTTCTCATTTGCCATTATTTTTAAATGAAGTAATTTTTTTGTGTTAGATGATGAACTTTCTCCACTTGTCTGTGTCTTGAATAGATGTTTGTTCATAGTGTTGTGCTCAATTCGACCCTGATTTCATTTCATAATTTGTTGCTCATTTTATTGATCTTTTTAGGGCATCTTTGTAGTTCTTTATTCTGCATGTAATTAATCTTTGCATTACTCTCTCGCATCACTTTATTATTGCATAAAAATCAACTAAGAAAATACATGCATCATATCTTGCATTATAATTTGCATAATGCATCCTGATCTTCATGGAGACCTATAATTGAGAAATAATTCACACATGTTCTTAATTTATCAAAATTCGATAAATAGATAGAGTGGCTCGTGTCCCTGTGTTCGACCTTGGTAGACTTGCCAAGTAAAAAATATTTCACAACATTCAAACGTGTGTAGTTCTTGTTGAACCGAATTTGCCTCCTATACTACGACAATTCCTGATTATTTAAGAGGTAAATTTGATGTTCATCAAACGGCGTCGTTGCCGGGGACAGGGCTCAACTTTGTTTATTCATTGAATCGTCATTGTGTTGATATCCCAATAAGAATCGGAAATATAATGGTTTGCTATATTATAACTGTATTTTTTTGTTTAGCAATGTTAAATATGTTAATTGACTACTTTTTATTGCTTTTAGATGGATTCGAGCCCAGTTGATTGGTCAATGTTATGTCTGTAGCGCGAGCACATTTGTGTTCTGTTTGGGCAGGTGATGTATGGAATCTTAATAAAATTCTACAACTACATCTACTTGTTCTAGAAATCTTGTCGACTTTGCACCCGTTTCTTGATTTCAGATGACGAGATGGTTGTGTTGTAAATGGAGGGAAAGCACCATGCGACAACTTCCACTAGATGGGTGCTTGGTTCCCATCATATTCTTGGCAGGATTTTTTGGACTCATGCAGTTTGCTTTTATATCTCTGGATTGCCATCTTGTTATGACACTGGTGGAGATATGGCATACTGAGATACGTACATTTCACATGCATCATGGGAGAGATGGTAGTAACCTTGCAGGATGTGGCATATTTTTAGCTTGAAGATCGATGGCCTTCTTGTGATTGATCCCACCAATTCGCCCAATTGGGTTGGACTATGCGAGCGGTTTTTGGGAGTTTAGATCAAATGACCCAACATTGATGGAGCTAGAATTCGCATGACTCGGTGATAAATCTACGTTTCATCATCTTTATTCTATCATTTTGGTCTTAAAAACTTTAGTAAATGCGTGTAAATAGGCTTAATTTAGGCTTTTTATCATCCATGCATCATTGTGTAAATAGTGTATAAAATGCAGTTTTTAAAGCCAAAATTATAAAATAAATAAAAGAAAAGAAAAAGAATAAAATATTGTAAATATTTTATGATCCAAAACCCCAAGACCTAGGCATCTCGATGACTAGGTCGACAAAGAATAAGTAGAGGGAGATAAGGGCCATAATCTAATAAAATTCCTTTATTTAATTTATTTTTATTTATTTTAAGACTTATTTTTAGTTCCACTTTTTATACTTCAAATAAAGAAACTTTATACATGAAAGTTGTAGATAATTAAATAAAAAAATACAAAACTTAATTCATATAAAAATAATGTACAGGTCAAAAGTTAATATCTGAATAAGATTCCAAAATACCAACTTCCCAGACCTGTATCTCTCAAATATAAACTCGAAATGTATCAAAATCACATTAATTGTGTATAATTTTCAATAATCTATTTAATGAAGTGGTTTCGTATTTTTTGGAGTTACGGTTTGAAAGTTGAGTTTTGGACCCCTATTGTATAACTATACCGATTAAAATATTCATTTTATCTATTATTCATTATTTTTTATTTCATATTTTTATTATTTCATAAATATTATATATGTACATATTAAAACCGGAATAAAATGATAAATAAAACATTAAAAATAAATTCTTGTATAAAATACATAGATGATATGCCAATGTACAGTGTTAGAACCACATTTTTGGCCGTTTTCGCCGATTTTTGGAGGACGCATCGTGCATCTTTTCACGATGAAGTCTTCTTGACTTTTTCTCCTCTTATATCCACCATACATGCCCAGGGTATATATTGAGGATTGGATCATGGATTCGTCCTATTATCTTCGATCTTTGGAGCATGTTCATCGCGTTGTCTGACCTCCCTATGTTGTGCGTCAGAACATTAGTTTTTGCCCACTTTCTCGAATTTTTATAGGCCGATTCATTCACCAAATCGCTGGGCTTCCTTCTTGACTTTTTCTCCCCATACATCCATTATAAACGCCCAATCATTATATTGAGGGTTGAGTTGTCGATTCTCTAGATACACACCGATCTTCTTGCCATCTCATCAACTCTCTAACCAGCCTCTGCCACTCATGTCAGAGCCTCGTTTTTGTCCGTTTTCTCGGATTTTCAAGGCCGATCCTTTCACCCAATCGCTAAGCTTCCTTCACATCTTTTTCTCCTTGATGTAGACGTATACACGCCCAGAGGTTGCTTGAAGGATTGGATCAACGATTCGCTAGATATCCATCGTTCTTTGGAGCCGCCCACCTCACATGTACAAAACACCTCATCTTCTTCCCATTCATTTTTTGAACCCTCTTGGACCCATTTTGGACACCCTTCTTGGAGCTCAAGATAGAGTGAAGTGACAATGAGCTCTCCAGCTCCTCGGAGGCGCGGCTAGGCGAGTCAAAGGGTGGCTCCACCCCTACCTCCGGCCACCGGCCGTCGAGGTTCCACCTTTCTGGTTTCTAGGCCAGTCGAGGTCATTTTTTTGCTTGTTTTCTTGCTCTTTATTCACTTGTAGATCATAGATTTATGCTAGCATTTTGTTTACTTGCTTTTTAGTCACTTAATCACTCAGTTCACCCCTCGCCGGAGCAAGCTCCGGCGAGCTTCCAACCCATCATTTCGACTTTCATTCATTCTCCTCGACACGGCTCACATCTCATTGCCGCCATTCTCTGCTATTCTACGTATCCTCATACACAACCCCCTCCATCATCAGCCACATACAGTGGTCGGAGCACGTCCTTCTTCCCTCACCAAATCCAAGGAAAACCCATTCATCTCCCATTTTTTTGTGTACCTAACGTCTTGGTCGAGTTTTGTACTCGAGCCCTTCTTCTAATTGCAGGTACATCGGAGAACTTTTACGCACATCCCCTTATTGTCCAAGAGTGGCTTGACGCCACCTAGATTAGTGGCAAGTTTTGCAGCCATACCCCTGCGTTTTTTGCATATTTCAAGAAGTTTTCGAGTATATTTTTGAACTGTAGTTTCAGAATTAGTATCGCATCTGCGCCCCTGTGTTGTAATGGTTATAACTCATTTGTATGAACTCGGTTTTTTGTAAGATTTTTTTTGTTAACAGAAAGCTGTTTAAACGTTCTACATCATATCCAATTTTCAGAATTTTCTGGTATACGAACTATTTATGGCGAATTTATGAAATTAGAGTACTGATTGGGCTTGTTTTGTTGATAACGCTTTAAATACTCAATATCACTTGCTAATTTTTGGATATGTTGTAGGAATTAGTAGGGTCGAAGCCGAATTTGTATTCAAATTTCATCAAAAGATATTGCGATTTGTGTCCTGTAGAATTTCTATAATATTTCAAGTGATTAATTTATTTATGGAGCATCTTTTATCTATTTGAAAATCTAAAAATATATCTGTGTGCCCCTGAGTTTGTTCTACAATCAGGGATTTTTGTTGTATTTTTATCATGTTGTTTGATTAGTCAAAAAAATCAAAAACATCATTTCTATCTTCCTGCTATCTTTTATTTTTAATATATTCATTCTCTTTTGAAAAATTCCCAAAAAAATATTTTATTTATTTTTGTGTGTTTAACTTCAGACCAAAAATCATTAAAAATTCAAAAGGAAACCCCTAAAAATAGCAAAACACCAAAAAACTTCATAAAAATCTTAAGAATTCCATAAAAATCCTAAAAATACAATTTCAGTTTTTGATTTTTTTTCCTATTTTGTTACCTTTATTTTAAAATTAATTTGAGGAAGTTTTGATTCTGCTTGATATTTTTCATCCTCATTTTAATTTCGACCAGCAACTTATCTCACCGTTTACTAGTATTTTTGCCCTTAAAAATACCAAAAAAAATTAAGAAAAATCACAAAAACATTAGGAAAAATATAAAAATCACAAAAAACTTTCCATTTCCTGTATTTTGAGTATTTTGCCCTATTTTTATCCCTCCCTTATCTCTAGTGTGCATATATATTCCTTATATACATCATATCTTTATTAAAAGAAAAAATACAAAATATGAAAAGAAAATACAAAATCAGTAAATTAAAACCCAAATATAAAAATATAAAATCAACAATCAAATAAAAAATATAAAATTCAAAACCCACAAAAAAATAGTACTTGTAGGCATTTAACCACTTTCACATTTCTGAGTATTATTGCCTTATTCTACATGTTTGCTCCCTGTGTTCCACACTCTACATACTTGCACTATATCATATTTTGTAGAGTTATAATAAATTTTAACTCCACACTTTGATTTCCATTGCTTGATATTATTCGTGGGTTAATTGTTGATTTAATCGGGATTTACCGAGGGTCACCGCAGCGACTTTGTCTCCGCCTTGTGTGAGATATTTAGACCCTCGTATCTCGTGGCTAATCAAATGACGTCGTTGTCGGGGAGCAACATCGTAGTTTAGTATTTTTGTTGATTGTGAATATTTGCCTACCTTTTTACATATTTATTTGATTATATTGTTTGATTAGACTAATCACCTTTTGGTTGGATTTTGTGCGAGGTACCTCCGAGCAAGGGAAGCGCCCTATCCTAAGCGCTTGTGCACCAAGTGAAAACTCACTTAGCACCAAAGAGAACTTGGAGGCTTGAGAAGATCATCACTTCTTGTAGAGTTTTTACAGTTTAAAATATTTGTAATTTGAGGTAAGAGAGAGAGAGAGAGACTTAATTTGTAAAAACTTGGACTCTCTAGGACACTCGGGCCTAATTTCCTAGTGTTTGTTCACTTGGGAGCTCACCGCGGTTTTGTGTTTTTCGCAGCTTTATCGTTTTTATTTTTATTTGTTTCATGAGGATTTAGCCCCTAGACATAGGAATTTTTGTTGACTGTGACGACTTAAGAAGCTAAGGCCCAATCCCTAATATCTTGCCTACACCTATAGATCGTAAATGGATTTGGCTAAAAATCAACTAAAAAGGCTATTGACTTAGACTAGAGACCACATGCCGAGAGGAGTCGTATACAACGCGTGCAGGATCCAATGTGGTGGACATCGATTGGCTCCCAAGATCGGACTCCGGTCTCTCTTTCTAGTCATAGCTACTTGTTCTTCATGTTAATAGAAGTTACTCATCTTAGGGCGATTTCCTCGTGCATGCATTTAGGTAGTTTTAATTATTGTCTTTAATTTATGCACGGATCACTTTGCATGTAGAGTGCTGGCGAAAAGGTACGCATCTCTATCCCTGCATGCATCATAGATTTTGACCGTGCATCGGCTTTTCCGCTTTCCTCCTCCAGTTTTATTGGACTTTAAATAACAAGGAAATTGGAAAATTCGTTAGATGATTGCTCAGAAAAAATACAGAAAAAGTGAAAACAATAAAATTGGGACTGCTAATGCAAATTTGACTTAAAACTCATCCCACCAAAAATTCTGTCTTGGGGAGAGTAACCCCCTCCTTGTTTGATTTATCTGCTGCGAGAGAGTGACCCGACACTAGGATAGAGCCACGCCTAAAATTCTGGTGGACTACTGATCGTGGTTAGTCGTTCTCCAGTGAGGATCTCTCCGGTAACCGGTAAAGTGGACCGCGACGTCCTTATCAGAGTGAATTTTGCGGGAACAATTGGGATACGGTCCACAATTCATACTGGCTGGGAAAGATCTAACGTGGATTGGGACAGTCGGCTAGGAAAGTAGGGTACCTGACAGCTCGCTCTAACGCTCTAATAGATTGACTGATCACCTAATAAAATTTGACAAGATAACAGACCGAACTTTCACGGTCACCAGCTCAAGCGTTGTGTAGGTGAATTGGAGGTTTGATTGACCATCTTGTTTGCATTCCAGATCTCATCCGTCTTTCTCTAGATCAAGATGATGGGAAGGATATCCCTTAGGCCATGTCTGGTGGCACCGCTATCGAGCACTCCTCATTTTTCATCTAGATCGGCTTCGAGGAGTTTAGACCCACTCTCCGAGCCCGAGTTCATATCCACCATGTTCCCCCTCAATCACCCTTCTTCTTCTATCAGTCAAGAGGTGTCAGAATTTAGTGCAGCACAGAGTTCAGAACATTTGACGACACCTGAGATGGATTCTTTTGAATTTGCAGAAAACCAAGATATGGAAGGTAGAGAGGAACACTCAGATGAGCAGAGACCACCTCCGTACATATACGATCAGGCTGCCATTAACAACTCACTGTTAGCCTCTTTGGAAACCATGCATCGATAGATCAGAGACCAGGGAGTGATCATGGGTGAAATCATGAGGGAGATGCGTGACGACCGAGAAGAACGAAATGAGCGCAAAGATCCAGACGAAGGCGGAGAACCTAACCAGGAGAGATCGGCTCCGAGGACCATGAGGCAGTTACACAACCCCGGTGCAACCCTCACACACCGATGGATCCGACGCCCTCCCATCTATGGAGACTTCGAACTTCACCCACATACTATTCAGCTACTGCCCAAATTTCACGGGCTGACCATAGAAGAACCACACCTCCATCTGCAAGAATTTGAAATGATATGTATACAATCCATGTTAGGTTTGTAACTGAGGACACCATCAAAATGTTTTGCCTTCCCGTTCTCCTTGGTTGATAGAGCAGCCTATTGGCTGAAACATTTGGAGAGGTACATCGACATTTGGGAGCAGCTCCGGACTGAGTTCTTGAACAAGTACTACCCACTCGGCCGAACAAATGCAGCAAGAGCAATGATCAGCAATTTCACAATGATCCCCAACGAACAATTTCATTTAGCTTGGGATCGCTTTAGAGAGCTCATAGACCGATGTCCACACCATGAGATATCACAGCCCAATCTTGTCCAAAGTTTCTTTTGCGAGCTGACATCGGAGCTGCAGGGACTTGTAAATGCCTCTAGTGGGGGATCTTATTTCTCCAAGGATGCAGAAGCGGTCTGGCCCATCTATGAACAGATGGCAAAAAATTCTACGGTGATGTCCCAAGACCGAATCTACACAAACTCCAAGGTCCTGCTACAAGCCACTTCTTATCACCGCATTGCCAGGATCGATGCTGGGAACCATACTTCATCAGCAGCAGCAACAATACAAGATGAATCATCAGCTGCTGACAAGGGCATAATCAGTGAAAAATTGGACCGCATCGAGATTATAGAGAAGAAGCAGGGCCAAGGTCTGGCGTAGATAGACCAGTTGGCTAAGACCATGAGTGACTTGAAGACTCACATCTTGAGTATTCAGGAGGCCCAATCAGCTTTACATCCTCCTCCCAGGTCACATGTTGAGTCCAGCAGTAGTCGCTCTACCCCACCTCCAGCATACCGCCAAGTTCACCATATCCAGGAGGTACCGATACAACAGCTACCACACTATTCACAACAACCACCATCTCATGACATGCAGATGGTGGTCTATCAGCTTGATCAGCCATTGGCAGCACTACCACCTCCACCCTTTGAGCAGGAGCCGTAGATGGAAGTCAACGGGATATGGTACGATCGGTACCCCCAGCAGGCTGGAATTCACCGTGATTACCCAGGATTCTGTTGGACCACCGGAGGTGCCTCATCCCAGCAGCAGCCTCCAGCTCGGGGCAGTCGTAGTAGCCAACACTAGCATCCCCAATACTCCCAACAGCAGCAGCCTTTTCACCAGAATCCTCGTCCTCCCTATTAGGGACAGCAGTGGAGGCAGCGGCAGCAGCCTTATAAGCAGTAGTACTCTCAGCCTCCCCCTCACTATTCACAGCAGCAACAACCTCATTTCCAGCATGGGAACACTCCCAGTTCTCCTGCACCCGCCTTGGAGAACCCAACACTTGACGATTTCGCCCGCTTGCTCTCCGAACAACAAGCATCTTTCCGACGGGAAATGGATGAGTTCCGGCAGGAAATGAGAGATATAATGAGAGGAAAAGCTGCTATACCTGCACAGAGCGAGCCGAACCCTAATAACTTGAAGAGAAAGTCTGAGCACGTACAGTCTACATAAGATACCACTCCTAGTGCTTATTTGAATGACATGCATTCTATATTTGATACTCACTTCGTGTCACTTATGAGCGGTAAGGAACCAGCCGATGGCGCCTCATCTGAGGAACAACACCATGGAGAATCTAGAGCCCCAGATGAGGAGAGAAGCGGTGTGATGCCACTAACAATGATGATGATGACGGCGGTGCTGATGCCACCAAGGATGATGATCCAGATGAAGGTGCCGAGGCCGTCATGATACCAGATGCCAGACGGTGGTGCTGAAGCCACCATTTTTGATGCAGAACCAGAGCACGGTACTGAGGGTGCAAGGAAGAATATTTTGGGTGGGGCTGATGCCCCCATTTTGAGTCCGAATGTATTTCAGCCTTCTGTATTGCCTTTTTGTATCTCTGGACACTATAAAAAAGAACAAAAAATGAATAAAGGAAAGGTTCCTTCATTAATTCTGAGTCCATGTGTATTAAATAATGATGTTGGCATGGATTTCAGTCCTTCACAGACCCAAGAACCTTCTCCTAACCCTCTGTCTGTGGAGGGCCCATCCATCCCCTTCCCTCAAGCACTTCGCTCGACAAAGGAGAATAAAACAAGAAATCCCAAAAAGAAGGAACGGTTAGAGTTCAACCAACAGATGATAGATAGATTTCAGATACAACTGACTCTACAGGAGGTACTTGAGCACATCCCCCTTTTTCAAAAGAACCTGAGAGAAAAGACCACTGTACGAGGAAGAGGAGGAACAACAGAGGAGAGATCCATGTGCTCACCCATGCCACATGTTGTGCCATTCAGAACCAGCTGCCAGCTAAAAGACCTGATGTAGGAGCTTCATATGTCAGATGCCAGATTAGCGAGCAGCCATTCGATCGTACTCTATTAGACAACGACTCTTCTATCAACCTTCTTCCGGCAGCCTTACTCGATCGATTCGAGTTCGGCCCGCTCCATCAGAGTTGGATAGTCCTTCAGTTTGCTGATAGGTCTATCAAGAGGCCAAAAGGGTTGTTGAGAGATGTGGTTGTTACCATTCATGGCCTGAAATTCCACGTGGACTTGTTGTATTGGACATGGAGATCCCTGAGTCGGTAACCGATCCCTCATCATACTAGGACGCTCATTCTTGGCCACAGCCAGGGCGGTGACCAACCATGATAGTGGAAGGTGTACTTTCACGTAGAGGACGAGAGTATACAAATAGAGACGATTGACGAAACCCGAGCGAGAGATTCAACCTGCTCAGAACCATGCAGTGACACAGTACAAATGACGGATGCCGAGCTAAACGTCCATCAGGAGTGTGATTTTGTGATAACCGATGATGAAGTAGTTTGGGAAGACCCAGAAGCACGAGCCCTCACCTTGTCTACAGACTCAGAGTACACACCTTTGTGGCAGACGAGAGTTCAGAGAGCACACCCTTGGCAGAGGACACTATAAAGGTTGACAATTGCGTGATGAGCGGTGATATTGATGTTTGTTTCTGATTCGGATCCCTCGGAGGCAGACTTTGATTGGAAGGATTTTGATGCATATTTGTCATGCATGTTTCCCGATGAGCCGACAGATATGAAAAGAGTGAGCTAGCACAGATGATAGACACACCAGCAGGGTTCCCTTCGTCAGATGATCCACTTACAGCGAGAGTTCTCATATGCAGACATGGTAGATTTTATACAGACATATCAGAAGCCAGATTTGTCAGCTCCTACCAAGCCAGAATTGAAGCCTTTGCCGCAGACGCTTAAGCCAGAAATGCACCCAGTCATTTATCTCAATGAGATTTGACTGGAGAACAAGAATTTCGTCTGATGGAGGTTCTTGAAAGAAACCACAAGGCAATAGAATGGAGTGTAGCTGATCTCAAGGGGATAAGTCTGGCCCTATGCTCCCACCATATCTACCTCGAGGAGGATGCTAAGCCGTCGTGTGAGTTCTAGCGACGGCAGAATCCGAATCTTTGAGACGTAGTAATGAAGGAAATATCTAAATGGTGGAGCGACAATTTTATCTACCCCATCTCCGACTCCAAATGAGTTAGTCCTTTATATGTGGTGCCCAAGAAGACGGGTATCACTACAGTTGTGAATGAGTCTGGGAGAAGAGATCGCCACCCGGGTACCCACTTCTTGGAGGGTATGTGTGGACTACAGACGATTGAATGAGCCCACCAAGAAGGATCGTTTCCTGCTACCATTTATTGATCAGATCATCGTGAGGCTAGCTTGTGGGAGTCATTACTGCTTTCTTGACGGGTATTCCAGATACAATCAAGTGGCCATTGCGTCCGAAGACCAGGATAAAACGACGTTCACCTGTCTATTTGGGACTTATGCTTTCAGACGGATGCCCTTTGGTCTATGTAACGCTCCAGCGATATTCCAAAGTGCATGTTTTCCATCTTTCTGACATGATAGGTGACTGTTTGAAGGTCTTCACGGATGATTTCTCAATCTATAGCGACGGGTTTGATGCTTGTCTTGACTGCCTAGACGAGTACTTCAGTGCAGCATAGAGGTAAACCTTGTACTCTTGGGAGAAGAGTCACTTTATGGTGACTCAGGGGACGATCTTTGGTCATATCATCTCCAACAGGGGCATGGAGGTTGATCCGGCCAAGGTGGATATCATTAGAAAACTCAATCCACCATCCATTTTAAGACAGTTGAGGTCTTTTCTGGGGCATGTCGGTTTCTAACGACGGTTCATTCAGGACTTTAGTCGAATTGCCCAACCGTTTACAGAATTGTTGACTAAAGATACCGAGTTCCTTGTAGACGATAAGTGTCTGCAGTCATTCGAGACTCTCAAGAATTTAGTTATCGAGGCTCCTGTCCTTCAGCCACCGATTGGTCTCTCCCGTTTGAGATCATGACAGATGCTTCAGATATACTGTAGGAGCTGTGCTTGGACAGATGAGTGATGGATTACCTTATGCCATACACTACCGCTAGCTGGACCTTGGATGCAGCTCAGAGGAACTACACAATGACTGAGAAATAGATGTAGCGGTAGTCTTTGCTTTGGATAAGTACAGATCTTACATTCTTGGATCTAGATGACAATTTTTACAGATCTTACTGCTCATTCGGTACTTGATGTTGAAGAAGGATGCAAAGCCAGATTAACCAGATGGATCCTTCTCCTCCAGGAATTTGATAATGAGATTAAGGACAAACCTAGAGGTAAGAATGTTGTGGCAGATCACCTCTCCCGTTTAGAGAACTTGAGGAATCTGAGACCATAGCACCTATTACTGAGACTTTTCCAGATGAGGCGATCCCTTACTATCACCTCTCCCCATGGTATGCCGACATTGTGAATTACCTTGTTGCCAAAACTATTCCACAAAGTTGGCCCAGACAGTGACTTGAGACCCTTCCTTGCGAAGGCAAAGTCCGTCCATTGGGAGGACCCCGTCCTTTATCATGAAGGAGGGGACAACATCTGGAGACGGTGCATTCCTCAAGACGAGCAGCATAGCGTCCTCACCTACTGCCACAAGCTTGAGGTAGGAGGACATCATTATGGGAGACGGGCAGCACAGAAGGTGCTCCAAGCCGACCTTTGGTGGCCTACCCCTTTTCAAGGATTCTGATTAGTTCCGTGAGAAGGTGTACTGACTGTCAGAAGATGGGTACTTGCAGACAGAGAGATATTATGCCCATGCAACCCATTCACTTTTGTGAGATTTCTGACGCATGGGGGATTGATTTCATGGGCCATTCCTAAAAATCAGGGGTTTGAGTATATTCTTCTTGCTGTGGATTATGTTAGTCGTTGGGTTGAGGCCATCCCGCCCGAGCCGCAGATGCTAAAACCGTATGCCGTTTCTTGAGGAAAATATTATTTCACGGTTCGAGGTACCTAGAGTCTTGATTTCAGATGGGGTCTCACTTTATAACGATAAGGTAAAGGCCCTTACAGATGAGTTCGGTATTGACCATCGTGTTGCCACGCCATATCACCCTCAGACTAATGGTCTTACTGAAGTATCGAATAGGGAGATTAAGAAAAATTTACAGAAGGTAGTCCTCCCAGACCGAAAGGATTGGTCACAGCTTTTGGACTCGGTCTTGTGGGCCTATCGGACTTCCTTCAAGACACCATTAGGGACATATCCCTTTCGTCTCGTCTATGGCAAGCCATGTCATTTACTAGTGGAGATAAAGCATAAGTCACTTTGGGCAGTTACAGAGCTATTATTGGGATCCTACAGAGTGGTAGGAGAACAGGAGCCAAGAAGAGTTGGCAGCCCTGGGAAGAATTAAGAGATA